>OY787671.1:11331040-12788448 GCA_963678985.1 Spisula subtruncata | reverse complement strand
TTCAACATATTAGTATATATTCCTATTCTCTTACGAGTGGGTGAAAATTGGGAATGTCAAACTCATTTTTGGTGATATAATTTCTTAGGCCTGTAGTTAAAAGCCTGAAGATATTGGCATGGAAAATGGAATATTTGAAAACTATGGTAGGCCTGTACCCTTTTCTGACACTTTGTTTACAGCAATTGATTCACATAAGAACACCATATCCTTTAATAATTTACAGCCATTATACCATTGATTTTTATATATTATTTTCATCCCTTTATTATACTCTACCCATCCTCATAAGTCAGTATATATAGTCAAGTCTCCAGTCTATATTGTATTACAGATGAAAAACATACTGGTAGAACGAGAATGACTCCACCTGGCCGATGAAAGTTCCACTTTTATAATCAGCAACAAAAAAGAACATAAATTCATGTTCTCTTTATTTTCAAACAATTTAAACTAAATTAACAAGGATCGAGATCAAAAGAAATATAATTGTTATACTTCAATAGTTAGACTAACCTTATCCTAAAAAAATATATGCCACATTCATTTTGAGTGAGTGTAGGATAAAAGCCCCTACGGACATAAGCCCCTACGCTCATTTTTATACATGAGGACATAAGCCCCTATGCATTTTTTTACACTAGGACATAAGCCCCTACATACTTTTTTACATTAGGACATAAGCCCCTATGCATGTTTGTTTGCAACATGAACAACTCAGCCATGTACCAGTGTCTACAAGTTCAATTTTTTAAGTTGTAATTAAAAATCAAATGAGACACAACATAATAATAAATAATTATTATATTTATAACAAGTATTTTTGAACAAATGGGTGTTTTAGGGCATGCTACAAACAGATAGTCACTACAATACATGATAATTGATCTTATTAAGCATTTTGCAGACTAATTTTCTCTCAATTTACTAATTTTATACCTATTTGTAACAAATAAACAGTAGATACAATAGAACAGATTGTACAATAATTATTTCTTAATTAACCATATAATAATAGAAGAAAACATAGAACGGTGCAAACAAAACAAGCATAGGGGCTTATGTCCTAGTGTAAAAATATGCGTAGGGACTTATATATGGCCTGGTGCACGGTATTGTGTCCATTTTGAAAAAAATAGATGTACAAGCTTAATTCTCAAAAACTATTTACAGTGTTTCAAAAAATATACATGTATCAATTTGATTACACTTAGCTGCAGGTGTGCACAAAATTCCATGAAGAAATCTCTTTCCGTTTGAGATTTATGAAACTTTGAAGACCCCAAAATTGCCCGATTTTAGGTGTAATGTGTTAGCATCAGATTTTTCATGCATTTTCTAAGCAAAACTATGAAAAACCCAACAGTTGATAGTGCTCTAACATGTGTTTTTCCATTAAGGAATTTTGTGCTTGTCAATTTGGTATAAGCTATAATATTCTAGTACAAGTACTTTTAGATTTATGTATGAAAAACCAAAATAGGTACCGGCGTAATGGTCCCAATTATTGAATTTTGTAGCCTTCTAATTCTCTTATCAAAAGCATTTTAGAAAGAACAAAAAACAATTTATTTTACATAATTCTAAAGGTAACAAGATAAACATAATGATGATGTAGCAGAATTTCCATAAATCATTACCGTATTTTATGATTTTACAAAAAAGTGAATTTTTTGTAAGTTGTGTCAAAAAAGTGTAATGTCCGTCCCCCTGTCAGATTTTTAAGAATTTGAAGGAAAATATTGTAATAAAACATACCATGCAATGCATTCAATAATGCCATCACCATATAAGTTCATATTTAGACTTAAATCCTAAGTATGATGGAATTATTGAGAAAATAGAAATTTTATGTGTAATGTCCGTCCCTGTAATGTCCGTCCCCCTAATGTATGATGTTGCTTCGATGTGAATAAAAGTTATTTTATGCAACTTATTTCTGAAAAAAATGTTCCTATGATTAAATGAAACTTAATTTAGTTCAGAAATGAATAAATATTTTTTTAATATTTATTTTTTTCCTCATAGGGCCATATTATGTAATATTTCACTAAAAATGAACAAAAATTTGAGTTTCTTTTGGTAATATTTCGGTACAAAATCCATTATTTTCATACAAAATGTTTTATAATCATGGGTCTGTATGCTTTAGAGTCTAAGTGTTAAAATGTAATAATTTGAATGGGTACAGGTGTGTATAAAATCTAATAATTTAGCAGCATGGTTATCTGTAATGGTTGTACCTGTAATGTCCGTCCCCTACCTACATGATGCTGTTTTGATGCAGATAAAAGATATTTTATGTATGTATTTTTAGAAAAATATGTTCCTCTGCATTAAATCAATGAACACAGATTAGAAAACAAACAAATTATGTTTAAAATTTAAATGTAGAGACATATTTAGAGTACTTTTCATTTAAAATTCACAATATTAGTTCACTTTTTTTGGTAATATTAGTTTATTAATTCAACTGTTTTCTTCAAATTAATTAATAATGTTTGTCTGTTTGTTAAGAGTCAATGTCACATTATCATTTTATTTAAATGGTGTAAATATGTTTAAAATAGAATAATTTAGAAAGGTGATTTACGGCACAAAAGATGGACAGACTTTTCACTAAGTTCGGCTGGTGTAATAAATAGATCTAATAATTAAACATATATTCAACCAATTCAGAGACTTTAATAAACTTAAAAATTACAGCAACAAACCAAAACACAGAAACATAATCCATGCCAAAATTGTTTTATACAATGAATTAATGACTGACAATAAACAATACAGATCCCCACTGTGCAGTACCAGATAAGAAATCCAGATTAGACCCTAATCAGTGTACACAGTGGGGTTCCAATAAGGTCCAATATACAACCAATCAGTATATGCTCTCACCATCTGTCACATTTTATACAGTAGCTTTGATTGTGATCAGTAGCTTATTGTAATATATGTTTGCTATTTAACATTTAAAATTGATGATTTAGTTGTACATTATAATATGTTTGATATCAAAAGTAAAATACTAAATTATGCACAGTGCCAGTTTTAACAGTATGTGGTATATTGCTTATTTAACTAGTTATACTTAATTATAAGTTAATATTTTAAGTCAAATTTTAAAATGTGATTATCAATTATACAGAAATAGTGAAGAAATAATAACTTTTCTCCTTTATACCAATACTTATAGACCCATGATTCACAGTGTTACTATTCAAATCTGGTATATCACCCAAATACTTAATTTTCTTGAAATTTCATTCAATAGTGTGCAAATTTTATTTAAGAATATTAAAAGATACTAGTACAATGCTTTAATATCATATTAATTAATATACTTTTCACCAGAATTCAATTTATTCATTTTTGATGATATAAAATAAGCATCCATTACAATCTGATTATGGCATGATTTTAACAATGTAATTAAATGCTAAAATACTTCATTAAATAGAAATTAAATTATATTTTTTTATATTAGAAAATTGATTCTACATGTCTTTAATAAGAATACACATTTAAAATAACATATATCAATCATATATTATGTTTAACAACTAGTTGAAACCAGAAAGTCATAAAGGGATAATTAGGTTAAAAATAATGAGACTAAATTTAAATTATTGCTCATCAATGGCAAAATTCAGAATTACTTCAATAAAAAATTATTTAATTTACTGAAGTATACTATGTTTTTCATAAATATGTAAAATATTTACATTTTGGAGGTATATTTTGAGTTAAATGGTCTTTTAAAGATAGCCTTTCTACTATTTTGTAATGTCCGTCCCCTCTAAGACACAAAATACTTAATTGTAAAAATTACAAAATTTAAGCAAAAACTTATCTTTTTATCAATGACACGTGTTTATATATGTCCCATAGTACCTAAAAAAGTAAATTTTATAAAAATACAAGAAACTTTATTTTTTGCATTAGATGCTAACAAAAGTGGGACATTTACTGTGCACCAGGCCATATATATCTTTATTTAAGTCTCATCTCTGTACACATAAACTATACAATTTACAAAACATATATCACAGTACGAAGCCATTCTAAAAGAATTATAAGAGACTATCAAATCACATTTTCATTAAACATTTACAATATAAATCTATGTAACCATTGTTATTCTAATTATAAAAACTGCCCTAAAATATCTATCAAATAAAACACTGAAAATCAAAATCACACTAATGTGTATAGTTACGAAACGTTTTAAAATAAATTTATCACCTTCGATCAGATCGAAAATAAACTGAATAACAATTGCTACATAGGATCTGTAAAACAGGAAATATGAATAAATAAATAAGTTACATTATTTACAAAGGTAAAATGATCTACGTTTTAAAATATCAAAGCAGGTTTTGGCACATAACCTAATCAGAGCTGGATGTGTAAATAAAATGACAAGTTTATCAGTATTTGGCAGATTTTCAAATGTATCACAGATTGCTATTGCTTTTGCCAGCATTTTCACCCTAATATCATTATATAAATTACAATCTAAAATAACATGACATTCATCCTCTACGGAATTACAAAACGGACATTTCCTTTCGCTGATTGGCAAGTTTTCGTATCTTCCAGTTTCGAGTCGGATGGGGGCTACACCACATCTAAATTTACTAAATGCTGACCTATGACAAAAAGATAAAATCATGGTACAATAAGGTTCAACAGTAAATGTGTTTTTAAATAAACGGTATGTACGGAGTTTATTTCTACCCCTTCCATTTGTACTAGATACATTTTGTATTGAATGGAGCCAATCAATTTGAAAAAGATTCAACATACTCTCTTCAACTGATTTCTTAAAACTTAATTTAGGAATTGGCAAAGCAATGTCAATATGATCAGTTAAACCAAGTGACGATAACTTGTGCTTAACAGAATAAAACCAGTTTTTACAAGCTGTACCCGCTAGCCTGTTTGCCCAGAGTGCTATGCGCTTATTAAGCCTAGAAACGTCCATATTACCCAATCTACACCAGAAGTTAGAAATACAACTCCACTGTCGGACAGACGAGGGTCTCCATGCCACTTCACCAATGACAGCTGCGTTGGGGGTATATTTACCAACACCAAGAAAATACCTCATCGCTCTATTCTGTACGGCATTTATACAGGAAAAGTTGTTATGACCCCATATAGCGGCGCCATAACCTATAACTGGCCAAACTATTGAGTCGTAGAGCTTAGAAAATACATTGTATGGAACACCACCTAGGAGCTTACATTTAGCAATGACAAGGCCTAACGCTCGATTGGCACTCTGGGCAACAGCCTTAGCCGTAATTTCAAAGTCCATGTATTCGTTAAATAATATACCAAGATATGTATATTTATCAACAACATTTAACAAATTATCACCGCATTTAAAAATCATATCAGTTTTTACAAGAGACTTCGGTCGGAAATGTACAATATTACTTTTTGTGCTGTTTATAGCCATGTCATTCAACGAGCACCAGTCATTTAGAGCATTCAACAGAACTTGAAGATCTGTACTGGTTTCAGCTAATAAAACAATATCATCTGCATACATAAGAATACATACACAACAGTCATCAATAGTTAATCCAATGTTGAACGACTTCAAATATATGGCAAGATCATTAATGTACAAATTGAACAGAATAGGTGATAAGACACAGCCTTGTCTTAATCCGCAATGAATGTCAAACCATTCTGTCTTGAAATGATTCACCCTGACACATGACGAAACTGACGAATAAAGATTCCTTATAGCTCGAAACATATTTCCAGTAATACCAGAAGCTTTTAGTCGGTTCCAAAGCTTGTCCCTATTTATAAAATCATAAGCTTTGCTAAAATCAATAAATGCACAAAAGGTAGATAATCTGCGTTTTTTTCTACAATCCAAAATACTAGACAATGATGAAATATGATCGATAGTACTACGATTCTTGCGAAAGCCATTTTGTTCATCTACGATTTTGCCATTATTTTCTGTCCATACACTGAGTCTAGAATTAAGTACGCTACAATAAATTTTGTACATAGATGAGGCCAGTGAAATGCCTCTATAAGCAAGAGGGTCTCTCGGATCAGTAGTAGATGATTTAGGGATCGGGTTTATGATCGACTTCCCCCAAACTGATGGTACATAACCACTAATGAAACAAGCATTAAACAATGTGTGTAAAAATAAAACTGAAGTGTCATTTTGCAAAACTTCATTCGGAATGCCATCAACACCACATGCCTTACCATGTTTAGCATCATCAACTGCTTTTTTAACTTCAAATATAGAAATATTGTCATTAAAAGACTCATGAATATGACCAGTACGGACATCATCATCATCTATGTTGACAGAGTCAGACTGGTGAGATTTGTTTAATAGTGAACTGAAATCACTTTTCCACTTGTTGAGGATGTCCGGAACTGACTGGGAAACTGAACCATCCGGCATTTTAACCTCCATAGGAATTTGCCTAACCTTGGCTTTACAAACACCGATTTTTCCGACGGATTTCCAAAATTTAGTTTGGTCAACATTACACTCATGTAATAAATCATTTTGCATAGAATACCAGTAAAATCTCTTTGCTTTCTGGACTTCACGGTCAAATTGTTTACGAATGATAGAATAATCTGATTTAAACTTTTTCTTTAAACAAGTGTTGGAACAAGACAACCATTTCCTTTCCGCTACTGATACCGAAGACCATAGTGCAGATAGAGTAGTATTCCACCAGGGTTTACCGGGTCTAAATGACTTATTCTTAGCACCAGGAGTAATAGTTTTATACGGAATAGAACTGAACATGTTATCTTTTAAAATCGTACACCACGAATCATATGCGATATCAATATCGGTTTGAGTTGGCATACCCTGCTCAATATCATCAATGGTTTTACAGACTTCAGTAATAACATCATTACTAAGTAAAAACGATTCTGGTATATTTGAACAATCAAATTTAGCATAAGAACAATGAACAGTATCATGGTTTTGTAAACATGTAGACATAGAGCCAACATCAATATTCCACTTTATCAAAGAATGATCAGGTATATTACTACACACCAAACTATTAATAATTCCGACTTGATTGATGAGATCAGTCGTTGTAACCACTGAAAACTCTTTAAAAAGAGACAAGTCGTCATAACATGTTACACAATAGTCAACAACAGAGGCGCCTTTCACTGATACAGATGTAAAATCATTGTTGGTGAAATTTCGACCATTCAAGATACACATGTTTACATTTATAAGAAAATCAATAAAAATTTCACCATATGCATTCGTTTTAAAATCAACAACATTGCGTGCAGGTATCTGATCTACACCACTAATAAAATCGTCCAGCTGACCGCATCTGCTATTGAAATCACCACACAAAAAAATCAGGCCATCGTTCTGGTATTTATAAACATCTGTTAACAAATTATCATAAAATGTATTAACATCAATCAATCTGGACGAATTTTCAGGTGGTAAATAACAGACACAAGGCAGCAAGACAAAATTATCAACTTTGCGACACATTTTCAACCATAAAATACCTTCAAATGGACTATCTAAAACAGTAATATCATATTCATTACATATATCATTACGAACTAAAAAACCGACTCCACCGGAGCCGTTTTTTGCATGTCTATGAATGTTAACACGGTTTAAACCAAACCACGTGAAACCGTTTACATGTAAAACATTGTCATATAAAAGATGAGTTTCTGCTATGGCAAGAATGTCACATCCACTAAAGTTGGCACAGGCAGAACGTAACTGATGATTGTCAGAATTAATGTCAGAATTCCATCCACGGACATTCCAAAACCCCGCTGACAATTATCTAGTACGACGATTTTGCTGACGATTACCACCGCGATTACCACCACTATTACTACCACGATTACCACCACCGTGGCGACCACGACCACCAACCCTGTTCCAACCTGAATCACTGTTCTGTGAATTACCACTGTCTTGACCATGGTGACTATCACGACTATGGTTGTCGTTCCTTTTGTTTGTCGCGTTGGCCTTATGAACCACTCTTGAGCCACGAATGGTTAAATTGGATTGCCTTAGAGCGCCGAGAATGGTCTTGAAGTTGTTACTCATCAGTCGTTCGGCATGAGTAAGATCATGGTTGATGAATACTTTTTCATATTGCTTACGCTTTCTAAGCTGATCTTTACCCATCATGACCTTTCGCTTGTCGTCGTGACACTTAAAGCGAGCAATTACTACACCCGGTCGGGCACTATTTGACGGTTTGCGTTCAGCACTAACGCAAGTGACATCACTAATCTTAATGCCATCTTTAATTAACGCATTCACTTTGCTACTAATGTTCTCGTTCCTAGACTCTGGCAGTTCCCGAATAACCACATTCAGAGATATGTCCGAAGTCGTTTGATCTGGGGAGTTTGAACTGACCTGGTCGATTTTACTGTTCATTTCGTCCAGATCAGCAACAATCTCTGCTTTCATAGACTCCTTAAACGACACCAAACGTTCATCGACGTCCTTTCTAATGCGGCCAATTTCAGAGTTGACTCTCTTATCCAGGAGTTGAGCCACTTTGCTGGTTATACGTTGTTCTAGCCCGGATTCAAGTTTGTTCATGCGTTCTGTCAGTGATGAGAACATCATGTGCATGTCAGCTGACAGCTTTCCAATCAACTGCTCTACTGTTGGGTTACTATCGATGTGGACGTCCGCTTCTGTCACAACAACCTTGCGCTGTTCTTGGGGCGATTTACCATTATAAAGATTTCGCCTGGCTTTAGCAGTCACACGCGATTTTTTCACCGTAGACTCTTGTTCACAAGGATCAGAAGCATGACGTTTCCTCCCAGAAGCAACAGGTGTGTCAACACGGATAATGCGTTGAGAACCCATGACGGATTCAACAAATTCCAATGCGTCATTCGCCGTTGCTTCAGTACTTTGATTACTAGCCATTATCAAGCGGTTCTGTCTTGCGTAACGAGATTCCACTCGTGACGTGTATAAGTCTATGTTCACTAACTATAAACAGAGCTGACACTAATCTGTTCGATACACAGTTACCAAGCGGTCCAGTCAAGCGTGACGAATTTTGGATCGTGAATGGTATAACCCTATACACACTAGAATATTGATACTATAAATAGATCGATAGTAGTATGACCAGTACACAACAAAGTTTAAACATCAGAATTTCAGGAAAAGTTTATAAATTCCACCTTTGAGTTCACGAGCAACATCCAACATCAATAAAGATTAATTCCTCAAATCCCTGTCCTTCACAATTCGATATAAAGAATGAAATTCACTGTTTTCCTTCCGCAAAAAATAAACAACGACCATCGATTTTCAACCGGTATGATACTAGCTTATGTCCTAGAGTAAAAAAATGCGTAGGGGCTTATGTCCTCATGTATAAAAATGAGCGTAGGGGCTTATGGTCGTAGGGGCTTATGTCCGTCCCCCATTTTGAGTTGGTCGGAATGATGTTTTAAATAATGAGTAAAACTGAAATATGGCCTGAAACAGTAGTCTTAATTAAAATTTCAGTTGATCCTTATTTTGAAGTGGTCCTTATGTGAGGTTTTACAATACATTGATGACAGCACCTATAGCCACCATTATGCGCACCATTGGAAAGACAAATGGACACCGTTGGAAGAACCAACACATTGGATCCGGTCGAAGGAGTTGGTTAGAGTTGAAATAAAGATTCTATTTGACATTCACACAGCGTTCATGTGTCCTTCCAATGGTGACAAAATATTGATTAAATAATTTACCAGTGGGTATAATACAGTAAGTGCAAGGACGTATATATATGTGTATAAACGTTTCTGAAATTGTGTCAATTTAATTAGACACCAATCTGTTATCTGTTGATCTTCACCGCTATCAATGACGAACCCCAGCAATGATGCTAGGAATAAAATCCAAATGTTAATAATGTATAATGTTCACCTCCACCACACAAATATGTACATTATACAGTTTATCATTAGTCAGTATTGATCAAGTGAAGCACATATATTCAGCACATATAATAACTTTCAGTCAAATCTGCAATAGACCACACATTAGTTGGGTTAGTAGATAAACCAGAACAAAATACGTCATTGTTTTGAAATCTCTTTGAAAATTTTATATCGAGTTGTGTGCAACTGGAAAAATAGTCTACGTATATGAAATTCCAGTGCAGTAAGTTTGTCTGTTTTCAAACGATTGCACTCAGGAATTACAGAACAGCCTATAAGGGCCTGGACCAACTAATATTTCCTTCAATGTTAAGCTGAGCAGTCTGTTGTATCGATGTTGTTCTGGTGATACCAAGGTGAACTGATGAATCAACATTTTTGAGAGTTTGCTCTCCCATTGTGAAATTCTCACTTGGAATGTCTTTCGCCCTTTCCGAATGCTTCACCTTGAGGGCAACTGTTTTGGTATGTAGCAGGAGGTAGCGTTCTTCACAAGCAAAAGACAGGGACATGTCAATCATGAGCTGGGTGTCACAATGGTCTCTACTCATGATGCAAACATCATCTGCACAGGCAGAGCTATTTGCAAACACAGTTCCTATACGACCTCCACGACCAGCACTAGTGAGACGGTCAAGATGGTGATTTACATATAGTTTATTAAGATCAGTAGACAAGATTCCACCTTATCTCACACCCTGCAATATCTCAAAGGAATCACTGAACTTGTTTTGGTATTTAACAACACTTGAAGAGTTTTCGTGCAGTGACTTCAGAAGTAGCCAGTGTCCGTCATTTATCCCAGCATTGTATACACGACGCAAGAGGTGAGAATGATCTACGACGTCGAATGCAGATTTGGCATCCAGCAATACAACATGGGTGGGTTTCTTAAGGTCGGAGCACTCGCGGTAGAACTCTTCAAGGATGAAGGCAGCATTAAGGGGAGAGGAACCAGATGTGAAACCCCTTTGCATGGGATCTTGGGCATTCATAACCTTGTCTTGTATTCTATTCCTAATTGCAGTTTCAACGATTTTGCAGAGAATTGGCAGCACAGTTATACCCCTATAAATTCCAACCTCAGTCTGAAGAACACCCTTTTTTTAAATACTGGGGATAGAATGCCTCTCTTTAAGACTGATGGAATGTCTCTAGCCTCAAATATTTGATTTATTACATGTAGGATGTGGGAATGTAGTAGTTCTGGTCCATACACAATATGTTCAATACTAACACCAAAAATGTCTGCAGCTTTGCCTTTGTGAATAGCTTTGAAAGATTTTAACAGTTCGGGTAGTGTCACAGGGCTTACGGGCTTATGACCAACAATATCTTTAATGTGTAGTAATTCACTTTCAACCTGGGCATGATACCCTTCATCAAAATCAGAATTGACTGACTTTTTAACCAAATGCTCGAAATGAGTCCTAAAACCTTCCAGAATTCCATCTGACACAGAAAAGCAGGTGTCACCAACATACAAGTCGTTAACTGAGTGTTAATGTGACCCTCTCTGTTTGTTAATGAGTTTGTAGAACAACTTTTTGTCATTGGATCTTGCGTTGATTATTTCTTGTTTCTGAAGGCTCAGTTGTCTTGCCACACCGACACGACACAAACGCCGAAATTCCTTCTTACATAGTTTTCTCTCGATAAATAATGGGTCTTGGCTATAGTTCTTTTTACCAGTATCTTTCCATCTTTGGTTTATAATTCTACACTTCTTTAGGGCCATGGAGATTTCAGGATTCCACACATTTAGTTTTGGTCTTGTGTTTCTAGATTTCTTCTTTTTACCTTGCGCGGAATGAGCAGCATCGCACATTATCTTGCAGAGTTCTGGAGCAGATTGCTCACCACTATCACCATTGTTCATATCTTTATCGTGAAGTTTCTTAGTTAAAATTTCTGAATATATAACTTTATCCAGTTTGTACCACTTCACACGTGTCATGGAAGATTGTTTATCACTTGTAATTTTGGGTGATGTGTTCATGCTCAGTGGAACTTTCACTGAGATTAGGATGGGAACATGATCTGATGTGTTTGAGTCAATATTTATAATTTGTTTCTTGTGTACCAGAAATGTTTTATCTTTTGTAGTTAGAAAGAAGTCTATCTCGGATTCACTCATCCCACTTGGATGGAAGAAAGTAGAGCCAGTTGATGAGAATTGGAGGTTGAATTCCTTCACAAATTCACCAAAATATGACCCTCTTTTATCTGGACTAGGAGAACAAAGATTAGTGTTAATGTCACCACCAATCAGAATATTATGAGAGGTTTCAAATTTTGAAACAATTTCAACAAGTTCATCTGTAGTTTCACAAAACTCGAAAACACTGTGATTACCACTACATGGCATATAGACTGCAATTATTAAGGGTTTCTTGCTGTTGGTGTTTTTAGCACCAATTTCAACACACTGGATACGCTCTGATCCATCTGGAAGAGGGGTTATAAGGCTTCTTAAGGACTTGTTCCAGAGAATTGCGACCCCTGCATAGCCGCGTGGTAATTGAATAGGGAGCAAAGGGCATCTATAGCCACAACCTTTACCAGCGAAATCCAGTTTTTCAGAAATTTCGTTCAGTAGTGGGATCTGTACTTGATATAGCCAGTGCTCTTGAAGCAACAGTATGTCACATTTCTTAAATATTTCAATAACAGAGTGTGTAGAAGATTTTTATATCTTTACAGTTAAAGGACCCTACCCTCATTAACGTGTGGTCATTATTGATTATGAGTTCCGTTCTTTTGAGGCTGTTCTCCGAAAATGTACAGGCTCAGAAGCGGGCTCTAGTTGTCTTCTGGTTTCCTCTTGGAAGCAATCATTGATCATTATTTAGGTCCTTGATCATACTGAAAATTAAACGGTGTGCCTGTGAAAACGGCGCGTGCTGTCATGTAACACATGGACCGTATATACTTAAGTCAAAGAACTGGTAATTTAGGTCTTTGCTTAAGTAGTCCTTAAAAAACTTTGGTTTGGCTGTAAATGGAGATATTTCTTGACAAATGTGGAGTTGAATGATGAAATATGCATGTGGTGTAGTAAAACTGTAATATTTGTATTATTCCGCTATTTTGTTCTTAAAACCAAAGTGAATGTAGACTAGGGTAAAACCCAGAACTTATAAATCATGACATGCGTAAAAACGGATAGACCATGTTTGAAGGACAAAAACTTTCTTAGAAGATACACGACCCCCCCCCTTTTTGTATTATTTTGAAGCTTAAATGCCCTTCTTTACAATGATATATGTGGTTCAGGTGACCATAGACAAAAAAAATTTGAAAATTGGGACCAACTATGGGCAATTTACATTGAGCTATAGAGCAAATTTATTTGGTGGTTTCTAACCTTATAAAGCTGCCTGTGTTACTTTAGTACTTTAAAACATGTAACTTTGTTACATGTATTTATAAATATATCAACTGCCTGTTACCACTGCCGCCAGGAGCCATTCTTTGGCTACCCGCTATATACTGTTGCCAGGTGTACCTATTATTACTTATTTATTTTCCAAAATATAGATCTACTGTTCCTTTATATTCTCTCAGGACATTGTCTATAAATAATGTGTAGAATCCCTGACTCTCTTCACTATATTATATAATACAGTAAAGAGAGTCAGGGATTCTACACATTATTTATATAACTTTTGAACCACCGCGTTTGGGCGGGGCTTATTAATCGCATACTGCTGTTTGTTAGTAATACTCCGCCCATCGACCGTTGTTACTGATCGCCATTTCCGCCCTACAGCTCAAAGACGGAAGTACTTGGGAGGATTGAACAGTTTGATTTATCTGTTACATTTTCACTTTAAATACGGTAGGAGTTTTTTTAGACGGAAAAAAATGTTTTGTTTTCTAGATACTTTAAGTGATCGGTGATATTAAATAATAAGTAGAGCATTAATATAACTATTTAATATTTTTAGTTTCGGTTTCGATTTCGTGCTGGTACTTTGTAAGTAGATATGCTGTAAATGTTTTTAATCGTTTTAAACGACTCATAATTAAACTTTAATTCTTTATTAAATTTAAACGATATAAATACAATAAGCATTATATATAACATTATATTATTGCTCCTCGGTGAATATAAAAAGCTATTTGATCGTACCATCTCGTTCTGTTTATTTCCTTAGGCTTATATATCTCGTTCACAATCAATGACAATATGATGAGTCGTCCAATTAAGTTTGCTGTTGATGATGAATTAATATAAGTATAATTTACAGAACAAACTGAGAAATAATTTAAAAGGAAATATTTTTTTAAATATTGTATTAAGTAATTTTCAATGGCATTACAAACCGAAAGTAGAACCTGTAGATCGCCTTTTAGGTAGTCAGAACCACAGGAACCTGATATTAATATGAATGGCCCAAAACACTATCCAATACCCCGTTATTGGCAAGCACCCATATAAAAGAGGACCTGATATTTATATAAATGGCCCAAAAACACTATCCGATACCCTGTTACTGACAAGCACCCATTTAAAAAGACAGGAACGAAACCGAAAGTAGCCCTACCGCCTCCGCCAACATTGAAGCTCCCGTTCTAGCAATCTGACAACTAGAAACCCGGTTTAGACAGTTACCGGGGATTGATATCAAACATATGCAATGCTTACCATTCACGTATTACAGCATAATATTTCAACAGATTTCAAAATTCCGTGAAGCCATTGCGTGACGTCATTTGGCGCAATGACATGTACATAAATGTAAGATGTAAAATCCGTTAAACCGTTCCGGTCCGTACGGAACGCTTTATATAGCATGATTGATCTAGACAGTTTTGTGAATTTATATTTAAATAGTTTATGAAACACAAATGATCTTTCTAATATTACTATTTATAAATAAAAGTACTATATTAAAGATGTGAAACAAAGTATATGAAATTACTTACTTAGATCTACTTACTGACGTTAGCTCTACACGATCACGCCAGTATCTGCAATGAATGATGTAGTCCGTCTCAGGTCATCGACATCTCCATAGAGTTTCTGGTGGAGATTGTCTCTTTTTCGCTCCTGGTCGTGGTGTTTACATCGCTGGAGGATAAGTTCTGCTGTCTGGTCTTCTGTGCCACAATGACAGGTCCGGTGACTGGGCCAGTCTGTACTTCTTGTGCACGTGAGCATTGAGTCGATTGTATCCCGAACGAAGCCTCGCCATTACAATTGTTCAGCCCTGCATAGGAGATGATGTGCATCTTGTCTCGGCCTGGTTAGGGATTTGATGATCGTGACTTTCTCCTTGTAGGTTGCGTACATGGTTGGTTGCTCTGACTGGGCACATCGCTTGGCTAGTTGATCAGCTTCCTCGTCAGGGCCTTGGTCAGGGCTTCCAGTACAGACATGGTATCTGTCAGGAAGACTACTGAGTTGACAGCTTCTGTCGAGTCTTCAATCATAGACACTGCCTTCATGAGGGCTTCTGTCTCAGCTCTATAGTTACTGCAATGTACTCCTGTTGCTGTGTGATGTGTTTTCCCAGATGGGTGTATGATGTTAATGCCAGCGCTAGACGTGGATAGTCGTGATAGAGCATGACAAGTGTGCGGCTCTTTCTAATACGATCATCCTCGTGTTTGCCTGGTTGTAGGTGGGGAACACTTAGTCTCACAGCAACATTTGACAGGTCGTTCTGAACAGGATCTGTAATGTCTTCTTTAACAAGTGGGGTAGTGGGGATACTGGATAGTCAGATTTGTTGCATAAGCCCGGTCTAGCTTCTCGACTTCATGGACAAAGCTGCTACACTTGATCCGATTCTTGGTATATCCTTTCACTCTGGCTGACATGGGGTGATCTGGGATGACATTTGAACTTTTCTGCTTGAAGCAAGATTTTGGCATCCCTTCTTTCTTGTAGCGGTTGTACACCTGTAATTTTTTCAATGACGGCAATTGGCTTGGACTTGGTTGCTCCTGTCATGATGCGCAGAGCTTGATTTTGTACTTTATCACGAGCCTGGCTGTTGGATTTGGCTGTGGTTGACCATGTAGGGGAGCTGTACTCTAGTTAGTGTCTCACTGTACCTTGATATACTGTCTTGAGTATGTGCTCGTTGACGCCCTACGTTGTTCCTGCTAGTTTTCGCATCATTCGAGTTTCTTTCTAGCCTTTCCTTCTGCTTTGATGAAGTGTGGCTTCCACGTTTGTCGCTTGTCAAAGGTTACTCCAAGGTGTGTTACTTCATCAGCTGTGTGAACAATGTTGTGGACGATTTCTCTTTGTTTATCGTTACACACCAATCTTCAGCCCATGCGGTAAGCTTGTCCATTGCTCCTTGCATTCTGTATGTGGCTGTTGTGGCATGCTCTTTTTGCAATATAACACAAGGTCATCAGCATAAAGTGAGGCACTCATCCCCTTTTGCAAATCAGACACAAGATCATTGATGAAAAGTAAGAAAAGTGTAGGGGACTGAACTCCACCCTGTGAGACACCATGCTGTAGCAAGAACTTTATTCTGCTCTTTTGGTTCAAGCTGACTCTTGTCCTTCTGTTGAATAGGTATGACTTGATCTACTTCAACATGGTTCCTCCAACTCCATTCCTCATCAGTCCAGACTTTATCGACGGCTCTTTGAAGGTCTATCCAAGCTGTCAAGACAACCTTCTATTACTGGAAAGCATCTTCGATTACTTGTGCCAGGTATGTAGTCTGGTCCTCGGTGGAGCGGAATTGCCTGAATCCTGCCTGTTGGGTAGCAGGTAAGTCGTTTATTTCCAGGTACAACTTTGGGCGTGCGTTAACAATTCTCGCCACCGTCTTTCCAACACAACTGGTGAGGCTCATTGGACAGTAGCTTCCAGCCTTATTTGGGCCCTTGCCATTCTTGTGGATGGGGATCAAAGTAGCCTTTTTCCATTATTGGGGAAGTTGGCCTTGTATTCAGCTGTAGTTGTAGATTTCTAGGAGTTTGAACATTGCTGAATTGCCTAGATGAGTGAGCATTGCATTTGTCACTTTGTCTGGTCCAGGGAACTTCTTTGTTTTCGACTGCCTGAAGGCTGTCTGTAGCTCGTGCAGTGTCAGGCGCCTACCCATACGGTTTGATGTTACATATACCGTCTTTCTGTCCCTTTGTTCTTTTCTTACTTCTCTTCGTCTCTCTCTACTGACAGAAATGTCACTTACATCTCTGTCGTTGTTGGGAAAAACGCTTGCCGCTTGTTTACCTTTCAGTTGCTCACCGAGCCTCTCGCTTGTCCTTCATCACCGTTCAACTGTTTCGTTAACCTCCACAGCTTCTGACCATCTTGATCAAAGTTGAGTGATGCTGTTTTATTTCTCCAGCTCTTCCTCTGTGCTTCTAAGTTTTGACTGAAGGTCTTCCAACTCCTGACTCCAGTATGGCTTGAAGTCTTTTCTGGCACCTCTTGGTATTGCCTTCTGTGCTGCGTTGAGTATGGATGCATTGAAATCTTTTACAACTTTGTTAATGTCTCTACCATCCACTCTGATGTCTTTGCAGAGGTCATCACTCAGACGTTGATACATGTATAAGGTCTAGTCGGCCTTCTTGTAGTTCCATCTGGGGAGACTTGAGGATGTAGAGGCAGTTTGGTCCACAATAAGATGAACTCGGCGATGGTCGCTACCTCCTAGTTGTTCACAGACGTCTCTCTTTATATGCCCCTGTATGTCATCAGTACAGAAAGCTAGGTCAGGGGTCGAAATTGTATGCCATTTTCTGGAGTAAATCATTTCCAGGTCTTCAGGCTGGTTGACAAGGTTCAACTTGTTTTCATCTTGTCATTTCTCCACTTCCTCTCCACGTCTATCCATGTAATCATATTCCTAGCTTTGTGAATGACTATTGAAGTCGCCAACAACTATGAAGTTTGATTCTTCTGTTGGAATGCTGCCTAGGGAAAGAGCTTTGTCATTTGGGGAGTAGATTTTCACAAGTTTCAATTTTAGTCGTTCTTCCTGAGACTCAGAACCTGGAACTCAGAGTCATCCATATGCGTTTTAATCTGGAAAGCATTGGTGTCAGGGTGTCTCTTTTCTTTCTGTTAGCTCTGTAACATCGAAACTCTGGTATCCTCTGACCTTGAAGGATAAAGCTGGCTGTAGTCGAGTTTCCTGAATGCAACAGATGTTGATGTCTTGCTCATGAAGGATATGCTGTAACTCTGTCGTTTTGTTAAAGACTCCTTCTGCATTCCAATGCATCACCTTAAAGGTTGATGTTGGACTTTTCTCCTCCTAGGCTTGTTGTAGCCTAATGTCTTTCCTCCTCTTCTCTTGGCACGTTGTGGAATGAATGAGGGACCCCCAGTAGCTGTGGGTGGACTCTGTCGAGGCTCAGAGTCCGGCACTGAATCCCCCTGAAGGGAATTCAAAGGTTCAGCACCACATCGTATAACACTGGTTGATTGTGCAGTCATAGCGATGTACATGACGTCGTGGTTTGTTAAGGGGGTGCCAATGGCCTAACTTCTCTGATTTTAACACCCTAGATTTTCTGTCAGGGTTACCTCACCCTTAGCCTTTGCCGATCCAACGACAAACCACAAGACAGTGGTTTCCTACTTAACCCAGTATGCGGAGAACCTTATATCCCTGGGAACACAGGGGCCATTTTACGCCATGACTGGGGGGCCCTGTTAGTGGGCAACTCCGGACGTAACCGCATACCAACGGACCAGTTAACGCACCTTTCGGGGCAAGGTCCATCCTCCTAGTCCTCCATAGTCTAGCCTGGGACCGTGAGGTGCCCTGTTGATCTGTGTCGCCAACGGAGAGGCACTATGGTAGGTCTTGCTGCGGAGAGGCTGTTATACACTTGTTAAATGTTTTAATTACACCAACATGTAATGCGTATATCATTTTATTAAACATGATATCATGTTCATGTTTTGCCTGTCTTCATGCGAGTAGTATACAAGCAATATCCGATAATTCGATGATTGATATTTGCACGTTGCGAGCAGTGAACGGTGAATTTTCTAATTATGCAAAATAGACCTGCAAAGCAAATGATTTTCGCACGAAGTCCCAACATGTTACTTACCCAATGTCAATCAATACCCACACAAGGAAAACATAAAGCCGGAAGAATTACGATAAGAGATCGTACACGAGAGGTTTATGAAACATACAGGTCTCATGACAGTAGATATCCTTGTGTAGCTAATGTCATCACGACCTTGACCTTTGTCCTATGGACTTCAAAATTAGTAAGAGCCTATATCTGATGATTAGCCATCTCCCTGTAACGTTTAACTAGCTAAGATCCTATATTTATTATGGTATGGATCAGTGATTGTTGTGTGTTCAAAGGTCAGGATGAATTTGACCTTTGATCCAAATGACCTCGAAATAGTGTCGGACCGTCTGTGGCGAATGAATAATCTCCACTTAAAATGTTAGAATTGGAGGTCCACCCATTTTGACGCTATTGTTGGAAAACCATTTGGCATGTCGGCATACCGACTATTTGCACGTAACGCAATGTACTGTGTTGGTGTACTTATAACATTTAATGAGTGTATTGGCAGGGGAAGAACTTATATATGCCCTCCTCAACAGGTATAATCCTGCTTGTCAGCGTGGTAAGGTGAGGGTAAGAAGTGTCAAACACAACTTGCCCCCTTACCCACTAGACATGTGCACGCAACCATTTGACACAGGTACATGTATATGAAATTCAAACATAAATACCTTTACTCACGATACATTCGTGAGTAACTTTATTATTCACTTATCAAAGTTGTTGTCCAAATACAAACCAAACAACAAAACAACAAACACAAAATAGGAATAAGGCTATTATTGGCAGCTATTTTCGATTTTTCACTAAATAATACAAGCTGATATTCTTGTAGAAATACTTCTTGTAGATATCGTAATCTTTTACAAATGGTTGTCGTATGTTAATACTGGTTATCCTGAAACGAAACTAAAACTCCAATAAATTGTTTTGTCAGTAATGAATCGAAGGTAATTAGACCAAACAAATATTATTTTGTCATTAACAAGCTTTTAACCAAATCGCTCAACTTACAGATCTTTCAAAGTTAATCGAGAATGGTTATAAACATTATGTAAACCGACAGGTAAAGTATGTTTATGTAGGTGTAACTATGCATACATAAATGTACCAGAGTTAACGATAAACCCCTCTATTCTCTCGAATTGGATAGTTCCCTCATTAGTATTACTTATTGAATCTACTATATGTCGAAATTCTCACAGAAACTGAAATACCCATAAATGGGTGGGTGGGTTGGGACTGTGATAACAACTGCCAACAAAACCTCGAGTGGCGAGAAACGCCCAGTATTTGCCTTATATACCAATGACCATGCACGAGCAATTTTCCCGCTTTAGACCAAACCCGAATTTCCAGTTATTCGTTGAACAAACTATAATTAGACAAACCTTTGAAACGTGAATAACTTCATTTACTCACGATACATTCGTGAATAACTTTATTATTCACTTATCAAAGTTGTTGTCCAAATACAAACCAAACAACAAAACAACAAACACAAAATAGGAATAAGGCTATTATTGGCAGCTATTTTCGAGCCAACAAACAAAGAACTATTAAGTTTAAATGTTCAGATGGTACATATGTATTGTATATATAAATATCTATACCTGGCGTTGTAAATATTCAGACTCAATTTGCGTTCACATTTTAACTCGTCTTATAATAAGCTAAAATAAGTTATACTTATATTGATACGGCATTTGTAATCCGTCACAGATCAGCAGCGTCCTTTTCCAACATTTCCGTTACCATGGAGCCAAACCGCTGACGATATCATTCATCACTTCACCATTATCAAGACACGCACACATACTTGATGATCCACCAATCACAGAGCACAAAACGTGGCTTTCCGCCACTTGCAGAGCACAAAACGTGGCATTCCGCCACTTGCAGAGCATAAAACGTAGCATTTCGCTACTTGCAGAGCACAAAACGTGGCATTCCGCCACTTGCAGAGCACAAAACGTAGCATTCCGCTACTTGCAGAGCACAAAACGTAGCATTCCGCTACTTGCAGAGCACAAAACGTGGCATTCCGCCACTTGCAGAGCACAAAACGTAGCATTCCGCTACTTGCAGAGCACAAAAAGTAGCATTCCGCTACTTGCAGAGCACAAAAAGTAGCATTCCGCCACTTGCACAGCACAAAACACTTACACAACACAAAACACTTACACAGCACAAAACGTGGCATTCCGCCACTTGCACAGCACACAACACTTACACAGCACAAAACGTGGCATTCCGCCACATGCACAGCACACAACACTTACACAGCACGAAACGTGGCATTCCGCCACTTGCACAGTACACAACACTTACACAGCACAAAACGTGGCATTCCGCCACTTGCACAGTACACAACACTTACACAGCACAAAACGTGGCATTCCGCCACTTGCACTGCACAAAACACTTACAAAGCACAAAACGTGGCATTCCGCCAGATGCACAGCACACAGCACTTACACAGCACAAAACGTGGCATTCCGCCACTTGCACTGCACAAAACACTTCAACAGCACAAAACACTTACACAACACAAAACACTAACACAGCACAAAACGTGTCATTCCGCCACTTACACAGTACACAACACTTACACAGCACAAAACGTGGTATTCCGCCACTTGCACTGCACAAAACACTTACACAGCACAAAACACTTACACAGCACAAAACACTTACAGAGCCCAAAACGTGGCATTCCGCCACTTACGCAGTACACAACACTTACAGAGCACAAAACGTGGCATTCCGCCACTTGCACAGTACACAACACTTACAGAGCACAAAACGTGGCATTCCGCCACTTGCACAGTACCCAACACTTACACAGCACAAAACGTGGCATTCCGCCACTTGCACAGTACACAACACTTACACAGCACAAAACGTGGCATTTCGCCACTTGCACAGTACACAACACTTAAACAGCACAAAACGTGGCATTTCGCCACTTGCACTGCACACAACACTTACACAGCACAAAACGTGGCATTCCGCCACTTACATGTAGCAAAAACACTTACACAGCACGAAACGTGGCATTCCGCTACTTGTATTTAGCATAGGCATGGCATTCAACCACTAGCAACAGCAGTATCTGAAAGACTTTCAATAAGTATAGGCTATTTTTCTATCATGAAACATATTTCTATAAACTAGTAGTAATAACATTATTTCAAATAAAAAATGTCTCTTTTGCAAATAAAACATTCCGTGAAAATACAAATATAAGCCTTACTTATTTTCACAAAATAATTTTTTTTTTTTTTTTTTTTTTTTTTTTTAGATACAAGTAATCTATCTTCTAGTGTTTCCTTAACATAACTGTCTTTAGCGGACACAGACTTCCTTCCACCATGTCTTTGCCACAAACTATCTGAAGTATGATCGTTTTTAGAATATACATCTTAGCTTTACAATATTGAACTGGTCTATATAAATATTGGAAGACATAGGTGAGAGGTTGCTATCATTAAATAACGTTCTAGAGTACATGTTCCTACTGGACAAGTTGAATTCCCGGTCTACTATTACTACGTGATTCCCATTTCTCAACACATCAGTTTTGATTTTTCAACAAGATGTTACAATATGTATCAAACAATTCAATATGTGTCCTTTTTATAGCAAGAACTTCGGAAATACGAATAAAATCAATGTGAATAAACAATAATTCTCAAATCAACAAGGGAACTGTTCTCAGAAGCATAACGTATAAAAATACTTTTAGAATAGCTGTAGTGATTGGATCTCTCTTACATACTGGTTTGGCTACTGACCGAATACAACCGATTAGACATATTAATTTTAACCATTTACTGTCACATGGATTCGTACCGTCGGCAATAGGTATATGCATCAATTTAATAGCATAAAATACGTTGTTTAAATTTCTTTACTTCATCTTGCATCGTTTTGAGAAATATGAACAAGACCGTTACATGCGATGCTGGCATGGCAATCATATTACAACTATCGCACAACTTACTAAATGTCTTGTATGATAACTTGTAATTCTTTACTGTTGAACATTCGCGCCCATTTATACACGCATCTTTAACTCCTGACACCAGCGCTGATGCGTAGAATCTTGATTGTTTAGTTACATCATTCCAAATTTTCGTTTCAAATACGTCTGCAAAAATGCAAATAATCAATCACTTTAACATTCACATCAATAAAATATTGAGACAGATCTGCAATAAATAAGTTTAATCCGTAAACTGACAGTCAATGCGTGCCACTAACACCTGTACTGTTGAACTTGTCTAAACCGAACATAGTTTCTGTATTCTTACCCTGCATATAAATGTACATGTATTTAGCCGTATTACGAAAAGTCAGTATCTCTACTAAGTACGGGCGCAAATTAGAATCCCTACCAAACAACATCGAAAAGAAGGGGTTTGATGGCCAATCTTTACACTGTTTAAAAAACTAAATTGGCAGGACTAACCAATTAGTCTCGTTTTCTCAATTAACAGAAAATGCATTCACTTTCTCAGTATCTTGTGTGAGAAATAAAGAATTGTATCTTGATAACTTGGCGTTATAGTCATAAATAAATGTGAACCTACGAGCATCGTATGGTTCGTACAAATTTTCTAGATATGCGGAGAACTGGAGCTTGACGCCATAATCATCATAATCTACTCAAACTACCGGCAATTTCATTTTTACCTCTAAAAAGTAGGTTCCGAAGAAATTCCATATATTATGCAAATATTTCGTCTGCGAGACTGGGTAAATCGGAATTCATACTGCCTTTCTGAATAATAGATACATAGTTTGTGTTGTCCGTGTTCCAAATAACTATTTAACCTCGATTGTTTTCTTAAAACAGTTTTAAGAATATCTGATAGCCAATAATTCTCTGGAAGTAGAACTTTTCCCTTTTTCTACATCGTTCCACTGTCTATGAGTGGAAACAATATTACATTCTGTATAAGCTTCCCCAGTCACTGTGAAGGCATCTGAAAAGCTACGAGAACTGGCAAACAATCATGAAACAATACGGGAGCTATTGAAAACAATTTGTTATTTGACAAAGCTGACGTATTATTCTTAATTTCAAAACATGGCGGTTCTGTCTCAAAAGGGATCACATACAGTACCCATTTTCAATGATAGATATGATATCGTCATTTGCGCATATCGTATTTTTCCGAAATGCAACAGAAATCTTAAGACTGCCATTGGCAGAAGTATTCGCTAAAATAACATTACTCTCCAGTTATTCACGATAACTGTCTTCGAAATCTGAATTATGAAAGAATTTAATACAGTCTGAAAAGATCCAATACTTATCGAACTCCTCAGTTGTGATATCAGATTCGCTGTTTTGCTGTCGACACTGTTTCCATTTTAATTCTTTGAGACCAACTGGACCGGTACTTTTTGACCACTGATCTGACTCCATGCTGTCGTAAGAAAGCCGCGCATTCACTGGCGAAATGTCCGGTGCCACCACATGCGTAACCGGGTTGTTGGCCCCCTGTCACAATTCGTTGCTTTTGTTGTTTTCGAAAACGACTGCGAAAAGACTATCATATACAAAAATTAATTTAATAAGTAACAATAATTAAATAGTATTAAATCGAATCGCTTATAACACACGATAACTTGCGATTAGATAACCATACTTGAAATTTAAAGCCCTACAATTCTTAGAGTTTACAGTACATAGCTGTGCAAGAAGCACGTGACTGAAAACTGTCGTCTAAACACGTTCCATCACAACGACTGAATCACGATTAAATCGATTTTTTGAGTTTATGAATGCAATTCCAATTTTACTCATAATATAGTCTAAATACTGAAATCTATGTTTGTACACTGTATAAACAACTATCGTTTCGACCCATTCTATATAATACTACAACTGAAACACGTGCAAATTGAACTTTTGTATTTATGAACGAAATTCCAATTGTACGCATAGCATAGTTCAAATACTATTGTTATAGAAAATTAAAATGACTTTATCAATATTAAACATGTGATAATCATCGTCAATTTTACATACATGCGCCCTTGTAGTTTTGCAGCATACATAAACTATTGCATATAAGAACATTAGGCTCGACATTCTTCAACAAAATTGCATAAAGCTTAAATTGGCATACCTCATTGTAACAACCGCTAGAAGCACCTGTACTACCCTTGTAAGGATTTGCAGAAGTACATGTATCAGATTTCTTGAACTTCTCAGCCTTGCTTTTGAATACGCTTTTTATCCTCAACGATTAGTAGGCCATCCCGCGGGCGGGCCGTCCGCTATTCTTTTCAGTTTCTTTCGTTGTTTTAAAAAGCTCGCTTTAATTTGTCGAATTCAAATACTCTCCGAGTTCGTCTACGACTATAGATTTTAATTCACTTTCCTTATCCGGCATTCTACTAATTTTTAAAGAAATAGCACTGTGATAACAACTGCCAACAAAACCTCGAGTGGCGAGAAACGCCCAGTATTTGCCTTATATACCAATGACCATGCACGAGCAATTTTCCCGCTTTAGACCAAACCCGAATTTCCAGTTATTCGTTGAACAATCTATAATAAGACAAACCTTTGAAACGTGAATAACTTCATTTACGGACCAGTACGGTTATACGGAGTGTACACCTATTATCAACACCGCGGAAAATGACGTCACGCATTGGGTTCACGGAATTTTGAAATCTGTTGAAATATGTGGATTATCGTGTGCTTATGCTGTAAGATGTGAATGGTAAGCATTGCATATGTTTGATATCAATCCGCGGTAACGGGGTTTCTAGTTGTCAGATTGTTAGAACGGGAGCTTCAATGTTGGCGGAGGCGGTAGGGCTACTTTCGGTTTCTTTCCTATCTTTTTATATGGGTGCTTGTCTGTAGCGGGGTATTGGAATAGTGTATTTGGTCCATTTGTATAAATGTCAGAACAAAGCTATGCATAGCCTATTTATAGTGCACACATCAACATGTGATCTTTACAAACAATGGCCGGATTGACTTACTGTTACGTGAAACATTTATTGCTGGCTTAGAATAAGAAGGTCGTAACTACAAAATCAATATTTTGAAAAAACAACTCAGACAATCACTATTTACTATTGCAGTAAAGTAAAACAATCTTTTTAAACTTCAGTTTGGTCAACCTGACAACTTCGAATTTTTATAAAATTAGGCTCATGAGAAGCGCACTACGAATTAAATTTCACACAATGCATTACGTAGTCTTATCAGGTCGTAAGTGGCACTTACGGCCCTTTCATTCTAAGCCAGCGATATGGTCAATTGTTTACCAAAATAAAGCACTGTTAAATTGTGCGAGCATTATTGACCCGCCAATTTGGCTTGTATAAGTCTAACGCGATATTCTGCAATGTCAATATAAACAGAAATCACTGACCATTACATCGATTTAGGGAGAGCGGAAGTGTATTTTACCTGCTCACTTTTATTCACCAAGTAAATTAAAATAACGGTAAAGCTTGGCCACATTGAGATGAGCCTGACCTATTGGTTAGCATAATTTAACAGTCGATATATTGTCTACGTTTACAACACCGAGTATATGTTTTCATAATCGGGGAGTATCACGAAGACGTTCAAGATGTAATACAAACACAAATCTGAAATACCGATATTGCACGATTTGCTTGCGGAAATTGATATAATCAAAGCAAAAATCTTGTAATATATTCTTGCATAAAGGTCAGGTTCTAGTCACAATAGCCAAGCTATACACATTGAAAAAGATAATCCCTTTTCCAATATCCTTATATGTTGTTGTACCTGATCTGCCTGTTTACTTTAAGTGGCACAGGTCCCAATACCGCGTTAGAGTTATACCGGAATGTCCCGCTTTTTCTTGTTTATTATCCTGGGCGCACTGTATGATCATGTAGCTTTCAATGTCCTAAAATCCGTATGGACAAACCGCAGTGTTAATTTAGCTCACCTGTCCCCAAGGTAAGCTATTGTGACCACTCTTCGTCCATCGCATGTCCGTCCGTCAACTATTTGCCTGTGTAGACACCATAGGTCACACATTTGACCTAGTCATTATGACAAAAAATTCATTAGCCCCGGTCCAAAATACAAACAACATAGTATCAACTCGCATATATAATGTCAAAAGTGAATTATAATGTACGAAAATTACAAATGTATGGAACAAGGTTAAGGTTATGAATTTCATCAAAATCAAAATTCAATATTGGGTCATCCGGGGTCAAAAACTAGGCCACTAAGTCAAATCATAGATAAACCTTGTGTAGTCACTTGAGGTCACAGTTTTAGCCTACTCTTTATGAAACTTGGTCACGATGATTATTTCAACAAAATCTAGGTCAATGAAAAACTAGGTGACTAGGTCAAATGGAAGGTAAATTTTGTAAAGTAACTAGAAGTCACACCTTTGTCTTTTCTTTATGAACCTTGGTCTTAACACAGTCCAGGAGAAGCGGTTATTTGGGGGTAAAAACTAGGTCAAATCAAAGAAAACATCGTGTGGTCACTAGAAGTCATACTTTTGGTCTAATCCTTATGAAACTTGGTCACAATGATCGACTTAACAAAAGCTTGGTCATTTGCGATATTGGGTCATCCGGAGTAAAATCAAAGTATCTAAGTGAAGTCATAGAAAAGACTTGTGTAGTACCTAGAGTTCACCATGTTGGCCTAATATTTATGGAACTTGGTTGTAATGATCACCTCGACACAATCTAGGTCAATTTTGTTATTGCGTGGGTCATCCGGAGTGAAACCTAGATCACTTGTTCTAATCATATAACATAGAAAACCGTGTTAGGTCACAAATAACAAGGTCGCTGCTTGGTTATGACAATATGAAAAGAATTAAAGCTCTATATACATAGGTGCCTAATACAAATGTACGACAGGTGAGCTACCCATGACCGTTTTTTGTTCTCTTGTTTACTGAACATTTAGGTTTGAAAGAAGAATGTGAATACAGCATACGTACAAATCGTAGATGTATGACACTTTGTACGAAACTAAATAATGGCGACTTGTAAGGAAATAGACGCAGGTTCGGATCATATCACCCAGTTGTGTAATTTGTGTGACTCGAATGTTTCTGATGGCTTTTGTGGCGAGTGCGAAGAATACATGTGTAAGTCGTGTTTTGACATACACTCTAGAGTTAGAGCCTGCAGACATCATGAGTTGCTTGACAATGCAAGCGAAAACGACACCAAGAAAACCTTCATCAAACCATGTAAACAGCATCCAAACCAGAACTTAAAATATTACTGCATTGGTCATGGAATAGTTGGCTGTGTGGAATGTTTCTTTGAAGACCACAGAAACTGTCAGCATCAAAACATCGAGGACGCCGCCAAAACATTTAAAGACAGCGGAGAAGATACACGCCTGAAGAGCACAATACAAAGACTTGAAAGCGAGCATAGTCAATATACAGAGAAACGTGGACAAGATCACGAGGCGGCAACTGTGATCAACGATACGGTTGTTAAGGGTGTCAAGTCGTTCAAAGATACTGTTTATACATACGTTGCTAAGGTTGAGGCACTCGCACTAGAAACAGCAGAGAAATTACGTCTTGAAAACGAAACCCGATTAGAGCAACGCACCACAGAGTTAGACAGTATTGGCGAAGACATTGAGATATGTACGGTAAAGTTAGACAATCGGGACAGCGATGATCAACTGTTTGTAGCAGCTCTTGAAATAAAGCCTAAAGTCGATCAACTTCAGCAGAGGCTTACTGCCTTGGGATGCCAGAAGGTTGTTAAAAAGTACGAATTCCAACCAAACAAGCTTCTCATGGAGATGTTTCAAAAATCACGATCTGTTGGAGAAGTTTGTGTCTTACCAGGTAACGTAGTATTCATTTCTTTAACAGTTTCACCAACTTGCTAAATGTACAGAGGTTCAGGTGCACACAGAATGCCATTCTGAATATTGAGTCAGTATTAATAAAACTAGTAAATATTTTATTAATTGTATATGTAAAACAACTGCACCACAAGGTGCTTCTTAAGTGATTACTTTCATGAAAATCGGAACTTGTCATGTTGACCAAACTGAAGTTGAACAAGTTTGTTTTACCATAAGTAAAGAGAGTTTTCTGACAGTTTTTTTTTCAGTTTTCTCAAAATTGCCCTTTGGACTAATGAAGCCAGCTATTGGAAAGTTGACTGATGTCAAAATTTAAGAGTTATAGACATCGTGTCCAAAAAGTAGATATCAAACTGTACCAATTTGTATTCCGTGTTATGATCTAACTTCAATATTGTGAATATATACTGAGCGTCAAAAGTTTCGCAACCAAATTAAAAATTCATTTTTTTTAAATTGTTAACTCGAAAGAACTTTTGACTAACACTGTCAATTTGTGTATCCATAGTGTTCATGTTGATCCCATTTCCGTTGGCCTCCGTTACGCTTGGATGATCACACCATCAAAAATGGTAAAACGTATATTAAAGCGCGCAAAGTAAGGGTTTTTCATTTTCGACTAAATTTACACTTCCAATTCACTTGATACATGTCTGTGATACGAAATACACAAATATTTAGTCACAATAGTTTGCAATGTACGCTACATTTGAGGGCAAAAATTGACAAATGTGAACATAATCGTGTATATAAGAGTCCAGAGGCTGGCGTTTCACTCACAATACTTTGTGTCGGATATATTTGACATGTATCTATCATAATAAGACTGTTGCATCATATCCAACATACGGACTGTGTATATGACGTACCACGTGACGACAGGTCAAGGGTCAATGCCGCTGACCTAGACAGGGAATGTTGCAATAATTAAAACACCAAACTCAATGACATTGTGTTAGCTTATTCGTAGTCCACCCGACATTAAAACTTATGGGGCACATTTTTTTATTTTGCGTTTTTATGACCAGCGCGCTATTTCTTAAAATGTTACATTTCGTACAGTGTCTATTACGACATTCACACTTGTCTGCGGTCAAAGGGAGATTATTTCGGTACAATTACCGATTAAATTACCTCCCTTCCACTGCAAAAAACGTAGTGAAGCGTTTATGTTCACAATTGCCAATTTTTGCCATCAAATGTAGCGTACATTGCAAACTATTTCGACTAACTATTGGTGTATTTCGTATCACTGACATGTATGAAGTAAATTGGAAGTGGAAATTAAGACGAAAATGAAAAGCCCTTACTTTGCGCGCTTGAAAAGACGTTTTACCATTTTTTATGGTGTGATCATTCAAGCGTAACGGAGGTCAATGGAAATGGGTTCAACATGAACACTATGGGTACACAAATCGACGGTGTTAGTAAAAAGTTATTTCGAATAATCAATTTAAAAATATTGAATTTTTAATTTGGTTGCGAAACTTTTGACGCTCAGTATACTAATACTAGTACTTGCACTACTATTATCGTTTTGCGTATGAAAGGCGATGAACTTATATTGTTATCTATGTTACCTTTTCATTCATTTAATCACTAAGCTTTTTTAATCCTCCTTGACAAGGGAATTGTCTTCAAACCAGAATTTATCATGTGTGATTATTTCTACTTACCTTGGTTGAATTATATGTAGTGCGTATCTATTTGCAGAAGAGCGTCATTCTAAACACACCGAGGCTAGTCGTAATGTTGATGAAGTTGAAACAGTAGTTGTGGTTCAAGACGACACTGCCAGAAGCAGCTTAGAACAACATTTTACCTTAGTCCCGACCCCGACATTCAGCCGGACAAAACAAACCGGGGTAAATGAATCCAGTTTGATGGGGTTGAACAAGACAAACTACAATGAACTAGCAAAGGGCCATGTTACTGATGAAAATCCTCCCGTGTCGGTGACTACTGTTCCTAGACTAAGGAAAAATATAGCTCCTCCAAGTAGCATGTTCCAAGTAAGTGGCTTAGAAATGACATCACGTAATCGCAGATAAGGTCAAGTGGAATGAGTTTGTACACTTGGTTAAATAATATATTTTATTTAGATCTACAATTGTATTCCAACTTCATTGTGACCACAATTTGATGATATTTAGTACATTTATGATTTCAGTAATTTACTTTAAAGCTAATTAATTAAATATCCAAAAGCACGCGTCAAAGTATACATTGCGAGTCATGCGACCTATTGTGCATTTCCGCCGCCACGCGTTCAACTTGTCAAAAAGTGTACTGTGTCTACTCACAATATTTCAGTCAAAGCGCTGCGCGATATGATCAACAACTACAGCCAACATAACACATCAACATATTAGTTTAATTTAATCCAATGCGTATGCTCAATAATATTGCAATGACGTGATTTTAGTTGACACCCGAGCTAGCGAAGTATTGATTTATTCCAGCTGCAAAAGTACACCATGTTGGTCAGTCGGTCTGTTGGTCTGTTGGTCTGTCGGTATGTTAGGATCGTGTCCGCTCTGTAACTTTGTCATTTCTTACTGGATTTTAAAATTACTTGGTACAAATGTTCACCACATCAAGACGGTGTGTCATACGCAAGACCTAGGTCCCTACCTCAAAGGTCAAGGTCACACTTACAGGTCAAAGGTTATATAGTCATGCAAACCGTGTCCGCTCTGTAACTTTGTCATTTCTTACTGGATTTTAAAACTGCTTGGTACAAATGTTCACCACATCAAGACGGTGTGTCATGCGCAAGACCTAGGTCCCTACCTCAAAGGTCAAGGTCACACTTACAGGTCAAAGGTTATCTGTCGGTATGTTAGCATAGTGTCCGCTCTGTAACTTTGTCATTTCTTACTGGATTTTAAAACTGCATGGCACAAATGTTCACCACATCAAGACGGTGTGTCATGCGCAAGACCCATGTCCCTATCTCAAGGTCAAGGTCACACTTACAGGTCAAAGGTTATATAGTCATGCGAATCGTGTCCGCTATGTAACTTTGTCATTTCTTACTGGATTTTAAAATTGCTTGGTACAAATGTTCACCACGTCAAGACGGTGTGCCATGTGCAAGACCCAGGTGCCTATCTCAAAGGTCAAGGTCACACTTAGAGGTCAAAGGTTATATAGTCATGCAAATCGTGTCCGCTCTGTAACTTTGTCATTTCTTACCGGATTTTAAAATTGCTTAGTACAAATGTTCACCACATCAAGACGGTGTGTCATGCGCAAGACCTAGGTCCCTACCTCAAAGGTCAATGTCACACTTACAGGTCAAAGGTTATATAGTCATGCAAATCGTGTCCGCTCTGTAACTTTCATGTGTTGTTTAGACTATAATTTTAAATAATATTCCTGTGTCAAGGCGGTGCTGCGGGGGTATGATTCATTACTCCTATGGTAGCTCTAGTTGTATAAATATGTTGTGTTAAATTGGCCTTTGGCTTTTAAGTTTGTTGATATACGAGGGGCGTTCCAAAAGTTCCAGGAAAAGTGCTCTATAATGTTTATCGTATGATCAAATTACTTCAAACTTTGCATTTAAATAGAACAATTCATGATACATATTATACCATGAATCAAACACATGAGGGTGTGTTGTGCAAAATGGCACTTCTGCCATAGTAACGTCAGTAATGGCTACCCGGGGCAATTTTGACGTCACGTCTTAGAAATCGCCAAACTAACTTACGCATTGCTCCCAACCAAACAGCTACCAATTAACAATAACCTAAACTTACTGCATGGGACATTTGCGAAGGGCGGTATATCATCAGTTTGGTCAATTTATACCATAATTTAAATAGTCCCACTGTTGTGTTCAGGTTGTTTATTTGTCGCCATATTAGAATCACCCGTAAAATGTCAGTAAATCATTGAAATTTGACCAGTTTTTGTCTTTTGGCAGGAAAATTAAGCCTTAAACCAATAGAATTTATAAACACTGCCTGTTAAGAACGTTGTTTGTCATTGGGTAGGATGTATGCATAACGTGAACGCTTCCAGACTGTCTGTGGTACTGCTGCAGATGATAATAGGAAGGTACGGCCTGTTGTGAATCAGACGCTCTAGACGTTACGTTGGACGTTTCTGCTTCATTTGTGACACTTTCGAATACTTTGCAAAGGACCCTGGAAGTGCATACCTTCAAGCGAGGCATTCTTTTATAATATAAAGCATTGTTGTTGTTGTAGCAGGTGTATTTTTGTGTCCTTTGACTGACTGAGTTAGATTTAGTCAGAACATGTTAATAACGTACGGTCAAATATAACATTGCCCCGGGTAGCCATAACTGACGTTACTATGGCAGCCGTGTCATTTTGTATGGCACACCCTCATGCGTTCAATTCATAGCACACAATGTATCATGCATTGTTCTATGTTAATGCAAAGTTTGAAGTATGTTGACCATAAGATAAATACAATAGAGCACTTTTCCTGGAACTTTTGGAACGCCCTACGTACAGTGCACAGAAAGTGGTGATATTTCTATCCCCGATACAACGGGGAAATTTTGCAAGAACTGAACTAAAACGTACTCGAAAAAACGCCCCACTTTTAGAAAATGCATCGCCCCGGGGCGTTTATACGGGGGATACGGCACGTTATTATGTACAACAAATGTAAATACGTAGTTCTACTTTGTATGCATAATTGTTTAATGAAATGCCAAGAAATCATTTTGAAACAAACAATCTATTTTTTCAAAGTTTTGAAAATTACGTTGATCTGAATTACTGAAATAAGATACATTTTTAAATTTGCATGTTCCGAGTTGCGTTAATGTCGTCGAACTAATTTTGATAGGTGTAAGGATATGTGTGTTTGGGTCCGCAACACTTCCAGTTCAGTGATGACCATAAAAGACGATTCAATAATCGCCTTCCAAAAAAAATATAATTTTATACAGTTAAAGGGGCATCCCTATAACTTTGATCGTTTAAATCGATTCAGGAATATTATACATAAAATGAGAATCATTATTGCCTAAGATCCTCAAATTTTCAACAAAAAGCTCCCACTAATTACCGAGAAGAGAATGAAAACCTATTTCCGTATCGAGCCAAAATAGTCACTAGTTGTTTCCCTTTGACCACATGATAATAAATCGCTGGAAGCGATAAATTGTTATTGGTGATTTAAATATATTTTTGACATTATAGAGACATATTTGCCAACACTTTCTTCTGGCAAATTATGATAATTGTTAGTGCTTTGTACATTTAGCCAAATAAACGTTTTGCAGCCGCCGTTTGTAGAATCAAATATGTTTAAGAGTTGGTTGTTCTACATTTGCTTGTAAAATCTTAAGAAATAAAAACCAAAGAACCTTCCTCTAAAATCTTCTGGATGCTGTTTAAGATATTGATTAGTTTTGATATGAGTGCATAGTGGACACGTCCATACTGAATCTTTATCAGTGCCTGATAAGACTGAATGACTGATAAGACCGACGACTCCTGAGGGGTTTTGTCAAAGGATAATTATACATATCTATGACCAACTTCGTGCAAAGACTGTGTATTTTAGCTGATAAAACACACCCCTAGTTTTTATGATAATTTATTTGATAGTATAAAGGCTGCTAACACAGTTAAAATTGTATATTCGATACTGTCGCCTGTGGTCTATCTAACGGTAGTTCTTATACAGGTCATAGCAACTAATATGAACTAAGGCATTGCCTATATGGGTTTTTGATAAATATAAGATAACCGCTAGGCTATATTTGTAGATATAGACACGGGCACCAGTTGCTATGCATTATACAAGGGAGATAACAAATGCATGCAATCATTGTGAATTGTAATCTTTATACAGCACACAAGCAAATCAATCAAATTGTCATAATTTGATTCCAATTCAATAAAATCAAAGACGTACCTTGTTATACTGTACTGTAGTATTGTAGGCCTACTATAAGATTGTTTATTTATATTCCGAATATAGATACTTTACAGCCTCATATGTTTGTCTTTCGTCCTTATCCGCTTGGAAAATCGAAGATATTACATAAGCGACAACATATGGACCCTCCTAGTACACAAGTTTGTCCACCACAAATAATTAATGCACCAGTCAGTTGCATCCACAGTTCCCCCGACATGGTGGATAGCCAGGGAGACGGCCATGTTTTTTTACCATTCAGCTTCCCCCGCAAGGCAGGGGAAATTTAAGATTCTTTCTGCAAAAAACCAATAGCCTAGAGACAATATTTACCGGTAGATGTCAGGGGAAATGCGGGAGATTTTACCACCAGCTTTCCTCGCAGGCCGTAAAAGGGCTGTTGATTTTGACAACTCAAAATACCGGAGCGCCCTTTCCCGGGGCTGGGGTGCTGTGGATGAAACTAACTGGTACATAAGTCTTATACACACTGACAGTAACAAAATAATATCATAAACATTGCTTTGACAAGCTATACATTGAGACATAGAATTGTTGATTTGCATTGTTGACATGACACGAATTGTAAAACTACGTAAAAATGTCTATTAAAGACCAATTTCCTCGGAGTTCGAGTACTCTCATGATAAATCAGCTATTTAAATAAAAAAATCACCTTTATTTTTGATGATTCTGAAAACATCTTCCATGTGCAATGGGCGCATGGAAATATTGCAAACGCTTGCAATCAATTAGCTAGTGACACGTAAAATTCTAGTGCCACGGTCCACGGTCATGTAACTTTGTTATCGTTCGTTGCTTAAGGTATTATTACGAAACAGTCCATGATACTGACATGGTATTGATAACGTGGTCACCCGGTATTGATTTTTACTGACCGGTATGGGATGATATTGTGTCACCACGTGGTCGCGATGAACCAATCACATTCCTTGATTTAGCTACAAATCTGTCAGAGGAGGAGTAGAGCGTATTTCTTACTTCCCTTTGTTTTTTTAAAAATAGTTTGTTTTATTTATTACACATTTTTTAAAAATGATATTTAATCGAAAGAGAACGATAGGCTCAACCGTTTACAGCTTACTATTTTTTTATATTCCAAGGACCATTCACCTAGGAAAACTGCCTGGAATTTTTGACCGGAAACAACTTTTTTTGAAAGTATTAGTACCTGCAGAGACTCAAAGAAGATATGCACGTTCGCCTGTTACCGGTCTTGGTATTTTCAATAGCCCCTATGAAGGATTATTTCCAAATATGTTAGGCCAACTAAATGTTATGTTAATTAGTAAACGTCTTTATAATTATGTTAGATGCCGTTATAATGCATTTCTAATGGTATGTATATCTGTGTCATGTGTATTTTGTAAATGGGTGAGACTACAGTAAGTAAATAAAATTAGCATGTATATTCAAATTATTATTTGAGTCAAAACACCAATGTGACTAGTTGTATGAAGTTGGCAGGTGAGAAAACCACACAAACGACAGCTGTCTATGTACCAGTCAGTTGCATCCACAGTCCCACGGGGATATTCGGGGAAACGGTCGTGTTTTTACCTTTTAGCTTCCCCACAGGGCTGGGAAATTTTTTTTCCTGCAAATTAATACCCCGGAGACAATATTTAGTTGTCAGGGGCCGGTGAAATACTGGGGATTTTACCATCAGCTGTCCCCCCATACAGGGCCGTGGAAGGATGGGTTATTTGTCAACCCAAACGGGGGCCATGGATGCAACTGACTGGTGCATACATTCTCCAACCAACTAGGCTTCCAAAGACGTAAGATGAGAGACTGAAGCAGGGCTGTGTTTACTCCACGGTAAACCAATTGACTAATTATTCATTGAAAACAAAACATGTCAAACGTCTTTCTCAATTCATATGGTAAACTAATATTAATCATGTTCGTCTTCTTATATTTTAGAAGTTTATTCTCATGTGATGTGTTCACATGTAACAGACCCATAAAATAGACCACAGGTGACCACATCAAATTTTACCATCACATTTTGTTAGAAGCCTGTATAATACGAACTACTAAATCATGAAAAACAATACGAGCACCTGTGGGTATTTTAATGTTACCTGGGGTTGTATTATTCAAATTGGCATCATTTAGATTCTTCAATTACAACATATTCCCGAACTGAAAACCAAAAAATATTTACCATACAATCCAATGCCGGTGTACACCGGGTCAAACGTAAATATCCCCTTTATAGACCGGACTATTAATAAACGCCCTGTTATCCTTTATTCCTGACTAATGAAGGACTTCTAAATGATAATATCTGAAAGTAATGTTTATTATGGACGCCTATAAGAACCAACTCTACATATAACAATCAACAAATAGTCAAATTCACAAAATTAACGACTACAATCGATCAATTATCATTATTTCATTAAAAAATCAATAATTACACTTAAACGAATTTCTAATTGGCCACCCTAAAAAATATTATATCATCTGATAAATTATATCAATAAATTTTAGGCTGTGTCATTTGTTCATTCCACGCACTTTCTTATCTATTTCTTGAAAGAAATGGCGTATTCATATACAAAATTATCCATGCGTAACGGTTGGTGCGAAATTGCTTTTTTGCACGTTGGCCTCGTGCGCAGCTTGGAATAGTATCGTATTTGGTATAAATTTGTTCCCCGTAGATCGACTTTTCTTTAAACACTATAATTTGTGAAAATGAGCCACGTGGAACGCGCTCATGACGCCAGATGCATGCATACATTGAACGAATTTCTGATTGGCCACGTGTTTTTATAAATTAGCTTTAAAGAAAATGCTTTTTGAAGAATATAAATAATCGAAACCCTGAAATTGTCCAATTTTATTGATGGAAAATATGTTTCTCGCAGTAATTCGAGCTAAACCCCACGTTATTATAAATATCGCTTTTTACAAAAAGACGTTTGGACGTACATGTCTGGATTTTGGTGCTGGTACCCGTCATTCTAACGGCCTCAGCGCGCCCCGTATTACTTATTCTCATCAGTATTAATACCTTTTATTAAGCCAATCGACAGACAATACATTTTGACTGATTTCAAAAATCAAACATGTCGGGCACGTGAGCCACGTGCACGTAAGCCATTTTGCACTAACTGTTCCGAATGGATGATTTTATACATGCATGCGTACTTTATTTCTTGAAATCGGTAGATAAGTGCATGGAATGATAATAACCACAATTTTAGAAATATTGACTGAATATATCGCATAATATAATATTTAATTGGGTGGCCAATTAGAAATTCGTTTAAGTGTATGGATTATTAACCTTATTATAATATTTCAATGTACATATGCCCAGATATGCAGTTATATTTCAAACGTTTTAGACATATTACAAGCCGATGGTTTTCCTAAACCGTATGACTGCTCAAAATAATGTCATTCATCTTTAAAGATGGCCGCTAACAGGTCATTTTGCAAAATGCCCTTAAGTCCATCAACTGATTCGGACGTCTTAGATATCAAGCTAACCGAAAATCATCGTTGGATCTGTTCACCTCTTTGGTAATGGATCGTCACTTTTCGAGACCTGGGACATGGACTATAATGCCCTTAATGCACGGGTGATTCGACAGTCGGCCAGTTAAATATGTCTATTTTTTTAGAAAACCCTTCAGCTTTAATCCGTTTATTCTGTGCATTCAGTGTATTCAGGCACTGATTACAATATGAACGTGTCCAGTAATACGCTTTACGAACGTTGTAACCAATTTGCGAGAATTTGTGTTTAAACGCATTTGGAATAAAGCATTTGTAAGGTTTCTTCAATTGAAAGTTTCTTCGATATTTTTATCAAAGATTTAAAACTGTATTTACTATTCAGAATCATCTCGATTTTAAGACATGAAAAAGTATGGACATATCAATTTTGAACTTGTGCTTACTATTTGGTCATTGGGGTTAGATGCTTTATGTACGTGTAAGGAACTGCAATGTTTAAACTTCCGCTCAACTAAACAAGTTGCAATTACCTTAAAATCGAGTTTATTGACACTGATTACTGCATAATACATTTACGTTCAATAGCATGTATACAGTACAATCAAACCGAACATGAATTTCTGTTTGCGTACTGCGAGTAATTGGACCAATAAATGGTTGATTTGGTCCAAAATCCGTATACAAACATTTTTTAACAAGGCCGTGAAAACTATATGGAATTGTCGCAGTTATATGAAGGAAGATATTATTTTGCCAGTTGACTATTGGTACTAGAACCTTATGTGACATGATCGTCATATAGAATAAATATCACCTTTATACTTTCAGTCCTTTTTTAATAAAGGAATAAAAAGATCAGAATATGCAAGCTCGGAAACATGTGTGATTTGTATGGACCCTGTCACTGATCCGAAAACAATAAAATGTGGCCATACATTCTGCACTGACTGCATTGATCAGCAATTCCAGTATCAAAAGAAGTGTCCAACGTGTGGAACATTGTGTGGAGTTATCACAGGTATGACTTAATATGAGTGTAGTACTAAATACTTGTTTTTTCAGCTTTGAGGCAGTTCTTGTGAAAAATAGTTCTGTTATGTGTGTTTTGTGACTTTTCGTTAAGGGGAACAGGCTACTTAACGTTTCTCTGCCCTATCAAATAGCATGATATACATGTAGATTGGCCCTTGTCCGTTCGTCTACATATGCATGTTCGTTCATCCTTAATGTTGTTTCATCAGTGCTACTGCAGTCACCAGACTTTATATGAATATATAGCAGCATGATTGTGCACCTCTATATTGGATTCAGGTTCTTTTAGGATAATTAAGCAGACTTGTTACCCCTGGGGCCTTATTCACCAACGTTGTAAGTCTAAAACTCAGACTTAGACTTAAAAATGCCATTATTCATAATCACTGGCATTTTTTTGAAATTAGATTTAACTATGTGAAATTTTATCTGACTATTTGTTGTTACCCACTGAACATGTATACCAATTTATATCAAAATTGGTACATTTATAACAACATGAGAGCGAATAGAACAATCGACAATGTTAAGTCTAAGTCTATGTTTTAGACTTACAACATTGGTGAATAAGGCCCCTGAACTGATAAAACTGTACTTGTGTCGGTCATCACTCCTAATATGTGTTAGTTGCAAACTGCAAATAATGTAGAACTATTAATAAGCATGTGTAATTGTTCACTGGCCTACATGGATGACTATCTTTCGTGGCAATGGTACTTATTATGGTACTTATGAAATTACGACAACTTGCTGTTGTTTCTCATTAGTCGAGGTAGTTTTCAAACTTTGTTGGAATATGTGTCTGCTTGTTTAATTGAGTTATGACCTTCGTTATGGTAAATGACAATGGTGTGAGAGAAAGTTACTAAACATGTTTTCTCCGGGTGAGTATCGTCTACATTGAATGTATATAATTGTTGTGTTATGCCTTATTGTTCGATTGTGATTGCAATATCAAACAACAAGCATTTTAGAGCATCTATCACGAGCTGTCAATTGATATAATATAAATATATTTAAGATTATGTATATCATATGACACAACTGATGCAAAGACACAACATTGTATTTGGAAACACACCTATAATTATAGTATAACTTTATACCACTCATGTGTGATTTAAGATTATACGTACTCGCTATACTAACCCGGATACAAGGAAAGTCATGTGAGATTATGTAATAAATTACAATTTTGATTAATGCAATGTTATACAATGATTTGTATGCATTAGCCAATCCAACAACTTGTACATGTATATTATCAGGTGATCAGCCAGATGGTACTATGATTGATGGTGTAAATCAGCATAAACGCTTACCAGGATATGAGGACGTTGGTACCATAAATATAACATACAATTTTTACGGTGGTAAACAAAAGGTAATTATTTTCAATTCTATGACGTAATTTAGCTACGTTGTATTTTGTTTGTGTGTGATGACTTCTTCATAGCCATATCCAACATCTGGATAAGCACAGATATCCGACTGAAGAACAAGGTCAAGCTCTTCAATTCCAATGCGAAATATATCTTACACTACGGGTCTGAGAAATGAAAGCATTTCAATAAAAGCCGACAAGAGGTTTGTTTTCCTTTTTAAGTTGAAGTTTAAATGCCATTAAGTTTGTGTTTCTTTAATGGGTAACACTTGAATATTGTATTCATGTTTCCTTGATTAGAATTTTTCAAGCTGTATCTTGTTTAATGTACTTTCTTCAAATCAAAAACAGAGTATACATATTTTACATGATTACAGTAGAGCACATTAAAATATTAATATTTTGCATCGTACGTTTTCATGCTATTTTGTTGGTACAACTTGTCTGTAACTTTGAACTGCTGTTAAAACATTTATGTCATTTCATCTATATGGATCACTCATTCGATTAACAAATATCATCATAAATGTATTTTGCAACAACATTCTTGTCGTTCCACATATGTATATCTAAAACCATTTGTCTTTAATAAAATCCTGATAGCCATTTGTGTTCTCTATTTTGGTCATATATTAACAACATGTAACACACGGTATAACCGGGAGCGTGGTCGGCCGAGTGATGCGTGTCGGCCGAGGTAAATACTGATGACGGATAAGTAGTGGGGTTATATTTCTTACCAGAACTTATCAATTTCGATATTTCTTTTGGATCTAGCGATTTGTGAATGGACATGAAGGTTTAAATGTACTATTCACACAGCCTCGCATGCTTTCTTTGCGGAATAAATCTGATAGAGCCTGTTTATACACGACACGCAGAAAATAATGCTCAATTCTCACATACACTTAAACGAATTTCTAATTGGCCACCCTAGAAAATATTATATCATCTGATAAACTATAACAATAAATCTTAGGCTGTGTTATTTGTTCATTCCACGCACTTACTTATCTATTTCTGGGAAAAAATGGCGTATTCATATACCAAATCATCCATGCGTAACGGATGGTGCGGAATTGCTTTTTGCACGTTGACCTCGTGCGCAGTTTGGAATAGTATCGTATTTGGTATAAATTTGTTCCCTGTAGATCGACTTTTCTTTAAACACTATAATTTGTGAAAATGAGCCTTGTGGAACGCGCTCATGACGTCAGATGCATGCATACATTAAACGAATTTCTGATTTGCCACGTGTTTTTATAAATTAGTTTTAAAAAAAATGCTTTTAGAAGAATATGAATAATCGAAACCCCGATAATGTCCAATTGTATTGATAGAAAATATGTTTCTCGCAGTAATTTGAGCTAAACCCCACGTTATTATAAATATCGCTTTTTACAAAAAGACGTTTTGACCTACATGTCTGGATTTTGGTGCTGGTACTCGTCATTCTAACGGCCTCAGCGCACCCCGTATTACTTATTCTCGCCAGTATTAACACCTTTCATTAAGTCAATCAACAGAGAGTACATTTTGGCTGATTTCAAAAACCAAACATGTCGGGCACGTGAACCACGTGCACGTAAGCCATTTTGCACTAACTGTTCCGCATGGATGATTTCATACATGCATGCGTAATTTATTTCTTGAAATCGATGGATAATTGCATGGAATGAAAATATCCATACTGTTTGAAATATTTACTGAATATATCGCATAATATAATATTTCATTAGGTGGCCAATTAGAAATTCGTTTAAGTGTACGTTGTCCGGAATTAAACAGTTTGCCCTAGTATTGAACTATTTATCCTCACAGATCTAACGAAAATTCATCTATGAACAATTTTGTAAAGTTACAACTCTGTCCGTGCCCTGAAACCAACGATTGACCCCTTCAAAGAGACCCTAGTATGCGCCAAAATGATGACGTTTACAGCCGAGGAGATTTTGTGATGATGACGTTTACGGCCGAGGACGAAAAATATGGATGACGTTTACGGCCGAGGAAATACTAACTAAAAACTGTCATTTTTCGCAGTTTCAATGGTTTTCTCACCGGTAAAGTATGGACTATTCACAAGTGTACAATCCAACGATCACTTCTTAGCCCTTTGCCAGGAAATGTTGAAAAGAACTGTCTTAATACACTTATATTATTCTTATATCTTCAATATAAAACGTCATTTTGGAGATCTATGTTATGTACAAGACATATTTTTGTTTATTTGAAAGTAAATACTAAGATTGAGAAATATGGTCATGTGGAACTCAGACTAGCTCTATGGAACGCTAAAGCTGCCTTAAGATAAGCAGAACTGTTGCATTATGTTATTATACCGTGATATAAAAAAAATCATCATGTCCATCTGTCATAATATGACAATGTTTTGTCATTTTATGATGTCCGTTTGCCATAATATGATTATCATTTGATGTGCATTTGTCATTATATGATGAACATGTGTCATTATTATGATGCCCGTTTGTCATTACATATATTATGTAATTTGTCCTTATGTGATGAACATTTTAATGAAAAAATTCATTACAAAGGTACTAGTATTCGAATTTTCTATAGATCCTGGGTTCAAACCCCACTGGAGCCGACATTTTTTTCTGAAGAACTACCTTTTAGATTATTGGAATTTACACGTGAGAAATCGAGTATAACTTTAGCCCCGTTCTCACTGTCCCGGTGCAGGTACCGGTACCGCCGGCGAGAGTATACAGGGCGAATTAGACCGACACATCTTCACAATGTGCGGCAATAAGACAACCTAATCGACTCCAAGTGAGTATACTTTGTGATTACGTGTACCGACCCCGGAGATTTGGACTGTCAGCTCTGGCTGAAGGGCAGGGATTTAGACATCACACAATTGTCTGTTAACAGCAAAAGCGGTCGTAAACCTTCGGCATGGCTACTGTTATCAGCAGAAGCAGTCCTAGACATACGACACGGCCACTGTTATCAGCAGAAGCAGTCCTAGACATACGACACGGCCACTGTTAACAACAGAAGCAGTCCTAGACCTACGGCAAGGCCACTGTTATCAGCAGAAGCATCCTAGACCTACGGCATGGCCACTGTTATCAGCAGAAGCAGTCCCAGACCTACGGCACGGCCACTGTTAACAACAGAAGCGGTCCTAGCCCGTGATAGGAAGAGTCGATGACGGTATTTAAAACATTTCCTTCTGTATACCCATTAAGATATATACAGCCTTAAAAACGTTTACCATCAGTTCAGAATGAACATTTTTCTTTCCCTACTCCAAGCATAAAAACACTGCCAAAACGAATAAAGGAAAATACGAACATTAAAATAATGCATCAGTCAGTTGCATCCACGGTCTCCACCCATTGGTATGAGTGTGGAATTTTACTTTCGTGTTGCCAAAACGACCGCATTCCCCACCCTGCAGGGGATAGCTGATGGTAAGATCTCCAGTATTCCCCGACCTCTGACAGCTAAACATTGTCCCCGGGATATTGGTTCGGAAATTTAATCCTCCACATTTCTCCGGCGAGTAAAGCTAGAAGATAAAACACGGCTTTTTTGCCTATCCACTGCCCATCCCCACGGATATGGGCCGTGGTTGCAACTGACTGGTGCACAGCTCTGTAAAATATGATAATATATAAAGAATGTGTGCAAGACCCGTCCTGGTAAAGACAGGGAGCACAACGGTATGTACCGGTTCAGTAGAGTGTCATTTTCTGTATGCTGACTGACGTTCTTCGTTGAGATCATGTAGACTGTTAAATGCTTTTTCAAACAAACAAATACCTGTCTTGTAAAGTCATAGATCTCTAAAATGACGTTTTATATCAAATATATAGGAATAAAATAAGTGTAAGACAATCCTATCCAACATTTTCTGGTAGGGAAATGTTCATTGGAATGTACACTGGCGAATATTCCATACTTTACCGGTGAGAAAACCATTGAAACTGCGAAAAATGACAGTTTTTAGTTAGTATTTCCTCGGCCGTAAACGTCATCCATATTTTTCGTCCTCGGCCGTAAACGTCATCATCACAAAATCTCCTCGGCTGTAAACGTCATCATTTTGGCGCATACTAGGGTCTCTTTGAAGGGGTCAATCGTTGGTTTCAGGGCACGGACAGAGTTGTAACTTTACAAAATTGTTCATAGATGAATTTTCGTTAGATCTGTGAGGTTAAATAGTTCAATACTAGGGCAAACTGTTTAATTCCGGACAATGTATGTGAGAATTGAGCATTATTTTCTGCGTGTCGTGTATAAACAGGCTCTATCAGATTTATTCCGCAAAGAAAGCATGCGAGGCTGTGTGAATAGTATATTTAAACCTTCATGGCCATTCACAAATCGCTAGATCCAAAAAAAATATCGAAGTAGATAAGTTCTGGTAAGAAATATAACCCCACTACTTATCCGTCATCAGTTTTTACCTCGGCCGTAACGCATCACTCGGCCGACCACGCATCCGGTTATACCGTGTGTGTAATAACATTTTAAAAAGTCTGTGATCGGACATGCGTATTTGTCCAGTATGAGATAGACCGTTTGAATGCTGATATTTACATGCACAAGGGGACACAGCCACAGTCACCTTACAGTGCTGCATTTGTTGCAGATTGCTTAACACACATATATCGTTTACATGCACTAATATGAACTGTTTCTATAGTTTTTGTTTTGTATGCCCCATATTTCAGCACCATATAGTAGCACTGGCACAATTTTGGTATTAAATATACACTGTATTAAAGAACATTCGTTTTGTCAATTGTACATATTTATATAGCTTTGACAAAAATGATACAAGAATTCGTTTCCCTTTAACAGATTGTTCTTCAGCCATTTTAGCTGTAGACATTTAACTTGACATAGTTACACCAAGATAGGAAAACTGAGTCGCTACATTTAACAAATGTTGTAATCCTACAACTGTGTCATTTGTTAATGCTAAGTCGTCGGCGAATAGTAATGACACACTTTCTGTTGACTCGGGGAATAATTGCACGCCCCTGATATTGCTGTTATATATTTTATTCATATTTTTATTTTATTCTTCCAACAGGTGGAAATGCCAAAACTCAAAATTGACGATTATTTTCAATCAACGTGATCTAAATTCTAAATACCACCTTAAAAGGAATTACAAAGATAATGTGTAGTACAGGTTAATGATATTTTCACATAAACAACATTTCAACATGGAGGCCGCGCCATCTGGGATATAATCGGACAGGGCTCTACAAATCATATAGTCCGACGTCCGGGACAACTCTAAATCCGTTTCGAACAACCGACTTTGTGCAAAAATTTAGTCCCGGACAACTCTAATTTCAAAGGACAATAAGATCGGACAACTGTCCAAAAATGCGTATAATGAAATTCTACGCCCGATATTTGACTCTCGGTGACAAAATAATACGACCCCATGTGGCCTTCCAGACATTGCAATAAACAATCGATAGTCAGATAATCCGTGTCAATTACCGATAATCAAGCACCACGGGAGGCCTACTGACATGCTTGAATCAACAAACAACTGCAAACTTCTCTAATTTGATTGGAAAAAATTCGGTACCGTGACAGTCTATGTGCACCGCGCACGTGCACAATATTGACGAGTAATTAATTAAAATTTGTCACTAAAATACGTATCAATAATGAAAATTATCAAGTACGGTACCTGTAATGCACGTATATTCCAACATAGAAATATAACAGTAATCCAACAAACTTGCAACTCAGAGTAAAAAAATAGCAAGCAATCGACACCACCCGCGAAAATATCGGTCAAGGTTTTTTGTAGTTCTGGATACAATTACTAAATGAACTTTTATGAAATGGAATAATCATCGTCAAAGAAGCTTGGACTAGGGTTTTTGAAGTAGTCGGCGCCGCTCTAAGATCAACGACTTCAAAATGCACCGCGCGGCGACTCAGTAAAAGAACGGCGTCTTTGATGTGCAGATGTCGTAATGTATGGTAAACTGATCTCCATTGGCTTACGTGCTAGTACCTGTCATATCTATTTTTATACGCATCAGCGGGCTAATTCAACGTTTTGCTAGCGGTTTCATGTCCCCGGGGTTGATATAGCGAGTTCGGGAGTGTATTCATCACTGGGTGCTCGAAGATGGCAAATAGGATCGTAAGAAGCGCCTTGAGGTGCTGATTTTAATTGTGTATCATTCTAAGCCAGCGAAATACAGTGTAGGTGATATTAAACACCGTTGTTTAAGACCTGATTAACATTGAAATAATCCCGGTGAATCTGCGTTTGTACCAACACATGCCTTCACGTTATTGTATATTGACTTAAGAGCTTGGATCAGCTTGTCATGTAGACCATTTCACTTTAATACCTTTCAAAATTTCTCTCTATTTAACATAATATCATGTGATGCTTTCATGAAGTCAACAAAATCCACAAATAGTTACCCGCCTTTTTAAGCCAATTGTTTGTTAGCAATTGACTGAATGTTTTGTCTATAGTTAAATATCCTTCACAAAACCCTGCTCGCTCTTCATTGACTATTCCATACTAGATTTTTACATAACAATTTACCTAAGTGTGTATATCTTGCCTGTCATATTTAATTGAGATATTCCTCTGTAATTGTTGGAATTGTTTACATCGCCGTTTTTATAAATTCTCAAAATTAATGCGTTTGGACATGATTCAGGAAAATCGTCATACTTGTATAGTCTATTGAAGAGAACTTACACTCAACCGCTTTAAAAACGCACCACTATTGAAAATAATCAACATTTGTCAAAAATCAGTTTTTGCTAAATTAATAGTTTACAGGGTTTGTTCAGTTCATAAACTTGACGAGATTAACGAAAAACATTTTGTTTTCATTCGGAATACACCGCCAAAAGATTTTTTTTTATTTTGCATGTTTTACACGTGCATCTCGATCGCGTCGACCTAAGTTGTCAATATTGACTTTAAACTGTACGCTATTGGTTTACACATTGAAAAAACAACAGAAACAGTATTTGCTAATAATATTTTTATGCTGCGAATATCTCGAATATTTGTTCGGATGATTCTGCCGTCGCTTTCAACTTAAAAAAAACATCAGTGCCTTAGTACAGTGCCACACAACGATTGTGGGCTTAGAAAATCGATTCCTAGCGAATGAAACAGTCAAAGACCGACCTGGATGAAACAAGCTTAAGATATTCAGCCCGAGCTATGAGGAAACATGACACAGGTTGTGCCACTGCAATTGGTTCTTCATGGCTGCACACAGTGTCAAAAGAATGTCGGGTGTCAATAAACAAGCCAAAAGTACATTTTTGCATTTTCATAACTATTCTTTTCATAATTGTCAATAAAAAGGAAAATCATTTTAGTTCACTTTTTAACGAGTTTTCTCCCGTTTAGAGCCAAATGTCCCGACTTTTTGTCTTCTAGCTCCTTCATAGTGGTGATTCGAGGTGCCATATAAGCACCACGGGAAATATCCTGCCAGTCTGATGCTCATAACCAATATTTCAAGTTTAAATAAGGCTTGGACCCATCTTAGGTTCACATAATGCGCATAGCTGGACCGCACTCTGTCGTATGGTAATAGCCAGACAGCCAAAGCCACACAACATTTATTATTCAAGTTAAGCTTTGCTTGGATGGTAAGAAACATCACATCGAACATAATTCTATCCTATTACGCAAGTAATGTTATTCTTTGGGAGAAGAAACCACGTACATTCATCAATGTAGCGGGCTACTATAATTGCGTTTGAAATTGTGACTTTCACTTCCATGGGTAACTGTGTTACCTATATCATAATTTATTTTAAACTCGTAATAATGGCATGAAAATCACACAACTCGTTGTGTATAGACTGACGATTATTAATCCGAAAATAAATTACCATAGATGGACGTTTTCATCACTAAAACCGATATTGCATATGTGGTGCGTTTTTAAAGCGGTTGAGTGTATAACGAAGAAGTAATATTTCGTCTAACGCGTAAAAATAAGACCATCTTCGCAACTACTAGGACTTTTTCGTAAAGACTTGATTGGTTTTATTATCTCTTCTCGTCATATATCATCTTTAATTTCATCAACTGTATCTATATATTGTTACTTCTTCACTTATATCACTGTTCGCTACAACAAATAAGTTTTTATCATGTTGTTTCCATTCATCCTTGGTTATTGAATTGATATTCCTATGTTCGATGTTGATGTTCGAACGTAGTTCTAAGTAAGTTGTTAGTTTTTCAACATGCCTGTATTTTTCATATGTTTTCTTGTTGATCTGTCTCGTTTCTTCAGATTGTATTTCCGTTTTGCTTTGCCCTGAGAACTTTTATCGGTATGTGGCTTGATTCAGTTCAAATACCTATATTGAAACTACAAAGTGTGTCAATTATTTCTTCATTAGAAATCAGAATTGATCTCACTATTTTCATTTGGGCCTATATATGTATATGCCCCTTCTGTTGAATCATTATGAAGTTTTCTATTTGCAATGGGGAGGTTATATGCTTAACAAGACCGTAGTAAATCTTCACCAAATAAATTAGTAGTTTCATCACAGCTTTTTCGTCTCTCCTTACCTTCATCATTTTAAACGCTATGTAGTTCTATATAGTTCATATTCAGGTATACTATCAAATCTACCTTATGTTTTATCATTTGCCCCAATTCTAGCATTCAAATCTCCTATGATTACAATATTTGTTTCAGATTGTATACTTAACAACTTATTTCAGTATACAACTACTAAATTTAAAGTATCTTAAAAGGAATGGGATATTGAGTTGAAACTATTTGTAGATCAGTGAACAAAGAATTATAACGATGTGCAATACATTACTAGTAAATAAATTACAATAGATACAGTTGAACAACGACGTGTTTCACAAACTGGAACATGTTTTATGTGGGTTTATCCATCTATGTCATTTGCCACTGCTAAAACCCTGGAATATACATGTAAGTTCGAAAGACATGCGTGCTCAACTTCCATTGTTATAAATGAGCATTTCCAAGCCCATGTTATGTTTGCGATAGTTGAGGTACACCTTTCTAACCAAACGATCATTTTTTTCTCAGAACGACTCAAATGCTTATAATTTAGTAAGTAGGGTATCGCGTCGAACTATACCTAGTAAGTTGTTCATGTTTTTTTTAAACACTTCCTCTCTCACATTTTTTGGCAGAATCAGTGTGTTGTTTCAATCAGGGGCGTTAGTGGCTTTTGTTAAGTTTGTACACTCACTTAGTAATGAGTATGAAAGTCATTCTAATGGTCGCTTATACTGTTTTCTTTTAATCACATTCTGGATTTAATATGATGCACCTTAAACAATCTTGCAGGAATGTCACCCATCACCAGGACAATACTATAAGGGTATTCAACGTACTGCATATTTACCAAACAATGCGGAAGGACGAAATATACTTAAGATGCTGAGGGTCGCCTTTGACCGTAAACTGACTTTCACCATTGGTAACTCTAGTACAACTGGACAAGAAGGTGTCATCACATGGAATAACATTCACCACAAAACTGATCACCGACCTAACACACAGTAAGTTCTTTTAATATACTTTACCATTCTCTTTTATAAAACACAACTATGCACTTTCTATGTGGCTTGTATATATTAATATTAACTAAAAGACATCAGACATTTTGCTATGTTTTGTGCCCCCCCCCCCCCCTCTCACTTATTTATAAGTGGCGGGCATATATACTATAGTGTTCCCAGAAATTATTGAGAATTTTTAAGGTGTTTCCAAATTGGTGTTTATATTTTATTTGATAAATAAACAACTGTTAATTTGCATAAGTTAGGTATCCAAGCTCATTGTATGAATTGCCAATGATTTTAGTACAGACAATGCAATGGTTGTCATGGCAACAGGAATTTTAAGCCACAAGTTGTAAAATTTGCAAGTTTTGCATGCAATGCCTAATTCATGCCCTTTATTTAACCTGGAAGGATTAAGAGATAGTTCATTATTAACACTGGAAGCAATTTATTGACAAAAATTGTTAGGAACTTCATAAGTTGGCCTAAGTGTGGCAATATTCGTGATATGACCGCCAAATAGGTATATTTTCGGTATATTTTCTCAGAAAATGTCATTTGTCGGCAAAAAATAATATTTTACAAAGTGTTCATGTTGTTTAATCATATAGAAAGAGCTAAAACCATATAACTGACATGTTCAGATATGCAACAAAGTATTTTGGATTCAATCTCCCTTATTTTTGCGCAAATAATAATGGTTTTTACATCCCTATCCCCTTTCTTCATTTTTAGGCATTTTTTTCAACGACCCATCTGGGGACGTTTATGCCCTTTCACACAAACAAATTTCAAAAATAAATCACTAATTCTATGTTTTACAAATAGGCTAAGGTTAGATCTACTAAACAATGTACAAACATAACATTTTACCCATTCAAATGTGTGCAATTACGCTAAGTTTGATTCTCAATAATTTCTGGGAACACTATATAGCCCTGGAGCTGTACTGTACGTAACGTAAATCTTGTGTGTTCAAATCCTCACTAACCGTTGGGCGAAATTTCTTCAAACTTTCACAGATTAACAACCTTGATGTGTAGTTGACCGTAAAGGATGGACAAGTGCTGCAGCATTTTACTAGAGTGATGGCCATTTGTTACTTTTACTATGTACATCAATGTGGGCACCCTTATCGATGGACACATTACAAGTTTTTCTCAAAATCGTTGTTTTCTACTATTTTATTTGAGTCATTGTCATTAGTAACCGCATTACCTTTACCAAAACAATAGTTTTCCTTCAAGGATTCTAGATGATTTCATTATTGGAATATTCACTAATATTGTGCAATGTCTATTATAGGTTTGGTTATCCAGATCCGACCTACCTGGCCAGAGTTAAAGATGAGCTGGCAGCTAAAGGTGTAACCGAGGATGACATTTAAAATAACATTATATCACTTGACTTACCTTAAGCTTGTATAGCGTTTTGTTTTCACATAAATAATTTGATATTCCATGTGATAACAAATGACGAACACTGTTCTCCAACACGTGTGATAACAAATCCGCGACAACATAACGTCACCAGCTTACATTCGTTATTTCTGACGTTGTTTTGACTCTGTAACTATGATAATATGATAAAACGAATCCGCCATTCGTTGTCTTTGAGATCAACATTTCTTAAACTGTTCATGAAAACAAATTATTAAGCTCGCCGAAGGCATGTTAAATAACTCGTCTTTTCTAGACTCGTTTAAGAAATGTTGATCTCCAAAGACAACTCATGACGGATCCTTAACATACTACATAGTCTGTTTTTTCACTAAAACGTTATGTATGTTGAGTTACATTTATATAAGTGTCATATGATATCATTTTGTGTATCAATTTCCAACCCATGATAGATCCTCCACTGTGACCCCGGAGGTTTGGTGCGCACGTGTATCATTATAATGCAATGAAAATACTTAACTATATTTTGTTTGTATATGCTAAACAGTAACATAGACATTCTCGCTGAAAAACAACAGGTATTGTTTAATTTCGATTTTGTTGTATATTTTGTTTTCCATGTATATATTGATGTTATTTTGTTTATAGCGATGAGCTATACATATTCTTAAGCTAAATAAACTGTATGTTCTGTTATGTTCAGTAATCTATAAATGTTATTGTAAATGACCATATTATGTTTTATAACATTACTCTAGAAAGACTTACTGTTTAAGTGGATATGTTTGTATGTCAACAAGCTATTATTTTCAGAGAACGTATTTGCTCACGCTTGTATGACCAAAGTCTCACTAGATGTTATACATGGGACGTGTTATCTAAAACACAATGATAACACCATGCCTGATATGATCAGACAGACACCTTGTCATGCCTTTGTAAATCAAATATATTATTATTATAAGACTAATGATTTATCAATCTAACTATGAGCTGTGCTGTGTGATTGCTTACCTGTCAAAATTTCATATCTTCACATTTTTGTAGGAATGTGTAGAGCAATATCTAAGGATTCCAAAAAGATATACCTTTTCAAAATCGTATAACTTAGTGACATGCTATGACGAAATGAAAACTAGAGGCATGAACTTATAACTGACGTGCAAAATGACGTCAGTGACGTCACAAAAATAAACAAATATGGTGACGTCATATAATTAGTACAGGTCCTATTATAAGCACCCTATAAAAAAGAAAGTCAAATACAAAACAAATGTACACATATTTAATTTGTTGGAACATGACACATTAAGAATATATTGTTATAAAATTTGATACTTGAATTCTTGAGTAAACACAACAAAATAAGTAACCAATTCTCAAATTTCTCACTTTTCGATTATGTTTTACACTATTTTACCCCAAGATACTATCATTTAGCAAAATATACTGGCACTATAGTTTTATATCTTAAACTACAAGGCACTATGTACCTACCACTTTTAAAAAAATTCAAATGTATTTTTTATAACAATGTAATCATCCGATTCCCAAAATTCTCGCTTTTGTTTAGATATTGACAGGTTTTGCCCCAAAATATCGGATTTTCGGCAACCGTCTGGAATTGTTTTTAATATCGTAAACTAGAAGTAAGAACATACTTATCACAATATATTTGTATCCCATAAAACTGTAAATGGTGATGTGGGTTACTGATTCCAAAATTAATGCTTAGCTTTTATATTTTGTAAGTTTTTTCCCCAAATACTGTAATATACTTTCTCAAACATGTAAGGACCTAGATTTTTAGTATGTTACAAAACACCCATAGTGTGACATCATCGAACAAAACTTTTTTTGCATTTTTTCTCAAAAAAATATGTGCTCTGAACTAAATATGGGTATCCAAAAAAAAACGATATTTTATCAAGTGGTTGGACATTCCACAGCAAAGCTCATAATTATACTGTTGTTGAGAATATAAAGATGCTTGTGTAGCATTAGATGGGTAATTCGGGGATTCACATAACAGCTTGGCCGGATAGAAATGTCTTATTATAAAAGCAGAACGTTTTGTTAAGTTTCGGGAAAAGTTGCAAGCTGTAATTTTCATGTTAAAGCTGGATGATATTTTGCAGATTTACAAACTTAGGACACGTTCATATTTGCAATAGATTTGATAGACTTTGTAAATGCTGTAATCTAAACGGTTTAGAGTCAGAATACCATTTTATCTCCTGTTGTCCATTATATCATGAGTTAAGAAACAAATATTGTATAAATGTATTATTCTCGTCTTTACAAAAAAATGGTAGATTGTTATCAAGTCAGAAAAATAGGACCATAAGAAATATTGCAAAATTATACGCAATTCTTCGCTTTAAGACAAGAAAAACATTTTACCTGCTTCTTGAATATCGAATTTTGTATGAAATTTGTATATTTGATTTGAGTATATGTGTTGTGTTATTTTGAATGCTTTGCGTTTAGATTCATGCATATGTGACCACTGGTGTTGTATATATGTTTTGTTAATGGACAAAGGTATTGCATAAATGCCGATTTGCTAATAAACTTGAACTTGCAATATAATCTTCACTTTTACAATTTCGTAGTAAGGTGTCGTTCTTATGGTTTCTATTGTATCGTCAAGTTGACTTGTCAAATCAGGCAATATTTGATGATAAGCAAACGATGGGTTACTTAATATTTACCTACTTATTTGTTTCTTTGATGTGTGTTGTTCTTTCATTGACCTATGTTTTAGTAGTGTTACAGTTGGCATTATGTTATACGACAGGTGCCCGACTTACATGTATATTTGAACTGTATTGAACATATGATATTTTCATTCTGACACTAATTGAAAATCATTATTCAGTCAAGTACATCAATGTTTCAAGTAACTAAATGCACTGTTGTTGTTTTTGCAACTTCATTCGAACCCGTAATTAGCATTTTTGTAGGGGCATCGTTTTGAGCTTTATATGACTGAAAAAATCCTACTTGGGGTGCAATCAATTATTGAAGATTCCAAAGTCTATGTATGCAATATTGTTAAACCTTGGCATTTACTATTACAGTGAAATATACTTGTACCTTGAAAATAACTCTTAACTAACCACGTCATGTTTTGTATAATTTGCATTATGTATGGTTATACAGTGTATAACTTGGCTATTTTGACGTGAACCTGACCTTTTGCAAGAATATATTACAAAGTTCTTGCTTTGAATATATCAATTTCCGACAGCAAATCGTGCGATATCGGTATTTCCAATTTGTGTTTTTATTACATCTCGAGCGTCTTCGTGATACTTCCCCGATTATGAAAACATGCAATCGATGTTGTATCGTAGACAATATATCGCCTTTTAAATTATACTTATCAAAAGGTCAGGCTAGTGTCAAATTAGCCAAGCTATACCATATGACGATCTGTATATGTGTATTATGCATTATTATGTATTCTCTTGTGTTGCTATAACAACTGGAGCTCAATAAATTCACGCTCTGTTGTGTTCTGTTCTGTTTTATGTGTTCGTAATGTACCGAATGGTTTAATTGTCTTGTGGCATGAAGCTGATCCTTGATCAAAACATCACGATTCGGACATTATCGCCAGGAATCAGATGTGGGACAATAGTGTATATGGTACAAAAGCGTGTTTGGATATAAGGAGCACATTGTCGTTCCCTTTTTCCCTTTGTAGAGTGAATAAGAGTTATATTTCACCATTTATAACAAACGACAGCTTATGTAATGTTGCAGTCTGCGAACTTACGTTGCTTAACGAATGTCAACTTCTTGGTAGTGGGCTCGTATATATTTCTTAAATAGCAGTCTGTACTTTTACCGTAAACAATGACGGTGTATTATCTTATCAGAGGTGACTAAGGTATCGAAGTAACCATTCCATTGTAAAATATATGGTGGTTAAAGATGATTTTCTCCCTTACATTTTAGCTGACCTGGCACAGAGAGTCAATGTGAGTTATTAGGATCAAGCGTAGACCGTCAATCCGTCATCAACAATTTCTTTAAATTACTTCTTCTCATAAACTATTAGGTCAAATTTGCTAAAACTTTGCAGGATTGTTTAGTTGGTGGACCTCCCCCAAAGTTGTTAAATGGTTCCAGTCTGTTGATTAATTAGGTAATGAGGTCCTAAAAGGGTTTTTTAATGCAAACTTAACAAAATATTCTTCTCTGAAACAATAAGGCGAAGGGCTTTTATATTTGTTATGTAGCATCAACTAGTGGTCCTCTACAAAGACTGTTCAACTCATTCCCCCGGTGACAAAATTGGCCACGTCGGGGGGTCACCAGTTTACATAGACTTATTGATTGATTGAAGTCTCTAAATGGCTTAACACGCGAAAGTCGACAGTTCATTAAAAGTCTGAATAATTTTACGTCATTATCACTGATATGCAATTTTAAATATATGTGTTTTCAAAGTCTTTTTGAAGACTGCCAGAGAGTCAATGTGCCTCATATACACAGGAAGAACGTTCCATCAAATGGCAGCACATTTGTCGAACCGCCTTTCACCGTAATTCTTGGTTCTTTATTTAATAGCATAGCAGTGTCTGATCTTAAATACCTGGTTGACTGGTATTCACTAGTCATGTAGACAGGAGCAAGGTTATATCTGATCTTAAATGCATATAGAATGATCTTATACTGTATATATGGAACAGGACGCCAGAGTAGTGAATGAAGTATCGGGAGTTGCTAGTATGTGTTCACGCTTGTTTGTTTGTGTGATCAAACGAGCAGCAGTTTTCTGGATGCGCTGCAGTTTACTTTTCACCTTGATGTTGGCACCAGATAACAAAACATTTGCATAGTCCTGTCGAGAAGTCACACGAGAGTTCATATGTGTTTTACAGGCATTTACGGTGATGAATGGTCTAATCCGTCCGATGTTACGCAGATGCAAAAAGCAAGATTTGGATATTGCATTAGCTTGTTTGTCCATGATTAGAGTTTATCAAAGAAGGCACCTAAATCTTTCACAAATGCTGATTAATGCACAATTGTTCCATCGAATTGTAGTTTGCATTCAGAAAGATCCTTGACGTGATGTTTCGGTGCAAAGTAAGGGTTCTGTTTTATCCTGGTTGATTTTTAGCATGTTCAAACGCATTCATGCACTTATATAGGGAAAGATTTAAAATCTTCTTGTTTAAAATTACAATGCCTATAGATTTGGTATGTAGCATCAACTAGTGGTCCTCTACCAAAATTGTTCAAATTATGCCCCTGGGTGAAAATTGGCCCGTCAGGGGGTCGTTAATTTTACATAGACACATATACTGGCAACATATGAAAATCCTCTTGTCTCAAACAAAGTTTCCATAGTTGTCTAGTGGTTTTCTACCAGGATTTTTCAAATTATGCCCCTGGTGATTCATTTATAATCAGGTGAGTGATACAGGGCCATGATGACCCTCTCATATCAATTAGTGATTGGTTTACTGGTAAGAACTGTAATTTTTTAGTAAATTGTTTTATTCATGTAATTCTGCTAGAATGTATGTTTATTATTTGTAGAAATTAGTTATTTCTACAAACAATGTACAATTTACATGACAAAATATATCGCATCAATAATCAAGACAATAACGAATAAAATGAATATGGGACATGTAAATATATAGAAAAAATAACTATTCATAATGAGCGAGACGTGACGAAGTTAATAAAAATGTTTTAGTAAATAAAAAAACAATTAAAAAAGAACATGCTCCCAACAATTTTAAGTATCATTCAAATAGTGATGTTTCAATTTAGTTCAAAAAGTTGATATTGATCCGGAGTCTCAGTATACTAAGCAAAACAGCCAACCGAACGCTTATATTTTTTATGAATATTTATAGAACTTTTATTTGGCATTTTCTGAAACTTGACCTGCAGTGTAATCGCTGGTGGTAAGATTTCGTCAATACATTTAATTTGCATCATCATCAAAATATGTATTTAACGACATCACCCATCAAGATGAAATTCAAAAAATGTTTAATTAGCATATTTTATGAATGAGCAGCGGTTTTTACCGTCTAACGTTTTTATTTATTAATATTTTTGCACGAAAATTTGTGTACTTGTTAATTACGATCTTGAGGTGCGATTTAAATAGTTTTGTTTTCAAAGATGCGAAACGGAAGATCACGAAACCATGAAATAACATAACCAGACATAAAAAATTGAAATTCACAAATAAGCGTTAAATAATAAAAGATTTTAGGTTAATTCCATACACATTAAAGACTAATCGCCAAATCAATAAAACAACTAGTCAAACTCGATATCATGCGATTTGATCACAAAAACATGGATTTTTTAATTTTTCAAATTTATGATGTTAATTTTTAAGGGGAGATAATTTGGTCGAATATCTTTTGTGTTGATAAATGAGGGTAATTACTGACTTAGTTTTGGTTTTATTCTCAGTATTTTAATATTTATTTTTGTTTCCGTTATCAGAATAAATATTATGCACTTAAAACAATCTTTATTACCAAAGCGGGCATATAGCTGCATTAACAATTTGTCGAACACCTGATGAACGCACTTCAAAAGTGTCCTATATACTGAAACACATGTAAAAAGGCACTCAGGACTAATATGTATTATTTTTTAAAGTCAACGTGTTTCACTAATGCATGACAATACATTTTTTATGGGAAAATGTAGTGAATGAACTTAAAAAGAGGTAAAATTATGCAAGAGTTATCCAACTTGAATTTACTATTTTTCTTTTCTCCTGTGATTCCCAATATAATGTTTTATTAGTCCAGGAGCCAGGTTTCAAAAAGACCTTAAAATGAATTTTTATTTACCCCATCTAGTAGAAAAAGTTCATTGGTATTTTCGAATATAAGATACATTCAGGCTTCGGAAAAAGGTGGATGCCAGATCTGAAAGTGGTGCAGATTTTTTTAACAGGGGCAACAACTCTTGCTTCCGAGCTAATTTACGAATACACATGGTATTTTTAATTCTGGTGTGAATTTTTTGTTTATGTATATATTCCCATATATGAGGGTGGATATTATTCAATTAATGTTATGCATTAAATGGACATGAATACCTGACCAGTTTGAGGTCAAGATCAAGGTCACTTCAAGGTCAAAGTGAGAAAAATAGCTAAACATTGATATTTCACCTCAGTTCTTTTTTCGTATAGCATATGTTTGGAATCAAATTTCGTTATTTAAATAAAAGCCGTGTTGGTAAGTGTATATTCTTTCATTATAAGCCATTTGTTTAATGATAATAGTCATTTCTTTGTCAAAATGGCCATTTAATACATATGCATGCTGGCCAAGAAGGCGATCTTTCGGCCACCCCTAGTATTCTATTTTATAATATTTTAAAAGTGTTCATGTATATATTGTTACATATTTGCATGGATATTATTCATTTGATTATGGACATCAAAAGGACAAATTTAATTGACCTTTCTTTGGTCAAGGTCAAGGTCAGTTCAAGGTCAAATGGAGAAAAAAAGCCCAAAATTGACATTTCCATTCTGTTTTTCTTCGTATAGCATTTGATATGAATGTAAGTTGCTTATTAAAATGATAGCTGTGTTGGTTAGTTCATATTCGTTCATTATAAGCCATTTGTTCAATAAACAATTTCGTTTTTTGTGTGAAAATAGCTATTTTGCATAAGAAAGCTTACGAAAACCTTGCACGACAACCACTGACATTCTATGATATAATGTGTATGTGTTTGTGTTTGTAGTGAGACATACATGTATATTCAGGGATAATACCAGTATTCATTTGATTATGAACATCAAATGTACAAACATCTTAAATAGGTTTGTGGTCAAGGTCATTTCAAGGTCAAATTTAGAAGAATAGCGTCAAAAATGATATTTCGTCTCAGATCTGTAGTTCTTTTTCGCATGTATGTTTCAATAGTGTTATTGAATATATGTATGAACATTGTAATATCAATATCGTATTGAAAGTTGTTTAAAATACTGACCATTAAACGGTCAGTATCAATATCCTTTCAAGGTAAAACTGTGTTTTGTAATGATGCAGTAACAATTTATGTGCTTGCTCATTTGTTCTTTCTACAAGCAATACGGAACATTTTGTACCTATGTTTACTTGTAGACGTAATATTTTGGCTGGGTGTGTAATAATGTATTGAAATCCATTCTATTAGCTTCGAGTATTATAAGTTAAGTTACCAATTTTCTAGGGCTCTTTTCAACTGTTAGGCCGCTCAAGCACCCTTTGACATTTCAACTTCCCCTGGTCATTGGGCTACCTATGGAAATCTACACTCATGTCTTCCTTGGGGAGACTATTTCTCTCCTGTCGTTTGGCAGCCAACATCGATCTGCGGCGCCCATGAATAGACACTGCCATCACAGGTACCATTTTACACCATGGTGGAGTTGAGAATGTGGGTCTTGCTCAGATAGATTAACCAGTGGTCCAGAGGGGGATCGAACCTGGGACCTCTCGATCCCGAATCGCAATCCCTACCTCTAGGCAACCGCTCACCACATTATGAAAATCTTTAATGATGAATTATGCTTAAAACACACGTTAATCAGTGTGTCGGCCTGTCGGTAGATGAAACGGTTTCCGAGAAAACGCCTTCCCGATAATTGATCCTACTATCCTTAGTCTTTTGGTAAGTTGGTTTGTATGAAGCAGCAGATAGCAATGATCCTAACATCAGCACTATTGTCTTGAAATGAATGAACACACCAAATGAAATCCGACCAATAAATCCAAAACGATTGGACTTTGGATATTAAGTAGAGTTTGGTCACCATCATTAGATGCCCCATTGATTACAAATTTCTTTGTACCAAGAATAAGGAATGTAATGGATGTACCAAATATGTTAGTCAACCTATATGAACTAGGATTGGTATACTGCATGGTAGTGAGAACCCCTTAAAGTCGGATATGGATGGGGTGGTTCTTGATTGTGGTGTTTATTCGATGGAGCATTTGCTGACCGATCTGGCAGATGGTAATGCTTACCTCCTAGGATAAGGATAGCTGCACAAACTAGCGATTGGTAACTCGTTATGATCAAGTCTATAATGGCTTACTTGGTGGTGAGCTTTGAATAACTGTACAATACAGTAGTGATTACCAAATGTGGTATGAGGTAGATGTACTCAGTGGTAGTGGGTACACTCAAAGGTCATACTAGTAGTGCCTGTATTTTGCAGTGAAGCATATCAGATAACGCAAGCTATAACTGTACTAGTTGAGTATCCATTTGGAATTCTATAAAATAGTTTGAAATCTAAAATGGCTAAACCAATGGTAGATACTCGCATGTACCCCCACTAAGTTAGGTTTGCTCTGTGAAAGGAGAACGAAGACATTTGGTAAATAGGCAAAGGAACTGTTAAAGTACTATTTGGACACCCTGAGTGTCCCAGGATGTTATGTGTGTTAAGTGTCGTTCAGTATCAAATGATATCTGGCTCATGACCTGATGATGTGTGACATTGGATAGCTATTCATGTACATATACTTGGCAATGAGGAGTACCGCATATATTATAACCTGAAAATGGCAGTACACCGCGGAGTGGACCAACCCTTATGTCCTGGTATGGACATGCAATGCTGTGGTATCTACATTTGTATTCCCAAAGGTCGGGGGTATCTGTATCCTGTAGCCATGTCTATCTTTTAGGAATTGGAAGGGTTCTATTTTGTATGAATGGGTATCCTGTAGAACCAGGTATGGCTGAATTATGTGGTGGTGCGTACAGCGTATGATGCCGCAAGGCTTCTAAAATATTATGTCGTAGTGGATACATGTACGCTATTAGGCCTGAGATGGTTAAACACAGTGCTGGTGCTACTTTGTCTGGGCTGCCTATATTCCGTTGTGTTAAATGCACGTATCTGTGACATTATTTACTTATTGCATTGTTAAATCACTTGGTCATTTCAGTGGTGACTACACTATAAGAGTTATGTTTTCCATAGGACCAGGACTGTCTGCCTTTAATGGTTATGAGTACCACATAATAATCTAGTGTGGTTCAAAACACTGCCAGTTACAACTTTCACAGGATCTATGAGGTACACATTACTACTAAGTACGGGTATCAGATGTCTATGTTCGTACATATCACTGTAAGGAATATACATATCATAACCAATACCACAAATGAAATATCTCATCACAGACCGTAGTGATCCTCAATAGCACCTTAGATTATAGCTAGACTTTATGCGTTATACAATACACACCACAGAACTATACAGGCACCGAATGCTAAGTTATGTGTTATGCACAAGTCAATATTTTGACTAGGAGTCGATGGTGTTGTCAAATTTCCACCGGTCAGGATGCGTCTGTCTAATCCCCATGTATCCCCCGGGCGGGCAAAACATTGACTGGTGCATTATTACGCGAAACAACTGCCATCCTAGGCTGATGCTGTGCTCATCACCATGTTATTCAGTCATTTCATGACTGATATTTAACTACCATTGGATACACCCGTCATAGGCCGTACCTATTGCTGTATAATGTGTTGGGGTACGTCATATTGTCCTTGTGAATGTGAACAACAGCTCATAATGGGTCTCCAAAGAGACTGGAAATCCTGATGGATTTAATGATATGCATTTACATGAGAACACTTCCAACCAGTGCCCCTGTGAAACAACGGCGTATATAAATAGTCCGAGACTGGCTTAAAAACATACAGGCATAGTGATTTTGCAAGCATTTTAAGTAGTCTTGCATACTTGCTTGAACTTAAACAAAATTAATGGTCGTTTAGGCAATGTTGTGTACAGTCCATTTAATAAAAAGTGAGACAAATCAAATTTGCCGTTTCCTAATAAAGTTGAATTCAAGCATTCGTGAGAATTACAAATACAGAGAGGACAAATCAATTTTAGCTATTTTCTCACTTTGATCCCGAAACGACTTTAACCCCAAAGCTATTTAGATGCTTGTTCATTTGATGTCCATGATATAATGAATTGTATTCGTGAACATATGACTCACTTCATAAATAAACATATAAATCACATTAGATCATAGAATCACATGGGCTGTCGTAAAAGTTTTCGTAAACTGTCGCATGCACAAAATTGATATTTGAACAATGAAAATGAACATTTTCATGAAGCAAATGAGATATGATGAAGGTATATGAACCAACCAACACATCTATCATTTAAATAAGCAAATTAATTTCATATCATATGATATATGAGAGAAAAACAGAGTGGAAATGTCCATTTTTGCTATTTTTCTCGATTTGACCTTGAACTGACCTTGACCCCAGAAGGTCAATTATGTTTGTCCATTTGATGTCCATAATCAAATGAATAATATCCGTGCAAATGTGTAGTACTATATACATGGACTTTTAATTATATTGGATCATAGAATACCAGGGGTTGTCGAAAGAATGCCTTCTCGACCTTCATGCATATGTATTAAATGGCTATTTTGACAAAGAAATGATTGTTTCATTAAACAAATGTCTTATAATAAAAGAATATGAACTAATCAACACAGCTATCATTTTAATAAGCAACTTACATTCATATCAAAAGCTATACGAAGAAAAACAGAGTAGAAGTGTCCTTTTTTTCGATTTGACCTTAAACTGACCTTGACCTTGACCCAATAAAGGTCAATTATGTTTGTCCATTTAATGTCCATAATCAAATGAATAATATTCATGCAAATATGTATCAATATATACATGAACAATTTAATCATATTAGATAATAGAATACCAGGGGTGGTCGAAAGAATGCCTTCTCGGCCAGCATTTATATGTATGAAATGGCTATTTTGACAAAGGAATGACTATTTTCCTTAAACAAATGGCTTATAATGAAAGAATATGTACTTACCAACACAGATATTGTTTAAATAACGAAATTTGGTTCCAAACATATGCTATACGAAGAAAGAACTGAGGTGAAATATCAATTTTTAGCTATTTTCCTCACTTTGACCTTGAAATGACCTTGACCTCAAACTGGTCAGTTTTGTATGTCCATTTGATGCATAACATTAATTGAATAATATCCACCCTCATATATGGCAATATATACATAAACAAAAAATTCACACCAGAATTAAGAAGGTCATGTGTATTGGTAAATTAGCTCGGAAGCAAGAGTTGTTGCCCCTGTTAAAAAAATCTGCACCACTTTCAGATCTGGCATCCACCTTTTTCTGAAGCCTGAATGTATCTATTATTCGAAAATACCAATGGACTTTTTCTACCAGATGGGGTAAATAGATTTTGAATTTCTTGCACCAGCTCCTAGACTATATGTCTTTTTATGTACATCGGTATGCACACACGCGTGAAATAAAAGGAACTAATGTTTGTGATAATTTAAATCTGTGTAAAACTGATCTGTCTGATTGATACCCTCAAGGGAGCGTAATGGCCGCTCTTACGCGGCCTACCTTTGACAAATGCGCGATGTTTTTTTCCAAAAATATTTAGTTTTTCCAACTATCAAACACCATGCTACACAACATGCACACAAAACTCGTGCAATTCGAGAGCAATCGATTACAAAGTGCAAAAATGAGATTTGAAGCTTTTTCGTCATGGTTGAGTGATTTTGGCATATATTTTCATGTGGTAAGCTGCATTAGGTGCACAATCTATATTGAAATAACTATACAAACTTTAAGGTTTGTACACTTATAGGATACTGAAATATTCAAATTTAAAAAGCGTTCGGTTAGCTGTTTTGCTCAATATAGGTATACGATTCATTTTAAATGTCCTCCTCTATTATACCTTTAGCTGCCAATTCATCTTTAACTCTGGTCAGATAGGTCGGATCTGGATAACCGTACCTATAAGAAAACATTATCTATAGACATTGAATGTTAAATAGCACTCGTGAACAATAAAATAGTGAAATCATTTAGAATAATTATGGGAAATCTGTGTATTGTTTTGGTAAAGGTTAATGCGTGTTTCTATTGAACTGAAACTAAATAAAATTGAAGAAAAAAAACATCGATTATGAGACGACAAAAAAACATACAAAACATATCATGTTCCATCTATATCTGTATCACGTAAGTAATACATATACCACATGCTGGCATATTGTATAAAGTGTGCAAACTGTCTGATGTGTTTTAATCTTGATATATACAAACCACATAAAAAATTCGTAGTTACTTATGTTTTGTACAAATGAATGGTAAAGTATTTTAAAATAACTTACTGTGTGTTAGGTCGGTGATCAGTTTTGTGGTGAATGCCATTCCATGTGATGACACCTTCTTGTCCAGTTGTCCTAGAGTTACCAATGGTGAAGATCAGTTTACGGTCAAAGGCGACCCTCAGCATCTTAAGTATCTTTCGTCCTTCCTTATTGTGTGGTAAATACGCAGTACGTGCAACACCCTTATACAACTTTCCTGGTGAAGGGTGACATTCCTGCAAACGTGTGTATAGTTCAATATTTGAAATTCAGAATTTTCTTAAAAGGAACCAATATTAGTGGCCATTTAATTAATATGTTATAATTAATTACAAATGGATTATACAAACAAACTCCACGCATGCTCCTGATTGAAACACAACTGCTGCCAAAGCAAGAGAACACGTTCTATAAAATCCTCATAAAACTAAGTACAGTATAGTACAGCGAATATTGCGCGACCCCTTTACTTATTTATTTAGTATTCTTCGCCCATGGATTGGCATAGAGTCGTCATTACTGTCCACCAGTCGTATCTATTTTGGGTTTTGAGCCGCTCGCCAAACAATAGCCTGACAGATCACAGCACAGCTCAGCGTACAGGGTTCTTCTCCAGGTCGACCTCGCCGGATTCCAGTTGGGAGCTTGGCGGGTAGTGTTCGAGTCCAATCCATAGCCACTTTCTCTCTTTGATGGATAACATGGCTGTCTCGTTTTCATCCAGAGCTCTACATTCCAGCCTTCTACTGATCAATATTCGACGAAGGCAATTGTTGATGAAGAATTGGAGCTGTTTTTAGCTTTTATTGGAATGCTTTCATTTCTCAGACCCGTTGTGTAAGATATATTACGAATTGAAGAGCTTGCTCTTGGTCTTCAGTCGGATATATGTGCGTTTCCAGATGTTGGATATGGCTATGAAGAAGTGAGCACACGTAAACAAAATACAACGTAACTAAATTGCATCATAGAATTAAAAATAATTACCTTTTGTTTTCCACCGTGAAAATGGTATGTTATATAAATTGTAGCATAATCCTCGTATCCTGATAAGCGTTTATGCTGATATACACCATCTTTCATTGTACCATCTGGCTGATCACCTGATAATATACGAGGAGTGTTTGATAAATAATGCAATTTCACCGCGCAAGCGCGCTGGGTACTAATGTAGAGTGAATTGTTCTGTGCATTCAACAAAGCTATCCTTCATTGACATTCTCTAAAACATTCATCAGTAAAACAGTAAAATCACTTTCACACAATGCCAAAAAAGATTTCTTTCATAATGAAATTCAAAATAACAGCAAACAACCAAAGAAACTATGGAAAAATCTAAAAGATATATCTGGCAAAACCGAAAGCCACCAAACACATTACATAAATGATGATAACGGTATACCAATCACAGACCCTAGCGAATCAGCAGAAGTATTCAATACATACTTCACCAATATTTTCCAGACAGTCACTAACCCACAGGATTTCAATGATACAACCTCATCTATCCTTAAGAAGACGACACTAGACAAAATACCCAGTGACACCCCAACATTTGTTATACACCATGTTACAGAAAAATATGTAAAAGAGCAATTAGACAAATTAGACATTACAAAATCAACTGGTCTGGATAATATAAGCGCAAAATTCCTGAAAACAGCATCTCCAATAATAGCAAAACCTCTGGCCTCTATCATTAATATGAGCATAATTGCAAATAAATTTCCAACATCAATAAAGCAATCAAAAGTGATTCCAATATTCAAAAAGGGTAAAAAATCTGATAAAAGTAATTATCGTCCTATCTCAATTCTGCCAGTCATCTCAAAACTGTTTGAGAAACACGTCTCTGATGAACTCAAAGGTTTTCTTGAAAGGCACTCCCTGCTGTACACATCACAGTCAGACTTTAGAGTCAAACACTCCTGCGAAACTGCACTTACAAATATAGTAGATAACTGGATTAGTGCTATCAATGACGGACAATTTGTTGGTACATTGCTTCTGGATTTTTCCAAAGCATTTGACCTTGTCAACCACAAGATTCTTATAGACAAGCTCAAATTTTACCATTTGTCATCAGACAGCATAGCTTGGATTAATTCCTATCTATCAAACAGAACACAGAAAGTATGCGTTTCTGCAAAACTTTCAGACCCCGCAGATATAGTTTCAGGTGTTCCACAAGGCTCAGTTATGTACCATTACCAAATTTTGAATTCTCCAGAAAATCACTTGCCTTCTCAGGACCAAAAATATGGAATGAAATACCAAAAGCAGTACGAAAATCAGACACAAGAAATAAATTCCAAAATGCATACATTAAATGGCAATACCCATAAACCAACATTGACACAACACACGACTCATCCTGTTAATATATCTAACCTTTGTAACTATTAATTACTTTGTTGATTATATTTGTATACTTATTTTTCATGTTATGTACCCTTTATATTTAATGTATATATGTTGAGGCCCATATGGAAGATTGCATTATTGTAAATATGTTAACCTCGTAAAATAAAGACTTTACTTACTTACTTACATCAAAATCTGGCAATCTATAAAGCCAGAGGCATGCTCTATTTAGGGTCCATTCGAGCCCACTGGGTTCAATTCAGCAATGAAGAGATGGACACATCGTGAGCTTGTGCAGTTTTGAAGCATCTTTAAATAATGTTTACATCGCACGATTTAATTAAAACAAGGAAGGTGTGAGGAAATCAGTCATGGATGGTAGCACTCAACCTAACCAGTCGAGCACAGAAATTAGAAACACCACAACAAAACTACACTGAGCAATGCCCTCACGTAAGCCAAAGAATAACCAAAAAAAGTTTAAGTCCCCGCCGAAAATATGCAGGATGACACACTTTCACAAGGACATTATTGAATAGCAGTTATTGCATGATACCGAAAGAAAAGGCAACCAAGACCCGACCAAGCTCCCAAATACCCCACTGCACGGCGACCAAACCCAAGCCATATGCCTTGAAAAGTGTCATATCTAGTCTATGTACTGCTTGTTAATGCAGAAGCGAAATAGATTTTCAGGATAACGTGCATTTTCAGCAAAATCTACTTTTCTATGACTGAATAAAAGTTAAACTATTGACTTTTTACTTGGGTCGCCTTGATACATGCAGTAACATAGACATATTATATACTGAATAAAACTTTAAAGTGTAAGCCTTCAATTGGTATATAAAAATATCAAATGACATCAAATATATTCTTATTGGATTCTGTTGAAAACGTATCAGATAACGTTATTATGAATTATTCTGTATTATACAAAATGTACTCATATTACGTCACACCTGTGATAATTCCAACAACGTTTCCACACGTTGCGCAGGAACGCCTAGTATCAATACATGCAGTACAGAAGGTATGTCTACATTTTATTGTTGTCGGAACAGTGATAGTATCCATACAAATCATGCATGATTCCGAACTTATACCTTCTGATTCGTCAAACCTATCCAGAAAGTACTGAAAAGTATAAATAAGGTATGTGAGGTTGACATGTAGGTTGTAGCACGATATACAGATGTTTATAATCACAACTACTGGATTCTAACCAGTTTGTCATATCTTTGTCGTTGACGAAGCTTGTTCTTGCAGTACATATACAATAATAAAAGTTTGATAACAACAAGATGTTATGATGAAATTTGTCATTTATTATCAAGTTATAAATGACGCAATTATAACAAGTATTCAATATATAATATGATAACTGGGATAAGCAACTCTTGACAATTAATTGTCTCACAATTGTACATGGGTTACTGGATTTTTGCTTATCCCAGCTATCTACAATAATAATACAATGAACAAGTATGTACATAAAGAAGATGGCGCAACAAAACAAGCCATCAACAACAATAAAATACTATGTGAATCGATAAGGGGAATACGTAGTGAATACATAAGGTGGAAAGGAGGGGAGGAGGAGGTAAAACAATTTTAGCTGAAATCGTTCTAAATAATTTTAGCGTGATTTCACGATGGAAAGCGGTGAAGCGTAACAATTGCTCACCCGTTATAATTACTAATCAATACTCAAACAATCAATCCATGATTAGCTCCCCTTATCGTTCTAAAATGGACATTAATACAAGGCATTAGTTTGATAATAAAACATTTTATGAGACATAAAATTTTATTTATAATCACAACTACTGGATTCTAACCAGTTTGTCATATCTTTGTCGTTGACGAAGCTTGTTCTTGCAGTACATATACAATAATAAAAGTTTGATAACAACAAGATGTTATGATGAAATTTGTCATTTATTATCAAGTTATAAATGACGCAATTATAACAAGTATTCAATATATAATATGATAACTGGGATAAGCAACTCTTGACAATTAATTGTCTCACAATTGTACATGGGTTACTGGATTTTTGCTTATCCCAGCTATCTACAATAATAATACAATGAACAAGTATGTACATAAAGAAGATGGCGCAACAAAACAAGCCAAAAAGTATCTTATATACGTTCTGTTGTAAGATTTTATTTGTTCATAATGATTACATAGCTTGCAGCACGTAGCTTGCAGTTTATAGCTATAAGCCTGCAGCACGTAACTTGCAACACGCTATGCAGTTGTTTATTCAAACCAATACATCGCTATTAGCTCGCAGCATGTAACTTGCAACACGCTATGCAGTTGTTTATTCAAACCAATACATCGCTATTAGCTCGCAGCACGTAACTTGCAACACGCTATACAGTTGTTTATACAAACCAATTCATTGCTATTAGCTCGAAGCATGTAACTTGCAGCACGCTTTTCAGTTGTTTATTCAAACCAATACATTGCTATTAGTTCGCAGCACGTAACTTACAGCACGCTTTTCAGTTGTTTATTCAAACCAATACAATGCTATTAGCTCGCAGCACGTAACTTGCAGCACGCTTTTCAGTTGTTTATTCAAACCAATACATTGCTATGAGATCGCAACACGTAACTTGCAGCACGCTTTTCAGATGTTTATTCAAACCAATACATTGCTATGAGATCGCAACACGTAGTTTGTAGCTTGTAACACGCTATTCAGATGTTTATTCAAAATCTATACATATATAATACCGGGTATAACGTCCATGTACAAAATATTATCAAAATGTGGTTACAATAAAATACATTGTGAATAAAATCGAAGGTAGATCTAAATAAAATATATTATTTAACCAGGTGTACTAACTTTTCCAATATGCGTTCACTTGCATGCAGAATATACTTTTTATAAGTATTTTATTACCATGTATACTATTACGTGATTATGCCATTTTTAAGACACTTACATCGGGTTGGTTAAATTTTTTCCTTCGTCTAGGAACATTAGACACCGGTACCGGAGAGCTTTCATCAGTAACATGGCCCTTTGCTAGTTCATTGTCTTTTGTCTTTTTCAAACATATCAAGCTAGGTTCATTTACGTTGGTATGGTTTGTCAGGCTGAATGTGGGTGTCGGGGATATGGTAGGATGTGGTTCTAAACTGCTCCTGGTGGTTTCTTCTTGAACCACACCTACTGTTACAACTTCATCGGCATTATGATTAGTCTTCAAGTTAGTATGTTTAGAACGACGCTCTTCTGCAGATAGATACATGTGCTTTCACTAAAGTCAGTATAACTAAAAAATCAGACATGATGTTATCGAGTTGATATGTATAGGATTTCAGTATCATTTAAATAGAAAATTGTATAAAGCGAGACTCTGACGATCTTAATATTTCCTGAACGAATTTAATATGAATATATAAATTGACAGCGAATGAAAGAATCTTAATATCATTTATATTATTATGACACTTATGACGCAACATACATGTAGCGTTCTATTGAAAAAAAACCCACACCAGTAGTATAATAAGGTTATTCGTCTCAAGTGTAGTAAAAGAATATACGACCTCGTATAACTAACCCGGATACAAGGAAAAGAATATGATAAAAGAATATACGTACTCGCTATACTAACCCCGATACAAGGAAAAGTATATGATAAAAGAATATACGTATAGTCCAGCTAGGGTAATCTGACAGTGACGTCATAGTTAAAAGATTAAAACCATTGCTTAAAAAGGTAGAGTTTAGCTTGGTATTGAACTGTTAGTATAAGCTTTTATACTTGTTTTTACACCGTACTAGTGGATTGTTACACTGCGTCACTGGATTTTTATCCTAACTGGACTGTACTCGCTAAACTTACCCCGATACAAGGAAAAGCATAATTATGATAATATTATTATTCACCCGGATACAAGGTAAGTCATGTGATATAAGAATGTACGTACTCACTATACTAACCCCGATACAAGGTAAGTCATGTGATATAAGAATATACGTACTCACTGTACTAACCCCGATACAAGGTAAGTCATGTGATATAAGAATATACGTACTCACTGTACTAACCCCGATACAAGGTAAATCATGTGATATAAGAATGAACGTACTCACTATACTAACCCCGATACAAGGTAAGTCATGTGATATAAGAATATACGTACTCACTGTACTAACCCCGATACAAGGTAAATCATGTGATATAAGAATGTACGTACTCACTATACTAACCCCGATACAAGGTAAATCATGTGATATAAGAATGTACGTACTCACTATACTAACCCCGATACAAGGTAAATCATGTGATATAAGAATGTACGTACTCACTATACTAACCCCGATACAAGGTAAATCATGTGATATATGTTGATATACTAGTACATAAATGCGCCTTGAAAGATTAGATAACACCAATTACAGCATAAAGTCACAACCTTTCATACACACCGATACTCTATCATCCTTTTATGTCAACCCCCTCGTGTATAAGAGGAAGTACTGCAAATCAAGTTACTTAGTGCATCATTAACGAATTTGAATATAGATCCTAACACGGAATACAAAATGTAACCACATACACTGTGTACATTTTGTATATTTTTTGAACACCATGGCTCACATGTCAGTGAACAGTGTCATAGGTCATCTATATGTACAATGTTCAGTAAACAAGAGGACCGAAAGGTCCAAATGTCGCTCACCTGCTAAATGCAACTATAGATTTTGATTTGAGAAAACCAGAAATATTTTTTAAACTACTCTTCACTTATGGAATAAAAAAGATATTTCAGCTTCGGTTTGATCAATATGACTTGTTCTGAATTTGATGAAAGTAGACACCTTGTGCTGCATTTGTTAAACATGTTTTCAAGAGTCATACGACCATCTCATTCAACGACAGCGAAATATGGTCGTCGCATTATCAATCACATACCGATAGTTACTAGTTAAACTAAAACGGACTCATATTCTGAATGTGTGATCCTAAACTTCTGCACATTTAGCAAATTGGTGGAATTGAAAGAAACAATACGTTACCTGTCAGGACACAAACCCCTCCAACAGATCGTGATTCTTGGATCATCTCCACGAGACGCTTGTTTGGTTTGAAGTCATACTTTGTAACAACATTCGGGGACCTCAAGGCGGTAAGCCTTCGCTCAAGTTGCTCAACTTTAGGCTTTATTTCAAGAGCTGCTATAAACAGTTTATCGTCGCTGTCTTCTTGATTGTCTAACTTTACCGTACATATCTCAATTTCTTCGCCAATGCTGTCTAACTCCGTGATGCGTTTCTCTAATTGGGTTTCGTTTTCAAGACGTAATTTCTCTGCTGTTTCTAGCGCGAGTTCCTCAACCTTAGCAACGTATGCATGAACGGTATCTTTAAACGACTTGACACCCTTAACAACTGTATCATTGATCACAGTAGCCTCCTCTTGGTCTTGTTCACATTGCTCGGTATATTGACTATGCATGTTTTCAAATCTGTCTATTTCGCTCTTCATGCGTGTATCTTCTCTGTTGTCTTTAAATGCTTTGGCGGCGTCCTCGATGTTTTGATAATGGCAGTTTCTGTGGTCAGGGAAGAAACATTTCACACAACCAACAATTCCATGACCAATGCAGTAATATTCTAAACGCTGATGTGGATGCCGTTCACATGGTTCGGAGTAGGTTTTCTTGGTGTCTTTCTCGCTTGCATTGTCAAGCAACACATGGTGTCTGCAAGTTCTAACTCTAGAGTGTATGTCAAAACATGACTTACACATGTATTCTTCGCACTCTCCACAATAGCCATCAGAAACATTTAAGTCGCATAAATTACACAAGTGTGTGATATGATCCGAGCCTGAGTCGATTTCCATGCAAGTTGCCATTATTTAGTTTCTTATGAATTTTTGTACAAGTATGCACGCGGAACTCAAAGCTAAGAGATCAGGAAATACAAAATGTAATACGAAATCGAAACCGAAACTAGATTGTTAAATAGTATAGTTAACAGTACCTGTTCATTGAACGTCAAAAAGTATATCTATGTAGTATGCAAAAAGCAAACCATCGGCATTGTTTATATATCCATTAGTTGCTAGAGTAGTTGACCTATTAAACGGTTATATAAAACAATTCACGTCCATGTCGAATACACTCGCCATAATGTTTTGCAGGCGTTACTTTGCACTAGTCATAATCACCTGTGATCGATGGACCCAAGACATTCAACTACAAGATAACGTTGAACTTCATACTCTCAAGTTCGTGCGGTATTAATAATCCTAATCTACGTCAATCGTTACAAATCGGACATTTCCGTAAGGGAACTGGAGAATGCGCACTTTCGTTAGATAAACGCCGAGGAGTTCCGATTGAATCTACCTCCGGAATTTTGTTGATTTTGATGTAAGGTCGAATTTATATACCATCTGATCAACGAAATTTTTATTCACCAACAAAAATCAACAACTTTCCTGAATTAATGTTCCGAGGGTCATTCAAGAAATACACAGATACATGGTTACTTGTTTATTTTGTAAGATGAATAAACAACATTTTAGAACGCTACATAGTACCACGTGTATTCTTATAAACACATAAGTTTTGTTAAAATTCCAGTTAATTCCAGAAGCTTTCTCAGATGTTAAGACAACAAATGAATTCTTTTAGCTAACTTCTGTCAGCAGTTACCTCATTTTTTTAACGTAAATGTCAAACGTCAACGTAAAAGAGGCAGGTACTATACAATGTCTAATTTTTGTTAAATGGGCGACCACTCCATAACCTGATTAACAATTATTTCTGTGTTAGTTGTGTCCCGTTGATATCCATGTGCAGCTTGAGTACCTGTCCCTTACACTGGCTGAAATACGTTGTCCCGTTAGGGCCATCGCGGCATAGCTATATAAAGTCGATACTACGATAGTGAAAAGTCGATAGTACGATAGTGAAAAGTTGATAGTGAAAACTCGATAGTACGATATTGAAAAGTCGATAGTACGATGGTGAAAAGTCGATATTGAAATCTCGATAGTACGATAGTGAAAACTCGATAGTACGATAGTGAAAACTCGATATTGCGATAGTGAAAAGTGGGAACGAAATTACCTTGTGTGTAAAAAATGTAAAAGTGTCACTTGGATATTTTAATGCGTAATGTTGTATGACATTGAGAATAGGAGAGTTTTGGATTGTTTCATCTTGTTTTAAAAAATAATTTGATGAATAAATAGTTGCCGCATTTCACCATTGGCTATGTATATGTATAAGATAAACATGAATTACATGAGCGGCCCTGACCTAGTGGATGGCACGTGTGTCCATATCTGTATTCATCCACGTGTTCAGCATGTACCTACAGTGTGTCAATCATTTTGAGGGAAAGGGGACAATATATTGGCTGGCTTGAAGTATCCTTTTGGGGTCGGATCTTTATCTTTAGGCTGGTGGCTAGTCGTTGTCGTCGCTTATGTTTGTTGTTTTGAATGGTCTTCTTTGCAGTATACACGTAGTGTACGACCTCTGTGAACACTGTGTATGCAATATTCGGAAGTATTCTATGGTAATCGGCTATGCATGGCGTAGGGTATTTTTTTAACATTGCAACCTTTTCCATTATTGTATTTAATTTACTGCTGAACCCATACATGGATACAACAAATTGCCTGTTCATAAGTCCGACTTTCTTAGTCGTTGATGACCTGAACAAAAAACTCATTACACAAGAGTTGCTCCTCTTAGACTTTAAATAATTCATTTATTGTTTACAAATAGTGATTTTGTCAACAAACTTCCTAGATGTTTTTATTACATTTTGTTCCATCTTATGGTGTTTCCACATTTGGGAAATCAACTAAAGTGCTCAGATTAAATCATTCTGCACAGAGATAATCAAGTTATAGCTTATTAAAATAGCAGTTTAAGACTTAATGGGACTAAGTTCTATACATTTCGTACACGGCTTCCTCTTTTTAAATGCACAGTAAGCGAAATGTCTTCATGCATCTATAATACATACATTTACATTACTGCAAACTTATGCACATATTGCCAACGGCATGATGTCATCTTTGCTAATTTGCATACGTCTTATGAACTCTATTGTATTATATAATTATACAGTTTATCCTGACAGTACTAGTCGTACTGTCAAATTGAGGAGGAACTTACTTCACGTGTGGTTTCAAAATCCCTTTTCAAGTGCATGTTCACATTAATTTCTGTTAGGTACATATCAAACAAGCTATGCCATTACTTACAGTTGCATATACTGTACACGGGAGTTTTTCTGTGGAGGACATCAGAGGTAATTGTATCATTGATAAAGACGATTTGAAAACAAAACACTTTAATTTTTTTTATTTATCGTTTTAAACGATACAGTTACAGTCACAGGTATAGGTCATTGATAAAGACAATTGGTTTTCGTTTATTTTCGTTTTCAACGATACAGTTACATTGGGGGGATATATAGAGGATCTGTCACGAGTTGTCAATTGATATAAATTTATATTAAACGAGTTTTGGAAATTTTATTTAGCGAGCCTCTGGCGAGCTCAATAATATTTCCTAAACGAGTTTAATATAAATATATCAATTGACAACGAGTGATAGATTCTTTTTATCATATGACACTAAAAACGCAAAATACGCATTGATTTATTGGAAAAACTCAATAGCCTATACTACACGTGGTACGTATAACTTTATACGGACTGGCTATACTAACCTGGATACAAAGAAAGTCATGGGATAAAAGATAGTTATCAATTGTAGAGATCATTTAGAGCGGTCCAAACTTTTAGCGAAATTCTAGCTTGAATCAATTGCTTGTTAGTGTCATTGCAAACAGAACATAATTTATAGTCCATTTACAGTATGCGAGTACATGTTTCAATTCGAAACCTTTTAAAAAGCCGGAGTCCAGTCTTTGTATTTCATCTCGGATACACATGCTACATAGCAACATGTGAAAGCGACTTTACTCCATTTCGATGAAATAAAAACACGTTTTGTAGACATTTTAATCACAAACTATGTTTTTCGAATACATACTTACATTACCATCAAAGGCGCTATTGATGAAAACTCCCGAGCATGTTTTAAATACCGTCTGTAAATTAGGTCAATACTTTACTCGGTATTTATACACAAATTACTATACGCTGTAACAAAGTTAAATATATATTTTACTGCGTTAGTCAAGTTTGGTATGTAAATGTATTTGGTCAGTCAAGCCAAAATATGCAATTTTGCGACGGCTCTTCGATAAAGTTTGCAATTTACCAACTGGAGTTAAGTCCCTTTAATTAGGTGCTTACATTATGTAGTAGTATAAGTATAGGTTATAGATCATATATTAGATTTATAAACAAATTAGAGCAAGGGAGCGCTAGCGACCGACGCTCTAATTGGTTTATAAATCTAATATGTGATCTATAACCGGCTTATAGTTTACCCGCCCACTTTTGGTGAGCTTTCCAATGCTTTTGTATGCGAACAATAGCATGACCACTTATGGAGTAATGAGAGTGAAAAAGTATATACGAGGGATGATCAATATATAATGGGAAAATAACTGTGATAATGAAGGTTATTGTCTGAACATATTTTATTTGGTGGCAGATACATGTGTTATATTTTAGAACATTTTTGTCGACCAATGAAACCGGTAGGCGGGGCAACATCATTTTGCACAGAAAACGTAACGTTTGTTAATACTTTACAATCTCACTCCAAATGCAGAATTTCATTATTGTTTTTTAAAATACTTTTTCAGAATACACTCCTGTAACGTTCATACCTCATTGCTAAGTCGATACTGTGGAGAAAAGTACTTCGGTACTTCATTGCGAACATTCAACATTGATGTACGGATGTCTGACGTCGACGTCACGTTATTCCCCTGCGCGGGTTAGATCACATGCGTTTTGCCATATACGTTAAATATGTCATACTATAGATAAATCAAAGCTTTTGGCATGACATTATCTCGAAATGATCACTAAATTACACAAGCAACTTGATTGGTACTTGTTTTCTTTAAACCTAAATATTTTATCGGAAGTATTCAGTCTTCCGCAATTGTTGCTAACACGGTACGGTTTCACGAGCGTGACGTAACATTTAAAAGACAGAACCTTTTAATGATGTCACCAACAGTATGGTAAGTCTTATGCGACTATATGTGCCAAATTTTAGCAAGGTACTATTGCTAATATGAAAACTGTTATGGTTTAAATATGAGTGAAAACGGTGAAAATTCCGAAAAATGCCCTGCCTACGCATATTGAGGGTTGCCTTAGCAACCGTAGATTTCAGTTTACTTTTGCTATGATCCTGATTATTTACTGATTCATTGCTAATACAGGTTGCTACACCCGGCCAAAGTTTGAGTAAAATCAGACGGATAATAAAAAAGTTATAAGCATTTTCCCGTTATATATTGATCGTCCCTCATAAGCAGATTATAAATTGCTGATAGAATAACAGTAAATTAAATTGTGAGAGTAGGCGGGTCTAGTTTTCCATATTAGGAAACAGCCAAATTGTCCTAATAAACAGATTTACTAAATAGTTATTATGTCCATTGCACAAATAAATGAATAAGTGGTCCAAAAATTTGAAAATCCCTGGCTTTTGATTGGACAAAGAAGTAGGGTGAACTATAACGTAATGAATCGAGCGTGGGTTCCGACGATGTTGAAATTGAGTTCACCACCTTCTTGACACATCATGAAATCTGCAAGGTCATTGCCCTTTGGCTATATTTACCCTGACAGGGAAATATGTGATCATAATTAGCACTCATAAAATGATGTATTTTATTATGTATTTATTTTGATTTTAACGCCATAGTACTGTTACCTATAGCTATGTACACGCGTCATAACGTTACCATAACAGTAACATACCGTTACAATGAAATGACAAAAATATACATCATTCAGACGGACATCTGACATATTTCAGTCTAAGTCTGTGTTATATTTAGTTAATATGCGACAAATGTCATAATTAATCAGCAAGAACAAACAAATTTACACATTTCAACTTTTTGTCCGAAAATATTTACACGGCCCTGACCTTTATCGGTAAATATGTTACACCGTTCTTGAACCGTGGCTCATCAGTATGTTAGATTCTCCCATATACCCCCCCCCCCCCTTCATGAAACAAAAATAAGTAGACACGTTAAACATAATCCAATATAAACAAGACATTCTTATACTGGGTGGAAATTGAGGCACAAAAAGCTTAATTATGGGAATTCAATTCGAAAGTGTTTGAGAATAGTTGACTACTCGTTCTGTTCCGTTTGCATGTAATGCCGGACACAGCATATACCTACCGATGCTTTATACCTACCGATATTGCCAGTCAGCTTTCTTTTGAAAAATGGTAGGCATATAAGTGCCTCCAACCGGATTTGGACCTCGGCCGCCGGATTAGAGACAAGCGCACTAACCACTGAGCTATGGAGGCACACGCAATCACAGTAACGTTGGTGATAGTTTTGCAAAATTGACCAGTCGTAAGGTTTGTATCTATAAATTAGACATACAATTATGTAATTACGCTTCGTGCAGTAAGTGCGACCGGTAGTTGACTGCAGTTTACAACGTATGTCGCCATTGCTCCTAAAATAAAAGCCCGTATGACAATTTTAAAGCAGATGATTTGTTTATTTATGATAATTATAGTTCTAAATACACTAATCATTCACAGGTATTGTCTAGAGTTGTCACAATATTATATAAGATGAATAGACGGTTTTGTCACTTTTATACCTACCTGTATTATTTGTCCCTGTCATAAAATTGTCCAACTGACAACTATTACACCGGAAGTGAGATCGTAAGCCAATCATGGATGGAGTCTAGACTGTCCGAATTCTAATTAATACAACAATACAGTTGTGCAACCTTCGTGCACCTAATTGACATATTTTAGCATAAATATTTATCTTGAATTCAATTGCCGTACACAAGGACATTTATTCCCAACAAATAGTTGACAACTTGTTACTTGTTGCCAGGAAATTGAGTACAGAACGCAACTAAGGGAGATCACTGCGACCATATAGTACGGTGCTGTAACGGTGTGTACCGTTTTTATAAACGCTCAAAAACGACAAGAAGTTTCAACTGTTAGTCTGGTTCCCGGTACCTAAATCTTTCATTACATTACAGTGTAGGTCCTAAACCACTGTAATATTTAGGAGAGGGAACCAGACTATTTCAACTGTTTGATCACAAATACGGAATACCAAGTTTGATGCGGCAATAACCTACAGGCACTCTGACCAACTCGAACAAATGGTATCGGCTATTTACGGGAAACTAATTTCAACAAAGATTTCTAAACACACATTAGTATTTACATTGTTAAATCACATGGCTTTTCTTGTATCCTGGTAAGTATAGCCAGTACGTATAAAGTTGTACGTACCTCGTGTAGTATAAGGTATTGCGTTTTTCCAATAAATCAAAGCGTATTTTGCGTTTTTAGAATCATGTGATATAAAGAATCTATCACTCGTTGTCAATTGATATATTTATATTAAACTCGTTCAGAGGCTCGCTTAATAAAATTTCAAAAAACCGTTTAATTTAAATCTATATCAATTGACAACTCGTGATAGATTCTCTATATAGGTTCCTATTGCCGGTATGGAATGCAAATGAACGGAATGGAACAAAGAAACGCGGAAAAGAACAAAACAGAAACAGATAAAATAAATTAAAGTATGCCATTTATGTGGCGACCCAAATCAAATGTGACGTACAGAAACTGTTTTAATTCGTCACGATTTAAGCGTCGAAATTGTCGACATTGCTTGAATCAACGCATGTCATTATCTGCATACATATTGGTAGTGGGTCAGAATGTCTTTTAAATATATAATTCGACCAGTCAGCAGATTAACGTTTCAATTCTTCACGAAACCTTTGTGTGCTTTCCCGACAATGATCATTTAAAGTGTTCACATTAATTAGAATCTAATTAATTGCGATTCATAACGTTACTCGTATGTAAAGAGTAAAATTAGCATTCGAGTGTCAGTTTGAGATGAAATATGTACACAGGGAAGTTAAGGTAAGTTCTTACAGAATATTCCTTTTTTCTGTCGACATAATTCATTGGTGCATTGTGTGTAGGGCCTACTGTTCATTTTTGACTTTCGAAACATGATCTGCGAAAGATATTCAAGACACACAATGCTTCTTTGTCTTGGAAGTTATTCCCATTTTTAGTAATACACTGTGGTGGACTGTTGAACTTTACGTTTTAACGAACTAATTAAATACCTTTTAATTTATTCTGTCAACGCGCGGACGACGTGAAAATAGCCAATGTCAACGAAGAACCTAGCCTGTCAACTCAATGATAGAACCAATATTAAAACAGAACGACTGATCTACATAACCGGTCTAATGGTCTCATGTGGTCTGTAGACGACCAAAATACATCACGTACATGGAATTTTTTTTATTTATCGCAACATTGCATCTAGTATGTTTTCGTCAATCGCCCAATGAGCTGTACACGCTCCCGTTGCAAATCAATATATTCTGTTCCTAACCAGGTGGCACGGTGGTCAAGCGGAAAGCTTGACTGCTGATCGAGAGGTCCCTGTTCGATCATTTCTGAAACGCTTTTCAGTGTTTCCCACCCATAAAGAGATGAACTGGTTGGCAACCCAGAAGTAGTCTCGCGCGTATCGGTGAAGTACACTGGGCACGTGTCTCTTCGGAACGAGCTAGGGTATCGCGCCTGGATACGAAGAAGTGCACCACATACACTGACTCCTCACCTCTACTCGCTGTCCCTTCAGCAAAAACAGAGGACCCCTTTGGAAATAAGTGCTTGCACTTTTATGGGTTATCCTTGACCCAATTGTTTAAATAATTACATTACATTACACATCAACCTGTGCTAACTTGTTCTTCAGGACGAAAAACAGAGAACGTCACCCCAGCTAAAGCTACAGAAAAAAACGAACTGTCAGATCCCAATTTCGATCCCAGATAGCTCGGGTAACAAGCGAGTGCACTTTCCACATAGCTATAACCTTGTGTACTATGTAACACAAATCTGAACGTACGGAAATAAGATTTTTGCGTAGCTAAATAAATAATTGTATACCAATTGATTATTTATATCCGAATTTATTGTAATGCTCGTTGCCATTGTATTGTTCCTGATGAAAAGGCTACTGAAGGAAATAAATCGTTCTGGAATGTCATTTAGGCTGGAACTTTTTAACGTGGATCGAGAAACCAGAATAAGACTATGATTTCATTGTTCAGGAACCTGCGGCGGTATTCACAAAGCATCTTAAGTGAGTTTCTTCAAAATCTTACAATTTCCTTAAGTGTGTCTAAGCAGAAAAAATAAGATTGTCAACTCTTTACATCGTTTTGAAGCATTATTAGGCTATATGTAACGAGCTACAATAACTAACAAGAAACTATGAGAAATTTTTAGTTTCTTGCAATATATTAGCAGTTCAAATTTTTACCTTAAGTCAAATTATTTAAGTTAAAAATTAAGATGCTTTGTGAAAACCGGCTCTAATTTATATGTTGCTATGGTAAACACACCACATGCTTTTTTGCGAGTATCTACAAATATGTGGGCTGTCTTGTAATTAACATATGTATACGTATTTATGTTCTATATTGACAGGACTAACATGCATGGAGGCCGTACTGTTGAGTTATTTATTTCCTCTTATAAATACGTTCACAACATGATTTATCGGTAAGACGACATTTGGTAGTTTTTAATGATGATTTTATATACGATAATATATCGAAATATGATTGATGCAAGTGGCCTTTGTTTAAAATAAACAGTACATGTAGGTCAGCATCATCTTAAGTGATTGCCTTACTCTATTAGAGTATACTCACAATCTGGACAGTTTCTCAAGTTAGATGCGTTGGACTAAGTTGGCTGCGGTACCAAATAGTACGTCGAGATAGGTGACCAACCCATACCACATTCTTGGAGGTTACATATATATTAATCAGCACACCAAAGAAACAAACTATTAAAGGGACTCAACTGTAGTTGGTAAATTGCAAAATTTATCATAAAGCTCTCTTAAAATCGCATTTTTTACTTGACCGGTTTAACACATTTATATGCGAATCTGGATTTATTCATCTAGAAAAAAATCGTATAACGTCGGTTTATTACCTTTTAAACCCATAAAATCTATTACGTGACTAACGCAGTAAAATATATATTTACGCGTTTGACAGCATTCGAATATGTGACGAGCTGTTCCGTTGACACACTGTGAGGTAATAATGACACAGTTTATATACGACTCAATTTCAGGGGCCTTATTCACCAACATTGTAAGACTGAATCAGACTTAGACTTAAAATTGACATTATTTATAAGCTATGCCATTTCTTTGCAATTAACTCAAATTTATCAGATTGTTTATTGTTACCCACTAAACATACATACCGATTTATATCGAAATCAGTGCGTTTATAACAACATGAGGGCGGATAGAAGATTTGGCATTATAAAGTCTTAGTCAGAGTTTTAGACTTATTACAACGTTGGTGAATAAGACCATACTCATTGATTGTATCACGGGCCTAAGAAATTATATCACAAACTATAGTTTTTACTTGTCCAATTTTTCATCCATTCAGTGATATTATTTCTTAGGCCTGTGATTGTATAGTCTTCTAAAGTTACACAGTGATAGGAAATAACAAAATCTGATGCTAATGCTCGCAATAAACCATACTAGTTGAATTATATACAGTTGTACCCCGATTATTCGACAACCTTTTATTCGAAAACCTGGTCTTATCCGAAATAGAATTGCAGTCCCGTTTTACTTCCTATATAAACCTATACAAATTCGATCGGGTTATTCGAATTCTATTTTTCGAAAAGCCTCTGTTATTCGAAACAATTTTTGAGTCCCGAGTATAATATTTCATCCGAATTGTACCCCTATTATTCGAATTTGCATTATCAATGATAGCTAATTATATTTTTCTACCAACGAAGTTTGAAAGTTTTCGCACCTATTGTTCAAAAGGTGTTTAATTGATGTGATTAAGTGTTGACATTCTCAAGTTGTGAAAAATACGAAGCGGTACCCGTAGTACGTAATATTTGCTATTCCGTGAAAAATACATATCATTATGTTTGACAACATGTTTTGGCTTTAATTATGTGTTAATGAGTGTTGACTTTGATGTACAAACGTTCGGCAAACTTTGATAATCTGCATTAACAATATGCTTTATAACAGTGATGACTTTTAACAGAGCAGAACATTTATTTACAGACTTGAGCTAACGCAGTGACGACTACAACGATGTGAAATATATAGTCGTAGGTTTATTATACTATACCATGTAATCTACTTCCTTGTTGACGAGTGATGTCAGCGAATGCAATGATTGTCTGTTTATGTAGAATTTCATACATGTTTTATGCTGCATTCTATATTTTGTTGCCGATTTGTGATATATGTGTATATTTTAAATCACGAGTGGCGTAGCCACGAGTGAAAATATAGATTTATGTGATCACGAGTGAAATAAAATTCAATCTTACACCAAAAATCAACAAATTTTCTGTTTATTATATGCGTAATTAATCATATTATTAATATTTTACAAATCCCTCTTGGAACCTCACCCCGTGGGGCGCCCCAAATTCACTTCAGCCTATTCACTCTTTTTTAACAGAAGTTCCACTGAAAGTAGTGCAACTATTTGCTGTAGTATTTTTCTGCAAAACATAAAACAAGATATGTGTAAAGTTTATAAATAAAACAAATATAATATTTGACGAACACAAAATTATTTTAATGTTTTATTGAAACCGAAATAACTGGCATTTATTAAATTTGATCGCGGATTAATTTCATTGTCAACAAACAGTTTTGTCATCCACCATTGTGAATTGCCGGGAATTTTTAATCATGATCACGTCATAGACATATTTTTCTATGTCGCCAGACTGATTAATAAGGGGAAATACTCGTACTGACAGTTAAAAACGGGAATCGACGTACAGAGTGACTTTATCATGTGTTTTGACGTCATCACAACATCGAAAAACGAGGACGACATGTTGATTTTTTTGACGAGATGCGATTTTGAATCTCAAAATGCATTTAGTATGATCATTTACAGGCAGTGGATTCTATATGCTTCGATAAATTGTAGGTTTGTGGTAATTGCTTTTATTTGAATTGTTCAAAGCTCGTTCAGATTTTCAGATTCGCCTTTTAAATACGGAACAATAGATTTCCTTCTGAGACCTTGGCATGTCAGAACAGAATAAGCCTTCCAGCTCTCCAATAAATTGAAGTTTATATTAAAGAAGGATCTATCCTCTTTCTAAAGGTCTTTCTAGGAAAGCACTTACATAAATAGTGGTTCTTTCACCTGACCTGGACTGTCACTTGTTGAGGTTCTCGATTTGCAGTAGATCTATGTTCATTTTATGACAGGTCACACAGGTGCAGTATGTCAGCAGTACTGTATCGTAAAAACGAAAAAAAAACAGAATTTTCGGGGAAATATTTTTTTGAAAATTTATATTTTTCTGTTTCTTTACGTATACAAAAATATAAATTAAAAAAAATTTTTTCGTTTTTTTTTTCGTTTTCAATGATACAGTTACCGGTGAATGAGGCTCGAATAAATGCCAAAAAGGCTTCAAATTCAAAGCCATTGGTATCAGATTAAGCTAAATACTCCATTTTTGACAGCTGTCAAGTAGCAGACATAATCAAGGAGGTAAATATGTAATTAAACAAACAATACAGGGAGGTAATTTATTTTTTCATTGAAGAAAGTAGTTCCGTCAAAAACAGTGAAATTATCAAAATGTTATTTTCACTGTTATTTGTCATTGTTATTTTCACTGAAAAAAGCCATAATCCATTGAAAGCATATAATAAAGCAGGTTTTTTATTTCTTTTTACTTCTTTATTATTTTATTTATATAAACAACAAAACATGTACAGGAACGAGTATCCTACATGGCTATAGCTAAGATGGAGACTATTGAGTTGAACAGAGGTTTGTCTTCTTTGAATTTGGATAATCCGAAGCCCTGGATTATCCGAAATAAAATTTCGGTCCCGTCAATTTCGAATAATAGAGGTTTGACTGTAGTATCCCAATAGTACATACAGTGATTAGGTTAATACGCTATAATTTTATTGAATAAAACTCCATGTTCAGATGACAAACTCAGCTGTTCGTTTTACTAATTATATTGAAGAGTATTGTCTAGAGCGGGCAAAGCCATAGTAAGACAAGTTTGACACGTGTATTTACATTATGTGCATTTAATATTAGAATTTACGACATCACTAACAAAGCTAATGTTTTAAATACATTAAACATTCAAACATTTGCCACACACACACTTCAACTTGTGACCTTGGTAACCTGTTGTGAATAAAACATAGAATGAAAAATGTCACCAGCACAACTTCATGTACACGTGTGCATGCAGATTGGGATAATATATATATGTTACATGAAACAGCAATCGGAACTCCTCGGCGTTTATCTAACGAAAATGCCTCGGACATAATATGGAAGCCGCCATTATCACGGACGACTTTACAACATGGACCATGAGCATCAAACGATGAAATCGAAGAGAACTAAAAGCTAACTTACTCCTGGGAAGGTATCATATCCTAAAAGGAGATCGGTAATTGAAGGACTTCTCGATAGCATTGAAAACTGATGACTGGTGGTTGGAAACTGCATAACCAAAACTTATGTACGAGGCATATTTATCAGTTAGGGAAATGACCGAGTAGTAAGGATTGCACAAACAGATATAGGTAGAATGGTTTTGGATTTTAAAAAAGTGCATGTACTTCATGTACGATTAGTCCATTGAAGGAAAAGCAGCATTTCTGCAACAAGTCTTAAATAGTGTGCATAACCACAGGGCCAATATCAGTATGGGCATATAAACCATATGGGCATTGTTCTCGGTAATGCGTATGCAAGAAGTAATTGAAGACCTGAAGTTTAAAGGAACAGTCCTGAGAATACGTTCAACCATCGACAGAAAGTTGTTCGCTTGAACTTTTAACCATTGAATATAATAGCTAGTTTGCGATAGAAAAAAATCGTGTTTTTTAAAGATTTCTCTGTAACTACTACACCTACAAGCATGAAATTTTGCACGAACAAATGAAATATATCTACCTAATACACACTGAAATTTCACCAACATCAGATATGAGTTAAAAAAGTTTTGTTCATAAGTTCTATGTAACATATTTGTAGTTTTGTATGAAATATCAAGTTAGAAGACTTGATTCTTGCAACAGCCACTTTCACGGTCACGTGATACACATAACGGTATATTTGTGTATTTGCAATCTACTTGATTAACCCATGCGAGGCCCGTCTGTGAATATGACGAAGTACATTTTATTGCTGTACATTGTTTATAGGCGACACACCTAAATAAACCGAATCACAAGAGCCTCCTTAGTCTTGTCTTTATAACAGCAATCTCAATCCCACCGATCACGGACTGGTAACGGTTAAATAATTGATAGTAAACCATCAATGAAATATCAGATTACCTCCCTGCCTTAAACTGAAACTACGCATGTAATTTCAATATGCAATAAAGAATAAATGTCTTTTAATTGGTGACTAAAAATTATGAAATTCAAAATGGGAGTAGGTAGGAAGTTATTGTAGTTCTGTGTAATTTTTTACCAAAATCTGATAAATAGATTTTCAGAAATCTTTAAAAGACACGATTTTTTTCTATCGCAAACTAGCTATACATTGTACCCAAAATTTCATATACAAGAGCTTGTAGTGCTGTATAGTCACAAGGAACACGTTTGAGAACTACGTATGTACTACCACATACACTTGTAATTAAATGAATGAATATTTAGATTTATTACCCCCAGAATCTCACAGAAGCAATATTTATGAAGAATAGTTTTACTTCTGTGAGAGTATATATGGGGGTAATAAATCCACATATTCATTCATTTAATTACATGGGCCCGTGGTACCACCAACGACTAGAATTGGTTAACCTAATTTTCAAACAAAATTTAACTACAGTACTGATTTCTAACTAATTATTTCTAACGGTGCATATTCAAATGCTTGTAGAACTTTGTAGTTATAAGATCAACCCTGAGGGCTATATATACGCATATATATCTATAACCACCAACGACAGGCTTTGGTTCATCTTAACTTTAAACTAATTTGAGCTGTTGATACTATTTTTTCCCGTGGTGCACATTTAAGTGTTTGTCGAGCTTAAGTCTAAGAATGTTTTACAATTACGAGAGCAATGCACAACCTCGACAGAAATTGGTTAACCTATTTTTTTTAAACTACATGTACTTGAAGAAAAAAGAATCTATTTTTTCCTGCTTCATATATATAGATACATATTCATGTATTCTGATTTAATGATGTTAAGATTGATGGATTGTCAGAACAATGATTGCACGACACGTCTGATTGTCATCTAGGCAAGTATTGGAGTGTTTATAAAATATATAAACTTTGACAGCGTATTTGACGTTTCACGACGGACCAAATGTTACGTTCCCTATAGTGTCCAAAACTTGTCCGTGTACATGATCAGTTAGACCGTGTCTCTCGTCTGGTAGCATCACAATGGCGGGATTGGCTGGAAAATTGGTGTTAGTCTCCATTGGAATTTGTTTGTGCTCAAATCTAGTCCAATGTGCATTCTACAATATTGGTGAGTTATGAGATATTTATACATTGTAACTTAGATTTATGGCAATTATTAAAGTATTGTAGTTTGATATGAATTTTAAAACTGTAAAAACAACGTTTGAACTTGCGAACTGTTCAAATAAATCGTGTATAATTTATTGTCATAAAACTTGAACTAAAGTTGGTAATGCCTTACAATTATTTATTGCTTGGGATGTCCGTCTTTGAAAAGACTGTTTTGTTCCGAAACAAATTTAGCGTTTCATTTCCGTAAAGTGTAAAGCTAGAATATGACAGTTTTTATTATGTTGATGCTATAATTGGTACATTGTTTTGTCTATTATTCTGTGCTGAAGCAATGTTGCATTTTGTATAAATTTATATAACTGTTATAAGCATCTTGTTAGAACGAATAGTAAATGCATGTTTCATATTTAACGCAAAGCATATACACGCGGCATGAATAAATAAAACGTTTGAAATGTTGTATTAAACAATAAATTATTGTGTAAGATGCTTAAATTTCGGTCACACCTTAATGCATTATGCAAACCTGATAGAAACTCTCATACATTGATATTTTTCTATTTTTGCCTGAATATGAAATAATTATTTAAAGATGCATCAAATGAAGCGTTCGCAGTAACTGTTGTTAATTAATTGCAATGGGTATTTCACCCAATGTGCCAATTGAATTGAAATCCATCATAATTTAGAAACATTCAATTATACATAGTTGAGTTTTTATTTTATGAATGCGTTTTGCATAAGATTGATTAAGAGTCACTAATAAATTAATGTTGAATGAATTTTACGATTTTGGTGCAAAATACAGATATGCACGAAATGAACGCGAGTGTAATAGCTTATAATGTGTAATGGTTTATTAAATCAGCATACGCATTTAAAGATACACATGTTTTAATATTGTATTGGATACATAGGAAGACATAAGTTATCGTTTACTAACAGTATGTCATAAAATAGCATAATGCCGAACAGAATCGAGTAAACACATTATTAAGCTTAAGCATAATTATACAACTCATTGCTATTAAACAAAATAACATTGATAAATACGTGGTAAACAAAATATACAACTTCATAAATGGAAAATGAACACTATTAGTATTGAGAATTCTAAACCCAATTTAGTTAGTTATAAGCAAGTTGAAAAAAAAACTGTAACATATATATAGGGAACATGTTTTGTCATGTAATGATATAATACATAGATCTACAATTGTTATAAAATGTTGCGAAGTAGTATAAGTTGAATTCAAACTATTTTGAACATAGAGACTCATTTTTCGTATGTTTTCGTTGCCGTACCGTATTAACGTTTCGGCTGGTTTGATTAACAGATTTTATATTATGTTGGATAAGCACATATAGATATGGGTCCAGACAAAATGTTAAACAATATAATAAAAAGATGATGTACTTGGTATTATTAAGAGTTGACAAGACAACGTGCATATTTTATTTTAATTTCACTATTTGAAATACAGTAAAACTTCATTATCTCGATAAATGATCGGGACAGGTAAAATGCTCGAGATAAACCGGGTGCTCGAAATAAACAAAGGGCATGTATTGATAATACAAGCGGATACTATTTTAAAACTTTCTCGAGATAGTCCGGGTGTTCATGATATCGATACTCGTCAAAACGAAGTTTTACTGTATATGCATTTGTCCGTTACATTTAAGTTTTTACAACCGACCAGGGAGAAAACCAGACAAGAGTTACAGTTAAGTTGAACGTCGTCATCTATGTTGATTGCTCAACATGATTGACCTATCTAATAATATAACATAAACTAATACTAAAATGAAATAGTGACACAATCAAATTTAACAAACCAAATTGTACAAAACATTAAGCATCGTAAATATGTGCAGCAAACTACACAAATGTCGGATTGTCCCAGTATTGAAACAGGACAGCTACCTCACCACGCTTCACTAGCAGATATATTTTAATATAAAATTATGTTTTCACATTATGACAGCAGTGATAATTTATTGAACTGAACAGGTCGTAGTCAGATATAAATCAACTTGATAGCATATTACAACTACTACACTGAGCAAAAGTTCCAACTAGACGTTTTATAAACCTCAATAAGACTTCTATTTTCAAAGGTATTGTTCTGAAATCTTTAAGACTTATAATGTGTATTGACAGTGTACACATTTTAAGAAAAAAAGTTTGTCAATGTTCTAGAATTACGTAATCCAGGAAGCACGTGCAAAACGTGTTTTCCACGTGCGGAACACCAGCCATTGTCCGAAAATGATATTTTTGCAATCGCTTCCAAAGCCTATAGACATCCCGAACTGAAAAACATAAATTTATTATACCAAGTTAAACATGCTTCGAATGCAGTACGATAAAAGAACACGTGCTTTAGGAATGTTGGAAACTAAACATCATGGAGTCTGGTAAAATGCGTCAATTCCTTTATTTTCATGATTTGATTGGTTATTATTGTTTAAAATATTAGCTTTACCTTGGGAAAAAAGATTCCTGTTGGTATTGATTATTAATGCGAGTCGCATTGTGTGTGATGACGTCATGCAAACATACCCTTTGAACAGGTACGTTCGAACCGGAAGTGAAGCGGATGAGCCCCGATGACCTCGGCCCCGTGTAAATACGCTTCTAAAGGGTTGATGTTTTGTGTTATGGCACTTACGTAGTCGTTTTCAAACAAAACGTCATTGACGTCGGGAGGCTGAATATACGGGATATCTCGGACGTCAATTCCTAAAATGATGACGTGTGGCTGTTTATCCCTCGTACATGATGGGGCTACCACGTAATCATGTTAAAGAGTTTTTTGGGATACAAATCCCCATATAAACCACTTCTGGCTAGAGTTTGATTGACGCATCAGACGACTTCCGGTAGCCCTTCAAAATCTTTAAGAATTGCAGCAATTCATCTTTAGGGCACGGTCTGTCATTGAACAGGGGTACATTCGATTTGACATCCGAACCAGGGTTAGACGTTGCTCAGAAATGCTCGATGAAATAGCGGATATACGCGCTTTATGAACAGTGTGACTTTTAACTTAGAGGGTGAAGTTGTAAAAGAATGTATTTTGTGATGAGCCAACATGTTCTGTTATTGAAAGATTAATCTTGTTGTGGGAAAATGAATTGTTTTTCACATCATGCAATTTATTTTTGCATGTTTCCATTACCAACAAAAATATACCATAATAGTCATGGGGTCTAGTTAGAACTTTGGCTCAGTATATAATAGTACACCTGTCGAATGTATTCATTACCATTGAACGATTTAAATTGTTAATTGACATATTTGTTAATGGCGTCATATACATAAATCATCTGGAACTATGACACACAGCATCCGCCCACACCCTGTGTTACAATATCATTATGTTTGTGATTCAACAAAACTCTTCATGTAAATGCACTTTTAAAGTATGTATTTATTCAGTATATTTCCTATAGTAGGGTCAAAGGTTTCAACGAAAACTTGTCCCGTAAACTCACTTTAAAATATGTATTAATTCAGTACATTTCTTATACGTGGGGTGAACAGTTTCAACTTTTTAATTACTAGAATATGAATAATAATTGTATTAAAGTGATTAATATATGCCTATATGTTCTTTGACACGACACACATCGAGGTAGTTACTATAACATTTGATAAACATTGACTGTCGGAAAGTAGTTTCATGCAAATGATTACTTTCGTCGCAAGTACTTAATAACATTTCGAGGACTCGACGCAACATTTATTTTAAAACAACATCAATTTATAGAGCCATGTATCATATTTTGCACTGAGCACTCGATTTGTGTATGTTTCATATACTTACATGCAACTATAACTGATAACTTATAAAAATGTTTAGAAGCAGGAGCAGGAATTTAAAACGAACGAAAGGAGAGGGCTAATATTGGCTATGCCTGTTGCCCAATCCTATTTCTTTGGAAATAAAATACATATTAGCTTTTTTTTAAAAAACGGCGACAATCTACGTAGCTTGGTATGCAAAAGTAGTTTTTACTATAAAAATCACCATGTTAACGATTGCTAAGGACATACTATAGCACAGGGAACATTGCGATGTATGTTATACGGCGTGTTAATGAGTTCTATCTACAACGACATATGTACTATAACATAACTTCAACATGAGAATCGTGGACACAAAACATGGTGTTGTTTTTTCTTGAGCGGCTATGGACCTACACCGGATCTAAATACATTGAATAAAACACACGAACATCCCCTAATGTCTAGCTATTGCCTTAAATTAATACATGTAAATAATCTATTTAAGGTCGATTGTGAAACAAGTTTTTCCAACTTATATTAATCACTTTCGATACCTCATTCCTGATGTTATCCGTCGCCACAAGGGTTTGATTTGATTTACTCAATGTTCTTGAAAATATCTTAAATATTGTCTCCATAATTACACTAACGTTACAACATCTAGCAAGTTGAGTCAACAAAGTCAAATCATTTTTATTTGAAATTGAAAAATCAAATCACTGATCCCGTAAAAGCAGAAAAGTGTTCGTATATTTCGTCCGATCGGATGTTTTATTAAAATAATTCACAAACAAGATATTAAACAACTCCTTGCTGAAATTTAGTTCAACATTAGGATGTAAATTAAGGGGTTGAATGACTCCTTACAAAAAACAATTAAAAAATTCCAAGAACTATGTTATTAATGCGAAATATAAGCATGGTATATATATATAATCACTAAACACCGATCTCGTGGCTGCATATTACCGATTAACCAGTAATTTATTACAATAGGATGATGTATTCAGTGCATGTAATTCCTAATTAATGTGTACGGTGCAAATGGGGCCACCATACTGCCAGGGGCTTATTAGTGATGTCATATACTGACACAGTGCGTGCTCAATAATTAGATCTACGTCATGTCACTGCTTGTTATTAAAATCAGTAATGTCACTTTGACATGATGACAATTACAGTAAAACTTCGTTAACACGAGCATCGATATTACGAGCACCCGGCTTATTTCGAGCAAATTTCAAAGTCGCGTCGAATTTGTTAAATATGTGTTGAATAGATGTATCACACCGCTATGTCGAGCTTCCTGTTTATTTCGATAATTTGAATTGTCCCGTTTAGTGCTCGAGATAACGAGGTTTTACCACATACATTAAGTTGACTGACTTTGTTCGAAACTTAATTAACTCCACTTGGATAGTTGTCAGAGTTTTATTAAACAGAAAGTAATGATGAAATGAATGAATAACTGCAAAAGTAGGGATTTCGCGGTTCGTATTCAAATAGTATTTTGAGCTGGCACCTATATTAATCTATATAATTAGTTTGCAATCTTTGACACTCAAGAAAAACAGGCATCGGTAATTTCAATTATTTAAAAGCAACATGATAAATAAGACAATATTTATACCAACATTTGCAAACGTGAACACTAAAGAGCATTAGTACACATGTGTATATAGTATATACAAATATGCAATATAATTGTATTGTATTGTATTTCCATTGTGCCGTGCCGTGCCGTGCCGTGCCGTGCCGTGCCGTGCCGTGCCGTGCCGTGACGTGCCGTGCCGTGTATGAAACAGTCAGGATTGCAAGAGAAGCTCTAACCCTATGTTCATTAAGATATTATTTTTATTTTTTCAGGTGTGAAATACAGGATAGATCTAAATGTATTTTCTGGAAACTCCAATCCTGACTGGGAGATAGATGAAACCAGTCCTATATACAGACGTCTGTCATGGGCTGTCAACAGCGGACCACCAACTGAGTAAGTTACTGTAAAAATATTAATATTTGTGGGAATTTAATTTCGTGGATGACCCCGACCACGAAATTACATAATATTATAAATGATCCACTTTTCTGACTTAGTGGATAATGTATCCTTGGAATAACGTCCCCACGGAATGGTGTTTATCACACAAAAACACCGAAATTTGGTCTCATCGAAATTAAATGATTTTACAGTAAATTGTTTTTCTTTGAGAAAGGCTAATGATTATGCATTGTTCCCTTATTATAAAGTGTCTACTTTTATTAATAGCATCTATAGGTATTTATTTTTAAAAAGATGCTTATCATTTCACAATACTGCATAGCCTAAAATGCCAATACCTTCACGTAAACACAATGTGCTCTAAATATACTATTTGACTAAGTTTCACAGAAAATTAAACTACCATGGGGAGCTATAGCGCATATTGTTAAGATTTTGTGAACCGACCACTTTTGCCTGAGTTATGACCCTTTGTAGATGTGTACATATAGTACAATTATGCTCTCTTCGGTCAAAGATATGGCTGTATATGGCTACGCCTTGTAACATCTAAAATCTCACATGACATACTTACTTGCGTGGGGTAGAATTTTGTCCGATTTTGACACTGAAATGTCCTGATCCAATGTTTTGATTTAACCGCAAAATTGACCATTAATGACATTAGCATACATTGTTAACAACTCATTGATAACCAACCCCCGCTTTATGTTGCAATATGCTTAGACCAATCCTCCAAAGTTTATGTCCGGAAACAAACCACAACATGTACTTTGCGGTGTACTGTGTCAAACAAAGTATGTCAAATTGACGCTATCAATGCATTGTGGTCAAGCCAGAAATTATTACAATGTCAGCAAACCATACTAGCCTAATTTATATACTGTATTAATTCGAAACAACATTATAATTATCTAATGTTTTATCATGTTGATTGTTTGATGAACGATTCCTCGAATCTGCTCTTTAAGATTTGTGCTCGCCTCCTCTAACTCAAATATTTCAAAACATACACCGAGGTCTTTGAAGTCAAGTTTTATAATAACGGTACTTGTTCACAAGGGCTGATAATACGAGATTTACTATACTATAACAAAATTATTATTTGCTAGAAAAACTGTATGGATCTAAAATGTAGTGAATCGTTGCTTTTTTATTGAAAATGAATTATTGCGGCATTAATAAGCATGCTCCTTCCATGTGAATCCACGACAATAAAACAATAAAAAGTCAGTATTTGGTTGAGGCATGTGGTTTGTTGTGCTGTTGATTATTGAATTATGTCCTTCTCATTTTGAGAAGATGTAATTTCTAAGTCATTGTTGTTTGATTAAAAACTCGTATTCTGGCAACTGTTTGTGGCTGCATATGACTGCAAACCGTTGAAACACGACCCGATGGCGTTAAACTGTAAAAAACGAAAAACGTCCAGGTGGCATAATTTGATAGAATATGGATATATCTGGACAATTGACATTACGCCAGTTGTCAATCTATACCTCTTAAATCAATTTAATTAAACGGTAAATTATATTCACATGGTCCAATAGATTAACTTGAAAACCTTCGCCAAGCAACCTTTGACAAACAAGTAGGCGTAGCGATCTCTTCTCTGGCGTAATATCAATTATTTATTGATCCTTTTGAACCCACTCTTCAGATGTTGAAATAGTTTGACTTATATTCATCTCACTCAAACGTTAAAGCGTTCGGTATGAGACATCAAGTTTGGTACTTTATCATTGTCAGTCTCGTAGATATAAATATTATAATTCTATGTACTAATATTCGAAAAACGACGAGTTAGTAAACCATTGAACAGTTTGGTATGTGAACCGATGACACTGACCTATATTTTCGCGTCAGGAGAGACAGCTAGGCTGTCATGTACAGCATCAACGTATAATATTATTATTATACACCGATCAAGTATCGTGTCTGAAGACCAATCAAACTAAAAATATACAGGTCAAAGCTCAACGTTTATTAGTATACAAATCAGCAAAGAATTTTGCGTTTGATCGTATGCAGAATGATGTATCTATTTATAACGTGGTACGTGCTTATAGCTATTTATAAATTTTAAAAAAAACATCTGGCTGTTTTAAAGGTACTTCGAGATGCAGGCTACGTGCTTAAAATCGAATATCGTGTCTGAAGACCAATCAAACTAACATATTCAGGTCAAAGTTCAACGTCTATTGGTACATAAATCAACAAAGAACATAGCGTTCCAGATATATCTACATAACGTGCTGCAAGCTAACTGCTGCGAGCTAATAGCTATATGTATTGATTTTGATTGTATGCAACTGACTAAGGTGATGCAAGCTGTAAGCTACGTGCTGCGAGCTAAAAAAATTATTTTGAAAACAACATTTGTATTAGGTCGTGCTACGAGCTACGTGCTAACTTCACAAACCTATTGCCCAGTGATTATAAACATTTCTCATTCTCATACTCAAACTCCATAGATCTACTCCATGCTCCAACTTGAAAAAAAGCTTGTTTAGAATTATTTAACCTAACACCAACTTGTAGCAAATGATCTTATTAAGAAAACGAACCGCGTTTCATGTTTCCATTCAGTAATAAAGAAGCTACATTAATGATGCTCCAATTGGAGTATGGAGTATCAGTTGGAGCATGGATTACGTATTCCAATGCTTCTAATTATCACCGGGCCTGATCTATTCGTGTAAATCTATACACTAATATTATGTGTGTCACATTGACCAGAATGACAAAGATGTTTAGTAGATCATAAATCTGAATAAAACATGTCAATAATGACATATGTAGGATTTCTTATTCACTGACAGCTGTTATTTGTAGTAACCAGGAAGGGTTCTGAAAAGTTTTCAACAGATTTGAATGATATGTTTCGCAATTCATGCCTCCGTAGCTCAGTGCTTAGTGCGCGAGCCATTGAACCCGACGGGTTCAACTCCGGGTGGAGGCACTCCTATTCGAAAGCTGACTGGCAATTAAAGGCTACGCTCGGCATTTTTAAGTTTAAAATATCGCTGAGTTTGCAGAAATCTGTTTTAACTCATAAACTTTTCTTCTGACACTTTATAGTTTGATCATTTAATAATGTGTCATTGTTCGTGTAAAGTACACGGAAATAAAGCATTGGTACCACTGTACTTTGTTTTAGCCTCGACCTCGACGATGTATACTCACGATTTAGATAAATTAGCTCCGGGAGGCATCGCGAACAGGGATTTCACTAATTTTTAATGACTTCCCCGAAGCTTTCCCCTAGATCACCATGACCATTTTCCCAATACCTTCAAATGTCCCTTTATTCAATTGTGAGTACATCAAGGCAAAATTGTTCACTGGGACCGAGGCATAAAGTAAGATGTGACAGACATATACGACAATTTAACGATGAATTTTATTATTAGAGAAGCATTTTGCCATTATCGTAACTTAATGTCAAACATTTACCGCTTCATTTAAATGCAATGGCATACATGCATTCCATGCAGGTATTACATATACAAAAGCTGGAACACATGTACATCTATTCTAACATGAAACATATATTACAAGTAGCCTCAATAATAACGTGAGCATGACCACTACAAAATACCACCATTAAAATATAGTCGACTACAGTGTAATACAAAATGTATGAGAAAACCAGACTATGAGAAAAGCCGATTTTTGAGAAAACCGTAAAATTTATTTATACCGATCAAAATTGGTCCATAAACCACTGGCCTAATAAAACAATCCAGATTCTAACATCCTCTAATTTTTTCTCATTAATTAGGTAAAACATATTTTCTATATTGAATGGATGAAAAATTGGGGAAGTAAAAACTGCAGTACGTGATATAATTTCTTAGGCATGACATTGTGCCTAAACTTATATACGTTTTCTTTGTATTGATGCAAAAAGAAATCCAATATAGCAAACAGTAACACTATATGAGCATATTGTCGGTCAGGTGGGTGAGTATCTATGACAATACATCATATATGATGGACATTTTTATGTACATTCCGTTACTCTACTGACCTTTATAATGATGATTCGACAATCTTCGTTTATCAATAAACAAGTACATACCAGTACGTTCATTTACAGTCCGTTCAAAGTCAAATGAGAACGGGTGTAAATATACTATTGCCCGGCAGGTTAACTATATTCATCTTTGTGTAACTGGGTAAACCCGAGTTAACGGTATTCACCGCTATTCTCTCGAAAGGGATATTTCCCTCATAAGTATTACTTATTAAATCGACTGTAATTGCAAACTTTATTAATTCATGTATAGAATAAATCAAATGTCGAAAAGCAAGCCTTTATATACAAAGATACAAAGAGGCCTATCGAGATCATTGATGCGATGAAAATTAAAGCATAAATAATTTTAAAAAAGCTTGTTTGAAGGAAAACACCTAAGATGTACATAAACTCATGAGTTAGCAAATATTTGCTTCAAGTCCTTTTGTCTCTGGATCTCAATTATACTGGCCCTTTGTGGGCAGCGAACAAAATCACGTTACCATTCTGATTATACTCAGGAACAAGTGTTACTACTCAACATGTTTTTAGATCTACTGTCGATTCAATGAGTAATTTATTTAGGCCTACTAACAATGGAACTGACCCATTCGAAAGAAGGGTGGGTCTATAGTAAGCTCATGTAATTACACCAAGTTAAGGTCTTTCACCGCTTTTGCGTTTGGCGGAAGTTTAAAAATCACAGTCACTTAGGTGTATTGTGAGCGTCTGACAACCGAGATCAAATAATACAAAATCCTTAATATTGATTTTTCAGCATCTTCCCATGTCTTATAATCGCGATTGTAATGAATAGTTAATACGATTATATACTTCTAATGAAAATACAGAAACACCCTTAGCTCCATCCATACGGATGATTTATTCCAAATGATATTAAACTCCTGATCTAGCGAATTTAAAACGTAGTTGTATGCGCCCATATAAAACATATTCAGTAGTTTTAAACAGTATCCCAAATACTTTAAAGGACGGTTCTTTTGCATTTACTCCTAAAGAAAATAAACTAATACATGCAAAATAACCTTAATTAAAACTGTAAGCATCTTGAATAATGCACTATGTTTTTAAAAATATAATGATCGGGAAATCTGAATACAACGGATGCAAAACGTTGATTAATTTTGTTACCTCCCCTGTTTTCAGCATTTCTGAAATCGATAAAATTGCAATCAAAATAAACTAGCCGTGCAATTGTCATGAAATTTTGCATGAAACTTCCCTCTACTTATTGCATGCATGAACACAGCTTGTTGTTCAACGATTTTTCACGTTAAAGTCAGAAACGAAAAATTACACATTTTAAAATGCTATTTAAAAAATGAAAATAACTCGCACAGTATAACATAACGTTTACTGTTTGATTCCTTATATACGAAATTTCATGTATACCAAACTGTATGAAGATTAAAGCAAAACTTTTTCGGCAAATTACAATTTTTAAGGGTTGTCCCCAAAATCCAAGAATATCTTAAAAACTAGCCGAGCAAAACTGTTGGGATTTTCCAGAATGATTGTCGTAAATGTGTTCTTTATAAATATAACAGGTTTTATATACCTTGTACAGAAAAATCCAACGCCGGTGAAACACCTTAAACCTAGATAAACACAACGTTTACAACAATATATTCATTGGCTATGTATGGCTAATACCCGACAGACGAGCTTATGTTTATAACTGCTCTCATTTAACATTAAACATACTGTAGTGGATGATTGCATTTGCTTTGGTGATTTGTTGTTTATATTGGGCTATGTATATTTTACAGTCTTGGAGATGGTATAGGATATAGTGGATTTACCGTAGAAGCAACCAACGCCTTCGGTCAAAAAGCATGGAAGACAGTAGGTCGTCATACCAACCGTGTCCTAGAGTCCATGCTGCTCAGATCGTGTCCACAAACCAAACGTATAGGACAGAGTGTTATCAATCATGTTAATGAAGGAATTTTAGGCCAGGTAATTTATTTTTTATTTTCGTTTGTGATAGAATTTTAAGCCAGATAATTGTTTGTTTGTTTGTTTGTTTGTTTGTTTGTTTGTTTGTTTGTTTGTTTGTTTGTTTGTTTGTTTGTTTGTTTGTTTGTTTGTTTGTTTGTTTGTTTGTTTGTTTGTTTGTTTGTTTGTTTGTTTGTTTGTTTGTTTGTTTGTTTGTTTGTTTGTTTGTTTGTTTGTTTGTTTGTTTGTTTGTTTGTTTGTTTGTTTGTTTGTTTGTTTGTTTGTTTGTTTGTTTGTTTGTTTGTTTGTTTGTTTGTTTGTTTGTTTGTTTGTTTGTTTGTTTGTTTGTTTGTTTGTTTGTTTGTTTGTTTTACATTCCAGATACATTTAAAATTGTACAATCTATTGCACTCATAATACCGTATTTCCCAAATTACTAGTCGACCTGAATTATAAGTATCACTCGCAAATAAAGCACATTAGATTTTCATAGAATCTCGTGCGAATCAACTCATGTTAAAGATGGTCTGTGCAGCATCTACTCAAAACGTAGCCCTGCAGTCAGTTGTCCAACTAGAACCAACCATAAACCATATGCATTACGCTCAGTTTTAAATATCATTATGACGTCGCGTCACAAGTTGGAGCTATTTCACTTTTTCGGCATTTTTATTTCTTGTTAAGTGAGTATGTTGTTCATCCGTCACGTAACTATACAATGGTATACATCATTTTAAAGAGAAACATTTGTCTTATACCAATGTGTAATTTTCCCTTAAAAATAATAAATGATTAAGACGTCAGTTTGTTAAAATGGTGCGTAATAATCCATGTCCACAGAAATGTCCCACGGCACGTTTTAGGCGACGCTGACGTTGATATCTACTTAAAACGCTTCGTGTATTTCTACAAGAACAACATCTGTTTGCATGGCATAGATTAGTTATATGCGAAACCATTTTCTAAGATATGCTGAACGAAGGGTTTTATATGGAATATATTATATTTACAACTATATTTTTTACTGGATATATACATGTATATATAGAGAGATTGGTTAGAAATAATTTGAGTGTTAAACGAAGTTATATGCGGATCTACTGTACATAATATTAGATTACTCGTTTACTTTTGTTAAATATATTCTAGTATGTTTATAATTTAAGAATGATTTGATTTTTTCCTCAGTCGTTACTCGAAATACATGCATGTATGCAAATTATAGCAAAACAACAAATACGTTGTGGTTATTTACATGTAAATGAACCATTTTTATCGCTAAATTATCGCTTCATTGTTGTAAGTTGTTATTTATGTTGTCATAGTTAATTTCTGCCATTCTTGGGGTGTGTCCCAATGCACATTTGAACACAAATAGTGTGCTAACCTTGATGTTATTGTCCGCCCGTGATTAAATTGTAATGACAATTATATGTTAAATTAACGCCAACCACATTTATCTAAAATAACGGCGTTTTGACGTTACGCAAACTAGCTCTAACTTGTGACGCGACGTCTATGCATCGAACTCATGGATTGCAACCACACAACCTTCCGTTCCACCCGCTTGCCATAATAAGACAACTAGTAGGTGATCGAGTCTCAGGACTTCTACAAGTATTGTATAACTATCGTACTAGCATCGTACAACTATCATGCTAACTAGAAAAATGATGCAATATTTTGTGGAACGGTACATCAGTACACACCAGTCCAGTCCGGATATTGCGAGAGTGACATAGCCGTTTATGTGTACCCGAACGAGTACAGCCATTGTCTGAACAGGAATTACATTGTACTTGTTTGTATATAAGCCTTTACAACTGACATTACGCCAGATGTCAATCAATACCCTTCAAATTAATTTTAACAGTAAGTTACAATCACATGGTCCAATGGATGAATTTGAAAACCTTCGCCAAGTAGCCTTCGACAAGCAACAAGGAGGAGCGATATCTGCTTTGGCGTCATGACAATTAGTTTTACAATATTTTATTCTACTGCTGCGTCACTCTAGTTGTATCCTAATTGGACTGTAGTGGGGAGCGGTGGCCTAGAGGTAGGGCACGCGCTTCGGTAGATCGATAGGTCCCGGGTTCGACCCCCCTCTGGACCACTGGTTAATTTCTCTGAGCAAGACCCACATGCTCAACTCCACCATGGTGTAAAATGGTACCTGTGAGGACCGTGTCTATTCCGGGGCGCCGCAAATTGATATTGGCTGCCGCACCACAGGCAAGAAATAGTCTCCCCAGGGAGACACGAGTGTAGGTTTCCATAGGTAGCCCAATGACCAGGGGAAGTTGAAATGTCAAAGGGTGCTTGAGCGACCTAACAGCTGAAAAGAGCCCTAGAAATTTGGTAACTTAACTTTGTTTTAACATAGTCTTGTCCTTTTTATTATAATTATAATACTTATCATAATGTATACATACCTATAAATAGATTTTACACCTCTACTAAACGTCACACACAGGTGTTTGACTGCACACATGTGCATAATTGATTAAATCAACTCAAGCAACAACAGTTACTGTGTCATAAGTGCACTCTTCAAAGATATCCGAATCAACTATAAATATAGAGTTTCCGGATTACGGTCGGTAAAATGTAACGGAGCCTGTTAACTAAACATAACACTGGGTTACCTCCCATTAACCTGTACGTTACAAGGAAGGACACTTTGCAAGCAATGGAGCAACACTCGTGTGAATCACATGCTGCAAGATATTAATATATTAAACTCACGCAATTATAAGTGACAGGCAATTGTACACTTGCATTTGTAGCATGAACCGAATAATTGCACCATAATTTTCATTAAACAAACAATGCAGCACGCATGTTAATTATGTTCTTTTGTCATTTATAGGTATATGTTTTATTTATGTATGGCCATGGAGTATGGTTATGTTGTCTGTATATATGTTTTCACTTATACGGCCATCTTTTAATGTGCAATTACATTTATTAAATGTTTACATGCTTGTCATAAAAACGGAAAATAACAATTATTCATTTTGCTTGGTAACAACTGTAAATTTGTCAGAAATACCTTATAATGTTACTTTATATAATAGGTTTGTTTCTACCTTAATTTTTTATTTTTATTTTTCCTGTTTAACTTTTTATAAAATGTCTGATGGTTTAGTGATTTAAGAGTCTGTCTCAAATATGGACCACAACATACCAAGGTCACTATAGGCAGAAACAAACATAGAGAGTTTAAAGAGGCGTTCCCTATAACTTTGATCGTTTAAATCGATTCAGGAATATTACACATTAAATGAGAACTATTATTGCTTAAACTCCTCAAATTTGTAACCAAAAGCTCCAACTAATTACCGAGAAAAGAATAAAATCATATGTCCGTAACAAGCCAGAATTGTCACGAGTTGTTTCCCTTTGACCACATAATAATAAATCGTTGGAAGCGATAAATTATTTTTGGTGATTTGAATATATTTTTGACATTAAAGAGACATATTTGCGCACACTTTCTTCGGAAAAAATATGATAATTGATAGTGATTTGTACATTTAGCTCATTTAATGGGATAGTAGAGAAAAATATGCTAGTTATAGGGAATGCCTCTTTAATTCAAATTTCAGTAAAAATATTACTAATCTTCGATGGCTGTTTTAGGCTGATAAGACAGTCAACCATTCTTTGACATTTTAACCCCTCCCCCCTGGTTATTGGGCTACCTATTGAAACCTACATTAGAGTCTACCTAGGGAGATTATTTCTCTTCTGTTGATGTGGCAGCCAACATCGATAGGTGGCACCCAGGAATAGACACTGCCCTCGCAGGTACCAATTTACACCTTAGTGCAGTGGAGCATGTGTGTTAATCTTGCTCAGAAAAATTCACCAGTGGCCCAGACGAAGGTTGAACCGGGACATCTCGACACCGAATCTCGCACTCTACCTCTAGGGCAGCGCTCTCCACATATTGGTATGAGCCAATGGACCATGTAAATGTGTAGTCGGATAAAGATGTGGCTGCATTCGAAAGGAATGCAATACTAGTGTAATTGCATCAACATCATCTAAGTGATTTGAATTGTTAACATTGTTTTTAATTTTATATTCCAGTACGCACAGAAAGCTGCCAGTAAACCAATCGTCATTCCAGCCAGGAAACAGGTGGCACCAAGATTGTCCAGAAAGATCACAATCTCCAACAGTGAAGATGACAACATTAAAATTACCCACCGAATCTTCGGACGTGTAAAACGTCAAGCGGCTGGTGTCTGTTCAGTAAGGTTCAATCCTGGAGCATGGAACTACGGCCAGGTACAGCGACGTAACAATTGCTACAACTACGCCACAAACCTGAGAACAGATACATTTGCTCAACCCGGTAAGTGAACCCCTTCTAACTTCTCTCTCAATAAGTAATTATATTCCCGCACTCTTCCTTCAATAGTCTCTCTTAAACACCATCGTCTATCGAATGTCCATGTTCCTTTGATAGCCTCTCATCAACTCTGTCTATGGAACGCCTTTCTACCTTATTTAATTATCTCCTAAACCTCGTTTATGGAACTATTACCCGCATGGACGCCTTTCTACATTCTTTAATTTTCTCCTAAACCTCGTCTATGGAACGCCTTTCTACCTTCTTAAATACTCCCATAAACCTCGTCTATGGAAAGCCAATGTTCCTCCTATAACCTGTCTGAATGCCTTTCTACCTTCTATAATTATCTCATAAACGTCGTCTATGGAACGCCAATGTTACTCCTATAACCGCTCATAAACCTTGTCCATGGAACGCCAAGGTTCATCCTATAACCGCTCATAAACATTGTCTATGGAACGCCAGTGTTCATCCTATAACCTGTCTGAATGCCTTTCTATCTTCTATAATTCTCTCCAAACTCCGTCTATGGAACATAGCTTATGCTTTATAACATTTCCGAATCATCAAACTAGGTCCTTTTAATCTTTAAGGTTGGGTAGTTGTGGGTTATAGTGCTTTAATGATTCTATTTATACCATTGCATTTGTGTTGGATCTACATGCACTTAATTTGTTACAATAACATTAATTACCTTGAAACACTAACAACAATAACACTTCGCAAAATAGGTGTAATCATCACACATTTGTTTGATACGTGAAATATGTATGTGCTCCTTTGGGATTCCCTTCAATATATGCATGTGCTGAGTCCGAATCGTAAACTGTTTCGTCCTCCAATTTAGGCGAGCATATTATTATGTTGACATTTAATAACTACAATTCCTTAATCTACAGGTCGTGGATCCGGAAGGAAGTACCGAGGACCAGAAACTGCCACCAATGTGTATGAAGCTGTCGTTAGAGATGGTCTAACACCTCTGTCCGGACCAAATGCCGGCTCTCAATGTTTGATTGTCCTTGTTATATGGCCAGGAGAAGATTTCCACTTCTACCGCCTGGATGTTAATGGTGAATGGTCCCACAAGAGTGGCCGAACACCGGCAAGAAATGTCGACAACAGCGGAAACCGCATCATTAACCCTGTTTATGCTGATCGGGGACCTTATGAAATCATCTCAGGATATTTCGGGGTTGGACCTAACATCAATATTCGATAGACTAGTTGTATAGACTTATATCTATCTCATAACCACTTTTCCGTAATTTATTATTTTCTATTTTCTTCTATTTGTCATTCACCATACACACAGGACAGTGCAGGTTTCACAACAAAATAAAACGTGTTTTTTACATGATAAATTACACCGAGTTTTGTTTTGTCTTTGAGAATCAAATCCTTTCTTTTATATTATATCGACCCGACAGGTCCAAAGGTCCATTTTTGACTAACATGTCAAACTTTTTAATATACCAAACGGGAACCAGTCTAAATATCGACATAAGTGAGTTATATCCCCCTTTGCTACTCTCTAAAACGTCTCGGTGCAATCATTTGTATTCCTTTGTTTTTATCACTGAATTGTTTGTTATTTGTTCAAGTTGTACAACCACAATTGAAGGGGTCAGTGCAAGAAGGTTTAAATGAATGGACTTATACCGTTTGTAACATAGAAAACAACATTTGCCACATGATTGAGACCTTCCATACATGTATTCTTCTGTTAAAGAGTCAAAAATAGCCCTAGAAAAAATGAACGAAGGTGCTTACTCCACTTTGTCAAGACACACATGCTTTGTTTGAAAAGTTGCTGCGAAAATTTCCTGTTTTGTCCAATTCGGTAAGTATTCTGCTATATATTGAAGGTATTTTCGTGTTTTGTATCTGAGAAATGAATATTGTATACCCATGTCGAAACATTGTCTACTTATATTCACCAAGAATAATTGCAAAACAATGGCAAAATATGTTACTTTCTGCTTGGATATAGGCCTTTTGTTGCACAACAAATTTTGCCCTTATTAGAACATGCATATTTGTAAAACAAAAACGTTTTTATGACAAAGTTGTATGTAAAATTATAAGATATATGTTTTCTTGACAGTTTGTATCAAATATTATCAGTCAATATTGCTAGTAGTGCAAATGCCAATGAAATGTGAGGTTAGGACCTTCGTTGCATAGAATGTTTCTCATACGGAGTTAAGTCCCTTTTTGCATAAACAAAAAGAGAAAAATCAACATTTCTTTCCATGAAATGCATATGAATGCTTTAAAATACACAATTCTTGCATTTAAACTTTATTTGAATGGTATATGATTGCTGACCAGTATAATTTTGAGAAATATAACAAAGATTTTTTTTCAAAAAATCCTCTTTTCTCGAATATGTGAAAAATGGCACTGACAAATTACTAGTAACTAAAAATAAAAAGAGATGTGGCTAAATCCAAGCATGGTAGTGATAATTGATACATTGTGGACATACCAAATGACTTTTTTTGGCTAAGTCTTCAAGTCAAATATGTAATCAAAAAGTTTAAAACAACCAGAAGTATCTTATTCTTTGACCGATTTTCACGAGATATGTTCGACGCTCAATCCAAGAATTAGCACCATTCATGCAACTTAATTCAGGTCAACATAAGGTCAAAGTTTGTGTCCGAAACTGGCTCAACTGCTTTCCGTGCAGTTTAGCTGGTGTCAGGCAAAGATTGTGATCCATTCTCCAAAACTATTAAGTTGCGTGGGTAGGGCTCATTCTTAGCTTGAGCGTCGAACATATCTCGTGAAAATCGGTCAACGAATAAGATACCTATGGTTGTTTTAAACTTTTGATTTACCTATTGTTACTTGTAGACTTAGCATAAAGTCACGTGGTATGATCGCCCTATGAAGGGACATGTCTTCGTTGTCAAAGGAACGATAGCAACAACATTCTGATGGAATATGACAGGCATGTAAGTGCCTGCACACGGATTGGAAACCGAGTCCAGCGAGATAACCACTGAAGCTACTGCGGTACAACTCCTAATTTGAAATTAATGCACTGCAGTTATTGCACTTCCCTTCCCATCCAAAATGAACCTCTATTAAAATCAGTTTGATTGAACCAAAAAGTTACAGTTATATTAATAACAACATGTTTATAACTGGAAAGTATAGCTTGCCCACATTGGCATGAGCTTGACCTATTGATTAGCATAGTTTAACAGTCGATATATTGTCTACGTTTATAACACCGAGTGTATGTTTTCATAATCTGAGAGTATCACGAAGACGCTCGATGTAATACAAACACAAATCTGAAATAACGATATTGCATGATTTGCTTGCGGAAATTGATATATTCAACACAAGAACCATGTAATATATTCTTGCATAAAGGTCAGGTTCAGGTCAATATAGTCAAGATATAAGGAGAAATAATCAAAGCAATACAACAGGCAAGTGTTAGTTAATCTGGTTCCCGATACATAATTCGTACATTACAGTATCGGACCCAAACTACTGTACGATTTGCGACAGGGAACCAGACTAAGTAGTAGTTGACTACATGTAGCTGGACAATCTTGCAATTTTGTCCGCTAAGGGAGGTAACAAATGTGTCACCTATTGAGTTCTAGATGAATGACATAACTTCAAATAAGCACTTTGGAATAATAACACAAGATACATTGGATACACATGTTTGCCGAGGTCAATTATCACCTGGCGATACCTCCCAAAAATAAGGCATCCAAGGAATCGCCGGTTTGACATCAGTGCATAGGCCTAAATCAAGTCAGTAAAGTGATAACGTAAGTGTAAGTTGGAGTGTAGTGGATTCAAAAAGTAATACTAATGAAGGAACTATACCATTCGAAAGAATAGCGGTGAATACCGTTAACTCAGGTATACACAGTTAAACCTAGATAAACATAGTTACCTGTCGGACGATTCAATATTTACCACCGTTCTCGTTTGACTTTGAAAGGACTGTAATAACACAGCCTATGATGATTGCGTTGGCGTCATTACGACGTACTAATGGTGATATTGTAAGTTCAGCGCAACACGATATCATTTTAGTGAATGACGATTTTTGGGCTTACCCATGAATTCAGTGTGTCGCGAGTTTCGAATTGTAAATTCATGCACTGGTTCAGTACAGTCGCAACATGTTTAAATGAAACAACTGGTCACGAATTCACAAAGCTGGAAACTTTTCCTGACCAAAATAGAAGGATACATATGATACGGTGTATACCCGTATCGGCCCCTCTTTGTGCAAAACGTTGTATCGGCACCCTCTCTGTGCGAAACAATGGTTTTCGAGGACACCAGTCGACAGGACACGTTCAAAAATCATTGATTTTTCCAAAAATGCATATTTGTGCTTAAAAAACGATAGCCCACGGAACAACCCAATGATGAACCGCTGCATGCATGTTGTTCCATGTGTTATATTAGTTGCCACAAGTTCAGACTAAGATTATATACCGGGGTACTTGTTCGAATGAACACGATCTAGTCCTGATTGTGTCACTTAAATGAGATTTTTCTTCAATATAGGAAATATATCTCACCTCAGATGGAATGTCCTTGAACCAAGCTGGCCTAGGTCAGAACTATGTAGGTTGGTCAGACAACTGTTGAGATAAATAGTTTAACTAGAATCAACGGGCAGTATTAGTCTTCTCTTCCACGCAGGTACAAGTTTGACAAAAGAAAATAATCTGACCAATCTTGGAATGAAACTTTGGTGGCATTCACAAATCATCTCACGTTGTAATCAGTCAGTGTATCTGCTAGACAGGAAAACCATAGTAAATCAATTATAAAGTAAGGCGGACTCAACAATATCTTCTGCAGTTTCGGGTTTATAAGCATAAGCACTTTATTTATCTCCGCTCCCTTCACTGTCTCAACAGGTGTGCGTCAGAGTTGTTTGCTGTCTCCACTGATCTTCTCACTAGTGGTTGACTGGATCTTGAAGACTGCGACAAGAGAACCAAGAGGGCTACAGTGGACCTTTACAAAGAAATTGGAAGATCTCGACTTCGCAGATGATATCGCTCTCCTGTCACATACTCACCTATATATTCAGTCAAAGACACATAGTCTAGACCTCACAGTCAATCAAACAGGACTCCACATCAACGTCAAGAAAATCAAGAGCACGAGAATCAACCACAGAAATGAAGCTAAGCTTACGTTGTTAAATCAGTCGATCGACGAAGTGGAAAGTTTTGTATATCTTGGAAGCGTTCTGGACAAGATAGTAGGCTCAGATCAAGATGTAAAGACCAGGATTGGTTAAGCGACAGGAGCCTTCATAGCCATATCCAACATCTGGAAAGACACAGTTCCACGGCTGAAAAACCAAGATCAAGCTCTTCAATTCCATGTGAAGTCTATCCTATTATACGGGTCTGAGACATCGAAGCATTCTAAGAAAATCGAACATAAGCTCCACGTCTTCATCAACAATTGCCTTCGTCGTATCCTGAAGAGTAGGTGGCCAGGAAGGATTTCAAATGTAGAGCTCTGGAGGAAGACGAGACAAAAGCCAGCGATGTTACCCATCATAGAGCAAAAGTTGCGATGGATTGAACGTATTCTTCGAAGAGAAAACTCGAACACTACCCGCCAAGCTCTCGACTGGAATCCTGAAATCAAAAGAAAGCGAGGTCGACCATTACTGACCAGAAGAAGAACGTTTGATGCTGAGCTGCAATCTGCTAAGCTATCGTGGTTTGATACAAAGCGGAAAGCTCAAAACAGAGACGACTGGCGGACAGTGGTGACGATCCTATGCCCATCTATGGACGAAAAGGACTTAATAAATAATACTTAATTCGCATTTTAAAATATAGTCGATTGAACAAGTCATACTAATGAGGGAATTATCCCATTCGAAATAATATCGATGAATACGGTTAACTCAGGTATACTATTAAACCTATATAAACAAAATTTAACTACCGGAGGATAGTATATTTACAACGCTTCTCGTTTATCTTTGAAAGATCTGTAGTTGGCGAGAGAAAGAGCATACACAAAACGAAATAAATAATGTGAACACAATAACATAACAACAATCCGACTATATGCCTATATAGTTCCCGCTATATGCCAGAGTATGCCTATATAGTTTGCTGATGGTAGATGCTGGTGTAATATCCTAGCTCATTCCGAAATAATTGTAGTTTCTTTAACGTGCTCTGTGACAGATGTTTAACACCGATACGAACCATACTAACTCTGGATTACCAAGAAGTTTACTTCTATCATTGAGTTAGACATACACATAATTAAAACCGGTTGAAATGACCAAGCGCTTCAGTTGAGATTCAAACCAGGCCCCGATCTCCCGATGCATGCCATCCCAAGTTGAAAGTTTGCCCAAATCAAAGTCTGAATTTGAGATATTCTGAAGTTAGAACTGTTTAAATTGACTGTATTAAACTAGGAATAGTGTATGTTGTTCTTGATGCCAATTAGGAAATAATCCAAACAACAAATCGCAAAATCGGAGATGAGATGTAGCTCAACTAGAGACGTGTCGGGAGATCGGGACCAGACACCTCTGGGTCTAGTAGACTATAGAACGTTAACCCGTCGGCAAACCATATAACCTCAACTTTTAGCAAGTATAACCTTTCTGCACGATTCCAGCCACGTATAAGAATGATTGACACGGTGCATGTGTAGTGTAATAGTGAGCTAACACCGTTATGAATGAAACATGTGTCATCCTGTCACCTCCCTCTAACTTATTTAAATACAAACGTACGCAAAAAATATAACGAAATATGCAAATTATAAACGAGGCTACGGACTACGACGTATTCATCATGCATAAGGTTCGGTTGTATATGACAGCGGCAGTCAGTAAGTGGTTAACTGGCTGCACACTCTCACCATGACTGGCACGATGAGGCACTGGATCTTGATACTCGTTGGATTTTGTTGCTGCTATAACATAGTCCGATGTAGATTCATCGATGCAGGTTAGTGTACCCTTTTGTTTTCTTCGATCATATCGTTTAAACAATAAGTAATACCAATCAGGGAGCTGTACTATTCGATGTTTACAACCACATGAACCATTGTCTATTTACTTTGAAGTAGTATTTCGCTGTTCAACGAAGGTCTACAGTCATAATTCCACAGTCAGTATCGTTGTTTGATGCCAGACTGGTCTCGATGAATTTTGCCATGTGTTGTTTAGATAATTTCCATTGAAGGGTGGACGCAAAATTGGCACCAAGAACAGTAAACACTATTCCTAGTTTATTACAATACATATAACGAGTTCTAACTGCCGATTTATCTCAAATTCAGACTCTGATTTGGGTGAAATCTCAACTTGGGAAGAGATATCTACATGAGATGTTTCGCATCAATGACCTCCGATTTTTAGGGAGTATGTTTCGTGTCGGGGCATATTTCGCAGTGATGTGGACATGCTCGTATGTTTGCCCATAGAAAGCATGTTGACCTAAAGCTTTGGTAATAATCAAACACACATGAAGTTAAGCATGCATCCAGTATAGTCTGGTAGTTGTATTGGGTAAGGTACTGTTTTATCAAAGCATTTTAGCTTACGATGAACTTTTATTTCTTTACAATACATTTACGTCTATAAAATCGTGACAAATTGAGCTGGAATACCAATCTAGATTCAGTTAATGAACTCCTATAAACAATATCTGCTCCCCAATTTGCAGTTGTTTAAGGATTATACAGAATTTCGATTTGAACGTTAGTTTGTGGTTTCCGCAAGTACGTCGATAAAACAGTACCATGGACACGTAAGTGGCAGTAAACTCTAATCATATTCGTGTCCAAGGTAGGACTGAATATGTTTCTTGTTCGTCCTTGACATCGACTTCGTGTTGGGACAATCATGGCCCTCTTTTGTCAAAACGAATGCTTTCGAGAGATAGATAAAACTAACACGCAATTAAATAATTGCAGTAAGCTTACGATAGTCTATTTGCGGTTTTTTATTTAAATGTTTCCATGCTGTACATGTTCGTTTCGATGTCTGGCAATTATCGCTTGTGTCGCTAATTTAATGATAATGCTGTTTAAAGACAAAGGACGATAAGCATTATACAGTCTCGTGTGCTAGCTTTTTGTTCGACATTAAACATAAGTTACACAACACATCTAGAAAATATCAAATTTGAAAGCGCATTATTTTTTCGGTAGTGACAGTGTGTGTCTATTTCATTTAGATGAGATGTTTTAATCCTTCCTTGTATGAACTATCTTCTCCATTTATAGTGTCGTTAATACGTAAAGTTACTCATTCTAGCATAAAGATAGTTAAACCTTTGTCTTACACATTTCGTCCGTACAACATTTAAAACAATATTCATAAGTTAGTATTTGTTTTTGTACTGGTTTATATTTTAATGGTTATGACAATAGCATACATTAGCGCAAATCAGAATAAAGAATTTTCTGCTATATATTCACAACAGCTAAGTAATGCATCATGATACATCATATTTCATGTGCATTCTTTATAACTTGTTAAGACATTTAGTACATGCAGTTACTGTATAATTTGTTAAGTTAGATACATGGAAATGTCGGCGAATTTCGCGAATTAACAAAACAACTCTTCGTGCGAGAAATAAAAAATCGTTTATATTCTCGACACATCAGGATTTTTTTAACACGCGGATATATCAACATATGGAACAATTCGTGTCGAAACGAAAATTTGCCTCCAAAAAGGCAATGGGCCTAATTTAAAAAACTAGTCGCACATATCATATCAGGCATAAATATGCTTTAGCAATAAAGTACCATATTATACTGTATGTTGTATTTATTTACACATTTGAGGTGTAAAGTACCATATCATACTATACTAGGTGTAAAGTACCATATCATACTATCCTAGGTGTAAAGTACTCTATTATACTATATCTATATGTAAAGTACCAGATTATACTTTATCTAGATGTAAAGTACCATATTATACTATACTAAGTGTAAAGTACCATATTATACTATACTAGATGTAAAGAATCACATTAAACTATTCTAGGTATTAAGAACCATATTATACTATTTAAGGTGTAAAGTACCATATAATGTTATTGTAGGTATTAAGTACCATATTATACTGGATGTATGTCATATTGTAGGTATAATGAACCATATTATACTATTCTAGGTATTAAGTACCATATTATACTATTTAAGGTGTAAAGTACGATATTATGTTATTGTAGGTGTTTAGTACCAGATTGTATAGGATGTATATACTATTCTAGGTGTTAAGTACCAGATTGTACTGGATGTTTATACTATTCTAGGTGTTAAGTACCAGATTGTACTGGATCTATATACTATTCTGGGTGTTAAGTTCCAGATTGTACTGGATGTATATACTATTCTATGTGTTTAGTACCAGATTATACTGGATGTATATACTATTCTTGGTGTAAAGTACCAGATTATACTGGATGTATATACTATTCTAGGTGCTAAGTACCAGGTTATACTGGATGTATATACTATTCTAGGTGTTAAGTACCAGGTTATACTGGATGTATATACTATTCTAGGTGTTAAGTACCAGGTTATACTGGATGTATATACTATTCTAGGTGCTAAGTATCAGATTATACTGGATGTATATACTATTCTAGGTGTTAAGTACCAGGTTATACTGGATGTATATACTATTCTAGGTGCTAAGTACCAGTTTATTGGATGTATATACTATTCTTGGTGCTAAGTATCAGATTATACTGGATGTAATGTACATATTTAAGGTGTTAAGTACCATATAATATTGGATGTAATGTACATATTGCAGGTGTAAAGTACCATATAACACTGGATGTAATGTACATATACTATTTTAGGTGTTAAGTACAATATAATACTGGATGTAATGTACATATTGCAGGTGTTAAGTACCAGATTATACTGGATGTATTTTCTGGACGTGAAGATCCAGAGTGGGAGATTGATGGTACAGATGTAGCCTATTCACGTATAGCCTGGGCAGTCAACAATGATCCACCTACTGAGTACGTACTCCATTCATATCCTAGTTTTCAAAAATAAATGAAAGATATGCTTGTTAAACACGTATGTCCCCATATGGCAGCCGTAAACTGGTAAAGGTCCCATTGATCAGCCTGGGCAGTCAACAATGATCCACCTACTGAGTACGTACTTCATTCATATCCTAGTTTTCAAAAATAAATGAAAGATATGCTTGTTAAACACGTATGCCCCCATATGGCAGCTGTAAACTGATTTAAAACTGATGTAAACCATTGATCTTGACCTTTGACCTACTAACCTCATAATCAATAGGGTATCAACAAGAGTACCCTTTATTTACAAAGAGAGTAATCGGTTTACAAAATCAAAGCGCTGTAAGCGCTGAAGGCCTTGGGCTAAACTTTGTATGCTTGGGAAGAAGTTTAGTGACTAAACTGAAGTATATGTAAACGGATCCACGCTCTTTTACTGCCAGCTGTAGTGTACAGTTATGTTGACCGTACAAAGTTGAAGGTTTAATCTATTGGTCATGCTCAACTTGCCTATCTAGTTTAAGTACTATTAAACAAGAGATGTCAGAATGACATTTATGCCTCCCACTACCCACATACACGCACAGTCACATAGACTGTGACAATGGAACAACATGTATTATTACCTTGCTAATGTTTTGGCAAACAATTTCTTAAAGATTTTGAAACTTATGGATGAAGTCGACTTTCTAATACTGAAGTATGTTAAATTAAAGAGATTTAAAATAATTGATGGGTGCGACTTATACAGAGTATCGACTCATGTATGGGCAATCGCGGTATTTTCGTAATTTGTTTCAAGAAGTGCGATTTATGTATGGGGCATTACGGTATCCAAAAAAATAAATAAAAAAATGTCATTTTATTTTTCTGGAATGTCTCGTTAACGTAAAATGAAATAACAATATTTAAATTTTGTTTATATGAATACCAAATGTAATGCCTCAGCAAAAGGTTTCTTCTTACTGTCTCCGTAAACACTCGTATCTTTTCGGCATAAGACCGTCAAGTGAGGAACTTATTCTCGCATGAATATGTAAACAATAGAAACTATGTCCTAGTCAATGCTTAGCTTCAATAATATTTCTTTTACACTTTTTTCTAAAACTGTAATGTTAAATAGTGATGTTCTGCATTTTTAAAGGCGGGTTAGTGAGATCCGCGAAGAACTACTTTTATATTGCGCATGAAAGTGGTAATTGGGAGTTTTGGCATTTTGGAAGGTCAATTCTAGTAGGCTGAGAAATTGGTATCATAACTATGGTCTTGGGGCTTCGCCCCAGGCCAAAAACGGTAATAGAAAATGGGACAGGGAAGACTCAAACAGCAGAGCACAGAAAATATAATTATAACATCATAATACAATAATTTCATGACAAAATACCCAACAACTAAACCAAATAATCCAAAATGCTAAAAGTTTCGGGTTGTCTATCGAAATTCCTAAACAGTCCAAATCCATGCTGTTTTAAAAAGGCTTAATACCTTGTTTCAGCTTTAGTAAAGCAGGATGGACTAGTTTCGAAAATAGATGCTATCGCATCTACTGGTCAGTTTAGTGAAACTATAATTAAAAAAAAAAAAACTTCACTCATTTAAAGTGAACTGTGCGAAAAATACTCTTTACTATTGGTAAAACATGCAGTTTCAAATTCAGTTTGGTCAACATGACATGTTCCGATTTTCATGAAAATATGCTCATAAAAGCGCCTCTGATGCATAATCCAAATATGTATCGGTCTTACAAGGTCGTGAGAAATACCTTCTCATTCTAAGCCAGGGATATATCCTGTTTTGTCCTATGTACACGTATGTATACAACAGTCATGTACTTTGATTCATTTTGCAGAATGGATGATGACCTTGGTTACCGTGGTTTCATTGTACGAGCCACTAACGTATTTGGTCAGATGGCATGGAAGACTATAGGTCGTCATACAAACGTAGATCTAGAGAACGACTTACTAGGCTCAGTACCTGTGGGTAGTATTGACGAGAAAGTCAAAGGTGAAGTGACATCAGGTATATCAGGAATGGTGAGTATGATCACAGATCAGTTTACAACAAATCTCATTTCCATTAGGTCGGAATACTAGTATATAAACGTCTAGTATATTTCACCATAGTATAAGATCATGGTGGACACACCACGTGACTATTTTGCTAAGTCTACAAGTACAAATATGTAAACAAAAAGTTAAAAACAACCATAAGTATCTGATTCATTAATCGATTTTCTATAAGTCACGTGGTATGTCCACCCTGATGATAATATGTCCGGGACGATATCGCAGGGGCTTTTAATGACGTGTGTTGGTCAGCCTACAGCCAGTAAGTTCAATTTTATGTTCAATAGTGCCGTGTTATTGTATTATTTCTACTTTCCGTGTTCGACATTTCACTTGAGTGCTGCCTTCCCTGTTCGTTCCCCGTCACCTTGTTCAAACAGTTCGTGTCATCATGACCTGCTGACCGTCGATCGATCTCCCAAGTTCCAATGCCCGCCACATTTTTCATCTGAATAATCCAAATAGTTCAAAGGGAGGTAATTCTTTCAATTGGTAATTCTTTCAATTTTTTTCAAAACCGGGTAGTCTACTTGACTCTAAAGGAAGGCCACTCTTAAGACAAGAAATAATTAAGAATCTTAAGATACATACGAACATTGCAGAAAACAATTGAAAAAAATACTGTGCCAGTTTGACAATATTTCGTCGGAACAACAGCACAAAGGATATCTAATGACAATTACAAGCGGAGTACTCACAATATGAGGAAGTATACGGGAAATAACAAAAGGTCTGGTCAAAACAAGGGATGTCAAAGACAGATGTTACAAATGAGCGATTCAAAGACAACAGTGTTCTAAAGGCAGTTTCAAATGAACTTTACAAAGATAATGGTGGACTAATGGATGTTACTAAGGGAAGTCAAGGATTAACATTTTTTATTGGAAATTACCGAGGGACTAGTAGTCAAATACAGGGGATGCCCATGGATAGTTACGGAGGAGCTAGTTAAAGACAAGGGACCTCTTTGTAAAGTTTGGAATGTAAGACATACCGAAGCGATGTTACAAAGTGACTATTCCAACACAGGCGAGGCATGTGCGATGTTACCGAAGGGATCATTCAAACACAAGGGATGTATAACAGACACAATACTATGAATGTTCAGAACGAGTTGATAGGTTAAGATAGGTTATCAAAGGGACTATTTAAAGAAAAGAGAGATATGGAAAGTTACTTATAAATGGCCTATGCAGCAAAAAGGAACAAACGAAGGACTAATAGTATGTCGCATAGATTAATCCCGGGAAAATTATGAAAGAACTTTTCAAAAACAAGATAGTCTATATGATATAATAAGTATTAACACACAAGAAAAGCCGATCGCAATTCGACAAAAACAGAAACAATGCGTCGTTGTTTATAATTATGTAGAATCGTGTGTATTTTGTCCTTATTTCGAACCAGGCAAGTCCACTAAAATTCACCGATCAAGCATTAGCGTGTAATTCAGAAATGGTTTGTAGACATCGGACTTCCTTATTCTTCTATTAATATCTGCTGAAATGTGCATTTTAAATACTTTCAAACAAATACGACATGATGATATTTAAATGTCATCTTCCAATTTGGTTATTAATTTAACACACAGGCCGTTCACTTTAGAAACGAGGCCGAATACTCAAAATACCATTGATAAGTGTAATATTTGAACTTTAACTGTAACCATCCGGAATTTGATATAAACAGAACAAAACTAGCCATTGTTACCTTTGGTTTAAATTTTAAATTTAATGTAAGTTATAATTACACAGTAAGGTGAATTTCCTTCAATATTTATTATAATTAATTCAGCATTTTTTTTGCAACGTCTGCCTATTTTTGACTGCGGGGCACGGCTCACAGGGATACGGCGTGTAATAAATTATGGCATCGGTACAGATAAACTTAAACTGTAAAACAAAGACAGTGTCACCGTGTGTTAACGTACCAGCCCATTTCCTGTCATACAGTGAACATATGTTGACAGATTGTCGTATTTCGTTGGACGTGAATATGAATTACAAAACATTTGAAATTTATTTTGAGAACAGTTAAGAACAATTTACAACACCTAAGTTAAAGAGAGGTTTTGTAAGAGCCACCATAATTAGACAATTTAATGTTGCGCATTATTCATGTTTTGTCGTGCATAGTCTCTCTTTGTTTTCGTTGGACTTGTTAGTTGCCATTGTTTATTTACTGTTGCTGTAAAAGCTTTACTAATGGGATGTGACAATTGAATATTAGTAGTCATAAACAGACTGTACGCAAAGGTTTTTATCGTGTGTTTTTTTTTTTGGAAGTTACACAAAATCAGTATTATATTATTGTCACGTACTTGTTGTGTCAGCTGTATCATATATTCATTATTAACCACAGGCATCCGCCATGTCCCCCTATACACCAATACTATTCATACAACATCTCTTACCAACTCAAACTCTACAAATATTAATATTCACATTTTTTGTGTTTTTATACATATAACGATTCACAGCGATGTTCTGAACAAACTACTTAAAACACATTTTATTAATATTCGCTATTGCTACTACACAGAGAGAACGGTAAATGACTCTACAGTGGTCTCTTTTAAGAAAGCGATGTGTAATCAATTTACACCCGAGAACCACAAACCTGTTCTTATCTGTCACACAAATAATTATTCTTCCAAATGGTATCAACATAAACATGACGGGTGCCTGTGCTCTGGTCTAGTAGATGCTTCGTTGACTCTTGAGACAGTTATTTATTTTAATTGTGAGTACTTCCGGAAATTACATGCACTGTACTTTAATTCCACTCGCTCATGAATACTTAATCACTCGAAGGCTTTAATTTTGAAATTTCTTTGCATATAGACCACGTGATTATTGTAAATGTAACTGTATGTGTGAATTAGCCAGTGTGCGTTATACAAGTCTTAATAAAATTTGTTCTGTTCTGTTCTGTTCTGTTCTGTTCTGTTCTGCTCTGCTCTGCTCTGCTCTGCTCTGCTCTGCTCTGCTCTGCTCTGCTCTGCTCTGCTCTGCTCTGCTCTGCTCTGCTCTGCTCTGTTTAACACTCAATCATCAGCCTTATTTAGGTGACCTACAACTCAGACAGTTTTGTCTGTCTGTACACTGACTGCATACTTCCTAAACTGTGCTGCAATATATCATACTATATTATATCTTAATCAGGCTAAGTCTAAGCTATATATCATCTCCTTATACATCATATATCACACCAAGACCTAGTGCATAAATATGCAAATGTAGCATTATTTAAATTCCAAATACAACTTTATATATAATATTGAACCATTATTTGAACTAAGGCACTGCCTATCTTGTTGATTCATCTTACTATTCCAGCAGCCATATTACATTTACTGTACACTTTCGCTGCTCAATGAATCGTCTAATATCTTAGGCATAAACAGACATTGACTTAAGGGAGCATAGTGTGAGAAATGGTGGGTGGAATGCTCGCTTGGCCATACAGCTATCGAAACCAACTTGATTTGAACCATTTTATATTGTACATTTCACTTGTGCACATAAATTTTGAGGACCCAATTGTGTTGCACCGTATATTTCTAACTAACATATTACATTGCTACTTTTCTGAGTGTTCACAACTCTTAAGAGATGCGAGATGGTAAGTACAAAAGTAAATAAATTATTACGGGCGTGTCGCGTTAGATTTGATCATAAGCACTTGACTTGGCATTTATTTAGTATTTACATATAACGTAATCGCCATCAAGTAGCTATTGATTAGTATACAGCCACCGAAATTCTTTGTTAGCACGGTATTCTCGATCACACTACATACACGTTAGTATTTATGGAAACTGTTAAACCGAAATCAGGGGAAAACCAACGTTAAGTAAGTCTTTATGCTATTTGCCGCATTTAGTTATCAAAATTATTATTAGGGTTGCTAGGCAGTCGAATTTAAGTTTAATTTACTGTATTTTCTGTAAAGTATAGTCGTTGTGTGAAAGGATTAGTGCGGTGGAAAAATAAGATATTCATGCCCACGGTCTGTATCCGAATAATGACTGCTAGGTCGGATAATAGCTGGCTGGATGATAATGATTGGCTAGGGCCCTAAATATCGACATTAGAGACGCAAGTTTATATGAAATTACTGTTTTACTATGATCCAAGGCGTACATTTTTCTGTCACTATTGATATACCAATGATTCATCAATACAACTGTACTTTTACCCTCAGAAATATCCATGGGATAGGGTAGAAAAATGACAAAACATCACCCAAAGTAAGCGATATTAACAGAAAACTGTTATACTTTTGCTTCGTACTTGATAATTCAACATTTGTTGTATACACTAAATCAATGAAAAATAAAGACAAAGTATCGACAATTAATATGCCACCTCTCTTACCTCTCTAGCATAAGCAATAAAGCCAAAAATCATGTTTTTGTGCAAGGTGTCTGTGATGAAGTGGATAATGGTGGCTACGTGACGGATAATGGCAGGATGCTTACAACATTTTAATAGATAATGAGCTGGCTACTATTCGTTTACTTGGATAGTGTTCAAAACTACGAATTATACAATGTCATATAACTTATGGCTTAGAAAATAAGTGTTGCAAATGTATTTCAGTACAATTGCTGGAAATTATTCGCCATCTGAAAGTTCAACATAAGAACACATGCCTTAAATGTAAGGAATTAATACTAAACGATGTAACCGGAAAATATGGCTTTATGACTAAAACTTACTTGGATATCATTCCATCTGAAATGGAAGGTCAGAACAAGAACAGCATTAGTGTTAGAAATAAAAGACATGTGACTCCAACTAAAATTATAACGCTTCCTCCACGGCCCAAATACATGTGTGTCTTTTGTGCCAATACATGTGAGACACTTACGTCAAGGGGAAAATCTTAGTTCCAACCCTTTATTATTGTTTTTAACTGAATTGCCTTCTATTCTTGATAGAAATGATGACCAAGTGAATATTCTTGAACTTTAATTTTCTTTCATATACACCACCAAAAGGCTTATAAAACTGTTTGGACAACTTATCTGTATATTATGAAAATAATTACATCTTTTTGTAAATCTTAAGACTAATACATGTATGAAATTTTGTAAAAGTGGAAATAATTCAAATGTACAATACCATTTTAATGGTATAGTTTTTGCATATTCTGATACTTTAAGTTATTGTCAAGAATATCTTGATAAAAAGGGATTTGAAAGCTAGAATTTGTTTTGTCCGCAACTCCATAATGTTGATTGTATTTGACATCTTTTTTATTACATATTAATATATATCTAAACTAATTCTTGTTATATGAGAGTGAGATCAGGGGAAGCCCTAATACTGGTAATGCTATTTTGAGAAAACCAGATTACACAATATTAAAATATTTTGAAAATATGAACAGTGATAAGTTGCATTTAAATTTTAAAGAAAAGGGTCTTTGTGTTCACAAAAAAGCAACCAATGAAGCTGTGTGTGGTGAGATTTTAAAATGTCCCATTTATGTAGATGTTAGATCTATATGTAATTTACTTAAGTATTGCAAACGAATTTCCTCTAGTAATGTCAGTGACCTACTTTATGCTGCATATGAGGAACGTAAGCAATTATGTTTGATTATGTTTAACACTGTCTCGAGTCCATATTTATGTCGATTTCTGATTTGACATAAAGGAGAGTCACTATAATATATTATAAATTGTGTTATGCATAAATGAATGTGTTCAGGCTAAGTGTACCACTGCAGTGGTCAGCGAACACAGTCGTGCTATTTAGGGCTAAGCATATCGTATATAAATTATATTCTGTATATACTAATTATAATTATATCTATCAGATTATTATAATTTTTATCTTATTATATTACACTGGGTACACCGTCTATTTTTAGAGCTGGGAAACCCGTTACTTCGGACGGGTGATTAGGTTAATAATGATTTTCTATCTACTAACTTGTGATCCATAAACCTCAACTAGTGCACCGTATGCCTTAAGTGTTGCCACGTTCAGGTTGTCATCAATTTCTTTGAAAAGATTCCCGGATTAAATAAAATAGCCGTTACAAAATTTAAATTCTCAAATAAACAAAATGGTACCGGCTATTTTGTTTAATTGGGGGAATCGTTTAAAAGAAAATGATGACAATCTATACGTGGCAACTCTTAAGGCATACGGTGAGCTAGTTGAGGTCTTTTGGTCATAAAGTTGTTAGATAGAAAATCAGATATTTACACCGTCCAAACCGAAAGTCACCCGTCCCAAGTAACGGTTTATCCAGTTTTAAAAATAGAGGGTGTACCCAGTGTATTAAAGTGGAGCATATATACAATATAAATGCATATACTATTGTTTTTTATACAGTTTATAAAGAAGTTAGTAGCTTAGAAAAAGCAAAGATATGTTAATATTTTATACGACACCAATGTCAGCATTAAAATGAATGAGATGACTAGTAAATACCAGCCAATAAGGTCTTTAAGATCAGACACTGCTATGCTAAACATTCCTAGAATAAGAACCAATAATTACGGTTCGACAAATGTGTGCCACCTTATGGAACGGTATTTCTGTGGATATGAAACACATTGACTCTCTGACAGTCTTTCATAAAACATTGAAAATACATCTGTTCAAAATTGCATATCAGTGATAATCAAGTGAATTTGTATTTTAGACTTTTAATGAGCTTTCAATTAGCTGACTTTCGCGTGCTAAGCGCTTTAGATGCTTGTTATATAAAGCGCTATATTTATAAATATTTTCCATAATTGCTATCACATTAATATAAAATACAGTAAGCCTGCCTATTATCCGTCAACAGCCAGATACTTATCCAATTATAAATACCAAGAAGCCGCTATTATCCACTTCATCACACCCACCTTGCACAAAAACATGATTTTTGGCTTTATTGCTTATGTTAGAGAGGTAAGAGAGGTGGCATATTAATTGTCAATACTTTGTCTTTATTTTTCATCGATATAGTGTATACAACAAATGTTGAATTATCAAGTACGAAGCAAAAATATAACAGTTTTCTATTAATATCGCTTACTTTGGGTGATGTTTTGTCATTTTTCTACCCTTTTCCATGGATATTTCTGAGGGTAAAAATACAGTTGTATTGATAAATCATTGGTATATCAATAGTGACAGAAAAATGTACGCCTTGGATCATAGTAAAACAGTAATTTCATATAAACTTGCGTCTCTATTGTCGATATTTAGGGCCCTAGCCAATCATTATCATCCAGCCAGCTATTATCCGACCTAGCAGTCATTATTCGGATACAGACCGTGATGCCACTAGTAATAGAAAGAGAACGCAAACGCGAGGTTGCCTTATTTCGTCGAGGGCGGAGCCCGAGACTAAATAAGGAAACCGAGTGTTAAGTTTCTCTTTCTGGCTTATATCATTGGCTGTCAAATTGTATTGGGTGTGGCTAAATATCACATAACGGTACATTGTCCTCGCTGACCGATTAAAATTTCCAATACCACGTTGTGATATTAAGGGCACGGAGTACAACTTGGAGATTGTGCATGTTTTTCAAGAAAATTACACCTTTTCTTCTTTCGGTTTGCAAGGTCATTGCAGTTTTGCATGATACAAACTCATGAATGTATTTTTATAATCATTTCTTTGTAAGATTTCAGTCCTTATACTACTGACTAAGTCCACAACAACAAACTTGGACTTTTAACGTCATGTTTACTTTGATTGTGAACGGGCAAGATTTGCAATTCAATTGCTGTCATATGCGTCAACAAATTTGAAATATATTTGTGTCTAACCTCAAGTGCAAATTTATGATCATAATACAATGCCTATTTTATCCGACAAAATAAATTTGAAAGAAAAATTTTTTTTTTTGAAACTTTACTTCACTATAGATTACACTCTATTATCTTAAAGTTGTAGACCCCAGTACGTACTTTTCAAGCACGGACATCACGGATTATTTAACTGTTAACGTATAAACAATGGTACACTGCAAAATCATTGAATTTCGTTGGGATGAAAGTTCGTGGTTTTGGTAAATATGACAATTTCGATGGTACTTTAATTCGTGGATTTTGCATTTCAGGTAATAAATACAAGAGTAAAGTTTATTGTTCGAATGGATTTGATTTCGAGGTTGAAGGTGGACCATAAAGTCCGAGAAATTTAATCGCCCACGAAAATTAATGATTTACAGTATGCGTGCGACAACTTTCAGTGCAGGATAATATTATCATGCACTGCAGTTATTGCACTCATTCCTTTGAAATTTAAGTCCCACCCCCTCGATTATCATTGGATTTAGCGCCACCCCTTCAGTTAACATCACGTAGCCATGATATAATGTTATTTTACTGCACTTTAATTGTTTAAGTTTAAACATATTTATTTTTCCCAAATATATAACAATATGCATTCAATTTACAGTATAAAATAACAGAAACATAAGGAAAAAGGGATTAGAATGAAAGACACTTTGTCTTATTGAATTCTTCTCCCTGGATTGACTTCCAGTTTAATAAAAAACAAAAATATCAACAATTGGGCTATGAGTACACGTTGCATTAATTTGGGTGTAAATAAAGAGATGAAAAAGGTAAACAAGATCAAAAACGTACAGAACAATTAGAAGCTAAAGAAAGCCTTACACAGTATTACATTCGAAGAAAGGATTACTGTATAGGTAGAAGTGAAGAAGAAAGGGGGCTTCTCAATTATTAAATGAATCATGTGAATCTATTGCTATCACGTATATAGGCATGCACCTGATTAAATATGAATGTATTATCCTGATCGGAGAGGGTTGTATCACCAAAAAGAAGAAGATCAAGACTGATTCTGTAATTTTCTAATCGGTTTAAGAGAGTGTCACGAGGTTCTTGTTGAAATCGACATTCGAAGAAGAAATGATAATTAGATTTAATTGTTTATATGTTTTCTATGACTTCTAATGTGTTTACCAAATGAATTGTAGTTTACCATTTTCGTTAACCAGCGGTTCTGTCATCCAAAATATGTAACAATCTGGTTGAACGAGAATATAGTTTATTTGATGTGTTTATTTCAGATTACCACTTTATTAGCGCTTGATCAGAACGATTGAATAAAAAATAATTGACAGTATATGAAATAAAGCGAGTAAGAACATTTAAGTATCCTGGTTGCGTTAGGGAGCTGGCATGTGCCTATTGATAATCAGGTCCAGTCTGTCGGTGACAGAACACCGAGGACCCATTTGCCTAACACCGTATACATGTATTTCTAAATGAATTGTGTACGCACACTGCTACTTTTCTGATGACCCAATTGGGTAACACCGTTTTTTTTCTAAATGATTCTTGTATTTGAATGGCATATTCTTTCTAAAATGAATTATTTACTATTTTATTTCAGTATCTGTTGGAAGCTAATGCGAACCAGAACTACGCTATGAACCAGGCAACACAGTATTTATACAATGCCAACACTAATGGAAATACCCCAAACATCAAAGTAGTTATACATCACCGCAACAAACGTCAAACTAGACGACAACGTGGTGGTAATAGGGGCGGAAATAGGCCTGGAAATAGGCCTGGTAATAGAAATAGAGTATGCTCCGTCAAATTTGAGCCAAATGTATGGAACGTCGAAGGTGTCGTAAAGAGAAACAACTGTTACAATTACGCCACTAACAGGATGACAAATAGCTTTGCTCAACCAGGTAAGCTTATCGTATAATTGCTTATTATAACTTGGCGAATTTGACACGAACCTGACCCTTTGATGAGCACAGCTCGCCTGTATTTCTAACCTCGGTTGAATGTTTTCATAGTCGGGGAGTATCACGAAGACGCTCGAGGTGTAATACAAACTCAAATTTGATATACCGATATTGCACGATTTGCTTGCGGAAATTGATATATATTCAAAGCAATATTCAAGCATAAATGTCAGGTTCGTGTCAAATTCGCCGAGCTATGCATAATTGTGTGTTCGCTACTGTTTCTAAACAATTGATCAGTTACACGTACCTGGTGTCCCAAAAGAAAATTTACCTTTTTTACAAATATCGGCCGAATCATCAAAACAGTTTTCTTGGGCAGTATCATACCAGGCACCAGTCTCCATACATATCTCAACCTGAGATAAATCTCATCTCAAATATTTACATAACTTGTGTCATTTAGATAATGTCTTTTGAAGGCTGGACTCAAAATTTGCATCGCAAAACAGAAAACACTATTTAAGACACTTAGTTTAATTATGTAGAATTTAGAGAACTTGACCTTCTGATTTAACTCAAATGCAGACTCTGATTTGAGACAAATCATAGCAAATTGAGATGAGATTTCTTCTCTGAGATAGGGAGCCAGTTATTTAGCTTCATGTGACGAAGAAATCGACATTGTTGTCTAAATGTCATAGAAGGATGTAATCTGCCACGACTGGAAATCGAACATGACCTTTTCAAAGTGTTTATGAAAATATGTTTAAGGTGCGCCTTGTGGTGCAGATGTAGGTATTTCGAATACGTATGACTCCCTATAAGTTCGTAAATCTCATTCTTCTGGGTCAGATATCTGATTAGGATAGTTATTAAGATACCCCTATATATGTATTTGATATTCCCATCAAGCAAAATGTACAAACTATTGTTGTTGCTATGAATTAGACTCAATTTCTAGTCGCTATAATCTATTTTGATTTCCTCTTCATTCGGGCACAGGTGACTGTATTTTTGATAATGAACAAAAAAAAAAACATGGTAAAATTCATTTTCATTTAGAGAAATATAAATTTTACAAAAAAAACTTTGTTTATTTTTAAATAGTCTTTATCAATGATACTTTTACCTATGCTTTCGGGCTGATGATCGGGTGTCACTTGTCTAAGCATAGAGCTACCGAGCGCTTTCGTTCAATAACCTCCCCGTTCAATTAAATATAGGAGACATGGATTACCTCCCGTGGAAAGCGCTACGCAGCGTTTTGCTTAGGCAACGGACACCGGGTATAATAAATTTCTAGTCTCTATTTTATTGTTGTGACTTAATGTATTATCTATTTTATTTCCTCTACTTTAAGGCCGTGGATCGGGTAGAAAGTTTAGCGATATGAATTCTAGAGATGTGTATGCTGCTACTGTACGGGACGGTCTCACACCACTAAATGCTCCAGATGCGGGTACAGAATGCCTCATCGCGCTAGTTGTATGGCCAGGAGAGGATTTCCACTATTATCGTTTAGACAACAATGGTTTCTGGTCCCATAAGAGTGGACAGACAGAAGCTAGGGATACTGATGACTCGGGTAACAGGATTACAGACCCTAGACGAGCTGACCGTGGACCTTACTCGGACTTCTCAGGATGGCTTGGGTGCGGACCACAACTTAATTTGAGATAAGAAAATATGAGAAAATAATAACTTAACCAACTGGAAATGTACAGTATTGCAAAAAGATGGTTGTTCTATCCGAGAAAATGTGATTTATGTAGAATTTGTTGTTTAAAAGAAATATATAAAAAGGGAATTGTTACACATGTATAACGTTGCATGGTAAAAGTATAAGAAGCATAATTTTAAAAGTACAATGTATTTCACTGCGGTATATCATGCACTTGGGTATTGATTGTAAAATTGAGTAATTTCATCACAATGTCGTTCAGTACTCAGTACACTTACGGTCATTATGCGCAATGGTATTACTCACATGTATTTACAATATTCGATGTACGGTATACCACAGTGAGTGTTGCAGACGTTTGCAAACACAGGGTTATCACGTGTACGTATTTTTTATAAAATGTTGTAGTTTTGATACAAACCAAGTCGATCTATAAAATAAAATTGATTATTTCTATACGTACTATTATCATGGTGAATGGTTTTTATTTACAATATAACCAAAATAAAATACTTGTATCCAATAAACTGTTGTTCTGTTGTTCAGTTGTTAGTTTTATTACTAAACGATTAGAATGAATCGTACTACGTGTGTGTCTTTTTCCAATCAAATAATCCCACAGAACCAGGGATGAGCTGGATAGTCTTGCTTGCATCGATGTCATGCTTCTACATTGGACACAATAAAGAACCGAAATGTCTGCGTATACACTACACAGATTCCTTGTATCACAAGTTTCTTACCTGGTAACTACCAATCATGAGGGCACTGGAAGTTTGAGGACAGGTTGGTAACACAGAGGTAGTCTCTCGTGTATCGGTGCTATACACCGGACTCATAGAAAGAGCTACGGTGTCCTCCCAAGAAGCATGCATCACACCACTGTCTCTTATACTAAAACAGCAGGACCGGTATTATAAAGCATCTTAAGTGAAAACTGTAAACGTATCAGGAAAAATGATATTAACAATTATTTACATTGTTTAGAAGCATTATGTAAAGAGCTACAATAATCACATAGAAAACATGGGCTATTTTTCTTTTCGTTTGAAGTATGGACATCTCAATCTTTTAACTTAAGCCAAAATATTTAAGATTTCACTTAAGATGCTTTATAAATATCGGCCCTGGACTTTATTAGAAATAAATAAGTGCTTGCACTTTCATGGCTTATCATTGACCGAAAGGTATAAAAACTAACCACACACAGTGTGTCTACCCTCGCAGCCGACATTCAACCAATTAGTTCGTGGAAACCTAAAGGACCACACACTGCCTCAGTTACACATAACATACATATACAATAAACTTTGTAATATTGATATATTGTTCGGTCGTAATTCTGTATGAGCATTAACATGCTGTAGTAAAACCTCATATCAAGACAATATCAAAAATAACATTAACAATTTTAGGAATATTTTCCGATTGGCTCTGTATCCATCCGATACCAATTCAAAATGATACAATTTCCAAGAGTCCTACGAGTGGTCTTGCACCTTTTCCACAAGGATGTTCAAAAGAATAAAACGCATCCCACTAAACGTTTACGTTTTGAGTTGGAGACGTCCGTTTAGCGGTAGGATGTTGACATGGGAAGGAAATGTTCAGGGAAACCATCCGTTTCCGCCCAGGTTTACATGCGAACAAATACGTCATTGTGTTGTGGCTGCCTTCATTGCCAATATTTACAAGAGCACCTTCTTTTAGTGTTGGACGTTCGACGTTCCTGTTCTTGTTAGTACCCTTACTAATATATTAGCGACATATCTAAGAGTAACAAGGGCAGATGACTCAATACATAATTAAATCTCACATCGTTATCAGCCTTGTCAATATTGACTCCCATTGTAGGCCTACTTTTGAGTAACTATGTTGAGTTTCAAGTAGATACCTTTGATAGAACATGTATTTAAAAAATGAACCCGACAATTAACGTAACCAAAGCACACGCACATGATCCCGTCACGACAATATCTTGAAGTTTCTTTCTTGGAAAAGACTCGCTAAAGTACACGCAATACCTAGATAATTCTATATGTGTGGTGATTGGGGAGGGGGATAAACTCAACTGAAGAAGTTTATTAATTATTTATATCAATCTGACAGTCTGCGTCACTTATATATACATATATGTAATCAAAATACACACATTCATTTCGTCCGTCACACCCTAGTTGAAACTACACTGACCTGCAGTGCGTTCATTAACGAAAACGCTCGCCAACGTTCGCGAACAATACGTGACCTCGCGTTAATGAACGATAAGTTCGCCACGAACATGTTAGTCAATCGCGAACGACCTTAACACATAGCTCGCCAAGCGTTGCCAAGCGAACAAAGATGGCGGATAGATGAATATTTGATTTAATTTATTATAATCTTAGCGATTTAAACATTAATTGTAGATTGTATGTGTTTTGCATTAGTTATACAGTGTGGATACCAAAGCTGAATAAATAGAACTCGAAAGAAGTATTACTGAGTTCCTAATTTTCAATCTACGGCTGAAAATCTAATAGAACAAGTTAGGCCATTAAATTGTCTATCTCCGCCATCTTGAAATTGTTTGCGGCGAACGATTATAATCGTTCAATAAGTAGTTCGCGTGACGAACTAATTCTCGCGGCGAACGTTTTTGTTAATGAACGTAAGGCTGGACGACGAGATACTCAAACATTATACTCGCGGCATACGTTCCACATGCAGCTTTACGATCCGTTATATTTCAATTAACTACATTTACAGTGTGTAGAATCACGGGATCAAATGAATGCAGTTTTACGCTTAAAACTATTGCGATTTCGTCTGCTAACGGTGAGTTTTTTCTTGATTATAACGATCGTGCATTTAATATGGTTATATTATATAGCCTTAAGTACATCACCCCAAATATCCCCTGCCACCTTAGTATTAAAAAGACATAGGCGTACTTAGCGATACATGAAGGGAAACAACTCCATCCGTAACTTTACATTGAGATAGATGGGTTACACTCGCTTGCATCCTGACTGCTGACACATTGCGACATCTTTATGGCAGCTGGTAATTGGACCTTCTTTCATGTTATCATGTTTACAAAATCGTTGCTTATTGTTTTCATTTTTGTTCGATTGTGTGGTAGACAGTATGTCGTGTGATTGTGATCTAGGTTATGTTTTCCTGTTTCCCGTGCTATGACATTTTCAAATGTATGTTCGTATTTCAAAAGCGAGGACACGGTGCGTGAAGGGCGTAACTTGGCCCTCTACGTGTTCGTCAAAAATTTAAGTGCATGTTCCTTTAAAATATCTCGTTATTCCTAGTAATATAACTTTACAATCGCATTTCAAGGAAGTAAGCATGTGCAATCCAATTTACTTCGTAATCTGCAGAAAAATCCGAATCCATTTCAAACAGTGTATCAATACCGCGTAACTTTGGGCTACATTGCCAAGACGAAATTGGTTTCACTTCGAAAACAAAAATAGCCATAAGTATTTGGTTTCTATACTAATTTGTATGAAGCATACGCCTTGTTAAGAGAATGTAAGCTGTAAACGAAATACAACATGCCTATCAGCAGTTTGGTCGTTTTCTATGCACCCTGTTAACATTTGAAAAAGGGATTGAAACTGTAGACACTCCGAAGGTTCCACGGGGTGCTTACAGAAACGGCCCTGCTACTGACAGATATAATAAAATTTCGTCTTGGAAATGTATCCCAAAGTGACGTTGTATTGCTTCATTGTACAAAGATGGCTTGTTCAGCAATAAAACGGGGATACTTTAACCGTATTCATGACAATTCATGACAATGAAACCTTCACAAAAGTCAGGATGACATTCATGATAGACTTTTAAATGTTCGCATTACCAGGATTCTAAATACAATTTGTACTATGAACAAAACATTAATGTGTGCAATGAATGTCATGATTTGCCACTTAAGCCAAGTTAAACATCTTTATTGTCGAATAATGTTTAACATGAGTCACAATTGCTAAATGCATTTTGCCGACGTATGAGTTCATTTTTTATTGTATTCACAAAACTTCTAGCATTAAAATATTTTTTTAATTACCTTTTCAGACTAAGAAATACTCACTTTCTTGCATAATTGAACAAGTACCTATATGTGTTTCGACAGAATTGACTCTTTTAGTAATTCATATTTCTTCATATTTACTAAACTAAATTAGAAATAGTCTAAAAACGCTGGATTAGAATAAGAAGGTCGTAAATACAAATTGTATTGTTATTTTAGGAAAACTAGCAAAAACACTGTCAAAAAGATCGTTTCAACTTCAGTTTGGTCAACATGACAAGTTCCAATCTACATGAAAATAGGATTCACAAGAAGCACATTGTGATGCTGAATTTAAACATGCATCAGTCTTATAATGTCGTAAGTACTATTTGTCGTAAGCAGTACTTACGACCTACTCATTATACGTTATATTCTAAGCCAGAGAATTGGCCGTTTTTTCTCGTACGGAGTGAAATATTTTCACAGATTCTTTAGAAAAAAAATACATTTCGTGAATACTTGGCTGTTTTCACAAAGCTTCTTGCCTGAATGGATGAAAAATATTTAACATATGTCTTTATAATTTTCGGGCAATCAGCGCATTTGTTGTCTGATCTATAGTCTGGAGACTTGACTAACCACTGATTTATGAGGATGAATAATATAATATAGGTATTTTTATCCATTTAAGAAGTATACCGTCCACTAAGGATAAGAATACAGTGACGCATTGGAACAATCCACTATTACGGTGTAAAACAAGTATAAATGCCTATACCAACAGTTCAATACCAAACTTAACTCTACCTGTTTAAGCAATGGTTTTAATCTTTTGGGTACACATAAACGATGACGTCACTGTCACACTATCCTAACTAGACTTATACAGTTAATCACATGCTGCTAACTGGTCTCTCACATATTGTATAACATTGGCACCTAATGGCTGATCAGCACCTACAGGTACCAGGTCCTCTACAGTGTTCACCAACAATGTCTCTAGTGGAGTATTTGTACATTTTCCTACAGTCAATGTCGCAGCTGGTGTGGAAGATCCTCCTAGGAAGATAAAATGTGCGCGTAAGTTAATATGATATTAAACAGTTATTCCAACGTCAAATGAGAACGGTTTGTAAAAATTAGGTCGTCCGACAGGTAAAGTATGTTAATTTACGTGTAACTGTGTATACCTGAGTTAACACTCAGTGCCACTGAGCATTTTTTGTCTCGGCGATGTACTCCCGATTCAAAAAATGAGCATCGGAAGGGATTGCAAAAAGGGCCCCGTGGTCTAGAGGAAGCTTCGTAGAAGTCATAGAATTTGTGAAATCCCAGTTCCCAATTACTCCTGTAGATCATTTATTTCAATCGAAAGTACATCGCCGAAGAAAAAATTTGTCCAGTGCGACCTAGACACTGGGAGATAATATGCATGTCTCTTAATCCGATATACAGACATATTTCTTCCACTGAGACATTTCTTAAAGGGACTCAACTCCAGTTGGTAAATTGAAAAAATTATCGAACGGTTCTCTTAAAATCGCTTTGTTTGGCTGGAGAGACCTAATACATTTATATAAGAATCTGGACTTATCATCTAGAAGAAAAAAATAATCGTACAACGTCGGTTTATTACATTTAAAACTCTTAAATCTATTGCGTGACTCAAGCAATAAAATACGTATTCATCGTTGTACTATAGCGTAGGAATGTTTAAATGCCGTGAAAAGCCATCACATGTTCATGAGTTTTCATCAATAGCGCCACTGGTCGTAATATAAGTGGTAAGAATACAATATGTATTCGTAAAACAAAGTTTTATGATTAAAACGTCTACAAAACGTGTTTTATCATCGGAAAGGAGTTTAGTCCCTTTTAATCTTTGTTAAGTATGCATACTGTATAATGTATATGTTGAATGATTGACATTTGCCCTTTTCTGGAATACGTGAAATCATTTCTGAATGACACATTGTTCTTTTAACTTTAATGAATTATGTATGAATATTATGTTCTATAGCGTTATATTGTTTAATGCTTGTTAATGGATATAGCCAACGAGTTATTTAAACACAATTGGCTTTTAAATTCTCCACCATGAAGTTAAAGAGGATTACTCATGTATGTCCGTCTGTCCATTTCAAATGTCCGCGCTAAATGTGTCTCAAGTAAATAATTTCGCACAGCGCATGATCTCTAGTTATTATATTTGCGGGAGCGGTGGCCAAGCGGTCGGTCGAGCTTTAGGATCGAAATGTTCGATCGCTGTTTGCACCAAAGCTACATTGCTAAACATACTCTACTGTACATAAATTTATAAATGGGTATTTTTGAGAGGTTCATGGGCTCAAGCTGCGGCTCCCATCAGCACCGAGTATTCAGCCTTCGCAGTGCACGGAAATATAAATATTAAATATACTATCGGTTGAACGAACATATGTCTAAACTAGACTTTATCTGGCTTCCTTTTATTTTACTTTTCTTCTGTCGCATGTTTTTATCCTGCTCACATTTTTTTTAAATTTTACAAATGTTTGCTCGTCTTTAGGAATACTAATAATAAAATTATAGTGACTAATTCATTCTCATCATTTAAGCCGACTGCCTTCTGAATTTACTTAACATAGGAAATAGTGCTCGTAATATCGATGCTCGTTATATCGATGCTCGTTTTATCGATGCTCGTTATATCGATGCTCGTTATATTGATGCTCGTTATATCGATGCTCGTTATATCGATGCTCGTTATATCGATGCTCGTTATATCGATGCTCGTTATATTGATGCTCGTTATATCGATGCTCGTTATATCGATGCTCGTTATATCGATGCTCGTTATATCGATGCTCGTTATATTGATGCTCGTTATATTGATGCTCGTTATATCGATGTTTTAGTGTAAAACATTTACCTGTATACTTTTCTATCGTAAATCCCGTATACCCGAGTAGGGGTGGCAGGGGAGTAGATTGGTTGTGTTCCACGCACGTCATAATTTGCTGATAGTGTGGATCACGTGACTGTATCATCCATATTGGATCCGGTGTACCAGAAAACACGCGCAATGTCACGTGAAGTACATCAGAGCATTGTTCTGTTGTTGCTGAAATAATCATATTATATCTGCATGTAAAGTGTACTAGTATAATTTCATTAGGTCATACAAAAATTGGATAGGTGTGTTTGATGTTAATTCAGACAGCGCTGCGGTGAGTGACCTTCGTTTACATAATCGTGAAAAACTCGGCATAGTCGGTTTGACTCCGTTAAGTATACTGTTAGTTGAAATGCATAAAGGCTGAGGTCAACAGAATAACACAAACGCACGCACACGAACGCAACCCCCACACACGTGGATAAAGAAATTATCAAACAGTAATGTGTAAGTAATCGTTCATAAACCAAAATGTTCAGTTTCGCAATCTATTCAAATAACGTATTGTGACTATTTTACCGTACTACGGATCACAGAGTTGCAACTTGCAAACATTTGATATACATATATGGATATATCTCACCACATATCTACAGAAACTGATAATATGAGGTCATTGGAAAGACACACACGCACGTACACGAACATAAAGAAATGATCAAACAGTAGTGTGTAAGTAATCGTACCATTCTGTTCACCTCGGCCTTTTTGCAATGAAAACAAAATACTATAATTACCCGTGACAAACGGAAATGGCCGAACTTTCACGATTGGTAATCGTACATGAATGAGCAATGTTCTGTTTCCCAACCTATTCAAACCAAAGGGGTTCGACGCGACTAAAAATATATCACTTTACACCATATATAATATATATAATTATATATGGTGTATATACACGTATATATAGTGATAGATCTTAGTCGTGTGGAAACCCTTTGATTCCAATAACGTTTTAGACTTATTTACCGTACTACGGATCACAGAGTTTTATGACCTCTTACAAACATTTATATACAAATATGGATATATCTCAGAACATACCTACAGAAAAACATATGAGTAGCAATATAATATTTATAGTCCACATTGTTCTATCTCATATAAGAACCAAATCACCCAACAAATTAACTTCAAAAATGACTGCAAATGGAAATCTCTAAAAATGGAACCTGTAATGAGTAAACTGACCTACTTTGATAAGTACGAATGTTAACTGATAAAGCCCAGATCACACCGAACATTTTTTGCCTCGGCGATGTACTCCTGATTTGAGAAAAGAGCTTCTAGCGTCATCGGGAACAGGGATTTCACACATTTCTAATGTAATGACTTCCCCGAAGCTTCCCCTACAAAAAGAACTATTTTGCGGGTGCCTTCCGGTGCTCATTTATAAAATTGGGAGTACGGGGATAAAGGCTTGAGTTAAGGTATTTACAGTTAGAACTTAGTTGCATGGGGTTTCTTTTCGTGTAGATTTTATAAGTTTTATTCCATCCGGTTTTTATTTCTGTCTAGTTATTTGATATGACGTATAAAATTGAGACGAACGGAAATGGCCGAGCTTTCACAATTGTAGAGTGACCTACCTTGAACCCAGGGGAAATAACTACGAATGACTAATTTGAAGTCAGCAAACGAATACATTAGATTCGGGATCCAAACACTCTAACTGGATAATATATTATTGTACGTTAACGGGGACTTGGACTTTTAATTAGTTCGTTGCATTATATGAGGGCATGGCTCCGCGTGATTTGATGCGCTGTTACTATTTCCTGTGCTCGGCTTGTTAAGTTGGGGCTGCCTTCCTTGTCCGATTTCCTACTATCTATTTTAGTACATATTTAGAGACTGGAATACACATTTCGGTGTACGACAGCACGACACATGATGTTTGACATCCCAGACAACAAACTACATCTAGTTACTTTTTGTATACAAACAAATTACAATGTAATTAATAATTTTGTAAAACAAAACATTTCTTTGTTTTGTCATGTTCAGTGAAAAGACAAGATATAATATCACGCCCAGTGTGCTCATGTTTTGGACAGACTGGTTTCATGTTTGATATATGAGTACAACAACCTTATACTAGTATACAGTCTGTTCCAAGTTAAGTGAGAACGGTTATGACATAAGCTCAACCATCAGGTTAACAATGTTTATCTAAGGTTAACTGTGTATATCTGAGTTAAACCCCGCTATTCTTTTGAATGGGATAGTCACCTCACTAGTTTTACTTAGTGAATCGACAGTACATCTACCCTTTCATTAACCAGAAATCAGCTGTCCCCCGCAGGGCTGTGGAGGGGTGGGGATTTTAACAGTCTGGAAGTTAAAACCCCAGTCCATCACGGGATAGGGGCGTGGATGCAATTGATTGGTGCATATTCGATATTTACGATATGAAAGTTAAATTCACCGAAACGAACAAGCCACATAATGGACACATGTAATTAAAAAATTAATTGTTAAAGAATGTTGTAACTGTCATTTTAATTCGTCGACTTTGCCTTGTCATTTTATTACTTGCTAATTTAGCGCATAAAATCTTTTCTCAGAATCAAACGTGCAGACAATTTATACTATTCATTCATTGAAATGACATGTCATTTATTTATTTTGTACGGAACATGTTAAATATATATTGTATGTGTGCCTCCGTAACTCATGGGTTAGTATGCTTGCCGTCTAATCTGGCGACCTGGGTTAAATCCGGGTGGAGTTATATATGTATGTCTGTCGTGTTTCAGTAGAAAACTGACTCACAAATAAAGGCTAAGCTCGGCATTGTATGTACTCAGTACATGTGTACTGCATGATGGCACTAACATTGTGACACATATTCAACTGCAAGAATGGTAAAGGAACAGTTAATTAAAATATAATTAAGACATTTCATACATTTGAATAAATGTTGTTTTAAAAATGACGTTTGCGTGACAAGGAAGTTAGCTTAGTAATTTATAGCAATTATACAAGATTATTAAAAATACGGAACTGCATTTGTCAACTGCACATCTTGACAACAGTGTTGCCATTTACTTATTAATGTATCCAATGTACAAAGGTTTCTCTCACCGCATATCAATCAAATGAAGATCAAGTGCATGCAGTAGTCACCTGACAAGTTGCAAGAATGATATATTTGCATATATATACATGTGTTGAAACTCGTTCAAAGACAATGCTAAATTAAATGCTAAATCGCAAGTTGAAACGAGCAATCTACCACCATTCTCATGTCTAGGTCCCACTGAAGAGTACACTAACTTTATACACCTGCCCCTGTATTCACCGGAAACAGATGATACCTCGGAGCTTACGCAAGCAAATCGCTGGTTTAGAATGAGAAGGTCGTAACTACAACTTACGACCTTATAAGTTATAAGACTGATACATTTTTGTAATCTGCATCATAAAGGCGCTTCTTATGAGCTTATTTTCATGAAAATCGGAACTTGTCATGTTGACCAAACAGAAGCTGACATAACTTGTTTTACCATAAGTAAAGTGTAATTTTTTGACAGGTTTTTTTGTTGTTTTCTCAAAATATTTATTATGTACTTACAACCGTCTCATTCTAAGCAAGCGATATACATGTGTTGAAATACGTTAAATGGTTAATCGTCAGTAGAAGCGAGAAATCTGCAACATTCTCATGCCTAGGTCCGGGTTTCATAAGGCATGTGTTTGACAGTGGTCTTCATCGTGAAATGATTTCTAACATCTGCACACAATAATACACAATTGATCTCATGAGCGCAGCATTGTTTTTTACGATGAGCAGCGCAACCATTATTTAGAAAAATAAAACGTTGGATCAAGAAACAACTCACTTACGGTCCATATACTCGGGCGAGGAATTTGTCGCGTTGTGTCCTTTGGCATGCGAGGCAATTTTATCGACGCAGTTTCGTATCTAAACCACGGGTAACTGTCTCATTGATAGGATATTTGAAAACGAAAAGAATGGTTAATGTATATGTATCTATATAAAAAGAAACAAGTATATACATTTTACAAAAAAGTTAGAAAAATTAGAAAAATGAAAGTGCCTTTCAAGTCAATACGATTATAATGACCGTGATAGTCAACGAAGTTATTGCTATTTTTCTGAAGTAGTATATTTATTAACTAGTATCCAAATAATTGGAAACGTTAACGAAATAACTCATCGTTATCAAAGTGACCCATAGTCAATTATGAATAGCGTAAATAATCGGACTTGACTAACGTTATTTTGTTTTGTCTTATATTACAGCATTTTACTGGTAGTCATGTAATGTTGTTACGCCCCTTTCTACGCATGCACACACTGTGAGTGACAGGTATACATGCATTCTTTCTCATTGTCTGGTGTGCTGCAAATTAATGAAATAAATAAAAATAACTCACATTTCTAATTAATTTTACATATCAAGGCGAATAAGCCATACTTTCACGCCTATAATTTTTCTAGCCTCGACGTGCCTGTGTCATTGTTAGACAATGACAAAGATCTGTGAAGTTGGCCGGTAGCACGACATGCAGGTGTGTGTTTATTTTTCGGAACGACTACATAACTGTTAGCTTGTAGCTTGCAGCACGCTGGTCAGATGCTCATTCAAAACCAATATATAGATATTTGCTCGCAGAACATTCTTCCGATGTTTATTCAAATTCAATAAAGATATCAGCTCGCTTTTAGTACTTTTACAAGACGTTTATTCAAAACTAATACATATATAGCTGTTACCTCGCTACTTGCAGCACAATATTCAGATGTTTAGTCAAAATTAAAACAAATATATATTAGATCGCAGCCCTCAGCTTGCAGCACGTTATTCAAATGTTTATTCAAAACCAATACATAGCTCGCAGAACGTAGCCTGAAGCTTGCAGAACGTTATTCAGATGTTTATTCACAATCAATACATAGCTCGCAGAACGTAGCCTGAAGCTTGCAGAACGTTATTCAGATGTTTATTCAAAACCAATACATAGCTCGCAGAACGTAGCCTGAAGCTTGCAGAACGTTATTCAGATGTTTATTCAAAACCAATACATAGCTCGCAGAACGTAGCCTGAAGCTTGCAGAACGTTATTCAGATGTTTATTCAAAACCAATACATAGCTCGCAGAACGTAGCCTGAAGCTTGCAGAACGTTATTCAGATGTTTATTCAAAACCAATACATAGCTCAAAGAAAGCAAAATGTTGCGATATATGTATTTAATTTGAATAAACATCTGTATTACGTTGGCAGATGTTAAAGAACGATTGCCCAACAACTTCAACCCCTTGTCAAATACAGATGTCAAATTCCAAATGTCAAATTTCAAAATCCAAATCGTGATTATTATTGCATATCTTTCACATCAATATACATTCAAGCTTTAACGTATCTACACTATTATCATCAATTAATCATCAGAAACCACTGACAATGCTAGAGTTGATTTGTATGTATTCGGCAGACTAGGAAGCATTAATGAACTAAGGCGCTACCTTAAATGGAGATTTATAATGTTATTGTACGTATAGCTCGGAGAATTTAACCTGATCCTTACTTGTATGCATGCATATGATATAATTATTATAATTTCAATACATCAATTTCCGCGAGCAAATTCTAATGCATTGTACTAGTATAGGTACTTTGTATTTGTTGTTTGTATCACATAACAAGCGTTTCGTGATACTCCCCGCTTACGAAAATATACAGCCTGTGTGCAGTATAGATCGAAAATAGTTCGACGATATTCGCGCATCTCGGAACATGAAATGTCCAAAATATTATATACTTCAGTAATTTAAATATTTACCGTACTTTGTGGAAGCTAAATCAAACAACGTACACGCTGTGCTATCATATGATAAACTGTACATGAATCAAACCACCTACACAGCCGATAACCTCCCCCCGTGGACAGCTCCGCCCCTACAGAAACGTAACTACACAAACAATCAGCAAAAATAGGACAATCAACCGAAGCAGCTACAATTTATTCTCCTGAATACTCAGGGTCTTTGTAGTAAACTGAATGACAGTGACTTTTTAAACTATATCAATAACTATGATGTGATTTTGCTAACGGAAACATGGCATTCCTCTATATCTAATATTAACATTGAAGGTTATACTAGCCTTTCGTGTCCTAGACCTAAATGTAACAAACGTGCTAAGCGACACAGTGGTGGCGTTATTGTTTATATAAAAAATGTGCACGTTAAATATACAGATCTTGTGGAGCTAAATGCAAACGGAATTATCTGGTTTAAATTTAGAAAAGATTATTTAGGGACCCCTAAAGATCTATATATTTGTACATGCTACATTCCACCACAGGACTCTACTGTATATAAAAAGCAATCGTCACCGCTATTTGAATATGACTTTTTTAAAGTCCTAGAAGACAATATATTAAAATATAGCAGTGAAGGTGACATCATACTTTCAGGTGATTTAAATGCACGTGTTGGCCAAAATAAAGATTATGTACCGAATATTGGTTTAGATAGATATATTGATCTGCCGCATAATGATAATGATGTATGTGATATTCCTGAGCGCAAATCATGTGATACTAAGAGTAACACTTTCGGTAATAAACTCTTATCTTTATGTAAACAGTCAAACATGTGCATTACCAATGGCCGTTTGGAGTCAGGTCAGTACACGTGCTACAATGGATCTAGAAACCGGTCAGGTGCTAGTGTCGTTGACTATGTAATAACGGAATTCAATAACTTTTCAATGTTTGAAAATATGCATGTCCATGAACTTTCTGAATTTTCAGATCATTGTGCTGTTGAATTTTCACTATCTTTTGAATATATGTCTTGTTTTAATTGTGACAAATCGAGTTTTGATAAGATAATTTGGGATGACAATAACACTGAATTGTTGTATGAAACACTTAATGAGAAAAAGAATATTTTTGACCATATCTCTGAGAATCTCACTTCAGGAGAGTCTGACATAAACAAAACAATCAATGATTTTTCAAATCTTGTATATGATATATCCTTTCAGTTGAATGGTAAAACTATTACAATAGATAAATCAAAGAAGCATAAAGTGAAGCGATCACTATGGTTTGATGAAAGCTGTAAACTTGCAAAATCACATTTTTATCAATGCAAACGTCGATATAAGAGTAGCCCTACTATTGAAAATAGAACTTCATTTCTGGAAAGTAGATCACTATTTCGTAAAGCAAAAAATAAAGCAAAGAGGAAATATCATTACAAAGAGAAACAATCACTTTCCAAATTGAGCAGATCTAATCCTCGAAAGTTTTGGAAATATATTAATAAATACAAAAATACGTTAAATGGTACATCCAATGATGTTAGTAGCAATGATTTCGTAGAACATTTTAGCAAACTATCCGATATACAAAATGAAAATAATTTTCGCTCCGATGACCATGAAGAAAGACCAGGCGAATTAAGGATTGATGAATTAGACTGTCCTTTTACCTTAAATGAAATATCCAAAACACTGTCTTCTCTTAAAAGAAACAAAAGCGCTGACTATGATAACAATATTGCAGACTTTTTCATAGATTCTAGTGAGTTTATATCTCCGTATCTTGTCACTATTTTTAATAATATTTATGATAGCGGTATTTACCCTGAGTCTTGGTACAAAGGTGTCATTGTCCCAATTCACAAAAAGGGCGACAAACAGAACCCAAATAATTACAGAGGCATAACATTGATAAATGTTATTTCGAAAATATTTTCCTTAACACTTCGTAATAGAATAAATTCATGGTGCGAAGACTCAGATGTTTTTAATGAATACCAGTTTGGTTTTAGAAATAACCGCAGTACTGTTGACTGTGTGTTCATTCTACATTCTATTATACAAAATATCCTATCGAAAAACCGTAAATTATATTGTGTTTTCATTGATTACGAAAAAGCATTTGACACTGTCATACACGATGCACTGTGGATTAAACTTGTTCAATCTGGTGTTAGCTGTAAAGCCATTTCAATGATGCAGTCTATATATCGAAATGTTAAATCATGTATTAAAGATTGTAATTCAATGACATATTCTAACTTCTTCGATGTAACGTTAGGCTTGAAACAAGGAGAGCCACTGTCTCCGTTGATGTTTATCTTATTTTTGAATGATATACATGAATCTGTAAATTTCGATCATCTTACTGAAAACGATATTAATTATCTTTCCATATATATGTTACTGTTCGCTGATGATATAGCGTTATTTACTACAGACGCAGTTAGTCTTCAAGCGCAACTAAATAATGTTTATGCCTATTCTTGTAAATGGGGTTTAAAAATTAATGTTATAAAAACAAAGGTATGTATTTTTGAAAAGCGTAGATCTCACAATAACTTGAACTGGTATATAAATGGTGAACAAATTGATATAGTGGATAATTTTTGTTATCTTGGAATTAACTTTACTCATACTGGCTCTATGGGCGGTGCTGTCAAAACTCTAAATGAGCAAGCTATGAAAGCCTACCATAGCCTTCTATCAGTCTTTAATAAAGTAAGTTTGGACGTTAAAAGTAAACTGTCGCTTTTTGATTCATTGGTAAAGCCAATTGTATTATATGGTTGTGAAGTCTGGGGCGTCTATAACTATCACGAGGTCGACAAAATTCATTTAAAGTTTTGTAAGAATATTCTAGGTGTACGTTCCCAGACCTCAAATGCGGCTGTATTTGGAGAATTAGGTCGTTATCCATTGTCTCTCATTTGTATTGAACGTTCTATAAAATACTGGATAAAAATTATAAAATCACCAAATTCTCTAATGTTCCGCTTGTTTGAAGAGCAACGAAATTTACAAACTCTGAATACACAGACATGGGCTATGTCAATAATATCTAAAATAGAACGATTAGGGTTTGGATATATTCTGAACAATTTTGATGATACCATAAATTACTTGCCTAAATTAAAACAAAGGCTGCGTGACCAATATATTCAATTATGGCACGACACCTTATCCTCACAAACTAAAATGCAATACTACATAAAATTCAAAACTGTTTTCGAGTACGAAAAATATTTAGATGCTGTGTCAAACGAAAATTACAGACAAGGGATGTCCAGATTTAGATTAAGCTCGCATCGTCTTGAAATTGAAAGTGGGAGATATAATAATGTAGTCAGAGCTGATAGAATATGTAAAGTTTGTACACAAAATGTTGTCGAGTCAGAATATCACTTTTTATTATGTTGCTCTCTATATAGAGAATTCCGAATCAAGTACTTCACAAATATGTCATGGGTCTCACTTAATAAATTTGCAAATATTCTTTCTTCAAAAAACAAGAAGGTACTTGTTAATACTGCCACTTTTATTTTTCGTTCTATGCAATTGAGACAGGAAATACTGTCAATGATTGATGCTTCATAAGTTCTTTATATTGTTATTTACAATTATATTGATGCTGGTTTTGTGATATTGAAATTGCTGTTTATATGTGTCTATGTGTACCTAGGCCATATTTTTTTTCCCTATATGTAAATGGCTAAAGGTATAGTTATATGCCGATTTGCTATAAATAAATGGTAAATGGTAATTATAATTTCAATACATCAATTTCCGCGAGCAAATTCTAATGCATTGTACTAGTATAGGTACTTTGTATTTGTTGTTTGTATCACATAACAAGCGTTTCGTGATACTCCCCGCTTACGAAAATATACAGCCTGTGTGCAGTATAGATCGAAAATAGTTCGACGATATTCGCGCATCTCGGAACATGAAATGTCCAAAATATTATATACTTCAGTAATTTAAATATTTGATAAAACACATAAGTATATTTACAAGCGTACTTTTAACGAAAACAGCTTTAAAACACTACGAGTATGCGGTACATTTTGAGCGGTCACAATTCAGGACGAAGCGTATGAACCACAAGGGAAGTAAATTCGTTTTGTTTGAGAAGAGTTACTGAGTAAAATTCATTTTAGTATACGGCTTTTTAAAGGTTATTTTCATTGTACGAATCATTCCAAAGGACTCGTTGTGCAACGCATTTGAGTAGCATAGTTTTTTTATTCACGTTTTCCCACACGCGCTAATTAACATTAGAATCAATGAATCACAATGTTTGCAGTGCATGTATTATCAATCCTGTTAATAAGCTCCGCCCCCAATACTATAGTTCAGATCAGTTCAGGTAAATTCCGCCGCTAGGTATCGGCGCACTTCTTTTGAAGGCGGAGTCTATTTTCGCTAGGACTATTTACCACGTATTGATTTTGTAACGGCATTTAGTCTCCGTACGAAGAAAAATAAACCAACTTAAACTGCGTTTAATGTGCTTGAGTCAATATGTTGAATCTGGTTTCATAAATCTAACTTAGTATTGAATATATGGTTGATGTATTGATAGTTTATATGTAATTTTAATGAATTGACGTGTGTGTTATGATGATTAAAGGACGTTGTAACGAGTGTAAGTGTTTAAATTATCAGCAGAAAAGGAAAACAACTCTTTTGGCATATACCGATAGTCTCCCTTTGTTAAATTCATGATGCATTTATTTCTACTAAATAACATCTACGAGTATATACGACTTTTCGGAAAAATATAATTACTTATTATAGTTTATCATTATGCATAACACCTCCACACCTTAATGTTCCCATTTGAATGTTAGATTCATCAAACCAGATTAGATTCATGTTGTATTCATTGGTAATTTATGAACTAATCAAAGAATTGAATACTGATTGTTGTGCCAAAACTCGATTATAAGGACTGATTTGGGGTGATATCCATGAACAAGGCTGATTTCAAAAGTGATATGAAGGTGTTTGGTGACCATTATGACAATTCGGCCAAAAACTGACCCAAATGCATCATGGAATAGGTAAAAGGCAGAAATACACAGGCTGTCACCCCTACACATCCCCACCAGGTCATGCACTGGAGTATCGCCTTCAATCAGTACTTTCAGTACTTTGATTTTTATAGGGGGCGTTAGCGAGCCTGTTCAGTACAGGCGTTAAAAATTCACGGTTAAGACCACGAGCTAAAAATAGATAAATATGCGTATTCCGCGTGATGACTTCGGACTTTATCGCTCAATCTTTAGCCGAGACAGTGTTTATAATGTTGTGTAAGCAAGGGTAGCTGACGGTCAGTGATAAATATACCATATTGCGAGTTCTATGGACATCACTTACATACTGTGGTAAAAGCTAGATTCACATACTGTTTGAGACTGTTTGAAAGAAATACAGTTCGCTTGCCTGTTCGACAACACGACATGTTAAATGTGTTGATTGTTTTTTTCATATTTGAAACCCGTTACAATTACGTTGAAGATGGGGAGATTAATACGCCATTTATATATCCTTCCTATTAGCTATCTGTAAACCAAACAAGACTTCGGTGCTTTAATAGATACATGTTATGTAAGCTATGTTACCATCCGGTCAGTGATAATTAAACGCTCAACGTTTAGATACTACGAGCAGTATAGGCAGTAGTGGTAATAATGTATTAACTAGATGCTGGAAAATACATATGGCGTTAGTGTGGCATATGCCCTCATATGCTTTCTGATTGAAAAAATATTTTTCTGACGACAGGAACAATCCCTGTTCTTTCAGTGCCATCGGCGCTTTGATTTGTGTACATAATACAGCAAGTCGTACTGGACACTCGTGATTTAAGGTCAAAAACGACTAAATTCATACGCGACCCAAAATCGGATACACTGAAATAGTCCTTTCAAAAACTTCTGTTTTACTGGAAATGGTGATATTCCTTGACAAAATGGAACTGTTTTTGAGATTAAATGCATGTATAATACAGGTAAATGCAGCCATGAAACTGTTATATCCTGAATATTTTGGCATATTTACCAAAGCGAAAGTAGCGTAGGGTAAAACCAGCATTGAAGCCGTACACACGTCCGTAAATACATATCAACTGCCTCTGACGAACAAATGTTTTCTTATATTAAACATGACCGCTGGTTTTTGTTTGTCTTATATTTTAGCTGAAACGCACTTCTTTTCAATGATGCATGTGTGTCAACTGGCTATAGACTTAAAAATGATGCAATATTGCGCTTAAAATTGTCACTTTGCATTAAGCTAAAAAGCAAATGTATTTAGTGGTTTGTAACCCTAATTTCTACGCATCTCAACTTGGCACCTTTCTTTATTCTACGATAAAACAAATGTACATATTCATTATCTCTTAAGAATGCTGGAGCGGTTTGGATCCCGTGTTCAGAATTTGTTGAAAATTTCACAGATGGTAAAGAAATCTTATTCTGACACGAATTAATATGAAAAAAAATCCACTAGGTCAGCGAACTTGTGTTCTGAGTTATCAGCCCTGTTTGAAGTATATGTGAACCGATTTCGCGCCAGACTATTACAATCCTAAAAAATGAAATCCACTAAGATGAATTTACTCCCGAAACTAACAACACAGAATCTATACACTCAATGCAAATAGTTCCTCCTCGTTAATCAGTTTTGCAAGATAAGAACATTCAACTTTCCTGGTTTCATTTATTCTTTTCGATTGTAATATATTAGTTTCTTCTTGAAATGGAAGGAAATTGTATGAAATTACATGTAAAAGAAAAGGTGTTTAAAGGCGTTGATAATTATTACTACGCGTTACGAACGCTACGCGTTATAGTCCATGTCCCAGGTCTTGAAAATTGAAGATCCATTACCAAAGAGGTGAACAGATCCAACAATGATTTTCAGTTAGCTTGATATCTAAGCTGTCCGAAATCGGTTGATGGACTTGCGGGACATTTTGCCAAATGACCTTTTGGCGACCATCTTTAAAGATGGCCGCCGTTATTTTAAGCAAGCAGAGGGTTTAGGAAAACTTCGATTATTCCTCACTCACATGAGCTATCGGCTTGTAATATGTCTTAAAATGTTTGCAATTGAACCCCACAAGTGGTAATATATAAATATAAATATTATATTATGGTTATTAATTAATAACTATTGATTTTTTAAGGAAATTATGATATTTTTCGATTTTTGTCGTTAATTTTTCTCTTTTAAATCGGATCTGAGTGTGTATTTGACCATTTGTTGATTGTTATATGCAGAGGCTGGTTCTAGACGTCCATAATAAACAATACATTGACAGATTTTCATTTGAAAATCCTTCATTAGCCAGGAATATTGGATAACTGAAAGTTGATTAATAGTCAAGTCTATAAATGGGATATTTAGGTTATATCCGCCATTGGATTGTATAGAAAATATTTTTTAGTTTTCTGTTAGGAAATTTGTTGTAATTGAAGAATATGAACAATGCCCAGCTGTCATCATTGAGTATTCTGTGAAAATCAAGATGGCGTCCAAGATGGCCGCCAAAATTCAGAAAAATAATCAGAGGTGCCAGAAATTAGGATCAAATCGCTTTTTTGCAGATTTGTTGTAGTTTAAATGTTTAAAACATAATTATTTATTTATATTCAATATGATTGATTGAATTAGTGATAGTAAAAAGGCATCTGTGATGACTGGAATCAACATGGTGGCTAAAATGACAAGCTGTTAGGAAAATAATTTGTTTTTATCACAATTTAAGTTGAAGTGGTGTAAAATAAATTGTTGAATTGTAATAATTATGTAATAAATGCTCCAAGAAATCTTTGAGTTTTAAGCATTGAACCATTAGCTGATTCAAAATGGCGGACATAAGGGCTTCCAAAATCAATTAAATATTGTGTTAGTGGTCCAAGGAAGTTACAAATTGATACTCTTGTGATCGATAGCAGTGTAAGTTTTGCAAACATAATTACAACTTAAATACACTGTATAAAATATAACATTATCTATTTGGTGATCGACTTATCCCGTTTAAAATGGTATCAATGTAGGCTGAAATCGTAACGGAATGTGTTAATTTGAATACTGCTATGGGTTAAAATATAGATCTACTGTAACATAAGAACAGTTTATGTGCAGTGTATTTGATGTGATTTCTAAGATGGTTGCCAACCATGTATGTTCAAATGGGCCACATAGTCACATGGCTTGTAACTGACCAAGTGTTTACTATGGTGTTATCTGGTCGGCTGTCCTTATCCTTAAGTCGAGTACGATCAATGTTGTGTACCACCGGTACTGATTGTCCAATGTATGTTGGGTTGGTAACGTGGTAACGTATATGTTTAAGATATTCTTCATACATAGTTATACGTGTTTTATTTACGCATTGCCGTCAAAGAATAGTAGTAGCTATTCTGCACATTCATCAAACTCGACGCATACACCGAATTCACAGCAGCACCATCAATATGCCATGGAAGCGATTCGCTCACCATTACACTAATCTACCGATCACCCAGCAGTGACCCACCACCATCATCAACCCAGCTTTTATGGAGTCAACCACCTCCGCCCTGCCTACCCAACATCGACGAAATGGCTAACAGGCGACATCAACTTACCAGATATCGACTTGGAAACTGGCATGATTACAGACAACACCTACCATCGCCATACTTGCCCAATATTTATAGACACGGTCACAGAAACAAGCTCAGAACAATTTGTCAACTTCATGACAGGGGTAAACAACAAACGTATCCTCTTTATAACCAGTACAGCACTATCTTGGGTTAGCGACCGCAGCGCTGTTTTCATAGTGCCGAGGACCTCAGCGGCAAGATGGAATACCCCGGCAAGAACGACACTTTTTTTACCTTGCCTAGCACTTTTCTCATACCACTGATATTGACACATTATGAATGTTATTTCAGAGACTATGCCAACGTACCATATAAAATTATAAACCCATATACCATCCCAGGTATTTCCAACCATTGTTAGTAGTAATCAGATAAGTCATACGTCTATGATGAAGAAGTGGGCATTTCGCACAACTTCAGCATAGACAAACTGGATACAAACATCCAAGCTCTCGACAAGGTCCAGAACTAAGCGTTGCGCATAATGACTGGTGTTTCGAAGTCTACACCGATTGAATTCATGGAAAAGTTCACTGGTATTCAGTCATTATACAAACGAAGGCAAGCCAAAGTCATGCTTCTAGCGGAGAAGTTCAGATCTATACCGAACCACCCAATGGCAACAAGATTAGCTGGATTTACCAAAAATTGGATCAAGCGAAGCAGCTTTGTACACAAAACCAAGAACTAATGCAAAAAAGAGAGAAAATAAGTGGAACACACGATCAAGACGGGTCATGTTTCAATTATTTATTAAATGACCGAACAAAACCAAGAAGTTAGACAAATGATTTGCACCTGATTTGACCATAGCAAGTACACCTCTTGTCAAGCATGATATGGTCAACCCATTAGAAAATGATCTGTCTGCAGTAACTGGGAGACTCCAAGTCCCTTAACTCGAGCTAGGGAAGCAAGAAGATGAATGTGTTCGACAGAGCCTGACACTACTAGCCATGATAAGCAAAGAATACCCTCCTGAGATATGGACCTATGTCTATACTGGTGGCTCAGCCACCAAAGCTATCAAAGATGGAGGTGCTTGAATCTTCATCCAATATACACCAAGCAACAAAGAGAGACATCACAGAGCCACAGAGAAGCACTGCAGTAACTACAGAGCGTAGACCGAAGCTCACAACAAAACACCAGAACTAGCCAAAATACTACATAACCTTAGTACTCACTGCAAACTAGCCCTACAGTGGATTCCTGCCCACTGTGGAGTGCCTGGAAATGAAACAGCAGATGAATTGGCAAAACCGGGAGCACAGTCAGCACAACCACCAGTACATGTGAGATATAAAGAGAAAGTAACCATTATCAAGAACTTCACAATGCTGATCCTTACCATCGCCTTAACAGGTCAGAACAAGTGATTATGGTACGACTACGCTCAGGGCAAAACAGGCTGAACCATCACATGTACCGAAAGTACAAATTTGTGCCGTCTCCGATCTGTCCATGCGGGGAAGAAGACCAAACTGTCGAGCATGTCCTCCAAAGATGCAGAAGAAACAATCAGGATCGAACTGCAATGTGGCCCACAGACACAACTCTTCAAGATAAGCTCTATGGAGACGCTGATGATCTGCGGAAGCCCAGAAAGTTCATCGCACACACTGGGATGATAGTGCAGGACGAGCGACTGAGGTGAGGTGATGACAAACTGGATGTGAGAAAGAATATAACTGGTCACGGTCCGCAGGAAACAACGATTCCAAACAACATCCACACACGTTTTTTAAATACAATACTCCCATCAGACTAGAGCGTCACACCCATCATCAAAACGGGAGACCAATTTATAGCGACATAGCAACTACTGGTCCATCTCAATCAAGTCTGCGTGAAGTGAACAGGTCGAGCACCCACCGTTACTTCAAAGCCAGATCATTGCCCTTCTTGACACGTTTTATATACTAGCTGACTAACAACATGGTTCAGAAAGATATTCACTGAGAGCCAGCTGCACTCCATAACCAACTACAACTGTTACCTAGATGGTGGAGATCAGATTGGTCCGTCATTCGGGACTTCAACAAAGCCTTCGGTCATAGGAGAGGCAAACCATCAAACTGAATTATTACGATATCAGTGGAACATGCTGGGCAGGAATAGTACTAGCATAATTCTTTCAATCAGAACATAAATGTACTGGTCGGAGAACAGTCCACCATTACAGCACCAGTCACACCAGGCGTACCTCAGGGATCAGCCATTGGACCATTTTTTCTGTTATATATACCACCTTCTAATCCATGCAACGTCTACTCACCATCTGCTTGCTGACAACAACCGCTTGAATAGGGTAATTACTAAAGAAAATGCTTAAGCCTAACAAGATGACATGGACAGACTACAGCAACGAATGGGAGAGTCCTTGGTTGATGTCATTTAATACTCGAATGGAAGAGAACTCGTGTTAAGACTCCGTTTTTCATCCACAACAGCATGTCTCGTTACAAGATGTGGCAGAGATAAGTACATCGGGGGTATACATAGATGAGGTCTCCATGAGTACCAATGTTGCTACCATTGTGAGGAAAGCGAACAACAGCATCGCCTTCTTCTGGACAAACTTGACAAACTATCGAAACAGATTAGGGTACGATGTTACCAGACACATGTCAAATAGTTCCTAAAGGATCAACCAGGGCAAATATTTGTCATCTGGAGGCAGTTCAGCATATTGGACGCAATTCGTCAAGCGGTACTTAAGCACAACAAGCAACATCAGGCAGACCATTGGTGACCTTTTTGGAAACTCTAGAACCAGATCAATGAGCATTGTCGACAGCGATTATGCCTTCTCGAGGGGTCTTATTTATAGTGGATAATCATGATTATTTGTTTTTTAACCAAAATGACTCGCCGCTGACACGATCTTGTAATTAAATATCAATGGTACGATAATGCCCAAGAGGACGACCATATATACTATACAGAAAGAATAATATTCTACAATTTATTCCCCACTTATGTCATGTTAAGTGGACATCTTTGCTGTCATTTTGAAGTTAAACCATAATGCATGTCTGATAAATATAATGTTCAATACAAGTAAAAACTATTTGAACACACTATACGATTTTAATAAAATATGCTTATTTACCAATTATGATGGCCATTACAGCCGGTAGTTGATTTCTTAGTATGCTATCTTGAATAATTGCAAACAATTAATAATGCTATGATTGAAAAGATACTATGTTTAACATCTACACAACTGCCAATTAGCAACAATAGTAATTTACGTAACTAATCTCTTGCACCACCGACATATTTCCTGATTTTGGCGGCCATCTTGGACGCCATTTTGAATAAGGCAACGGGTCAATTGAGTCGAATCGAACTTTTATTTGAATGTTAGTTAACTATTTTATTTCCGATATCAACAAAAAACATTCAAATAAATGTTTTAATAGAATATATCAATATGTCAATTATTGCGGCCGTTGTAACCGCCATTTTGATTTCAGCCGACATTGATGCCATCCCACAATATTTTAATCGACGAATAACGATAGATAAAATATAAATACATGTGTTAAAAACCTTTTAACTACAACCAATCGGCAAAAAAGAAATTTGTAACTAATTTCTGGCATCTCTCATTGTTTTTCTTAATTTGGCGGCCATTTTGGACGCCATCTTGATTTTCACAAAATGCTCAATGATGACAGCTGGTTAACATTCATATTCTTCAATTGCAACATATTTCCTAACAGAAAACCAAAACAATATTTACAATACAATCCAATGTTGGGTCTAACCTGAATATCCCATTTATAAACAGGACTATTTTTAACTTTTAGGTATCCAATATTCCTGGCTCATAAAGGATTTTTAAATGAAAAGCTGTCAATGAAATGTTTATTATGGACGCCTAGAATCACCCTCTGCATATAACAATCAACAAATGGTCAAATACACACTCAGATCCGATTTGAAAGAGAAAAATTAACGACAAAAATCGAAAAATATCATAATTTCCTTAAAAAATCAATAATTATTAATTATTAACCATAATATAATATTTATATTTATATATTACCACATGTGGGATTCAATTGCAAACATTTTAAGACATATTACAAGCCGATAGCTCATGTGAGTGAGGAATAATCGAAGTTTTCCTAAACCCTCTGCTTGCTTAAAATAACGGCGGCCATCTTTAAAGATGGCCGCCAAAAGGTCATTTGGCAAAATGTCCCGCAAGTCCATCAACCGATTTCAGACAGCTTAGATATCAAGCTAACCGAAAATCATTGTTGGATCTGTTCACCAATTTGGTAATGGATTTCGGTCTGTCACATGGACTATTACGAAACTACGCGTTACGAACGCGATATAGCGCACACATCAATGATTTTATTGTGTTAAATTATTTAGGTCAACGTTCTCTAACGAGATCGTGGTCGAGTGGTTAAGCGACTCGCTTACTAATTTTCAGATGCTAAGGTCCAGCGATCGAATCACGGCGGCTCCAAAAAAAATTATTTTTAATTATTATTTTTTTTTTTTGTTAAGTCCAGCACTTACCTGTCTTTCGACTTAGAAAACCACTTGATGTTATATTACTTGAAAAGCTATTGTTCCTTAGCAGTTCGCCAGCCTGTCAGTACTTTCAGTACTTTGATTATAATAGCATTGAAATTAGTTTTGTGTTGGTGGTGTTCAATTATGTCATTTCTATTTGATGTCTACGATCTAAATAATAGATTATTTCCCAATATAGTTTGGTTACACATTGTATTACATGGCCGACATACCAAAAATGGTGTTTTTAATTTCGGTCAAATAGATAGATAGATAGATAGATAGCTTCATTCAGAAAAAGGCTATTAGCCTATCATTCCACAAACATATATACAAATATAAACATAACATGTCAATGGTGGTTGTATGTACACAAATAATATATATATATATAAAAACTTTTTCGACGGAGACAAACAATTTCATCGAAACTTAACACATAATTAGTATAAAATATACTAGATATAAACATCGGTAGGTTCTATTTAAGAAATGAAAAAAGAAAGAACAGAAAAACTTACAGTGTTAAGGGGGGATTACTATTATAAGAAGTACATTTGAGACCTTATTTCGAAACTTTTGTAGACGAACAATGATAAGTTTTTTATGGTTTTTTTTATTTTCATTGTTTAAAAGTTCTGCAAATTTCAAAACATTATGATTTTTCCAATAGTATTTTTTAATTTATATGTTTCTTAGATCTTTGTATACTGGGCACTCTAGAACAAAATGGAATTCATCTTCTAGAGTGCCATAGCATCTGCATTTACGTTCTTGAAATGGTATTTTGGCAGGCTTTTGCCACATCCCAGATTCAATTTCTAATTTATATGCCGAAACCCGTAACCGTGTAAGACAAGTTCTAAATTTATAAGTAGTAATACTATCTAAATATGATTGAAAACGGAAATCTGCTAGTAAATTATATGTTTTTGCTCTTGTTGAATTTTAAAGTTCACTGTTCCGATTTTGAATAAAGACATCTCTTACCCTAGTTTTAAATATTCCCAAAAATAAATTAACGTTTTCTACGCCTTGAAATTGCCACACGTAATTAAAACCCAAAGATTCCACCAATTGTTTCACAGAATTTGCCCACGATTTCTTGTGGGGCCATATTTCCATATCATTTAACATCATATTATATACATATTTTACATATTTACAATCATTACCTTTTAGTATCTTAAACCAGTATTTAATTACATTTACTAATCTTCTTTTAATCAATGGTGCTCTTCCTAACTCCCCGTATATAAAATTATTTTGTGTTTGCGTTCTGACGCCTAATATTTTTTACAGAATTGTAAATGTATTCGTTCAATTGTGTCACTGTTATTAAAACCCCATATATCACTTCCGTAACTTAGTATAGGCGAAATGAGTTTATCAAACAAGTCTAAATAATGACTTATTGAAATCTTAGGAAATTTTACTAAGTATTTATTTAGTTTAAAAATGGCCTTAAGGGCTTACCCACTTAATGCTTCATACGTTGCTGCATATGACCCACCCGTAGTAAAAACAATGCCTAGATATGTGAACATTTTAACAATTTCTAATTTTGACCCCATATATAAAAATTCTATGTTTTGTCTTAATGTTCCTCCCTTTTTAAAAATCATAACTTTAGTTTTTTTACGTTTACCGATAATTTCCATTTTTCGCAATATGTTTCTAACAAATCCAGACCATGTTGTAACCCTGTCTCTGATTACGACATTATGACTATGTCATCAGCATATAAAAGTAAAAATATCTTAAAAAGTCCTATATCTACCCCATCAGAACCGTTTAGTGCGAAGTGCTCTTCTATGTCGTTTAGGTACATTGAAAAAAAATGGTGACAGACATTCTCCTTGTCTGACACCCAGAAAACAGGAAAAATCTTTACTTAACGTATTTTCATATTTTACACGTGACTTGACTTTAGCATACATTGATTGTATAATGTTTAAAATGCTTCCTCTAATGCCCAATTTAATCAACTTGTACCACAAAATATCTCTTACAATAAAATCAAAAGCCTACGTAAAATCAACATAGGCTACAAACAAGTTTCTATTTGGAATTAAAAAGTGGTTGATAATTCCATTTAAAACAAAAATATTGTCTACAGTTCCCATGTGTTTCCTAAACCCAGCTTGTGCCTCTATATATACATTGAATTTTTCAGCCCAATTATTTAATCTATTGTTTATGACCCGAGTGAACAGTGTTCCAAGTGTACGTAATAATGTTATCCCCCGATAGTTGCCTGCTTCATTTTTGTCCCCCTTCTTAAATATCGGCACTATAAAACCTTCAGTCCATGCTTCGGGAAAATATCCTGTTTTGAAAAGCTTGTTAAACAATGAAACAATACATTCAAAAAAGTTACAATTTTGTGATCCATTAATGAAAAATTCATTTATTACGTAATCTGGACCAGCTGATTTCCCTAGATTCGACTCTTTACATGCTTTCATAACCTCATTGGTAGAAAAATCAACATTTAATTCTAAAAACATACAATCTAATTCATTTTTCATGTAACGTTCATTAAAGTATAGTATATCCTCGTCAGGTTGAAAAAATACAGAGTCTGGGTCGTTAATGGACTTAAAATACTGTACAAATTTATCAGCTGACAATTTGCTCGAATTACTATTATTATTCGAAGCTAAGCCTTTTAAAACTTTCCAATGCTCTTTCGCGTTTGCATATCTAATTTTTTCCATTTTTTTGGTCTGGTCTGCATCGTATATAAATTTCTTTTTTCTTATAGTTTTCTTATATTCACTTCTACTTTGAACCATATATATTGCCATTTTATCCCATGACCCACCTCATATTTATTGCAGAAATATAGCAAAAAGGTAAAATTCTAATAACTTTGTTCAGTAGTTAACTTTTTTCTGACTTCGATCAGGATGTTCTACATTAATTGCTTTTAATGATAAAATCTGTTATATTTGAACTATGTTTATGTTAAGTTTAGAAGACACACAATGCTGCAATGACAAATGACGCATGCGTCACTAAACTGCTCCAGCATCCTTAAGTAAACCGTAAACGCATAAGGTATCTGGCGGTTTTCAGTCACTTAATACCACAAACCTAAGAAATTATTTTGAGTTTAGACATCCCCAACCTTTCACTCATGCACGAAAATCATCTTTCACGCATTTTAGAAGTACATTAAAGCACCGTTTACGCATCATCGGCCAGAACCTGGTTGTGATCGGACCTAAATATGTCTGGATTACACAAAACCATTAATATATCTACCTTTAACCATGATTAAGTTTTCTTTTTATGTATTGACACATTAAAAAGAAATCCACAGACCACATGCAACAATGACTAGAAACGAATATTTCAACTGTAGATACGTAATTGTGGTCCCAACAATTGTATTTTTTTAAAAACGACAATATTTCACTATGCATGATTGGCCATATGTAGAGACAACATAATATAGAAACTCTAACAGTCCCGTCAATCAACCAACATGTTATTAATCGTGAAATCTCAGCCATTTCCGTTTGTCTCCGGTAAATATACAACTACATAGCATAAAGTCTGGGGTGGTCAGAATGACATGCTAGCTATTCATTACAAGCAAGTATTTTTCTATAAAGATAAATAGATCTACAAATTTCCAAAAAAAAAATTATGTTCGTTTTTGTTGGTTTTTTTTCGTTTTTTTTTTTTTCGTTTTCAACTGTACAGTCACCTGTGAGTAAGCTGATGGTTAAAGACCACTTGCGAACAAAGTCCACAGTTATGAAAAAATTGGCTACCAAGACTATTTCAGAGCCTAGACGTAAATGATATTGAGCTACTTTCAGGAATGGCAGTAGACAACTTCGTTTTGAAAATGAATGTCCAAATGTTAAATTATCAAACCGAAAGTCATATTTTTAGGACTTTACAAAAAAACACCAAATTTTAATCGTTAGTTCAATTCCAACGATAATTCACCTTTTCAGAAAGACAATCTCTCAAGGAATTTAAGACCACCCCTCAAGCAAGATCATTTTTGCTGTACTCATGGTGGCCTTTATAGACATGTTTGAGTGTACCTTTAAGTCAAAGTAACATGAATAATAAAACGACAAAAGATTACAAAATGGAGAAATGTCAAGATATCAATGTGTTTATATACTACAAAGGTAACAAAAAATGACGCATTTCAAAGATGTGCTCCAAACGCTTCGCATAAATCTCTTTAAAAATAGAATAATACATTTACTCACAATTTGCCGCGATCTGATTGGTCGTTGAGTTCATTCCTTTAACACGATTGGTCCGGAGTGTTGATAATTTAATCATATACGTAGAAATACTACGTAGTGCGGGCAAAATCATAAAAAATGTCTACCGATGACAGTACATAACAATGCATCGATCAAATACGTAAAAAATAGAGTGAAACTAATATAACATTTGTCACATGACGCCCACAGATCACGTGACAAGCGTAGACAATAATGTTGTTTAACACGACCAGGGTCGATCAAAAAGTGGTGAGTCTCGTCCGATGATAGTAATGTAGACAATTAGTGTTTTTTTAAACTCCGTAGCTTAGTGGTTAGTGCGCGTGGGTGGTATTCTCCAAGCATCTTAAGTGAAAACTTAGAATTTCCTCAAAACCTTACTATTTTCTTAAGTTAAAATATCTTAATATAAGTTTTCCCTTAAGATGCTTTGTGAATACTGACCCTTGTCGTCTGATGTGGCGAGCTCCTGTGTTCAAATACTTTAGTGTCTACTATAATTAAACAGAAAGCTGACTGGCAAATATATGCTATGCTCGAGATTTAAAAATTGTAGAATAACATAGTCACGTGTGATGATTTTTGAAGTTAGTTATAAGTTTATTTACATACAGGAAATGTTATAGTAATCAATAATACTTGACCAAATATATTGTGATTGAGGCTGATATTTCACGGTGAGTTGTGGTGGTGAATCAACGAAAAGTACGAAGTTTTAGAGAAACGTCATTAAAAGGCCACCTAAGGCTTATTTAGAGGTAAGATATGCTATACAACAGGTCTGGTGTGCTAGATATTTCCTTTATTCAAGAAAATACGTCTCATATTAGATACTTGTATTAGCTCGTTGTCTATACATGTGTACTCACCTTCATGAGTTAGCGCTTGTATTTCTTTTTACGACATTCAATTTAATAGGAATAGGTACGGATAATAGCTAAACACATCTCGTTGAGTTGAAATATTCCTACCAAAATATTATATTCATTGAACTTCAAATTGTTTTAAGATGCGTCTCGTAAAATGCCATATTGATGTGCATCGTTTTTATTTATAAATGTGTTAGTCAATGTGACCACAACAATTTTTGTTAACAAAACATTGTAACTTGTTGTAAAGAAACATATGTAGTCCTTTCAAAGTCACATGAGAACGGTTTCTCAAAATGCCATCAGTCCATCTAATTCAGTTGACCCTTTTCAAATGTTTAGTTGTCTGGTAGTCTCCTTTATTGTGTTAATAAATCAGAAAGAGATAGGGAAATCATGTCCACATATTTTATCGAACTAAGCAAATAATCATACGAACAAAAATAATTTCAAAAACAAAACAAAATATTGCAAAAGTTATGATATTTATTGAACTTTAACAAAAAAAACCCAGATAAGACAGAATTTCAAATAAATATTCCCAGAACTTTTGGATCGACCCCGCACAACGTAATTAAATAAATACACGTTGTCGAAAACTTGATGTATCTTTGACATACAAGCTTGACTAAACGCATATCTTATTCAACGTAAAACGTTAAGATGGCGTTTTATCTATCTTGTGTATATTTATTATCAGCATTGGTCTATATAGCATATGGAGGACCCGGACATTCACATCAACATCATAAACACTCTGATAAAGGTACATGTTTTTTGTATATTTGCCGTTCTTCTGTTTTTGTTCGTATTATACTGCTTTGTTTGTTGTTGACGGAAGTCGGAAGTGCATGGGCATCTGGTTTGTCTCTGTCTTATTTGCAAATGGCCAGACGTATCAGAGAAAGATGCTTACATACTCTAGATGCGACACCCCAACTTTTATCGACAACCTGTCATCAACACACGTGATGAGTCATCTTGGTTACGAGGCACTTTGTTTTTGGCGCGAAAAAATGAATAATGCTTCATAAAGTACTTTGGTCCAGATTCGAACTATGGATGTATCGATTGGTTGTCAAGAACATAAACCCCATCGACTACAGTGCAGATCCTTTTCACATTGACATGCTTTAACATGCAATTTAGTTATTTGGGTCTTTTTATGTTTATTATAAACTGATCAGGGAAACCATCGTGTTAAGTTTTACTCTTTTGTATTGGTTTAATTATTGTACAATACCGCGACCTTGGTCTAGTGGTTAGGGTGTCCACCTTCGGGGTGGGAGGTCAAAGGTTTGAATCCCGACAGAAGCACGGTTAGAACTAATGCGACCGCTAGGTTAGCCGTTGGTTACCGTATGCCCATCTCTGACAGGCGCCCGGTAATACGAGAAATAATTCGGGAGGTAATGTGCGCTAAGAAAGACAGGTGTCTCATACGTCAAATTGGCTGACCCTTTCAATAGGGGTGTCACTATAATCAATTATAATAAACAAACACTTTACATTTTACCTTTAATAGGAGAATGGTTGGTACGAATGCAGATGGTGAATGCCACAACAAAACAGCCGGCTGATAAATCATGGGTAATAACAAGACAGGACATGCAGTCATATAATGTGCGGCAAATTATTAGAGCCATTGAGTGGTATGAACACAATGTATGTATACTAGTCTAATAGTCTACTTAATATTTATGCTGATGTACGACGTATATGACTATATCGCTTGCTTAGAATGAGAAAGTCGTAACAACTACTTACGACCTCATAAGACTGATACCTATCTGAAATCTGCATCATAAGGCGCTTCTTATGCGCCTATAAGGCGCTTCTTATGCGCCTATATATTCATGAAAATCGGAACTGGTCATCTTGGCCAACATGAAGTTGAAACAGATTGTTTTACCATAAGTAAAGAGTATATTAATTTTCAGACAGTTTGTTCTTGTTTTATCAAAATATCGATTTTGTACTTACGACCTTATCATTTTAAGCCAGCGATATGTCAACTACGAAACAAGGTTTTCATACTTCTTTCACTATTCGTGAACAATTACCTTGCACAAAATTACGTGTTGGTTTTTTTACTTTACTGTGTAAGTGATGTTTTTATTATTGTTTTGTCTTTGACATTTTCGAAAGTCATATTGATATCGATAGCTTTTTGAACAGGTTAGTATGCAGTTTTAAATCGCTGACATGGTAGTGATGCTAAAATGAATTAATTTAAAAACATGAATATTTTGAAAGCTCATTCTTTGTTATAATATATTATATAAGATGTTTAGGTAGTTTGTAAATGCGAGATGGTAAAACGAGAAATCGACAATGTTGGTCAGTCTTCGTGGAAGGATATGACCGTCCAATTAGAATAATGATCAAGGGTCCATTGTTTAAGTAAAGCGCTACATAGCGCTTTCCATGGGAGGTAATCTATGCCTTATATATTTAATTGAAAGGGAGGTAGATGAATGAAGGAGCTCGGTAGCGCTTTGCTTAGGCAGCATACACTAGTACATGATTCGATTTATTTTCAGCTGTACAATGCATCGAAAGACCACCTGACCACGACTGATGATGGCTACCAGGGGTTCGAATTTAATCACATGATAAAAGGGAAAATTGAACACACGTGGACTTTGCCAAAATGCAAACTGCCAAACCTGGAAAAGGCGTTGATAAGTGTTACTTCCGGAAACAGTATGACAGCTAAGACTAAAAAAGACATCAATACAAAGACACTTGATAATTGCAGAGGGAAAAAGAAGAAAACTGCGAGAACTGATCGAACGAAGAAAACGGCATAAGTGCGCATGCTTTAACTACAAACTATTGTTTAATGCTGGCGTTTCTTCATTGTGTATAGATGTGAATAATAGATTGTACACTTATCATATTTCTACTTTCTTACTTAAGTTACAAACTGGTTGATAATACAAAAGAACATACAATACTTACTCGTATATATTACTTTGTTATTTAGCTGTTTCTTAACTATGGGTTAGTGAGTTGTAGACGTCGGAATGTTAATTAGAGTTATTCATGTATTTGCTTGAACTGCGAGATACTTGCTTGCCCTTCCACAATAACGTCTCCACATTCGAAAGATCATCGACATGCCTTTTCATGTATATCGTTAGCTTAGAATGAGAAGGTCGTAACTATTACATACGACCTTATAATACTTATACGGGGTATATCCAAAAGTAATGTCACTCCTCCCGTGGTTTATTTGTTTATAGGCCGATATGCATAAATATGATATCAAAATGTTCAGCAATTCAATTCTGATTAATGAACAACGTGCTCCATTATTCCATTTTCATAATTGGATTGTATGTACATTTGAAATATACCTATGACGTCATATCGCCGTACACGAAAATTACGATATTTTTTCATTATCATAACGATTTTCTTTTATGCGTTTTTATAAAAAATAATTCTCAAAAGCTGACGATACTTTCGTGACGTGATGAAACCAATGTCTTGTGCCTCTGGCTAATAATTCATTGACGTCATTCTATTTTGAAACTCGCAATATATTTTCAACGCACTGATTACTTAGCGAAAACACGGCAGATTTGTGACAAAAAGACGCTGCGCGTAATAATGCACTTTTCCTTAAAAGTTATGAAAGTCACCAACTGAAACTTAAGTTACACGCGGCGGCAACATAGTCTCGTGTACCTGTAGTATAAGCTTCTAAGGGGGCATGGATCAACAAATCATTATCGATAGAGAGTCATATGGATGGTTTGTAGAAGATCCGAAAAGAACACCAAGAGTATTTTTAACGCCATCCATTCAATTCGACGTTCAAAACTACGATCATTATTTGGTGAGTTAATTTTTTTGCTGTGGGACTAACTAGAGGACACTTAACAATAATTTGATTTCGCCGAGAGTAAGTGTCGGGTGGGTTGCACAATTTTTGTGGTCGTGGAAATGACTGCATGGTTTATGAGTCGTTAGAAATTACCAGGGATGAACTTCTGCTTGATGAGTAGGTGTCGACAAGTAACGTCATTGTGACGTCGATGACGTCGGACTAGCGGCGATGTTCGTTAGTATGTCTCATATAAATACTCAGATCTCAAGAACTATTATGTGCATTGTTGTGAAATTTGGTCATCATGTTCAAATTAGACTGAAGTTACGATGTGAAAAAAATCGTGGTTTTACTGGCATTATACACGATTTTACAGCATCAGTGACATTACTTTTGGATAAACCCACGTACATATCCGAAATCTGCATTATGTACAAGGCACTTTGTATGAGCCTATTGTCATGAAAATTATAAACGCTAGTTTTTCCATAAGTAATTGAAGGCTGTTTTTCTTGGCATCTCAAAATGTCGATTTTGTTCTTACGACCTTCTCATTCTAAGCCAGCGATGTGTACCTTATTACCAGCATCAATCGGGAATTGAACATGTAAGCACAGGAATAACACAGAGATGCGTGTTTATTTTTATGTTTCGGCTGCATGATTCACCGAACACTTGATTTATAACGTGCATTCAAAGATAATTGATAACGGTAGTAAACATCAGCTCGACCGTCAGGTAAACTATATTTATCTTAATTTAACTGGGTATATAGCTCGTGTAGGTATAGCTTGACTTACTTAACACGAGCCTGACCAAACACAAATCTGAAATATCGATATTGCACTATTTGCGTGCAGAAACTGATGTATTCAAAGCAAGAACCTTGTACATGTAATATATTCTTGCATAAAGGCCAGGCTCAGGTCAAAACAGCCAAGCTATATACCTGCGTTATAAAGTAATCTCTGCTACTCTTTCGAATGGAACAGTTCCCTCATTAGTATTACTTATTAAATCGACTTTATGTACCAATTTTGGTTATAATTTGTGAGGTTAACCCTTTGTGTCATTATTTAGATTTTCATTTCAATACCGAATGCGCGTACTATACTCTGGACAAAGTATTAATTTATGGTGAAGTTTATAAATTCCTTGTGAAGTTAAGAGTTCTAGAATGAACATATATTCTTCCCGGAATGAAACTGTGTGTATGACAATGCGCAAACAACCAATAAATGTAACAATTAGTCAATACGTGTTTCTTGTACCCATACCTCATAATACCAGTAATTTGCATTCTTGAATAATACATAGTAGTATGTTATTCCAACACAGCAAGCAGTTTCACCTATATATTTGCTCCATTCCGTGTGCAATCTCTTTAAAACCAAATCCTACTGACAGTTGCTCCATTTTTCGCGCAATCTCTTTAAAACCAAATCCTACTGACAGTTGCTCCATTTTTCGCACAATCTCTTTAAAACCAAATCCTACTGATAGTTGCTCCATTTTTCGCGCAATCTCTTTAAAACCAAATCCTACTGACAGTTGCTCCATTTTTCACGCAATCTCTTTAAAACCAAACCCTACTGACAGTTGCTCCATTCCATGTGCAATCTCTTTAAAACCAAATCCTACTGACAGTTGCTCAATTCCGTGTGCAATCTCTTTAAAACCAAACCCTACTGACAGTTGCTCCATTTTTCACGCAATCTCTTTAAAACCAAACCCTACTGACAGTTGCTCCATTCCATGTGCAATCTCTTTAAAACCAAATCCTACTGACAGTTGCTCCATTCCATGTGCAATCTCTTTAAAACCAAACCCTACTGACAGTTGCTCCATTTTTCACGCAATCTCTTTAAAACCAAACCCTACTGACAGTTGCTCCATTTTTCGCGCAATCTCTTTAAAACCAAACCCTACTGACAGTTGCTCCATTCCATGTGCAATCTCTTTAAAACCAAATCCTACTGACAGTTGCTCAATTCCGTGTGCAATCTCTTTAAAACCAAATCCTACTGACAGTTGCTCCATTTTTCACGCAATCTCTTTAAAACCAAACCCTACTGACAGTTGCTCCATTCCATGTGCAATCTCTTTAAAACCAAATCCCACTGACAGTTGCTCAATTCCGTGTGCAATCTCTTTAAAACCAAACCCTACTGACAGTTGCTCCATTCCATGTGCAATCTCTTTAAAACCAAATCCTACTGACAGTTGCTCAATTCCGTGTGCAATCTCTTTAAAACCAAATCCTACTGACAGTTGCTCCATTCCGTGTGCAATCTCTTTAAAACCAAATCCTACTGACAGTTGCTCCATTCCGTGTGCAATCTCTTTAAAACCAAATCCTACTGACAGTTGCTCCATTCCGTGTGCAATCTCTTTAAAACCAAATCCTACTGACAGTTGCTCAATTCCGTGTGCAATCTCTTTAAAACCAAACCCTACTGACAGTTGCTCCATTCCGTGTGCAATCTCTTTAAAACCAAATCCTACTGACAGTTGCTCCATTCCGTGTGCAATCTCTTTAAAACCAAATCCTACTGACAGTTGCTCGATTCCTGTGCAATCTTCATAAAATCAAATCCTACTGACAGTTGCTCCATTCCGTGTGCAATATTTTAAAACCAAACCCTACTATCATAATAATCAAGGGGTAGGTAACTTGATTGTTGTATAGTTTATTGCTGTTTGTCTAGTGTTATCTTATAACGTCGTAAGTAGTAGCTTCGACCTTCTATATATAGACTGTAATAAAGATACCAATTTACCACCATATGTGCGAATCATATTGATACTAGGTACACATCCGAAACATATATGTTGTGTTATGTTCTATCCTCATGTACTATCATTCATAACAAAAGTACGTTTATGTAATCGCCGAGGTTGCTTCCCTTTGTTTATCATCATTTACTGACCAAAACTGCTGTCCAACCACACACATCACACGTTCAGCTGTACACCATTTAAAGCATCTCACAACTTCTCTCTCATCACTAGAACGGTGTTTTTTGTTCTGTTGCGCCCATAAGTCGGATGGCACAAAATATTAAAAACTGCCATAAAGTGACGATTCCTTTAATAATCGTTACCATTTGGTGTATGATAAATTGAACAAAATGTATTAGGCTGATTTCAATGAAGGTAGCGGCATCCATCGGAACCACCAAGCAATCAATATCGTAAATATCGAATGCCAAACAAGCGAAAAAATAAATAAAGGGAGATAATCGTCCTTAACCACCATATATGCTACAATGGAATGGTTATTTCAAAACTTTGTCACCTCTGAGGAGGCATTTCATTATCATCGAGATATGTACGGTACAATATTAGACTGCTATTTGGGAACTATCTACGATACTACCAAGAAGTTGCCTTGTGAAGCAGCATGAATTCGCGGCCCGTTGCATGCTATGTACTGTTGTTTGTTATAACTAATAAAACGGAACTCTTATTCATTCTACAAAGAAAAAATCGCGCACAGTAATATGCTCCTTATATTCAAAAACGTTTATGGACCAAATGTATCTCACACATCTTTCCTGGCGACATTGTCCGAATCGAAGTTCAGCTTCCTACCCACAACAACACCGCACTATTATGTACCTTAAGAGCACATATTCCAAGTATATTAGTAAATTGTACGAGGTAAGAAAATGCTAATGTCTAACAATACTGCACCCATAGACTTTTGAATCTTTAGGACAAAGAAGTATTGATGACACTCGATAAAGTACCATAGGCTTTGGGACAGGTACTTGAATTCAGCTGATTTTTTTTAAGGTTCGCTCACACAAAGATGATGAAGCCCAGCCATTAATTAAATACATACAAAGCAAAATATCGATCGACAAAGCTAGAAACAACTTGCCATATTAATACCAGCAAGGTCATTAAGTCTGTACATTCCAAACAATGACCAAAAACAATTCAACAGCACCGTTATATTTGTGCTATTACGACTTGGTGTATAATACAAACTGAAATGAAGAAAATGGAAGCATTTAAAACTAAGGTATTTGCAGTGTATTAAATAACTATATTTGAAACGAGTAGTACTGCTTGACATTCAGCAATCGTAACAGGGGCAGTTCCGTAACTGAGAAACACGTCTTGTACATAAGTGTAGGGTTATGTGGTTTCTGGTAACAGCCAATCATCAGTTTTCCAATGCTATCAAGAAGCCCTTTAATTACCGGTCTATTTGTAGGAGTTGATACCTTCCCAGAAGTAAATAACCTTTTAGTTCTCGTCGATTCCATCGTTTGATTCTCGTGAGACATGTTGTAAAGTAGTCCGTGATAATGGCGATTTCCCTTTTATGTCCGAGGAACTTTCGTTAGATAAACGCCGAGGAGTTCCGATTAGTATCGTAGGTCATTATAATTATAATATGGCGGGCGTTGACAAAACCGAATGACAACCCTCTTACGTATATACCAGTCGACACTAAAGCAAACAACAAACAGTCATATACCGGATCATTTCCACAAGGAATAAACTTCGAGGACCGCCTGTAACTTTCTAATTCGTCCGCATTTTATAATTTCACTGCACTAGAGTTCTACATAGTCAAGCGTTGTGATAATACATTCGAATATTTGTTGTTATTATAATTGCATGTTTCCCCGAAAATGGCGAAAAGAAAACATGCTCAAAATAACCCGATACGCGGAATATGTCATTACTGTCAAATGAAAACAACGTAATAAGCTCGTACATTCGAGTCATCCCTTACACAAGCAATTAATAAATATACCTAGCCCGTATGTGACATTCTCATTTCGCGCATACATTAAGCAGACGACGAAAGGATGGCGTTTTGTCGAATTGTTGTTCCGTTTATATTTTGGTGTTTATTGAGTATTATCCACGCTGTACCTGTCGGTAATACCCACAATCAGCATGTACAGAAAGTACAAGGTAGGTGCCGTATTTTTTATTTTCATTTATCTTTAAATTGACCGATTTCTTTTTACTTTAGATTATCCGATACTGCATCCTTTTCTCGATGTTTCGACTCCGCATTAGGTTCGAAGCATACCATGGGCTTTGTAGTTTTACACATGCAGTTGGTTATTTGATCGGAAAGTTCAAATCTGTATATTCAGACTTCCATATAAAGCTATATGTATTAAATTATATGGGCCTTAATTACATATTGTCCTCATCCATATTTACGGTGTCCCACTAGGGCCATCGAGGCATTGCTATAAAAAGTCGCCAGTACGACGATGGAAGCTTGAAAACACGATGGTGAAAAGTGGATAGTACGACAGTGAAAACTAGATATGAGCCATTCTCCAGGAAAACAAGGCTTAATGACATTGTATAGTTATTATGCAACAAGATTTAGAAAAATGTCTAACATGAGATAAAACTAGTTTTGATTGATTTCGTATTTAAGTAATTGGATAGTATAGCACTTTCCATTAGCTTCAAGTTTTCATGAAAATTGTGTTAAAATTACTTCTGTCGTTGCTATGGTGATCGGTTTCTAAACAGTACTCATATCAAGGAAAACAAAGGTTATGCGGCTAAAAACACTTGCTATTTTTTTCCTGTAAGCAAACACTCACAAACTGGACACGTTTTATTCAAATAAGAATATGATTCTAAAATGTGCCACGATTTTAAAAGTTTAAGTCAAAACATTTTCAGATACTGGAACTTTGAAATGCCAGTTGACGTTACGTCAAAAACGTAGAGAAAGACGTTCGTGACGTCACTCATAAAGTCAGCGGTAGTGGTTGGTTTAAAAAGTCTATAACTGTGTATTACTAAGCCTATGTGATGATTTGTTCAAATTTTCAGAAACTGTTCACAATAGTCTCTCCTTTCTTAGCATATATTATCAACATTTTCACAATTTTGTCACTATGCCTGGTTTTCCTGGAGAATGGCTCATATAATATCGACTATTCGTGTTTTCACGATCGACTTTTCGTGTTTTCACTATCGTACTATCGCCTTTTCGTGTTTTTACTACCGTACTATCGATTTCTCGTGTTTTCACTATCGACTTTTCGTGTTTTCACTATCGTACTATCGACTTTACGTGTTTTCACTATGATCGTACTATCGTCATTTCGTGTTTTCACTATCATACTATCGAGTTTTCATCGTCGTATTATCAACTTTTCATCGTCGTATTATCGACTTTTCACTATCGTACTATCGACTTTCGTGTTATTGTTTTCGAGCGTACATATATGCCGCGATGGCCCTAACAGGACACCGTACCAATTACCTGCATGTTGCTCGCTTTATTCGATCCGTCAACAAGGCTGACAGGTAACATAGCTTACACGGGCTGTCATACGCTATGTCGGGAGTCATTTAAAAACAGTTAAATTTATGTCAAGTGCGAGACATTCTCTTCTATGTACAAGGCTATATTCAAAAGTAAACACATTGGGGTTAGTATGGCTCGTGTATGAGATTATATCTCGTTGACTGGTCAGTGCATTTTTATAAAAGTTGATTGATAAATTAGCGAAGTATGTCTACTAGTATATTACGTCAAATTGTGTTGTACGAGTATGACTGAAATCGATTCAGGAATATTACACATTAAATGAGAATTATTATTGCTTTAACTCCTCAAATTTGTAACCAAAAGCTCCCACTGATTACCGAGAAAAGAATAAAAACATATTTCCGTAACGAGTCAAAATTGTCACGAGTTGTTTCCCTTCGACCACATAATAATAAATCGCTGGAAGCGATAAATTTTTTTTGGTGATTTAAATATATTTTTGACATTATAGAGACAAATTTGCGCACACTTTCTTCCGACAAATTATGATAATTGATAGTGCTTTGTACATTTAGCTCATTTTAGATGATAGTAGAGAAAAATATGCTAGTTATAGGGAATGCCTCTTTAATAATACCAGTGAAATCACAATAAGATCATTAAATACAGGTGGTATTTGCATATCAATAAATATATAACATTACGGCTCATAAAAAGCGCCTTGTGAATCAGATTTCAAATACTAGTATGTATGAGTTTTATAAGGTCGTGAGTAGTACTTAATCATTCTTAGACTGTGACGTGTACTGTGAAGCTTCTTTGTTCTTATTATTCAAATTTTGACTTTCCACCTCGCACATTAATATCCAGTATTTTTCGGCCATGGGAACGGAAGTCATAACCACATCTTCTTGCAGTGGAGAAAACAACTTCCGCAGACATCATTTATCATAACAAGCACGGGGTTGTTCACAAAATGCAGATGTATTTATTGAAACTACACGCATTGCTGCAAACCTCAAGTTATGACCAACCCAATTCTCTTGTTTGCATAAATTTGATATTATGATAATTAATATGCTGTTACAAACGGTAATCATTTATCATTGCGTTACTTGAGTTGTCGTCTGCTTGGTGCACCTATGCTATTTATAGCACTCATTATGCACGACAATTTAATACGTAAACAAATGACATAGTGGAGTTGTTGCATGCATAATTGAAAAACATCTACAGTTCCCGCTAAAAATAAGTAAAAAACTATACGCTTTTTGACAGATGCAGAATTATAATTGGTTAAAACTTTGAATATCTGTTTATCAGACGGCAACAATCATAGTAATTCCTGAAACTACTGTAATGCTACGGTCACAATGCTCGTACGATGTCCGTACGGGTTTACCAACTCGTACGAGTCTGACATATTTTAATCCTAACGGTATTTGTATGTTCTTAGCATCTGGTCACAGCTCGTACGGATCTCGTATTATAGAAATGTTTATGATGAATTACATTGCATACATATCATCATAATCGTGAAATAGTTAGACATGTAGAATACTTACGTAACAATAACGCACATGTAATTGTGTAGTCAAATGTGTCGTTTGATACAGCGTGTCTAGAAAAGATAAATACGACTTTTTCATAATCTGGACTTGAATTGCATCCTTCCTTTACATAGTGTCCTTAATGTATGTAAAGATACATAAGTATACGTACTTATGTTGATGTTGGAAGCGGTAGGTCGAAGGTTCGAATCTCGGGAAAACCTTTGGAACTGATGAGATCGGTTGGTGAGCCGCCAGCGATTGCAGTCCTTATTTGTTAATAATTCTAATATGTATTCTACAGCCGGATTATAGCTTGCCCGCCTTCGTTTTGGTAGGCCTTCCAAAGATTATGAAAACAAACGATAGCATACCGCAAGATCTAGTAAAAAGAACGACATTAGACAAGATTGCATGTATGATATGCTGATAATTCCTAAAAAAAGATAGTGTAATTGAGGTGGTAAGCGGGTCTAGTTTTTCGTATTTGGAAACAGCAAAATTAATAATATAAATGGATTTATTTCATGAATAACTGAATAGATATTGTGTCAAAATATGAATAAGGAGTCCAACATTTCGAAAATCGCCGGCTTTTGCTTGGATAAATCAGAAGGGTAAATTATAGAACGAGATGTTTTTGTAACTTCTGCACGTTGATGACGGATGACCACAATTCGACGACGCTAAAACATCGCAAGCATGAAATACCGGAATGGCGATTGACATCTTGTCGCGTATAACGCCCAGTAATAGTTAGCTTCATTGTTTATTTCAGTTAATTCTGAGAGATATGAAGTGACTGTAATGAAGTATTCTGGCAAACCAAACCCAACAAAGACAGTGTTACACGATAATAAAATCGAGCTTCCAAAAATCAAGGCGTATGTCAATAGAGTAAGTATATTTAAAATAACATAATGGCATGTTTGACCTTCGTCAGTATCTTTAAAATCAGCTTTAACATTAAATTATTTTTTTTTCATACCAAGATCACTATTATGCTCTCCAATCAATATCGCATGTTCATGCAAATGGTTGTGCATGTAAATTATGCATGTAATATAATATTAATGCAGCTTCATGGATTGGCTACTTTACTAGCAATTCTACGGTTCTGCATATGTCTTGCATAAACATGATATTATGACATACCTATTTCAAAACATGTTTTGTAGGCAAATTCTCATGACTCTTTTTCATAATATAGGTTCGTACAATGTTTCAAATTACCAAACACATCTATTGAAATTTGTGCTTCCCTTTAGTGAAACTGATACGTTCCTCATGCATTGAGGTATTCTGTATAATAATACTTTTGAGATGCCCCCTTGATTGACGTGTTCCGATTATCCAGACTACAGAATTATCCGAAAAGGTATGAGGAAATCGGACAGTGAAGATGCACTGAGCAACGCCCACAAAAAGCCAAAAAAACATTCATGGAAAGCGCAAGCTTGTGTTGAAATGTTTATTCTTTAAAATTATTCTTAATGCATTAAGACCTATAACTTTAGGGACAAATATTGTTTTTACGAGTACTCGACTGACTAAAAATTACTATTGAACAACCTTTGATTCAAACGTTTTGTGGTTAACGAGATACAAATCTTTAAAGTTTGCTTGTTCTATAATTCTTACAAAAGTTATTTACTCTTCTGTGTGTTTATTTCTTGCAGATCGAAAACGTATTCCCAAAGGTGAAACTATCTACCAAAATGGGATACCAAGGCATCAAAATTGAACACTATGTAAACGGTCAACAGAACCCGGCGCATTCGTGGGACCTGCCAATATGTTATGACACGGTATTAGAAAAGGCTTTAATACGATTCATCTACGGCGAACCATTATCCCAGAAAGGGAAAAATGATATTGCAAATATCAACAGAAACTGTCCTAAATAATAAATGAATAAAGGGGTACTACCTCTTAAAGATTCTATTATTTTTATGCTAGTTGAACACAAATATTCACATGTGTGTTGTGGAATTTCGTTAATTTTTGTCGCTGCATTGTGCTTTTACTTACCCCTTCACAAGTTCTTTTGTACGAATACATCACGAACAATAAACATGATAAGTCTAAAATATATACAAATTATTTAAAGGGATTCAACATCAGTTGGTAAATTGTAAAATTTATCAAAAAGCTGTATTAAAATCGCATTTTTTGGTTGATCTACCTAATACATTTATATACAAAGCTGGACTTATTCATCTAGAAAAAAATAATCGCATAACGTCGGTTTAATAAATCTAAACCCAAAAAATATATTGCATGACTAACGCAAATAAAATATATATTCAACGTAGCGTAGCGTAATGTGGTATTTAAATGCCTAGAAAAACCATTACCTAATTAATGGAAGGTAAAACATAGTCGGTAGTTTCCATCATAGCGCCTTTGAACGTAATGTAAAATTGTAAGAATACTTTATATAAATATTATTTGTTAAACATAGTTTTGTGATAAAAACGTCGACAAAAAACAGGTTTTAATCATCAAAATGGAGTTAAGTCCCTTTAATATATGTACACGGTGGGGGATCCAACATATCGATACCAAAATGGGTTACGCATAATTTCATATGTCGAACTTCCTGGTCTACATATGTTGTACACATTTCGAAGAAAAAAATGTAAGATTCTTATTTGTTATTGGTTTATGTTAAAATCAAATTGTTTTGCCCAATTATCTCAATGCAGTGCCACCCTTTATACATTTCCAAACACGTACGTGTATTTATCTTATCTGTACGTGTAGCAATAACGGAGAAAAACTGATTCTCCGTCAGGCGGTGTGGCTGAAAATTCGCCGCAGTTTGATCACCACGAGAAACTCTTTTGTATTTTCACCTCATTTGTTTGATTATTGTTACAGAAATATAACATACCTTTCATTACACACATGTTTCAAATTTAATAGCGATTTGATGGCTAGAAAAATATTTATTGTAAAAAAACAGCATGCTCTACATATGTTGTACGTGTTTTCCGTATGTTGGATTGAAAATGTTTTATTTGCCGATTTTATGTTGAGTTTAAATGGATTTCCTGGAACAAAATCGAAACTGAAATATGTTTAAGTTATCATGCCACCATCGATGAGTGGTATATTGCTTTTCTGGTGACTGTCCGTTTGTCTGTCTGCCTGTCGTTAGACCAAATGCTTTCCGTTCAATAACTCCAGAACACTTTGCCCTATGATCTTTAAACTTTGCATGAAGGTTGTTCGTAAACAGTCGATGACTCCTAGATATTTTGAGGTCAGCAGGTCAAAGGTCATGGTCACTGTGACCTTAACCATTTTTAGACCAAATGCTTCCGTTCAAAACCGAACAACGCTTTGCCCTTGTATCGTCAAACTGTACACGGAGGTTAGTCAGTAACAGTAAATGAGGTCAGGGATTGCAGAAATCATTTTATTAATAGTACTTGTCTGTTTGAGCGTCGATGAATTATTGTTGAAATTAGTAGAAGAATCAAGATTACATATAACTGTTGGTATCTACACATCCGTGTGGTGTTAATAAGGTCAAAATTTAAATCGCATACCTCGTTTTTATCACTGATTATCTCTTGTAAAAACTTCCTGACTGACGCTGTATCGACCAACGCCAGGTTATCTTAAACAGCCTCAAGCATAATCAGATTATTATACAAAAACTTCAATTTCAATGCATTCCAGTAGATTCATACCAAATCGGACTATCACAATTACCTGTCTCTTTAAGAACTAATTTGTCATTCTTACTGCAAACACCTCCTGATATGTAGTGTTACCTTAATTGGCTCAAAGTTCAGAATAAAGTAATTCAAATGTATCAGTCAATGTATCGCACTAATGCATTTGACCTTGAATTTGAGTTAAAACAATGAGTTACCTAACGGCAATCAACATTTTTATTCTTGGAAAAAATGCGAAAAAAAATCAGAATTTTTCATAGAAAATAACACCAATATGTAGCCGATTGTCTAATTAAGAAAATTAGTATCAACATGATATGCTCTAGTTTTATAATAAAGAAGTTACGTACAATTCAGCGATCAATATGCCGTCAGTAGATCCATTTAAAGTGTATAGAGCTATATCGGAAGATATTTATTTTAAAAGTTTCAAAAACTGAAAAACAATTATGCTTTCATATCCATTAGATCTTTTTATCGCTTCAGTTTTAACAGAATTTCTTTCTGTGATTTATTGGACATGCAAACTGTCCATTTTCATACGAAAGTGTTCTAGAACACCCTATGAAAGTATAGACGTAACGCACGCAACTGAGTACGTTCGTAATTTCGCACACTCGCTGTAAAACAGTAGTTGATACTTCTTTCTATTTCACTCGATACATTACATATCATATACCAAACTATTCATTATAAAATTGTCTACATTGTCATTTTAATTTGAGTTCATGTAGAATTGTGTGTAGCCGTAGAATTGGAGACGATGCCCGACAGATGTACAAAAATCCGTGTGCAATTTGTAACACAAAGTATTGGTCGTCGGCATAAAATAACAGCCGTTTTATTCAAAATGTCATTAAATTTGTGGGATACTTCACTGAGTGACACCAGCAGTGATGTGTTTTAACATACTATCGTGAAAAATCACGGGTGCAAAAAATAAAAAAGTTAAATAATAAACTGGTAACACGAAAAGTGCAAATTTGCAAAAAAATGCTGAAAAAGTTCCGAAGACGCATGATAAGTTCGCAATTATTTTTTCATTTTTATAAATAAAATTATTATGATTTCGTTTTTAAAATATTATTTTTGTTTTATTATACATAGTACAATCCCAACGCATTCTAGCCAATACTTATCGAGATTATTAGAATGAAATATGTGGAGAAAAATTGTCCTACTCGCTCATTTTAGCGATACATTTTGGCACAGACCATTTTCGAAACTTAATAATTTTATTATAAGTCATACAACGTACAATTAAAATAAAATTTGAAATATTATCAGAGTGAAATTTTTACTTTTAAAAATTCTTTACGATTGCTCTTAAAATAAGTCCGACACACTTGATTCAATGTGTGGAGGAAGATTGTCCTACGGCGCAAAATTTGCGACGTTTTGGACGTTTTATGCAACGCGAGTTTTTATAGTGGACGAACTACATGACCAAAATAATTATTTTGAGCGATATTATGCATAGGCATGCAATGCATTTTGTACCCGTATATTCTAGAACAATGTGGTGTGTTGTTTTTCATAAAACAGTGCATAGATAAGTGTATTAGGGGTTGAATTCGTGAGTGAGTAAGGTACTTGTCAGATAGACAACGAGTGATACAAGTGAATAAGTGTTAAATTGAACAAACGGGAGAAATTGCAACCGAAAGACACCCAATATTTTTAATTAAAAACGATGTTAATGACAGATAAATGTATTGTAGTTTTCGACATAGTAAACAGTTGCAGAATTAAACAGTAATGTTTAGATCATAAGACTAGTATTACGCAGAGTAAGTTATGCTGACGTAACATGACGTTACACTAACGTACGCAATACCGTGCGTTACGTCATAAGAATCGTATATTTTTCGACGATTGAATCAAAGTACACGGAACCCATCCAAAGTTTTAATTTGCAATTAAGGTAGTCTAGTATCATACTTAAAACGATGCAAGTAATTATTTTGACATTGAATGACTGTTAGAATATAGCTCTATACACTTTAAGTTTGATGATAGGACTGCTCGAACTCTTCATTCCTATATTTCGGGCCACCGATTACTGAACATGTTTTGCCTAATTAGTGTATTCGTAAGTAAGTAGTTTTAACGAAAAAGGAACGGCATAAATATACATAACAGGTCTAGTCTGCAATTAGCAAACATATTGATTAGTTAGATATGCAGACATTTGCTGATATGGAAATACATGTAAGTGCGTAAATAAGTTGGTATAACGAATACGAAATGATATGAAGATAACTTAAACAGATTTGAGTTTGTGTTTTTCCAGGAAATATATTTAAACTCAATATAAAAGCGACAAATTAAACATTTTCAATCCAACATATGGAAAACACGTACAACATATGCAGAGCATGCTGTTTTTTTTACAATCAATACTTTTCTCGCCAACAAATCGCCGTTAAATTTGAAACATGTTTGTAATGAAAGGTATGTTATATTTCTATAACAAAAATCAAACAACTGAAGTGAAAATATGAAAGATTTTCTCGTGTGGGTCAAAACTGTCGCGAATTTTCAGTCACACCTCCTGACGGAGAATCAGTTTTTCTTAGTCATTGCTACACGTACAGATAAAATAACTACATGTACGTGTTTGGAAATGTATAAAGGGTGGCACTGCATTGAGATATTTGGGCAAAACAATTTGATTGTAATATAAATCGATAACAATTAAGGCTCTCGTATTTTTTTGTCAAAATGTGTACGACATATGTAGATCAGGAAGTTCGACATATGAAATTATGCGTAACCCATTTTGGTATCGATATGTTGAATCCCCCACCGTGATGTACATTAACTGAGACGCATCCAGAATCATTACTTTTATGCCCGTACACTCATGCCCACACAAATCATGCTTGTTTACTACTTTTCTTGAATATAATAAAGGGTCGACAACCTTTCGGAATACTCTTTCTCACATAAATCACGGTGTGGGAGTGTAATAAAGCCCATTACATAAAAACGATATTACACTACTCAGTTATATAATAACTATGCAAATAAGGCGGCTTATAACTATTTTTATTTATTCATACACGCTGTCATATTCAATTTATTAAACTCGTCCAACAAAAGTATTCTCGTATTTTATCACTTTTATCCAACTCTTTTAATAAATTCAATATGAAAGTCACTCATGTAAGATCCTCTATAAGTAGTGATGTCACAACTCTAATGTGTTTTTATCTAATGCCGGACTAACTATATTACGTTTTGCTGTATTTCGCTAGTACTTGGATTCATTTTATGTCCTTTGCTTTCGCGTTTAATGTTTATGTGATCGAGTTTTGCCTTTTCGGTTGTTTTAATTAACTTGCAACAAACGTTTCACATTCTATGTCAATAATTGCTATATAAATAAACATGTATTTGTACATGCGACTCACCTAATTAGTCAGTGCCAGGTACGCATATGAATTTTATCATTGATAATGATAAAAAACGAAACAAAAATTACAGAAAAATATAAATTTTACATTTTTTATCAATTTTTTTTCATTTTAGTCTTTCTCAATGACACAGTTACCTGTTCGCATATGGTGTTCGTATCCTCATGCATCTTTTTTGCAATTTCAGTAATAAATATTATAGTACCATTATACCAAATGTGGTCTAAATGTGAAATATATTGCATTATGTACTAGTATTAAAAAATGTTTCTTTTCTTTGTATGTGTTATAGAGAAATATACAGTGGAACTCACTTATAGCGAACTCGCTTATAACGAAAACTCGGTTATAGCGTAAGGAAAAAAAATCCCCGACTTCGTTCCTTCTTTATTTCAATGTAATACCACTCGCTTATAACGTAATCGGATATAATGAAAAATCGGTTATAACGTAGTGATTTCTATGTCCCGTTGAAGCATTTTGTGTGCAAAACTGATCGGTTATAACAAAAGCGGTAATTGTGTGAAAAATGTTTGTGCAAACAATCTTAAAAGGTGTTAAGTAGTTGCGTCACGAACATTTATCATTGCAAATTAACTGACCTAACCAATAATTATACCTCTAAACTTTGTTGACTGAACAAGGTAATGACTTTTTTTAAAGTAGCTGCAACTGTTACTATAAAACGCAATATAAGTTATCATGGTTATGAAATAGGATGAAATATCTGGGGTCTTCATCAACCATGTCATTCGCCATCGTTACTTACTGTTTTGATGGTTTAACGGCTCGTGTTTAGAACTTGCTAATTAGTGGACTTTTCATGTAAGCATACCTTGTCAAACTGCTCAGATAATGCATTACTTTGCCCAGAATAAGGATTGATCTGGTCAAAGTAAGATATTGAATAGAGCTCATTAATAAAATATTTTAATCAGTAACATTGTTCATCATCATGTATACTGTTTCATTAAACATTTCGAAGCAGGCTGTGCATGCTGTACTTATAAATGACAAACACAACGGTTTTTATATAAAGTGTACAACGAAATACGTTATATCCAATCTCATATAACGAAATTTCGTTGTACTGATATAGCGAAAATCGGATATAGCGTAAGGAATATCTGGGTCCCCAGGATTTCGTTATAACCGAGTTCCACTGTATATTGATTATAAATATAACGTTATCATCCTCAAACAAAGTTTAGTATTTCTATTTTAGAGCAACAGCTTATGACCCCCCCCCCCCCCCAAGCCATCATACCCGCTCACAGTGTACATTTTTGTAATATTCATAGATTTTAACCGAAAATATAAATATCAAATCTGTAAAAGTAAACTTTGCTACAGTGCGGGCATGACCCTGAAAAGGCGGAACAATTTTGTATACGCCACAAAGGTTGTCTGACCAAGTGTGTGAGATTTCTACGATTCGTGCGTTAACATGTTGAATAGTCTTTGCTCCTATGTACCGCTTTCAATTGGATACGGGTTACTCATTGGTACGACCTTCACTGCATGGACACACTGGTCACCGACATAACGTAACTTGTCTCAAACCTCCACATAGTCGATGACAGTCATTAACCACCGGTTGAGAGCCATAAAGAGACGCCACAGTTTACAGACATTTATGGACAATGACGGTTTTTTGTATAAAAGCTGATTTACTTAAATAAAAAAAAATGAGTTTATCCATCTTCTGAGCTTATACTTATAGTAATAGCACTGAAAAAAAACAGGATTTGTTCCTGTGGTATACTTTTTTCATTTACCAGGCACAAAGTGAATGCAAGAAAAAAGATGTGCGGAAATCGGACAGGAAGGCAGCACTCAACTAAACCAACCAAGCACATGAAACAGTAACAACACAACTTTACACAATCACACGGAACAATGCCCATACATAATCTAACGAAACAAATTAAAAGCACTAGTCCCCGCTGTCTGTCAAAAGCGGGATGACCTAGTTTCACAGAGAAATACCGAACAAATGGTAGGTAGAGTCGCGCCTGTGGTACGTGCACTGGGTCTGGATTTGTAAGTAAAAAGTGCCCGGTGAGCTTTTGTGATCCAGCTTTGAGATCAAGCGTCCGTCATGTGCAGACAATAAAAACAGTGAATGACAGATCATGAAACTTTGAGCAGTATACCAAGAACATGAGCATCATCAATAAAGTATATAAATTATGACAGATTTTCATCCCATTCTTCACTAAGTTGGTTGGATTAGTCACAGTCCTAACAAATCACAATTAACGCTTACACTGACCAGGTCGCAAACTCCTTGTTCAAAAACGAGTATGATATCCCCAAATTTTCAAGCTCCGTGAAGTTGGCACCGGGTTACAAGTTCGTAGTTCGATATTCAATTTCTAACTGATAGCCAATACCGAACTAGCACAAAGTTCGTTATTCGACACCCTTTGGCCAATACCGAACTGGTGTCCAATCTGCTGCCAGCACAAAGTTCGATATTCGACCAAAAAAAGGCGAATACCGAACTGGGGTCGAATCTGCTGCCAGCACCAAGTTCGATATTCAACCCAAAAAAAGGCGAATACCGAACTGGGGTCGAATCTGCTGCCAGCACCAAGTTCGATATTCAACCCCAAAAAAGGGCAAATACCGAACTGGGGTCGAATCTGCTGCCAGCACCAAGTTCGATATTCAACCCAAAAAAGGCGAATACCGAACTGGGGTCGAATCTGCTGCCAGCACCAAGTTCAATATTCAACCCAAAAAAAGGCGAATACCGAACTGGGGTCGAATCTGCTGCCAGCACCAAGTTCAATATTCAACCCAAAAAAAGGCGAATACCGAACTGGGGTCGAATCTGCTGCCAGCACAAAGTTCGATATTCAACCCAAAAAAAGGCGAATACCGAACTGGGGTCGAATCTGCTTCCAGCACCAAGTTCGATATTCAACCCCCAAAAAAGGCGAATACCGAACTGGGGTCGAATCTACTGCCAGCACCAAGTTCGATATTCAACCCCAATCAAGGGCAAATACCGAACCGGGGTCGAATCTGCTGCCAGCATCAAGTTCAATATTCAACCCAAAAAAAGGCGGTTACCGAACTGGGGTCGAATCTGCTGCCAGCATCAAGTTCAATATTCAACCCCAAAAAAAGGCGAATACCGATCTGGGGTCGAATCTGCTGCCAGCACCAAGTTCGATATTCAACCCCAAAAAAGGGCAAATACCGAACTGGGGTCGAATCTGCTGCCAGCACCAAGTTCGATATTCAACCCAATAAAAGGCGAATACCGAACTGGGGTCGAATCTGCTGCCAGCACCAAGTTCAATATTCAACCCCAAAAAAGGCGAATACCGAACTGGGGTCGAATCTGCTGCCAGCAACAAGTTCGATATTCAACCCCAAAAAAGGGCGAATACCGAACTGGGGTCGAATCTGCTGCCAGCACCAAGTTCGATATTTAACCCAAAAAAAGGCGAATACCGAAATGGGGTCGAATCTGCTGCCAGCACCAAGTTCGATATTCAACCCCCAAAAAGGCAAATACCGAACTGGGGTCGAATCTGCTACCAGCACCAAGTTCGATATTCAACCCCCAAAAAGGGCAAATACCGAACCGGGGTCGAATCTGCTGCCAGCACCAAGTTCAATATTCAACCCAAAAAAAGGCGAATACCGAACTGGGGTCGAATCTGCTGCCAGCATCAAGTTCAATATTCAACCCAAAAAGAAAGGCGAATACCGAACTGGGGTCGAATCTGCTGCCAGCATCAAGTTCAATATTCAACCCAAAAAAAAGGCGAATACCGAACTGGGGTCGAATCTGCTGCCAGCACCAAGTTCGATATTCAACCCCCAGAAAGGCGAATACCGAACTGGGGTCGAATCTGCTGCCAGCACCAAGTTCGATATTTAACCCCAAAAAAGGGCAAATACCGAACCGGGGTCGAATCTGCTGCCAGCATCAAGTTCAATATTCAACCCCAAAAAAGACGAATACCGAACTGATGTCGAATCTGCTGCCAGCATCAAGTTCGATATTCAACCCCAAAAAAGGGCGAATACCGAACTGGGGTCAAATCTGCTGCCGGCACCAAGTTCGATATTCAACCCAAAAAAAGGCGAATACCGAACTGGGGTCGAATCTGCTGCCAGCACCAAGTTCGATATTCAACCCAAAATAAGGGGAATACCGAACTGGGGTCGAATCTGCTGCCAGCACCAAGTTCAATATTCAACCCCAAAAAAGGGCGAATACCGAACTGGGGTCGAATCTGCTGCCAGCACCAAGTTCGATATTCAACCCAAAAAAAAAAGGCGAATGCCGAACTGGGGTCGAATCTGCTGCCAGCACCAAGATCAATATTCAACCCCCAAAAAAGGCTAATACATAACTGGGGTCGAATCTGCTGCCAGCACCAAGTTCGATATTTAACCCAAAAAAAGGCGAATACCGAAATGGGGTCGAATCTGCTGCCAGCACCAAGTTCGATATTCAACCCCCAAAAAAGGGCAAATACCGAACCGGGGTCGAATCTGCTGCCAGCATCAAGTTCAATATTCAACCCCAAAAAAGGCGAATACCGAACTGGGGTCGAATCTGCGACCAGCATCAAGTTCGATATTCAACCCCAAAAAAGGGCGAATACCGAACTGGGGTCAAATCTGCTGCCGGAACCAAGTTCGATATTCAACCCAAAAAAAGGCGAATACCGAACTGGGGTCGAATCTGCTGCCAGCACCAAGTTCAATATTCAACCCCAAAAAAGGGCGAATGTCGAACTGGGGTCGAATCTGCTGCCAGCACCAAGTTCGATATTCAACCCAAAAAAAAGGCGAATGCCGAACTGGGGTCGAATCTGCTGCCAGCACCAAGATCAATATTCAACCCCCAAAAAGGCAAATACCGAACCGGGGTCGAATCTGCTGCCAGCATCAAGTTCAATATTCAACCCCAAAAAAGGCGAATACCGAACTGGGGTCGAATCTGCGACCAGCATCAAGTTCGATATTCAACCCCAAAAAAGGGCGAATACCGAACTGGGGTCAAATCTGCTGCCGGAACCAAGTTCGATATTCAACCCAAAAAAAGGCGAATACCGAACTGGGGTCGAATCTGCTGCCAGCACCAAGTTCGATATTCAACCCAAAATAAGGGGAATACCGAACTGGGGTCGAATCTGCTGCCAGCACCAAGTTCAATATTCAACCCCAAAAAAGGGCGAATGTCGAACTGGGGTCGAATCTGCTGCCAGCACCAAGTTCGATATTCAACCCAAAAAAAAGGCGAATGCCGAACGTGGGTCGAATCTGCTGCCAGCACCAAGATCAATATTCAACCCCCAAAAAGGCAAATACCGAACCGGGGTCGAATCTGCTGCCAGCATCAAGTTCAATATTCAACCCCAAAAAAGGCGAATACCGAACTGGGGTCGAATCTGCTGCCAGCAACAAGTTCGATATTCAACCCCAAAAAAGGGCGAATACCGAACTGGGGTCGAATCTGCTGCCAGCACCAAGTTCGATATTTAACCCAAAAAAAGGCGAATACCGAAATGGGGTCGAATCTGCTGCCAGCACCAAGTTCGATATTCAACCCCCAAAAAGGCAAATACCGAACTGGGGTCGAATCTGCTACCAGCACCAAGTTCGATATTCAACCCCCAAAAAGGGCAAATACCGAACCGGGGTCGAATCTGCTGCCAGCACCAAGTTCAATATTCAACCCAAAAAAAGGCGAATACCGAACTGGGGTCGAATCTGCTGCCAGCATCAAGTTCAATATTCAACCCAAAAAGAAAGGCGAATACCGAACTGGGGTCGAATCTGCTGCCAGCATCAAGTTCAATATTCAACCCAAAAAAAAGGCGAATACCGAACTGGGGTCGAATCTGCTGCCAGCACCAAGTTCGATATTCAACCCCCAGAAAGGCGAATACCGAACTGGGGTCGAATCTGCTGCCAGCACCAAGTTCGATATTTAACCCCAAAAAAGGGCAAATACCGAACCGGGGTCGAATCTGCTGCCAGCATCAAGTTCAATATTCAACCCCAAAAAAGGCGAATACCGAACTGATGTCGAATCTGCTGCCAGCATCAAGTTCGATATTCAACCCCAAAAAAGGGCGAATACCGAACTGGGGTCAAATCTGCTGCCGGCACCAAGTTCGATATTCAACCCAAAAAAAGGCGAATACCGAACTGGGGTCGAATCTGCTGCCAGCACCAAGTTCGATATTCAACCCAAAATAAGGGGAATACCGAACTGGGGTCGAATCTGCTGCCAGCACCAAGTTCAATATTCAACCCCAAAAAAGGGCGAATACCGAACTGGGGTCGAATCTGCTGCCAGCACCAAGTTCGATATTCAACCCAAAAAAAAAAGGCGAATGCCGAACTGGGGTCGAATCTGCTGCCAGCACCAAGATCAATATTCAACCCCCAAAAAAGGCTAATACATAACTGGGGTCGAATCTGCTGCCAGCACCAAGTTCGATATTTAACCCAAAAAAAGGCGAATACCGAAATGGGGTCGAATCTGCTGCCAGCACCAAGTTCGATATTCAACCCCCAAAAAAGGGCAAATACCGAACCGGGGTCGAATCTGCTGCCAGCATCAAGTTCAATATTCAACCCCAAAAAAGGCGAATACCGAACTGGGGTCGAATCTGCGACCAGCATCAAGTTCGATATTCAACCCCAAAAAAGGGCGAATACCGAACTGGGGTCAAATCTGCTGCCGGAACCAAGTTCGATATTCAACCCAAAAAAAGGCGAATACCGAACTGGGGTCGAATCTGCTGCCAGCACCAAGTTCAATATTCAACCCCAAAAAAGGGCGAATGTCGAACTGGGGTCGAATCTGCTGCCAGCACCAAGTTCGATATTCAACCCAAAAAAAAGGCGAATGCCGAACTGGGGTCGAATCTGCTGCCAGCACCAAGATCAATATTCAACCCCCAAAAAGGCAAATACCGAACCGGGGTCGAATCTGCTGCCAGCATCAAGTTCAATATTCAACCCCAAAAAAGGCGAATACCGAACTGGGGTCGAATCTGCGACCAGCATCAAGTTCGATATTCAACCCCAAAAAAGGGCGAATACCGAACTGGGGTCAAATCTGCTGCCGGAACCAAGTTCGATATTCAACCCAAAAAAAGGCGAATACCGAACTGGGGTCGAATCTGCTGCCAGCACCAAGTTCGATATTCAACCCAAAATAAGGGGAATACCGAACTGGGGTCGAATCTGCTGCCAGCACCAAGTTCAATATTCAACCCCAAAAAAGGGCGAATGTCGAACTGGGGTCGAATCTGCTGCCAGCACCAAGTTCGATATTCAACCCAAAAAAAAGGCGAATGCCGAACGTGGGTCGAATCTGCTGCCAGCACCAAGATCAATATTCAACCCCCAAAAAGGCAAATACCGAACCGGGGTCGAATCTGCTGCCAGCATCAAGTTCAATATTCAACCCCAAAAAAGGCGAATATCGAACTGGGGTCGAATCTGCGACCAGCATCAAGTTCGATATTCAACCCCAAAAAAGGGCGAATACCGAACTGGGGTCAAATCTGCTGCCGGAACCAAGTTCGATATTCAACCCAAAAAAAGGCGAATACCGAACTGGGGTCGAATCTGCTGCCAGCACCAAGTTCGATATTCAACCCAAAATAAGGGGAATACCGAACTGGGGTCGAATCTGCTGCCAGCACCAAGTTCAATATTCAACCCCAAAAAAGGGCGAATGTCGAACTGGGGTCGAATCTGCTGCCAGCACCAAGTTCGATATTCAACCCAAAAAAAAGGCGAATGCCGAACTGGGGTCGAATCTGCTGCCAGCACCAAGATCAATATTCAACCCCCAAAAAGGCTAATACATAACTGGGGTCGAATCTGCTGCCAGCATCAAGTTCGATATTCAACCCCAAAAATGGGCGAATACCGAACTGGGGTCGAATCTGCTGCCAGCACCAAGTTTGATATTCAACCCCCAAAAAAGGCGAATACCGAAATGGGGTCGAATCTGCTGCCAGCAGGGAAGACTGGACTTTCCCTACCGAGTTATCTCTTAAAATAAAGGTATTGCTGTTATATTATAATAATGACGCTACTAGCTTTTGAAAGATGTATTTAAATGATTTTTAGAAGACTCAACATGTAAGTACGTCAACAAGCCTTATAACATGTGGTATAATCAACCATTCGGGTGATACTCAGACTGTGGTCTATAATATGGATCGACAAGTACATCAAAAGACATATGGTAATTCGGAAATCATTTCATTGTTTCCGCCCAACTAGAAATGGACTAGTTGGTAAACTCAGAGGTGATCTGCACCTAAAAAGTTAAAGAACCAAGTTGTATATACATTTGTATTCGAAAAGGCTAGGGGTCCAACATGCCGTTTAACATTCTGCCTCTTCCGCCCTCCCGTGTATCCCATGTGTACCCGATGAGTATTGATGATCGCGCAGACACCGACCGATGAGTAGCAACGTATATTTTTTAATCATACTTCAAATGACACTGTCCGCCGTCACTCGATGCTACACAATGCCCCGATTTGCAGCATGACAACGTTCGGCTTCAGTTAAATTAACCAAAATGTACGCCGACCGTTCATTATATTATGAAGATGCCCAACCGGTTATTTTGCTAGGTCCGACTATAGCACAAGAACATAACATAACACAAGACGTACTCGTCTCTTAATGTAAGATGGCCATATTTTTCCAACATTCCAGAAGCCCGGACCCACCTCACCAAACCTTTACAGACAGAAATATCCAACTGATAAATACTCTGAGTGGTCTATCCCGCTAATGAGACCACCCCGCTATTGAGACCACTTTTAAAAAGAACGGACAGTGGTCTTATTAGCGGGGTTCTACTGTATTTCTTGCGCGTCGCTCGTCCGTGTCGTCTGATCTGACTTCGATCTAAGTTGTTATTCATTTAGTTAAGATTGCTCTTAGCATTTATATATATATATTTATCCCATTATTTGGCCTGATTGTCTCTTGTCACTCTGTTAAGCCCCTTTACCAAATAAAATCACATTAAGCCGAAAGGAACTAGTCTGAGTATTCTTTATAGTTTTGCATTTATCTTGTTGTTTGGCAAAGTCACGCGTACAGTTGGTTGACGCAACCTGGTCTTTGCTATCAGGTGGCCTCCTCCAAGCTGTGATACACGTTTCCAGTGTATCAAATCAGTTTTCCGACCAGTGTTATTGGTCCAAGTTGTTAGACTGAGGTCTATGACCTTGCTTCAAACAGTTCTTCAAGGGTTTTAGTATTGGTCCGAGTCAGTTACACGCTACCTGTAGTTACTGGTTGTCTATTATTTCAAGCAAATCAATTATTTGATTGCTGATGTTACACCACTGGAGTACACACAAACACACACACACGTACGGGCAATTGTGCGATGATATTACTGATATTAACATGTATACGCTACTTTATAATACTTATGGAATATTAAATTGCATTACTCTTAAAGCATGTTAAAAATGCATACCGGTACTTATGTACAATCATATATTAGATATGATTTAATACGACACTCGTTTTGTGGTAATATACATATAAAAGTGATGTCGGTTTACTCTTGTGCTATAAAATGAAATACATATAGTTTGCATGTTCTAATGTACGGATTGCATTAAGACGCTGAATGCAAAATGAAATGTATGATATGTACAAATATGAAATGTTTGATATGTACTAACCGTGATGATTATGCGAAGAATGTGACACTATGTACACACCGAAATGTTTCATGCAAGCTTACATTTACACTTGAATTATTGAGCATGATCAAATGAAATGTTTTGTTATAATATAATAGTCGTCAAGCTGTACGTGAGAACAAAACAAGAAAAGACTAACACAACGTATTAACACTATTCAATTAATAACAATTTATAAATGTAAATTTGTGTAAATATTATTGTTTAAAAAAATAATCACTATAATTATGCTATTGAATAATGTTTTCTGTATTTTGGGCCGGTGGCCTTGTAGCCTACTATTGAAATAAATCTTGTATCTTGTATCTTGTTACAATACCTTTAGGATTTGAAATATTTTGGACTCGTAGCCTACTCGTACGAGTTGGTAAATCCGTACTGACATCGTAGGGGGGCAAATGTGACCGTACCATAAGGTACATAACACGTTAACACTATCCTAAAGCAAGACAGAAATATTTAATTACAGTCAATCGTTGAACAACACCAGGACGTTTCTTCATGCCGTTTGGAGAAAACAATTTAGACAGTCAATTTAACTTTAACAACTAAAACCGATTGAAACATTATGTCCAAATATATCGATGTTTTGTTTGGACCTGAGCTTTTCAAAAACCGGAACGTACTTTCTTTACACCTTTGATATGACTAAAACTTCCAACAAGTAATAAAAGTACAGGTACAAATTTATATTTATATATATTTACATTTGGCAAGGCGTGCATGTATCCTCGTTTGCTTTCATTAAGAGATGTTTCGTCAGGAAAAAATATCACATCTGTCATGCAAAACACAAATACCTTGCACAATACACAAGGACAAAAAGATTCGAACCCAGTTCGGTATTTGCCTTCTTTTCGGGTTGAATATCGAACCCGCTGTGGGCAGGAGATTCGAACCCACTTCGGTATGCGCAATATTATCAAGTTGAATATCGAACCCGCTGCTGGCAGAATAATCGACCCAGTTCGGTATTCGCCTTCTTTTTGGGTTGAATATCGAACCCGCTGCTGGCAGGAGATTCGACCCCGGTTCGGTATTCGCCTTCTTTTCAGGTTGAATATCGAACCCGCTGCTGGCAGCAGATTCGAACCCAGTTCGGTATTCGCAATATTATCAAGTTGAAAATCGAACCCGCTGCTGGCAGAAGATTCGACCCCAGTTCGGTATTCGCCTTCTTTTCGAGTTGAGTATCGAACCCGTTGCTGGCAGGAGAATCGAACCCAGTTCGGTATTCGCAATGTTATCAAGTTGAATATCGAACCCGCTGCTGACAGCAGATTCAAACCCAGATCGGTATTCGTAATATTATCAAGATGAATATCGAACCCGCTGCTGGCAGAAAATTCGAACCCAGTTCGGTATTTGCAATATTATCAAGTTGAATATCGAACCCGCTGCTGGCAGGAGATTCGAACCAAGTTCGGGATTTGCAATATTATCAAGTTGAATATTGAACCCGCTGCTGGCAAAAAAATTCAACCCCAGTTCGGTATTCGCCTTCTTTTCGGGTTGAATATCGAACCCGCTGCTGGCAGGAGATTCGATCCCAGTTCGGTATTCGCCTTCTTTTCAGGTTGAATATCGAACCCGCTGCTGGCAGCAGATTCGAACCCAGTTCGGTATTCGCAATATTATCAAGTTGAAAATCGAACCCGCTGCTGGTAAAAGATTCGACCCCAGTTCTGTATTCGCCTTCTTTTCGAGTTGAATATCGAACCCGTTGCTGGCAGGAGAATCGAACCCAGTTCGGTATTCGCAATGTCATCAAGTTGAATATCGAACCCGCTGCTGACAGCAGATTCAAACCCAGTTCGGTATTCGCAATATTATCAAGATGAATATCGAACCCGCTGCTGGCAGAAAATTCGAACCCAGTTCGGTATTCGCAATATTATCAAGTTGAATATCGAACCCAGTGCTGGCAGGAGATTCGAACCAAGTTCAGAGTTCGCAATATTATCAAGTTGAATTTTGAAAATTCAACCCCAGTTCGGTATTCGCCTTCTTGTCGGGTTGAATATCGAACCCGCTGCTGGCAGCAGATTCGACCCCAGTTCGGTATTCGTCTTTTTTTCGGGTTGAATATCGAACTTGGTGCCGGCAGACGATTCGACCCCAGTTCGGTATTCGCCTTTTTTTCGGGTTGAATATCGAACTTGGTGCTGGCAGCAGATTCGACCCCAGTTCGGTATTCGCCCTTTTTTCGGGTTGAATATCGAACTTGGTGCTGGCAGCAGATTCGACCCCAGTTCGGTATTCGCCTTTTTGGGGGGTTGAATATCGAACTTGGTGCTGGCAGCAGATTCGACCCCAGTTCGGTATTCGCCTTTTTTGGGGGTTGAATATCGAACTTGGTGCTGGCAGCAGATTCGACCCCAGTTCGCTATTCGCCATTTTTAGGGTTGAATATCGAACTTGGTGCTGGCAGAAGATTCGACCCCAGTTCGGTATTCGCCTTTTTTTCGGGTTGAATATTGAACTTGGTGCTGGCAGAAGATTCGACCCCAGTTCGGTATTCGCCTTTTTTTCGGGTTGAATATCGAACTTCGTGCTGGCAGCAGATTCGATCCCAGTTCGGTATTCGCCTTTTTTTCGGGTTGAAAATCGAACTTGGTGCTGGCAGCAGATTCGACCCCAGTTCGGTATTCGCCCTTTTTTCGGGTTGAATATCGAACTTGGTGCTGGCAGCAGATTCGACCCCAGTTCGGTATTCGCCTTTTTTGGGGGTTGAATATCGAACTTGGTGCTGGCAGCAGATTCGACCCCAGTTCGGTATTCGCCCTTTTTTCGGGTTGAATATCGAACTTGGTGCTGGCAGCAGATTCGACCCCAGTTCGGTATTCGCCTTTTTTGGGGATTGAATATCGAACTTGGTGCTGGCAGCAGATTCGACAACCCGTTCGGTATTCGCCCTTTTTTCGGGTTGAATATCGAACTTGGTGCTGGCAGCAGATTCGACCCCAGTTCGGTATTCGCCCTTTTTTCGGGTTGAATATCGAACTTGGTGCTGGCAGCAGATTCGACCCCAGTTCGGAATTCGCCTTTTTTTGGGTTGAATATCGAACTTGGTGCTGGCAGAAGATTGGACACCAGTTCGGTATTGGCCAAAGGGTGTCGAATAACGAACGTTGTGCTAGTTCGGTATTGGCTATCAGTTAGAAATTGAATATCGAACTACGAACTTGTTACCCGGTGCCAACTTCACGGAGCTAAATTTTCACTCATTAATTAGATACAAGATCAGGTTTGAAACGCCTCTGTCCGCCCCTACATGAATATACCATGTAACGCATAAACGGACCAGAAATTGATATGGTCGGATCTAATTATGCCTCTACCACACAAAACAATCAAAATATATACCGTTTGTCGTATTTAAGTTATAACATCAGGTATAGTTAGTTTGCTAAAGAAAAAATTGTGTTTTTATAACATTTCTGAAAATCTATTCATCAGATTTCGGTAAAAAATTGCACAGAACTGCAATAACTTCCTACCTTCTCACATTCCGAATTTAATAATTTTTAGTCACCTATTAAAAGACATTTATTCTTTTTTATGTATTGAAATTACATGAGTACAGACAGTTTAGCAAATCGTGTTTTTTTAAATATTACTCCGTTTATGTGTTACATGGTTTATTAAAAACACGATTTTTTCTATCGCAACTAACTATAGTAAATCATCTATGGACTACTAGATTACCTCCCTGCGATAAACTGTTCGCACGCATGTAATTTCAATATGTAATAAAGAATAAATGTATTTTAATGGGTGACTAAAAATTATGAAATTCGGAATGGGAGTAGGTAGGAAGTTATTGTACGGTGCCCCTAAAGTGACACCAGAGATACTTTTTTATTAACGAAATACCATTTCGTTTATACGAATTATTATTTCATTTCGTAAAAACGAAAAAAAACATTTCGAAACATTTCGTAAAAACGAAATATTTTTTCATTAAAACGAATTATTATTTCGTAATGACGAATTATTATTTTGTAAAAACGAAATATCTTGCACAGAAATGGATTGTACAAAAGAATAGAAAATGTCGATATTTTGGATGCTGTTATTTTTTATTGAGGAACAACGAAAGAACTCCGAGTCTTTACATGGTTATAGATGGATGCATGAAAAGTGTAAATAAATGGGGTTCACAATTATCAAGGAAGGTGTACGTTGTTTACTCTCACTATTAAATCCTGAAAATGTTACGCTACGACAACGGCACAGACTTCGCAGAAGACGGTACACTTCGAATGGACCAAATTATGTTTGGCATATGGATTCTTATGACAAACTACATGTACCTCCTTTCAGAATTTGCATAAATGGTTGCATAGATTGATTTTCGAGATAGATCATTCGGTTAAATGCTTATTTTACAAGCAGTGAACCGTCCTTGATTTTTTCTTATTATATAAACAGTATTAAGAAGCTTGGGGTGTCCAGCTTTAGTGCACGCAGATATGGGGACAGAAAACGGCGTAGTATGTGCAATTCAGAGGTACTTACGACAGGATGACACAGATGCTTTTGTGGGAGATAGAAGTTTCCTCTATGAAAAAAGCTGTTGTAACCAGAGAATTGAATGCTGGTGGAGTATGTTTCGCAAAGAGTGTTCTGAATATTGGATTAATCTATTTAAGGGATTAAGAGACAACGGTGACTTCGAGACTTAGAGTTAGTACTGGTTGTTCACCTGTGTATATAGCCGTCGCTTCCGGACAGGCCAGGTCCAGCACCAAGGGACATTCCTTCATCAAAACCTTCCTCAACAAGGTGAAGACTCATTTTATTCATCCCCTACAAGGCCGATCTCATCATCATCATCGCTTTGTATTTTACATTGTATCAGCAATATCAAAAACATATAACAACAGCTGCAATCCTCACTCTGAAAATTCACAAATACATTTAACACCACAGACATAACTACTCATTATAGTAGTCTACCTTGGCCAGGTGTTTATCAGCATCAATCACGCGGACATACCAACAATCAACAGACAGGTTTTCTTTCACAGGGTATGAGTTTGAGAGAACAACAATCACTGAAGGCCTGAAAGCTTTGACAGAAGGGACATACTTTGTACTGATCCCATAAGCATCATTTAGTTTCTCCAACAGGATGTAAGATGCAAGTTCATCAGAGGACGTATCCCTTGGGATATCAAATACCACTAGTGGTTCACTGTTGTAGATGTAAAAGTTGTCCGCGCTTTTTCAATTAATTTTTCTATGATTTGATATAATAAAAAATAGTTTTTTACTTACCATTTTTACATAAAAATAATATCTTAGCAAACACTTACAGAAAGATACATGTTCATAAATCAAGTTGTGAGAAACAATTAAAGATAATTAGCACATGGTACACTCAAAATAAGACAATAAGATATAAATAGGAATAAACTACTGCAATACTGAAGCATATTAAGTTTGATCCATAAGTTTCATTGAAAACTGTTTGTGTATGTAAACTTTTATGTACGACGTTCCGAAACCAAAATGACGCTATGTTAACGTCAACATTGGTATAGGTTGACGTCTTGTAAAAAAAGTTTCATTAAATTAATTTTTCTAATTTTTCTATATTTTGTAGGTAAGATATATGAGTTAAAAATATAACAAATTGTCATTTTTTGACGGGCAGATAACTTTTAAATTGCTAAAACGTGCGTAATTTTTGACGAACCAAAATTGTAAACGACGTCGTTTTAAGGATTTCGTTGGAGCGTTTTGAAATTAATGTGTAAAAGGCACGTATGCACAGATGCGCATTTATCACACGAAAGAATGCCGAAAGTTTGACATAGCTGGTGTAATTATAACGACTTCCACAGCCGTATTACTATGTAAAGGGTTGATTGCGCCGTAACGTAAAAACGCGCGTTACATGGCAACTTCTCGACGTCATAACAACGTCATTATCAACAATACGGCGGTGTAAAGTTCAAATTTAAATTGGAAATAACTTCAATTTTACAATGATACCGATTTGTATATTAATTATCAAAGCTTTTAATCCACTGGTTCCACCTTAACCTAAAATGTCTTTGCTTTTTTTCAATATTATTTCCAATTACTTAACAAATGAAGAGAAAAAAAAGAATTTTAAATCACCCTCCTATACAATTGACATTTGAATAAAAACCTACAAACAAGTAAAACAACACAAAAATGCAAATAATAATCTTACAGAATGTCTCACTCACGGGAGCTGTGTCGACTCGGACGTTTCCCTCTAAATTGAAATATCATTTCGTTTTTACGAAATATCATTTCCGAAATAACAATTCGTTTTTACGAAATAATATTTCGTTTTTACGAAATAATATTTCGTTTTTAAGAAATAATAATTCGTAATTACGAAATAATAATTCGTTTTAACGAAATAATATTTCGTTTTACGAAATGTTATTTCGTTAAACGAAATCTTTTTTCGTAATTACGAAATAAGAATTCGTTAAAACGAAATAAAAAAAGTATCGCGGATGTCACTTTAGGGGCACCGTATTATTGTAATTCTGTGTGATTTTCAGAAATGTTAGAAAAACACGATTTTTTTCTATCGCAAACTAGCTATAACGTTACATATATCTTCCGTCAGGTAAACTATGTTTAATAGCCCATTGTTCTATTGTAGACACGTCATTGCCATTTCTGAAACAGAAAATGCATCTGATACATTTTGGTGTTCGAATATATTGATTAAAGGTGATCTATCACACGTTGTAAATTGATACAAACTTATACTTAAAGATTTGGCGAGCTTGCTAAATATTAAATAACACACGACTTTCCTTGTATCCAGGTTAGTATAGCGTGTACGTATAATCTTATACGTAACACGTGTAGTATAAATACTTGGGTTAGTTGTCCCAATAATTCAATTTCTTTTGTGTTTTTAGTGTCATGATACGATATATAGATTTAAAATATCCTAATAAGACTTTTATATTTTTATAGAATATAATGATTTGGCACCAGGACGCTTCCGTACCAAATGATTGTGATTTATGCTATTTTATGCTACTTACAGTTATTGAGTACACATATATCTTGGAAGCACTCCTCCCATCTCGTATAAGGATCCGTTGTGTAACACCACGGCTTTCCATGGTTATCCGGATCCCTACAGTAATTGGAGGCTGCATCAAGACTGCCTTCTGGGTATTTTGACCCATCCACATAGTAATGGCCATGTGGAGATTGTGCGCTCCAAGCCTGGCATGTCCGCCCAGTATGAGTCACATTGACGTTACCTTTGTACATATCACCAGTAGCCGATCCTAAATCTGAAACATAGTAAAGCCTCGTTATCTCGAAGACTAATTGGGACAAGCCAGATGATCGAAATAAACCGGGAGCTCGACATAGAGGCGTGATATAAGTATACAACATATATTAAGCCAATTCGATGGGACTTTGAAATTTGCTCGAAATAAGCCGGGTAGTCGTAATATCGATGCTCGTCTTAACGAAGTTTTACTGTATATGTTTTATATTCCTGTACATGTACTCGTAGAGCAAATTAACAAAATTACTCAAGTTCAGTATCACTGTTATGTTCTTTGATTGAATTTCAAATCTAAAAAATGTGTATATATACAACCAAACCATTAATTCATCAACAAACACCGTAGCCCATAACAAACACGACACACAATCCATAAAAGTGTTTGTATTATTTACCGTGGAAAATGTTTTAATCCGCCAAATGGTCAATGGTCATAACATTGATCCTCGAACAATCCGTGTCAAAGTAAAATAACAGAATGGAACAGAACATGGTTCCCCACTCAGTTACCCAACGTTCAAATTAGGGACAGGTTCTAGATTATACACTTCTGTGGCATTGGCTACTACCATTAATTTTTTTTGCATGTCAATGTGATTGATGTCACATCAGGCCGGGGGCGCCTTTCATATCTTAGCTAATGTCAGATTTTTCCTTAAAGGATGAAGAGCATACATTTAAACTGGTATTAAGTGTAATTATTTAAACCTTTCGGTCAAGGATAACCCATGAAAGTGCAAGCTCTTATTTCCAATGGGGTCCTGTGTTATTGCTGAAGGGCTGCGAGTAGAGCGTTACACGATAAGGGTCTGGCTCCGATCTCCTGAAGCATCTCAAGTAGAAATCTCATCTCAAATTGAGATTTTGCTAAAACCATATTCTGAATTTGAAAAAAACTCATGTTCAAACTCATAAAAAATATTTTACTGTAACAAATTTAGAATATTTTTCCGTTTTGTGGTGCCAATATTGAATCCAACCTCCAATGAAAATTAAATTAAAGACACATGTAAATCGTTGAGATGAGATTGGACTCAGATTGAGATGTTACGGGAGATCGTGGTCTGATTTTAATGAGATTGCTGCAATATCTACATGTATAAAGATTATAATAGAAAGTTATAAAAAACATTAATCACTGGAAATGATTGGGCTCCATTGCCCGTCCACTCCACATGTGATGTACGTCTCTGTATTGGTTCTAGAGTATCCATGGTCACACATTACGCCTAGACGATGTCCAATACTGTTACGATTTCCTAGATAGCGTCCATTAGCAATAACCGGAAATAGACATTCTGAAAAAAAGAGCAATCATAACTCCTCGGGTATTTCAGTAACTGAGAAATACCAATCGTAACTACTCGGGCATTTCCGTAACTGAGAAATACCAATCTTAACTACTCGCAAATTTCCGTAACTGAAAAATACGCCTCGTGTTACACATTTTGGTTATGCGGTTTCCGGTGAAGGCCAATGTTGTTCAATGCTATCGAGAAGCCCTTCAATTACCTGTTTCCTTTAAGGAGTTGATATATTCCTAGGAGTAAGTTACCCTTTAGTTATATTCGATTCCATCGTCTGATTTTCATGAGCCATGTTGTAAAGTAGTCAGTGATAATAGCGGTTTCCCTATTCTGTCCGAGGCACTTTCGTTAGATAAACGCCGAGGAGTTCCGATTGAACAAATAGATGACATCTATAATTCGCTGGCTTATAATGAGAAGGTCGTTACTACAAAATCGATATTTTGAGAAAACAAGAAAACGCCGCCCGAAAAGTACTCTTTACTTATTGAAAACAAACAAGCTTTTACAACTTTATTTCGGTCAACATGGTAAATTTTCATGAAATTGGTCGCATAAGAAGAGCCTTATGGTGCATATTTTAAATATGCATAAGTCTTATAAGGTGGTATGTAGTTGTAACAACCTTCTCATTCTAAGCCAGCGAATTATCGTGTTCGCTTTATCATAAACAACATTCAACCTCGTATGCCAAGTATGGCAAGACAAAAACCACCCCTTTCATAAGCGTGATCATTTCGAATAAAGGAATAAATTAAATCTATTTATGTTGTCGCTTCTCTTGTTATGGATTGTGGTGGTTTCGTAACCTTTTGTAACTTCAGAATGAAATGATTACAAACGAGTACAATTAAATGTGCGTATACCTGAATCGACCAACTTTTATTTGAACAAGAGCATTAGATTATGCCCATGATTTCACAATCACATATTACTTCATCTATTCAATTACTGCAGGCATGTTGGCATCAATGATTGTGTCAATAAAATACACTTACAGTTGCATTGCGTTGGATACATGTACTGTCCGTTCAAAGTTAAATAATAACGGTTGTAAACATTAGCTCATCCGTCAGGTAAACTATGTTTATCCAGGTTTGTGAGGGTATATATGAGTTAACGATGGTCCCCACTATTATTTCGAGTGGGATACTTCCCTCATTAGTATTACTTGTTGACCAAACTAAGGTTGGCAAAAGTAAGTTTGGTAAAGAGTGATTGTTCGACAGTTTTTATTGTTTTCTCAAAATATTGATTTTGTAGTTACGACCTGACCTTCTCATTCTAAGACAGCGATATCACATTTACATAATGCACCAGTCAGTTGCATCCTCGGACACACCACGGGATCCACGTGGAATAGCCGGGAAAACGGCCGTGTTTTTACCTTCCAGGTTCCCCCGCACTGCCGGGGAAATGTTGGGAATTTTTCTCCGAACCAATACCCGAGGACAATATTCTGTTGTCATTCGGCCGGGGAAATATTGAATATTTTACCATCAGCTGTCCCCGGCAGAGCCTTGGAGGGTGGGGTTTTCTTTGCAACCCAAAACTAAACATTCCACCCATCCCCGGGGGTGGAGCCGTGGATACAATTGACTGGTACATTATACAGTAATCATATGCATGACAGAGAGAAGATTATTTATTGCATTATATAGTATGAGAGTATTAAATGATGTTCATTGAAGATAAACCGGCTTTTACGCTTTACGGAAAAGGGACTTTACAATGTAAGTAGAACACGTCTGGCAATGTTATCGATTATACAATCAATGACATGTTTTATTAAAATTGAATATTGTGATATTCTTATTACCATAAACTTATCAATCATCGTGAATTTTTGCTATGGTAAACAATAAACTATGAAACACCATACATGTATAGTGCAACCAGGATAACGTGAAAAGCGGGAAAATACAGTATACAATTGACCATATGTGTTTTTTAAGCACAGGCCAAAGAAATTATATCACAAACTACATTTAACTCTCCCAATTTTTCATCCACTTGATATAGTAAATATTTGACAGGTTTGCAACGCTTCAGGTTGGGTTCCATTGTCAAACCGAACTATACGCTATAGACAATAGCCTGCACCACTCACTGCTAGTCTGCACTAAATTCAAAATAAAACGGTGATAAGCGTAACATTTTAACAAATCCGAAATATAACCCAGTAGATTGTGGTTTTTAGCAAACATCGATACTGAAATTAATGTTGACGATTCAAAACAACGAGTGACAATGGAATCCAACTCGATCGGCTCATCGTCTAAAGTACCTGGTATTATAACTTAAACACAACAAAAGGTATATATTTCGATTGTTTTGCGTGGTGGAGACATAATTAGACCTTACCAAAACCGTTTATCGCCCGTTAATGCGTTAAACGGTAGTTTCGTGAATGGGCGGCCCGAGAGGTTTCAAACCTGCTCTTTTATCTAATAGATGGGTGCAAATTTGGGGATGTTCACTGCGGTATAACGTACACCGGATATTGCTCGTAAAATGAGTAATATTATCAAATTTAAGGACATGAACTGGAGACCAGGGTGAGTTTAGAGACGAAATTTTCCAAATTACTGACTTCTTATGCACATCCCAATTGAGTTTTAACTTCTTCGTGCATTTTGGTAACTTTATAGCACACTATCGTATATCAGATATTCACAGAAAGGTTAAAATGAACCAGCATTATGCCGTTACTCACTCGCAAATATTGACAGCAGGACTTTACAAGCTTCTGGAACGGCTGTAATACCAAATTGTAGATTTTTTGAACTGGCCTTTTGTTTATATTGAACTCCAAAATGTTGTGACCAAATTTCATAAATATTGTTCGAAAAACAACTAAGATACACCCCAAAACAGATACGTGTGCGTGTACGGAGTATTGCTGTTTAGTGTACGGAGTATTGCACATAAGCTCAACGTTAGTATACGGAGAGTATTGCATAATAAAATGAGTAAATAAAGTATGTAAATGGACAGTTATATAGTATTATTACGTCTGCTCACAAATATGGTCATGTTTTATGGGTTATACGATACAATAAGAATATTGTTAAATGATTATGTTAAAATATTTCAACCGTCAGGCAAGTGAATGCGATTAACACTATAGAATGCTGGATTTTATGCATAAAGTGTTCTTGTGAGTAGTAAAAATGTGATACTTAGCTTGGATATATGCAATTCTTTGAGAGTCATACTTATGGTCAAATGGCAAATAAGGGCATTCGTATCCATATATACAAAATGAACACACCAAGGTTTATTTTATAATCTCTCAACTATTTCAGATACTGTAATGAGGTTCCTTTGCTTTGATTTACGTTCAACGTTGCTAATTATTGGACATTGTAGTAGTTTTGTGTTTGTCAAATGCAATTGCTCAGCTATGACTCTTTACTGTATGTGAAATACACGGTTACTAATGGAAGTTTCCGTTAAAATTCAGAGAGGACTTGGAGCTAGGATTAGCTTGTTACATTAATTGCTTCATGCAGTCCATACAATCCAATCTAATAGGTACATATATATATATATATATATATATATATATATATATATATATATATATATATATATATATATATATATAGTATAAGTTATTTTTTATAAAATAACGCTGCTTATACATTGTGTTTATTCGATTTGAGTGACAAATAGTCACTGCAAGTAAAAGCAATACTCTGTACACCAAACAGCAATACTCCGTACACCAGAGAGCAATTATATAGCAATACTCTGTACACTTACACCTGCATTTATTCTCACAATGCACCGTCATTTTCGATTAGTTTCGGGTACTACATTTGCAATAAAATCTTTGTAACAAAAATGACAATTCGCTCGATTCAAGTTGAGTATTTTAACGAAAAATATAAACAAAAACATCTTATTTCGACAGATCGAGTTTAATTTCTGCGTGAGTAACGATACGAGTTTGGTCTTTTAATCACCCTTTAAAGAAATTCCTGGCAATTTACCGGTTGCACAGGCTAGGAAAATTTATGGAGAAGATAGTTTTGTATAAAATGTACATTAAAACACTCAGAAAAACTAACAATCATCTCTGAACTAACCCTTGTCAACACTAGAATGTCGCGAAAATTGATAATATTACTCATCTTGCTAGCAATATCCGGTGTACGTTATACCGCAGTGATGTTAGAATCTGTGTTATTTTGTGATACAATGTCTTAGGCCTGTGAGTTAAGTTACCAATTCTGCAACAGTAGACCAATCTGCACCAGGGTATATCGGCTGATATACAATGGTATAGAGTTCATACGCGTCGGAATTAACTACAAAGGCCGTAGGCCTAAGTGGTTAATAACAATATATAGTAGAGTTCAAACCAAAGCCACACAGCTACGACGGCAGCGCATAGCCACACACGCAAGAGTCAGACATAGTACAAGCCATCCACATCCCCAAAAAAGCCTTACAACAAAAACCGGGTACATCAGCCGATATACTACGGCTTTTGAAAAGTTTAGGCCTGAGTGATTAATAGCAAGCCTTATATGACGTCATAAAAAGCAACATTGTATACCGACCGATATAAGATTATATGGTTTGCTCTTTGTCTATAAAGACATAATCATCGGTCATGCTAGAATCGTACAAATGAAAACCTGGATCTGACCAAAGTTTTCGTGCTGTACTGCAGTATTAACGTTTAAAATTAAGGATTATATCCGACCTTGTCGGATGAACAAACCTTTTATTGCGCATGCGCCAGAAGACAAATCACATGCTTGTTCCGGTGTGGTTGGTGAGATAGGTGACTGAAAAATAGAAGCACGTTGTATTATTACTCGATAGCTACACACTATAATTGTATACATTTGTCTTCACCAGCCCCGCGTTCAAGGAAGAATAACATGATGGAATTTTCTGAACGTCTTCGTAAGACCTGCCGTCCACTAGGACCCCGAAGGGTTCCCGAAGCTGAAATTCACCTCATCTGGAAGGATCGGGATGGTTCGGCATGTCTTCGGTGTGTTCTGGAACCCTTCCGCACCATTCCGCAACGCTTCGGAAAGCCTTCGGGACTAAAAAATTCTTCGGCATCGAAATTTTAAAAGTTTTAAAATAAGGACGCCGAAGGTCTTGTTCGGAAGTGCATCGGGAGAGCTTCGGGTAATCGGGAAACCATCGGCAACTGTTCGGGGTGTTCGGGAACCCATCGGCATCCACTTCGCATCATCGGGACACCTTCTGCAAGGCTTTGCGATAATTTAGCTATCCCGAACGGTTCCCGAAGGAAAGCCGAATCGATGCCGAAAGCTCCCCGATAACGCCGAAGGGATGAGTTCTACACACGGAGGCTATGCCACACATGCCGAACAGTTGCCGAAAGCACCAGTTAATCGCCGAAGGGATGCCGAGTCGTCGCCGTATATCCCGAATGACAGCGGAAGCGATGCCGTCAGTTTGCCGACGAATTGATATAGTAGTATATGCATATGTACATCGGTAACCTTTCGGCAATCTATCGGCATCTATTAGTAAACCCTTCCGCATTCTCTGCAACTTTACTGCGTCCTTTCCGTACGATCGGGAAACATTCTGGACTAACTCCTGAAATGTCGGCATGTAGTCGGGATACATTCGGCTACATAGGCTTCGGCATGTATACCGCGTGTATTCCGCAACCATTCGTATACCTATTCCCGAATGCTTCCCGAACACGCACCTAGACAAAGCTCTGCCAATTTTTATTGATAAATGATCCCGAATCGAGCAGATTGTAATCGGCATCCCTTCCGCATAGCATCGGGGTCTAGTGGACGTCAGGTCTAACTTTTCGTTCCATGATATGTTAAATCGAAGTACTGAAAGCACTGAGGGAAGGCGATATTCCATTGCATCCCCTGGTGGCGATGTGTAGGGGTGACCGCCTGTCTGTTTCTGCCTTGAGGCTGTCCCATGATGTATTTGAGGTAGTTTTGGCTGAGTTGGCATAATTGTCACCAAACACCTTCATATCACTTTTGAAACCAGCCAAATCAACCTTGGTCATATATTTCATCCCGAATCAGTCCTTAAAATCGAGTGTGTGCACAAAAATCAGTATTCATTTGTTTGATGAGTCCATAAATTACAAATGAATACAACATGAATCTAATCTGATTTCATGAATCTAACATTCAAATAGGAATATTAAGGTGTGGAGGTGTTATGCATAATGACAAATTATAATAAGTAATTATTTTTTTCAAGTCCGATAATCGTACATACTCGTAGATGTTATTTAGTAGAAATAAATACATCATGAATCTAAAAAATTAAGACTATCGGTATATAAGATTGGTTTCCCTTTTTAAAGTCTGCTGATAATTTACACATTTGCACTCGTTACAACATCCTTTAATCATCATTACAAACACGTCAATTCATTAAAATTACATATAAACCATCAATACATTAACCATATATTCAATACTAAGATTCATGAAACCGAATTCAACATATTGACTCGAACGTACATAAATTGCAATTTAAGTTCAACTTGGTTTATTTTTCCACGGTACCGTACGCAGGCTAAATGCCATGGAATTACAAAATCAATACGCGGTAAAGAGTCCTAGCGAAAATAGACACCGCCTTAAAAAAGAATTACTGGAAGGCGATTCATTGAATCGTCTTCTATAGTCATCACTTCCCCGGAGGTGGTGTGGACCTAAACACACATAAATCCTAACACCTATCGAAAATAGTTCGACGACATTCTTGCAACTCGGAACATGAAAGTTTTGTAAATTACGTTGACCTGAATTACTGAAAAAAAAAGATATTTTGAAAGTTTCATGTTCCGAGTTGCGAGAATGTCGTCGAACTATTTTCGATAGGTGTAAGGATATAAAAATTATGTGTGTTTGGGTCCGCAACACTTCCGGGGTAGAGGCGACTATAGAAGGCGATTCAATATCGCCTTTCAAAACCTGGTTTGTAGCGTGAGCGAAATTCGGCCCACGGTGAGTGCGAGTGACCGAGGTGGTGCGCCTAAATTGTTAAATCGTATCAAAATGGCGGACAGAGTCAAACAACAGTGTGTTTTTAATATAATCCGAGTATCCGGAAAAATCTATTAGGCATTTTCTACCCCTCCCAGGTGTCAAGAAGCATTGTCTTTTTGTATAGAGTCTATAACATAGTGTTATTAAAACTCGCCACACGCATTGACATTGTTCCATACCAGTTGGATTAGTTTGATATTAGTAACTGGACGCTCTGTGACATTGAGTGATAATATCCTCGGCGCTACGATAATGGCTCAATGGTCAGAGTGCCATTATTATTTTGGTGATAATATCCCCGGCGGGCCGATAATATTGACTTTGTCAACGTAAAATGTTACTATATATAGTAACATATGCAATTATTGGAAATAATGCAGTGCACACATATCGTGTAAACTTTGTTTAGTATATATAGTGTTATTGTTCTTTAAATTAACTCGAAAATAGTGAAATTAAAATTACGTGCGTGTAAACTTAGCATTACAGTCCAGTAAGGGTATGAGTAGAGTGACGCTGTGGAACAACCCACTATATCGGTGTAAAACAAGTATAAAAGCTCATACCAACATTTCAATACCAAACTAAACTCCTACTGTTTTAACAATTGTCATTTGAAAGTTTGATTGCAAAACGAGAAAAATTTGAAAAACACATTAGCAGATTAATGAAATCACTCAGGCGTTATAAACGTCTATATAAAAATATGAATTTTAAATTGTATAAATCACGATATCACATCAGACGATCTATTACCTGATTGCTCCATGCATATAACATAAACTCCGGTGTATGATAGCATAACTAAAGTTATAAAATATTTTTAATTATGCGCATGTCGATTATAGAAACAGCGTTTTGTTGGCACTACATTCAACATTGAACATTCGACTTTCAATATTTTGAATGGAGCTTTACCAGTTCGATATTCAATCGACATTCGTTCGGCATTCAAAAAATAAAGATGAATGTCGAGTTAATTACCCGTTACAAACGGTTACATAAACGTGTACATAACCGTGTAGACAGACGGTTGCACAAACGGATACATGTACAGTTACATAAACGGCTACATAAACGTGTATATAAACGGTTACATAATCATGTACATAAACGTGTACATGAACGGTTACATAAACGTGTACATAAACGTGTACATAAGCGGTTACATAAACGTGTACACAAACGGTTACATAAACATGTACATAAACGTGTACATGAATGGTAACATAAACGTGTACATAAACGGTTACACAAACGGTTACATAAACGGGTGCATAAACGGGTGCATGAACGGGTACATGAACGAGTATATGGTACATAAACGTGTATATAAACCGTTACATACACGTGTACCTGAACGGGTACATGGTACATAAACGTGTACATAAACCGTTACATCAACGGTAACATAAACGGGTACATAAACGGGTACATAAACGGGTACATAAACGGGTACATAAACATGTTCATAAACGGTAACATAAACGGGTATATAAACGGTTACATAAACGGGTATATAACGTGTACATAAACGTGTTCATAAACGGGTACATAAACGTGTACATAAACGGTTACATAAACGTGTACATAAACGGGTACATAGACGGGTATAGACGGGTACATAAACGTGTACATAAACGGTTACATAAACTTGTACATAAACGGGTTCATAGACGGGTATAGACGGGTACATAAACGTGTACATAAACGTGTACATAAACGTGTACATAAACGTGTACATAAACAGTTACATAAACGTGTACATAAACGTGTACATAAACGTGTACATAAACGTGTACATAAACAGTTACATAAACGTGTACATAAACGGGTACATAAACGTGTACATAAACGGTTACATAAACGTGTTTATGAACGGGTACATAAACGGCTACATGAACGGGTACATAAACATGTACCTGAATGGGTACATAAACGGGTACGTGAACGGGTACATAAACGGATACATGAACGGGTACATAAACGGGTACATGAACGGGTACATAAACGGGTACATAAATGGGCACATAAACATTTACATAAACGGCCTGTAACCCTACGCGTACGTAAATTGAAGCCGGCACGTGTAAAATATCACGTAAATTTTAAACATGTTTCCCCATGAATCGACAGCATGATAATATAATAAAAATTAAACACATTTATTCATTGCTTTGTATAACAAATTTCTAATGCGAAAGTCAGCATTGAAAGTTCGGTAAATGTCTAAAAAAATTACATGATTATCGCTGATTTGCAGTTTTGAACAGGTTTGTTTTCAATGTTTTTAAAGACTTACAGAGAGTCAATGCGCCTCAAATAAACGGAAAGACTTTCCCTAAGGTGGCATCACATTTGTCGAATCGCATTTCACCGTAATTCTTGGTTCTTGAAAGTGTAAGGCAAATATCCGTGCGTTCTTCGTTCCGTACTAACGATCATCATAAGAATACATGTGTGACATATTGGCGCAAATCTCTACTAGTCTAATAGCGCCTGTCATATCGCTGGTTTAGAATGAGAAGGTCGTAAGTACTACTAACGACCTAATAAGACTGATACATATGTGGAATATGCATCACATGGCGCTTCTTATGAGCCGATTCTCATGAAAATAGGACATTGTCATGTTGACCAAACTGATTTTAAAGCAGCTTGTTTACCATAACTAAGGAGTAATTTTCAGACAGTTTTTTTTCTTCTTTTTTTTAAATCTTGATTTTGTTACGTGTTACTTACGACCTACTCATTCTAGGCCAGGAAAATACGCTTTACTAACATAATTTGTCATATCAAGTATCTGATATCTAAACATGAATAAGACAAGTTAAACACATATGCAACGAATGTATAGCCCAGTTAGGATATTTTGACAGTGACGTAGCCGTTAACTGTATACCAAAATGATTACAAGCATTGCATGAACAAGTAGAGTTTGGTAAATCATTGTCATTATTCAGCACAACGTTGTATGAGCCTTTAAAATTGGTTTTACACCGTGATGGTGGATTCTACCACTGCGTCACTATATTCGTAGTCTAACTGAACTGTATGTATATTTACCTGTTTTTTAACAACAATATCAGATCGTCGAATATAATCACAAGGACCAAACATCACTTCAGCTTGAAGTGTGCTCAGTAAATCACAAATATATCCTCCTCTTTTATAGCTAACACCTGCGCAATGTTGCCGTCCCGCGCACTCTTTAACGCATGAAGACAACGGTACTCCGAGAATTTTAGTAAGCAATGGTGCATCTGAATGGCATGTGTTAGACTCATAAATGACGTATTCGAAGTCCGGAAACACCACAAGTGAACGACTTAAAGACAGAGCGACTAAAACTACGTAAATTCTAAAAACAAATGATCGTTTGAACCCCATCATGTGATCATGTTTAAACTGATACTGAACGCCCAAACATGGTCGTGGTCGTAGTGAATATGAAAAGCTTAACGTAACTTAGATTAATCACTCTCACAGATAGTTTTATTTCCCGGGCTGTGCTGGCATTAAGTATTGAAATATGAAACGTTAATATTGATTTTACTGATATGCGTAATTGGACAAGTTAATTTAAAATTACAATTGCAATTAGACTTTTCAACCCTCTTGGTACCGACTATCCTATCATGAATTCATTAGCATGTTAAGTATGATCGCAGAATGTAATACAATAATGTAAACTATTAAAGAGGCGTTCCCTATAACTTTGATCGTTTAAATCGATTCAGGAATATTACACATTTAATGAGAATTATTATTTCTTAAACTCTTCAAATTTTCAACCAAAAGCTCACGCTAATTGCCGAGAAAAGAATAAAAACAGATTTCCGGAACGAGCCAAAATTGTCACGAGTTGTTTCCCTTTAACCACATAATAATAAATCGATGGAAGCGATAAATTTTTTTTGGGTGATTTAGATATATTTTTGACATAATAGAAACATATCTGTGCACACTTTCTTCTGACAAATTATAATAATTGATAGTGCTTTGTACAATTAGCTCATTTAATGTGATAGTAGAGAAAAATATGCTAGTTATAAGGAATGCCTCTTTAAGCAAGTAGTTCCAATTATCAGTCGGTACAATGTACTTTTCCGAAATATGACAGCTAAACTTGCTATTTAAAAGTCCATGAATCGCTGGCTTAGAATGGTCAAAATCAATATTTTGAGAAAACAAGAACAAACTGTCTGAAAACTACTCTTAACATATGGAAAACCCAACTTTTTGGACTTCAGTTTGGTCAACATGATAAATTAGGATTTTCATAAAAATAGGCCATAAGAAGCGCCTTGTAATACAGATTCCAAACATGTATGATTCTTATAAGGTCGTACGTGACACTTACGACCTTCTTATTCTAATCTAGCGAAATATCGGCATAGTTTAAAGTCGCGTTCCGGGGTACGCGTGTGCATGTGCCTAGCGTATGTGATCACTATAAGCAAGTGGTTTTGTATCTTTGATATGTTGTGTATTGTGTTTAATCAAATTGTTATGTTCTTCATACCTGTACTCTTTTTAATCTTCATTCCGTTGTGTTACAGTTACTTAGTACTACTGACACAGTCCATAAACTTATCATACACCCCTCGTGTGTTCGAAAAGTTCAAATATGATTTTGGTCAACATGTTTGTCGCATCCCTTGTCATGCGACAGTACCACGGGCATGTTGTTTTATCAACACTTAGCTTAAATCTCATATCAACCATAGGTGGCAGTATCAGTGTTTGCAAAAAAATGAACAAAGCCGTCACTGAGCTAATACACTACATGTACCGTATATATATATATGAGCCGCGATCTGAGAAAAGGGCCCTTAATGAAAAATTTTCGATTTTCATTTTTTTGCATTTTCCGAAGAATCTATCTTTCCTGTGTACAAGAAAGAAAGATTTTTGTCAATTTTTCAAATATTAACAATTTTATGACCTTTTAAAGGAACCAATGACATGGACATTTTTGGCAAAAAACTGGTATCTCAACATGGACATATTTTGTTACTGTTTGGTGTTTTAGTGGCATTTTCACACTGCTGTTAATCTGCTCGGATCGAATTTATCATTTGAATAATGATACTTATTTGTGAGGAGTAACATTTGTGTGTAAAAATATGCCTTTATCTTATTTTTTGTTGCCATAGCAACCATTTATTCAATTACTAAAATATGCAAAATTCTCTGGTTTACTACTACTGATCAGGAAAATATTACAACTGCAATATATGGGCTTTGTATTAAATAAATGCAGTCTACGTTTATAGCAGAACAGTAATACTGAATACAGAAGTTACTTTATTTCAGGGTATGTATGTAAAATAAATCCCCACCAGGTTTTCAAACGGGGCTAATCGGTTTTCCCTCCATCAGTCAGTCAGTTAGTTCGTCAAAAATCTGGATCCTGACATAACTAAAACATCTTTCAAGTTTTGTTTAGCAAATTTGATCTGTGGATAAGGTGCAATACAGGGAATTATGCACATCTATTTTTTATTGTATCTGAAATTGTGGTTGCTATGGAGACCGAAATGGTAAAAATATGGACAAAAAGACTAGATCCTAAAATTACTCATACAGTTTCCATGCTAGATTTATGAAACCTGGTATGTAGGTAGGAGACAATTAGAAGAGTATGAATATCCAAATATGATTTCATTTTAACAAAAAATTGGGTTGCTATGGATACCAAAATAGTGAAAATATGTAAATAATTACTAGATCCTAAAATTACTCATACAGTTTCCATGATAAGTTTATGAAACCTGGTATGTAGGTTGGTGACAATAAGAAGAGTATGAATATCCAAATATGATTTCATTTTAACAACAGATGTGGTTGCTATGGAAACCACAATAGTGAAAATACTTCCAAAATCTGGAATCCTGTCATAACTCATTTCCAACCTACGTGCATGAAATTTTGTATATGGAATTTGAAGAAAATTACATATAATGATAACATTTACGCTTGGATATTGTTTAATTCTGACAAATTAAGTGGTTGTCATGGCAACATAGATATAAAATATAATACATAGGGTCGTGGATTCAAACATGTAGGCCTCTGTATTGCTTGCAATATTAAGTGGCGTGTTTATGTTCAACTTCATGTTCTTCTTTGTCTGGTTTTCTCAAATAGTTTTACTTATATAAACCAATTCCGGCATATGATGATATATGATGGCAAATTGAATCCGAAATTATTGATATTTATTTCATAACATCATTAATGGCAACGCGGTTCCAAAAATATATTATGTTAGGATTTACATCAAAATATTGACTTTTTAATACTACCTTTCTACGAAATGAAGATAATAGATGTTTTTATATGTTATTCAAAAATGTACTATGAGAGACTGCTCACCCATTACATTGCTATAAATCACCCATAATAATTAATTGTTTTGTGGTCTGTCGATCCCAAAGGTCTTATTGTCTTGATTGTCTGTCACTACAGTTAGGATGCTGTATATGCCAATCAATATGTACATATGACAGGCTTGATATCGAAATTAAATTATTAACAATCTTCTAGTTAGCAGATTCCAATTAACAGGTTTTTCGTTTACATTTTTTGTGTTTTATCCAAAAATATCGCATTTCACACACTTTACACAGAAATGTTTTGATGTATTAAGCAAATTGTTCTCACCAACCTAACACAGTAAGCTCATGATTATTAAATGTCTTCATTAATAATGATGTGGTCTTCTGATTCAAAATTACTTAACTTATGTTTATATTTTGAAATGTTTTACCTCAATAATTTCACATAATGAACAACTTTTTAGAATAGATTATTAATACTAGTGTGGAACGACAACATTTTGTGGTGTTATTGTTAAACAGATTCCAGACATCATCAATTAAGTTTATATTTTGTTTATCCCAAAACATGGTATCTTCAACAAAAGCTTTAAGTTATCAATTTCTTACTATATATTATAATACAAGTTATTACAAAAATAATTAATAATAAAATGTGATTATGAATAACATTGTGATCAATTGATTCCGAAAATCCTCACTTTTGTTAATATTTTGGACTGTTTTACCCCAAAAGTAGCTCAAGTTGTGTATCACTTTTAAACTAGATTATAAATATCATAAGCAGAAAGTCAGCATGTGCCTATCTTAGTGGTTTATTACTAAATGATGTGATTAATGGCATTGTAGTTAACCGATTCCAAAAATCACCATTTTAGTTTATAATTTGAATGATTTTACCCCAAAATATCACATAGTGATCCAAATGGATAATGTATTATTTGATATATTATTCTTTAATTTACTCCAAACTAATTGTAGTTGTTTTAGATATAAAACGATTATAAATGTCAATGTGGTCAATTGATTCCTAAAATCCTCACTTTTGTTAATATTTTGGACTGTTTTACCCCAAAAGTAGCTCAAGACGCGTATCACTTTGAAACTAGATTATTAATATCTTAAGCGAAAAGTCATCATGTGCCTATCTTAGTGGTTTATTACTAAATGGTGTGATTAATGGCATTGTAGTTAACCGATTCCAAAAATCACCATTTTAGTTTATAATTTGTATGATTTTACCCCAAAATATCATAAAGTGATCCAAATGGATAATGTTTTATTTGATATATTATACTTTAACTTACTACAACCAATTGTAGTGGTTTTAGATATAATACGATTATAAATGTCCTTGTGGTCAATCGATTCCAAAAATCCTCACTTTTGTTTAATTTTGCAATGTTTTTGCCCAAAAATGTAAGAAAATGGACAACATTTAAGACATCAGATTAGCAATATCTTATGCAGGCAGACAACATGTGTCGAGCATACTGATTTATAATCATATAACATAATAAATGGCATTACAGTAAACCGATTCCAAAAATCACCATTTGTGTTTATATTTTGAAGGATTTTACCCCAAAATATCGTATCTTGATCAATAACTGATACTTTCATATGCTGTACAACACTACAAGATACTACACTCATATTGTAGTGGTTTTTAATAAAATACAACTATATATGACCATGTGGTCTGCCGATTCCAAAATTCCTCACTTTTGTTTGTAATTTGTCATGTTTTAACCCAAAAAATATAGGCTTCATGTGTTACTATAGAACTTCATATTAAGTATGTTACAAGGCAACAAGTATGTGGCAGGATACAACCTAAAACATTTTTGTGCATTTTTTGCCTCGTTCTGAAATTCGCAGAAAATGATGTCGTAACTTTAAACTCAATTTTCTCAATTTGATGCCAATGTCATTAAGGGCCCTTTTCTCAGATCGCGGCTCATATAGATTGTCTATCTAACTCCATAGTGTACAAGGAGTTAGATAGACAATCTATATATGAATTATATATACGGTACAGTGTAATTAGCTCAGTGACGGATTTGTTCATTTTTTTACAAACACTGATACTGCCATTTATGGGTGCAACCGTTTGGGGATTAAGAATTTTCTTATTTTCCAAGACTATTCACCTCGGAAAAGAAAACATTTTTTACCGCAAAAAACTTTTTCTGAAAGCATTAGTACCTGCAGAGACTCGACGAAGATACGCACGCGCACCTTATTGGTATGGGTATTTACAATAGACAGCTTCGCTGGCTATTAAATATCCTATTACAAAAGTAAAGAATGATATTTGATATTTTGGCCCCCATGATGTGTCATAATTATGATTTGAAAATATTCGTCAAACGTGGCGTCTATCTAATAGAAGTTGAATAATCAGGTACCTCACGACTAATTAAAAACTCTTAGACCGTTCCGTTTTACAAAACAAAACAAAAACATCGTGTGCTGCAGTTTACTTTAGCCAACTTTAGACGTTAAGTAACCAAAACGAAGAGGTTCTATCACATATTTAATTATATGTATTGATTCCGCATTAATCGTCATCCAAGTTGAGCACTTCAATGCTGTTGTAAATTTCCTTCGATCGAAATTGAAAAGAGAGTCGCGAATTCATTGTCCGAATGAGCGGGGAGTCTAAACAGTATGCAAGCTGCGAAGCACAATTGTGTGCTATTTGTAGCGAGTCTTGTGAATATAAAATCAAGGCCCCATAAAATGTCATGCGATGTCGCTTATGCAATATCTTCGATTTTCCAAGCGGATATGGACCAAAGACAAACATGGGAGGCTGTAAATTATCTATATTCCTGGACAAAATAAAACATCTTATTGTACTGTATGCCTACAATACTATAGTACAGTACAGTATAGGTACGTCGCTGATTTCATTGATTTTGAATCAAATTATGACAATTTGAATGCATTGACTTGTGTACTGTTTGCATTTGTTATCTCCCTTGGATACTACATAGCAACTGGAGTCCGTGTCTGTATCTACAACTATATCCTAGCGGTTATCTAATATTTATTAGATACCCATATAGGCAATGCCTTAGTTCATATTAGTTATTTTTCTAGTTCACAGTTCATTGTTGAGGATCTGACGGAAGATTGATTTAGTATATTGTCAAATAAGTTTTCCTCGTTAAAGTATTATTATTATGGTTATTGTTATTATTGTTAGTAGTAGTGTTAGTGTTTTTATTTTTATTATTATAAAAGTCTTCCACAACATGTACTAATAGTGTCCCCATCGGTAGCTGGACCGTTAATCACCCTGTGAAACTTCCAATCAGTTTACCAATGTTTCACAGGGTGCTAGACAAAACAGCCCAGCTGCTGATAGGGGTTCTGCACTACGCTGAAAAGTTATATATTTCCCCTTAGCATAGCGTAGGTTTCATAGCAATCAGTATAGGAATAAAATACTTACGGTTATTTTTGAGAACAATTTCGTCTTGTGTTTGTACGTAGTCCAAAGTCACGTGTTATTGCAATACTGAAATACTTCACGATCGGTAAAATGGTAGTACATGAAATGTCCATAGCAACCATATCGGCGAATTAAATCAAATATACTAGTAAAGGATGTATCTGATGTCATTTGCGGCATGGTCGTAGAAGGAGAAACACGTGCTTGTTTGACAGTTTCTTCCGGATTTACTAATAAAAGTAAGTTTTAATGGTCGTCGCTAAAATGCTTTCCAACTGGAATACAACGGTAAACTCTAATGTTAATGATACTAAAACTTTCAACAGTACGGATATAGAAGGGGGTGTAATCTATGAACTAGGAGCGACATCTGCGACGATTTGCATGACAATATGCGCATGTACGATTTTGTTCATCAGCGTAATCATATACTGTGCAATTCGGTTGAAAGGACAATTGCCAGCTGTATCTCGTAAACAATTGCTTCGTCTGGCAATAAGTGATCTGTTAGCTGGATTTACTCCTGGGATGTGCTGTTTACTTCTACTTCCGGTAGCCAATACAAATACAAAAGTATGTTCGGCACTTTTTTATCGTATTCTTTTCGGCACAGTATGCTACTTTATTAAATATTTGCGTCATATCAGTCAGACGGTGGATGGTCCTAAAAACAGAACAGTGTTAAGCGCAGCTCGGAACACCAAGGGTTCGATGGTTTTTAAATTACCAGCCTGTGCATGGGGATTGAGTGTGGTGATTAATCTTCTGCAACTAGCATCTATTACTCCAAGCCCACATATCAATGGATGTTTGTCACCTCAGCTGTTTTCGGACACTTCTGGTGACTACGTCATATAAATGTTTGGAGTAACACTATTGGTGCTTGATATATTTTACGCAAGTAGTATTCATATTCATGTAAGAATTCTAGAGCTCGTATTGAACGAGTAGTGAACGACGAATCTTCGCAGAGTGATAGAAATCAGGACCAACGAGAGGGTTGCGTCATATTTAACATGAAATGTTTCAACGTAAATATTGAAACAAGTAACCTACGACCTACTGCTGCCGCTGCCTCCGCTGTTGCGATAGGTCATATGACAAGACAAAGAGCTGCATGTGACATTTATTTATTGCTCTAATCTCGGCGAATTCAACCACCGTTACCTTCGTTTGTACCATGTTTCTGTTCACGTTCCAGATATCTGAGATTGACACAGGTATAGGTCTACAGATCATGGCTCTAAACTTCGACTAAAATACTTGTAAACTGGCATAACTTTTACAAGCGGTAGTTCATTTATAGAAACGTTCGAAACTCTAGGCGGTAAAGCCTTAAAAACTATTTATAAGCTTATTAAGGGGTACCTATTAAAATTGACTAATGAAAGTATAAGTCACACAATAAATCTGCTTAATGGTAGTGGTATAAATAATTTCAAAATGTTTAAATGTATTCTAAAATATGAGATTTATTATTTTGATCGAAAACTGATTCCCAAAAGTGCAATTTCCTGGAACGATGACCAATATATATATAATACTTTTGATATGTGCTACAACACAAAACTGTTTCAACGACTAGGACGAAATTAAGTCGACAACCTCTAAAGTAACTCCAAACTATGAAATATGATAAAACAGCAGCAAATATTTTACAGAGTGAAGTTAATAGATCACCTCGCTGCCTAGGAATGAGAAGGTTAGGTACAAATTCGATCTTTTGAGAAATAAAGAAAAAAATGTCCTAAAGTTTTTCTTTACTTATTGTAAAACAAACTGTTTTTATTTCAGTTTGGTCAAGATGACAAGTTCCACTTTTCATCTGAATGGGCTCACTGTAAGAAGCGACTTAGGATGTTAATTTTAAATATGTATCAGTCTTATAAAGTCGGTAGTAGTACTTACGACATTCTCATTCTAAGCTAGCGAAAGTGGACACGCCACGTAGTACGTGACGTCATTTTTTGGTTAAAGCTATATTCGACACAATAACGGTGTGCCATAGTGTATTTTGAGTGATGTCGTATTTCGTTCGGCTTCATCTAACGAACGTAATACATTATTTATAGAGGTTGAAAACAATACCAGGTCACATGATTGTAAGGTCTATACGTGATTAACGTTGATGAAGCATCCATAGCTGTTCTATATTCTGATATATTGACTTCTGCAATGCCTTATTCACTGAAATTCCAGCCTATCAGATGAAAAATTACAGCGAGTCCAAAATCATGCCACAAGAGTTGTCATGAATGTTTCTTATGACAAATCCAGTGCAGATCTACTGACAGAATTACACTGGCTTCCAGTTAAGGCTATGGTTATGTTCAAAGTTCGGTAATCTTATTCCGTGTCATCATGGGTACAGCTCCATCGTATCTAAAGACAAGGTTTGATCCTATTCGGCAAGGGTACAGACTACGATCACAAAATGACACTAACTTTCACATTCCTAGACGGCGAACAAAATTAGCAGACAGATCTATGGCCGTCTCTGGTCCCAAATGGTGGAACGATCTACCAAACTATCTCAAAGACATCAAAAGTGAAACCAGGTTCAGAGCATATTTGAAAACTTATTTGTATAGGCAGTTTCATCGGCAATGAGTGTGCTCTTTATCATATGACTAAATCTAGTTTCTAGAATCCAGGTTTTAAATTGAATGTTTTTAAGTGAATGTATATAATTGTGAAGCGCAATAGAGTATGATTTTCATAATTTTTGCGCTATACAAATGACATGTATTTGTATATACATGTAATGTTTTGCTCAACATCGCCTAACAATGTATTACAATGACGTACACTCTCTTTGACTCGGGGCTGTACATAATAATTATGCTGCTCTACATAGTTCCGTGTGATTGGTATCACTTCTGCTCACATGTGTGGTAGCGAAATGTCCATTTAAAAATAGATGTCTTCCAAGAGAAAACAACGATCATATCAGTTTGATAACCCAGAACAAGTAAGAAACACAGTACATGTGTTCAGTCGAGTCCTGTTCAGAATGATTACTGTCTGAATCATTATCACTAGCATCCTGTTCCAAATGATCGGAAACGGTTCCTGAACTTTCGTTTATACTACAAAATAAATCCTCGGAGAATTGCACCTGGGCACACTGAACTTAAAGAACCGTCTTCAAACTAGACATTGATTTCGGTTGCCATGGTAATAAGTTTTGTATTCATTTAAATTATCTAGCTAATTTTAGAATGGATAACTCATGGAACATTCTTGACAATTTCTTGTGATGAAATCCATTCTGCACCTTTAGATAAAAGAATTAACTATATGTATATATCTACTGGTATTCAGCGAAAAACTAGCACTGCCTTCTGGCAGCAATGATTTAGCTTACCTGTGACAATATAGCAGGATGAAATTTTGATCCATTTAGCTACTTTTAGACAGCACCAACTATGGAATATACATGAAAGGTAGGCTAATAATTAGAAATCTATGCCATCAGGCAGATTGTGCCAAGGCTGCCGTGGTTGATAAACCACCCTTGAACTCCAGCTGTGATCTTGACTTTTGAGATAGGAACCCGTGGGTGGCCCATGATACTCTGCCGCAAAAGAGGTTAGCGTGTATGCCAAATATAAGCAAGATCTAGTAATAATATATTCCTAAAAAAGGATTGCAATATTATAATGTTCGAAGAAAATCACTCTTATACAATAGTTCGACTTATTGAGTATAAGAGCGACATTTGACCTCCAATTCGACCTTGACCTTTGGGAGAGGTGCTTGGAGTTGTGCATGACTCTTTGTCTCATGGAGGGTAAAATTCATGCCAAATATAACTTATAAGAAAGATTGGTCAATGCATGACACACTTGTGACACATTCCATTTGACCTACAAGTCACATTAGTGTGACCTTGACCTTTGAGACAGGAGCACTATCATTGCACATTACACTCTCATAAGAGGTAAACATTCATGCCAAATATAAGCAAGATTGGTCACTTCATAACACAGTTATGGACAGACGGATGCATTAAAGCACACACATTCATCAAAGGTGGTGGCTAAAAAATTACAATACAATAATAACAATAAAAAAAGAGTATTTTAGATAATTTATTATCTAACATATATGAAATGAATCGATATGGTACATACAAATATTTAATGAGATTGATTTTATCAGCCTGTGATAAAGTGAACATAGAATGAAACAACAAGAAACTGATAATGTGCAAGCAATTCTGAACGTCTCTAGAAATACAAATTCCCCGACATTCTATTGTAAAATCTAAAATATTTGTGAGGGATTTAATTTTTGTCTTCATGGGTGGTCTCAACCACAAAATTAAATCCCAACGAATATTAATGATTCAAGTAGTATTTGACTAAGCGGATAATAAATCCTTGAAATTATGTCCCCCGTGAAATTGTCATTGTCACCGAAACAACGAAAATTTGTCCTAAAATTAAATGATTTTACAGTATTTTAACTTTTAAATACACACTACATACTTGTCAGACTAAATTAGCTGAAGTAGTGCCGTCTCTTTGACCCACCAAAAAATACATCAATTCATGGTACAGTTAAGTCTTGAAACAATGAGGTTGTTTGTTTCAAAGTAAAATATAGTCAACTAGAGCATGTGCACTAAGAGTGCCACTTTCATTGAAACTATTTTAATCAGAGGAAAGGTTGAGAATAAAGCTTGGACAAATTACTGTAAAATCATTTATTTTTGTAGGGATTAAATTTCATGGATTTCGTGGTTCATCTCAACCACGAAATTCCATCCAAACGAACATTAATTTTGACCCTTGTTTTATTACCAGAAATGCAAAATCCACGAAAGTCCCAACGAAATTGTCTTTTTTACCAAAACCAAAGAAATTAAATGAATTTACAGTATGTGACATCTATACAGACAGATGTCGAGCACTAAATCAGTATGTCCCAAATAATAAACGTGCATATAAGCGAGACATAATTATGAACCTGATGAAATCAAATGAAAATGACAATTTAATGTACACAGTAACCATATTGGAACACATAATAGTTTAACTCAGCATAATTTGAAGTTTTGCTTTATAATGCTCTGCCTAGTACCGGTCATCAATACGATGGCCCAGGACATGTGTATCATTAGCTTCTGGATCTGGAAAATACTGTAAAATCATTAATTTTTGCGAGGGATTAAATTTCGTGGATTTCGTGGTTCAACCTCAACCACGAAATCTAATTCCATTGTACACTATTTTTGACATTTGTATTTATTACCCGATATGCAAATTCCATGAATTAACTTCCCATCGAACTGGTCTTTTTTTTACCAAAACCACGAAATTTCATCCCATCGAAATTAAATGATTTTACAGTAGTTAAATGCCTTTTGACCAGGAAAAAAGTTGAAGCTATCTACCTGTTTGGGACATGTAGCCATGCACCGAGTACTAGTACGACATCATTTTACCAGGACCGTAGAATCTGTCCGAGGTATCTTTCCTATAACAGGACAGTCAAAGCCCCAGCACAAACTTTCACAATCTACTTTTCTCAGGGAATATTTCAAGCAAAACAATTTTCCAGTTGTTTCCCTTTGTATTATATAACACTGTACATTTCCTTTATACATAATATTTCACAGTAGCTTCCCTTTGCAATCGTACATCACACAGTTACTTTCCTTGTTACTTAATTACATCACACTGTACAGTTGCTTCCCTTTGAAATATCATACACTTAACAAATACTTCTCTTTTTATACATCCTACGATTACTTCCCTTTTTATTATTACATTGCACCACACAGTTGCTTCCCTTTGAAATATCATACAATACACAGTTACTCCCCTTTGTTTTATAAAACACCATACTCATAAAGTCATATTTCGGCCTTCTATACTAATTGTTACAGCTCTCATAGATTTACTGTTCTTTTTTCGTTCAGCAAATTTACGTTGATGTTTCTCGTATCTTGTTATTTCTTTCTTTCCGCTCTGAAAAAGAAATCACAGGAAAAAATTAGAAAAACAATATTGAGTCATATAGTGCGTCCAGGATACTGTGATGTTTACAATCGTTGGTCGGGTTTGTCTACCATTGCAGAATTGGTAACTTAAACAAACATAAACGGTCAATTATACACTCAAATAACACTGATAAATATTGCAAAGCTTGATTATTCCACCTACGTGGATTATGCCAAATTTTCCCACCTTTTTTATTATCCTGGGCACACTATATCATTGTTAAACTTTGTTTGTTCTTTGAATAAATTTAGTTTAAACATATTTACTCCCAATATTTACAGCATGTTGTTCATAAACAACTTATATGTAGATGTATATACAATTTCAATATAGGAAAGGATTAGAACGGAACACAAAGTCTTGTAAACTTTTTTCCTTTTATTTGGATTAATTATCATATATATGCAATTGCCTAACCCCACGTATGTCTCAGATGAAATCGTCTCAAATAAATTATAAAAAAATTAGCAAAAAATTGGATTCAATTTTTTTAAGTACATTGAAATATTTCAGAACTATCAAAATAAATCATAAACTGATTTTTTTTAACAAGACATGGCATATGAGTTTCAACATGTTGTAATGGATAAACAAACGGACAAACAAACAGATGAATAGACAGGACAAGGGCTCTATGTCTTCTGCACCAGTAGATGTCAGGGCAATAACAATCTGGGATCTACCGAACACAGTGGTGCTAATGGAGCCAAATTTATAAAATCAGATGTGGTCAACCATTATCAAACAGGAGGCCTACCATCACTTGTCTTTCAATATATCTGAATCAGTTTTTAATATGAAATTCCTTCAAAACATATTAATTTGACTATAACTTTGCCATTTTTTAAAGTGTATAGAGCTATATTGGAAGATATTTTTTTTTAAAGTTTCAAAAACTGAAAAACAATTATGCTTTCATATCCATTAGATCATTTTTCGCTTCAGTTTTAACAGAAATTCTCTGTGTGATTTATTTGACATGCAAACTGTCCATTTTCATACAAAGTGTTCTAGAACACCCTATGAAACTATAAGAATCGTCTATTTTTCAACGATTGAATAAAAGTACACGGAACCCATCCAAAGTTTTAATTTGCAATTTAGGTAGTCTAGTATCATACTAAAAACGATGCAAGTAATTATTTTGACATTGAATGACTGTTATAATATAGCTCTATACACTTTAAGATATTTTCATCAAATAACTTTAATACTGGTCAGAAATCATGGCTCTTCCAGGATATGTAAATCCGGAAAATTGACAAGTCTGCTGTGATCTACCAAACCCAATGTGGGGGTTACCTTTCTGACACTTCTATTTGATCCGTCTTCTTCGTCCATTTCTTCTTCGGTTTTCCACTTTGGTCGTATAACATAATCTTTATTTGATGGTGTAGGTACTCGGGCACGATAGATCCACCCAGGATCTCCAGGTCGTAATGCTCTGAAATAATCAAGGATCATACAGGGGTCGAACTTAGCGATATTTTCTACTAGCTAAACTTAGCTTGTGCCATTTGGGTTCATTAGCTAAAAGGCAAAGCTACTAGCTAAAAAATTTATCAAAGTATATTAACCAATTTAATTGAAAATTAACTGCTAAAAAGTGCTATGACCTGATCACTCTGCCAGAAGCATGAAACAGATAAACACAAAATCAAGATACATCAAAAAGGAAACTGCATGCAGTTCACATACATGTTAAATCATTTAAAACTTCAAGTTTCATCATTCATGCATCAATTTATGCTTGTGCGAATGTCGGGTACGAAAATTCTATGTCTGTTACCTCGGTGTCGCGGAAACAGGTGACATTTCAATTTGTTGCTATTATTGCATGTTTTGATGCTCCTTTTAGTCGTAAAACGATTCATTGAATTTATTACTAACTGTAACAAACTTGTACTCAATGATTGTTGGTGTATTTTTGCGGATATCTATGTCCAGATAAAGCAAATGGCATAAATAAATCACAATATCTTGGTCATAGTATATCAAGTAAAAGTGCCGAGCCATTCTGAATGAATGTGGATTTCCTGCCGCTGCACACTTTCGGTTTTACTTGTTGACAGATCAATGCAAGTTCACCGATAGTTAGTGACAGAAAACACGTTGTTTTTTTAAAATTTATATTTGACCATAACCAATTCTTTAAGTAGGACTTTTATTGGTGTTTGCTCCTTGTTTTCATACTTGCTAAAATATGCGAGTGACTTACATGCCACTCGCTATTCTGAATTTCTACAAGTTATAAGCAAGTATGTGAACTTAAATTCAAACCCTGTCATACCAAATATATGTGCTGTAATCCACCCAGGATCTACCGGTCTTAATGCTCTAAAACAATCAAATATCATACAGACTATTCCAGCTTCATTGGATGAAAATAACCCTAGATCAAGAGTAGATTCTGGAGTGATACTGAGTGATAGAGCAAACCACTTAGTTCATACCAGCATACCTGCCAAGGACTCCTATTAAAGTGGAGTTACTCCTATTTTAATTACAGAAAGTAAGTCTACATTTGCTTATAAAAGAACATTTATACAATATCCCAGCAAGCATAGCGAGCCCTATTTCCAGATTTCCCTTACTACTTGTGAAAATCCTTGTTGCTGAACTAGGGCCTAATTCACCAACATTTTAAGACTGAAACTCAGACTTAGACTTAAATTGACAACATTTACAATCAATGCCATTTCTTTGCAATTATATTTAACCAAGCGAAATTTTATCTGATTATTTATTGACAACCTACTGAACAAGAATAGCCATTTATATCAAGTTTTAGACTTACAATGTTGGTGAATTAAGCCCCTAGTACTAAGTATGTTTAAGAACACAAAATGGTTTTCCCTGTTATTTCACCGACTGTGGGAGGGAACCGTGTTGTAACATGTATATAAGACTTACTTTTGTTCTCCAGTAAGAGATTTATCCAGATCTTTTCTCGGTGTCATTCCTCCGTCTTCCATACTGTAATACAATGAATGTCATATAATGTATACAGTTACAACTACAACCACTGTACTCATCAAAGTATTCAAACAGGATTATATAATGTACATACTACATAGTTCATTATTTTACCAAGACCAGGTCTCTGGTTGTCTCAGTTCAGTACTTACAGTTGAACTATAAAGCGTTTATAATTATTTAATGCGTTTCTTTATCCTCACCACTGGATAATCCATATGGGCGAGGCCCCCAGAAGAGTTTTAGTACTTTCAGATTTTGGGAGATAGTGCATGCTACAGAAGATGCCCCAATTCCAGAAACATCCCTGGTTCTTTTACATGCCAGTGTATAGCACCATACATGTGTTTAAAGTCTCATCCAAAAGACAATCAGTAATTTTAGTTGGCTAGCCCTGGATTCGAACCCACAACCCCAATATCAGTAGAACTATAAAGCCCAAATTGATACTAATTCATTTAAGCTAGGTATTGAAACAAGATTCGATTTTCTAACTTATTAATCACTAAATTCACTTCTTTCAACAACTAATTCCTATTGTTATTTATCACCACAATGTTATCAGAGGAAAGAACTTTCAAAGCAGCCAGTTTTTCTATCCTGCAGAGCATCTAGCGAAGGAATTTTTGGTACCAATATTATATTGTCTTTGGTATGACATACCCTGGGATAGAATACGGGACCACCACACCAAGTTCATACAATGAGTGTCATAGATAAATCAGGGGTCAGCCATGAAAACACCTGACATTAATTAAATAGGGGTCAGTCATGAAATAGGGGACACACATGAAATAGCGACATACAGGAAATAAGGGTCAGTCTTGAAATAGGACACATTCATGAATTTGCTATCGTTCAAGAAAAAGGGGGTCATTTATGAGATAGGGGCCATACATAAATTGGTGTCATTCATAAAATAGGGCAACTCATGAATTTGGTAGAGGCCATACATAAAATAGGGGTTACTCATAAAATAGGGCAATTCATGAATTTGGTGTCATTCAAAAATAGGGACAGCAGATGAAGTAAGGGCCAGTCATGAAAAAGGGGATTGACGAAATAGGGATCGGTCATGAAATAAGGGGTCAGTGATGAAATAGGGGCCAGAAATACTAACCTTGTTCTTCTTCTCTTGGGTAACTGATCGTAATCACGCTGTTCTCTCTCTTCCTTGGATAATGATTTATAGTTTGATGTTAAATTGAACAAAGGTCTCGACCAGTCATCTAAACAAATAATAAACACCATGTTATAATTTCATGAAATGTAATCAACATGAAGACTAGAACTGAGAGTCTTATATATAGAAGAAAAGCTTGAAATTTGGAACTATAGCTAAGATTTTTAATTAGCAAAACAGATATTTTCCAACTTACTAGTGTTCACTTTCTTATATTTTTAATTGATGAATGAACTTTTTTAAAATAATTTTTAGTACCAACTTCTTCATCTTTAATTCTTCTTTTGAGTCAGATAACTTTATGCTTCAGTTCTTAAAGATTTCATAGAAGATAATTGTACTTGACGGTGTATGATCAGTTTGTATTTTACCGAGTGAGCAGCTGAAGTAATTAGTTATTATTCAGCTGCTAACGAGGTGAAATACTAACGGATTGTACACCGTGAAATAGTAAAATTCTATTTATTTCTTGCTTTAAATAGCTTTAATTAGATATATGCCCTTAATTGAATTAAAATACCCCCACTATATTCCTCAAATGTTTTGTGGACGTCATTTTCCCACAAAGAAAGCGCAGAGTTGCCATTAAGTAGTTCTTCTGTAAATGGCTTCAATTGTGTCCATCTTTTTACATCTATTATGTACATAATAGTGTTCTGTTATTTGTTAAAGATTAAGCGAACAAGTGAAAATGCTTCATTATTTTATTGTTGGCAGTGGGGAAATTTGCTAAAAAAGTAGTCTGTTTGAGCGAAATTATCAACAGTGAAATCATTGGGGAATAATCCACTGTTATTCCACCATAAACCACAGATAAGCATGAAATGTATAAATTTTGACTTACTTATCAGTTTACCAGCCTTCTCTTTATTATCTTTTATTTCTTTTGGATGTTTATACAAATACATCACAGCTTTACCTATACCACTCGTCTTCAATGCACCTGGGTTCAATGTTGGAAACTGTAAAGTGACAATGTACATTATACCGCACATGATATATTTACTATAAAGCCTTAAAATAGATGTGACATTACAGATAGAAAGCCTTAGGGCAGTTAAGACTCCATACTGTAAATCATAAAATCTCAATCTATGTGATACCCGACTTGGTAATTAGCTATTATCCACAAAACAGAAAATCCCTGTTTCAAAGCCAGAAATTCAACCTTTCAGTATGATCAAAGGAGGAAACTTTAGGATGCAAAAACCTGAAATCAGACACAAGCCTGAAAAATACCAGGCCTGGATCATTTTCATAATCTAATCTTATTATGATCAATTTTCGTAATGCAATTTATGCCAGGCCCACTAGTAAATACTTAAATTTTACTTACTTCTCCAAGTTGTTTAAGAAAATTTTCTCTAATTTGTAAATTAGGTAAACTTTTATCAGGTAAAGGTGCTAGCCACTCTGTCATTGCACTAAGTATTCCACAATCCAGGAAAGCACCATGTAAATCTGCCCTGAAAATACGAGTAAACATCATATACAAGTGTTCTACTGTATCAGAGGCATAATGGGATTAATGCACCAATCCTGAAAACAAGTCGCAAACTTCTGTTTCGGATGCCATTAGCAAACATCTCACACCACAACTAGGTTTCAACATGGTTTTGCTGTCAAGATTATGAGTAAGGAACTTAAAATGACCAAACTTTGTCAATTCTTTGAATTTTTTCATGAATTGTATGACCCCAGAATTTCAGTATTGACAAGGGTAAACAAAGTTGCGAATATATCTCTGGCTTAAAATGAGAGGGTCGAAAGTACAAAATCTATAATCTGAGAAAACAAGACAACCTGAAAATAACTCTTTGCTATGGAAAAACCACCTTTATGGACTTCAATTTGGTGAACATGACAAGTTCTGATTTTCCCAAAAATAGGCTCATAAGAAGCACCTTGTAATGTAGATTTCAAATATGTATGAGTCTCATAAGGTCATAAGTACCAACTACCAGATGGACTATATAACCAAACCTCTAACACTCCACCAACACTATAACACCTTTAAGCATCGACAGAGACCTATCAGTAACAGAGAATACAACCAAACAGGACAAGAACCTAGCTACAACTAGAGATAGATCTAAGGATCTTGACATTTTGTCCTATACAAACCTATGATTGAAAATCCACACAGAAAGAAACTATTTATTTTATTTACAACACACCTTTATAGACAATAACTCTTAATTACATTTCAATAAGAACAATTTTTATCATTCACTATATACTCATCTAACAATTGACTCATTTTTTTCAAAAAGAATCGGATCTATTTTTATCTCACGGTCACGTGACTTAAAGTACCGGATTTTTATACTTCGGTCAAATATTCTATAACATATGTACCCTGATGAAGGCTTTGTAAAAGCTGAAACGTTGGTCTTAATAAAATAATGATATCCTTAACCTACGTTGATCGTGTAGCTACATTTACACTTCGGTGTCTATATTGAAGGTCATAAGTAGTACAACCTTCTCATTGTAAGCCAGCAGTTGAGTATAACTTACTTTTTAAGTTGTGAGACAACAACAGGTAGATATTTGAGTTTCCTTATAGCTGGCTTCTTCTCCATGTTGAGACCACGATCCTCCTGTAAGAGAAAACATCCGACAATTTAATTGCTGAATTAAGATTTCTAGTTGATGCTATTTATAATGTTGTACCTGGAAGCCTGATGGTGTCAGTAGGGACAAATAAAAAATCAGGAAAATTGTATGTGGCCAAACAATTTTGCCAATCAAGAGGCCTAAAATAGCAACATTTTCATTTTTAACTCAGTTTGAATTAAAGAGGCATTCCCTATAACTAGCAATTTTTTCTCTACTATCACATTAAATGAGCTAAATGTACAAAGCTTTATCAATTATCATAATTTGTCAGAAAAAAGTGTGCGCAAATATGTCTTTATGATGTCCAAAATATATTTAAATCACCAATGATGATTTATCGCTTCCAGTGATTTATTATTATGTTGTCAAAGGGAAACAACTTGTGACTATTTTGGCTTGTTACGGAAATATGTTTTCATTCTTTTCTCGGTATTTAGTGGGAGCTTTTTGTTGAAAATTTTAAGAGAGTTTTAAGCAATAATGATTCTCATTAAATGTATAATATTCCTGAATCCATTTAAACGATCAAATTTTGGGAACGCCTCTTTAAAGAAAGTCCTTCAGACAAGATTAAATTTACCATTACTTTGCCATTTCTTGAGATATTTGCATGAAATAACTTTTACTTTGGTCATAAGTCATTGCTCTTTCAGCATTTACTGACTTGTTTCAGGTCTAAAATACCCGTTCGGATGGGTATTGCCACTTGTATGTTTTAATGCAACTATACAGTTCCAAGTGAGGCAGTGTTTTTTTTAAACTACCTATTTGTTTTTTGAATAGGTAGCTAAGTTTCAGAAAACCAGACCTAATGCTAAACATAAAAGCAATATGGTATGGCCTAAGGTCCCCCTACCTCAGCTGCAACTTTCATTCTGTTGATCATATCAGCTATCAGATCATCACTGTCATTGATTAAATCAAAATCTTTCCTTTTTCTTCGTCGTTTCTGCATTTCTTCCTTCTTTCTCGCCATCATAACTTCAAAATCTGACACAAACTCTCTAAAAATAAACGTTTAATTGTAAGTTCAAATTCTTGATGACTTTTCATTGACTTCCTAGCAGGTGATGTCACTGTGCACATAAATATTCTGAACTGGATATCATATGTCAATAAAACATGGAAATGTTCACTTTGACCACATTTATAAATAAAGGATCTTGCTTGAGTGCTCATTACATGCGAGTTTTATTAACAAGAGGGTCCAAAGGGCCCTGGGTCGCTCACCTGCTTGGCCTAGTGACCTAGATTTTGGCCCAAATGACACAGTATCTAACTTGACCTAGATTTTATAGAGATAAACATTGTGACCAAGTTTCATAAAGATAGAGTCAAAATTGTGACCTCTAATGTGTTCACAAGGTTTTCCTTTGATTTGGCCTAGTGACCTAGTTTTTGACCCCAGATGACCCAATATTGAACTTGACCTAGATTTTACAGAGATGATCATTGTGATCTAGTTTCATAAAGATTAGGCTCAAATTGTGACCTCTAGTGTGTTCACAAGCTTTTTCAATGATTTGGCCTCGTGACCTAGTTTTTGACTCCGGATGACCCAATATCGAACTTGACCAAAATTTTATAGTGATGATCAGTGTGATCAAGTTTCATAAAGATTAGGCTCAAATTGTGACCTCTAGTGTGTTCACAAGCTTTTTCAATGATTTGGCCTTCAAAGGCTTGTGACCTAGTTTTTGACCCCGGATGACCCAATATCGAACTTGATGTAGATTTTATAGAGATGATCATTGTGATCAATTTTCATAAAGATTAGTCTCAAATTGTGACCTCTAGTGTGTTCACAAGCTTTTTCAATGATTTGGCCTTGTGACCTAGTTTTTGACCCCAGATGACCCAATATCGAACTTGACCTAGATTTTATAGAGATGGTCATTGTGATCAATTTTCATAAAGATTAGTCACAAATTGTGACCTCTAATGTGTTCACAAGGTTTTTCAATGATTTGGCCTAGTGACCTAGTTTTTGACCCCAGATGACCCAATATCGAACTTGACCTAGATTTTACAGAGATGACCATTGTGATCAAGTTTCATAAAGATTAGGCTCAAATTGTGACCTCTAATGTGTTCACAAGGTTTTCCTTTGATTTGACCTAGTGACCTAGTTTTTGACCCCAGATGACCCAATATCGAACTTGGCCTAGATTTTATGGAGATGATCATTGTGATCAAGTTTCATAAAGATTAGGCTCAAATTGTGACCTCTAATGTGTTCACAAGGTTTTCCTTTGATTTGGCCTAGTGACCTAGTTTTTGACCCCAGATGACCCAATATCAAACTTGACCTAGATTTTACAGAGATGATCATTGTGATCAAGTTTCATAAAGATTAGGCTCAAATTGTGACCTCTAATGTGTTCACAAGGTTTTCCTTTGATTTGGCCTAGTGACCTAGTTTTTGACCCCAGATGACCCAATATCAAACTTGACCTAGATTTTACAGAGATGATCATTGTGATCAAGTTTCATAAAGATTAGGCTCAAATTGTGACCTCTAATGTGTTCACAAGGTTTTCCTTTGATTTGACCTAGTGACCTAGTTTTTGACCCCAGATGACCCAATATCGAACTTGACCTAGATTTTATGGAGATGATCATTGTGATCAAGTTTCATAAAGATTAGGCTCAAATTGTGACCTCTAATGTGTTCACAAGGTTTTCCTTTGATATGACCTAGTGACCTAGTTTTTGACCCCAGATGACCCAATATCGAACTTGACCTAGATTTTATGGAGATGATCATTGTGATCAAGTTTCATAATGATCAGGCTAAATTTGTGACCTCTAGTGTGAACGGACGACGGACGACGGACGGACGGACGGACGACGGACGAAGAGCGATCACAAAAGCTCACCTTGTCACTTTGTGACAGGTGAGCTAAAAAGAGGACAAAAAATATGACACAAGACGTTGCAGAGTGTCATATTGCTTTTGCTGACGAGTTTAATAAAACTTGTATGTAATTAGCATGAATGTACAATTCTATTAATCACATAACCTTAGCGAACTTTCTTGTTTAAACTGATGATGGCTGCTACACAAAACGTAGCGTTACAATGAGCACGACGTCATGACGACATTTGTATCTCTAACACCATAGGCCGATCAAGGCATGGATTGGCTTAAGTTATGTCAAGCTAATTTAAATATTTATGTAACAGTCTGGGAGTGCAATATTTCCAGCACGGCTTTCAGGCATTCCCAGACAGCAGGTTATGTGATAAAACAATATTGTGATATATTACATACACAGGACATACTCAGGATTTGCCCATAAAGAGCTCCTAAGGCATATTTCAAAGTATTTTAAGAGAAAACTGATTAAAAGGCACCACACTTGGATTTAACACCGCGGCAAACAAATTCTGGTTTTAATGCGTTGTGGTATTCAGCACCTTTTGAGCATGGCTAGACACCAACACTGGTCTGCTGGTCTAAGGCCAGTGAAAATAAAATCAAGAAGGACAAGTGAAAGTCTTGAAGGACCAGTAACTGTTTTATTTACAAATTTTACACTTCTTTTCTGTCGGACTAGTGACCAAACTTTTAATAGTTAGTGTTTACCCCTGTTAAGGCACTATGGTACTCAGCACCTTTTGAATGTGGGGAAGAGCATGCATACTTCACTGGTTCTAATGAGACATAGTGCCCAACCCTGGAAACAAGCCCAAAGTTGCTATTGGCTCCATACGAACACATTGATCAGGGATTCCCCGGACATTAACAAGATTTCAAACACTGTTTTCTTGTTAAAATTCAAATTAAGAAACTTCAAATGACCATAACTTTGTATATTTTTTTATTTTGTACAGAAAACATCACAGGAAACTGTATCATTGATGAAGACCACTATTAAAAAGAAAATTAAATTAGTTTTGTAAAATTAATTGAAATTTTTTTAAAGAAAAATATAAATTCACCAAAAATATTTTTTTCATTATCAATGATACAGTTACCTGTGGAAAACATCATTATTTTTTTTGACGCAGCAAATCAGGATTTCTGGATTATTCTGGAATAATAGTACCCCTGAACTTACTCTCCATCCTTGCCATCTTGTCTAGCTGCAGCATCATTCTCATCATCAGATAACTCTGGTAATGTTGGTTGTGAAGTTGTCTCCCCTGTTGCCATACCTTCACCTTCATCATCCGATATCATCGCTGAAAATTTGTTGAGGTTATTTGTTAAATTTGGTGTAAGATCGAGATTTATTTTACCAAGTGATCACAGTAATCAATATTTTCATGTGAAAATATAACTTTATGTGATTACGAGTGAAATAAAATAAGATGTTTCACCAAAAATCAACAAATTTTCTGTGCATTATTTGCTTCATTCTCTCATTAAGACGTATGATAATGGGCTAAATTGAGAAAATTATGTTGACATTAGAACATCACAACATGACAATTATGAAGTCATAATGACATACACGCATATCATCCGATATCATTGCTGAAAGTTAGGTCATAATTAGCAACCAGGCCCGGATCACCCGAAGCATCTAAAGTGGGAATCTCAACTCAAATTGAGATTTTGCAAAAATCAGAGTCTGAATTTGAGATAAATATGAAGTAAGAATTCTATATAGTTTACTGTAATAAACTAAGAACAAAGCTTGCTGTTTTTTATACTAATTTTATGTTTATCCTACCATGTAAACTATCGAAACGTTAATGGCAATATTTGAGATGAAATCTTGCTCAGATTGAGATTCTTCGGGAGATTGGGGCCAGTGGTCATAATAATAAGGGGTCCTACTGAGGCATACCTGCCAAGTTAGTTCAATCCAAAATAGGAGTGCTAAAGCGAAACATGTCATAAGATGCACTTAAAAGGGATTTAAAAGGAATGTATTAAATCTAGGTTATAAATATGGGACAGAAGATCATAAAATGAACCAAATTTACTTTTGTGCTAAGTAAGTGGTCTTGGAAACCAGAAATTTATGAACGAAAATTGGAGTAACTCCACTTTAATAGGAACACTTGGCAGATATTCAAAATATGTAATCCGGTAAACAGGTCGCATTCGCAATAACAGGGGTGTTGATGACAGCCGAACATGTTTGACAAACAAGCAACCTTCAATGACATTATTTCCGTATACTGTAAACCTAGAAATTATTTCGCGCGATTTAAGTTCGCGGTGTTAATAGCCGCGAACATGTCCAGGACAAGAAAAACGCAAAAGTTTCTCGTTTTGAAGGAAGTTCATCATTTTGGTACGACGTTTACAAGATCGGTTTAGACGTGCTAATTTGTCAAAATATGAAATGTTAGGTAAATCACTTTTTTTCTGAATTATATAACAACCATTTATGATTACGGTCAAATCATAAAAACACTTTAAATTGTTTTCTTGAAAAAGTGTTAAACTATACACTCAATAATTATATTAGGTGCATGGGTGTAAATAGCGTTGTTTGTTGTGTCATAATACTGAAGGACTGATAGTCCAATTAAACTGTGAAAACATTCCCAGCGTAGTTTGCAATTTTTGTAAACAATACAATAGGTAACTATCTGCATCAAAAAGAGTTTGAGAGGGTTTAACAAATGTGAAAACTATAATTAAGAAGCAATTATATACGAAACGAGCAAACAAATGCGACTTAGTCTTCGCGGAGTTCGTGGGAGACTTAAAAACGCGAAAGTTTGTAGCCGCGAATATGCCGACAATCGAAAAACGCGAAAGTTTGTAGCCGCGAAAGTTTCTAGGTTTACAGTATATTTAGTCATTTCAAAGTTTAATGAGGATTTAAGCCATTTATTGGTTTAAAACTACCTTAAAGGTAGAAAATTTAAGGGATTGATGTTATAATGTGTAGAAATCTCAAGGACTGGTATCAGTACAAGACAAGGACACTAAAGACCTTTAAACGAACACTGTAACTCTGTGTAGCTCAAACGTAGCTCAGTACAAGATACGGAAATTTAAGGGTCTTTATGAACACTGTGTAGCAAAATCATACCAGTTTTCTTTTCCTTTTTACGAGCAGTAGCCTCCACATCTGCTTCACCAAAACCTTCAAATTCCTCTTCTTCATCGCTGGATCCAAAAATATCAGCCACTAAGTCCCTGAAATATACGATTACAAACATATCAGCCACTAAGTCCCTGAAACATACGATTACAAACATATCAGCCACTAAGTCCCTGAAACATACGATTACAAAAATACCAGCCACTAAGTCCCTGAAACATACGATTACAAACATATCAGCCACTAAGTCCCTGAAACATACGATTACAAAAATACCAGCCACTAAGTCCCTGAAACATACGATTACAAAAATATCAGCCACTAAGTCCCTGAAACATACGATTACAAACATATCAGCCACTAAGTCCCTGAAACATACGATTACAAAAATATCAGCCACTAAGTCCCTGAAACATACGATTACAAAAATATCAGCCACTAAGTCCCTGAAACATACGATTACAAAAATATCAGCCACTAAGTCCCTGAAACATACGATTACAAAAATATCAGCCACTAAGTCCCTGAAACATACGATTACAAAAATACCAGCCACTAAATCAGAATAATCAGTAACAAGTAATTTGGAATTACTAGTGATACAGATGTCTCCTACCTGGTTTTCAGTAATTTACCTCATTTTTTGTCCGAATAGAAAATAATTGCTTAGAAACTGTTTGAGCTATGACAGGATCCAGGTTTTATTGACAGACTGACGTATAGAGGGCAAACCTATAATCCCCTCTAGTTGAAACCAAGACTTCTCACACTTTATGCAAACACTGTTCCACTAGGCTATCAAGGAGGCAGCCCTCTTAGAGAGTCAAAACATTATAGAGTAACATAGATATTTTCTTACTCTTTGTCACTTTCCTCCTTCTCCGCATCAGATCCAGCTCTTAAAATAAAAGAGAAATATTTTAAATACAATACGTTATTTTATTTCATTGTTTATTGATTATTTAAAAAATGTGGCAGTTTAAAAATCATTTAATCATTTAATTTTTTTAATTGGGACACCAAAAACAATGCCAATTCTTTGTACCTCTGGTAAACAGATTCAAAACGCTAAAACAAGACTGGAACACAACAACACTGTGTCATACATATTATATTGAGTCCCTTCGATGTATGAAAGGGTTCCCTAGGGCTTTATTGATTGGATAATTTTTTTAATTAATTCTGACAATTCACCGATAATTTTGTTTTGAGTACTTCTGTCACCGTGATTGTCTCAGATCTCCCAAAACTTTCCAGTTTCAGTGACATTTCAAGGACTTGGTTTGAACTGGTATTTAATTACTGTAAAATTGTTTAATTTCAATGGGACAAAATTTTATTGTTTTGGTAAAAAAGACCATTAGATGGAACCTTAATTCATAGATTTTGCATTCCAGGTAATAAACACAAGGTTCAAAATGATTGTTTGATGGGATTTAGAGACTCAAAGGGAAGACTGGGCTTGCCCAACTGTATCGCCTCTTAAAATAAAGTCATTATTAATATTATTTAATTTCGTGGTTGAAACTGAACCACGAAATTTAACCTCTCATGAAAATTGATGATTTTACAGAACTTACTTTTCACTTCCAGCGGGTGACTGTGGGGGACTCCTACTCCCTCGACTCCCTAGTGGTGAATAAGGCGGGGTACCACTACCAGCTGGGGATACTGACCGGGATCGAGACCCACTCCGAGATCGAGATCTATCAAAAAAGGCAAACAATTATATCATTCACAAACATCCAGACAATGTTTCTATATCTGAAGTCATAATATCACAATATATTCAGGAGCACTAAGGCCCAATCCTTAAACCAAGTATATTTTGAGTGCTGTTAGCATATATTCCTATAATACCATAAAACTGCTTCAATGATTTGAAATACTAAAATGGCTTACCAAAACAATCAGAAAGAATTATTGTGACATGTTTTTTTGCGATAGAATATCACAATAGATTTCCTATAGTTTACCTGCTTCTATCACTAGCTCTTGAACCAGAATGACTTCGACTTCTAGCACTTCCTGCTGGAGAACCTGACCTTGACCTTCTTCCGGCACTCCCAGGACTTCCTGACCTACTTCTAACTGGTGACCCTGACCTTGAACGACTTCTAGCTGGCGACCCTGACCTTGAACGACTTCTAGCTGGCGACCCTGACCGTGACCTACTTTTTACTGGGGAACCTGACCTCGACCTACTTCTTGCTGGGGAACCAGATTGTGACCTACTTCCAGCAGGGGAGCCCGACCTTGACCTACTTCTGGCAGGGCTTCCTGATCCTGACCTACTACGTCTGCTTACAGGGCTGCCTGACCTAGACCTACTTGCTCTGCTACCTGACCTACTTCTGGCAGGGCTACCTGAACGACTCCTTGCTGGGCTACCTGACTGACTCCTTGCCGGACTACCTGACAGACTTCTCACAGGACTTCCTGACCTGGACCTACTTTTCCTGCTACTGGGACTACCAGACTGACTCCTAGGTGGTGACCCAGACCTTGACCTACTTCTTGCTCCAGCACTACCAGCAGGTGACCCGGATCTACTTCTTTGACCTTCATCCGGTGAGGGTGACCTTGACCTACTTCTGGCTGGACTGCCAGACCTACTACGCTGACTACCTGTAGGGGATGGAGATCGGCTTCGGTCTTGAGTGGGTGAAGCAGGAAGACTATCCCCTGCAGGCGATTGTGGAGCAGATACACTTCCTGTGGGAGATACAGATCTACTCCGATTGATCGGAGACCCTTGGTTACTTTCACTTGGAGAAGCAGGCTGTTCCATTTCAACATCACTGTCAGCTGATGCTGGTTGCTGTGTATCTTCCACAGGGGATGCTGGATCATCGTAATTCCTATCTACGCTGTCCTGTGTGTTATCTCGGGAAGGTGAGTCACTTTCATCTTGTGGTATATACGTTGGAGGTTGGGGTGAATCGGGTCCTGTATCACTGAACATAGGAGACCTAGGGGGACTTTCTGGAGAGGCTGGTGCACTACCCATAGGTGATTGTGGAGAACCTGGACCTGGAGATGCTGGGGGACTGTTAGCTGGTGAAGCCTGACCACTATGTGTAGACATTCTCTCTGCTTCTCCATCAGACTGGGAAACATCTCCTGCAAAGTAATAATATTAAAGGCATTTTGCCATTATATACAAATTACAATGAACAAATTGATGTTTTGTAAAGCTTTTCTTCATTAATGGCTTTCTTCATGTGCTTTTGATCATTAGTTACCAATTGATTTTTGTAAAGCTTTTGTTCATTATTTAACAACCATTGCATGCTAGTATTCATTAACAATAATTCTAAGCTTTTTGTTCCAATTATTCACTCCTATGAAGGATTATTGTTAAAAGCCGAAGTGTTGGTAAAAATAAAGTACATAGAAACTCAATTATTACGAAATCCTGCTGACCCAGAGATTCCTTACGCTATATCCGATTTTCGCTATATCAGTACAACGAAATTTCGTTATATGAGATTGGAGATAACGTATTTCGTTATACATTGTATATTAAAATCGTTGTGTTTGTCATTTATAAGTACAGCATGCACAGCCTGCTTCGAAATGTTTAAAGAACAGTATACATGATGTTGAACAATGTTTTGAAATTATAAACTGATAAAAAAATTGTTATGAATGAGCTCCATTCAATATCTTACTTCGAGTATATTAATCATTATTCTGTGCGAAGTAATGCATTATCTAAACAGTTTGACAGGATATGCGTTTTATATGAAAAGTCAACTAGTTAGGAAGTTCTAAGCACGAGCCGTTAAACCATCAAACAATTCAGTAAGTAACGATAGCGAAGGTGACATGGTTGATGAAGGCCCAAAATATTTCATCCTGTAACTAAGATTTCGTTTTATAGTAACAGTTGCAGCTACGTTAAAAAAATATTAACCTCGTAAAGTCAACAAAGTTTAGGGGTATAATTATTGGTTAGGTCAGTTATTTGCAATGATAAATGCCTGCGGCGCAACTACTTAACACCTTTTAAGATTGTTTGAACAGACATTTTCACACAATTACCGACTTTGTTATAATCGAGCAGTTTTGCATACAAAATGCTTCAACGGGCCATAGAAATAACTACATTATAACTGATTTTTCATTATATCCGATTACATTATAAGCAAGTGGTATTACATTGAAATAAAGAAGGGACGAAGTCGGGGATTATTTTTCCATACGCTATAACCAAGTTTTCATTATAAGCGAGTTGCACAGTAGATAAAATAGATCTGTTGTCAGTTGTTAGTACTACATACTCCTCTATTAGTTTCAATTCTATATTCAGTTGTAAACTTTCATTCAAGATTCTGCTAAATTACGTTTTGGTAACTTTTAGTTCCTCAGGGTTCATTTACTCGACCATCTACAACTTACACAGCAGGACTCGACACTTATCTTTAAGGACCAGTGAAAAACGTGAAGGACCAGTAACTGTTTACAAATCTAATGCTTTTTTACTGTCAGACCAGTGACAAAAAAATAGTTATTGTCAACCCCTGAACAGTTGGGGGGTGGAGTTAGTGTTATCTAAATAGAAGTACCTGATTCCATCTCTTCTTCATTTCTGCCTACACCTTCACCATCACTACCTCCCTGTACATAAGAAACATACAAATCTCATCATTTAATTTCGAGACATTATTTCGTGGTTTTGGAAAAAAGACTTATTTATGGATTTTTCATTTCAGGGGTCATACAAGGTCAAAACTATTGTTCAATGAGATTTTATTTTGTGGTAGAAGGCATTGGGATCAAGTGGTTCAGGGTTCAACCCCCGTCTGAACCACTGGTTCATTTCTCTAAGCAAGAATAACCCACATGCCCCACTCCACCTAAGTGTAAATTGGTACATGTGAGGGCAGTGTCTATTTCTGTGTGACACAGACCTAACTAGTAGATGTTGGCTGCCACACACACAGGGGAGATCTGAGAATTAGTCTCTTGAGGGACACATGAACGCAGGTTGCCTTATGTAGCCCAATAACCAGGGTAGTTAAAATGTCAAAGGATGGTTGACAGCTGAACTGCTGAAAACAGCCCTTGAAAAGTTTCTTTCTCTTAAAACCTTTGTTAATATAATCATCTTCTACTGTTGATGGCCAACAAACCTTGATGTAAAGTTTGAATATCCTGGAGAAAGGGCCCAAGGTTCTTGAGTTATTGAAGGGAACTCATTTGGTCTACCGACAGACAGATATGTGCAAAGCAATATATTATACTAATTAATTTATACCCCTCATCAAAAATTATGGCGATGGGGCATAATTACCTCTTTGAGACTGTAATCATATTCAGGTTCGTCTTGTAGTGGTGTTCCTCCTCCATCACCTGAAGTCAATGAAATACAATATTTAAATTCATCAAACTCAATTTATCCGAACAGTGAGTTAGGAACTTAGGAGATACAACAACCTTGTAGTGTACAATTATTTGTGACACTAATGCACTGGGTCAGCCAAATGAAACCAGGGCCCAACCTTGGTGAAGGTTGGCCGGGAATTTTGACTTTTGCTTTTTCAACCCAGGGTAAAAGTCCAGTCATCCAGAAGGTAAATCCCCCTACCCCAGGCTACCCATTGCCCCGCCCTAAACCAGTTAAATATAGTTCCATCTGTAGTTTCCAGCTATTTAGCCGTTGAACAAAATCCCCCTACTCACTCGACAGTGACAGGGGATATTGGGAAGGTAAAAACCTATTCAGCTGTCGCTGATGCTATCTTTCTATCTTCTTGAATTTTCCCACTGTCGTATTGTTTGCACTCCCAGAATGTTCTTCTTCTTTTTCTTCTAATCTTCCATGTAATTTGCATGGCCCACTATGGGGCATTATAGCAAATATTTAGAGACACTGAGACAGAGGTGAGATACAAGGAATCCCGGTGCGATACCCTAGCTCGTTTCGAATAGATTTCTTGGTTCTTTAACGTGCCCTGTGAAAAGCACTGATACACGGGATACTACCTCTGGGTTTCTTAACAGGATCATCTCTAGTTGGCTGGGAAACACAAAATAGCGTTTCTGAAATTACCAACGTCACCAAGTGGGGACCCCACCAAGTATCCCGGTGGCTTGAAGTTGAACACTGGCTTCATTGTGTTTCTTAGACATATGGCAAATTTTTCGAGATGAGGTGATTGTAAACTAATATAATATTAAAATATTGTATCTTACATGGCCTTACCAGTTTAGCGTGGACAATGAGTTGATGAATCAGTGAATCACTGAATGTCAACATGGCAGAGTGATCGGTCATGATCAAAATGATGCCATTTGCGTTCTGGCGATAATACAGTCATTATAATTGGAATTGGCACATACATAACAAGAAATGAATAAAAACAGTCAAGAAAAACGTTTACCTTCAGCAAAATCTGCCTCCATTTGTTCACAAAATAGTAAAATGTGCTGATAAATCTCACAAAAACAAATCTTGCACAATAACCGAGGTAATCCAAATAAAAAAGTTGTTGATGACTTAAAAAGAAATTTATCGCTGTCGTCACAATGGTTTCGGTAGAAGGATGGATCGTTTGTTTATATGGGTTAAATTACAGTCATGAAACATGCACATTTCAATAATATATTGTAATCAGATACCCTTTTCATGGGCGGATCCAGGATTTTCGGTTAGAGGGGGGGGGGGCGTAAGAAATTTGCTAGGGTCCAGGGCATAGTCCTGCATGGGCGTCCCCCCTTGGATCCGTCTATGTTGACGTTAGTTGTTAGTTGAACATATTTATTTAGCGCTTTATATAGCAAATCTCTAAAGCGCTTAAGGCGCGAAAATCAGTTAGTTTGACAGTTCATTAAAAATCTGAAACAATTTCACTTGATTCACTGATATGCACTTTTAAACAGATATGTTTTTAAAGTCTTTTTGAAGACTGTCAGAGAGTCAATGCGCCTGATTTCCACAGGAAGACCGTTCCATAAGGTGGCAGCACATTTGTCGAACCGCATTTCACCGTAATTCTTGGTTCTTAATTACTTTAGGAATGTTTAATAGCATATAGCAGTGTCTGATCTTAAAGACCTGGTTGGCTGGTATTCTCTAGTCAACTCATTCATGTAGACAGGAGCATGGTCATATCTGACGTAAATGAAAACGTGACAGACATAGATCAAATGCTTCTCAATTCAAGCTCAAACGTCCGAACAATTTAATAATTTCACAAAATTTTATGACGATATCTTGTAATAATCTAGCAAACATATGGGATTGTAAATTAATCAATTCAGAATTTATAACTAGTTGAAATATTGAAAAGGGTACGTACGTTACGTCGGTCGAGGGTGGTAGCGCGTTTCTATGGTAATACAACGGCTGGTCACATGTTACTGTGTTGCATAATCAAAGTTAAATTTGTATCTGCGGTAGGTAAAAGATAAATGTTTATAATGATATAAGAAATAATTAATTATTATTTAAACATAAGTATAATAAAATGAGAACAATTTTCTACGAATATATAGAATGACCCTCGTACCTTAAATTTATGAACACTTTGTGAGTCGTGATAGAAACATCCAAGCAATTTAACAAGTTGATTTGAACAGTGGGACAACTTCAACATCTGAAAAAAAGGTGATTTGAACCTTGGAACAACTTCAACATCTGACAAAAGGTGATTTGAACCGTGGAACAACTTCAACATCTGATAAAAAGGTGATTTGAACCGTGGAACAACTTCAACATCTGACAAAAGGTGATTTGAACCGTGGAACAACTTCAACATCTGAAAAAAGGTGATTTGAACAGTGGAACAACTTCAACATCTGATAAAAAGGTGATTTGAACCGTGGAACAACTTCAACATCTGACAAAAGGTGATTTGAACCGTGGAACAACTTCAACATCTGAAAAAAGGTGATTTGAACAGTGGAACAACTTCAACATCTGAAAAAAGGTGATTTGAACAGTGGAACAACTTCAACATCTGAAAAAAGGTGATTTGAACCGTGGAACAACTTCAACATACATGCAGAGAACAACCCAAGAATGATTAAAGATAGCCTACATGACTTTCCATTGAAAAAATATGTCTTCATGATCGATGATGGAAACACGCATGAGTTGTAATTGATAAGTTATCTGGCCTAGTTATACTGGTTTTGCATTCATATGGAAAACAACTGACCCGAACTCTATTGTCCAGATATGAATATTCAAAAGGCTCAAGTATTTTAATAGTAAAACTCTATTTGTACCTACAGATAAGTGGATATCCGGAGATTTGTTCAGAGGTCTTCTGTCAATGAGAGCAGAAATCATGTTTTTCAAAGTTTACACAAATAGGTTGCCAATCGAGGTGTCAAGTGACAGTTTTAATTGCAGCTGATCATAGTTAACATGGGTAAAATAAAACAAAAATCACCTAATACATTTTTTTTGCTCAGCAAATATGTTTCGTGCTTGTCTAATTATACAGAGATGCATAATTATAAAAGTTTCAGTGTGTATAAAAAAGCACATAAGATGTATGTCATACATGTAGTTGGTACACAGATTTAGCGTCCACGCAAACAATTTTATCGAGAAAGTACATATGTTTTGTATGGAGGAGAAGGAAATAGAACTGTTTTCGCTTGTCAGTGTGTGGGAGGGTTGCCGGACTGACAAGAGCTAGCATATAAGCACATAATGTTGTCTCAGCGTCGTAACTTGTAACTCAATTGATACTCACACTGGTTTTGACACATTGTATAATTGATATGAATGCATATAGCATTACTTTTAAGCATACATTTATTAAAAATAAGCAATTGAAAGCGATGTACACCACACAAACCACTGACAACATAAACCATTAGCTTATTCTGACGTTTCTACAGAACATTCTTAAAATGTTGATTGCATCGAAGTCAATGACTCGAGTTATTTGTAATTGAATCCAATTATATATCACCAGAGCATGAAGATGAAAATAAGCAATAAATACAATATCCAGACTAAATCAATGTAAAGGAAACAAATCATTTTTTATTAGTTATAAAACTTGAATTTATCAAAAATTAAAATATACACTATAGAAATTTAATTATTGAAAAAAGTATAGCAGCGGACTCCAACCCACAGCCCATATAATAAGAATGTTTCTGACAAGAGAACAGTTTATCCACTAAGCCACGTTGCCAACTAGAAGTAAAGTGAGTTATACAACTTTGACGGCCCCAAAAATGTCGACATAACGAGTGTCGACTGTTTATCAATGATACAAGCTTTTTCCTTCGACTCAGGTCACAATGATTTCTCAGACAGTTAAGAGCTGATGTATTTAAAAGGTCAGTAGCAGACAAAGCCTTGCCCTGTAGACAAAAAATAAATTTCATTAATGAAAAATGGAAAAGAAATGATTTGACAAAATCAAAGATAAATGTGCTGTATGAGAATATGTGCAAACAATATTTATATGTATTTTAATAGTGAACTTTGAAATGAGGTTGCATTGTGAACATAGTCCAGCCACCTAGACAAAATTGCAAAATAATTTCTTTTAACATTTTTGTGTTGAGTATTTTCCCATATATTCACAGAAAAATCCCTATTGATAGACGTTGGCATTTTCTTGCATTTGATGAATAAAGTTCAGGCCCGGATCCAGAAATTTCTGAGTGGGGGGGGGGGCACGAGGTATATACGGGATTCCGTGGGGGGGGAGGGTAATTGCTTAATATGTGTGTGAAAATGCACAGGAAGGGGATACATTTGTATATGTGGGGGAATCCATAGTTACCTTTTTATGTTATCAGCGTCAACATGTACATTTGTGTATGTTCGTTTATATTAGTAAGTGTTCAGATACAGTATTTTATATAGCAGCTTTCATCCTTTGACCATTGGAATATTATAACATAAGTAGGGGGTCCGGGGGCATACCCCCGGGAAAATTTTCAAAACAATGGATGAATCTAGTGCATTCTAAGCCTATCTGGGAGCCCTGAAATATCTTTTTTTCTTAATTCCGCGAGTTAACCTTAATGGGTTAGTAATGATTATTTAAAAATCAAAAGGTAATAATTATAATGAGCTAGGACAAAATTTCTTGTAATGGATTTCTGTCATGCAACATCTACGTATTAACACATACATGTACATTGTATATTAAAAATATTCTGCGAGCGAAGCGAGCACGAAAAATGCCCATCTTACAAATACTTTTTCATCTAGAACATATGAAAAAGTACCCATATTATTTAGAGATATCTAAGACTAGTTTAGGCCGAACATTATACATTTGATATGAATTATTGAGGAGGCAAAACTATGTATGACTCCTTGTTCTGACATTGGGGACCTGGCCCCTGCAGGTCACATGACTCCTACACCCATGAATTGTGACATTCAGAAGCATTTTTCGTATATTGTAAGTGCTCATTCGCTTAGTCAAAATAGTCAATTTCTTTCTGATGAAATATATTTACAGTTCATAAGTATAAGTTTTGTAGACATACTGTCAGCTAATTAACCCACATAATACGATAGAACAATGATACCTATGCTGTTCTTATGTAGATTTACATAAGCCTTTCAGACAGAATTATATCAGTTCCGTTTTATAGAAACGTTGTTTTTATCGCCAGAGTCATAAGATTCTTCGAAGGGCACAGAATAAAACACATTTCAAACAAAAGTAGTTGATGTACACCTATAAAGTCTGTGGCAGTCGCTTTCAACACATTATTCTTTAGGTTTTTTTGGGGCCCCGTGAATCAGTGTAACGGCCACCAGTGGTTATGTTGTAGACGTCACAAGTAACCACAAATGTGACATAAATATTTGGCAAAAATGAACAGTCTGGGCTCGTCGTAAGAAGTACCATTCGCAAACTTTGATTAAGGTGGGGATAGGGCGTATTAATAACTTCATTTTCTGTACTGACTAGTCGTAATATGTATTTAAAGTTATTTTCTTCCATTTTATTCAGGAACAAAATAAAGTGTGTCTGTTCAATATCTGTTTTATTATTTATTCAAAGTTTTTAAAAAAAATCTCAGCCAACTGGGGGGAGGCACGGGCCCTCGTGCCCACCGCCTGGATCCGTGCCTGAAGTTTTGGGCAAAATAAGTATTTTAATTCCAGGATGTATGACCCAAACGGCTATCCATACTCTCATTTATGACGTCATATGTGACATATTAATGGCGGATAATTTCAGTTTGTCTTGAAAGAATTTATTTTTTGTATTATGACGATGCATTTGTGTTTAATTCACTTCAAATACAAGTTTTTTTTATCTATTTCGCATCAACTTCTATTTATAAATATGACATACTTTATTCGTTGCAAAACGAAATTTGTATGTCTGTTCCGTCCGAGTGTTTTTAATTCTGGCAATTATCCAATAACACTGAGAAGCGGTGTGTCGGGATTCCAACCATATTTTTACTTTTCGAGAATTTCGGTACCAAGCAGGGTAATTTCAATCAAGGAACTTGTGCGCAAATAATAACACTGTTGGTGCATATCATTGAGGTGTTAAAAAGGAAACCAAGGGTGTGACCATAGCCATACCACTGTAGCAAAGTGTCCATAGTGTTTTATTATAGTGTTTTATTATAGATCCAATATATTAGATAGTTAAAATTGGTCGGATTGGATTGGTCCAAGTCAAGTGTCTGTCTGGAAATCACTTATGTACAATTATCACATTAAAAACCATCAAAATATGCTGTTGAAATAGAAGTTTATGGTAACCATAGCAACATAAATTTAATGATATGCAAACGACACAAGTGATAGGTTTTATTTCTACATTACTCTCTGCCAATAAAACAGGTTTCACAATGAACATAATTTATTCGATTTATGCAAGAAAGTGTTATGTTTCGCCACTTTCGTTTCCATAGCAACCATGCGTGTTGTCGAATGAAATATATGTCATGCTATTCAAAGTCGTCTTACAAACTTCTTATATGTCCCTGTCTACATACATGTAGCAAGTATTCAAACGGAAACTTGAAAATGAAGAAAAATATATGCTCATCACATAATAACGATATCTTCAAGGATGGGCATGCCTGACCGACAGCTAGACTGACATATCAACAAATGAAAGCACGTATGTAGGCCAAATAAAGGTCCACAGTCAGTTTTCAATCAATAGGGGACCAATAAAATGCTTTAATTTTAATATGATAATCTAAATAAAGAAAATAATTAATGTATTATGGTGCAAAATAATTTTCATATTTTCTGGGTAGTAAATGGACCCCCATATTTTCACGTTTTTTGCTATATTTTTGTAAATAAATGGTTTAACGAAGATGTTTTGCTCATAAATTCCTTATAACAACAGGATATACAGTGCCCACCAAAAGTCTGGAGACAACCATAAAATTTAACTATATCGTAGTAATCAGGCAAAATACCTGAAGAAAACATTGTGTTTGATTGTTGTCTGCTCTTATTGCCTCCCTTTAATGAAAATGGTTCTGGTTCAATGATTTTTTTACAAAACTTTTCATATTTTTATCAAATTGTTCGTGTTGATAATGAATAGATGATATCCGGAACTCTGCGCAATGTGGTTTTCCCCTTAATTTACAAGTCTTGTTGGCTACTGAACCTTCTATTAAGAAGACTGTCGTCTGCAAAGAGCATGTTGGTTGACTGAACTTATCCTGACATGTCACGTGCATACAGGAGAAAGAGCAGTGGACCCGGAACTGAGCCCTGTGGAACTCCAGAGGTGATGGTACTGATGGAGAAGTATTTCAGCACTTTGCTGCGGGTGACATACTCTATGAGTTTGCAGCTGGTATAATTATACGGTCGCCCTTATTAATACAGGAGAGACAAAAGCCGTCTTCCAGTGGTTGGGTACCGCGCATTGTTGCAGAGATGCTTGGAAGACAAGTGTGACAGCTGATGGTGCTATCCCTGCTGCAAACTCCTTCATCCATCTGGTGGGAATGTTGCTTTGTTCCTGTGTCATGTGTGGTTCGGTTTGCCCAACAGCTTTCCAGTGTCATTCTCGTCGATATTGAAGGACTCCGTGGATGGGGATGGATCAGTGTCCATGCTTGGAGTGTGATGGAGTGTCTTCCTCAGTGAACGCACTACTGAACTGTTCAGTGTTAAGTACTGTGTCCATTCCTTGTCGCAGCTAATAATTTACTGGCCAATTTGGTAAAAAAATGTATAAATAGGTAAAACAAACTTCGGCTTCGTAATGGTCAACGTTTTCTGTTTATTATTGGCATTATTCATTGAGTTATGCTGTACTGTTGCAAAATTGGTAACTTCGTGCACGCTCGATTTTCCGTAGATCAATGACCCTGACCGCGTGCCCGTGATTTCATTGTGTAATTTGAAATTGTGAATGTAATGAGATCAGTCTATTTATTCGAACTATGGATAAACTCGTGTTTGTATAATTTACTGTTATAAGTTCTCGTTGTGGTAATCCGTAGACATGTATTCACTAATATAAGTATTGTCTGGATTAACCGGTGTGTGTCCATATTACTTGATATTTTCGCGTGTAATCAGAGGGCGTTGCTTGTGTGTTAACCTGAGCGTGACGTCACATGTATTTTAAATGTGTTGACATTTTCCTAGCGTGTTTAAGAAATTTAAAATGTGCATGATATACGGCTGTTATGAAATGAATTATTTCCAAGGTTTATGGACGATGATGAGCATTACTTCAAGGGTTATTGGCGATGCTGAACATACAACATTGGTACTATAGTTGAAAGGAACGACTTGCAAATGAAATGGTGTGTAAAATCTACGTGTTTCTATTTTCTAGTCATACAGAAGGACAAGAATTTTGAGATGTCTTGTCAATTATTTTGTTGTTATCATCATGCATGCTGCTTCATGTTCCGTCCTTTTACATCACTGAGAACATTAATGTCATTATGCTATGTTTTATGCCTTCCATTGGGTACAGGTATTTTACCCAACGCCCCCCCCCCCCCAGTTTCAATTTTGAAATCGAAAAGATATGAGGAAATCTGACTGTATCAAGTAGAGAGCATGTTTGTGTGATAGGTTGAGCATTCTTTCAAAGCTGCCTCACTATTTACCTAACACTTACCAGGTCTAAGAAAGTGTTATATTTACAGATTTACAGATTATGAAAATCAAAGTTACATATTTTAAGATATAAGCACTTATTTGTGTTTATTTAAATTGGGATGTTTTGTATTAGACATATTACCATGTACTTCGACAAAAAATATGCATTTTATTAATTTCAAAAATGAAAAATGTGCCATATTTCAAAGTCAATATTTTGGAAAATGAAGCACATTTTCTGTCTTCAATAATGATATACTTTCAATATAAAACCAAATAAAACTGCGATTTTTGACTTAAACATGTTTTCTTGAAATTTGAGCCCTCGAGATCTATTCTGTAAATTTACAGAATGGATTTTCTGTAAATTTACAGATATTGTGTAAATATAACACTTTCTTAGACCTGCTTACAGTTAGGGTGCATTATACCCCTTAGATAATGCACCAGTCAGTTGTATCCACGCCCATGTGGGGATATTTTTAGCTTGAGTGTTACCACTGAACGGAATGGTTTGAAACTTCACACACTGGTTCACTGTGAATAATCTTAGCTCAAAATTTACTTTGATTTGTTTTTTGCAGAGTTAGCTTTAGCCCCTTTTTTACTTAGAATATTAATTGAATACAATAAATAAATATTACAGTTAGAATATTAATGTTCAGATTTTGTATGTAACTTGTAAGCTGGTATCTGTGTAACCACAGTAAGAACAGAGGTTAATGTTACCCCTCCACTGTTTGGGTTTCAAGAAATTAATTATTGCCTTGTTTTACAGATGAGCTGATGGATGTTTGCAAGATTGGATCTCAAATGCTGAAATGAACCACTAGATCTGTAATATGTAAGTATGACATATATTATATAAGCCCATTTTAGAATATTAAGAATATTAATGTTAAAGAGGCATTCCCTATAACTAGCATATTTTTCTCTACTATCATATTAAATGAGCTAAATGTACACAGCACTATCAATAATCATAATTTGTCAGAAGAAAATGTGCATAAACATGTCTCTATAGTGTCAAAAATATCTTCAAATCACCAATTATAATTTATCGCTTCCAGCGATTTATTATTAAGTGGTCAAAGGGAAACAACTTGTGACTGTTTTAGCTCGTTACGGAAATATATTTTCGTTTTTTTCTCGGTAATTAGTAGGAGCTTTTTGTTGAAAATTTAAGGGCTTTAAGCAATGATGATCTTCATTTAATGTATAATATTCCTGAATGGATTTACACGATAAAAGTTATAGGGAACGCCTCTTTAAGACTTTGTGTGTAAGCTGGTATCTCTGTATACCATTGAAGGGAATTGTTTGAAACTTCACACACTTGCTCAATGTGAATATCTAAGATCATAGAGACAGCTCCCATAACTGTGATTAATGTTTTTGCAGAATTATGCCCCTTTTTGGACTTAGCATATTAATGTTAAGATTTTGCATGTAAGCTGTAATCTGTGTAACCCCATTACAGAATGTTTTGAATCTTCACACACATGTTCACTTTGAATATCTAACTTCTAAGCTGATACTGGGACAGGTCTTGTAACTTAATGTAACTATTTGAGATTTTGCAAAATTAAGCCCCTTTTTGGACTAAAAATATTAATTTTAAGATTTTGTTTGTAACTTGTAAGCTGGTATCTCTGTAACCAAGGTAAGAACAGAGGTTAAGGGACTCAACTCCAGTTAGTAAATTGCAAAATTTATCAAAAAGCTCGATCTCTTAAAATCGCATTTGTTTGGCTGGACCTACCTAAAACATTTATATACAAATCTAGACTTTTTCATCTAGAAGAAAATTAATCGCATAACGTCGGTTTAATAAATTCAAAAACCAAAAATCTATTGTGTGACTAACGCATTAAAATATGTATTCAACATGGTTAAGCATATGATGGTGTTCAAATGCCAAGAAATGCCGTTACTTTATTATCGGACGGTAAAACATTCTTGGTAGTTTTCATCAATAGGGCCTTTGATTGTAATGTAATTTGTAAGAATACTTTATGTATTCATTAAACATAGTTTTTTGGAGTTTAGTCCCTTTAATGTATACCCTCCACTGTTTGTGTTTCAAGAAATTAATTGTTGTCTTGCTTTACAGATGAGCTGATGGATGTCTGGATGAACCACTAAACCAGTATCTCACATCCTTACATGGACAGATACCTACAGCATAAAAAAGAAAAGTAACTTATAATTATTATCTTACTGTTTTCAATCAGTAGGATTGTGCATGTTGGTTTCATGTGTTGTTTCAAGTTTCATTAACAATTTGGTAATTGCTTGCATGTCATGAATAACATACTAAACATTTGGTAATTTGCTAACAAAATAATCAGCTGCCCATTGGCAGCCTGTGTGGACTAGGTCTTCAAGTTGGAAATTTGTTAAGACGCATATATACTCATCATGTGAATTGTCTTAACTGTGCATATGCAAATACACTCAACAACAGTTATAAGTACACACCTTCGAAGGTTTTGAAAACTTATTGGCTGAAGCCGAGGTGTGTACTTATAACTTATGTTTGCTCACTTCTCACAAAGTGACAATGTGAGCTTTTAATGTGGTCACTCTTCGTCCGTAGTCTGTCCGTCTTTGTCTGTCAACAATTTGCATGTTTAGATACTAGAGGTCACAATTTTCAAAAATGGTCTCAATGATTATCTAAATAAATTCTAGGCCACACTTAATATCGTGTCATCCGGGTAAAAAACTATGTCAAATTGTAGAAAACCTTGTGCAGTCACTTGACATCACAATTTAAGGTTTGTCTTTTTGAAACTTGGTCACAATAACTATGTCAACAAGATCTTGGTCAAGTTTGATATTGGATCATTTGGAATAAAAAACTAGGTCACTGTGTCTAATCATAGAAAACCTTGTGTTGGCTAACAGATGTGGCCTTATCTGACATTATGAGTCATCTAATGTAAATGTATAGGTTTTTGCATGTACAAGCAATAAATCTCTGGCTGAATTTTCTTAATTCTTAGAAGTTGCAAATTATTTCATAGGTGCCTTGTTCTACAACAGGTGAGCAACCTAGGGCCCGTTGGCCCTCTTGTTGAGTGTACCATCACTCGATAGGTATAAACAACAGAATAACATTCTCTTGTTGTGGTTTTCCAGGCAGAGTTCAGGTTATCTGAACATGCAGTTATTTTGAATTACTATTGAACATCTCTTGTCATTGATTTTACAGTGTAAGTGGTTAAGTTTGGTTTGTGGCATATATACGTGAACATTTCCGCAAGCATAATTTACGACCTACCCGTCATCAATATTTACACCGACAGCAAACGATAGTAGAAAAAAGCTATTAACATTAGATACAGTATGGTAATAAGTAAAATAGGAGTACTAATTTTAACCCCATCATATAGTGTAAACGTTATATTACTGTAAATTACTGGTATATTCAAATACATTGAACATTGAAATGGAATAGTCCAAATAACACTGCAAATTGTATGAGATGAATTTTAACCGTCTATACGTGTCATAAACAATGATTATAATAATGCATATAAACTGCCTTTGACAGTTTGTGGGTACAGTTTGCCCAGGTAACAAAAAGGCGGGAAAATTTAGTATAAGTCATATTGGTGGAAATATCAAGTGAGAACACTTTATCAGTATAAAACTATTATATTTAATATAGCTTGACCAGATTAAACTGAGACTCATCAAAGTCTGTAAGCTAGTCAGCCTATACTCGGCTGTAGTCGATTCTTATGTTTATATACTATAATTTTTATTATACCGTTATCTCCGTATAAGGCCAGCTATAATTATAAGTGTATGTTTTAATAACTTCAGATTTTCCGGATTTTAACAAATTATGCAATGAATCTCAGTTTAATGTGGTCAAGCTATAGAATACAATTGACCATATTAACCAATTCTGCCACAGTAGACAAATCCAGTTAATATTTGTAAATATCATGTTTTCTGGGCGCACTAGAAATTACACTTTAGTACGTTCTGCTAAGTGTGAAGAATACTTTAATTATATGTGACAAGATTAGCAGTTTTTAGTCAATGAATTGCGTGATTCATAAAACCTTTGCGCAAACTTTAATGTTCGCGAAATGCCTGGAATTATGAAATCGCAAACTTTTTGACATACAAAATTATCAGCAGTCGAACATTACCCTGATTTTTGTGAGGTGCCATTCCAAAGTACCAATTTATCACTCTGCTTCAATGGGATAATTAAGGGGGTGAAAGGTATCAGCCATTCATGCATATCTAGCAATCAGATTCAACTTTCCGATCATTTTTATCCAGCCCACATTCAGTTAGCTCAACTTAATCTTTACTTTTCTGGGTGCCCATGATCAGAGAAAAGTCAGGTAAAACATGTTTTTTCAAGGTCAGGGAAAAGTAAGGGAAATTTAGAAATTGAGCAAAAGTCAGGAAAAGTCCGGGAATTCTTCATTAAAGATGTTGACAAGTGTCATTTCCTATGAAGAAAATAAACTATAACTGAAAAACTCTTTGCTCGCTATATGCATTCCGGATAATTCTGAATTATGATTTATCATTATTTCATATGAATCAGCTATCTGAAACTTTTTGGTTCCATATAAAGCAAACATAATTTCACTGTTTCTATTGCGCTAATTTGCTCTAATAAAAAGGCCCGATCAATTGAAAAAGTCAGGGAAAACTGCTGTCTGGTCAGGGGAAAGTCAGGGAATTTTGTCTAAGAAAATTTTTGGGAACCCTGCTTTTTGCGTATTTGCATGCGTCTAATTTTGGGGTCATAGAATGATTAGATTTGTTTTGATCTCATTTTTTTATTATGACTGTCATGCTGCTCACATAAATACTGATTCTGGTCTAGTTTGATGGCTAGTACAATTAATGTTTCGATTTATTTTAGTATCAAATAGAGAACAGAATACTGTAAATTACTTTATATTTGCGATTTTCAGTTTTGAACTTATTTTGTAAATTGATGAATTCGAGATTGAGTGTCCCAAAATCTTAGATTTGCAGGAGTATCAAAATATTAAAAACCCTATTCCGGAAGTAAGGTAAATATTAAAAGGGATCACGAAATGTAATGTAATGTGATATGAGTACAAAATAATTACATGATATATGTTCAATATGCATGTAGAAACATAACTGCGTTAACATGCAACAAGTATTAATTTATTTCTATTTCAATATCGCTAATTGACAAATATATCATTTTAAACAATCTTTTGGATGTGACTATAAACCTACCGTATTACCTCGTATTATCGCCACGGGGGCTATGCATTTTATAAAAAAATAATTCTATACACAGTCAGACCTCGTATAAACGCCCCCACCCCATGGAACGGTACTGTACAGTACGGCACTTATCGTTACCTTAACCAGTAGGAATTACTTCCCCTTCTTAAAAATATCGGACTTTGTTTTATTGCCCATCGTACTGAATCTAGACTTTCAAAAATGGCTAATAAACATCAACATACTGGTATATAATTACTCGGCGTTAATTGTTCGTTTGAATGGATTATCATGACTGACTGTTATTCTGGACTTGTGTGGATACTTTATTGGATTACTGTAGGACCAATTATTGAAGATGAGATTTTTTTTTCAAAAATCGATGGGGGCATTAATTAGAGAGGGAGACGCTAATACGAGGAAATACGGACGGTACAAAAGATGAAAGTAACTGTTAATTGTATTAATATGTATTGGGGACTCTGTGTAACTTATCGCAAGAAAGTTAAAATGTGTTATCTACACAACTTGAGATGAACTGGTTGGAAACCCAAGTGTCTTTCGTGTATCGGTGCTTTACACCGGGCACGTTAAAGAACCAAGGAATATCTTCGTTAAGAGCTAGGGAATGACACACCCGGATTTCTTGTATCTCACGGCTTTTTCTTCAGCAAAATGCTGTCTCTTCAGCGAATACAACTGTACTATGTTTTGTTCAAGTATGCTTCTTACTAATGAGTTAATACAGTTACAACTGTTAGTGTAAATTGGTCATACTTACTTAATCATTAAGAATTTAAATTCGAGCTTAAATTTACATTTTTTTGCGATAACAAGTGCTTTGATAAAACTTAAACATGGTGAATGAACCATTGATTGGAGAATTGTGGTTAGAAAGTAAAGTAATGCATACATTTTTCACTCACACTCACAATTGCTCTGCCCTTTTCCACCTTCGTAATCATCGAACGTCGTGTCTAATCATAAATTATACTTACTTATTTTGGGTTATACAGTGCACGTCAGTGCAGTTTGATAAATGCATCAAACCTTGTATCAGTTAATCCTGTTTTCACAGGTATAACTCTTACGCGGTATTGGGACCTGTGCCACCTAAAGTAACAGCAAATCAGGTTTAACAACATAAGGATATCGGAAAAGGGATTATCTTTTCAATGTGTATAGCTTGGCTATTTTGACCTGAGCCTGACCTTTATGCAAGAATATATTACAAGGTTCTTACTTTGAATATATCAATTTCCGTAAGCAAATCGTGCAATATTGGTATTTCAGATTTGTGTTTGTATTACATCTCGAGCGTCTTCGTGATACTCCCCATTTATGAAAACAAACACTAGGCGTTGTAAATGTAGACAATATATATATATCGACTGTCAAATTGTGCTAATCAATAGGTCAGACTCATGTCAATGTGGCCAAGCTATACCGTTATTTCAATTTACTTGGTGAATAGAAGTGAGCAGGTAAAATAAACTTCTGCTCTCCCTAAATTGATGTAATGGTCAGTGATTTCTGTTTATATTGACATTGCAGAATATCGCGTTGGAGTTATACATGTGTTTGTAAATTATAAGGGCGTCTTGTAATATGTGTCCCCTATTGTTATCTACTCAGTAATCAAGCTGTTAATGAATTCAGGTTTGTTGAGAAGATTATCGTCACGTTTTTTGAAAAAAATGAATATTTTATTTTGCATACTACATCAACCACTAGACTTAATTGAATGTTGACATTAAATTGTAGAATCGCTTTGTCCATTATTATGTGTGATTAAATTAAAAGTTCGAATTTGCCTGAATTTCAGAAAAAAATCAAATACATCTTATGTTGTGAAATGATATTTATGCAAAAGGATAAATTCGCGATGAGGGCCAATCGCGAAAATTAGCAAAAATTAAACCACCGCGAATAATACCGGATTTACAGTACATTTTTATTCTGGATTCTTGCTTACTTTCGTTATATCATATGTACATTTTTTTAGTTTGTGTAATAATATTGTATAACTATGTAGAAATTCATGGGCTATCATATGTCACATGCGATGGTTGTCCCAGTAAATGTGGACCATAATGAAAACTGTTTTACCAATTATGTTATCCACTGAAAATAAAGACGTTATTATTATTATTATTATTATTATTATTATTATTATTATTATTATTATTATAGTAAATTGTTTACTTTGCTCATAAGTTTCTAATTGGCGTTGCACGATTATGATTTTTGTAGTTATCTTTCTAAATTTATTGTTCTTCGAAATCATGAGGGAAAAGTATACGGATATGTATATTAATATGCATATTTTCTTTGATTAACCAATTCATTTAGGCAAATGTGGCACAACCCATAAAAAGCACTGTGATTCATTCATTTGATTTTCATTTGTGCAAGAAATATGCATGTCTGAATAGTCACTCAAAAATATAAACTTGCCAGAATTGCAACATCAGTAGAGGATATACCCGCAGAATAGCCGTGCATGCTAAAGTTCTGACTGGTATGTCGTCGAAATAAAATTTTAGCCTCAAAACTGCACATACGGGCATAAAGTAATGTGTCTAAGAACCGGTATCGATGAATGATGTTTGGGACATCAGCGGGTTTAGATCCTCCATATCTACTGTGCCATGAATTAAAGGGGTTTTATTCTTTTTGCAATATATAGCATATTTACTCGGGCTAGTTGTTTCTTACCATGTGGGTTATGTTTATATCAGAAAGCTTTTCTATAATGCATTGGACTGTGATGGGTTCACAATTGTGTATCCAAAATTTTTTTTAATGATATCATAACAATATTGAATATAATGAACAAACATTTAAGGTCGAGAAAAATTAATCTATGGTATGACGTTCTTACTTTGACGTCACTGTGAGCCTATTACTTGCATACTATATATTTATTAATGAAGTTAACTAAAATTTTACTTCTAAATACTTTTTTTATTTTGGCTAAATAAAACAATTTAAGCACTCAGTCTTTTTACATTTTTAAAATGTATATTTTCCTGTTAGCTTTTTATCTTTATAAATGTTTTGCAAACATTTGTCACTGAAGGTTGTTTAGCAGCGTCGACTGGCGCTTTGTGTGAGGGGTAATACTCGCTTTGTGTGGTGATGTTGTAAGCCGATCGCCGCTATCGTGTAACCTCGCGGTATCGTCATGTACCACAAACCTCCTGTTGCACAGTGTTCTCCACAATGATACAATGATGTGCGTAATTGTTATTATTGTGTCCAAAGTGTACATCAGTGCTGGTTGATGTACTAAGTTGTATAATCTCCTATGTTGTATCATAAAGTTCTCCAATAAATACTTTTATTATAGCATCTCCAGTGTATGCATCTATGTGCAGTTTGTCAAATGTCGCAATGTATATTGCATTTGATAGAAATAACTCCAAGGTTGATTTTTTGTCAACTACTGTAAAATCATTTAGTTTCGATGGGACAAAGTTTCATTGTTTTGGTAAAAAAGACCATTTCGATGGGACGTTTATTACATGGATTTTGCATTTCAGGTAATAAATACAAGGGTCAAAAATATTGTTCGATGGGATTTAATTTCGTGGTCGAAGATGAACCACAAAATCCACAAAATTTAATCCCCCATGAATATTAATGATTTTACAGTATATCATAAACTACCATTCAACGACAAATCTCAATTCACGTTTTCTTCATTTATTTCTTTGCATGTATAAAAAGTTCCAATGATATTAAATTTAATTCAGTATAATTATAACTTTGTAGCTTTTAAGTTGTAGCTTGTAACCATATGACTTAAGCTTACATCAATTTATCAGAACTTTGGTGTTTATAGTTCATTCCTAATTTACGACTGATTTGTCCATTGACTGAAAAATCTAAGTAAATTGATTCTAACAAAATGATTGGTTATTAATTTTGACCAATTAAGATTCAGTAAACATAAGAAATGAATTTTTTTAACCAATGAAATTCCAGTAACAATAAACAATGTTTCTAATCTGACTTGAAACAACTGTTTCAGATAACATGTAAGTTACAAGAGTGACAAATTATGCTTGCTGTCTCAACATTGACTGGTGTGAACAACACAACAATAGACAGTTAATTGTGTTAATATGTATGGGGGACTCGACGGGACTCTGTGTAACTTACTTGTCTTACTGCAAAAAAAGTTAAAAATGTGTTTCCTACACAACTTAAGATGAACTGGTTGGAAACCCAGGTGTCTCCCGTGTATCGGTGCTTTACACCGGGCACGTTAAAGAACCAAGGAATCTCTTCGTTAAGAGCTAGGGTATGACACACCCGGATTTCTTGTATCACACGGCTTTTTCTTCAGCAAAATGCTGTCTCTTCAGCGAATACAACTGGTCTATGTTTTGTTTAAGTTTGCTTCTTACTAATGAGTTAATACAGTTATAACTGTTAGTGTAAATTGGTCAATAATCATTAAGAATTTAAATTTGAGCTTTAATTTACAATTTTGTGCAATTACAAGTGATTCAATAGAACATATTACCATGGTGAATGAACCAATGATTGGAGATTTGAGGTTAGAAAGTAAAAAGCTACATGCATACATTTGAAACTGATTTTTCACCCACACTCACATTTGCTCTGCTCTTTTCCACCTTCGTAGTCATCGAATGTCATGTCTAATTATAAACTTACACTTACTTATTTTGGGTTAATGAATGTGAACTCTAAACACCATTTCTTAGAATTTCTTCAATTAGTCTAATGCAGTGATTCCACACTAAATCTAAATTTGTCTGTCTCAGGCTAACTGATCACGGTCTAAGTCAGATAGAAAACTTGTAGAGTCGCCTATAGATATAGACACTTGCTGCCCTTGCATTACAGCATCTTTATGATATTACAATGTTTTTCATTATCACAAGCTATTGTATCTGTACAAAATTAACATATTTGGATCCTTTTGTGAGATCATTTAGTTATTTAATTTTATTGGTTGTTTTTAGCAGTACAGCCATTCAACCATCCTTTCAACTTTTAACTTCTCCAACACAAAGTGGGGTACATACCTAGCAAATGTTTAAATTTTGTACTAATAATTAAATACTATGAAATAACGTCAGTATAGACATGTCTGATGGTTAACCAGAACTGACGTTATTTTGCTGTCTTTATTTTCAGTATGTTTTTATTATTGCCAGCTTATGTTCTTGTACTGATAATAAAGTACAGTGAAATAACGTCAGTACAGACAAGTCCAATGGTTAACCAGAACTGACTTTATATTGCTGTCTTTATTTTCAGTGCAAGATCAAAAGCTAATTATAATTAAAACATTACTGTAAATACTCAGCCATAAGTCGGGCGAAAACAGTCCCAAAAAAAGTTAAAAAGTCACCCGGCGACTTATGGAAGAGTTTACTACACTACTACCGATTTTGTCAGAAAATCATTACATTACTCCTGACATTATCTGAAACTGACCGCATCTCCCTGACTATATCTGAAAATGACCACATTCCCATCAACTTTGTTTGAAATTACTACACTCCTCCATATTCTGTCTGAAAATCACCACATTCCTCCCAACTTTAGCTGAAAATGACCACATTTCCTTTGACACTTGACACTGCGCACATGATTTCAGCTTTCACAAAAATGGAAAACTATAGATGCGACCTATGAAAGGGTTTAGACAAAAACCTTGATTTTTTATTCAAAAGTCCCCCTGCGACTTATGGCTGCATGCGACTTATGGCTGCGTATTTACGGTACCTTATTTTCTCATTTGCTACATGTATACCCCAACTTTGTGTCACCCGGTTCAGTTGAAGAAAAAACCTTGTTAACATTATCATACTAGAAGTCAAGTGAAGAAACTTAATCACAATTTTGGTATCTCTTAAAATTAAGTCATATTTGCAAAACGAATGGAGACGTCTGTACGAGCGCAGAGAGTGTCTATATTGTGTAGACGATGCCACAAGGTTTCTATCTGACTTAGACAATGTGATCTATCAAACTACAGTGCAACAAGTTAAGGAAACTACAAACGTGTAGATTTTATATCTGTGTATCAGAGTTTGATACGTTCACGATGTGAAGCTTATCAAAAGTATTTTGTGTTAGACTAAGATTCAGTGTGGAAAGAATAACCTGCTCCAGGTATCATTCAAAACTAAAATAGATTAACATTATCTTTGTCAGATGCCTGGCATTAAATAGCATAAAATGTCTCTCCAAACCATGCATATTAAATAGCATAAAATGTCTCTCCAAACCACGCGTATTAAATAGCATAAAATGTCTCTCCAAACCAGGCGACAATAGATCCCATCAGGAATGAGGTGTCAGGAGAGAATTATTTGAATTGTAATTTTTTTTTCACAATTTAACTTAACTATTTAAGTATACACTTAAAGTTTGGTATTATGCTGCTGAACATCCATGATCGTGGACAAGACATAGCACGATTGGAGGTCTTGCAGTTTCCAAGATGGGGGGTTTCCAAATCATATATATCGATGGCTTAGAATTAGAAGGTCGTAAGTGCCACTTACGACCTTTTATGATTCATACATATTTAGAATAAGCATCACAAGGCGCTTCTTATGTGCCCATTTTCATAAAAAACTGAACTTGTCATGTTGGCCAAAATAAAGTTGTAAAAGTTTGTTTTACCATAAGTAAAGACTAAATGTCAGACAGTTTTTCCGTGTTTTCTCAAAATATCGATTTGGTACTTACGACCTTCTAGTACTAGCCATCAATATATATTGGTCCTTTATCGTATCAATCCACGCTCTATGCATCGGTCCACATATTTGTCAGGGAACTTTTATAAAGGCATTTACGGAAATCTTTATCTTACCAAAATTCTCGATGGTTCTACAGTAATTGTATCAAATGGGAACTGCTGTGGTTTGTCAGATTTCATTTACTGAATTATTATAAGTATACTTGATGATCCAAAATAACAAACTTAAATGAAAAAAATAACTAAACATAATATGAATTTGAACACAATTGTTCCTAGATGCTTTCATTCTTTTGCTTGTAGTACACAAACCAAACTCTAAAAGGCTGTCTTCCTTAAGCTGAAACAAACTGAAAAATCTTTGTATCTGTGTATTTGTAATATTCTGTTGACAAAAGTTAAATGTTGTAGCACTTTTAAATGTATTGACTATTGAGTATATACAAAACCATCTGATTGAGGCACGGTTTTCTCGATTTGAATAGGGAGCTTCTCGATTTTAGTAAACGAGGTTCTTGATTTTAATAGACTGCTACTTACCTTGCAAATACAAGGCGTTGATTGGCTGAAAGCGAATAAGCAGCATGGTCTAATAATTTAATCTTAATGAAACCTTCTCACAATTTGTGTCTCTGTAAAAACTAGTTAGCTTTTGAAAGGTGGTTATCAGGCTTAATAAAACAAATTATTATTTAGTGTCATCTTTTTTTAGGCCTGATATTTATGAAACATGTGCACAATGTGTGTCTCTGTTAAGTCTAGGCCAACTAGCGACTGTTTAATGTGGGAGGGTCTGATAAAAATTTAGTTAAAGCACTGAATGCATACATTAATGAAAATAAATGGTGTACAGTAAGATGAGTGTATGAATATGTCACCTCAGATAGAAAGTAGGGCTCAGATGTGCTCAAAGTCACAATTACTATAATGGATATAATTTCTCCTCAAGTTAAGCTAATAATAACTTTTTAGGTACTTAAATCAAACTTTGTATACAAAATGGGAAAGCTTGTATTAAGATGCTCGCTGACATGAGACTTAAGGTGATGATTATTTGGTAAACACTGTCTTGTTAAAAATAGAAAATCAGTTTCTGCTCATTTACAATAAGATATATTGTGATGAAACTTGCTGCATTGAATATTGCTTACAAGTGTAAAGGAGCTGCAAATGTAAAATTGGGACCACTCAGGATTCATATTAAATTAAGGTCACTGTAATTCAAAATAGATTAACATTTTCCCCATATAAGTTTTTGTGTCCCCCCCCCTCGGGGCATATAGCATTGGTGCTGTTTGCTATAAGTAATGACAATTTTGTATGTTGTACTCCTCACAAATGGTTGGGCAGATTTTCTTCAAACTTACTACCTTAATGCATAGTTGATCGTAATGGATGTAATTTTTGTTGGGTCAATTTTTATGGCAGTTACAGGCCTTTGTAATTTTTGCTTTATATTCCAATAGGAGCACCAGTGTTCCATGGACACATTTCTAGTTAATAACATCAGTAGTTTTCACACAAACAAATTTTCAGTTATTTCATTAGGTTATTATGATTGAAAATGCTTAAAAGTCATATTTGTTAGCAATATAATGATGAAGATAGAAGTCGTTACAACTTGTTTTTTCGATGGTTTTGTTTTTTGTCTCGGGATAGCTAGATATGTTTTCGAACTAAGTATGGATGCTAAACGAAGAAACGATTTGGTTTGGCCAGGCCATACCAAATTGTTTCTTCGTTTAGTGTCCGAGGATCGATATTTTTAGCATCTTGGGAACTAAAAAACAACAAGTTAGTAACCTCTTATATCTTCAAAATCCATTGAAATATTGCTTTCATACTTGTTCACTTTCATGTCATGGTAGTTTTCTTTTCTTTTTATTCTTTTCTAAAGAAAATCAGGTTGGCTAAGAAACTTTTTTTCCAATTTGGCAAAAATTGGGTAAGGATTTTCTTAAACCAATAAATAAAAAAGCTGTGGTCTTAACATCAGTAATTTTCACACAAACGAGTTCTCAGTTATTTCATTAGGTTATTATGATTGAAAATGCTTAAAAGTTATATTTGTTAGCAATAATTATAATGATGAAGGTAGAAGTCGTTACAACTTGTTTTTTCGATGGTTTTTGTTTTTTGTCTCAGGATAGCTAGATATGTTTTCGACCTAAGTATGGATGCTAAACGAAGAAAGATTTGGTTTGGCCAGGCTATACCAAATCGTTTCTTCGTTTAGTGTCCGAGGACGGATATTTTTAGCATCTTGGGAACTAAAAAACAACAAGTTAGTAACCTCTTATATCTTCAAAATTCATTGAAATATTGTTTTCATACTTGTTCACCGTCATGTAGCAGTAGTTTCCACACAAATAAATGTTCAGTTATTTCATCCTTTTTTGTTTCATTTTTTTTATTCTTTTCTAAAGAAATCAGGTTGGTAAGGAAACTTTTTTTTCCAATTTGGCAAAAATCGGGTATGGATTTTCTTAAACCAATAAATAAAAAAGCTGTGGCCTTTTCTTTTTTTTGATGGTTTTGTTTCTTGTCTCAGGATAGCTAGATAGGTTTTCAAACTTAGGGTGGTCGCTAAACGAAAAAACATTTGGTATGGCCAGATTATGTCTACATTATTGCCAGCTTAAATTATGCTCATTTATTGATTATAAGATACTGTGAAATAAGGTATAGATATGTCCCATGGTTAACCAGAACTGATGTTGTATTGCTGTCTTTTTTCCAACCTAGAACATGAGCTTGATTACCTGATTCTCTTGTCACATGTATTACCCCCACTTTGCATTCATTGCAAAATGAATGATGTAACAAAGTTGTTTAATGACAGCCAAAGAAGCTAGTGAATTTTAATGAAAAACACATTATTGAGTGCTATTAGACATAGTAACAATAAATAAATAACTATAGGTATATAAAAAAAACTCCTTGTTAACACTCGAGAAGTCGAGTGAAGAAACTATAGTCCAGTTAGGATATGGTGACAGTGACGTCATCATTTATGTGTACCCAAAAGATTAAAACCATCGCTTAAATAGGTAAAGTTTAGTTTGGTATTGAACTGTTAGTATAATCCTTTATTCTTGTTTTTACACCGTAATAGTGGATTTTTCCACTGCGTCACTGGATTTTTATCCTAACTGGACTGTATGTCACAATGTTTGTATCTACTTAATCTAGGTCATGTTTGCATCTCGGTCATATTGGGTCAAATCTGTGTCACAAGGTCAACTTCTGTCTGCTTGCCTATTTGAAATCTAGGCCAATCTGAAAAGCAAACGGGACCTTGATGTTAGAAATAGACAAAAGTGGTCATTCACAGGGATGACTTTGGGCTTTATTGCCTAGCAGAACAAGTACTGAAGTTTGTGATTATTTAAAACCACTTTGATAAATGTTTCAAGATAGTGGATATTATATTATGTTACATAAGCAAGGTTGCCATCGTGTTAATGATAAATGTTTCAAGATAATGGTTATTATATTATGTTATATAAGCAAGGTTGCCATCCTGTCAATGATAAATGTTTCAAGATAGTGGTAATTATATTATGTTACATAAGCAAGGTTGCCATCCTGTCAATGATAAATGTTTCAAGATAGTGGTTATTATATTATGTCTCTGTTAGCAAAGTTGCCATCGTGTCAATGATAAACGTTACATCCACTCTAGTGGTCAAGTTACTAGTGTAATGGTAATGAATTGCATAACGTCCGCCTCACGGGCAAACCACCTAACCATATTTTTCCAATAAAACTTTTTCTCACGCTCCACGTATCAAACTGCCCGCGTCTTTTGCCGAAATACCGTATCTGTAAGTCAATAATGGAAATAGGAGTTTCGGTCATGTGAGAAAATATTGTATCATCATTTGATATTATTGGTGAATTTTAACTTTCCTATCAAGAAAAAGATGTACCTACACAAAAATGCTGTTTTCTCTGACAAAACTGTAACTTCCTAAATAAATGACCAGACAAACTAGTTTATTTCGATGGCTTAGAATTAGAAGGTCGTAACTACCAAATTGATATTTTGAGAAACCACGGAAAAACTGTCTGACATTTACTCTTTACTTATGGTAAAACAAACTTTTACAACTTCATTTTGGTCAACATGACAAGACTTTAGTTCAGATTTTTATGAAAATGTGCTCATAAGAAGCGCCTTGTGATGCTTATTCTAAATATGTATGAATCTTAAAAGGTCGTAAGTGGCACTTACGACCTTCTAATTCTAAGCCATCAATATACTGTCCCGGATACCACGTTAGTGAATTAACAATAATATAGTTTATGGCAAGTTTACTGAAGAAAATGCATTTCAAAGCAGTTATTTGGTTATTACGCAATTTTCGCAATTTTTGAGAAAAATTAAATGAACAAATTTCATATTTTGTGGTATGTGATGTTTGAAGTACAGTAGGGATTGAAATTTTTTTTGCAAATACTGCAATAAATAGGGTTGTGATGCCAAAGGCTTTGTGACTGGAAATATATTTGTCTAACCACAGGAGCCCAGTTCTTTCAGTGATATCAACACTTTGATTATTATGTTTGATCTTATCTTGGTACCATTTTTAATTTTCGGGCATGCACACAAGGTAGCTTGAACCTCATTTAAGTGCTTCTGCAAGTTTTTAATATCTGAGTGTCTGATTAACCTTTTGAGGTACATCAATGAAACTTTTCAGGAGGCTTTGTTACTATTATGTAGGCCCTATACTGTGTAGTCTTCTTTAAATTAAACTATAATTATATGTGAATAACCTCAAGGCATTTTCCTGACAAATGAAATAAAAATAGAAGTTTACCCCATATTAATAGAAAGTATCAGCACTATTGTCATGATAAAAGGTGTCTTCTTTTAATAATAATAATATTAATACTGTCGATTCAATAAGTAATACTTATGAGGGAACTATCCCTTTTATAAGAATAGTGGGGACTACTGGTAATTTAGTTACACCAAGTAAACCTAGATAAAATATTTTATCTGACAGACAAGCTTATGTTTACAACCATTCTCATTTACTGTAATACAAGTAATAATAGTCTCCACTATCCCTATCCTAGTTATGTGGTCATTGGGAACACCGAATACCCAGCAATGCCATATATTGTCATTATCCCTATAGGTGTTTGTAAGTTGCTCCAAAATTTAAAGTGGATAAGGCTACTGGTCCAGATATGATCAAACCAATTTTTCTGAAGGAGCTGCGCTATGAGATCCTTATTTTTAAAAGATCCCTTGTCACTGGTCAACTCCCATCAGATTGGACAAAGGCAAAGGTTGCTCCTTTATGTCCTCGAAGACATAATTGCTTCCAGCCTGTCCACACATTTCACAGAACACAACATACTCTATGAGCTACAGCATGGCTTCCGCGAAAAACGTTCTTGTGAGACTCAATTGATTCAGCTTGTTCATGAGCTTTCTAAGAATCTGTCCACAGGTAAACAGACTGATCTTGTCCTCCTTGATTTCAGTAAAGCCTTTGACAAAGTAAATCACACTTAGTTGCTTTCAAAGCTCCAGGAACATGGTGTTTCCAATCAAATAATGGCATGGTTCCATTCCTTCTAAATAAAGATATCTCAGTTCGTAGTGGTCAATGGTTACATGTCCGACCAAGTACCTGTCACCTTTGGGGTGCCACAGGGGTCTGTTTTTGGACCCCTTCTCTTTCTTCTATATATAAATGACCTGTCCGACACTGTTACTTCTCAGTTTGCTGATGACACAGCCGTCTGCCTTACAGTTACTTCCCTTTTAGATTGTCAAAGGCTACAAAATAACCTGAATAAGCTTGAAATATGGGAAAACTATGGGACTTGGAATTCAACCCTAAAAAATGTCAAATTCTTCATATTACACGAAGAAGAAAGCCGATTCAATTTCAATACATGCTGCATGGTCAAATACTCTCCTCACTGAAGGATGCTAAATACATTGGTGTCGACATCAGTCACGATCTAAACTAGAACACACATATATGTAGAACACACATATATATAGAATCACTAGATGGGCCCTCTTGTCTTCTTTTCCTGTAAAAGGTGACTAAATGTGGCCAATACTATGTCCGCCAGTCATTAACTAAAATGACGGGCGCGTTTTCTTCTATTCTCTTGAAAAAGTACCTAAATCGGCCCATACTATAGGCGCCAGTAATTCACTAAAATGACCAACGCACTTTCTTATATTCCTATGTAAATGTACCTAAGCTGGCTAATACTTTATCCCCTAGTCATTGACTAAAATAACGGCCGCTTTTCTTCTATTTCTTTTAAATAATATGTATAACTGGTCAATCCTTTGTCTGCCAGTCATTAACTAAAATGACAGGCACGTTTTCTTCTGTTCTCTTGAAAAGGTACCTAAATCTGGCCAATACTATATCTGCCAGTCATTAATTAAAATGACAGTCTCTTTTTCTTCTGTTCTCTCTTAATAATACTTAAAACTGGCCAATACTATGTTTACCAGTTATTAACTAAAATAAAATCATTTTCTTCTATTCGCCTTAAATATATAATACCTAAAACCTATGTTCACCAGTCACTCACTAAAATGACGGACACGTTTTCTTCTATTCCTCTAAAAAGTACCTAAATATGGTCAGTACTTTGTCCGCCAGTCATTAACTATAATGACGGTCACATTTTTAACTCACCTGAGCACAAAGTGCACTGCTCCCCACAAACAAAAACAATAATAATAACAATAATAATAATAATGATGATATTAACAATAATAATAATAACAACAACGATGATGATGATAATAATAATAATAATAATAAATGATGATGATGAGATGACGATGACGATGACGATGACGACGACGACGACAACGATAACGATAACGATGATAATGATAATGATACTAATTATAATAATAACAACAACGATGATAATGATAATAATGATAATGATGATAATGATGATGATGATGATAATAATAATAATAATAATAATAATAATAATAATAATAATAATGATAATGATAATAACCACCACAACAAGAAATAATAAAATAATATTTATTTTCAACTTGTATGAAGATCGACATCTTTCTATGAAGACATCCTGTTGTCTTTCTTCTCTACACTTTCATGATAAAGCTGCAATTTGTCTGTGAAGACATTCTTAATTTTTAAAGCAATTAAAACCCATGCCTAGTAAGGTCAATATCTTTCTATGAAGACATCCTGTTGTCTTTCTTCTCTACACTTTCATGATGAAGCTGCAATTTGTCTGTGAAGACATTCTTAATTTTTAAAGCAGTTAAAATCATGTATAATTAAGATATTATCCCATGCCTAGTAAGGTCAATATTTTTCTATGAACGCATCCTGTTGTCTTTCTTCCTTATTTGCTTTTTAGATAGGGCAGCAAGTTGCCTTAATATAGTCTTGAAAAAGTACCTAAATCTGGCCAATACTATATCTGTCAGTCATTTATTAAAATGACAGTCTCTTTTTATTCTGTTCTCTCTAAATAAAACTTAAAACTGGCCAATACTAATATAATGTCCGCCAGTTATTAATTAAAAATATGATCGTTTTCTTCTATTCTCCTTAAATATATAATACCTAAAACCTATGTCCGCCAGTCATTCACTAAAATGACGGACATGTTTTCTTCTATTTCTTCTAAAAAGTACCTAAATATGGTCAATACTATGTCCGCCAGTCATTTACTAAAATGACGGTCCCATTATTAACTCACCTGAGCACAAAGTGCACCGCTCCCCACAAACAATAATAATAACAACAACAATAACAACAACAATAATAATAATAATAATAACAACAACAACAACAACAACAACAACAACAACAACAACAACAACAACAATAATAATAATAATAATAATAATAACAACAACAACAATAATGATAATAACAACAACAACAAGAAATTATAAACAATATTTATTTTCAACTTGTATGAAGATCAACATCTTTCTATGAAGACATCGTGTAATTGTCTTTTTTCTTTGCACTTTCATGCAATTTGTCGGTGAAGACATTCTTAATTTTTAAAGCAATTAAAATCGTGTATATTTAAGATATTATCCCATGCCTAGTAAGGTCAATATCTTTCTATGAAGGCGTCCTTTTGTCTTTCTTCCTTATTTGCTTTTTAAATAGGGCAGCAAGTTGCCTTAATATAGTCTTAATATAAAAAGTAATTAAAAATACATAATAAATGCACATTATTCCCATGAACATGTTGGCCACTCCTTGTCTATCTTAAAATTGGAGGTGCTTCCTGTGGACTTGTCATTTTGTCTTTTTCATTGCCTTTAATTGGAATGTCTTTCTCTTAATAGTCTAGTCTCATTTCATCCAAGTAATGGATATGTGCCATGTGAAAGTGTTTCACTTGTCCTATCAATCCTTATGTTAAATTAAATATAATAATATTATTTTCTCACCTAATTGGTGCCATGTTTCCTGCACGTATACAAGAAACCATAATAATCTTTTCTTTGGCCAAAGAAGGTTGTATCTCACTATCTAGTAAATGAAGGGAAGAATTGTTAGTGGACATGACTTCCTAAAGATGTCAGATTGTCTTTTAAGCCTAGAATGTTGTGATGAAATCCTTAAGTGTTTTGTCTCACACACAATGATGCTACACTATTTGTCTCACACACAATAATGCTATACTATTTGTCTCACCACACATTATTTTTGTCCCACCTAGAAATGTGCTGTTCCTTATACTTATTTCTCTTCGTCCCCGATGGGACATAAGGTTGCAATGATATCTTTCCACTTGGTCCTATCTTTGGCTAGTTTCGGGGCCTCACCACTCAAAGTGCTGTTCCTTAATATACTTATTCCTCTTCGTCTCCGGTGGAACAAAAGGTTTCCACTTGATCCTATCTTTCTAGTTTCTGAGCCTCACCACTCAAATTGTTCATAATTCCTATTTTTTACAACTGATAATATGATATTATCATCTTATTCGCTATCGGATTGTACCTATCTAACAGATATAACATATTTTTTATAAAATAATACAATCATAAAGGAGTATAGTGGAACACTATAAAATAGTCCAAAGACCACAAATTATAGTCTAATTATAGACCTTTCATACAAAAATGCTTCATTAGTCTCTATTGAAAGCACTTCTTTTATAGCTTGGCTATTTTGACCTGAGTCTGACCTTTATGCAAGAATATATTACAAGGTTTTTGCTTTGAATATATCAATTTCCGCAAGCAAATCGTTCGATATCGGTATTTCAGATTTGTGTTTCTATTACATCTCGAACGTCTTCGTGATACTCCCCGATTATGAAAACATACACTCGGTGTTATAAACGTAGGTAATATATCGACTGTTAAATTATGCTAATCAAAAGGTCAGGCTTGTGTCAATGTGGCCAAGCTATACCAATAATTATTTAAGAATAAAACACATTATTAATAACAACATATTTATTGAAACACATGATTTATAGCATCCGATTGATAAAATCGGTAATTTACGTATATTAATTTCGAGATTCTGGAACAGGTCAAAGCGACCAAGTTACTATTATTATAATCATTTTTGTACAAAAATCAATACCAAAAGGCACTGAAACCATATATTTTTTATTCTCAAATATAAACACTTTATATTGCTTATAAATACATTTTAAATTTTAAACAAACCTTGCATAAATAGGGTCTGCAGTTTTAAATCTTGATTTTTGTTATTTAATATTATAATGAGTGCTATTTAACACTAGGTGTGATATTGTTTTATACTATTATAGACCCATAGAGCAACTAGATTGAGTTGGAAAAGGGAGATAATCACTCTGGTCCAGATACCTGGTGTCTTGTTGGAGTTATCTTTCTTGCATTGTAAAATGTTGTTTGTGTGTCACCATATATTGTAGTACTTTATCTATCACCTTTTAATGCATTTTGTTCCGTTATTTTATTATTTTATATCATTTGAAACCTCAAACAGGTTTATTCTTAAGAGACAACAAATACTTCTAGGTGTCCTTTACACATATTCTTTCAAGTTCTTTAATATCATAGTTCACAATAACTGAATTTAATAAATTTGTATGGAAAATTAAATCATCCCAATTAATTAAATAATACACTTTAAAGTGTTTTAACTTAGAATACTGATTAACAGTAATTCTATTATTTATGTCCGCCTTTTGTTTTTGTCATAAAATAGAATGCTAAAAAATAAACATAGCTTTTGTGTGCTTTGCAGTTTTCTTTGAATGGCATTGTCTATGTCTGATCTAATTCACTTATATTGTATATGAGTAACATTATTTGAGAATTAATTGCTTCTTGAAACTGTTGATGCCATGGAAGGAATAAAGTGTGAAAATGCACGTCTTTATTAGTGTACTTAGACGTTGTGCAATGATTACAGCTAGTTACAATATGATACCTCCATACAATCTAGGTCACCTTGTGTCAGGTCACAATGAGCATCTTCATACAATCTAGTTCACCTTGTGTCAGGTCACAATGAGCATCTCCATACAATCTAGGTCACCTTGTGTCAGGTCAGGTCACCTTGCATGGACACTCAGTAAGAACAGCTGAGAAACATGTCCAAATGTAATCAATAGTTTTAAATTGAATAAAGAATGAGTGTAAGACTGGAAAGGATTGCTAACAAAGGATTTTCATGGTAATTGTATAATAAGTGTTGTTTGAGAATTTAATATTTGCTAGAATGCATCATGTTTTGTGTAATATTTCTTCTTCCATATTGGTATTATAGATCTTGTTTACTTGGAGGACAGGGATATCCAATCATATTGCCTGTTACAGATCTTTAGTTTTAATTTGGTGTGATCTCTTTGAAATTTATTAGCATGATATTAGCTTTTACAAAAATAATTTGGTAATCAGCAATGCTTGTTGGTAAAGTGTCTTGTCTTAAAAAAGTTGAAATTAAATTATTATACTCTATGTATTATTCCTAAGTTCAATATGAAGAACAATGATGTTCAGATAGGTAACAGTTTGTCCAATGCACTAGGCCAGTATGTAGGCCTGTTATTATAAATAGTAAAATCAAATACACCACTGTGTAAGTAATTTAAGTAATTCACACTTATAGTTTCTGAAACTTTTGGTCTAACCAAGCATCAGGCCAGCATGTGTGCATTTCAGAATGTACACCACTGTGGTTTAAGTGCTTCACATGAGTTTCCGCAATTGCTTGTCCATGCCCAACACCAGGCCAGAATGTGTGCATTAAAAAACCAGTATGTACACCACTGTGGTTTAAGTGTAGGTTGAAGCTTTTTTAATGTTAGGTAACCGGACCAGCGTGTTTATATACAATGTTACCATTTTTTTGCTGATTTGCTAATAATTTTGAATCATATCTCACCATATTAAACTAATGGTACGTACACAGGTTATAAGATTGGATATCCTTATTGTTCAATTTAATAAGATTACATTTATAGTTTCTGAAAATCTGAAACTCAGAAACTATTGGTCTAACCAAGCATCAGGCCAGCATGTGTGCATTTCAGAATGTACACCACTGTGGTTTAAGTGCTTCACATGAGTTTCTGAAATTGCTTGTCCATGCCCAACACCAGGCCAGCATGTGAGCATTTCAGTATGTACACCACTGTGGTTTAAGTGTAGGTTAAAGCTTTTTGAATGTAAGGTAACCAGACCAGCGTGTTTATATACATTGTTACCCTTTTTTTACTATAAATATATGATTGAAAATAAAGGTACACTTTAAAATGTTTGATTATGTACATACAAAACAAATAGTTTTCCGTGGCGAGACAGTTTACTGACCAGTATTGTTAATTATTAGCTGATTTGCTAATAATTTTGAATCATATCTCACCATATTAAACTAATGGTAGGTACACAGGTGATAAGATTGGATATCCTTATTTTTCAATTAAATAAGATTAATAACACAAATATGGAAGAAGTCATAATATATGAAAGACACTGAATTTGAACAACCATGGAATGTGCTTATGTTGTACATATCTGTATAATTGCTTCAAAATCTTTGCAGTTTATTGACATTTTCACTTATTCAAACCCAAACAAATTCAGTGCTTTCAGCACTTTGATCCTGTATGGTACTTGCATTACAGTAATAGGAGGCATTTAGGCGTTTATGCTAAATACTGCACAAGGTCTGAAGACAATACTGATGTAATATAGAGTGCATACATGTGCATAATCTGTTGACCTATTTATGTGTGTTAGATGTACATGTATTGGAATTTGTTAATCATAATTATGAAACTTCTTGAACTAATTTCAAAATTTTAAAAGATGATACTTATAATACTGGAATGTGACAATAGCATGCAGCCGACAACAGCAATGCACACAAAAGCATACCAAACTAAGACATAAAAATTAAATTTTAAATAATTTTAAGATATACCATGTCCCTAAGCTTTGTGTCTTTATGTATCTACCTTTAGAGCAGTAGGGTGAAGGTTTGAACCCTGGCAGGGCCCGGCTAGGGTTCTTTCTGATATGGCCACTGTTGAGCCACTAGCTTGATACATTAATTACCTACAATTTATGATGTATGCCTTAATTCCTACATCTGGTGACTGGCATTAAAGTTTAGGAGTCAGGTAAATGTTTTCAGAAAATATATGTGTCTCAACTCTCATACCGGTATTACGTTAAATTGGCTGGACGTTTAAATGGAAGTGACACTTTTATTAAGACACTTCTACATTAAAGTAAGGTTGACATTTGGGGCTTGTAGAAGGTTACTTACGAAAATTTAAGTGACTTCGGTTCCATCATTATCACTTCAAATTTAAATAAATGTTGACCATAGCCTATATATTTCTTTTTTATTTTGTTGTTTGCGTATTCGCAGCAGCCTTTCTAGATGATACATTGCTACATCCAGTACATTCTTACATTTTCTTTTGTTAAACAAATTGGCCTGCTCCATCTTCTTGCCGATTCTTTTGCTCTATCATTGTGAGCAGGCAACATAAGCCAATTCTTTTGCTCTATCGTTGTGAGCCAGTGACAAAAGCCAACTCTTTCGCTCTATCGTTGTGAGCAGTTGACATAAGCCAATTCTTGCGCTCTATCGTTGTGAGCAGTTGACATAAGCCAATTCTTTCGCTCTATTGTTGTGAGCAGTTGACATAAGCCAATTCTTGCGCTCTATCGTTGTGAGCAGTTGACATAAGCCAATTCTTTCGCTCCATCGTTGTGAGCCGGTGACATAAGCCAATTCTTTTGCTCTATCATTGTGAGCCGGTGACATAAGCCAATTCTTTCACTCTATCGTTGTGAGCAGGTGACATAAGTCCAATTCTTTTGCTCTATAATTGTGAGCCGGTGACATAAGCCAATTCTTTCGCTCTATCGTTTTGAGTCGGTGACATAAGCCAATTCTTTCGCTCTATCGTTTTGAGTCGGTGACATAAGCCAATTCTTTCGCTCTATCGTTGTGAGCTGGTGTGTGGTTTCTTCTTTAAAGAAGGGTGTACTACGAGTATCTTCCTCTTTTTCATTTAATAATATGATGTGTTTTCTTTTCCCTTTTGTTACCAGACATCATTTGGCAGCAGCAGCAGAAATTACATTCCTTCTTACATTGAAATAAATGAACTTGATAAACTCTTTAAACTCTACACATAAAGTTGTTTTATCACTGAAAAACACCACAGTGTACTGATTCTATTTACAGTCTGTTCAAAGTTAAATGATAATGGTTATAAACATTAGCTCATCCTTCAGTTAAAATTTGTTTATCTATGTTTAAATGGGTGTAATTAATTTAACTGTAATCCCCTCTATTCTTTCCAATGTGATAGTTCTCTCATTAGTATTATTTATTGAATCAACAGTAAAGCTAGTGTGTTGTTTTATACATCTTAACTGATACAATTTTACTCAGGAAAATGGAAGACAACCACTACATTATAGTGCTTCCCACTAATTGAACTTGAGATTACTGAATAAAGGCGCTTGGAAGCTCTTTACTTTTAATTAGGCCGCCAATCTTCATATTCATGTCATAATATTTGTCAGGAAATAATGGTTGCTCATATATAAATATTAAATTGTAGTATTATTATTGTATGCCCCCACTGTATCAAGAAATAAGACCATGGATTTTAATTTGCCTCCACATCAAAAGTGTCACTCTCAGAAAGATCGATACAATATTTGCACCACTACTCAAACAAAATGATCAATATTCAATTTAAATCATTTGATATTTTCATGCAGGCGCATAGCCAGGCATATGCCTCTCTTATTAATTTAAAAAAGTGAATATTATCGAGTAGAGAATGAGTTTGTGTGGTATGCTATCTAAATAAATCAAAGGGCCTATAGCGCTGGAAGAACAGGGTTTGTTCCCATGGTCAGGCGATTATATTTCCAGTAACAGAGTCTGTGGCATGCCCCCCACGAATCTGAGAAGGCATTGATTGCAGTATTTGAATAGTATTTTTAATCCCTACCTCTTAACAGGGACTCCTATAGACATTTAAGGTCCTGATCTTAACAAAAACATATCCCTTATTGAGTTGATGTGTTGAACATATGTAACTGTATCATTGATAAAGACTAAAACGAAAAAAATTTTTAAAGAAAATAAAAGAATACAGTAAAAACTCAATATTAAGACCACCAACGGGACCGACACAAAGTGGTCTTAATATCGAGTTGGTCTTATTATCAAGTTTGGGTGTATTGAGTTTATCAGTATCACTAAACTTCCAGTTGAAACATGTAATGGGTGTTTCTCAACATGTGTGTGGTGTTTTTAATACTCATTACTGTTGTGTGATCTAAATGAGTGACAAAATAAAACATATTTAATATAATAATGGAATAAAACTGATTATTAATTACACAATTTTTCTTTATTTTAAATACATGTATATGTATGCTAAAACATTTGACTGGATACTGTTCTGCTAATTTCCTCTGACTTTTCCCTGGACTATCTTTAATCAAATTAAATTTCTCTATCACATTAAGCTCTACACGCTTTCCACTCATCGTGAAGATTTAGCTAATTTATAATTTTGTAGAAAATGCAGATGTTTACCAATTGCAATCAAATTGAATTGTGATTAAATAATTTGGTCTTTAACTTCTACAGTGTACAAATTCAATCCGATAATTACGAATGTTTACACAAACATTTTTGTTTGTCTGTCAATTAACGACTTTAACAATCAAAGAGATACGAAATGTGTGACCCCTCTCTACTCAATTAAAGGTATAACAAAGGACTAAACAATAAAAAACCCACCTCATGGTTAGTTTATGACGCCTGTGGCGATTAAATTGCAGTCAATTAGTGCATCGAATTAACAACATGTCACCATTTACGACCTTGACCGGCGGCTCGACTAAAATCAATACTATCCGTACTGAAACGGCACGTGGTCGTTGAATCGAGTTGAAGGTGTGACTTTATGCATTGTTCGGGACCAAATTAGTGGTCGCATTACGCAATATCGAGTTGCCCGCATTATCGAGTTTTGTGACCATTGATTTATATAGAGAAAACATCGGGACTGAGAAAAAGTGGTCGTAATATTGAGTTGGTCGTATTTTCGAGTTGGTCGCATCATGAGGTTTTACTGTATATAAATTTTACAAAATTGTTCTTCATTATCATTGATACAGTTACCTGTGGTGCTGAATGCAAGTAGCAGATAGATAGCTAGTCAACCGGCATTCTGTATAATGTTCCTGCCGTCGGTTAATGTATTCCGACTATACTACACATAGTATTTATAAGCAGACCATTCACAGGATTAAATCTTTATTACTGACCGGATGGTAACCATGCTTACGTAACATAATACAATTTGCTGTCTCAAAATATTTATCAAGCTGTTCTGAGAGTATTGGATACACTTCTGCTTCCTTTGGTAAATGCGCTACTAGTACTGCAAGAAGATAAAGCGCAAAGTCATTCCAGCGAATGACCGCTCAAATCTATTTTTAGCATCACAATCTTGACAGATAAATTTTGCATGCTTGCTCTGAACAGGGAAACCCTGTACAAAAATGCATTTTTCTAGTGTGCGCTTTACCTAATTTAGCTAATAACATCAAGTAGAGAAAGATTTGTGTGGCATACTAGTGAGATGCAAATAAAAAAATAAATAAATTAGCTCCCGCTCGCTTTATACCTTATATTGTGAATAACACCAAATAGAGAAATTGTTTGTGTGACCAGTGCTGCCCAAATAAACGTTGCATTTTTCTAGCTTGTTCTACTCAAACAAAACATTAATTATTTTTGTGGATTATATCAAGTTCTATTTTTATCAGTCTTAAATAGTAGGACACAAACCAAAGCCACACAGTTACGACGGCAGCACCTAGCCATACACGCAAGAGTCAGACATAGTACAAGGCTTGAACTTGAACCAGATACATTATTTTAATATTTGGTGTTAGCCTAAAAAGTCATCTGGTTAAATTAATTACAATCTGGTTACTAAAATAAACATCTGGTTATAAATTGATTATTATACTTTACAAACTGCAATAAATGAAAGAAACGTTACACTGACTATCTTATAATAACATTGTGTTTTAATTTTCTAAAGAAGAACCTTGATGATATAATTATATCTTACTGAGAAATATCAGTGGAGAACTTTACAATAGCTTGGAGATGCTTATGATATAACATAATACATCAAACAATTACTGGTGTACATCTTGTGAACATTACTTCATCACACATACAATCTGGATAATACAGCAGATACTTTTCTAGTATTGGAGAACACTGTTGCCCAAGTAAAGGACTTGGGAGTTCAAGTCAGGGCGCGCGGCTGAACTATATCAAGCGAGTATTCCGTACAAAATCCCAACAGTCGGCACCACCGTTCAAACCCCGGTGACAGATATATGAAAAAAATCCACATCATTTATAGTTGGCAACGTAGCCTAGTGGGTAACCTGTTCTATTCACAGAAACACATAGTTTTTATATGGGCTGTGGGTTCGAGTATGCCGATATACTATATTTTTCAATAATTCATTTCAATACTTATCTTATTTCATGTATATGTTATTACTAAGTCTTTACGAATGATAAATATACGCTTCATATTTGATAAAAACAGCTTTGTTTTCATATGTTGTAATATCAAAGACAGTGATGTGAATCAAAGGGGACTTCTAGCTACTTCACAACGTTGTGCGACGGTACAGACCTTTACTTTTTTGCCTGTAACGTCATCACGTTTAACGTAACCTCCATTATGTAACGTCATCATTTATGGGTTTTTTATTTCATTATTTTCATTTTACATAATTTTGGTATAAACTTTTATATTGTGATATTATATAAATATAAACATGATAGATTTACATTCTACTGATACGATGAATGTTTATGTTCTTTCTCTAAAAATCTAAAATAAAATGGAGAATGGTTAATATCCGTTTTTATTCTGGCTACCAGAAGTTGAAGGTGAGATTCCTTCTAAAATACACAGTAAAATAAACCAGAAAAATATGGTTGTTAATGAATGCAGAATCTGTAAAAAAATGGTGTGAATCTCGTATGTTACCATACTGCGGATGCCATCGTGGATTTTGTGGCCCGCACCTGGAGTTTGCAATTTATGCCGGTGGTCTGAAAAACGTCATACCCTCAAGAACATAGCATGAGACGTGTCATTTTGTGGTTGGGTTACTCATTAACTAAAGTCACTTTTGAGGACTTTGCTGCTCCATTAAAAGTATTCACTGGTTACATCACCATATGCAAATACAGAACCAGCAAAACCCCTGTCAAATCACTCTTTTTCTGTCTAATGTTAAACCTAATCCTGTAAATCCGGTATTATTTGCGATGGTTTAATTTTCGCTTATCATCATTTTCGCGTAAATGAACTTTCCGAACATAAGGCATAATATTATATGGAAAAAATAAAATTAAGGTATGTGTCTTAAGAGACAATAATCTTCTCAATAAACTTGTAACTGTGTAAACCTATGTTTGAAAACAATGAAATTTATAATGACATGTTCCATACAACACCCTATTAACTAATACCTCTGGAAAACTATAAACTGGTACAACGCGTAAAATGCAAACATAAAACGTGTGGTAAATCAAGTAATTAGAAATCATTAATGTTATAGCTTGGCTATTTTAACCTGAATCTGACCTTTATGCAAGAATATATTATAAGGTTCTTGATTTGAATAAATCAATTTCCACGAGTTAATCGTGCAATATCGGTATTTCAGATTTGTGTTTGTATTACATCTCGAGCGTCTTCGTGATACTCCCCAATTAGGAAAACATACAATCGGTGGTGTAAACATAGGCAATATATCGACTGTTAAGTTATACTAATCAAAAGGTCAGGATCGTGTCAAATTAGCCAAGCTATACATCACATTTGTTACTTAGTTGATGTAGTTATACTAGAATTTATTCATGTGTGGTAGTGAATTTTATCGCGAATTGAATATTCTGGGACCCTCGATGGTGAATTCATCAAATCACGAATGCAGTTGAAAACTGAAAATCTCGAAATGAAGCTCATGTGAATATGAAGTGATTTACAGTATTTCATATTAAACATACATATAGATTAAGAATTATTAATTTTGTCCATACAGTTTAACTTAAGTATAAGGAGTCTTTATGTTACCAGGCTTACATATTTACAATACTCACAATCTTCCATAAAAGGGCCTCAACATAATTTTATATTCATAAATATACGAAAGGGTACAATACATGAAATACAAGTATACAAATATAATTAACAAAGTAATAGTACCTGATTGCAACCTCTTTATTGCAACAATTGTGCAAAAATATTATTAAATCCTGATATATCAAATGACTCAGTTATAATCACGAAAAGCTGACCGTCCAGATAAAAACATGGGGGTGGTGCATGACAATCTCACTCATTGACGTTCACATCTAGATTGTAATCAGGGAATTATTTGCTACATTATCGAGTGTGGAGAATCACATGATCAAACGATGCTCAACCAAATGCATTTTCAATGCAGTTTTCAACAAATAATATTACTTTGGTCGAGCATGAGTTAAAAATAGCTTAAGATAGAGTGAAATCGGTAATTGCAAAGTTTTCATACATGCAAGAGTTGTCCGCAAAAGTAGCGAACATTGGTTTCTACTATATTTCCTCCAACTATATAAGCAATTTGCCTTCACAGTCAATTCAAATAATCAGATATGTGTTACAAATGAGTTGATCGAAAATGTGTAAGAAGTTTTTAAGAAAATAACACCTGGCACGATCATTATAATCTGGAAAAAACCTCACCTCACAGTGGTGTTGGGCATTCAAATTCTAATTAATCGTTCCAAGAGAGGTTCAATAGTAATACATAATACATGTGTCAAGGTTTACCTGACGAACTTAGCCATCACTATGATGAATGGAAAACCACAACAAGAGAAATTCATGTTATTCCATTGTTGACCTATTGAGTGATGATATTTGCATATGCCCAGTTGACACAATTTGTATGATGACTATTTTCTGCGTCTTAACAAATTCCACTTGAAGGCTTGGTCCACGCATGCTGCCATGGGCCAGAGAAGGGGGGTGGAAGGGGAAGGGGGGGAAGGGGGGCATGGGATGGGGGTGGTGGTGGTAGGTGGTGGTGTTGTGTGGTGGTGGGATATTGGTGGTGGTGATGTCGGTGGTGGTGTGGTGGTGGTGTGGTGGTGGTGTGGTGGTGGTGTTGGTGGTGGTGGTGGTGGTGTTGGTGGTGGTGTGGTGGTGGTGTAGTGTAGTGTAGTGTACACTTGGCCGAATTTCGAATTGGCCACCCTATAAAATATAATATCATCTAATATATTATAACAATATACATTAAACTGTTTCATTAGCTCACCTGTCACATAGTGACAAGGTGAGCTTTTGTGATCACTCTTTGTCCGTCCATCGTCTTTGTCCGTCCCTCAACAAATTGTTTATGTGCACTCCAGAGGCAACAGTTTTAAATCAATCTTCATGAAACTCGGCCAGAACATTGTTCTCAATGCAATCTAGGCCAAGTTTGAAAATGGGAAAATGTGGGATCAAAAACTAGGTTACTAGGTCAAATCTTAGAAAAACCTTGTGTTCACGCGACCAGAGGTCACAGTTTTGATCTAATCTTTATGAAATATGGTCAAGATGTAAGTTGTACTGATACCTAGACCAATGTGCATCAGGTGAGCGACCTAGGACCCTTTGGGCCCTCTTGTTTGTTCATCTATCAATTTCCGGAAAGAAATTACGTATTCATGTACAAAATCATCCATGTGAAACAATTTGTACAAAATGGTCCTCGAGCTAAGCTTAAAATAGTTTCGTACTTGGTGTGAATTTGTTCTCTTTTCAGACAAACTTTTAAATTTTGTAAGAATGAGCCATGCGGAACAGGCCCAGCACATCCGATGCATGCATACATTCAATAAAATTTTTTTAATGTTTTTATTAACTTTTGTGATCACTCTTCGTCCATCGTCCATCCGTCAACAAATGTTTGTGTACACTCTAGAGATAAAAGTTTTAATCCAATCTTCATGAAACTTAATGAATGTTGTTCTCCATGAAATCTAGGCTAAGTTCAAAACTAGGTCAAGTGAGGTCAAAAACAAGGTCACTTGGTCAAATCATAGAAAAACCTTGCATTCTCTCCAGATGTCACTGTTTTGATCCAATCTTCATGCAACTTGGTCAGAATGTTGTTATCCATGAACTATAAGTTTAGTTAAAAGCTGGGTCATGTTGAGGAAAAAAACTAGGTCACTAGGTCAAATCATAGAAAAAACATCACTGGACGCGGTGAAGCATACAAAATGACATACTATGGGGTCTCTAATATGAAATGTAACTAACCAGATGTGTCTTAAAGGTAGATCTCTTACAGGGGATGAGAGCTACCTTGCTTACACATACTTTGTGCAACATTCCATGTTAAAGAAATTCATTGTAGGTTCTGGCTATAGGTTTCACCCCATCCTCATAGAAAAACTTTATGTTCACTTCAGAGGTCACAGTTATGATCCGATCTTCAGGAAACTTAGTCAGAATGTTGTTCTTAATGAAATCTAAGCCAAGTTCTAAACTGGGTCACATTTGTTCAGAAACTAGGTTACTAGGTCAAATCTAAGAAAAACCATGCGTTCACTTCAGAGGTCACCATTTTGATATTATTTTCATGAAACTTAGTCAGAATGTTGTCCTCTATGAAATCTAGGCCAAGATCAAAACTAGGTTACTAGGTCAAATCTTAAAAAAAATCAAGAATCCGATGATGTCGAATTATATTGATAGGAACCACGTTTCTCGCAGTAATTTGAGCTAAATCCCGCGTCATTATTTATATCGCATTTTTTCGAAAAGACGTATGACATACATGTCTGGATTTTGGTGCGGTACTTGTTATTCTGACGGCTTCATCGCTCTCAATGTTACTCATTTTGTATATGCATACGCGATTTGTTTCTTGAAATCGATAGATAAGTGCATGTTATGAAAATTACCTGAATTTTTAGAAATATTAACTGAATAGAATCTATATCCCGTAATATAATATTCCATTGGGTGGCCAATTAGAAATTCAGTCAAGTGTAGTGAAGTGTAGTGTAGCGTAGCGTAGTATAGCGTAGGTAGTTATAGAGGAGGAATGCAGATGCTGAGTTTCTCAGTGGTTCCTGGGAAGTAGAATAAGACATCTTGTCTGTCTCCCCTGCATGTCGTAAGAGTCACTTTAACGGGAGAGCTGAAGCTATTTGGTAAATGCTCCCAGGGTGTCTCTTGCAATATGTATATGGAGCAGGGAATGAAGCATGCATGATGTTTCAACATGGTATGTCTGTATCACAGATGTTGTACAAAAGTGAGCCTTTTGAGTGTATCTAGTACAGGAAATGTATCATGCAAGCTACAAACAGAATGAACACATGTGCACATGCTTAATCCACAAGGCAATTCTCAGGATGAGGTGTTATATACAGGTATAACCTACAATGAGTGTCTTTAACATGAGTTGTAACAGACCGGATGTGTCTAAAAGTTAGATCTCTTACAGGGGATGAGACCTACCTTGCTAACACATTCTATATGCTACATTGCATGTTAAAGACACTCATTGTAGGTTCTGTCTGTATATTACACCTCATCATGAGAAACACCTTCTGGATTAAGCATGTGCACATGTGTTCATTCTGTTTGTAGCTTGCATGATACATTTCCTGTACTAGATACATCCAAAAGACTCAACCTTTGTACAACATCTGTGATACAGACATACCATGTTGAAACATCATGCATGCTTCATTCCCTGCTCCATATACACACTGTAACAGACACTCTGGGAGCATTTACCAAATAGCTTCAGTTCTCCCGTTAAGTTGACTCTTACGACATGCAGGGGAGACAGACAAGATGTCCAATTCTACTTCCCAGGAACCACTGAGAAACTCAGCATCTGCATTCCTCCTCAGCAGTTGCTGATTCCTTTCAATTGTTAGAATCGAGCAAACTCGTGCTGATTTAAATTGAGTCGGTACCGAGTTGCCTTCGTTTTAAAATCAAACGGAGCAAACTCATGCTGATTTAAATTTAGTCGGTACAGAGTTGTCTCTCTTCTAAAAACCAAGTGGGCGAACTCTTGTTGACTTAAATTTAGTTGGTACGGATTTATTCCCTTTGTAAAAAACAAGGGAACGAACTCATGCTAACTTAAGTTAAGTAGGTACAGAGTTCCCTCCTTTGAGAAAATCAAACGGAGCAAACTCATGCTGATTTAAATTTAGTCGGTACGGAGTTGTCTCTCTTCTGAAAACCAAGTGAGCAAACTCTTGTTGACTTAAATTGAGTCGGTACGGATTAATTCACTTTGTAAAAAACAAGGGAACGATCTCATGCTAACTTAAGTTTAGTCGGTACAGAGTTCCCTCCCTTGTGAAAATCAAACGGAGCAAACTCCTGTTGACTTAAAATTTAGTCGGTATTGCGTTGCTTCCCTTTGTAAAAACAAGGGAACGCACTCATGCTGACTTAAATTTAGTCGGTACAGAGTTGTTACCCATTATAAAAACAAGGGAGCGTACTCCTATTGATTTAAATTTAGTCAGAACGGAGTTGCCTCCATTTTAAAATCGAACGGAGCAAACTCGTGCTGATTTAAATTTAGTCGGTACGGACTTGTCTCTCTTCTAAAAACCAAGTGAGCGAACTCTTGTTGACTTAAATTGAGTTGGTATGGATTTATTCCCTTTGTAAAAAACAAGGGAACGAAGTCATGCTTACTTAAGTTTAGTCGGTACAGAGTTCCCTCCCTTGTGAAAATCAAACGGAGCAAACTCCAGTTAACTTAAAATTTAGTTGGTATTGCGTTGCTTCCCTTTGTAAAAACAAGGGAACGCACTCATGCTGACTTAAAATTTAGTCGGAAAAGAGTTGTCACCCATTATAAAAACTAGGGTCATATTCCTATTGATTTAAATTAAGTCAGAACGGAGTTGCCTCCATTTTAAAATCGAACGGAGCAAACTCATGCTGATTTAAATTTAGTCGGTACGGAGTTGTCTCTCTTCTGAAAACCAAGTGAGCGAACTCTTGTTGACTTAAATTGAGTCGGTACGGATTTATTCACTTTGTAAAAAACAAGGGAACAAACTCATGCTAACTTAAGTTTAGTCGGTACAGAGTTCCCTCCCTTGTGAAAATCAAACAGAGCAAACTCCTGTTGACTTAAAATTTAGTCGGTATTGAGTTGCTTCCCTTTGTAAAAACTAGGGAAAGCACTCATGCTGACTTAAATTTAGTTGGTACAGAGTTGCCACCCTTTATAAAAACAAGGGAGCGTACTCCTATTGACTTAAGTTTGTTCTGAACGGAGTTTCCTCCATTTTAAAATCGAACAGAGCAAACTCGTGCTGATTTAAATTTAGTCGGTACAGAGTTGTCTCCCTTCTGAAAAACAAAGTGAGCGAACTCTTGTTGACTTAAATTAAGTCGGATTTGTGTTGCTTCCCTTCGTAAAAACAGGGGATCGCACACATGCTGACTTAAATTTAGTCGGTACGGAATTGCCACCCTTTATAAAAACAAGGGAGCGTACTCCTATTTACTTAAATTTAGTCAGAATGGAGTTGCCTCTGTTTTAAAATCAAACAGAGCAAACTCATGCTGATTTAATTTTAGTTGGTACGGAGTTGTCTCCCTTCTGAAAACCAAGCGAGCGAACTCTTGTTGACTTAAATTGAGTCGGAACGGATTTATTCACTTTGTAAAAAACAAGGGAACAAACTCATGCTAACTTAAGTTTAGTCGGTACAGAGTTCCCTCCCTTGTGAAAATCAAACGGAGCAAACTCCTGTTGACTTAAAATTAAGTTGGTATTGAGTTGCTTCCCTTTGTAAAAACAAGGGAACACACTCATGCTGACTTAAAGTTAGTTGGTACAGAGTTGACACCCTTTATAAAAACCAGGTAGCGCACTCCTATTGACTTAAATTCAGTCAGAACGGAGTTGCCTCCCTTGTGAAAATCAAACGGAGCAAACTCGTGCTGATTTGAATTTAGTCGGTACGGAGTTGCCTCCGTTTTAAAATCAAACGGAGCAAACTCATGCTGATTTAAATTTAGTCAGTACGGATTTATTCCCTTTGTTAGAACCAAGGGAACGAACTCATGCTAACTTAAGTTTAGTCGGTACAGAGTTCCCTCCCTTGTGAAAATCAAAAGAAACAAACTCCTGTTGACTTAAAATTAAGTTGGTATTGAGTTTCTTCCCTTTGTAAAAACAAGGGATCGCACTCATGCTGACTTAAATTTAGTCAATAAAGAGTTGTCTCCTTTCTGAAAAACCAAGTGAGCGAACTCTTGTTGACTTAAATTTAGTCGGTATTGAGTTGCTTCGCTTTGTAAAAACAAGGCAGCGTACTCCTATTTGCTTAAATTTAGTCAGAATGGAGTTGCCTCCGTTTTAAAATCAAACAGAGCAAACTCATGCTGATTTAAATTTAGTCGGTACGGAGTTGTCTCCCTTCTGAAAACCAAGTGAGCGCACTCTTGTTGACTTAAATTTAGTCGGTACGGATTTATTCCCTTTGTAAAAAACAAGGGAACAAACTCATGCTAACTTAAGTTTAGTCAGAACAGAGTTTCCTCCATTGTGAAGATCGAACGGAGCAAACTCCTGTTGACTTAATATTTAGTCAGTATTGAGTTGCTTCCCTTTGTAAAAACAAGGGATCGCACTCATGCTGACTTAAATTTAGTCGGTACAGAGTTGTCTCCTTTCTGAAAAACCAAGTGAGCGAACTCTTGTTGACTTAAATTTAGTCGGTATTGAGTTGCTTCGCTTTGTAAAAACAAGGGAACGCACTCATGCTGACTTAAATTTAGTCGGTACAGAGTTGCCACCCTTTATAGAAACAAGGGAGCGTACTCTTGTTGACTTAAGATTTAGTCGGTATTGAGTTGCTTCCCTTTGTTAAAACAAGGGATCGCACTCATGCTGACTTAAATTTAGTCGGTACAGAGTTGTCTCCTTTCTGAAAAACCAAGTGAGCAAACTCCTGTTGACTTAAAATTAAGTTGGTATTGAGTTGCTTCCCTTTGTAAAAACAAGGGAACAAACTCATGCTAACTTAAGCTTAGTCGGTACAGAGTCCATCCCTTGTGACAATCAAACGGAGCAAACTCCTGTTGACTAAAAATCTAGTCGGTATTGAGTTGCTTCCCTTTGTAAAAACAAGGGAACGCACTCATGCTGACTTAAATTTAGTTGATACAGAGTTGCCACCCTTAATAGAAACAAGCGAGCATACTCATATTGACTTAAATTTAGTTGGAATGGAGTTGTCTCCGTTTTAAAATCAAACGGAGCAAACTCATTCTGATTTAAATTTAGTCAATACGAAGTTGTCTCCCTTCTGAAAAGCAAGTGAGCGAACTCTTGTTGCCTTAAATTTAGTCAGAATGGAGTTGCCTCCATTTTAAAATCGAACTGAGCAAACTCATGCTGATTTATATTTAGTCGGTACGGAGTTGTCTCCCTTCTGAAAACCAAGTGAGCGAACACTTGTTGACTTAAATTTAGTCTGTACGGATATATGCCCTTTGTAAAAAACAAGGGAACGAACTCATGCTAACTTAAGTTTAGTCTGTACAGAGTTCCCTCCCTTGTGAAAATCAAACTCCTGTTGACTTAAAATTTAGTCGGTATTGTGTTGTGTCAAACGAAGCAAACTCCTGTTGACTAAAAATCTAGTCGGTATTGAGTTGCTTCGCTGTGTAAAAACAAGGGAACGCACTCATGCTGACTTAAATTGAGTTGGAACAGAGTTGCCACCCTTTATAGAAACAAGGGAGCATACTCCTATTGACTTAAATTTAGTCGGAACGGAGTTGCCTCTGTTTTAAAATCAAACAGAGCAAACTCATTCTGATTTAAATTTAGTAAATACGGAGTTGTTTCCCTTCTGAACGGAGTTGCCTCCATTTTAAAATCAAACAGAGCAAACTCGTGCTGATTTAAATTAAGTCGGTACGGAGTTGTCTCCCTTTTGAAAACCAAGTGAGCAAACTCTTGTTGCCTTAAATTTAGTCAGAATGGAGTTGCCTCTATTTTAAAATCGAAAGAAGCAAACTCGTGCTGATTTAAATTTAGTCAGTATGGAGTTGCCTCCGTTTTAAAATCAAACGGAGCAAACTCATGCTGATTTAAATTTAGTCGGTACGGAGTTGTCTCCCTTCTGAAAACCAAGCAAGCGAACTCTTGTTGACTTAAATTTAGTGGGTACGGATTTATTCCCTTTGTAAAAAACAAGGGAACAAACTCATGCTAACTTAAGTTTAGTCGGAACAGAGTTCCCTCCCTTGTGAAAATCAAACTCCTGTTGACTTAAAATTTAGTCGGTATTGTGTTGCTTCCCTTTGTAAAAACAAGGGAACGCACTCATGCTGACTTAAATTTAGTTGGTACAGAGTTGCAACCCGTGATAGAAACAAGGGAGCATACTCCTATTGACTTAAATTTAGTCGGGACGGAGTTGCCTCCGTTTTAAAATCAAACGGAGCAAACTCATTCTGATTTAAATTTAGTCAATACGGAGTTGTTTCCCTTCTGAAAACCAAGTGAGCGAACTCTTGTTGGCTTAAATTTAGTCAGAACGGAGTTGCCTCCATTTTAAAATCGAACGGAGCAAACTCTTGCTGATTTAAATTTAGTTGGTATGGAGTTGCCTCCGTTTTAAAATCAAACGGAGCAAACTCATGCTGATTTATATTTAGTCGGTACGGAGTTGTCTCCCTTCTGAAAACCAAGTGAGCGAACACTTGTTGACTTAAATTTAGTCTGTACGGATATATGCCCTTTGTAAAAAACAAGGGAACGAACTCATGCTAAGTTAAGTTTAGTCGGTACAGAGTTCCCTCCCTTGTGAAAATCAAACAGCGCAAATTCCTGTTGACTTAAAATTTAGTAGTTATTGTGTTGCTTCCCTTTGTAAAAACAAGGGAACGCACTCATGCTGACTTAAATTTAGTCGGTACAGAGTTGCAACCCATTATAAAAACAAGGGAGCGTACTCCTATTGACTTAAATTCAGTCAGAACAGAGTTGCCTCCGTTTTAAAATCAAACAGAGCAAACTCATGCTGATTTAAATTAAGTCGGTACAGAGTTGTCTCCCTTCTGAGAAACCAAGTGAGCGAACTCTTGTTTACTGAAATTTAGTCGGTATTGAGTTGCTTCGCTTTGTAAAAACAAGGGAACGCACTCATGCTGACTAAAATTTAGTTGGTACGGAATCGCCACCCATTATAAAAACAAGGGAGTGTACTCCTATTTACTTAAATTGAGTCTGAACGGAGTTGCCTCCATTTTAAAATCGAACGGAGCCAACTCTTGCTTATTTAAATTAAGTCGGTACCGAGTTGCCTCCCTTCTGAAAACCAAGTGAACGAACTCCTGTTGACATAAAATTTACTCGGTACGGATTTCTTCCCTTTGTAAAAAACAAGGGAACAAACTCATGCTGACTTAAGTTTAGTCGGTACAGAGTTACCTTCTGTTTGAAAATGAAACAGAGTTAACTCGTGCCGATTTAAATTAAATCAGTATTGAGTTGCATCCCTTTAGAAAACCAAAGGTAGCAAACTCGTGCCAGCTTAAATTTAGTTGGTACGGAGTTGTCTCCCTTTTGAAAATCAAACGAAGTAAACTTATGCTGATTTAAATTTAGTCAGTATGAAGTTGCTTCCCTTTGTTAAAACAAGGGAACGAACTCATGCTGACTTAAATTTATTTGGTACAGAGTTGCCGTCCTTTTGAAAATTGAATGGAGCAAACTCATGCCAACTTAAATTTAGTCTGTACGGAGTTGCCTCCCTTTTGAAAATCAAACGGAGTAAACTCATGTTGAGTTAAATTTAGTTGGTACAGAGTTGCCTCCCTTTGTAAAAACAAGGGAGAGTACTCCTGTTGACTTAAATTTAGTCAGTATGGAGTTCCCTCCCTTTTTAAAATCAAACGGAGCAAACTCATGCCGATTTAAATATAGTCGGTACTGAGTTACCTCAAGTGATCAAGTTAAAACAGCCTTCAACTGTGCAAATGCTTCAAATCTTGATCAAGTATTCGTTTTGTTACATGTGCGATAATATTATGAATAAAAGGTTCATAGTATCATATTTTATAGTGATTTCTTTGATTACTGAGCGAATTATTTGACAACCACACGATTTTGGATGGTCATATATTCGGACATAAGTTCAGTTATGTGCTATTTGCCATGATTATTCAACACTTTACACTATATAGTAAACCACATTGACTGATAGAGTGCTTACAGGGAAATAATCTTTAGCTGTATCAATTTCAGGTTGATCGTGTGACGGAAACTTGATGCTGAGAATACTCCTTGACTTGGAATGGCTATCTCATACCATGCCCTTGTAACTGGAACCAGTGATGTTAAAGTCAAACCAAGATAACGCTATTTAACACAGCAGTTTGTGGGATACAACATGGAGACAGCAAGCATGTCTAACTGGACAACACCACCTGCCCGGGACTATTGTTGTGACTTTCTTTTTTCAGTCACCAAAGATATGCAAAATATCAGACTTATAAAGAACAAACAAATATTTTCCCTGTGACTGACTCAATTCATGTGTTAGATAAGATGTAGTTGCTCTTTATATTAAAACAAGAAGTTTAATATTAACTATTTATTAGATCTGCACAGGTCAGATTGTTCATCACATGACTTATGAATACCAGCAATAGACTAGTTGTGGATTTGTTAGCACTCAAAATGATGGATTTTAAGCGATTATATATCGATGGCTTAGAAGGAGAAGGTCATAACTACTACTTACGACCTTTAAAGACTCATACATATTTCAAATCTGCATCATAAGGCGCTTCTTATGAGTTTTTCATGAAAATCAGAACTTGTCATGTTGACCAAAAGAAGGTTCTTGAAGCTTATTTTACAATAAGTAGAGAGTACATTTCAGACAGTATTTTCTTGTTTTCTCAAAATATTGATTTTGTAGTTACGACCTTCTCATTCTAAGCCAACGATATAGTCAATGTGCTAGTTATTTGGCAGTTATTGTTACCTTAAATAAAGTTTTTATAATTGTATGCTCTTTTTATTACATACATTGAATGACATTCAGTTGATCTGATGGTTCTCTCGACTCAAATGATCTTTTTCTAAAGTGTGCTGCTGATCACTTCAAGTTTCAAGGATTTGGAATCAATTATATCTGGAACACACACCATCCTCTTATTAGTTATTACGCAGATGTATTGAATGTTCATGAAATTACTGCTCCATGAATGTGTCCACATAAATGCCAAGGTCCACTTAGGAAATATATATACAACTTCTCCACATGTGGAGGAAAACCAGCATTGTCCTGCATTTTATCGGCGGGACTTGGATCTTTGGTTGTTTCTTCGTCGTATGTGTGGGCATTGCTAGGAATATGTAAAATTATTTCCCACCCCATTCCTACCTAGCCCATATTTTAACTAGGTCAAGTCTTAGTTGTGCCTCTTTAGGTCCCATAACGTTAGGTCACTGTCCTCAGTGTTTTAACCTAGGTCACGCCCCGTTGTTGTGCCTTATTTGGTCGCTGTTTTGGCATGGGTTTCTGTGGGCACTGCTCAGGGTAGTTGTGTCGTGGTGTTTCTGATTTCTGTGCTCGGCTGGTTGGGTTGAGTGCTACCTTCCCTGTCGGATTTTCTCATACCTTTTTTGTCAACTTTTCCTGTATTGGAATCAACCTGCTGCTACCATCAATCAAACCTGGATTTCAAGGTTACAAATCCAGTGTATTAATATAACCACATCAGCTGCTTATACATGGCATATAATACTGTATTCATATAACAAATACTACAATGAAACCTCACTAATTAGACCACCTTTGATTATTTGAAAATGTTATAATATTACCGTTCGCTTTCATAAAAACTGATTTTATTTGAAAGTGCTATAACCAGTTGGCATTACTTTTAAGGCTAAATAAAGAGCGCTATTTAAATCATGGGAATGATTTGAGAATGTAGTCTTAATTTTGAAGTGGTCTTTAAGTAAAGTTTTACTTTAATGCATAGGAATCAGCTTTTTATTGAAAATATATATCACATGGTAATAATTTCTGGCATAAACATCTGAATGGCAGATGCATATAATAAATAAAAAATAAGTATTAATAAAGTTAAATTATGTTTTGATAATTGTTATTTGTCAGCAATCGCCTTCAGCAATAGTGTCTGACAATTTTGATATTTAAGGTATTACCCACCTAATAGTGGATTTATAAAACTTAAAAACATTAACATAGTTATAATCTATGTTCATTTGTGGACTTAAATCCAGAGTTTTAATACTTTTTACCATTTATTAAAAAAATTATTCGCGATTTATCATGCCTACCCCCTTACTTTCAAGTACAACCCAAAACGACAAGTACATATTTCATATAATAGCTTTTATTTTCCTACTATCAATGATAACTAACCAATATCAGTTTATTTCTATACAACAAGCACGAGTACATGATAAACATGCTTAAATGAAATATAATTCAGAGAAAATGTTTTTTTTACTTAATCATGTGATACCGATATTGGAAAAATAGCAATTTTTCAACAGATGAATCTATACATCAATTTTAAAAAAAATCATAAAAAATGAAAAGGACAGAAATCAGTTGCCAAAATTACTCTAAAAATTAACTAATATTATATATTTGTTAATTTAAACAAAAATTATAAAAGTTTACAATCTTGTTTCGAAGATATTGTACAAAAGGGAAGGTAACTCTACAATTTAAAAATGCTGAAAATCATCCGAAATGAAATAAAGAAGTATACAACTTGTCATTTCATTATACAAGTATTATATTCTAACAACAATGTATTTTACACAATAACTGTACATTTAAATCAATATAATTACACAAATGATAAAGGTTTACCATACAGTTTGTTTTCAAATTATATTACTAAGGTGGAGGGGTAACTCTAGATTTTCATAAATACTGATACAAGTTGTCAATTCTCAATAATTATAAATTATTATATTCCTATTAAAATACAATTTACACATCAAACAACCATCATAAAAATAGTAGATACCATCAGAAATGAAGAATCAACAGGGCTTTGTAAAACTTCACAGTTGGTATGAACACAATTTTGCATAATATAAATATTTTTTCAGATATTTGTAGAAATCAACTTATCTCACATAATCATACCTTTGTGACAATAAAAAACTATCATGCATGAGGTGTTGAGGGTGAATGATATAAAATAACTTGTTTCACAACTAACATAATCTATTGTTCACATAAATTGACCTGGGCACTGTTTTATCAAAGCATTTACGCTAGCGTAAACCTAAGATTTCCTAAAATATAGCGTACGTCGATAATATTTGCATAAATGCGTTTTACAAAGATATTTTAGTTCACATTCTGTCGTAAGTTTTAGCTTATTTCTACGCCAAGGCTGTGCAACCCTAAATGACAAATATGATCGTAAGTGAAGAGTTTTTAACACGCACTGATGATTTTTGACCGTCGCATGTTATTTTAGACCGTCGTTTGTTGTTTTAGACCGTCATTTGTTGTTTTATGCGTGATTAATCGCATATTTATTCATTCTGGTACCCGTTATATTAGTTATATTGGTTATATTGTGTCCCGAATTACGTTCAATCTTCAATATTTTTTTGCGTAAAATGTATGCGAGTACTTGCGATCGTTTAGTAAAACACACTTATGAGTTTGCGTAAGGTAGATATCTATGCGTAAATATACGCGACATTTACGCATTGTTAGTAAAACAGTGCCCTGGTCCTTTACCATTTGAATGGATTCCATACATGTTGTTAACAGTACACTCTGTATGAACGTGTTATATTCCTTGCAACTCTCGATACAATAAGAAATACTAATGAGGGAACTATCCCATTGTAATAATAGCGGGGTGTACAGTTACACACCCAGTTAAACCTAGATAAACATAATTACCTGACGGATGGGTGTATGTTTATAACTGATATCATTTTACTTTGTGTTGGAATCAGTGCATAGAATGATTGATTCATTGAACGACTGTATTGAAAACAATGACCAAACATACATGTATATATATATACAAGAAACAACTGTTGTTTAATTAGGGGAATAGAAGGTATGGGGTCCAGGTTAATTTGCTTGAGTAATATAAACTACATTTCAAAAATCTTTGATACATTTACACACTACCATGTTCAAAATATTGCACTAATTTGGGTACAACATATTCAAGAGTTTGTTAAGCATTTGTTACTTGTGGCTGACCATCTGAATACACATGGATGATGAAACAAGCACATGAAAGTCAAAACGTCCTCCATCATGGGCAACAATATAATATGGATTGTCAAACTGGTTCAGCCACTTTATAATATGTGGCATCTGTCTTCCAAGCACTTGAAGTAACGAGTTTCCCATTCACCATCATGTCATTATTTTGACCATGGTTACGACAGTGACACGCTGCGCATTGTCTGTAATTGGAATTTTCGGCTGTATGTAGCAGCTGAAAGTCTGTGAAGTCTCCAGATTCATCGCAGCTAGCTAGGTAATACGGGGCATCTGTCATGAACGTACTGAAATATGTTTGTTAAAATGTGATTACAGTCACACATGTGTACAAGACAATCTGAGAATAAAAAACACTATAACAAAACAGATCTGCAAACATCTCCAATACTCATAACTTGTCGAAATACCATTAGTCAATTTCGTCTATACCTGATGGATGATGGTAGCAGACAGGTTTTAATGTCTTTCTTATATGGTATTTAAAGGAAACATTTTATCATTAAAGGAAATTAAGTACTTTGATGTGATGATTATGATATGCATACATATACTTACTTAGATTTGTTTCTAAATCGAAGATGGTGTGTGAGGGAGAACCATAGTGTGCCGTACTGGTCTAAATACACCATGTGATATGGGGTCAAGAAGTTTTTCCACATCAATTTCCCATTCAAGTCCAATACCTGCATAAGAAGGGTTCTTTTACAATTTGTTTTATAATTATAATACTTACATGTATACAGAGCTACAGATAAGGTTTTAGTCCATTGGGTATTTTACCCCCAGTTTAAAATTTGATTGGGTTTTGACAAATTTTATTTGGGTATTTAATCAAACTCATAGGGTAAATGATTTTTTAAGTACTGTTTTTCACTATATCATCCTTTTCTATTTGGGTATTTCAGCTTGTAATTGCTTTTTCTTACTCCCTCCTCTCAAAATCTATTGGGTTTTTAAGAAAATTAATTGGGTAATTACCCCAATACGCAGCTTATCTGTAGCTCTGCATGTATATATGAGTAAAACACTCATACTGGAGTATACACTTACAGACTTTGAAAATGCATCAATTTCCAGATGTCGGTATTTTTAGTATTATTTAGGTTTATTTTACCATTGATGGAGTAATGTTCCAAGGTAAGAACGGTACAGTGGAACTCACTTATAGCGAACTCGCTAATAACGAAAACTCGGTTATAGCGTAACAAATACAAATCCCCGACCGAGTCCCTTCTTTATTTAACTGTAACACCACTCGCTTATAACGTAATCGGATATAATGAAAAATCGGTTATAGCGTAATGATTTCTAGGTCCCGATAAAGTATTTTGTGTGCATTCATAATCGGTTATAACAAAGACAATTAAAATGTGACTAGGTGTAACCGAGCGATATGTTTGTGCAAACCATCTTAATAAGGTGTTAAGTGTTTGCGCCGCTGGCATACAAATTTGCGATATAACTTATCTGTTAGTATAATCCTTTACATAACCGTTACATTTATTCATCACAGTAACCCAGCTTTCACAATATAGCTTTCACAATATAATGAACTTAAATAACAAATCAACTCACATTACCCTTTAATGATATAATAAACTCCTGAATATATTAAAACTTACACGATGGGGATCATAATTACTCTACAATGTATCATTATTGTGTGTGTAATGCATTCGCTTTGGTGTACATGTAAGCGAGTTAACAGGATTGTCACAAAATGAAATAAAAAACAACGAAAAACGATTTCATATGAAACTAAATTTGAAATTCTGCAAGATATCCAAATGGATGTTTCTTGGAGGGTGCGATGATATAGAAGGACACGTTTACTCATCGCTCAATGTCGTGTAACAGAAAAAACACACTCACTTGGATTAAAGCAAGTAAAAATCAGTAATTATTTTAACGTAAAAAACTAGATACACTAGTTTCTGTTGAAACTAAATCATAATAATGTGCTACATGTAACATATACTGTTAATCATCATAATATTACATGTACACACTAACTTAAGCGATATATTATATTTCATATTAAAATACTGTTCAACCTCTTTTATGTTTGTGTTTAGTACAACATAACTTTGTTCCACGACAGGCTATACAAGTATACATGGTATAACGAAATACGTTATATCCGTACACATATAACGAAATTTCGTTGTACTGATATAGCGAAAATCGGATATAGCGTAACAATTCTCAAAGTCCAGAGGATTTCGTTATAACCGAGTTCCACTGTATCAGTAAAGTATAGCTTAATCCATTTTTACCAACCAATTTGCTAGTATAGTGACCACGTGGCCAAATCTCATTTTTTCGCATGTGATTCTCGTGCGAATGAAAATATCCGAACAATGTAAATGGTGATGTGTAAACGATTCATCAGCATACCAAAAAACACATTGTCAGTTTTCCAAAAATAAAAGTTTACATTTCACGTCAATCCGAAGCTGATGTGTCTGGAGGTAAATACATGTTATATACCGGAAGTAGCCATCACCCGGTTTTTGCGCGATTATATTGTCATGCTACAATAAATACTTGTCTTCAATAGCGTTTTATGCCAACAGACACAACCACTGAATTCCAAAAAGGGATTAAAGGCCTAAAAAGACACCTAATTTGGATAAATTAATGTGCATGCTCCGCCAAAGAAACGACTTCCGGTCAGCAGATATGCTAATTCATCAAATGAAAATATCAAACACGTTTATTTATGAAATTCAACATTTTCATTTAGTACCCTGCCAATTTGTGGTCCATCTAACATTGAACATGTGCTTCAACATGCAGTCACTTCCTTCTCGTATTACTATTTCTGGATGACATGGGTTTTAACTTTAGACAGCAGGAATATAACTATGCGCTTAAATAACAAATAACAGTCACTTTTCTTGAAGAAAACATCATTTTCGTGATTGAATGTCCTAGATTTTGATCCCACCGAAAACATACGACATGTTCTTTTAAACATGATTCTTCTGACGAGTTCCTTAACTCGATCTGCCCACAAGGTTGTCCTAACCTTTGCTGAAGAATAGAGAAACATTCATCAGAAGCGGCTTACAATTGTAATTACTATCCGCTATTGTGAACGCACCAAAAACATGACTTTACTCGCAAACTCCCTAACTGTGATTTTGGTTTTGAGACTTAAGCATGTGGATGACGCGTGACTTAGTAACATTTTTGACTGCTGTTTTTGAAATTTGCTAGATTTTAATGCAGTTAAACAATCTTTGCTATTTAATTTCCCGGTTTGAATAAGTGGTGCGTTTTCAAAGTCTGTAAGTGTAGTACACATCAGTAACATAAGCATGTATCTACATAACTCTCATACAAAAGTTTAAATCTGGCTTCTTGTGACAATGAATACCATCAGGAGTGAAGTGTCCATATTGATTTATCATTAATTAAGAATGGTAAGGCTCTCAATGTAAAAATGTATACATTTTGTACCTAGTAGAAGACGAAGCATCCGGTAGGATACCAACACCAAGGTCTTTATATACCCATCCATGGACTTCTCTACTGTTTTAGATTCTTCATAACCAACATCCCTGACAAGAAAGAGTTAATCAGTTATTAATATATAGTTGGGAGCGATGGCCTAGAGGTAGGGCGCGCGCTTTGGGATCGAGAGGTCCTGGGTTCGATCCCCCTCTGGACCACTGGTTAATTTCTGTAAGCAAGACCCACAGCTCCGCTCCACCATTGTGTAAAATGGTACCTGTGAGGGCAGTGTCTATTCCTGGGCACCGCAGATCGATGTTGGCTGCCACACCACAGGAGAGAAATAGTCTCCCCAGGGAGACACGAGTGTAGGTTTCCATGTGTAGCCCAATGACCAGGGAAAGTTGAAATGTCAAAGGGTGCTTGACCGGCCTAACAGCTGAAAAGAGCGCTAGAAAAGTGGTAACTTAACTTTTTTTTATATTGACATATAATATGTTTTGAAAAATTAGTTGGTTTCAACACTGCTTCTCAACAATTTTTCACCTAACCCAGTTTTCGTGTACCGTCTTTTAACCAGTTCTTATGGTACCTAGTACCAATCCACCAAGAACCAGCAACTTCTCCACATGTGGAGGAAAATTGACATTAATTGGTACCAACTTTTCATGTAAGGATAATAAGCATCAGACTGAAAATTAAAAGAATCATTACACAGGAAAATATACATTATTTTATTTATTATAAGTAAACTCACTTCATCTCTAACAGATATTCCTACGTTGCATTATTCTTAGTAGAATGGTCGGCTACTTTCTCTAAATGATTGACCCTGCTCTACTTTCAATGTTCTACAGTGTTTTCTGGTTGACTGGCTTAATATTTAATGTCCCCAGAAGGTTGTTAACCTTACCAGATCTACCCAAGCCCTCAATCATAGCTGAAAATATTAAAACAAAAATGTTGTAACAATATTGAACCATCTACTACCAGGCAGTTTCAACAGTACTTTAGAACTTTCTTGGGTTTGAGATCCATACCTTATGGTGTACATTTATTGATATAGCTCCAAGGAGTAAGAAATACACACAATAAAGTATGAAGTTTAAGACTGTGCCCAGGTTAGCTCAGTCGGAGTAACTAGGGTTGTGGATTCAAGCACCACTTCAAACAGGATATATTCATTCAGTTAACTAAAATGATTACAGAAACATTTGACAGTCTACAGCAGCAACCTTTTGAAGTTGCCTTATGTTGACCACTATTTAGAGGTTGTCAGTCAAGGGTCAGTCAAGAAAAACTGAGAGTAGGCGAATAATGATAAGGTGAATAAGTGTCCGTATATTGTCTATACATTAGGCCATACCAAATCGTTTCTTTGTTTAGCGTCCGAGGACGGATAGGTTTGAGCATCTTGGGAAAAAAAATTGCAACCTCTTATATCTTCAAAATCCTTTCAGATATTGCTTTCATACCCATCATACTTATTCACCATCATGACCCAAACCCCTAAACAGCAGTAGCTTCTACACAAACATGTTTTAAGTTAGTTCAGTAAGTTATTATGATTGACAATGCTCGATAGCTATATTTATTTACCATATGCATACACGTATAATGATGATGATAGAAATCATTATGACTTGTTTTTTCCGAGTGTTTTGGTTTTTGTCTCAAGATAGCTAGATAGGTTTTCGAACTAAGGGCGGACGCTAAACGAAAATACGATTTGGTATGGCCTTATCAGGAAATATGGTATCTCTTCCATGTTATGGCGAATACCATTTTTGGGTATGAAAGTTTGATTCTTGTTGCCAGGTAATGGAAGAAGACAACTCGAAAGCATGTGTTCACGCTATCTACAGAACACACTTGTGGGTTGCTATGGAAACAGAAAGTTAAATCGAACATTTTCATGTAGTACATTAATCTATAAGATAAATTTAATTGTTAACTATTAATTGACACTTTATTTGTTGGTATTGAGACCAAAATTTTACCGGCCTAAAAAGAGCACATGACGTTTTTCAAAAGCGAAGTTATATTTTTTATTTCTTTAAGGGTACAAGATACACATGTTAGTTGTACTATATTACGCTATATTAAGTTGAAATAAACGTTCGAATTGACTACACAATCAGTCGCTGGCGCGAACGCATACCCTTAAGTGATGTTCTTTGTTTGCTTAGCAACTTTATTTATAAGCCTATGTCCGATAAAGGAATTCATCAGAATATCTGTAATGGATAATAATTGACAATAATTGGAAGAAAATATAATTATATATACATTTTGAAGGCTTAATTTAACAACTCTCAGTTTTTCTTGACTGACCCTCGTATTTCTTAGAGGGGTATTTGCTTTCGAGAGGTTGTACTATACACATTATTAATATTACCTGACCTAGATGTTACAGCTATAAATTGAGGGATTATATCCTGGATCATAGGCTCTAAAGTGTTATTGCATTGAGGGATAACAATGCATGATCTCTCAAATAGACACATATCAGTTCAAATATAAATATGACTAATGTGAATCTTTATTGAAAACATTTAGTGCTCTTGAGCACAAATCGCATGGACGCATACATGTATACATACACCAAAAGTGGCGACTATAAGTCTTGCTCTGAGACACCACAAGCAGGCTTGACAAAAATTGCAATGCTCAGGATTCATATAGGCCTTGAAAAGACCTTGAATTTGGTTTCAACCTTAAAAAGCACTTGCTACCTTGAAAAAATGACAAAATGGTACTTCAATTTCACTAAAAACTATTGGAATGTGACAAACGGTCTTAAATATGTGTATGGATGTTGTCAAGATGACGCATAATGTGGGAAATAATGAAAGAGAAACACTTTGTTTCATTTTAACTGAAAGTGACAATATAAATCGTCAGTGACCTACTTGTAAATGAAAGTGACTTTATGAATTCCATTCATGTAGGTCAATAATTTAGACCTTATACGTATAACAGGTAACATAGTCGGATACAAAATAACTCTGTCAACTAAGTAGCATGTCCCTGACTTATAGGCATTAATACAAATCAACATGCACCATATAATACATTACAGCAAATTGTTAAACTAGCATCTATATTATACAGTCTAGTTAGGATAAAAATCCAGTGACCCAGTGAACAATCCACTAGTATGGTGTAAAACAAGTATAAAGGCTTATACCTTTAACAACAGCTCTGTTGAAAAATTACTGGGTGTGCACATTGACCAAAATCTAAACTGGAAACAACAAGTCAATACAGTATTAAAGAAGTGCAACTCCTATCTTTATCTGTTATTAAGGATAAAGCAATTTCTTTCAATTCCATCAAGAAAATTATTCTTCAATGCGTACATACTACCACATCTTGACTACTGTTGCTCTATATGGGGTAAATGTAGTACTGACCTCTTAGACAAAGTACATAAGTTTCAGAAAAGAGCTGCAAGAGTAATTCTTAATCAAGACTATTTAGCACCATCACAGGAACTCTTCTTGGAACTTGGATGGCTAAAATTCAATGATAGAGTGGAATACAAAAAGTCCATATTAGTGTACAAAGCATTAAATGAACAATCTCCTGATTACATGGGGAACACATTTCAATACACGTCCGACAGACATAATATCAACTTAAGATCATCAGTACAAAATATACTTCATGTTCCAAAGCCAAGAATTGAATTCACAAGGAAATCCTTCTACTACTCGGGTGCAAAACTATGGAATAACCTTCCAAAATCAGTGCAAACCGCTAGGACACTTTCCTCATTTAAAAGCAACTATTTAAAGTGGAAATTTACTGGTGCTTCATAGTTACTGTCGATACATTATATAATAACAAATCTGTTATTACATATACATTTTAGTGATGATTTTACTTTATGATAACAAAAGTGTTGTTACATAATATACAATGACTGAAATACACCTAAACATCTAATTTAGGTGTCAATATGTACACTAGCAATAGTGTAATTTGAAATATGTATTGTTGTAAATATTTTCTTTGTATATACTTGTTCATTTGTATTATTGTTGTGGACCATAATGAAAATTGGTTCACCAATTATGTTATCCACCGAAAATAAAGACGTTATTATTATTATTATTATTATTATTATACCAACAGTGCAATACCAAACTAAACTCTACCTATTTGAGCAATGGTTTTAATCTTTTGGGTACACATAAATGATGACGTCACTGTCAATACACTCGGCAGCACTTCTAACGCTGCCACTTGATTATTCTTGATATCTCGAAAACCGTTTGAGATAACTTTATCAAATTTTCACCAGTTTTAGTTTAAAGCATGCGCCTATTGCTGCACGTGTTAATTCAGAAATTGGTGTGTATGAAAATGCATGGTAAACGCGTAATTTACGTCACCCGGAATTACAAAGTCACAAAATTAAACAGCGTATTTATTAGGAGTTAATTCAGTATTTTCAATATTTTATTTCTTCGTAGCTTCAAGTGTTATGTAATGAGTGTACACAATAAAAATATTCATAAATTTCACTTAGGTTACAATTTCCTAGGTAACCAAATAGCAGTTGGTAACCTTAGACCGCCTCAAAATCAGCTCATAATCTGAATACAAGAGGGTCCAAATGGCCCTGGATCGCTCACCTGTTTGGCCTAGTGACCTAGATTTTGGCCCAAATGACACAGTATCTAACTTGACCTAGATTTTATAGAGATAAACATTGTGACCAAGTTTCATAAAGATAGAGTCAAAATTGTGACCTCTAGTGTGTTTACAAGATTTTTCAATGATTTGGCCTCGTGACCTAGTTTTTGACCCCAGATAACCCAATATCGAACTTGACCTAAATTTTATAATGATGATCATTGTTATCGAGTTTCATAAAGATAAGGTCAAAATTGTGACCTCTAGTGTGTTCACAAGCTTTTCCAATGATTTGGCCTCGTGACCTAGTTTTTGACTCCGGATGACCCAATATCAAACTTGACCAAAATTTTATAGTGATGATCAGTGTGATCAAGTTTCATAAAGATTAGGCTCAAATTGTGACCTCTAGTGTGTTCACGAGCTTTTTCAATGATTTGGCCTTCAAAGGCTTGTGACCAAGTTTTTGACCCCGGATGACCCAATATCGAACTTGACGTAGATTTTATAGAGATGATCATTGTGATCAATTTTCATAAAAATTAGTCTCAAATTGTGACCTCTAGTGTGTTCACAAGCTTTTTCAATGATTTGGCCTTGTGCCCTAGTTTTTGACCCCAGATGACCCAATCGAACTTGACCTAGATTTTATAGAGATGATCATTGTGATCAATTTTCATAAAGATTAGTCACAAATTGTGACCTCTAATGTGTTCACAAGGTTTTTCAATGATTTGGCCTCGTGACCTAGTTTTTGACCCCAGATGACCCAATATCGAACTTGACCTAGATTTTATAGAGATGATCATTGTGAACAAGTTTAATAAAGATTAGGCTCAAATTGTGACCTTTAATGTGTTCACAAGGTTTTCCTTTGATTTGACCTAGTGACCTAGTTTTTGACCCCAGATGACCCAATATCGAACTTGACCTAGATTTTACAGAGATGATCATTGTGATCAAGTTTCATAAAGATTAGGCTCAAATTGTGACCTCTAATGTGTTCACAAGGTTTTCCTTTGCTTTGACCTAGTGACCTAGTTTTTCACCCCAGATGACCCAATATCGAAATTGACCTAGATTTTATAGAGATGATCATTGTGATCAATTTTCATAAAGATTAGTCACAAATTGTGACCTCTAATGTGTTCACAAGGTTTTTCAATGATTTGGCCTAGTGACCAAGTTTTTGACCCCAGATGACCCAATATCGAACTTGACCTAGATTTTACAGAGATGATCATTGTGATCAAGTTTCATAAAGATTAGGCTCAAATTTGTGACCTATAATGTGTTCAGAAGGTTTTCCTTTGATTTGACCTAGTGACCTAGTTTTTGACCCCAGATGACCCAATATCGAACTTGACCTAGATTTTACAGAGATGATCATTGTGATCAAGTTTCATAAAGATTAGGCTCAAATTGTGACCTCTAATGTGTTCACAAGGTTTTCCTTTGATTTGACCTAGTGACCTAGTTTTTGACCCCAGATGACCCAATATTGAACTTGACCTAGATTTTATGGAGATGATCATTGTGATCAAGTTTCATAATGATCAGGCTAAATTTGTGACCTATAGTGTGTTCACAAGCAATTGTGAACGGACGACGGACGGACGAACGACGGACGAAGAGCGATCACAAAAGCTCACCTTGTCACTTTGTGACAGGTGAGCTAATAAAACCGATGCGCTTAAAATAAACGTTTAACCTCAAATAATGCTACTTGAATGGTAAAATTCACATTTCTTCTGAATAACGAATGTTAATAGTACGAAGTAGAGTTGAATTTATTCAGTTTGATATAATAATTAGTCACCCTAAATTTAAATTTCAAGTTGAGCGAAACCTGCGTTACTCGCAAGAATCGAATTTTCTCAACAGACACGCTATGTGTACGGAAAACACTATATTTTGCAGCAAAACCAACAATTTTCGTTTTCTAGCATTTTGGTAAATATTATTAATAACTATTAAAAACCATGAGCGAATAAAATGTTGATATGCACAACCATTATAGGAAATAGGGACATCTACACGCATACATAACAACCAGTTGGCCGATATTGAGTGATAAAAATTCAACTTTCAATATAAGTATTCAGTCAGTTGAAGACGTATCGTGCAATAGCCTATTGTCGAATCGAGCAAAAAATTCGCAAGAAGCTGTGTCAAATATTGATGTTCAAGTATGCCAAATTTCATTACAATTCATTGAGGACTTTTAAAGAAAACTGAAATATATAAGTGGCAGCGTTAGAAGTGCCGCTAAGTGTATATCCTAACTGGACTAATATATCTATAGAATCTAGCAGGCTTTGAACATATACTGTCCTCGATTTGGTAATTTGAAATCCAAACCCATCAGCACACTTGACTGTTGCAACAAACCAAAAAAGTGATAGCAGATAACAAGGTATAACGTGAGTACATCACATCACTCAAGTAATCTGTTCATATATTAACAACAAATCATACAATACCTCATGGACAGAATTCTCTGACGGCTGCAATACCATATGATCGGCCATTACCACCAACAGGAATTGTCAATGGTTCGTCACATTCATCGCCATCACAACTAACACTTGGAACACCATTGCTAAAAATAAACAGTATATTTAAATACATGTATTGAAAAGTCATTCAAACAGAATTTCATTTGACATTACTACTATACACCAGAGCAGAGATCGCTCCTCCTCATTGTTTGTGGAAGGTGTTTGTGGCGGAGGTTTTCAAGCTAATCCATGTGATTTTGGTTTATCGTTAAACTTGAGTTAAAGGATTGACAATAATTTATTGGTGTAATGTCAATTCTGTGAGAAGCTGATACCAGCCCTTACAGTGTATGTGCTACTGTAACATCATTTAATTTCGTTGGGACTAAATTTTGTGGTTTTGGTAAAAAAGACAATTTCGTTGGGTCTTGAATTCGTGGATTTTGCATTTCAGTTAATAAAACAAGGGTAAAAATTAAAGTTCTTTGGGATTAAAGTTTATGGTTGTTGTGAACCACGAAATCCATGAAATTTAATCCCCCACGAAAATTAATGATTTTACAGTATATAAAATTCATATAAAGGACCAGTGAAATTTCACCATGTTTGGTAAACTGTGGGGAGATCAAGTATAAGAGAGTGAATAGTGAATAGCCAGACTACAACTCCCAGGTTCTTGCTTTGAGGTTATGTCAAAATTTCAAAATAAGGCTAAGGTAATAATTAGTCTTATAAAGTCGTAAGTGGCGACCTTCTCATTCTAAGCCAGCGATTTAATCATGTTCTAAAGGTATCTAAGTAATATGGTTATTATGCTTGGAACCAAGGAGCAATGACAAAGAGTAAGAAGTTACTTAAAGTGAATGGTAACAATACATGTAGTGTATTACCTCCATTTAATAAAAATGTTATATTTCCTCTAAAACACTGTTTTATATTTGGATCTAAGGCCTTCTTCAGATAATAATATAAAAAAACTATAAACATTTAATTATAAGACATACCGGAAACTACTCGTTCCTGTTCAAATCCATCAACATTTGCCCTGGAAATACGTCCATTTGATACATCTGTCCAGTAAACGCTCTGATCAACACAGTCCGAGGCAACAGCAACAGCTAGTTCATCTAAAAAAAGTAACTGTCAAGATTGTATTTTTACAGACTGGAGGGATTTATTAAACTGATCAGGCAGTGTGGTCCACAGGTAACTGTATCATTGATAAAGACAATTTGATAATGAAAAAAAATGTAACATTTATATTTTTGTAAATAAAAAAGATTTTGTTGTTTTTTTTTTCTTTTTTCTTTTTTCGTTTTCAACGATACAGTTACCTGTGGTCTGGTCATCTATATAATGCCATGGATTAATTGAGTTACATTTGAGTAAAATGTAATACTGTTTGATAATTTCAATTTGGAATCTTGAAAATCAATTCCGAAAAATATGTGCACTTTTATAACTGTGACAACAGGAATGGCAAACGTATACAGTATAGAAAAATAACATAAAAAACGAATAGTGCTACTAGGAGAAAGTCTGGTTCCCTGCCACACTAAAGTATTTCTAGTTAACGTTATGATCTAGGGGAGGTAATCCAGACTAACAAGGAGAGAGAAAGTTTTTCTCATTGTTACCTAGCGGACATCATCAAATCGCTTTTTCGCTGACTTAGAATGAGAAGGTCGACCTTAATAAGACTGATGCATATTCAAAATCAGCATCACAAGGTGCTTCTAATGAGCCTTTTGTCATGAAAATCTGAACTTGTCATGTTGACCAAACTGAAGTTGAAACAGCTTGTTTTACCATATTGAGTAATTTTCTGACAGTGTTGTCGTGTTTTCTCAACATACAGATTTTGTACTTAGACCTTCTCATTCTTAGCCAGTGATTAATTGATACAGACAAAACGCCCAATCGGAACACCTAGACGTTTATCTAACGAAAGTATTTTTCAGTTACTGAAATGCCCTAGTAGTTAGGATTGACAAACGCCTTGTAGTAGTTAGTTCCCCTTGATCTAAGTGACCGCAGTCGTCAGCTACAAAACTAGTTCTAGGCTAAAACTCAGATATATCTGTCGCGGTATCAATATGCTCTTGTATATCTAGTAACTTAAAGTGAAACATACGAGGGGCATTTTAAAAGTTCTGATAATGCCTCCGTAACTTGTTAAATATTGAATAAAATTATATAAAAGTGTATATTTTCTGAAAGATGCAACCTTCCTCTAGCGAAAACAAGTAATGATATCATCATTAGATCGTTTGATATTCGAATATATAGCCTTATACATGTAGGGATATTACCCATTGAATTATCGTCAAAATACGTCATATTCGCACTTTGGAGGGGTTACATTAATGCACATCATTTCTACAAGTTCAATCTGATTTGATTGAAATTTGCACATATTATGAAATATATACCTATGTATCTAATGGTAAATGAATATTCATATTGCAACAGTCAACTTGACTCAAGATTTACATGACATAGACCGAGCCTAAAATTCTCCTGAAAACTACCATTTTACCGGACATACGTCAATAATGGGCTATTGCATCTTTCAGATGGATATGTAATATGAAATAAACAAAACATGTTCCCATTTTGTACATAAGTATGTTATTGATATTCACACCAAACCGGAATTATGAAATATTCATAGTCTCGATTGTACAGCAGCTTAAATAATGTGACCACGTGGCAAAAAACATGTGTTTTATATGTTTGACGTCACATCATTGTAGTATAATTTTGTTATTTGTAGTTATTTTAATTTATAAACCAATAAGAAATAGGAATATTGACATTTTTACGACATAATAATAATAATAATAAAGACTTTATTTTACGAGGAAACTTATTTGACAATATACTAAACAATCAATCTTCCATAAGATCCTCAACAATGAACAATGAACTAGAAAAATAACTATTATGCCAAGAAAACAATGATATTTGATATTTTGGCCCCTATGATGTCTCACAATATAAGTTGAAAAATTCATAAAAGAGTGTCAGTGAAAGGATTTGAAAAACAAGACTGCGTTCAATAAACGCTTATGCCCCCGTGGAAGCCATGTCCATAAAAAGCTAAGTCAATCAGGGGCCATTATTCAGTTAAAATGTTTGATAGTGTTACATGGCTTTGAACTATAAGGGACTTATGATGGTAAACGAATATGCCACATTTGAAAGCAGTGCCTTGATTGACTTCATGTGTGATCTGGTAATACAGGTGTTATGGTTCTTTGTCACTGCACTTCTCCAAGTTGCCACCAATTCATATACCAAGTTTCAAGTCAATATTTTAAATACTTTTGAAGATACGCTCCAGACAAACAATTATCATGAAAATACTGAAGGGGAGATAATTCAAAATGTAAGACAGACAGAGTTATAGTTCTTGGTCCATGCACTTCTACAAGCTACCATCTATTTATATATCAAGTTTTAAGGCAATATCTTAAACAATTTTGAAGATACACTCCGGTCAAAATTTTATTCTGAAAATACTAAAGGGGAGATAATTAAAAGTTTAAGACAGACAGAGTTATATTGCTTGGTCATTGCACTTCTCCAAGTTGCCATCTTTTTATATTCCAAGTTTCAAGTCAATATGTTAAATAGTTTTGAAGATATACTCAGAGCAAAATTTGACTATAAAAACACGAAAGGGGAGATAATTCAAAATTTAAGACAGACAGAGTTATGGTTCTTTGTCAATGCACTTCTCCAAGTTGCCATCTATTTATATATCATATTTCAAGTCAATATGTTAAATAGTTTTGAAGATACGCTCCAGACAAAATTTTATTGTGAAAATACTAAAGGGGAGATAAGTCTAAGTCCAAAATTAGGTCAAGGTGAAGGTCAAAATGGAGTCAGGTGATACAGGTGTGTGGAGAGTGGTCATATACAACATCCATGCAAGTATGAAAGCTTTGTAGCAAGCCATATTAATGCTAGAAGAAACGGTCAATTTGGGTTAACCAAGAATTTGGCCTTTCAATAAGTCTAAGTCCAAAATTAGGTCAAGGTGAAGGTCAAAATGGAGTCAGGTGATACAGGTGTGTGGAGAGTGTTCATATACGACATCCATGCAAGTATGAAAGCTTTGTAGCAAGCCATATTAATGCTAGAAGAAATGGTCAATTTGGGTTAACCAGGGCGGACGGACGAACGGACGGACGGACAGACAGGTGCATTACTATATGCCTCCCGATCTATCGATACGGGGGCATAAAAACTATGCATAATTATAGAAACTTTATCAAGAAAATATCAACAGCTGTAATTAAACAAAAACGCTTAATCTGATATAGACACACCATAGGAGCCAGCGTATCATTATACATGTGAACGACATAATCAATATACTTAAAGCAATGGCATTTTAAAAACATAATACACAAAGGAATAATTTTGCAGACGGATATATAGATTTTTATACCTGCAATAGTAATGTTTGCATGAAGTTTGCTAGCCAGTCATTAGGTTGTAGCAATAGCATGGGATGTTTCAAAGTATGATGGCTTCACCCAGCGTAGATATAAAGTTTTAAAATGTTGAATAGAAGTAGAGTTTTTGATGTAAAGTGGGATAGAATTCCATATTGAGGTGCCAGAGAAAACAAAAGTATGGCGAAATAACTCGGTGTTGGGTTTTGGACTGTACAATTGGTATGTAGAAGAAGAACGCTGTTATTTTATTTAAATACTCAAATCCTTGTTAATAGCATAACATTATTCGAAAGTACTTGGATGTAGTATTTAAATAAAACCAAATTTATTTAAATCTACCTGAAGGTTGTTTCAACAGCGCGCTCCGAAACATACCTGCTTCAAATACAATGCATTTACCTCGCGTATTCAAAAGCGATTTCAGTCATTCCGTGAAACCATGTACTGTTCAAATACAGATAAAAGTTAGCTTTCCTGACTTAGAATAATAAATTTGATATCGATGTCTTGCTGAAAGATTGATCTTTCAGAAAATGTTTATTTCAAACATATCTGACTTTCCGATAAAAAGTTATCGGTCAGTTATCAGAACTTTCAGAATGCCCCTCGTAATGTATCATACTGTGAAACATACGTAGGGTCTTACATTAGCACTACTACAAAACCTCCCTCCCCGCAATTGGTTGTTCCGGATTAATTAGACTGCTGGTTTATGCTTGAGCATCGTCGGATACCCACAGTCGTTGCCTCCGCTCCGCTCCGTACATCTCCCGTGGGATTTTTATTTACCGATTCGCCGTTTTGATAAATAACTAAACCCGTATTCTGATTGGATGCAGTACAATATTGTAATGGGCCTAACAGCCAATCAGATCGCTCGTACTAAAACTATGTTCGTTTCACGTAAACATGGCGACTACATCTGAAGTTAACTTTACCTCGGCATGTGAATTGTTCAAAATTGAAGAAATGCGTGAGTTTCAGAAGGATACTGTACGTGCTTTGATCAGAGGAAAGGATGTGTTTTATCGGTGAAGACAGGCGGCAGGTATCGGACTTTTCAGGTTGTTTGGCGACATCATAATGATAATTCTCCGTGTCACTTGTTACAACGTTGATATCAATCATGAAGGAACAGAGTGCTTATTTAACTTTGCCTGGGTTCCGGAGCACCTGCATCGGGGAAGATAAGGACGAAGAGGCAGATATTTTGAATGGAAACTTTGACTTTTTGTTTGCTCCCCCTGAAAACCTGTTAGCAGTGTCCACATGGAGAGAGATGCTAGGACAAAACGAGAATATCAGACTGATGGTTGTAGACGAGGCCCACACTGTCCTACACTGGTATGGTTTTAATAGATTCATCTATTTTCTTTTAATACTGCCTCATGCTTTTCATGCGTATTACGGTCATAATTTGAAGTTGCATTCGGATACTGATAGTGATAGCCAACAAAGCTGTATAATATGTATTTACTATAATAGTGACTAAGTGAGTGGGGTGCAGGTCCAAAGGCACCTCATATCTGTTACTAGAAAGGACAGGTACCAAAAAGCCCCAATTTTTAGTCCATAATTGTCCACTTTCTGTATAACAACGCAATAAACAATTTATTTTTACACATTGAGATCATTAAGTGTGTATTTGTTTGAATCAGCTGGTGTGTATTTAAATTTTAATCAAATTAATGGCCATGCACTTGTATACTATATATGTTCAGTATGCATTGTCAATGTTGCAGTATCATGCATCATGTTACTACCATGTTTTTATCCAAAAAATCTAAACAGTGCTTTTATATCCCCACAAATGAAGATTGAGAGGTGGCATATTGGAGTTACTCTGTCAGTCAGTTAGTTAGTTGGTTCGGTAGGTTGACCTGTCCGTCTGTCCACATACAATAGTACAAGTTAGTGGAGCAAACTACTATCACACTGCTTATAAATGTGATTGCATTGATACTTAAAAAATGTCATCACCATGAACTGTAGATAGGCAAGACACAATTTTCATGCGAGTGGTCCACTCATTCCAGAGTTACGTGCCCTTGAACCTAGCCATATAGTTTACTATCACAAAGCGGCATCAGGGGAATTAGTCAGTAGTTAAAGTGACAAAGCTCTAGTTATAGAGCTATATTAAGGATATCCGGGTCTAATAAAGAATCTCCTCTTGAAGAGTTCTCAATTTCAGTAATTTTATGACAAATTGACTGATTTCCTGTAGGTCGTGGGTTCAACCCCCACTAGAGCCAAAATATTTTTTTTCTTTTTTATTTAATTTTTAGTTATAAGACAATGTTTTGGCTTCGTAACATCACTTTATAGTGTAATTTGGACAAAAAAAAAATTCTATTTTTTTTCTTTATTTTTTTAGGAATTAATATGTGGTAAACAGATGAAAATCGGGTTACTAAGGATTTCTGAAATGTATATTTTAAAAACCGCTCGGTAAAACCTTTTAAAATTGTATTAAAACATTACACACACATTGAAGTTATTTTTGAAAAAAATTCAATGGTGCCAATTGTTTAGATCATATTTTATTTCCATTTATCTATAGGGTACTTATTGGCAATATGCAAAAAAATGCCTTAATTTCGAGGAGGGTGGGGTTACAATTTTATTTTTATCTACTTCATTATTAGACCAAACATCATTTTTACACTTTTGATTGAAGAAATAATCATTATCATTAGATTTAAATACACTTTTGTTTTTATTGTGTTATCTGTTGGAGATTTATTTTATTTATCATGCGGTTGCCTCCATTTGTTTGTGCAGTACGTTCTTAGGCTGGGTGTAGGGAAATTAAAATAGCAATTACTCTCTTAAATGACAATACATGTGTTTTAAAATTCACATGCAGTTGTCTTAATGGGTATACAATAGAATAAAAATATTTAAAATGCATTACTCAAAATTAAAAAAAAAAGTTTTTACACCCGGACATCGTTAAGTTAGAAACTAATTCTACTGTGAAGTTATTGATTATTATTATTTAGATACCATTACATTAGTATTTCTTTCATTTTACGGGAGAATCAGATGGAGGTGATGCACCATTTCGAACGTGGTATGGAAAGCTTGGCGAAGCATGGTCCTTAACAGCTAACAAGTCAGCAAGGAAACAGATGCAGAGGAAGTTTTCAATGGTGGACTGTCTAGAAATTATTGACAACCCTGATAGACTTAACATCAAACTGTTTTCTCATAAATTTAAAAGTACATTGCCTCTCAGCGTAAAAAAAGTGATGTGAAAGACAAATTATATTTTGTCCATCTATTAAACTTTGTAGTCAGGTTTATACTATGTTACGTCTAGAACTGGGATCTGATATGAAATATATTCAAATGTTCCACTCCATGACAACTGATGAAGTGAAAGAAGAAATACGGAAAGACATGACTGAGTGTAAACAATGGTACCATTAGAATACTGGTTGCAAGTAGTGCTGCTGGTATGGGAGTTAATTTTAAAGGGTTGAACAGTATTATTCATTTTGGACCACCTAAGACATGGACAGCTTTATACAGCAGTTTGGCCGGGCAGGAAGAGATGAGTCTCAGGCAATGGCACTTCTTTTATTTAATGGAAAACAATGTAGAAATGTTGATGTAGAAATGCATGAATACATGACTAATGAAACAACATGTAGGAGAAAAATTATTTTAAATTTTATGCATACATTGCAAAGCCTCCTTCAAACTTAAGCAAACATTTATGTTGTGATATTTGTGCAAAGGAATGACACCTGGAATGTCATTGTATGAATGAAGATTGTTCAAATTTTAACCATCCAATTATTTCAATATATAACTCAGCTAACAGTTATTCAGAGACAGTGATGCATCTGACTCTGAGGAGGATGGAGATATTTTAGTAGTCTGATTCTTTTTCATTTTGCTACATAAGCATTGTTCTAATTAAAAGCTGTCCATAAGGTAGTGCTCTCGTCTTTTCTCAGTGATTGATAGTTCAAACTAAACCTTTTGAAAATTTTCCAAAGTTTATGAATGTTTAAAGGAGGCTTTGCAGTGTATAAGATAGGAAAACTGTACTAATTATTATAACTATTAATATGAACTAAGGCACCGCCTAAATGAGGGATTAAATACACTTTGGATATCTGCTAGGCTATGTTTCAGATAGAAACTGACTAAATATGAGTTGAATTTAGATGTTATAGGCCCACAATATACAAAGATAGTTATTGATCAGCAACTGATCACTTTTCCTCTTTTAATTTAAAGCCACAATAAGGTTCCGGAACGACATATTTTCTATAGATAGAAAACACAAATCTTTGTTACTGATTTGAAGACTGATAAATAATTAACACATCAAGCTATTAAAACACGCTCTTACTGCCATATATGTGAAATAATTTTCCCTTGAAGATTGGCATAACGAGCCCGGTTTGTTTACAAATACGGCATTTAACAGCATCTCCGTCACTTTCCGGAGACTACCGAGAATTTTTCGCCAGTTTCTTATAACCAATGGATGGATAGCACACCTATTGATAACGTTTGGTGCACACTATAACCCGGTATCTAACAGTACCTTCCAGTATCGTATATAGTAGCCCTAATCACGTTGTATATTGCCTTGTATATTGACATTAATCATGCTATTGTATAGTTGAAACATGCCAGAGGCGGGGAATTAACTATGCGTATGCAATATAGATAGTGCGAATGGCTGTGTGCAGATGTATTAATTTCTCCGATAATTATTAGATTTATATTTTCATACAATAAAATAATAATTGTTTACTTGTAAGTATGTAAATCTGCATGTTCAATATGTATACACGAATGTTGTGAGTTATTTAATTTTCATAAACACGTGTCAATCATTATGAAGGTCAAATAGGTGGCCTTTTCTTTTAATATCAATATAAAACACACAAACATGATCATATGAATGGAAAATTAAAATATATGTTATATCCAAACGCCCTCAAATTTTCCTATGCATATGTATTTAATTGTAGCAAGCTACAGTTTGTTTATTTAGGAAATAGATCTTAGTTTTCCGTGATATACCGGCCAATATATCACGGTTTGGAGTTCATATGCGTAGATATTAATCACGAAGGCCGTAGGCTCATAAGAAGCGCCTTGTGATATAGATTTCAAATATGGCACTTACGACCTTCTCATTCTAAGCCAGCAATATGTTATATATCATGGAGTTAATGTGCTTGTCTTTATAATTCCATGATTATATTAAGTGCTATATATTCATTCACACTTCTACACTAATCCTTTAATTGGATTATACCAAAGACCTAAATTGTAATTTAGGTCTTTGATTATACCTAACAATACAATTAGGTGTCAGTCGTACTTAGAATACAATAACCCACGCAATATACTATACAATATCGGCCTACAACAGGGTACCGGCAGATACCGGTGTACCGGGTTTTGTGCGTATACTTCCGATCATTGACGAAATCTTCGGAATCGTTCGTAAAATTTAAACGTAAACACTATTGAGTATTTTGTACGGAGGACAAAATACTAAATAGCGTTTTCAGTTGATTATTTCTCATAGAAGGAACAGCAACCTGAGGTCAGACATGGGTCCCTTCTAAACCATTTTAAGTATAATTTAATATCTCAATATTTCAATATTCTTTGTAGATAGAAAATACTACGATTTTAAACCTTATTGGGACTTTAAGACCAGAAATAATAATTATTCAAATTTTTAGATTGGCTATGTATCTGTGGTTTATGTTTGGAATAAGTGTAGGCATCCCTAACCTGGAGTTTTACCTATATTATTCTGATTTGTTATACATTGCAACGTAACGTCATGAGTCTATTTGGCGTACTATTGGTATGACGTCATTTCCTGTTATTTGTGACGTCATGACATCACGTCTTGTATTGGCGCCGTGTATCCAGTACAGTAGCGTATTTCTTACTTCCCTTTGTTTATTTAATAGTTTGTTTTATTTATTGAATATTTTTAAAGATGGTTATAATTCGAAAGAAAATGATAGGGGAAAACCGTTTACAGATTACTATTTTTTATTTTCAAAGGACCATTCACCTCGGAAAACTGCCTGAAATTTTTGACCGGAAATAACTTTTTCTGAAAGCATTAGTACCTGCAGAGACTCGACGAAGATACGCACGTGGACATTATTGGTATGGGTATTTACAATAGCTTCGCTGGCTATTTAATCCCCTATTAATATTGAGTGTTATCTACCCTTTACTGTTGCCTTTTCAGCCCTTTTTCTATTGTTTTGTTAACAAGTAATGGGACCCTTTATTGGGGACATGTGCGTTGTGAAACACTAACATTTTATACAGTGATTTTTTTTCAAATTTTTCACTACCCATGCCCATCCAGGGGTAAATTTAGCGCAACATCCAGTTAATAAAAAATATTTCCAATGTCTGGGGAAAAAATTAAGTTGATCAATTTTCAACTGATTTTCAGAAAACATGGTGATAATATTTGTTGGCGTAACAGTGTAATTCTGGTAAAATGTTAAAGATGGCAAAGCTGTTCTTCATTATATTTTGTTCATATAAATGAACTACTATTGTTATGTGTGCACATTAAACTTTGTTTAAAGTGGTGTGTAATATATGTTTGTTGAAATCAACGTCTTTGAAATTAGAATTTATTTCTAAGCAGAAAATGTTGTTATTTATACCCATTTTAGCCCTTGCATACAGGTGATGTGTGACCCAGGTATGATGCCTCGCATACAGGTGATGTGTGACCCAGGTATGGTGTCTGGCTTACAGGTGATTTGTGACCCAGGAATAATTTGTGACCCAGGTACAATGCCTGACATACAGGTTATGTGTGACCAAGGTATGGTGCCTGGCATACAGGTGATGTGTGACCCAGGTATGATGTCTGGCATATGGGTGATGTGTGACCCAGGTATGATGTCTGGCATACAGGTGATGTGTGACCCAGGTATGGTGTCTGGCATACAGGTGATGTGCGACCCAGGTATGATGCCTGGCATGCAGTTGATGTGTGATCCAGGTATGATGTCTGGCATACAGATGATGTGTGACAGAGGTATGATGTCTGGCATATGGTTGATATGAGACCCTGGTAAATTGTCTGGCATATGTGTGACCCAGGTATAATGTCTGTCATACAGATGACGTGTGACCCAGGTATAATGTCCGTCATACAGGTGAGGTGTGACCAGGTATGATGTCTGTCATTCAGATGAGGTGTGACCCAGGTATAATGTCTGGCATACAGGTGAGGTGTGACCCAGGTATTATGTCCATCATACAGGTGAGGTGTGACCCAGGTATGATGTCTGGCATATGGGATCCAGGTGTCTGGCATACAGTTGATGTGTGATCCAGGTATGATGTCTGGCATACAGATGATGTGTGACAGAGGTATGATGTCTGGCATATGGTTGATGTGTGACCCTGGTATAATGTTTGGCATTCAGGTGATGTTTGACCCAGGTATGATGTCTGGCATACAGGTGATGTGTGACCCAGGTATGGTGTCTGGCATACTGGTGATGTATGACCAAGGTATTAAGTTTCACGATTCGATTCAATTTATTCGTACACAGACCACATGCCACACCTTCCTTCTTTATATGTAAGTCGGAAAAATGATGCAAACGCTGGACACAGACTCCAAACTTCTATATTTTGTACTTTTAATAGTACATAGGCAGAGCGAACATTTTCGCATGGGCGCAGCCATTTTTATTTGCGTCTCCACGCCGGAGAGTATCGAAAATGTAAGCGTCGTTTCTATTGGTTAATGTATATTCTGTTCTATTCTGTGAAAACGGCGAATCGGTAAATAAAAATCCCACGGGAGATGTACGGAGCGGAGCTGAGGCAACGACTGTGGGTATCCGACGATGATGCTTGAGGTGATTGAGTGCAACATTTGGCTTATAGTAATACCTACCAGGAACATACAGCACTCGTGAACCATCTGTATCCTCGCCATTCTGTTTATACGCGACTGTATGAATAGAATAGCCACATGAAAATAGCAGATAATTCATCAAGTCATAAGTCATCAAGTAAGACAACCATGGTATATAAGATAAAATAGTTCATAGTGGCAATTGTTTGACGACCAGTAGTGTTTATTACCAACTATGATCTTGGCCGCAATGTATTTTTCCAGTGGCAATAGTTAAAGTATGAAAGCTCTGTAGCAAGCCATATTAATGCTAGAAGAAGTGGTCAATTTGGGTTAACCAGGCCGGACGGACGAACGAACGGACGAATGGCTAGACAGACAGACAGGTGAATTACCATATGCCTCCCGATCTATCGATACGGGGGCATAAAAACAAGAGCCATGATCACATGGCCATACTCGCCGAATGCACTTTCATGTGAATGGGAATATTTGTTCTCTAGAGCAGAATCATTACTCTATAAAGTTGGTATCTTAAATGGTTTGCAAGATAATAATTGCTCTGGACAAACAATTATTATAAAATACTAAATGGGAGATAATTCAAAATGTAAGACAGACAGAGTTATCAATCTTGGTCACTGCACTTCTACAGGCTGCCATCCATTTATATATCAAGTTTCAAGTAAATATCTTAAACACTTTTGAAGATACGCTCCGGACAAAATTTGATTCTAAAAAAACTAAAGATGAGATAATTCAAATTTAAGGCAGACAGAGTTATTGTTCTTGGTCACTGCACGTCTCCAAGTTGCCATCTATTTATATACTAAGTTACAAGTCACTATCATAAGTAGTTTTCAAGATATGCTTCGGACAAAATTTGTGCCGGACGGAAGGACTGACAGACAGACGAACGGACGGACGGACGGACGGAGACTATTACCTTATCCATTTTTAAAATGGCTGTCATGGTTAAAATTAAATATAATTGGACACTTTAGATATGTATTTCAATGAGAATCAGTATTATTTTATTATCAAACACACAACACAACACAACATAACATTATCTGGGAGGTGGCCTAGAGGTAGGGCGCTCGCTTAGGGATCGAGAGGTCCCGGGTTCGATCCCCCATTGGACCACCGGTTAATTTCTGTGAGCAAGACCCACATGCTCCTCTTCACCATGGTGTAAAATGGTACCTGTGAGGGCAGTGTCTATTCCTGGGCGCCGCAGATCGATGTTGGCTGCAACACCACAGGAGAGAAATAGTCCCCCAGGGAGACACGAGTGTAGGTTTCCATAGGTAGCCCAATGACCAGGGAAGTTGAAATGTCAAAGGGTGCTTGAGTGGCCTAACAGCTGAAAAGAGCCCTAGACAATTGGTAACTTAACTTATCTGCCTGGCTATTGGTTTGGCCTGGTTCCTCTTTAATGGTATCGGTACAACGAACAGTACAAGTGAACTGTCAACTTTTGGCATGCGTCTACGTAGCTCAGTGGTTAGTGCGCTTGGTGTCTAATCTTGTGACTCGGGTTCAAATCCGGGTGGAGGCAATACTGTCATATTTCAGCAGAAAGCTGACTGGCAACTTAAGGCTAAGTTCGGCATTTTAAAAAAAAAACCAGGAAAAATATGTGCACGTTACTTGTAATATTTTATACTGAAACAATATAGTAGTATGTTGGCGAACATAGGGGCGAATACTTTTAAAAGGAATTTAACCATACGTCACAATCTGCCGTTTGTATACTGACCTCTGTAATACCGGTATGTACCCTGGAATCCACTGTTACATTCACACATGTACGCATCAACATTCATCTGACAAGAGGTAGTGGGGTCACATAATCTAAGATCACGGGACAATCCACAGCTGAAACACTGAAACAAAGACAAGGCTGTACTCCATATCAAAATCTGGGGTGGTTTTCAACATTAGAGTCACAGGCGATACTATTGGCTATCTCTTATTGTCCCAGTAAAATAAGAGATAGCCAATAGTATCGCCTGTGACTGACCAAGAGTATAATATGATGTATCACAGTGATCTTATTGGTTGTCCTTATTCTTAAGTCAAGTAAGATCCATATTGGATTACCACCCCTGATTTAAACCACATCTCTCATTTTGGACACATATGCTAAAATAGAATAATTAGGTCTAATAATCGCAGTGAGTAAAAAGTGTGTGTCCTTGTCGTGAATTGGAGAAATGTTCAGTTTCATTATCACCATTGATTCATATTCTAGTGAATGTGGCCTCTTAGTAAAATAAATTCACAAGTCACGACACAAAATCATAATTCATTCGAGGATAATTTTCGGATTATATTGTTCGTCTCAATAAACTTAAGGAGACCATAACAAAGTCACGGACAATCAGTGTAAAATATAGTTTAGCGATTGCTCGTGAAAATCATCATATTCGCGAATAAAGATATACGTTCAACACTTGTGTTGGGTGGCGAATAAGGCCACAATTAAATGATGTCTAAAATATACCATGATAATTGTATAGATTTACCTCGAAGTCTGCATGTGATACCGTCCCCTTCATAGTCGTAGTTGCAGCGAAACCTATAGTCCAATGTCTGTGGATCATATACACATACAATACATCATACAAGTTTAACAAAATTTGAGTCACAGTCTGGGAATTATATGTCAACAAAATTTGAGTCACAGTCTGGGAATTGTATGTCAACAAAGTTTGAGTCACAGCCTGGGAATTGTATGTCAAGGTCACAAACCACTAAATAAATTTGTTCTTTAGCTCAATGTAAAGTTACAATAGTCAGTCCCAGGTTGATACATGTTACAGTCTATGGCCAGGTGGCAGACATATATCAATGAAAATAAGGGGCTACCAGCTTTAAGAAAATACAAAAAAAAACAGGGGGTCACGTATCATATAAGAAAAATTTTGTCCGTCCAACGCAGTTAACATATTTTTACAGGCGCGCGGACCGACCAAATCCGGGTTTTACCCTACCCTACTTTCGCTTTGGTATTTTGGCCAAAATCTCAAAATATGTAAAATAAAACAGTTTCAATACATCACATACATGTATACAATGCCTGTAAACCCAATTAGATGATTCCAGTTCCACCTTGTCAAAGCATACTACCATTTAAACACAATCACAAGTTTATTTAGGGACTATTTGAGTGCATCCTATTTTGGTTCGCGGAGGCATTTAGTGGTTTGTAACCTCAACAAAATTTGAGTCACAGTCTGGGAATTATATGTCAACAAAATTTGAGTCACAGCCTGGAAATCGTATATCAACAAAATTTGAGACACAGTCTGGAAATCGTATATCAACAAAATTTGAGTCACAGTCAGAGTCTGGAAATAATCAGTATATTGAACCATAGACACAGATTCATATATTTGAGTCGCTGTCTGGAATCCACAAATCAACAAAATTTGAGCCAGTTCCAAAATCATGTCTAAGCTTGTAAGATTCACTGAAATCTGGACCAGTGATTAAAGAGATCAAGCATGGTCAAACTTTGTGACTCACATCAGGACAGACCTCCAAAACAAAATCAGTATGTCTCCCCCCACTAATGTAAAATCATTTATTTTTTTAGGGAATTAAATTTCGTGGATTTCTTGGTTCATCTTACTCACAAAATCAAATCCCATTGAACAATAATTTTGACCGTCATATTTATTACTTGAAATGCTAAATCCAAAAATTAACGTCCCATCGAAATGGTCTTTTTTACCGAAACCATGAAATTTTGTCCCATCGAATTAAAAGATTTAACAGTATATGTGGGAGAGATAATGAGTACCTACCTCTGGCATCTCAGTGATTGTGCTGACTTACAGTATATGTGGGAGAGATAATGAGTATCTACATCAATTCTGGCGTCTCAGTGATTGTGCTGACTTGATGCTGTGCTACAATATCTTATTCATCAATAATCATCGTCTCCTCCCTTCTTCTTCTTCTTCCTTTACTTCTTCTGTTTCTTCGTCCATCTGTATGTATTTATCCGAGGCACTTCATCCCTGTCGAATTAAGTAAGTAAGTAAGTAAAACAGTAACTGGTCCTTCAAGATTTTCACTTGTCCTTCTTGATTTTCACTGGCCTCAGACTAGGGGACCAGTGTTAGTGTCGAGCCCTGCGGGTCTCCAACCAACAAATTATGGCAAAAGCCAAGATAGGTCGGTCTTGTCACACACAGAAGGGCTTACACCCAAATACTAATATAGCAGGGCTAAAACTCACGTAGGAGGCTGACAATCCCACATGGCAGGGCTAAAGCCCATATATCAATATAGCAGGGCTAAAACTTATATAATGAGGCTCAAAACCACAAACTGGTAGCATACTTTACTTCAAACCCACATAGCAAGACTCAAACCCACATAGCAAGACTCAAACCCACTTAGCAAGACTCAAACCCACATAGCAAGACTCAAACCCACATAGCAAGACTCAAACCCACTTAGCAAGACTCAAAGCCACATAGCGAGACTCAAACCAACATAGCAAGACTCAAACCCACATAGCACAGCACAAACCCACATAGCACAGCACAAACCCACATAGCACCTTCTACATGTTTTGTATACTCAAATACTGATATCTCTATTGAGATGGTTTTGAGAGCCGATCAGATTTTCTTGTTTTATTACTTACTCTATAAATAACTTTTTTCTTAATTTAAGAATATGATTGGATAGTGTCAACTTTGTAGACAGTTATGAGATAAGATAATTACCATAGACACTGGTGAATCAGAGAGTTTCAGTAAATCTTTCAAATCTCATCCAATGACCTTAATATAACAATACGAACAAACATTACATAATTATTGAGTATCAGAGAAACTAGAATCAAAGATTGGAACACAAACATTTAGTTGCCCACAAACTCAGGTAATATTCATCCCACCTTAAACAGTGTGTAGAATCACGTCAACAAATGAGCCGCGATCTGAAAAAAGGGCCCTTATTGAAAAATTTTCGATTTTCATTTTTTTGCATTTTCCGAAGAATCTATCTTTCCTGTGTACAAGAAAGAAAGATTTTTGTCAATTTTTCAAATATTAACAATCTTATGACCTTTTAAAGGATACAATGACATGAACATTTTTGGCAAAAAACGGGTATCTCAACATGGACATATTTTGTTATTACCGTTTGGTATTTAAGTGGCGTTTTCACACTGCTGTTAATCTGCTCGGATAGAATTTATCATTTGAATAACCACACGGTATAACCGGATGCGTGGTCGGCCGAGTGATGCGTTACGGCCGAGGTAAAAACCGATGACGGGTAAGTAGTGGGGTTATATTTCTTACCAGAACTTATCCATTTCGGCCTTTCTTTTGAATCTAGCGATTTGTGAATGACCACGAATGTTTAAATGCACTATTCACTCAGCCTCGCATGCTACCTTTTCGGAATAAATCTGATAGAGCCTGTGTATACACGACAAGCAGAAAATAATGCTCAATCCTCACATACATTGCCCGAAATTAAACAGTTTGCGCTAGTATTGAACTATTTACCCTCACAGATCTAACGGAAATTCATCTATGAACAATTCTGTAAAGTTACAAGTCTGTCCGTGCCCTGAATCCAACGATTTACCCTTTCAAAGAGACCCTAGTATGCGCAAAAATGATGACGTTAACGGCCGAGGAGATTTTGTGATGATGACGTTTACGGCCGAGGACGAAAAATATGGATGACGTTTACGGCCGAGGAAATATTTACTAAAAACTGCCATTTTTCGCAGTTTCAATGGTTTTCTCACCAGTTAAGTACGGACTATTCGCCAGTGTACATTCCAATGAACATTTCTTTACCAGAAAATGTTGGATATGATTGCCTTACACTTATATTATTCTTATATCTTCAATATAAAACGTCATTTTGGAGATCTATGTTATTTACAAGACATATTTTTGTTTATTTGAAAGAAAATACTAAGCGTGTGAAATATGGCTCTATGGAACGCCACAGCTGTCTTAAGATAAGCAGAACTGTTGTATTATGTTATTATACCGTGATATAAAAAAAACCATCATGTCCATTTGTCATAATATGACAACGTTTTGTCATTTTATGATGTCCGTTTGCCATAATATAATTATCATTTGATGTGCATTTGTCATTATATGATGAACATGTATCATTATTATGATGCCCGTTTGTCATATGATGTAATTTGTTCTTATGTGATGAACATTTTTCACAAAAGAATTCATTACAAAGGTATTCAAATTTTCTATAAATCGTGGGTTCAAACCCCACTAGACCGATATTTTTTTAATTAGATTTTTAGTTTTAAGACATATGTTTTGGCTTCAAATCATGACATCATAGCGTAATTTGAGGAAAAATATTTTTTTGAAAAACTATCTTTTAGATTATTGGAATTTAAACGTGAGAAATCGAGAATAACTTTAGCCCCGTTCTCGCTGTCCCGGTGCACGTCCCGGTACCGCCGACGAGAGTACAGGGAGAATTAGACCGACATATATATGAGCCGTTCTCCAGGAAAACCGGGCTTATTGACAAAATTAAGAAAATCATGATAATTAATCGTTAGAAAGGCGGGACTCTTATGAACACTTTGTGAAAATTTGAACGAATTATTACATGAATTAACGAAGTTATAGACTTTAGAAACTAACCACTCCCGCCAAGTTTTTGAGTGACGTCGCAAACGTCATTCGAGTGTCATTTGACGTAACGTTAACCATCATTTCAATAACCCAGTGTTTGATGAATTATTGACGTAAACTTTTCAAAAAATTTGTCACATTTTAGAATGATATTCTGATTTTAATAAAACACGACAACATTGTGAGTGTTTGCTTAAAGGGAAAAGAAGCTGCTATTTTTAACCACTAACCCCTTGTTTTTCTCAATTCGGATAGTTTTCGGAAATTGGTCACCATAGCAACGACGAAAGTAATTTTATCATAATTTACCAGAAAAGTTTAGATAGTACTATGATATCCAACTACTTACTATTAAATCGGTGAACATGACTTTTTCTCATTTTAGACCTATTTCTTAACATTATTAAATAATTACTATTGTTATGTCAATAAGCCCGGTTTTCCTGGAGAACGGCTCATATATATATAACACATCTTCACAATGTGCGGCAATAAATCGACTCCTGGTTCCAGTGAATATACTTTGGTTCGGTTCCAACACCCGCGATATACTCAGTAATTACCTGTAACGACCCCGGAGATTTAGACAGTCAGCTCTGGCTGAAGGGCGGGGACTTTTATACATCAAATAATCGTGCGTTAACAGCAAAAGCGGTCATAGACCTACGACATGGCCACTGTTAACAGCAGAAGCAGTCCTAGATCTACGGCAGAAGCGGTCCTAGCCCGTGATAGGAAGAGTCGATGACGGTATTTCAAACATTTCCTTCTGTATACCCATTAAGATATATACGGGGTAAAAAAAACGTTTACCATCAGTTCAGAACGAATATTTTTCTTTCCCTACTCCAAGCATAAAAACATACCGCCAAAACAAATGAAGGAAAATACGAGCATTTACGAGTGGTACGGTGGTCGAGCAGATAGCTTGCTTGACTGCTGATCGAGAGGTCCCGGGTTCGATCCTCGGCCGGGGCACTTGATCATTTCTGAAACGCTTTTCTGTGTTTCCCACCTAACTAGAGATGAACTGGTTAGCAACCCAGAGGTAGTCTCGCGTGTATCGGTGCTATACACCGGGCACATTAAAGAACCAAGGTGTCTCTTCGGAAAGAGCTAGGGCATCTCGCCCGGATACCTTGTATCACACCACTATCTCTTCCACCTGCTGTCCCTTCAGCAAAAACACAGGACCCCATTGGAAATAAGTGCTTGCACTTTCATGGGTTATCCTTGACCGAGAGGTTTAAATAATTACACATACATTAAAATAATGCATCAGTCAGTTGCATCCACGGTCTTGACCCTTGGGTATGGGTGTGGAATTTTTCTTTCGGGTTTTCAAAACCACCGCAATTCCCCCACCCAGCAGGGGATAGCTGATGGTTAAATCTCCAGTATTCCCCGAACTCTGACAGCTAAACATAGTCACCGGGATATTGGGCCGGGCATTTCTCCGGCGAGGAAAGGTGGAAGGCAAGACATTACTTTTTCCGCCTATCCACTGCCCATCCCCGGGGATATGGGCCGTGGTTGCAACTGACTGGTGCACAACTCTGTAAAATATGACAAACACAAGAATGCATGTGTGCAAGACACGTCCCGGTGAAGACAGGGAGCACAACGGTATTGACCAGTTCAGTAGAGTGTCATTTTCTGTATGCTGACTGACGTTCTTCGTTGAGATCATGTAGACTGTCAAATGCTTTTTTCAAACAAACAAATACCTGTCTTGTAAAGTCATGGATATCTAAAATGACGTTAAAGAAATGTTCATTGGAATGTACACTGACGAATATACCATACTTTACCGGTGAAAAAACCATTGAAACTGCGAAAAATGACAGTTTTTAGTAAGTATTTCCTCGGCCGTAAACGTCATCCATATTTTTCGTCCTCGGCCGTAAACGTCATCATCACAAAATCTCCTCGGCCGTTAACGTCATCATTTTTGCGCATACTAGGGTCTCTTTGAAAGGGTCAATCGTTGGTTTCAGGGCACGGACAGACTTGTAACTTTACAGAATTGTTCATAAATGAATTTTCGTTAGAACAGTGAGGTAAAATAGTTTAATACTAGCGCAAACTGTTTAATTGCGGGCAATGTATGTGAGAATTGAGCATTATTTTCAGCTTGTCGTGTATAAACAGGCTCTATCAGATTTATTCCGAAAAGATAGCATGCGAGGCTGAGTGAATAGAACATTTAAACATTCGTGGTCATTCACAAATCGTTAGATTAAAAAAAAGGCCGAAATGGATAAGTTCTGGTAAGAAATATAACCCCACTACTTACCCGTCATCGGTTTTTACCTCGGCCGTAACGCATCACTCGGCCGACCACGCATTCGGTTATACCGTGTGATAACGAAACCTATTTATGAGGAGTAACATTTGTGTGTATAAATATGCCTTTATCGTATTTATTGTTGCCATAGCAACCATTTATTCAATTACTAAAATATGCAAAATTCTCTGGTTTACTACTAATGATCAGGAAAATATTACAACTACAATATATGGGCATTGTATTAAATAAATGCAGTCTATGATTGGAACAGACCAGTAATACTGAATACAGAAGTTATTTTATTTCAGGTTATGTATGGAAATTAGTCCCCAACTGGTTTTCAAACGGGGCCTATCGGTTTGCCCTCCGTCGGTCAGTCAGTTCGTTAGTCAATTAGTTCGTCAAATATCTGGATCCTGACATAACTTAAACATCATTCAAGTTAAGTTTAGCAAATTTGATATGTGGATAAGGGGCAATAAAGGGAATTATGCACATCCCATTTTTTATTGTGTCTGTAATTGTGGTTGCTATGGAGACAGAAATAGTGAAATATGTAAAAAAGACTGGAAACTGAAATTACTCATACAGTTTTGAAGCTCGATTTATGAAACCTGGTATGTAGTTAGGTGTCAATAAGAAAAGAATGAACATCTAAATATAAATTCATTTTAACAAAAATGTGGTTGCTATGGATACCACCAAAGTGAAAATACTTCAAAATCTGGAATCCCGTCATAACTCAAAGAATTTCCCATGTACGTGTATGAAATTTTGTATATGGAATTTGAAGGAAAAAAACATATAATGATAACATTTACGCTTGAATATTGTTTTATTCTGACAAATTCAGTGGTTGTAATTGCAACATAGATGTAAATATAATACATACAAAGGATCGTTGATTCAAACATGTAGGCCTCTGTCTTGTCGCTAACCCATTACAGGTATTAATCACCCATAATAATTAATGGTTTGGTGGTCTGTCACTTAAGTTCAGACGCTGTAAATGCCAATCAGTATGTACATATTACAGGCCTTATATCGAAATTAAATTATTAACACCATTGTAGATAGCAGATTCCAATAAACAGGTTTTTCCTTTACATTTTTCCAGGTTTATCCTAAAATATCGCATTTCACACACGTTACTCACTTTATACAGAACTGTTCTAATGTATTAAGCAAATTGTTACCACCAACCTAACACAGTAAGTTATTATGCTATGATTAATAATGATGTGGTCTTCTGATTCAAAATTACTTAACTTACAACTGTATGTTTATATTTTGTAATGTTTTACCCCAAAAATATCACACAATGATTAACTTTTTAGAATAGATTATTAATGTTTGTGCGGAATGACAACATGTGCCTATTCGTATTGTTTAATTATGAAACAGCACATTTTATGGTGTTATGGTGTTATGGTTAAACCGATTCCAGAAATCATCAATTAAGTTTATTTTTGTAACATTTTTCCCCCAAAACATGGTATCTTCAACAAAAGCTTTAAGTTATCAATTTCTTACTATATATAATACTACAAGTTATGACAAACCAATTGCAGTTATTTTGGATAAAACATGATTATGAATAACATTGTGATTAATTGATTCCAGAAATCCTCACTTTCCTTAATATTTTGGACTGTTTTACGCCAAAAGTAGCTCAAGACGGGTACCACTTTGAAACTAGATTATTAATATCTTAAGCGAAAAGACATCATTTGCCTATCTTAGTGCTTTATTACTAATTAATGTGATTAATGACATTGTAGTAAACCAATTTCAAAAATCACCATTTTAGTTTATAATTTGTACGATTTTAACCCAAAATATCATATAGTGATCCAAATGGATAATGTATTATTTGATATTAAACTTTAAATTACTACAAATTAATTGCAGTTGATTTAGATATAATACGATTATAAATGTCAACGTGATCAATCGATTCCAAAAATCCTCACTTTTGTTTAATTTTACAATGTTTTTACCCCAAAAATGTCTGAATATGGATAACATTTAAGACATCAGATTAGCAATAGCATATTTTGGCAGACAACATGTGTCCATCATACTGATTTATAATCAAATAACATAATAAATGGCATTACAGTAAACCGATTCCAAAAGTCACCATTTGTGTTTATATTTTGACAGATTTTACCCCAAAATATCGAATCTTGATCAATAACTGATAGTTTCATATACTATATAACACTACAAGATATTACACTCATATTGAAGTCGTTTTCAATAAAATACAACTGTAAATGACCATGTGGTCAATCGATTCCAAAAATCCTCACTTTTGCTTAATTTTACAAAGTTTTTGCCCCAAAAATGTCTGAATATGGACAACATTTAAGACATCAGATTAGCAATATCTTATGTAGGCAGACAACAAGTATCCATCATACTGATTTATAACCAAATAACATAATAAATGGCATTACAGTAAACTGATTCCAAAATTCACCATGTGTTTATATTTTGACGGATTTTATCCGAAAATATCGTGTCTTGTTCAATAACTGATAATTTCATATACTATATAACACTACAAGATACTACACTCATATTGCAGTGGTTTTCAAGAAAATAGGACTGGAAAAGACCATGTGGTCTGCCGATTCCAAAAATCCTCACTTTTGTTTGTAATTTGCTATGTTTTAACCCAAAAATATATGCTTCATGTGTTAATATAGAACTCAATATTAAGTATGTTACAAGGCAACAATGATGTGGCAGGATACAACATAAACCATTTTTGTGCATTTTTTGCCTCATTCTGAAATTCGCAAAAAATGATGTTGTAACTTTAAACTCAATTTTCTCAATTTGATGTCAATGTCATTAAGGGCCCTTTTCTCAGATTGCGGCTCAAATTGTTTTGAAATGAATAACGTTCGCACTCAAAACATTTGCTAATTCGGCTGCAAACGATGAGTTGTTCTTGATTATAGTGATCGTGCACTTTACATGAATATATTATTCAACTTAAAGTACATTTATGTAAGAACACCAGACAATTACCAATTTTGCTCTATCTTCAGCTGTTGTTAACTGATGCTCGACCAAATTATTACACTCAGTTGAAAACTGCATTTGGTGACAGGTCGAGCATCAATTAAAAACAGCTAAAGATAGAGCGAAATCAGTACTTGCCAGGTATTCGTACATATACCGGATATTCTTTAGGCTATATAATATAACCATATTAAATGCACCATCGTTATAATCAAGAAAAAACTCAGCGTTAGCAGACGAAATCACAATTGTTTTGAGTGCAAACTTTATTCATTTGATCACGTGATTCCCCACACTGTAAAATAATTGACTATATGCGCAATTAGACTTGGTACCAAATATTTATTGAATTTTGAGTTAAGTTAACCGTTATATGCGAGAGATATAATCACAGAAAATTGGAGAATGGCATAGTTCCTGGCAATGAACAGAAAAACATATCTGATACGAAAGAAGTATAGTATGGCTATTTTGACCTGACTCTTGACCTTTATGCAAGAATATATTACAAGGTTCTTGCTCTGAATATATTAAAGTCCCATAAAGTCTCAGAAATAGCAATATTTTACTAACAAATAATACCGTGAAACATTGGCAGGTTACAGAGCTCCCCAAATGGCATAGAATCAGCATATATTTGATCTATGTTGACTTTTATCCTAAGAATAATAATCTCCGCAAATCGTCAATTTGTAAAAAAAGGAGTATTTTGTCCACCACACAAAATACTCCTTTGTTTACAATCTGAAATCAACTGGTCGTTCCAAAGACAGTACGTAAAGTTCCGTAATATATCGAAGACACATATATTGATGACCAATTTATGCGAGTACATGTATATGCATTTAAATGAAAGTCAAATACCAACCGGTATCCTCCAGTACTGGTAATCGCCGGTATCCTATTGCACTATATTGTATAGGGTAATCGAGTGTAATATATCACGGGTGAATTAAAGGGTACATTGTTTTCATTAGGTTATAATATATTGAGAAGTAAAGTGTCTATTTAATAATGTTTTAGACCTTACGTCAACTAGACCCCGGTACTATGGAAGGGATGCTGATTACCACATGCTCGTTTCGGGAACCCTTCAAGTTCATTTAAATGAAAAGCATGGATATTGGCGAGAATAAGTAACATGGGGCGCGCTGAGGGTGTCAGAATGACAAAAATCCAGACATGTATGCTAAAACGTCATTTTGAAAAATGCGATATTTATAATAACATGGGGTTTAGCTCGAATTAGTGCGAGGAACTTATTTTCTATCAATAAAATTGGACAGTATCGAGGTTTCGATTATTTGTACTCTTCTAAAAGCAATTTGTTAAAAACTAATTTATAAAGATACGTGGCCAATCAGAAATTCGTTCAATGTATGCATGAATCTGACGTCATGAGTGCGTTCCACATGGCTCATTCTCACAAATTGTAGTGTTTTTAAGAAAAGTCAATCAACAGGGAACAAATTCATATACCAAGTACGATAATATTCCAAGCTGTTTACGAGACCAACGTGCAAAAAATATTTGCTGTTACGCATGGATGATTTTTACACGATTAAGCCATTTTATTCCGGAAATCGATAAATTAGTGCATGGAATGAACAAATTACACAGCCTTAGATTTATTGATATAATATATCAGATGACATAATGTTGTTTTAGGGTGGCCAATTAGAAATTTGGTTAAGTGTATAGACGATGCCGAACTACCATCTGAACCTCTTGGTAAACTGACGGCATCTCATCCGCTGCCATTCGAGATATACGCTGATGACCCGGCATCACTTCTTCCACGATCAACTGGTGCCTTTGGTAACTTTTCGCTTTTCGGCTTGTGATCTTAACATAATCGACATAGCTTCCGTGTGTAGAACTCATCCCTTCGGTGTTTTCAGGGAGCTTTTGGCATCGATTCGACTTTGGAAACCTTTCGGGATGTCTACATGATTACGAAGCCTCACAGAAAGCGTCCCGAAGATGTGGATTGAATGTGGAATGATGCGGAAGGGTTCCATAACATCGCGAGGACATGCCGAACATCTCGATCTGGCGAATTTCTGCTTCGGGAACCCTTCCGGTCCTAGTGGACGGCAGGTCTTAGACATTTTAGTTTGAAATGTAAGTATAAATATTTTATGAATATTTTAATTTCTGTCAATCCTGGTAAAAACTGCCGCAAAGAAGCGTTGGCTTTAACAAATGAAAAAGTGTAATATACAAGTAGCACATAGTTAAATAGAAAACTATCACAATGTTTGTGAATAAGTAATACCAACCATCCCACCAAAGCTTAGTTATAACAAAATCTACTCTATACAAGGCAATATACAGTATGTTTAACCAGCGATACCGACAGTTTCTATAGTTTCAAAAAGATACCGGCGGACACCGAGATTTAGTACTCGCCCACGTATGTGAATAACTTCACGCTCGCGTGCACTCGGTACTTTACGAATATAAGCTCGGCGTGTTTAACAGTAAACAAAACATCAGAATGAAAGGCCAGAATTATCCATATTGTGTTAGTCAACTTATTGTTGCACAGTAATCAATATTTATAAAAACATAATACATTCTCGATAAGTAACTCATTTTGTGCACAAAAAATGACTGCTTTTGAGCGTTAATGGGACTTTAAATTCTGCAAGCAGTATTCCAGATTAGTCTTCGTATTCCATCTCAAGAGTCTTCGTGATACTCCCCGATTATGAAAACATAGAATCGGTGTTGTAAACGTAGGCAATATATCGACTGTTAAATTATGAAAATCAAAAGGTCAGGCTAGGCTCATGTCAAATTAACCAAACTATACACCTATACAAATCGTTTAACCTTGAAAATGCTTATTGCAAAAACATTATAACTAAAATTTAATAATTATTGAAAATTTCCAGTGTATCGCAGAATGAGCTTATATGTACTGTATGTGCAGCTTGTTTGATACTTGATATAACCATACATTGGTGATACTACTAACATTTGAAGGGTTTTCAATACAAAAACATATGTTCACCACAAAGGGCAATAACTCATGCCAGTATCAATCAACCTGAAATTACTGACAAAATGCATAATAATGCTTGGTAAAACTGCGACTTCTAGACTATAATTTATGCAAGGTTGTTTCTAGATATGACTAAGAAACCTGGGGGGTTTTTGACACCAAAAAATCTAGAATTGAGCTTGACATATACATTGTATATTTTATAGAAACACAATTGCGACAAGGTTTTATTAAGGTTGGATTAAAATTAAGACAGGTATGGGCTTTGGAGCTCTGGGGTGGTATTCACAAAGAATCTTAAGGATAAGTTTTAACTTAAGTAGCAAGTTTTTCCTTAAATCAGCACGATTTTTCCTTAACCCCCGAGGAAATACTTAAGTGGTATTCACGAAAAATCTTATCTTAAGTTTCTCCTTATCTCGGCCGATTTTGAGGAAAAAAGTTAAGGAAGCTCGAAGCTTCCTTAAACTAGATAAGGATGACATAAAAAATGGCGGCTGCGTGAGGATATCGGCAAATTTGACGAATAAACATCGAATTTGCCATAGATCTACGATGTTTGTGCGTAAAAACTGCATTTCAACAATCCGCGACGCACATTTTTTCGTCTAATATAGATGTTTAATATTGTGATTAACCGATGAAAAGGGAAATAACTGCCGTTGACTGTTGGTAAACAGATGACACTGAAATGAACGCTTCGATGGAAACTTGTTTCTTTTTAGTCTGGATGCGCTTATTGAGGATATATTGAAGAATTTGTGCAATGCAATTCAATAGTTTATCGATATAATTACACACCGGTCTTCAAGATTGAATGGTGCGTCAGTTTGAAGCGAATGTAGACGAAGTGTCATGTATTTTCGCGAACTTTGTAAAAGTTGAAAGTTGACAATAAAAACACTTCACAAGCGATGAATCACGATGGTTGTGTATTGTTACCGTTTTGAGAACAAATATACTTTGGATGTCACTTCGTATGTGCGCGTGTACTTATTTTCGAGTGAAAATGCAGCCTTTGATGGCTTATAATCATTAATGGATTAGAACTTCAATCCCAGCAGTATGCAAGTATCTTGTGCATTGACTATCAAGTTATTTTCCTGAATATGTCTAGTATAAATATGCAGTACAGAAAACATTCGTCACTCGCTTAACTGAGTAGTGTCTTGTTACTTGTATGATCAATGCGTAGCTTCAGAACATAAAATGGTAGCTTGCTTTACATGGAATTCCATCATTGTTTAACATACTGACTACTGTATGGCTGTGGACTTTGTGGGCGGTAGTTTGAAAGCAGCATTACTAAATGCCAAAAACAAATATTTGCCGAATACGACTGAAAACAATGAAGGATTTCCAAAAACACACAATCGACTGCTGGTCTGGTAATGCCTAGACTTGTGAAATTATTTCTACAATTCACAAATTTGTGTCAAATGATTCCAGTAAAGAGTTTGATTTGGCGTATGTAATCTGTTGGATGAATGACGTAAAAAGGCAAGAAATGGTTTCATCTAGAGATTTGCTATCAATACATAAGATTTATTTATTATATGTAAATGACATTTTCTGTTCATTTTATGTTTCATCATAATTGTCTTTTTTTACCGTTAAATTAAATAGCCGTTGCACCTAAATAATAAATCATTTCTGCACGATAAATCTTTACAAAACTTTCATTTTCTAGCATGAATAGCATGGCATACTAACACATGTAAAACTGTACCTGATTTTGAATTTTTCCTCTGAAATTGGGAAATGCAGTCGGTCAATTTAGAATAAATTTGAAACTACATGCCCGATGAAGGTTAATTTAATAGTTTCCCTATAAAAAAATACACTATAAAGTATATCAAAGACCTAAATTACAGTAATTTAGGTCTTTGAGTATATACATAATCACTCACTGTCACTGCAAAAGTTACTTGCCTGAATCAACAATAAAGAATTTCCGGACAAGTGCTAATTTTGCACTGATTTTTCATATTGGAGGGTACCTTTTATGAGTACCCTGAACAAAGGGAAATGGCTGAATTTCAATGTGACAAATTGGGCATTACACTATCATTTGAAGGGGAAAGTGAAGCAAACAATAAACAGAATGTGTCGATTTTTTCATGTACCGTGTATGAATATAGCTTCCTGATTTTTTGTAAAAGATTAATTTTATTTCACGCTTTATCACAGTAAAGTTAAATTATTATTTTCTTAAATTCACTCAGGACTTGAAATAAAAATAAGAGGCTGCCTTGCTGGTTCCTTGTCAAAGAGTAAATTGCTTATGGCTCTGTCAGAGTTATTCAAGGATAACTGATAAGTGAACCTGTCATTGTTAATGTATATAGCCAAGTGAAGTGTTTTTGAAAAATAGCCTTAAACGCAGGAAAACAAACATTTATTATGATGATTGATGTAGTAGTCTATAATAAATTCCAAAGACCATTGGCTACAAATTTTGTTGTATACTAACAGCTCTTGTTACATTTTTAGCTCACCTGTCTCAATAGCAAAATCTTTAATATAAATCATCTTTGATTTAAAATACTTGTTGAATGATTATTTATAAATTCATAATTGGTATCAATGTTCCTTATTAAGTGTATTTTCCAATTCTCATTAAATGTATTAATTATTATAATGACTATTTTGTGCGCCTTCATGTGGAAGATTGACATAAATTGGTTTTGTTCATTTTTCCATCTACATCTCGGCAGATTCTCAGAAATGGTCATGCCCAGTTTCACTGTCAAATATTGGCTTTAACAACAGATTCATTTCTCTTGCTTATGAAAATTGATAATGTGTTTTGTTTAAAAATGGTCCGAAAGTCATAGGATAACTGCAGTCACGATAGATTTAAGGTTAATATATTTTATTTTGTGACAAATAATTGTACTGTTATCAGTGTAATGGCCCTTCCATTATCAGAATAAAGTTTTAACACTAACAAGATTTAATCATTTACAGGTATTCTAAATTTAATCTCTTGTAATTAAAAAAATTATATTATATTTAAAATGTATATATCATATTTGTATACATGTAATTGTTTATGTATAAATTAAAATATGTATGTTTTATATTGTATAAAAAATAAAGATAAACCTTGTATATTTGCATTTCTTGTTGTCTTACAGTTACAGATTGACAAATATTTGTACTACTATACAGCACAGAGAATTCAACGTGATCCAGACCTTTATTCATGAATATTTATTCTTAGAACATTAATGATGGCAAGCAAATCTTTACCTTTAGGTTGTGTTTTTATTACACATCAAGAGCATCTTAATGATGAAGATATATACGCTTGTGGGGAATATACACAATATATCAGTTGTCGAATAAAGCAAATTAAAGATCAAGGATCGCGTCAAATTCTGTGGACTGTAATATTAGTATAGCTTGGCTATATTGACCTGAACATGACCTTTATGCAAGAATATATTACAAGGTTATTACTTTGAATATATCAATTTCCACAAGCAAATCGTGCGATATCGGTATTTCAAATTTGTGTTTGTATTAGATCTCGAGCATCTTCGTGATACTCCCCAATTATGAAAACATACAATCGGTGTTGTATACATAGACAATTTATCGACTGTTAAATTATGCTAATCAAAAGGTCAGGCTCGTGTCAAATTGGCCAAGCTATACATGTATATCACAAAGTAGCAAGGCAAAATATGTGTGGACACTGGTTAAAAAAACATTGAATTATGATTATTTCTGCCCTGCTTCAAGGATTTCATAATAACTTGCATGTCTTTGTGATAAACTTTCATTTAAGAGATCAAGCAGACCTGGAATATCAGTTGCACACAAATTTATTATATTTAGCCTTTTGAATAATGCAACCCTTTGAAAAATTAATATGTTTGTGTCTTCCTTGGAAAATTAACCAGTGTCCAGACAGAGGTTTCTTCTGGGACATCTTGATCCCGAAGTGCGCCCCCTACCTCTAGGCCACCACTCCCCACTTGGGTAAAAGGAAGTGATTTTACCAGGGTTCTGAGTAGATCAAACATACAAATACATACCGACATGTATTTATCACCCATAGTGGTTATTCAGGGTGTCAACGGTCAGGGAAAAACATAATTTTTTTAAGGTCAGGGAATTTTAAAAGTAGAGAAATTTTAAAATTAAGCAAGTCAGGGAATTCTTCATTAGAGATGTTGATAAGTGTCATTTCCCTTGAAGAAAATATAAAAAACTGAAAAAATCCTTGCTCGCTGTGCTCGCTCGGGATAATTTTGAATAACGATTAGATCTACTTTAGGTCAATCAACAGCCCTAAAACTGCTATGTAAAACCTTTCTGTTCCACATACATGTACTTGTATTAAATGCAAATATAACCTCCTTTACACTATTTCTATTGCGCTATTTTGCTCTAGCAAAAAGGCCCGTCATTCGAAAAAGTCAGGGAAAACTGCTGTATGGTCAGGGAAAAGTAAGGGAATTTTGTCTTAGAATATTTGTGGGAACCCCGTTTTTAACCCACATGTATAATGCAAGCTCCCGCAACAACACAAGTTATAAATTTGACTAACCACTATATCACACCACTGCTCCAGATCTGTGATCACAACACCCCAAGAATTGGTCAACAAAAATGTGACTAACTGTACTCTAAATGGTGTGCACAGGTTAATATGTTTATAAACATTGACTGGTTTAGCCTACAGTTCAGTTGTAAAATTGGTAAATTCTGTATCTATATAGCAATGACAATTTGTGCGCACCCTGAGTAATCAACATCCGTGGCTCATACAACATTTTCCCGCCTGTGGCCATTCACAACATCATTGGCACACTATATTTTGTACTTGCAAAGCTGATGAATAAAACATTGGAATGTAAAAGCCATGTTCTTCTATTGACTACGGATGGACATAGAGCTACATAATTTTTGTAGCTCTATGGGATGGAGAGGTAGTTTGTTGGAAATTGATTGTGTGCAGTGAGGACTAAGGACTCGCCAGCTTTTTTTAGGAAAAGTTGGATTCTTCACCAGATTGCTCAGTGACTGACATCATCACATGGGTGCGTAATTGTGTATTTCATCACACATTCTTATGATGTCAGTGCATGATGCATATATAATTTTATAAGCTTTTATTATTGTGTTGATCGATCCAACGATACTGAGTGTCACAATGGCATGTAACTATATAAGTTCACATCTTTTGTTTAAATTAGACAGAAATTGGATCTACTTAGCTAGACTTCTAGGAATCTAGCTGCATGCATCTTGCAAATGCCTGTTTTTAATAGATCTAACGTAATTATGATGCTCCGGCGACAAAGACCGTCTAGTCAATAAACCGCGTATAAGGATTTCGGATTAACCAAAACGCGATGTTATCCGAACATTAGTCCAGTTTCTCTACGCACGTAATTCTTCTCGAAAACTACATACTATGAGTTGAAACTGTCGCATGTATGTATAATTAAACATAATATATTCATTGAAACATTAAACATCCGAAAATAGCACCAATAGCGATAAACACGGTAAAAATATGTTCCGTAAAATAAACAGAATCGTTTACTGAAAAATGACAAGTGCGCATGGAAATTCCACTTCCGTTACTATTTTAAGAACGGGAAATACCTAGATTGCTTGGCAACGAGTTTAAGGAATTACTTAAGTGAAAATATTTATTAAGATAAGGATAAGGAAATCCTTTGCTAAGTATTTCCTTAAATGCAGATAAGGAGAAACTTAAGGTTGAAAAATTCCTTATCCTTAGCCAAGGGAAATTATTTAAGGATAAGGACAATCTTAACCTTATCCTTAAGATTCTTTGTGAATACCACCCCTGGTATGCAATTTTACAAAGTATTGTTTAATCTTACCTTCAGCTAACATTAATGTAGCATTATGTACCCTGGATCCAATATGAGCCAGACCAGTAGGTCCATGATATATTGCAAACATTGCTGCCATATTGGCCAATAACGCCTGAAATTAACAGTAGTGAACCAATAGTTATTATAATAAGTCGGTCATTGGCTAATCTGGCAGGAACAAAACTAAATGAACACACACTTATATGGCTGTCTCAGTAGATAGCAAAAAAGACAGGAACAAACATACTTTCCAGATAAATAAACTACAACAAGAGCCTTAACTCTGATGTTAAAAAACAACAACATACACTCACCATAACTGTCGTGACTCAATTTCTTATCATATTTACCTATTAAAACCATCAAACAAATTTAAAAGCAGAATAACGAATATGAATGGGAGCCCTACAGACTGATAGACAAACATTAATTTCTTGACAAATCTTTTTTGATGATTTCTGTAATTAAACAACCAGCAACAAACAAAAAGGGGAGAAGAGTACCTGATCAGTACAAATATTGCTGGTAGCTTTATCTCGTCTGATTTGTTGTTCTCTCATTGGTAACACTAACCTGTATGCTTCTCTACCAGCAGAATCTCTGTAATACAAGGAAACAATGTCTTATAGCTATTTTTATGTTCTACATGCGTTCAAACATCTTAGTTCTTTAGTAGACCTCGTCTTTACATGTTTAAACTTTATAAAAAGTGTTCAAGTAACTTCTGCAGTTATTATTCATACAGTATAATATAGGAAAACTATTCACTATTGCCAATTTGGGCGAGTAAACTAAAATCCTAAATTCACAGACTGTGTAGTACATGAGTTGGCCTATCTACATGTGATCAAACATTGGGTTACACAAGTAGCATGCTTTCCTGTGATTTCAAGAACATAAGACTCATTTTTGGAGAATGCTCAATTGTTTGCTGATTTATAAAAAAAATTACGATGAAACTAATGCCTGAACCCCTCTCCACAAGTTAAATACAAAACATGATGAGAAATCATCGTATTTTCCAAGCAGCAGCCATCTTACATAGCGGTCTGCAACTCTTCTATCACATGGTGCACAATCACGTGGTCTGTGACGTCACATTTTGGTATAGCGCACAGCAAATTTAGTAAACAATCGCTCAATTGAAGCAAGAAAAATGTATGTTGCAAGTCCTTATATCAATACAAGCCAAAGACAACCACATAATTTTTATATGTCCCTGTCTGTTCTAGTATGAATGGAGTTACGGCCAAACCGATCAAAAATCTCAAATTCGGTGTAGGTATTGCTGACAGCAGATTAAAGAACACCATAAAACCCGGTTTTCCTTGCTGGAGTCTTCGAAAGGCATTATCTGTTGGTACTTTGTGCCTTCAAACAGCTGATGATTGATTGTTTTGTACATTAAAGCCGCTATTTCCAAGGTTAAATGTGAATTAAAATAATGCTATTGCGGCACGTTATGAAAGTTAAATGATATTGCAACCAGTGGAAAAGTATGCTCAAATATAAGCCAGTAGTTTTGTCATCAGGTTTCATAAGAAAGTTAATTGCCGTCTTACATGAATTCTAGGCAGTTTTTTTCACTTAAACTACGATACTGTTTGTTAACACAAAACACCCGCCATATAATGTGCTATAGACGCTACTTCTAAACTGTCTAGAACATTGTTATGCTGTATTAAAATAAATACTACTGTGTTGATTTACTTTCAGGATGCCAAGCAGAAAAATGCATTCTCTTGCATTGACATGAATGCGTTAAAAAGGGTTTCCCCTGGTGTTCGATGGGACAGCAGAGCCGGCAAATTAAAACAAAATCATCCCGACGTTGAGAATGGGACATGACTATTGATGGTGCTTCGATTGATACACAACACATATGCGTCTACATGAACACTATAACATGACAGCACGGTTTCTCAATACAGACAGTAAACAATTGCCTGTGGAACGACTATAAAACGCCCATGTATGATAGTTATTGTGTTAGCCACGGGCCTATCAATACCGACGTCGGATTTAGGCAATGACTTTAAGGATAAACTTATATGATATGAACTCGACTTTTCTGTCAAATAAAGATTCAACAAACTCAATGCAGAGGTTTCATTCAGCTTTGATTTTTAATTTCTACAAAAACATGTAACTTCATGCGTAACCATACGTAAACGAAATAAAAGACGTTTATAATAGATAATTTTGTAATGTGATACATTAAATGACGTCCAGAAAATGCGTTCTTCGGAAAATTCATAACAGTACCAACAAAGGGGTGTTTATTAATTTATATATTGCAGGTGGTACGTGGTCGAGCGGATAGCCTGCTTGACTGCTGATCGAGAGGTCCCAGGTTCGATCCTCGGCCAGCGCACTTGATAATTTCTGAAACGCTTTTCTGTGTTTCCCACCTAACTGGAGATGAACTGGTTAGCAACCCAGAGGTAGTCTCGCGTGTATCGGTGCTATACACCGGGCACGTTAAAGAACCAAGCTGTCTCTTCGGAAAGAGCTAGGGCATCTCGCCCGGATACCTTGTATCACACCACTATCTCTTCCACCTGCTGTCCCGTCAGCAAAAACACAGGACCCCATTGGAAATAAGTGCTTGCACTTTCATGGGTTAGGTTAAAGTAATTACTACTAAAAACTGTGTACTGTAATACTTTCTCTATTGACTGGTGCTGCAATAAGTCCACTTTATTCAGTTTAAACAAATTTAAAACCAGAACAAACTTTCAAGACGTTCATTTGTTATAACACAGAACAATTAATGCCAGAATTGTGTAATTGATAGTTTTATCTTGGTTTTCATTAATACTCATCAATACCGATTAAGAGATTAGTGTGGCCAATTATTTCAAGTTTAACCAGAACTTGAGTTTTTAATAATGTTGTTATCAGAATTTATCTTATTAATCGTTTTAAAGTTTGCTACAGGTAAAGAACCACTAAATGCATATGCGGACCAAGTGCCATGGTGATACACTCAAGTAGTCCTTAAAAAAACTTTGGTTTGCCTGTAAATGGAGATATTTCTTGACAAATGTGGAGTTGGATGATGAAAATGAGTTTAAATGGTTGGTAGATATGCATGTGGTGTAGTAAAACTATAATATTTGTATTATTCCGCTATTTTGTTCTTGATACCAAAGTGAAAGTAGACTAGGGTAAAACCCAGAACTTATAAATCCGGACATGCGTAAAAATGGATAGACCGTGTTTGAAGGGCAAAAACTTTCTTAGAAGATACATGACCCCCCCTTTTTTATTGCATTATTTTGAAGCTTAAATACCCCTCTTTACAATGATATATGTGGTCCAGGTGGCCATAGACTAAAAAAAGTTGAAAATAGGGGCCTTCTATGGGCAATTTACATTGAGCTATAGAGCAAATCTATTTGGTGGTTTCTAACCTAAATACATGATTTAGCAAGTTTAAGATGGAGGTGCATTAAACCGAGACCTATAATAGACCGAGGATCGGTTTCTGGTCGATTATGTCATTGGTTGCATCATTTCGATTGAAACATCAAATACATAATGGTGTAAGACTTGACTGTACATTCGAAAACAACTCAATTTGTACATATTATGGTCAAATATAAATTTCAACAAAACAATGTATTTTCTGTCTAAACAACTCAATTTGTACATATTATGGTCAAATATAAATTTCAACAAAACAATGTATTTTCTGTCTAACTATCGGTGAAACTTGCATTGATCTGTCAAACGAGTAAAACCGAAAGTATGCAGGAAATCCATATTCATTCGGAATGGCTCGGCACTTGTACTTGATATACTATGACCGAGATATTGCAATTTATTTATGCCATTATCGGGTCGAAGATATCTGCTAAAATACTCCAACAATCATCGAGTACAAGTTTGTTACAGTTAGTAATAAATTCAATGAATCAATTTACGACTGAAAGAAGCATCAAAACATGCAATAATAGCAACAAATTGATATGTCACCCCTTTCCGCGACACCGATGGTAATCGACGTAACAGACTTACAATTTTCATACCCGACATTCGCACCAAGCATAAATCGAAGCATGAATGATGAAGCTTGAAGTTTTAAATGATTTAACACGTATGTGAACTGCAGTTTCCTTTTTGATGTATCTTGATTTTTTGTTGATCTGCTTCATGCTTTAGGCATAGTCATCAAGGCATAGCACTTTTAAGCAGTTAATTTTCAATTAAATTGGTTAATAAACTTTAATAATTTTTTTAGCTAGTAGCTTTTCCTTTTAGCTAGTGAACCCAAATGGCATAAGTCTAAGTCCAAAATTAGGTCAAGGTGAAGGTCAAAATGAAGTCAGATGATACAGGCTCGTGGAGAGTGGTCATATACAACATCCATGCAAGTTTGAAAACTTTGAAGCCGCCATATTAATGTTAGAAGAAACGGTCAATTTTGGTTAACCAGGCCGGACGGATGAACAGACGGACGGACAGACGGACAGGTGAATCACTATATGCCTCCCGATCTATCGATACAGGGGCATAAAAATATATCTGATCACTTAATATAGCTAGTTTTCGATAGAAAAAAATCATGTTTTTTTAATATATCTCTGTAATTACAACACCTACAAGTATGAAATTCTGCACGAATAAATGAAATATATCTACCTAATACACACTGAATTTACAGCAACATCAGAAAAGAGTTTACCAAGTTTTGTTCATATGTTCTATGTTACATATTTGTAGTTTTGTATGAAATATCAAGTTAGAAGACTTGATACTTGCAACCGCCAATTTCACGGTCACGTGATACGCATAACGGTATATTTGCGTGTTTGCAACCTACTTAATTAAACACATGCGAGGCCCATCTGTGAATATGACGAAGTACATTTTATTGCTGTAAATGGTTTATAGGCGACACTCCTAAATAAACAGATTCACCAGGGCCTCCTAAGTCTTGTCTTTATAACATCAATCTCAATCCCACCGATCACGGATTGTAACGGTTAAATAATTGATAGTAAATCATTAATGGAATACAGTAAAGTTCCGTCTAACGACCGGTCCGATAATCCGACCATTCGCGTAATACGACCACTTTTTCGTGGTCCCGAATATTTTGCTCTATATTTCAATGGTCGCCGGTCCCGATAATGCGACCGACTCGATATTACGTAATACGACCAGTATTTCTGGTCCCAACGACCAATTTGTTGCAGTTTTAGGTCTCGATAAACAGACCGCATACCGCGCATGTCATTTTGTATAATTAATTTTACGACACGGAGACTCGTTTACGGCAATCACCGAGGTGTAAACAATAAACATGTACATGTAAATATACTTTCTAGCGTTACGCAGTATAGCGAGAAAGTATTGTCTTATTGTCACGGTCAGTTTGACCGCTTGGTGGTCAGTCAGCCATGTATGGGGTATAGAGTCCAATGAAAAGATGTTATGTAGGATAATTAGCCAATGGAAGTAATGTTATGTAGTAAATGAATGTTTGGTTCTGATTGAAATCAGTTCTAGCGAGCACACCAAGTCGATAACATTAAAGTTTCTTTATATTGTAAGGATTGAGTGTAAATGACATTGACATGTAAGTCTATATACACATTTGTTTCATGTGTATAGCTCAAGATAATGGTGACAGAAAATTTATTCAAATTTATCAACAGCAGCAAAATGAGCTTAAGTCTTAATGTAATAACTCGGGTGCAGTTTTCCAGAGCTTTTTACATTTCTCAGAATGAGATTTTATCTCTGGTTTTTACCCTGGCCTGATTTATTACAGTGACAAATAAGTTGGAAGAGAACTATTTAAAACATTTCTGGGCTTATAGATACATTTCTTTAGAAATGCTAAAGTATAACTTGTTATGTTTTGTAGGTAATTTTACACAAAAGCATACTGCCATACGTTTGTTATGATTTAATTATATTGGTGCATTGTTGTATTTTATATGTACTTGCAAGTATTGTCTATAATACATATTATACTAGGAAAGCATTAACATGTATTCAAAATAAACGGTCCCTAGCTATGGTGCACGCTACAGGCCAAACAATATATATTGTTGTGTTGAGTAATTTGAGATTCAAATTGAGTGTAAACAAGACACTGATAAATTGACACTTGTTGGTGTATACGCAGGGATTAAAACGAAATTCTATTGTTTATCAATGACAATAGATCGATTGAAACTATCGGCGACAATTAACTCAACCATAATTAAAGATTTGTGGAGAATAAAGACCGATGGCTGGTAGTCGCACGTTTTCGGATGATGCGTAATTTTGGACGTCGTTGTTAATTCATGTAAATAATTTTTGTAACTGTTAATTACCCTAGCGCCTTTGTACAAAATCATAACTTCATGTTATTCTAATAAATAAGACAAAATTTGACAAACCACTTGATCTGCATAAAGACCCAGTATAAAGACCACGTACGTACATATACGTGGTCTTTATACAGATCAACTAGTTTGTTATATAACGGTCAAATTTGTGCTGTATTGGTTGTACAGTGCAAGTTAATAAATTTTAGAATGAATAAAAAAGTATTGCAGCTTTAAATGGTCATGGGTATACATGCTTAAATTTTTACAATATGCATTGTTCCTGTACATAGAGGTCATAGGTCAGGAGAAATGAAAACAACTGTTACATATATTTATCATTTAATTAATGTATATGAATCACATGTCGTTTTCATTCTTACATGTATAGGAGTTCAATATCTCAGCTATTTTGGTCGGTCTCGCTAATAAGACCGACTCTATAATAAGACCACTTTATGTCGGTCCCAGTGGTGGTCTAAATAGCTGAACTTTACTGTACCAGATTACCTCCCTGCGTTAAACTGTAAATACGCATGTAATTTCAATATGTAATAAAGAATAAATGTCTTTAATTGGTGACTAAAAATTATGAAATTCAAAATGGGAGTAGGTAGGAAGTTATTATAGTTGTGTGTAATTTTTTACCAAAATCTGATAAATGGATTTTCAGAAATCTTTCAAAAACATGATTTTTTTCTATCGCAAACAAGCTATACCAATATGCGCGACATAACGCTAATGACATAAAACATATAAATATGGATTCCTCAGATCTAAATAATGTACCTCCTTCCTACGCATTTCACGCACATATTAAGCAATTGCATCACAATACATCCTCATCCAAATGACTTGTACAGTCAATCTGTAGCGACCTTAAAAGACGACATCGTTATAGTGACTACATGATACAACCTCTATGTAAAGACCACACAGTACAACCTCTACAAAATGATATTACACTACAACCTTTACATAGTAACCACACAGTATTACCACTATCAAGTGACCTTTAAGTTCAACCTCTGCATGATGACCACACACTACGACCTCAATAGTGACCATGCTGTACAGCCACTCTGTATTGACCATACAATACAATCTCTTAATAATGATCTTTTAATATAATCTCTACCGAATGACCACACAGTACAACCTCTTTATAGTGACTACTCAGTACAACCTTTATATAGTGACCATGCAGTACAACCTCTTTAAAAGTGACCTTACCAAACAACATCTGTATCGTGAGCACACAGTACAACCACCATAAAATAACCTTAAAACAACAGTGACCGTACATTAAGACCATGCAGTACAGATACTCTGTTTCTACCAAACAATACAACCTCTATATAGTGACTATGCAGTACAACGTCTTAAACATGACCTTATCATACAACCTCTGTTTTGTAACCACACAGTACCACCTCCATAAAGTGACCTTTGAGTACAACCTCTACACAAGAGCACCGCCATACGGGGCAATATACGCCCGAAGGGTTTTGTTTCAGGTTTTGGTAGCAAACTTTTGACAGTTGAAGGCAAAAGGACAGCCCTGAACAAAAAATGTAAATTCTTGAAGTTGTTTCAGTCGTCGAAAGGTTAGAGAATGGGCGCAAAACGAAGTATTTTAGATGTTGAAAAGTTAGCGGAAATCGAACGGATAAGAAACTTGAAGTTGTTTCAGTTGTCGAAAGGAAAGAGAACGGACGCAAAACCAAATATTTTAGTTGTTAAAAAGTCAGCAAACCGAACGGATGATTACGTAAACATATTACCAAAGTTGAAATGAAACATACTAAGTACTTCAATACTGATGATACTGATTTTGAACATCAGGTTTCGAGTTACAGAGCGGAAGGAAAACAAAGTAATACGACCTTTAACCCCAAAGTGTGACCTTGATCTTAAAGCGACCCCTCCAGAACATGCACTCTGCACGTCATCTTGATGTGGTGAACATTTGTGTCAGGATTCTTTAAAATCGTGCAACGGGTTCATGGGGTTCAAGTGACAGAGCGGAAGGGAAACAAAGTCATATGACATTTTAACCCCTAAGTGTGACCTTGACCTTAAAGCGACCCCTCCAGAACATGCACTCTGCACGTTGTCTTGATGTGGTGAACATTTGTGTCAGGTTTCTTTAAAATCCTTCAAGAGGTTCAAGAGCGACAGAGCGGAAGGGAAATTGCTAACGACAGACAGACGGACAGACAAACACAGAGGCGATAACATAATACGGCCCTTCGGGCGTATAACAAGGACCACATACTGTATAGCGGGTATATTTCACGGTGTCAAATTTTCGCGTTAATTGTATCCTTTTGAATTCTGGGTGTCTTGAATTCGCTTTAACGGCCTTGACCGCCAAATTAAAACCTTGTTGGTAAAAATGGAAGGGGAGGTAAACGTTAGAGTACGAGTATAATAGTCACTACTGATCTTGGGGTTGTGGGTTCGAATCCCAGGCTGGCCATCTAAAATTACTGATAGTATTTTGGGTGAGACTTTAAACCGAGATCCCATGTATGGGTGCTATAAATATGGCATGCATAAAGAACCAGGGACGCTTCTGGAATTAGGGCATCTTCTGTATAATGCACTATCTCCCAAAACTATAAGTCTTATGGAGGCCTCACCCATAAGGATTATCCGGTGGTGCGGATAAAGAAACGCAATAAACCAAACAAACTGGTAACTGCTAACATAAGAAAAATATGTAGATCTATTTACAAACAAATCATTATTTCGGCAAATATTTACACGTTCCGCAAACAAAACTGTTATTGAAATTGAACAAGTGTGATGAAACGGCTTACAATTCAAACCTTCAAACGATATAGATATGCATGCATAGAGATTTAAACACGTTCTTTACAAATATCCAATTTCTAACCACACTTTATACATGTCGTAGTCTATTTATTATTACTGTAATTTACAGAAGTGACACATTGTGTCGTTTTGTACGTCTTGCAAAGTAATGTTGGATTATTTCTTAAAGTTCCTTGATGCATTGTCTCCCTTTGTAAAATTTGTATATTTTTGGTGATAATTATGCGGGGTTTAGATTTCCACACAGTACCACCTCCATAAAGTGACCCTTGAGTACAACCTCATCCCAAGGATAGTGCGACCTCAATAGTCACCATACTTTAAAACCTCTATATGGTGACCATGTAGTACAGTAGCTCTGTATCAACCACACAATATAACCTCTTAATAATGACCATATTATATGACCTCAATTTTGGGACCAAATTATTTGTTTGGTTTGGACAACATTCCGTTTTTCTCACGTGCTGGTTTTTCGCTCATATTATAATTATTAAATATCCTGTTTTACATTTGAAGCTGTCCTCTATTTGAAGTTTTTGAAGCTCATGCATGTTCTTTGCTGAGACTTTGATGCATGGTTTGATATTTATTAGGTATGAATTAAGATGTACATTAATATGGCATCAAATAGACAGTTTCCATCTGCAGATGATTTTTTCCACTAGGTACATATTATGCATTTGTTTACGTCTTAAACAATATTTCTGTCAGGGTTGTTTCCCTTAGCCTTCAATCATCCCTGGTTTTCCGCAAGGCGGTAAAGCTATTTACCCATAGCTGGAGGTCTGTTCATGGGCATCAGGGCATGTCCACTCTACAGTGGACCTAGAATACCGCATGTCTGGGGGCAGACCACCTCCGAGTCTCCTGCAGTTCAGCTTGAGGCCACAAAGGGCTCAATTGACATGTGCTGCCACGGGAAGGCACTGCAAGGAGCTTGTCTAAGGAGAGGCTATGTACTGGCAGAGAACGTTTACGCTTCCTTTTAGCCTGAGCTAGCCAGTGGTGGAGGCTAAATGAAGGTGACCAGCACACAACATGCAGCTTACCACACAAGTCGCATCCAAAGACCATTAAGCACACAAAAAGAGGTCTGAAGCATGATGATGACACACATTTGATATGCATGGCTGACTTACATATCCGATCTATGCTGATAGCGGCCATTGAGGGTCAGGACCTTACACTAGACGGTGACACTCCACCAACGTTGCCATTGACTCTGTGTAGAATCTTCACACCAACCGGCTCAGACAAACCGACTGGTGCAGGGTGGTGTTTACGGATTGCAAGATCTCAGGGCAGAATTTAGATCCACAGGCATGCACTTAAAATATTTAAAATGAGTTAGTTTTAAGCCCTTACTTAGCGCAAAAAGTGCGAATTTAGACAATTACATTACCCCAAATTATACCAAACTTACATTAATTAATATACTAACCAATTGCCAAAATCAAAAGAATTACATTCCCCTAACAGACAGGTGTATGGGGACAAACTAGCCACCCACAACCCGAGTGCAGATTGGAACTTCCAGTGGGTGTATGGAGCAGAATGTGATTTTTCCACAGGTTAGTCTTATGTAGGAGGAATAGGTATGCATCTATCACAAATGTAGCAGAAAGGCTGAATCTATAGCATGCATGCATCTGTACAGGAGATGTAAAATACTAGCTTAATCCACTAGAAGTCTCTCTGGATGCCATTTAACATAAGAGTCAGAACCTACAATAGGTGTCTTTAACAAGAAATGGAGCCTACAGAATGGGTCAGCAAGGTAGGTCTCACCCCTGTTTGAGATCTACCTTTTAGACACATCATGTAGTTACATCCAATGTTAGAGACACACACACTGAAGATAAATCCAATATGCTAAATCTCATCCAGAGAAACATCATGTGGATGCAGCTAGTATTCTACATACCCTGTAAGAGATACACCCTTCAGATTCCACCTGAGTGCAACATCTGTGAAAGAGTCATAACATATGCACCTCTTACATAAGACTCACCTGTGGAAAAATCACATTGTGCTCCATACGCTAACTGTAAGAGTCACACTCTGTGTTCGGGTTGTGGGGGACGTGTTTGTCCCCTGTACCTGTTACTGTATTAGGTAAATAGTCCCTATGCTCCCAGAATGTCTCCTACAGTGTGTGTTTTGAGCACTTAGGGTGTTCCCATGGGAATGTTTCTTACAGAGGATATAGCATGCATGTTGAGTCCACATGCTATTGTCTCTATCACAAACGTACCACAAAGGTTGGTTCAATAGGAGGTGCAACATACCAGCTTAATACACATGGGTGTTCCTCTGTATGAGATGTGGCCTATAGAATAAACCTACAATGGGTGTCTTTAGCATGAAATGGAGCATACAGGGATGTTGTCTGGAAGGTAGGTCTCACCCCCTGTATGAGACCTACTTTTTAGACACACCCTGTTAGCCACATCCCATGTTAAAGACACCCATTGTAGGTTTATTCTGTAGGCCACAACTCATACAGCGGAACACCCATGTGGATTAAGCTCGTATGTTGCACCTCCTATAGAACCAACCTTTGTGGTACGTTTGTGATAGAGACAATAGCATGTGGACTCAACATGCATGATATATCCTCTGTAAGAAACATTCCCATGGGAACACCCTAAGTGCTCATTACACACACTGTAGGAGACTACCTAGGAGCATAGGGCATATTTACCTATGCTCTCCCTTATAGTCGCCTCTTACGACTTGCAAGGGAGAAAACAGTGGTCCGATTCTACAACCCAAGAACCACACGGGTAATTGAAGCTTCCAGCAGAGTTGCCTAAGAAGCAGCCAAAAACAATACAGAACAAAATAAAATTTGAGTTTATTGGGATATTCACAGAAGCTCTTTGCCATTAGAACGCAAAAATCTATACGGAATTGACATCAAATATTATATTACACGACCTAGATGCATACATACTGTTGTCTGTAGTTTTCTCCAAAAAATATGCAATAATACCGCAACCCCAATATAATTAACACTCTACATGCCACTACAAATTTGAGTTGGGCCGGGTAGTCGTTTGTGGGGTTACTATAGTAACTTTTTAAGTTAAGTTTAAGTTATTTCATGTTTTCAAATTTTACTACAATCGTATGTTCCAATCAAGTGCTATTGTCATAAGGGAAATTTATTGATTATTTTATTATACATAGTACATTAATTATTAATATTGTTATACTGCCAGATAAATGCCATCTGCATAATTGGTACCTTCTGGACAGATCTACAGTCTTCACGAAAAACTTTTTCAAAGTACTAGCCAGTGGGGCTACCAACATGGCAGAACTTCCTAGCCCGAGAAGAAATTTACTAGTCAGACCATTAAATTATTAAAATTATTTTTAATTTTCACTAGACTTTTGACTTGTCACCTAGAGACAATTACTAGCCCAATCCAGTTTTTACTAGCCTCGGGCTTCGGGCTAGTGGCCAAATTCGAAGACTGGATCTATATGTCCTATTAATTATTCTTTAAAGGTATAATTATACATATGGTTAAATCTAATGTAAGTTATAAGCAGACAAATAAAAGCCAATATGAGTTTAATATATCTTTAGGTACAATCTGTTCTTATATCCTAACCACTTACTTATTTTCAATTTGTGTTAATGAGTATTTGAGTGCTTACCAAATGTCCGGTTTTTGTCCTCCGGTATATAAACAGGCAGAGAGGTTTGACTTTATACTTTTCCACTCTGACTGTCTGTTTTTATATACTTGTGTAAAATAAAACATTATTTTGAGGATAACTACTTGGTTATTTGTAGGTAAGTCACTTTTACTTTACTTCTAATATACTTGAATTATTTCATTATTTGATTGTTCTAAGTTTTACTTATCTTTGTAAGTACTTGATTTAATGTAGCACTTTTATATATTTTATCTTAACTTTAATCTAAACTTTAATCTAACTATTTTGTTTTGGCATTCAGTACCTCTCACTGCCAATTAAAGCGAGTTTGATAATTCCCAAAGAACTTAGTAATTTAAGAATTGTGTATTTTAATTATTGTGTATTTAAATAATTGTGTATTGAGATATGTATACATTTCCACTCTGACTGTCTGTTTTCAATACTTGTGTAAAATAAAACATTATTTTGAGGACAACTACTTGGTTATTTGTAGAACCTATAAATGTGAACTCCAACTCGAACCTCTCATGCTCAACTGACAGCACACACTGAACCACACAACAATGGTGTAAAACTATGGCAATCGTCCGATTATTAAATAAACAACCCTCATACATTATCATCATCAACAGATGGTAGAGTTATGACAGTATCGCCAGGTGGAAAGTCAGCAGGAATCTGGTGTGAGTATCCACCAATGTCCAAGTATTGTGGTGCATTCTGGTTCCTATTAATGACGATGGTTAGCATACCTTGCACCATCATCAGCTGTAAATATTAAACAGGTGATAAAAGATTGCCAAATACTTTCTTAACACACTGTACAAGGGTTGTTTGTAAAAGTCGCAAACATTGTCTCCCATTTAAACGCCAAGTGTTATTTTCCTTAAAACTTTTCACACATTATCGGTCAATTCAATGTAACATATATCTGATTCTTAGAAATGATTTCCTTGTGTAAATTTGCTACTAAACTTGATAAACTGATACTGGTTGGCAAGGGCCCCCGCATACTCAATTATTTTGAATAAAAATGAAATAGTGTTTATTTAAGACCATCTCACATAAAACCAGTTGCAAACTTTGCTTTTAAAATTATATAGGCACGAAAGTCAATGTTTGCTTCATGATTGTGTTAATTCAAACATTGATGGAACCAATAACCACTATGCCATGAATGTTATTCCTTGCGTCATAGTTTTCGCATTTTTCTAAAATGGCGACGTCACGGAAATGTGCAGCACAAAGAATTATAATAAAATACTTTGTTGATCGCAGTTTAACACCAGTGCAAATAAAACAAGAGTCCCAAAATGTCACAAAATATGCCCGTCTTGGTTGTGCTAGTAACAAAAAAATTGACTATGAAATAAAAGCCCATATTATATAAACACATTTTTAACCAATCATCTTTAAACTAATATATATTCATACTAATTTATAGGAATGCTTTTGTCAACCTTCAGTTGTATGACCTTTGCATTACAGGTCATGAATTAAAGATATCTTTCTTAATTAATTTTTTTTATTAGAAATGTATATATATATGGAGTACCGCTGCATGTTGGTCCTTGCTTGATTTATCTGTATCTTGCAAGATCACAAGTCGAGTGAGATGCATAGCAAGATTTGATACACACCAATGACTCAACACAAGTGCATAAATGTCATTATTTCATTACGGTATGCACCAAAAAGTACACACAACATGAAGACGTGTAAAATGTTAAACTTGGCTTAGATATTATGCCAATAAGTGTAGTCACCAAGTTTGAAGACGATCCAACGAAACCTGTTTGAGTTAGAGTACAGATAAGGCCAATTTCACATTTTTTTGGTAAAAGAAGGACCATAACCCACGAAGATCGGCACTGATTTGGCATATAATCAAACTTGGCCTAAATATTACACCCATAAGCATTGTCAGCAAGTTTGAAGACGATCCCACGAAAACTGTTACAGTACAGTACAGAAATCGGATGAAAACTGTTTGAATTAAAAAAACGTTTGAACGATTAACCGATTAACTGTTGACATCCCTACAAAATAGCAAATTTTAAGAATGTTACTTACTTTGAGATTATCATCGTACATCAACATCAAAGACGGGCATATCGTAAGATGAAGATTCACCAAGAGTGACAGTTCTTGGTAAATAACTGGTGCGAATAAATCACTAGGTACATAAATGATACCAGTAGGATATTTATTAAATATTGTCCTCCACTTGAACTTGGATCTGTGAACAAATTAAGGATACAGTCAACTATGTGTACCTTGCAATCATTTATGACAAAATTCTTTAACACGTTGACACAAAAACAGAATATCACCCACGAAGGTGATAAATACAGCAATAGTCAACCAACCTAAAATTCCTATCAATATGCACAACTAGGCTGGTATAAGTACATTATTTTATGAGAGTCAGTATAAATAATCATACATGTACCTACATATTATAAAAGATATGATGGCTAACACCTGTCCACTATACCCAGATGCTATGCAGATGGAATGCCAATTATAATCTGCTCTTTTGAGAACCCTTCGGGATCATTATCAACAAGAGGGCCCTTTAGGCCCCTCACCTGTTGCACATTGGTCTAGGTATCAATACAACTTACATTCTGATCATAATTCATTAAGATTGGATCAAAACGGCGACCTATGGAATGTGCCCAAGTTTTTTTTTTTAAGATTTGACCTAGTAACCTAGTTTTTGACCATACATGACCAAGTTTCGAACTTAGACTAAATTTCATGGAGAACAACATTTTTTCTGACCATGTTTCATGAACATTGGATCAAATTGGTGACATCTAGAGAGTACAAGGTTTTTCTATTATTTGACCTAGTGACCTTGTTTTTTACCCCACATGACCCAGTTTCAAACTAGGCCTAGACTTCATGGGGAACAACATTCTGACCAAGTTTCATGCAGATTGGATAAAAACCATGACGTCAGGAGTGTACACAAGGTTTTTCTGACCCTAACCTCTTCTACTTCAGGGGCAAACACAAACTTGTACTGATCAGGTCGGAGTGGTTTTATGGGTAACATAAGTTTACGATCTGGCCTGCCCTCTGATGTTGTGTTGTTCAAGTTCTCAGACGACTTTGAGGAATTGATAGCTGCATCAGAGGTCATTGATCTATAAATAGAATATGATGTCATAACATGTTGACCATGTACCTAATGTGAAAATAACAAAACAAAACTTCTTTCGTAAGCACTTAAGCGCCATTGGTAGCCTGGTCCATAATAACTAGCTTAGTCAATTAACTTGAAAGTTTTGTAATGAACAGACAAACTAACAAACCGACAGACAGGTGAATCACTATATGCCTCCGCATCAATGGATGCTGGGCATAAAGAAATATTGACCTGATTTAATCACTTTACCTAAGGGTATGTAAAGAGATTGTGATACTCAGCAAAATTTATATGACTTACTTGAACATTTCTGATGTAGATGACATCATACTGGACATCATAGATTCACTGCTTGCAGTAACATCACTATCTGATGATGAGACTGAACTAATCACAGACTCGCTCACTGGTGTCTGAAATATCCATAAAAATAAATAGTTACACCAGTTAAATTTGTCCTCTGGATTCTAATCTAGATATCGAATATATAAGGTTCAGTAAAATAATTTATTGATTTTCCATGTAAAAGCAAGCATTTTTGGTTAAGGTTTTGATGAATGTAATAGTCGCTTGATATAAAATTAATAAAGTGCAAAGATGATAATGATTGCTCAATGAACCGCAAGTGCATTGAATAGCAGAAATTTCAGCTGAGAAAAACATCTAGTCGGCGGATCTGAATGCAGCTCTCGAGGATGCACAGAATGACCAAGCCTACAGCCCGGGTCTAAATCCATGTAGCGTTTTTTCTTTTGCGCTATCCGAAATCGCTTATGTACAATCAAATGCTAATATACACAACTTTTCTTCTGATCAACATCAAAATGCAATTCAAGAAGACCAGTTTGTAGAAATATGTGTAAATATAATCAACACTTTTATAGAATGGGTGCAAAAGAAGGAAACATGAGACAGACAGAACTTGTGGAAACCTGGTAAATTAAGTAAAAATGACGTAACAGTCAAAATAAAGTACTTCTTTAAAAATCTTTTTAAAAATTATTTGAGTTACAATTTTCATATTGGTACCAGAAAAAACTTACATCTTTTGTCTAACCATGAACTAAATTTATTTCCAATAACAGAACATTATGAATTGATGAAAAATACCCCCAAACTGTATTCTTTCTTTTTGGACACCCTGTATACCTATATGAAGTATGAAAACTGTAGGATAATTACTTTGCCAGACATTGCGAAACTTGCCAGATTTTACCAGACATTCAGTCTGGTACTTATGGGGCTTATACAGTCATATAGAAATGTAAAGTTTTCCAAACTGATATTGACTCAATTAACGGTTTCATTTAATTTAAAACACTTACTGCAATTACCTGAATGTGGAGTGTAGATCTATATGGCAATGTTTCAAATATGTTCAGTCCTTCATCGTCCATGTGTGACCATCAATCAAACTAGACACTATCAGTGATTGGAAACTCCTCAGTTGGAAAGCTCTACAACAATATAAACAAAGTGTTAGGTCGGTATATTTCATGTCAACAAGCCATCTCCCTGAGTATGAAGTGTATCACTCCGCATCAGGTTCACAGACCTGTTGACATGAAAACCGACCTAACACATTTTTATTAATATTTACTTATTTAGGTACATTTTATATATTTATATGTATGTTGCATTAACGCTTATTGTGTTTATTGAGTTAACGCTTATTGTCTTTACGCTTAGTGTTTATTGAGTTTACGCTTATTGTGTTTATTGAGTTTACGCTTATTGTGTTTATACAGTTAACGCTTATTGTGTTTATTCAGTTAATGCTTATTGTGTTTATTGTCACATCAGTTCTGCTGTGTTTGATTCTGTGGCCTTTTGTATGTTTATTTCTTGTTGTAGTTCATCGCGGGTATGAGAAAGAGAAGAGAAGCCAGAAATTCTCGAGCCTCTAGCAAGGGAATTTCTGGTACCATTTTTATTTTGTCTTTGGTATGACAACGTCTAGCATGAAACCGGACACTTTCTACACTTGGTGTAGACAAGCTAGCACTTAGCAATCAAAAGGCACATGTTTAGAAATGAAGACTTAGTAAAGGAGCAAACAGCATATCAGCCACAGACCATTGGGTGTCTTTTCAAGATGATTAGAGAGTACCAGTTATGAAGTAATTGGAACCAATCAAGTAAATACTAATTTAATGCTCTCAGTGTTAATTTTTTAACAGTAATTAGACATTCGAATAATGATCTTTGAGCTGAATTAGATAAACATGCATAGACTATTTCAGTAGTAAGTATGTTCATGATTACAACAAAGTATGAAAATGCAAAAAAAATATCCTAACAGAGGCATGAGGGTTGACAATTTCTCTGCCTTACCTTGTACAAAGGAGCAATGATCATATGACCCTAAGTCCACCTCAATAGCTAAATGCCTACATTAACTAAACCTTATGACCCTAAACCTGTATTATTTAAAACAAGAAAATATACAGTTGAAGAGAAATTGACACACTATATGCAGAAAAATATGCTGAAGTATTGAGGTGGGACATTGAAAAAATAAGTTGAAAGCTTTTGCATTGAACATGACCTTATTTAAATGAAATAAATGGAAGGTTAAATTATGATCCTCACAAGCTCTTAATGCGTCACTCCTTATGGATAATGGAACCATTACATGATCCCTATACACAATTACAGTTGCCTATAATTTAGTTATAACTACACTTGAAGGGGTTGGGAGGGGGATATGTTGAGCATAGCTATATCATAATCCTAACATGATTAATTAACCAATTTGTGAATGGTTAATTTCATTTACTTATCACCTAAACCTACAAGCTATGCACATAAAACCTAATTATTACCACTGTATCTCATCAACATTGACCAAAAGTCCATAGACTATTGATTCAAAGGATTTAAATAACCAATGCTCAAGAGCTAAAATACAGTGTCAAACTGAAGATAAAAAGGTTGACAGCTGCTGAGCTCCAGATCATAACGCCCCTTATGCAAGGTGGTATGTTGATTAAAAGTATTTTGAATAATTTTAAAATAATAAAAATTTGTTTAACATAGATCCTTACCCTAAACCTTAATATAAAATCCAACATAAGTGTCAAAGAAAACATTCCACTAAACATACCACCACTAATTGAATAGTTAAATAAACCCTATTATGAAACTTCCAGTAAAAATAGGTTCTGAAAGTTCCATAAACCTACCTTACATTATTTTATCCTAAGAAGCGAGGTATTTATTTTTACAACAATTATTTGAAACAAGATTGATATCTGAAACCTCATTCACATGTCCAATGCCTTTATTTCCCTTTTTAAATGTAACATGAAACTTGAGACAGGGTCAGGTCTTACTGTTGCCATATGATCATGTCCAGAATACGGGACTTGGGTCTATGATTGTTTCTTTGGCGTATGTGTGGGTGTTGCTTAGGATAGTTGCGTTGTGGTTTTTCTGATTTAATGTAGTAGCGAACCTAACTTTGTCCTAACTTTGTCCTAACTTTATCCTAACTTCATGAAATAAATAAAAAAGAACCACATTTAAAATGTAAAACGCATTTTGAAACCATGAACATAGCTACAGAGAAATAAATTTCAACATACATGTACTAAAATAGAATTTTCAAGAATTCCAGTAGTAATTTACCTTTGGTGTCCAATTTCAAACTTTTGACACACCTATAAGAAATAAGAAAGAGAAGTAGAAAGACTAGTGTGTGTGTCCTGCAGTGGATGCACACATGGTAGAGGGTGGGGGAAGTTGAGACGTCTCTCACATTGGATGTAGCACTCCGGATATGTCTACAAAGGGCCTGTCGCATTTTAGATGCTTTAAGAGAGGGGTGTACATTTTAGATGCATTAAGAGAAATGGCGTTGCATTTTAGATGCATTAAGAGAGGGAAGGTGTTGCATTTTAGATGCATTAAGAGAAATGGCGATGCATTTTAGATGCATTAAGAGAAATGGCGATGCATTTTAGATGCATTAAGAGAAATGGCGATGCATTTTAGATGCATTAAGAGAGGGAGTGTAGCATTTTAGATGCCTACTACGCGTTGTTGCACACATGTTGTACACATGTGTCTACATGTCTCTTATAAGAGGTATAGCATACATGTGTACCGAGTGTGTAGCAGACTGCAAGGTATGTAGCCCACAGGATATGCACAGGACTTATTTTTCACTCTGGCCTAGCACGCACCACCTACAACCTGCATCTTCAACAAGGAACAAAGCAAACAGGCAGTGTCTACACAATGAATCTCATACAGGGGATTGACATTCAGAATATAGACACAAATCCCACGGACTTCATCCCTTGTGAAGAATACATACTGTAGTATCCTCTCGCATTCTAAGTCAGAGTTAACATTCAGTCTGTTCACACCTTGTGTGCTACATTAAATAATCTTACCTAGAATCGACCCTGTAGTGACAAGTTCTTGCTGAATATCCAACACAAAATCTCAGTGAGGCCCATGACTGGCAACAAACCCAATGTTTAATGATGTAGCACCAATGACCTTTGACAGCATGGCATCGCCTGTGGCGCTGACCTAAGTAGAACTGTTTAGATGGATCAATCTCTGGTGATGTATCATCTTAGGCCTAAAAAAAACAACTTCAAACATTTCAAGGATGCCAAATTTAACCCTTCACTTATTACAAGAGATAGAGCCCCTAGGTCGCTCACATGTGTAAATGCACATTTGGTAACCTTAGAAATCATTTACACAAGTGAGACTAGATGATGTTACATACCAAATATGTCCCAATCTATAGATTTGGGGGCATAAAAACCATGTTGTTTTTCATCTGGTCAGTATACATATTTGAAACATTTCTTGTAAACATAGATATATTTCACAAGTGCCCAAAGGATCATTAGGCTTAATTAAAATTAAGTTTGTTTGCCCTTTACCGACCGACCCAAAAAAATTCCGCTGACTCAAAAAAAAATTATTTGAGAAATCCTTGCGGTTTTATTTTTTTCATTTGAACGTCAATCATACGCGCCGCGTATTTTGAAGTGCAAATATGCATATGAAGAAATGGTACTTAAATAATAGTTATATAAATCTAAATCTGTCACTCCATAGAAAATGCTGGTGCAATAATTTCAAGTAAACTACGCTAAAAATAGAAATATTGCAATTTTTGTTGATACGTAATTTATACGTGTCCGATTATAGATTCTGGGTAAGTTTTCATTGCACCTGCAACCTATTCCTATATTTAGGCGTGCCGCCGGTCTCATAGACGTCTTTTATCGGCAAACATTAAACGTTTTTGTGAGCTACTTCAAACGACTTCTTATGCGGCATGTCGCTTGTGAACTTACTTTGAGTAGATTGGTACCTAAAAATTCTGTTCTGAAGAGAAATTAAAAACCACAGACACACAATTTCAGTCTTCAGGCCAAAAACCTAAATAAAATGTTTTTCAGCCCTTGAAATTCAGGGTAGGTAAAGGGCAAACCAGGTATTTTTTTAATTCAGGCCTTACCATATTCATTGAGAACAGATGATTTGCTTCCAAATAAGTCAAGTAAATTTAAAACACTTACTGCACTAACCTGAATGTTGAGTTAAGATCTACAATGCAATGTTAAGTCCTTCATCGTCCATGTGTGACCATCAATCAAACTAGACACCATCAGTGATTGGAAATTCCTCCATTGGAAAGCTCTACAACAATATAAACAAAGTGTTAGGTCGGTATATTTCATGTCAACAAGCCATCTCCCTGAATATGAAGTGTATCACCCCGCATCAGGTTCACAGACCTGTTGACATGAAAACCGACCGAACACATTTTTATTAATATTTACTTATTTAGGTACATTTTATATATTTATATGTATGTTGCGTTAACGCTTATTGTGTTTATTGAGTTAACACTTATTGTGTTTACGCTTAGTGTTTATTGAGTTTACGCTTATTGAGTTTACGCTTATTGTGTTTATTCAGTTAACGCTTATTGCGTTTATTCAGTTAACGCTTATTGTGTTTATTGTCACATCAGTTCTGCTGTGTTTGATTCTGTGGCCTTTTGTATGTTTATTTCTTGTTGTAGTTCATCGCGGGTATGAGAAAGAGAAGAGAAGCCAGAAATTCTCGAGCCTCTAGCAAGGGAATTTCTGGTACCATTTTTATTTTGTCTTTGGTATGACAACGCCTAGCATGAAACCGGACACTTTCTACACTTGGTGTAGACAAGCTAGCACTTAGCAATCAAAAGGCACATGTTTAGAAATGAAGACTTAGTAAAGGGGCAAACAGCATATCAGCCACAGACCATTGGGTGTCTTTTCAAGATGATTAGAGAGTACCAGTTAAGAAGTAATTGGAACCAATCAAGTAAATACTAATTTAATGCTCTCAGTGTTAATTTTTTAACAGTAATTAGACATTCGAATAATGATCTTTGAGCTGAATTAGATAAACATGCATAGACTATTTCAGTAGTAAGTATGTTCATGATTACAACAAAGTATGAAAATGCAAAAAAAAAAATCCTAACAGAGGCATGAGGGTTGACAATTTCTCTGCCTTTAGACCTTGTACAAAGGAGCAATGATCATATGACCCTAAGTCCACCTCAATAGCTAAATGCCTACATTAACTCAACCTTATGACCCTAAACCTGTATTATTTAAAACAAGAAAATATACAGTTGAAGAGAAATTGACACACTATATGCAGAAAAATATGCTGAAGTATTGAGGTGGGACATTGAAAAAATAAGTTGAAAGCTTTTGCATTGAACATGACCTTATTTAAATGAAATAAATGGAAGGTTAAATTATGATCCTCACAAGCTCTTAATGCGTCACTCCTTATGGATAATGGAACCATTACATGATCCCTATACACAATTACAGTTGCCTATAATTTAGTTATAACTACACTTGAAGGGGTTGGGAGGGGGATATGTTGAGCATAGCTATATCATAATCCTAACATGATTAATTAACCAATTTGTGAATGGTTAATTTCATTTACTTATCACCTAAACCTACAAGCTATGCACATAAAACCTAATTATTACCACTGTATCTCATCAACATTGACCAAAAGTCCATAGACTATTGATTCAAAGGATTTAAATAACCAATGCTCAAGAGCTAAAATACAGTGTCAAACTGAAGATAAAAAGGTTGACAGCTGCTGAGCTCCAGATCATAACGCCCCTTATGCAAGGTGGTATGTTGATTAAAAGTATTTTGAATAATTTTAAAATAATAAAAATTTGTTTAACATAGATCCTTACCCTAAACCTTAATATAAAATCCAACATAAGTGTCAAAGAAAACATTCCACTAAACATACCACCACTAATTGAATAGTTAAATAAACCCTATTATGAAACTTCCAGTAAAAATAGGTTCTGAAAGTTCCATAAACCTACCTTACATTATTTTATCCTAAGAAGCGAGGTATTTATTTTTACAACAATTATTTGAAACAAGATTGATATCTGAAACCTCATTCACATGTCCAATGCCTTTATTTCTCTTTTTAAATGTAACATGAAACTTGAGACAGGGTCAGGTCTTACTGTTGCCATATGATCATGTCCAGAATACGGGACTTGGGTCTATGATTGTTTCTTTGGCGTATGTGTGGGTGTTGCTTAGGATAGTTGCGTTGTGGTTTTTCTGATTTAATGTAGTAGCGAACCTAACTTTGTCCTAACTTTGTCCTAACTTTGTCCTAACTTTATCCTAACTTCATGAAATAAATAAAAAAGAACCACATTTAAAATGTAAAACGCATTTTGAAACCATGAACATAGCTACAGAGAAATAAATTTCAACATACATGTACTAAAATAGAATTTTCAAGAATTCCAGTAGTAATTTACCTTTGGTGTCCAATTTCAAACTTTTGACACACCTATAAGAAATAAGAAAGAGAAGTAGAAAGACTAGTGTGTGTGTCCTGCAGTGGATGCACACATGGTAGAGGGTGGGGGAAGTTGAGACGTCTCTCACATTGGATGTAGCACTCCGGATATGTCTACAAAGGGCCTGTCGCATTTTAGATGCTTTAAGAGAGGGGTGTACATTTTAGATGCATTAAGAGAAATGGCGTTGCATTTTAGATGCATTAAGAGAGGGGGGGGTGTTGCATTTTAGATGCATTAAGAGAAATGGCGATGCATTTTAGATGCATTAAGAGAAATGGCGATGCATTTTAGATGCATTAAGAGAGGGAGTGTAGCATTTTAGATGCCTACTACGCGTTGTTGCACACATGTTGTACACATGTGTCTACATGTCTCTTATAAGAGGTATAGCATACATGTGTACCGAGTGTGTAGCAGACTGCAAGGTATGTAGCCCACAGGATATGCACAGGACTTATTTTTCACTCTGGCCTAGCACGCACCACCTACAACCTGCATCTTCAACAAGGAACAAAGCAAACAGGCAGTGTCTTCACAATGAATCTCATACAGGGGATTGACATTCAGAATATAGACACAAATCCCACGGACTTCATCCCTTGTGAAGAATACATACTGTAGTATCCTCTTGCATTCTAAGTCAGAGTAAACATTCAGTCTGTTCACACCTTGTGTGCTACATTAAATAATCTTACCTAGAATCGACCCTGTAGTGACAAGTTCTTGCTGAATATCCAACACAAAATCTCAGTGAGGCCCATGACTGGCAACAAACCCAATGTTTAATGATGTAGCACCAATGACCTTTGACAGCATGGCATCGCCTGTGGCGCTGACCTAAGTAGAACTGTTTAGATGGATCAATCTCTGGTAATGTATCATCTTAGGCCTACAAAAAACAACTTCAAACATTTCAAGGATGCCAAATTTAACCCTTCACTTATTACAAGAGATAGAGCCCCTAGGTCGCTCACATGTGTAAATGCACATTTGGTAACCTTAGAAATCATTTACACAAGTGAGACTAGATGATGTTACATACCAAATATGTCCCAATCTATAGATTTGGGGGCATAAAAACCATGTTGTTTTTCATCTGGTCAGTATACATATTTGAAACATTTCTTGTAAACATAGATATATTTCACAAGTGCCCAAAGGATCATTAGGCTTAATTAAAATTAAGTTTGTTTGCCCTTTACCGACCGACCCAAAAAAATTCCGCTGACTCAAAAAAAAATTATTTGAGAAATCCTTGCGGTTTTATTTTTTTCATTTGAACGTCAATCATACGCGCCGCGTATTTTGAAGTGCAAATATGCATATGAAGAAATGGTACTTAAATAATAGTTATATAAATCTAAATCTGTCATTCCATAGAAAATGCTGGTGCAATAATTTCAAGTAAACTACGCTAAAAATAGAAATATTGCAATTTTTGTTGATACGTAATTTATACGTGTCCGATTATAGATTCTGGGTAAGTTTTCATTGCACCTGCAACCTATTCCTATATTTAGGCGTGCCGCCGGTCTCATAGACGTCTTTTATCGGCAAACATTAAACGTTTTTGTGAGCTACTTCAAACGACTTCTAATGCGGCATGTCGCTTGTGAATTTACTTTGAGTAGATTGGTACCTAAAAATTCTGTTCTGAAGAGAAATTAAAAACCACAGACACACAATTTCAGTCTTCAGGCCAAAAACCTAAATAAAATGTTTTTCAGCCCTTGAAATTCAGGGTAGGTAAAGGGCAAACCAGGTATTTTTTTAATTCAGGCCTTACCATATTCATTGAGAACAGATGATTTGCTTCCAAATAAGTCAAGTAAATTTTAAACACTTACTGCACTAACCTGAATGTTGAGTTAAGATCTACAATGCAATGTTAAGTCCTTCATCGTCCATGTGTGACCATCAATCAAACTAGACACCATCAGTGATTGGAAATTCCTCCATTGGAAAGCTCTACAACAATATAAACAAATTGTTAGGTCGGTATATTTCATGTCAACAAGCCATCTCCCTGAATATGAAGTGTATCACTCCGCATCAGGTTCACAGACCTGTTGACATGAAAACCGACCGAACACATTTTTATTAATATTTACTTATTTAGGTACATTTTATATATTTATATGTATGTTGCGTTAACGCTTATTGTGTTTATTGAGTTAACACTTATTGTGTTTACGCTTAGTGTTTATTGAGTTTACGCTTATTGTGTTTATTCAGTTAACGCTTATTGCGTTTATTCAGTTAACGCTTATTGTGTTTATTGTCACATCAGTTCTGCTGTGTTTGATTCTGTGGCCTTTTGTATGTTTATTTCTTGTTGTAGTTCATCGCGGGTATGAGAAAGAGAAGAGAAGCCAGAAATTCTCGAGCCTCTAGCAAGGGAATTTCTGGTACCATTTTTATTTTGTCTTTGGTATGACAACGCCTAGCATGAAACCGGACACTTTCTACACTTAAAGTAGACAAGCTAGCACTTAGCAATCAAAAGGCACATGTTTAGAAATGAAGACTTAGTAAAGGGGCAAACAGCATATCAGCCACAGACCATTGGGTGTCTTTTCAAGATGATTAGAGAGTACCAGTTAAGAAGTAATTGGAACCAATCAAGTAAATACTAATTTAATGCTCTCAGTGTTAATTTTTTAACAGTAATTAGACATTCGAATAATGATCTTTGAGCTGAATTAGATAAACATGCATAGACTATTTCAGTAGTAAGTATGTTCATGATTACAACAAAGTATGAAAATGCAAAAAAAAATATCCTAACAGAGGCATGAGGGTTGACAATTTCTCTGCCTTTAGACCTTGTACAAAGGAGCAATGATCATATGACCCTAAGTCCACCTCAATAGCTAAATGCCTACATTAACTCAACCTTATGACCCTAAACCTGTATTATTTAAAACAAGAAAATATACAGTTGAAGAGAAATTGACACACTATATGCAGAAAAATATGCTGAAGTATTGAGGTGGGACATTGAAAAAATAAGTTGAAAGCTTTTGCATTGAACATGACCTTATTTAAATGAAATAAATGGAAGGTTAAATTATGATCCTCACAAGCTCTTAATTGGATAATGGAACCATTACATGATCCCTATACACAATTACAGTTGCCTATAATTTAGTTATAACTACACTTGAAGGGGTTGGGAGGGGGATATGTTGAGCATAGCTATATCATAATCCTAACATGATTAATTAACCAATTTGTGAATGGTTAATTTCATTTACTTATCACCTAAACCTACAAGCTATGCACATAAAACCTAATTATTACCACTGTATCTCATCAACATTGACCAAAAGTCCATAGACTATTGATTCAAAGGATTTAAATAACCAATGCTCGAGAGCTAAAATACAGTGTCAAACTGAAGATAAAAAGGTTGACAGCTGCTGAGCTCCAGATCATAACGCCCCTTATGCAAGGTGGTATGTTGATTAAAAGTATTTTGAATAATTTTAAAATAATAAAAATTTGTTTAACATAGATCCTTACCCTAAACCTTAATATAAAATCCAACATAAGTGTCAAAGAAAACATTCCACTAAACATACCACCACTAATTGAATAGTTAAATAAACCCTATTATGAAACTTCCAGTAAAAATAGGTTCTGAAAGTTCCATAAACCTACCTTACATTATTTTATCCTAAGAAGCGAGGTATTTATTTTTACAACAATTATTTGAAACAAGATTGATATCTGAAACCTCATTCACATGTCCAATGCCTTTATTTCTCTTTTTAAATGTAACATGAAACTTGAGACAGGGTCAGGTCTTACTGTTGCCATATGATTATGTCCAGAATACGGGACTTGGGTCTATGATTGTTTCTTTGGCGTATGTGTGGGTGTTGCTTAGGATAGTTGCGTTGTGGTTTTTCTGATTTAATGTAGTAGCGAACCTAACTTTGTCCTAACTTTGTCCTAACTTTGTCCTAACTTTATCCTAACTTCATGAAATAAATAAAAAAGAACCACATTTCAAATGTAAAACGCATTTTGAAACCATGAACATAGCTACAGAGAAATAAATTTCAACATACATGTACTAAAATAGAATTTTCAAGAATTCCAGTAGTAATTTACCTTTGGTGTCCAATTTCAAACTTTTGACACACCTATAAGAAATAAGAAAGAGAAGTAGAAAGACTAGTGTGTGTGTCCTGCAGTGGATGCACACATGGTAGAGGGTGGGGGAAGTTGAGACGTCTCTCACATTGGATGTAGCACTCCGGATATGTCTACAAAGGGTCTGTCGCATTTTAGATGCTTTAAGAGAGGGGTGTACATATTAGATGCATTAAGAGAAATGGCGTTGCATTTTAGATGCATTAAGAGAGGGGGGGGTGTTGCATTTTAGATGCATTAAGAGAAATGGCGATGCATTTTAGATGCATTAAGAGAAATGGCGATGCATTTTAGATGCATTAAGAGAAATGGCGATGCATTTTAGATGCATTAAGAGAGGGAGTGTAGCATTTTAGATGCCTACTACGCGTTGTTGCACACATGTTGTACACATGTGTCTACATGTCTCTTATAAGAGGTATAGCATACATGTGTACCGAGTGTGTAGCAGACTGCAAGGTATGTAGCCCACAGGATATGCACAGGACTTATTTTTCACTCTGGCCTAGCACGCACCACCTTCAACCTGCATCTTCAACAAGGAACAAAGCAAACAGGCAGTGTCTACACAATGAATCTCATACAGGGGATTGACATTCAGAATATAGACACAAATCCCACGGACTTCATCCCTTGTGAAGAATACATACTGGAGTATCCTCTTGCATTCTAAGTCAGAGTAAACATTCAGTCTGTTCACACCTTGTGTGCTACATTAAATAATCTTACCTAGAATCGACCCTGTAGTGACAAGTTCTTGCTGAATATCCAACACAAAATCTCAGTGAGGCCCATGACTGGCAACAAACCCAATGTTTAATGATGTAGCACCAATGACCTTTGACAGCATGGCATCGCCTGTGGCGCTGACCTAAGTAGAACTGTTTAGATGGATCAATCTCTGGTAATGTATCATCTTAGGCCTACAAAAAACAACTTCAAACATTTCAAGGATGCCAAATTTAACCCTTCACTTATTACAAGAGATAGAGCCCCTAGGTCGCTCACATGTGTAAATGCACATTTGGTAACCTTAGAAATCATTTACACAAGTGAGACTAGATGATGTTGCATACCAAATATGTCCCAATCTATAGATTTGGGGGCATAAAAACCATGTTGTTTTTCATCTGGTCAGTATACATATTTGAAACATTTCTTGTAAACATAGATATATTTCACAAGTGCCCAAAGGATCATTAGGCTTAATTAAAATTAAGTTTGTTTGCCCTTTACCGACTGACCCAAAAAAATTCCGCTGACTCAAAAAAAAATTATTTGAGAAATCCTTGCGGTTTTATTTTTTTCATTTGAACGTCAATCATACGCGCCGCGTATTTTGAAGTGCAAATATGCATATGAAGAAATGGTACTTTAATAATAATTATAGAAATCTAAATCTGTCATTCCATAGAAAATGCTGGTGCAATAATTTCAAGTAAACTACGCTAAAAATAGAAATATTGCAATTTTTGTTGATACGTAATTTATACGTGTCCGATTATAGATTCTGGGTAAGTTTTCATTGCACCTGCAACCTATTCCTATATTTAGGCGTGTCGCCGGTCTCATAGACGTCTTTTATCGGCAAACATTAAACGTTTTTGTGAGCTACTTCAAACGACTTCTAATGCGGCATGTCGCTTGTGAATTTACTTTGAGTAGATTGGTACCTAAAAATTCTGTTCTGAAGAGAAATTAAAAACCACAGACACACAATTTCAGTCTTCAGGCCAAAAACCTAAATAAAATGTTTTTCAGCCCTTGAAATTCAGGGTAGGTAAAGGGCAAACCAGGTATTTTTTTAATTCAGGCCTTACCATATTCATTGAGAACAGATGATTTGCTTCCAAATAAGTCAAGTAAATTTAAAACACTTACTGCACTAACCTGAATGTTGAGTTAAGATCTACAATGCAATGTTAAGTCCTTCATCGTCCATGTGTGACCATCAATCAAACTAGACACCATCAGTGATTGGAAATTCCTCCATTGGAAAGCTCTACAACAATATAAACAAAGTGTTAGGTCGGTATATTTCATGTCAACAAGCCATCTCCCTGAATATGAAGTGTATCACTCCGCATCAGGTTCACAGACCTGTTGACATGAAAACCGACCGAACACATTTTTATTAATATTTACTTATTTAGGTACATTTTATATATTTATATGTATGTTGCGTTAACGCTTATTGTGTTTATTGAGTTAACGCTTATTGTGTTTACGCTTAGTGTTTATTGAGTTTACGCTTATTGAGTTTACGCTTATTGTGTTTATTCAGTTAACGCTTATTGCGTTTATTCAGTTAACGCTTATTGTGTTTATTGTCACATCAGTTCTGCTGTGTTTGATTCTGTGGCCTTTTGTATGTTTATTTCTTGTTGTAGTTCATCGCGGGTATGAGAAAGAGAAGATAAGCCAGAAATTCTCGAGCCTCTAGCAAGGGAATTTCTGGTACCATTTTTATTTTGTCTTTGGTATGACAACGCCTAGCATGAAACCAGACACTTTCTACACTTGGTGTAGACAAGCTAACACTTAGCAATCAAAAGGCACATGTTTAGAAATGAAGACTTAGTAAAGGGGCAAACAGCATATCAGCCACAGACCATTGGGTGTCTTTTCAAGATGATTAGAGAGTACCAGTTAAGAAGTAATTGGAACCAATCAAGTAAATACTAATTTAATGCTCTCAGTGTTAATTTTTTAACAGTAATTAGACATTCGAATAATGATCTTTGAGCTGAATTAGATAAACATGCATAGACTATTTCAGTAGTAAGTATGTTCATGATTACAACAAAGTATGAAAATGCAAAAAAAAATATCCTAACAGAGGCATGAGGGTTGACAATTTCTCTGCCTTTAGACCTTGTACAAAGGAGCAATGATCATATGACCCTAAGTCCACCTCAATAGCTAAATGCCTACATTAACTCAACCTTATGACCCTAAACCTGTATTATTTAAAACAAGAAAATATACAGTTGAAGAGAAATTGACACACTATATGCAGAAAAATATGCTGAAGTATTGAGGTGGGACATTGAAAAAATAAGTTGAAAGCTTTTGCATTGAACATGACCTTATTTAAATGAAATAAATGGAAGGTTAAATTATGATCCTCACAAGCTCTTAATGCGTCACTCCTTATGGATAATGGAACCATTACATGATCCCTATACACAATTACAGTTGCCTATAATTTAGTTATAACTACACTTGAAGGGGTTGGGAGGGGGATATGTTGAGCATAGCTATATCATAATCCTAACATGATTAATTAACCAATTTGTGAATGGTTAATTTCATTTACTTATCACCTAAACCTACAAGCTATGCACATAAAACCTAATTATTACCACTGTATCTCATCAACATTAACCAAAAGTCCATAGACTATTGATTCAAAGGATTTAAATAACCAATGCTCAAGAGCTAAAATACAGTGTCAAACTGAAGATAAAAAGGTTGACAGCTGCTGAGCTCCAGATCATAACGCCCCTTATGCAAGGTGGTATGTTGATTAAAAGTATTTTGAATAATTTTAAAATAATAAAAATTTGTTTAACATAGATCCTTACCCTAAACCTTAATATAAAATCCAACATAAGTGTCAAAGAAAACATTCCACTAAACATACCACCACTAATTGAATAGTTAAATAAACCCTATTATGAAACTTCCAGTAAAAATAGGTTCTGAAAGTTCCATAAACCTACCTTACATTATTTTATCCTAAGAAGCGAGGTATTTATTTTTACAACAATTATTTGAAACAAGATTGATATCTGAAACCTCATTCACATGTCCAATGCCTTTATTTCTCTTTTTAAATGTAACATGAAACTTGAGACAGGGTCAGGTCTTACTGTTGCCATATGATCATGTCCAGAATACGGGACTTGGGTCTATGATTGTTTCTTTGGCTTATGTGTGGGTGTTGCTTAGGATAGTTGCGTTGTGGTTTTTCTGATTTAATGTAGTAGCGAACCTAACTTTGTCCTAACTTTGTCCTAACTTTATCCTAACTTCATGAAATAAATAAAAAAGAACCACATTTAAAATGTAAAACGCATTTTGAAACCATGAACATAGCTACAGAGAAATAAATTTCAACATACATGTACTAAAATAGAATTTTCAAGAATTCCAGTAGTAATTTACCTTTGGTGTCCAATTTCAAACTTTTGACACACCTATAAGAAATAAGAAAGAGAAGTAGAAAGACTAGTGTGTGTGTCCTGCAGTGGATGCACACATGGTAGAGGGTGGGGGAAGTTGAGACGTCTCTCACATTGGATGTAGCACTCCGGATATGTCTACAAAGGGCCTGTCGCATTTTAGATGCTTTAAGAGAGGGGTGTACATTTAAGATGCATTAAGAGAAATGGCGATGCATTTTAGATGCATTAAGAGAGGGGGGGTGTTGCATTTTAGATGCATTAAGAGAAATGGCGATGCATTTTAGATGCATTAAGAGAAATGGCGATGCATTTTAGATGCATTAAGAAATGGAGTGTAGCATTTTAGATGCCTACTACGCGTTGTTGCACACATGTTGTACACATGTGTCTACATGTCTCTTATAAGAGGTATAGCATACATGTGTACCGAGTGTGTAGCAGACTGCAAGGTATGTAGCCCACAGGATATGCACAGGACTTATTTTTCACTCTGGCCTAGCACGCACCACCTACAACCTGCATCTTCAACAAGGAACAAAGCAAACAGGCAGTGTCTACACAATGAATCTCATACAGGGGATTAACATTCAGAATATAGACACAAATCCCACGGACTTCATCCCTTGTGAAGAATACATACTGTAGTATCCTCTCGCATTCTAAGTCAGAGTAAACATTCAGTCTGTTCACACCTTGTGTGCTACATTAAATAATCTTACCTAGTATTGGCCCTCTGTAGTGACATGTTCTTGCTGAAGATCCAACACAACATCTCAGTGAGGCCCATCACTGGCAAAAAACCCAATGTTTAATGATGTAGCACCAATGACCTTTGACAGCATGGCATCACCTGTGGCGCTGACCTAAGTAGAACTGTTTAGATGGATCAATCTCTGGTAATGTATCATCTTAGGCCTACAAAAAGCAAAAGCAAACATTTCAAGGATGCCAAATTTAACCCTTCACTTATTACATGAGATAGAGCCCCTAGGTCGCTCACATGTGTAAATGCACATTTGGTAACCTTAGAAATCATTTACACAAGTGAGACTAGATGATGTTACATACCAAATATGTCCCAATCAATCGATTTGGCAGGGCTCGACACTAACGATGGTCCGTTAGCCTGAGGCTACCTATTTTCTCAAAGGACTACCTAGGTATCAAAGCTGGGTATCCAGTTGGGCTATCTCAAAATTGACCCATCGTTTGTGTCAACCTCTTTGTTTTGACCAATTAACGTAAATTGAATAATTAAAACAGCCGTTTGCGAATGTAAACGAAACCGGAATTTGCGTCTTTCCTCTTATTAAATATGCGTTGAGTCGGTAATGATCATAGCAGACATCGCCAAATTTACATGGACCATCGGTCTTCTTGGCATATTTGGTGGAAGGTCCGACAGAATGTAGGGCTGCGACGGTCCTTCTGTCCGACGCATTTTTGCTTAAGTTTCCCCAAAAATCAGCAAAGAAGTATGTGAAGAACTTCCGGAAGTTTACAATAGAAACAATTAGTTTGCGTGTGCGCATCAATGCACGCCTATTGTTAGAAACGTGTTTATTATAACAGCGACTACGTTTGGTTCAGCGCGTCCACATGGTTTAGTTAAAGTCAACTGCGCACATGTTGCATGTAAACAAGACAGCGAATTCGTCAGGGATGATTGGTTTAATATTTTCGATCGGAACGATTTGTTTTATGTATTTTGGCAATATTTTACTGATATCCATTGATTCCCGCTTGATTTTAGCCTGAATATTGAGTAATTTAATGCTTTTTATGATTACCGGTAAGCATTCGCCTCCAACTATTTTCGTACCGATGTAAAAAAAATATGTAGACATCATTTCAAACATTCCTATTTTGACCAATCTTATTAGTTTTAATTTTGAAGATAAGAAAATCACATCCTTCTTGACACCATACCGTAATTTGACAGGTGTGTAGGACATTTTAATCATGTACCGAAAGCCCCTTTGTGGCAAAGGGTAGCAAACCATACACTGTCTGTTAATTGCAATAATTTCAAGTAAACTACGCTAAAAATAGAAATATTGCAATTTTTGTTGATACGTATAAAATAATTTATACGTGTCCGATTATAGATTCTGGGTAAGTTTTCATTGCACCTGCAACCTATTCCTATATTTAGGCGTGCCGCCGGTCTCATAGACGTCTTTTATCGGCAAACATTAAACGTTTTTGTGAGCTACTTCAAACGACTTCTAATGCGGCATGTCGCTTGTGAATTTACTTTGAGTAGATTGGTACCTAAAAATTCTGTTCTGAAGAGAAATTAAAAACCACAGACACACAATTTCAGTCTTCAGGCCAAAAACCTAAATAAAATGTTTTTCAGCCCTTGAAATTCAGGGTAGGTAAAGGGCAAACCAGGTATTTTTTTAATTCAGGCCTTACCATATTCATTAAGAACAGATGATTTGCTTCCAAATAAGTGAAGTAAATTTAAAACACTTACTGCACTAACCTGAATGTTGAGTTAAGATCTACAATGCAATGTTAAGTCCTTCATCGTCCATGTGTGACCATCAATCAAACTAGACACCATCAGTGATTGGAAATTCCTCCATTGGAAAGCTCTACAACAATATAAACAAAGTGTTAGGTCGGTATATTTCATGTCAACAAGCCATCTCCCTGAATATGAAGTGTATCACTCCGCATCAGGTTCACAGACCTGTTGACATGAAAACCGACCGAACACATTTTTATTAATATTTACTTATTTAGGTACATTTTATATATTTATATGTATGTTGCGTTAACGCTTATTGTGTTTATTGAGTTAACGCTTATTGTGTTTACGCTTAGTGTTTATTGAGTTTACGCTTATTGAGTTTACGCTTATTGTGTTTATTCAGTTAACGCTTATTGCGTTTATTCAGTTAACGCTTATTGTGTTTATTGTCACATCAGTTCTGCTGTGTTTGATTCTGTGGCCTTTTGTATGTTTATTTCTTGTTGTAGTTCATCGCGGGTATGAGAAAGAGAAGATAAGCCAGAAATTCTCGAGCCTCTAGCAAGGGAATTTCTGGTACCATATTTATTTTGTCTTTGGTATGACAACGCCTAGCATGAAACCAGACACTTTCTACACTTGGTGTAGACAAGCTAGCACTTAGCAATCAAAAGGCACATGTTTAGAAATGAAGACTTAGTAAAGGGGCAAACAGCATATCAGCCACAGACCATTGGGTGTCTTTTCAAGATGATTAGAGAGTACCAGTTAAGAAGTAATTGGAACCAATCAAGTAAATACTAATTTAATGCTCTCAGTGTTAATTTTTTAACAGTAATTAGACATTCGAATAATGATCTTTGAGCTGAATTAGATAAACATGCATAGACTATTTCAGTAGTAAGTATGTTCATGATTACAACAAAGTATGAAAATGCAAAAAAAAATATCCTAACAGAGGCATGAGGGTTGACAATTTCTCTGCCTTTAGACCTTGTACAAAGGAGCAATGATCATATGACCCTAAGTCCACCTCAATAGCTAAATGCCTACATTAACTAAACCTTATGACCCTAAACCTGTATTATTTAAAACAAGAAAATATACAGTTGAAGAGAAATTGACACACTATATGCAGAAAAATATGCTGAAGTATTGAGGTGGGACATTGAAAAAATAAGTTGAAAGCTTTTGCATTGAACATGACCTTATTTAAATGAAATAAATGGAAGGTTAAATTATGATCCTCACAAGCTCTTAATGCGTCACTCCTTATGGATAATGGAACCATTACATGATCCCTATACACAATTACAGTTGCCTATAATTTAGTTATAACTACACTTGAAGGGGTTGGGAGGGGGATATGTTGAGCATAGCTATATCATAATCCTAACATGATTAATTAACCAATTTGTGAATGGTTAATTTCATTTACTTATCACCTAAACCTACAAGCTATGCACATAAAACCTAATTATTACCACTGTATCTCATCAACATTAACCAAAAGTCCATAGACTATTGATTCAAAGGATTTAAATAACCAATGCTCAAGAGCTAAAATACAGTGTCAAACTGAAGATAAAAAGGTTGACAGCTGCTGAGCTCCAGATCATAACGCCCCTTATGCAAGGTGGTATGTTGATTAAAAGTATTTTGAATAATTTTAAAATAATAAAAATTTGTTTAACATAGATCCTTACCCTAAACCTTAATATAAAATCCAACATAAGTGTCAAAGAAAACATTCCACTAAACATACCACCACTAATTGAATAGTTAAATAAACCCTATTATGAAACTTCCAGTAAAAATAGGTTCTGAAAGTTCCATAAACCTACCTTACATTATTTTATCCTAAGAAGCGAGGTATTTATTTTTACAACAATTATTTGAAACAAGATTGATATCTGAAACCTCATTCACATGTCCAATGCCTTTATTTCTCTTTTTAAATGTAACATGAAACTTGAGACAGGGTCAGGTCTTACTGTTGCCATATGATCATGTCCAGAATACGGGACTTGGGTCTATGATTGTTTCTTTGGCTTATGTGTGGGTGTTGCTTAGGATAGTTGCGTTGTGGTTTTTCTGATTTAATGTAGTAGCGAACCTAACTTTGTCCTAACTTTGTCCTAACTTTGTCCTAACTTTATCCTAACTTCATGAAATAAATAAAAAAGAACCACATTTAAAATGTAAAACGCATTTTGAAACCATGAACATAGCTACAGAGAAATAAATTTCAACATACATGTACTAAAATAGAATTTTCAAGAATTCCAGTAGTAATTTACCTTTGGTGTCCAATTTCAAACTTTTGACACACCTATAAGAAATAAGATAGAGAAGTAGAAAGACTAGTGTGTGTGTCCTGCAGTGGATGCACACATGGTAGAGGGTGGGGGAAGTTGAGACGTCTCTCACATTGGATGTAGCACTCCGGATATGTCTACAAAGGGCCTGTCGCATTTTAGATGCTTTAAGAGAGGGGTGTACATTTAAGATGCATTAAGAGAAATGGCGATGCATTTTAGATGCATTAAGAGAGGGGGGGTGTTGCATTTTAGATGCATTAAGAGAAATGGCGATGCATTTTAGATGCATTAAGAGAAATGGCGATGCATTTTAGATGCATTAAGAAATGGAGTGTAGCATTTTAGATGCCTACTACGCGTTGTTGCACACATGTTGTACACATGTGTCTACATGTCTCTTATAAGAGGTATAGCATACATGTGTACCGAGTGTGTAGCAGACTGCAAGGTATGTAGCCCACAGGATATGCACAGGACTTATTTTTCACTCTGGCCTAGCACGCACCACCTACAACCTGCATCTTCAACAAGGAACAAAGCAAACAGGCAGTGTCTACACAATGAATCTCATACAGGGGATTAACATTCAGAATATAGACACAAATCCCACGGACTTCATCCCTTGTGAAGAATACATACTGTAGCATCCTCTCGCATTCTAAGTCAGAGTAAACATTCAGTCTGTTCACACCTTGTGTGCTACATTAAATAATCTTACCTAGTATTGGCCCTCTGTAGTGACATGTTCTTGCTGAAGATCCAACACAACATCTCAGTGAGGCCCATCACTGGCAAAAAACCCAATGTTTAATGATGTAGCACCAATGACCTTTGACAGCATGGCATCACCTGTGGCGCTGACCTAAGTAGAACTGTTTAGATGGATCAATCTCTGGTAATGTATCATCTTAGGCCTACAAAAAGCAAAAGCAAACATTTCAAGGATGCCAAATTTAACCCTTCACTTATTACATGAGATAGAGCCCCTAGGTCGCTCACATGTGTAAATGCACATTTGGTAACCTTAGAAATCATTTACACAAGTGAGACTAGATGATGTTACATACCAAATATGTCCCAATCAATCGATTTGGCAGGGCTCGACACTAACGATGGTCCGTTAGCCTGAGGCTACCTATTTTCTCAAAGGACTACCTAGGTATCAAAGCTGGGTATCCAGTTGGGCTATCTCAAAATTGACCCATCGTTTGTGTCAACCTCTTTGTTTTGACCAATTAACGTAAATTGAATAATTAAAACAGCCGTTTGCGAATGTAAACGAAACCGGAATTTGCGTCTTTCCTCTTATTAAATATGCGTTGAGTCGGTAATGATCATAGCAGACATCGCCAAATTTACATGGACCATCGGTCTTCTTGGCATATTTGGTGGAAGGTCCGACAGAATGTAGGGCTGCGACGGTCCTTCTGTCCGACGCATTTTTGCTTAAGTTTCCCCAAAAATCAGCAAAGAAGTATGTGAAGAACTTCCGGAAGTTTACAATAGAAACAATTAGTTTGCGTGTGCGCATCAATGCACGCCTATTTTTAGAAACGTGTTTATTATAACAGCGACTACGTTTGGTTCAGCGCGTCCACATGGTTTAGTTAAAGTCAACTGCGCACATGTTGCATGTAAACAAGACAGCGAATTCGTCAGGGATGATTGGTTTAATATTTTCGATCGGAACGATTTGTTTTATGTATTTTGGCAATATTTTACTGATATCCATTGATTCCCGCTTGATTTTAGCCTGAATATTGAGTAATTTAATGCTTTTTATGATTACCGGTAAGCATTCGCCTCCAACTATTTTCGTACCGATGTAAAAAAAATATGTAGACATCATTTCAAACATTCCTATTTTGACCAATCTTATTAGTTTTAATTTTGAAGATAAGAAAATCACATCCTTCTTGACACCATACCGTAATTTGACAGGTGTGTAGGACATTTTAATCATGTACCGAAAGCCCCTTTGTGGCAAAGGGTAGCAAACCATACACTGTCTGTTAATTGCAATAATTTCAAGTAAACTACGCTAAAAATAGAAATATTGCAATTTTTGTTGATACGTATAAAATAATTTATACGTGTCCGATTATAGATTCTGGGTAAGTTTTCATTGCACCTGCAACCTATTCCTATATTTAGGCGTGCCGCCGGTCTCATAGACGTCTTTTATCGGCAAACATTAAACGTTTTTGTGAGCTACTTCAAACGACTTCTAATGCGGCATGTCGCTTGTGAATTTACTTTGAGTAGATTGGTACCTAAAAATTCTGTTCTGAAGAGAAATTAAAAACCACAGACACACAATTTCAGTCTTCAGGCCAAAAACCTAAATAAAATGTTTTTCAGCCCTTGAAATTCAGGGTAGGTAAAGGGCAAACCAGGTATTTTTTTAATTCAGGCCTTACCATATTCATTGAGAACAGATGATTTGCTTCCAAATAAGTCAAGTAAATTTAAAACACTTACTGCACTAACCTGAATGTTGAGTTAAGATCTACAATGCAATGTTAAGTCCTTCATCGTCCATGTGTGACCATCAATCAAACTAGACACCATCAGTGATTGGAAATTCCTCCATTGGAAAGCTCTACAACAATATAAACAAAGTGTTAGGTCGGTATATTTCATGTCAACAAGCCATCTCCCTGAATATGAAGTGTATCACTCCGCATCAGGTTCACAGACCTGTTGACATGAAAACCGACCGAACACATTTTTATTAATATTTACTTATTTAGGTACATTTTATATATTTATATGTATGTTGCGTTAACGCTTATTGTGTTTATTGAGTTAACGCTTATTGTGTTTACGCTTAGTGTTTATTGAGTTTACGCTTATTGAGTTTACGCTTATTGTGTTTATTCAGTTAACGCTTATTGCGTTTATTCAGTTAACGCTTATTGTGTTTATTGTCACATCAGTTCTGCTGTGTTTGATTCTGTGGCCTTTTGTATGTTTATTTCTTGTTGTAGTTCATCGCGGGTATGAGAAAGAGAAGATAAGCCAGAAATTCTCGAGCCTCTAGCAAGGGAATTTCTGGTACCATATTTATTTTGTCTTTGGTATGACAACGCCTAGCATGAAACCAGACACTTTCTACACTTGGTGTAGACAAGCTAGCACTTAGCAATCAAAAGGCACATGTTTAGAAATGAAGACTTAGTAAAGGGGCAAACAGCATATCAGCCACAGACCATTGGGTGTCTTTTCAAGATGATTAGAGAGTACCAGTTAAGAAGTAATTGGAACCAATCAAGTAAATACTAATTTAATGCTCTCAGTGTTAATTTTTTAACAGTAATTAGACATTCGAATAATGATCTTTGAGCTGAATTAGATAAACATGCATAGACTATTTCAGTAGTAAGTATGTTCATGATTACAACAAAGTATGAAAATGCAAAAAAAAATATCCTAACAGAGGCATGAGGGTTGACAATTTCTCTGCCTTTAGACCTTGTACAAAGGAGCAATGATCATATGACCCTAAGTCCACCTCAATAGCTAAATGCCTACATTAACTAAACCTTATGACCCTAAACCTGTATTATTTAAAACAAGAAAATATACAGTTGAAGAGAAATTGACACACTATATGCAGAAAAATATGCTGAAGTATTGAGGTGGGACATTGAAAAAATAAGTTGAAAGCTTTTGCATTGAACATGACCTTATTTAAATGAAATAAATGGAAGGTTAAATTATGATCCTCACAAGCTCTTAATGCGTCACTCCTTATGGATAATGGAACCATTACATGATCCCTATACACAACTACAGTTGCCTATAATTTAGTTATAACTACACTTGAAGGGGTTGGGAGGGGGATATGTTGAGCATAGCTATATCATAATCCTAACATGATTAATTAACCAATTTGTGAATGGTTAATTTCATTTACTTATCACCTAAACCTACAAGCTATGCACATAAAACCTAATTATTACCACTGTATCTCATCAACATTAACCAAAAGTCCATAGACTATTGATTCAAAGGATTTAAATAACCAATGCTCAAGAGCTAAAATACAGTGTCAAACTGAAGATAAAAAGGTTGACAGCTGCTGAGCTCCAGATCATAACGCCCCTTATGCAAGGTGGTATGTTGATTAAAAGTATTTTGAATAATTTTAAAATAATAAAAATTTGTTTAACATAGATCCTTACCCTAAACCTTAATATAAAATCCAACATAAGTGTCAAAGAAAACATTCCACTAAACATACCACCACTAATTGAATAGTTAAATAAACCCTATTATGAAACTTCCAGTAAAAATAGGTTCTGAAAGTTCCATAAACCTACCTTACATTATTTTATCCTAAGAAGCGAGGTATTTATTTTTACAACAATTATTTGAAACAAGATTGATATCTGAAACCTCATTCACATGTCCAATGCCTTTATTTCTCTTTTTAAATGTAACATGAAACTTGAGACAGGGTCAGGTCTTACTGTTGCCATATGATCATGTCCAGAATACGGGACTTGGGTCTATGATTGTTTCTTTGGCTTATGTGTGGGTGTTGCCTAGGATAGTTGCGTTGTGGTTTTTCTGATTTAATGTAGTAGCGAACCTAACTTTGTCCTAACTTTGTCCTAACTTTATCCTAACTTCATGAAATAAATAAAAAAGAACCACATTTAAAATGTAAAACGCATTTTGAAACCATGAACATAGCTACAGAGAAATAAATTTCAACATACATGTACTAAAATAGAATTTTCAAGAATTCCAGTAGTAATTTACCTTTGGTGTCCAATTTCAAACTTTTGACACACCTATAAGAAATAAGATAGAGAAGTAGAAAGACTAGTGTGTGTGTCCTGCAGTGGATGCACACATGGTAGAGGGTGGGGGAAGTTGAGACGTCTCTCACATTGGATGTAGCACTCCGGATATGTCTACAAAGGGCCTGTCGCATTTTAGATGCTTTAAGAGAGGGGTGTACATTTAAGATGCATTAAGAGAAATGGCGATGCATTTTAGATGCATTAAGAGAGGGGGGGTGTTGCATTTTAGATGCATTAAGAGAAATGGCGATGCATTTTAGATGCATTAAGAGAAATGGCGATGCATTTTAGATGCATTAAGAAATGGAGTGTAGCATTTTAGATGCCTACTACGCGTTGTTGCACACATGTTGTACACATGTGTCTACATGTCTCTTATAAGAGGTATAGCATACATGTGTACCGAGTGTGTAGCAGACTGCAAGGTATGTAGCCCACAGGATATGCACAGGACTTATTTTTCACTCTGGCCTAGCACGCACCACCTACAACCTGCATCTTCAACAAGGAACAAAGCAAACAGGCAGTGTCTACACAATGAATCTCATACAGGGGATTAACATTCAGAATATAGACACAAATCCCACGGACTTCATCCCTTGTGAAGAATACATACTGTAGCATCCTCTCGCATTCTAAGTCAGAGTAAACATTCAGTCTGTTCACACCTTGTGTGCTACATTAAATAATCTTACCTAGTATTGGCCCTCTGTAGTGACATGTTCTTGCTGAAGATCCAACACAACATCTCAGTGAGGCCCATCACTGGCAAAAAACCCAATGTTTAATGATGTAGCACCAATGACCTTTGACAGCATGGCATCACCTGTGGCGCTGACCTAAGTAGAACTGTTTAGATGGATCAATCTCTGGTAATGTATCATCTTAGGCCTACAAAAAGCAAAAGCAAACATTTCAAGGATGCCAAATTTAACCCTTCACTTATTACATGAGATAGAGCCCCTAGGTCGCTCACATGTGTAAATGCACATTTGGTAACCTTAGAAATCATTTACACAAGTGAGACTAGATGATGTTACATACCAAATATGTCCCAATCAATCGATTTGGCAGGGCTCGACACTAACGATGGTCCGTTAGCCTGAGGCTACCTATTTTCTCAAAGGACTACCTAGGTATCAAAGCTGGGTATCCAGTTGGGCTATCTCAAAATTGACCCATCGTTTGTGTCAACCTCTTTGTTTTGACCAATTAACGTAAATTGAATAATTAAAACAGCCGTTTGCGAATGTAAACGAAACCGGAATTTGCGTCTTTCCTCTTATTAAATATGCGTTGAGTCGGTAATGATCATAGCAGACATCGCCAAATTTACATGGACCATCGGTCTTCTTGGCATATTTGGTGGAAGGTCCGACAGAATGTAGGGCTGCGACGGTCCTTCTGTCCGACGCATTTTTGCTTAAGTTTCCCCAAAAATCAGCAAAGAAGTATGTGAAGAACTTCCGGAAGTTTACAATAGAAACAATTAGTTTGCGTGTGCGCATCAATGCACGCCTATTTTTAGAAACGTGTTTATTATAACAGCGACTACGTTTGGTTCAGCGCGTCCACATGGTTTAGTTAAAGTCAACTGCGCACATGTTGCATGTAAACAAGACAGCGAATTCGTCAGGGATGATTGGTTTAATATTTTCGATCGGAACGATTTGTTTTATGTATTTTGGCAATATTTTACTGATATCCATTGATTCCCGCTTGATTTTAGCCTGAATATTGAGTAATTTAATGCTTTTTATGATTACCGGTAAGCATTGGCCTCCAACTATTTTCGTACCGATGTAAAAAAAATATGTAGACATCATTTCAAACATTCCTATTTTGACCAATCTTATTAGTTTTAATTTTGAAGATAAGAAAATCACATCCTTCTTGACACCATACCGTAATTTGAAAGGTGTGTAGGACATTTTAATCATGTACCGAAAGCCCCTTTGTGGCAAAGGGTAGCAAACCATACACTGTCTGTTAATACGGGTGGGGGTTTGTATTTTAGTATAATTAAAAGACATTGAATAAATGAGTTGACAAAAATGTTTTATGTACTAACATGAGGACTACCTATATTTTTCAAGGACTACCTCATTTTCTATTTCCTTAAAAAGTTAGTGTCAAGCCCTGTATGGGGGCATAAAAACCATGTTTTTTCTCATCTGGTCAGTATACATATTTGAAACATTTCTTGTAAACATAGATATATTTCACAAGTGCCCAGAGGCTCATTAGGCTTCATTAAAATTAAGTTTGTCTGCCCTTCACCGACCCGAAAAAATCCTGCTGACTCAAAAAAAAACAAGAGCTCCGCAGTCGGAGACATATGCCCCCCAAACAGGGCCTTGACACAGAAATTTCGTGCCACATTTCAATAGGGGTCATCTATTGTCAAAGGCAAATGTATCTGTGAAGTATCAGGCCCATCTGTCAATCCGTTGATGAGTTATCGATCGGAAACTAATTTTCACATTCAATGTCGCAGTGACCTTTGACCTAGTGACCCCAGTTTCAATAGGGTTCACCTAGTGTCCAAGGCCAATGCACCTGCGAAGTATCAGGCCCGTCTGTAAATTCGTTGATGAGTTATCAATCGGAAACGGTCTTCAAACTCAATGCCACAGTGACCTTGACCTTTGACCTAGTGACCCCAGTTTCAATAGGGGTCATCTACTGTCCAAGGCGAATGTACCTGTGAAGTATCAGGCCTATCGGTAAATCCATTGAAGAGTTATCGATCGGAAACGGTTTTCACACTTAATGGCACAGTGACCTTGACCTTTGACCTAGTGACCCCAGTTTCAATAGGGGTCATCTACTGTCCAAGGCGACTGTACCTGTGAAGTATCAGGCCTATTGGTAAATCCATTGAAGAGTTATCGATCGGAAACGGTTTTCACACTTAATGCCACAGTGACCTTGACGTTTGACCTAGTGACCCCAGTTTCAATAGGGGTCACCTAGTGTCAAAGGCCAATGCACCTGCGAAGTATCAGGCTCGTCGGTAAATCAGTTGACGAGTTATCGATTGGAAACGGTTTTCACACTAAATGCCAGTGACCTTGACCTTTGACCTAGTGACCCCATTTTCAATAGGGGTCACCTAGTGTCCAAGGCCAATGCACCTGTGAAGTATCAGGCCCATCGGTCAATCCATTGACGAGTTATCGATCGGAAACGGTTTTCACACTTAAATGCCACAGTGACCTTGACCTTTGACCTAGTCACCCAAGTTTTAATAGGGGTCATCTACTGTCCAAGGCAAATGCACATGTGAAGTATCAGGCCTATCGGTCAATCCGTTGACGAGTTATCGATTGGAAACTAACTGGTCTACTGACAGACAGACAGACAGACAGACATTCACAATTTCACACTTAATGCCACAGTGACCTTGATCTTTGACCAAGTGACCCCAGTTTCAATACGGTTCATCTACTGTCCAAGGCGAATGCACCTGTGAAGTATCAGGCCTATCGGTCAATCCGTTGACGAGTTATCGATCGGAAACTAACTGGTCTACCGACAGACAGGCTAGCAAAAAAATATACCCCCTCTTCTTCGAAATTATTTGGGAAATCCTTGTGGTTTTAATTTTTTTCATTTGAACGTCAATCGAACGTGCCACGTATTTTGAAGTGCAAATATGAATATGAAGAAAAGCTACTTACATAATAATTATATAAATCTAAATCTGTTATTCCATAGAAAATGCTGGTGCAATAATTTCAAGTAAACTACGCATAAAATAGAAATGCTGCAAATTTTTGTTGATACGTAATTTATGCGTGTCCGATTATAGATTCTTGGTAAGTTTTCATTGCACCTGCAACCTATTCCTATACACTCAACCGCTTTAAAAACGCACCACATATGAAATATCGGTTTTAGTGACGAAAACGTCAATTTATGGTTATTTATTTTCGGATTAATAATTTTCAGTCTATATTCAACAAGGTGTGTGATTTTCATGATATTATTACGAGTTTGAAATGAATTATGATATAGATAACACTGAGACCCATGAAAGTGAAAGTAACAATTTCATAAGCACGTATAAAGGCCCGCTACATTGATGCATGCACGTGGTATCTCCTCCTAAAGCATAACATTAATTACGTAATTGGATAGAATTATGTTCGACGTGATGTTTCACACCATTAATGCAAAGCTTAACTTGAATTATAAATGTTATGTGGCTATGGCTATCTGGCTAATACAATACGACCGAGTGCGGTTCAGATATGCGCAATATGCAAACCTGAGATGGATTCAAGCCTTATTAATACTTGAAGTTTAATACTTGAAGTCTTGGTTATGAGCGTCAAGATATATCCCGTGGTGCAATTATGGTACCTCAAATCAACACTATGAAGGAGCTTGAAGACAAAAAGTTAGGACTTAAGGCTCTAAACGGGAGAAAACTCATTAAAAAATGTACTAAAATAATTTTCCTTTTTATTGACAATTATGAAAGAAATAATTATGAAAATGCAATAATATACTTCTGGCTCGTTGATTGACACCCAGCACTATTGTGACACTGTCTGAAGCCATGCGGAACCAATTACAGTGACACAACCTGTGTCATGTTTCCTCCTAGCTCTGGCTCAATACCTTAAGCTAGTTCATCCAGATCGGTCTTTGACTGTGCCATTTGCTAGGAATCGATGTTCTAAGACCACAATCATTGTATGTTGGCAGCTGAACCGTCATGTTAAGGCACCGAGGCTTTTTTCAGTTGGAAGCGAAGGCACAATCATCGAGAACAAATATTCGAGATATTCGCAGCATAAAAATACCATTAGCAAATATTGTTTATGTTGTTTTTTCAATGTGTAAACCAACAGCTTACAGTTTAAAGTTAATATTGATCACAAAGGTCGACGCGATCGAGCTGCACGCGCAAAACATGCAAAATCAAAAATGTTCTCTGGGCGGGGTATTCCGAATGAAAATAAAATCGTTTTCTTTAATTAGGTCAAGCTTATGAACTGAACAAACCCTGTAAACTATCAATTTTAGCAAAAAATATATTTTGACAAAATTTGATTATTTTCAATAGTGGTGCGTTTTTAAAGCGGTTGAGTGTATTTAGGCGTGCTGCCGGTCTCTTAGACATCTTTTATCGTCAAACATTTAACCTCTTTGGCGATTACTTCAAACGACTTCTAAAGCGGCACGTCGCTTGTGAATTTATTTAGAGTAGATTGGTACAGAAAAATTCCGTTCTGAAGAGAAATTAAAAACCACAGGCACACGATTTCAGTCTTCAGGCCCACAACCTAAATAAAATATTTTTCAGACCTACCACCTCGCCCTTGAAAAATTCAGGGTAGGTAAAGGGCAAACCAGGTATTTTTTTAATTCAGGCCTTACCGTATTCATTGAGAACGAATGATTTGCTTCCAAATTAGTCAAGTAAATTTAAAACACTTCTTGCAATTACCTGAATGTGGAGTGTAGATCTACAATGCAATGTTTCAAATATGTTCAGTCCTTCATCATCCATGTGTGACCATCAATCAAACTAGACACCATCAGTGATTGGAAATTCCTCCGTTGGAAAGCTCTACAACAATATAAACAAAGTGTTAGGTTGGTATATTTCATGTATTTATGCATGTCCGATTAAAGATTCTGGGCAAGTTTTCATGGCACCTGCAACCTATTTCTATGTCCTCCCCCAAGAAAATTTTGAATGTTTAGACTCTGCACATGGCATCTCCCATGTTTTCTGGTAGGAATTGTGGTCTTTCTACTTAACAAATGAAAGGGTATGAAGGCACTTGTACAAACTGAGTCAACACAGGAAACAGCCAAAATCTAAGTAAAAATCAGAGTCCCAGGACTCCTTCTTGCAAAAAGTAGGAGTCCTGATGAATCAATCAGAGTCACAGAGCTAAGAGTGGGGGAGTGCGGGGGTAGCCCCCTCCTGCAAGTCGGTTTGGGGAAAATTTTGATTTGAACTATGGATCTACTTTTCCTGCTTTTTTTGTTACCAATAAAAATGTTTATTTTTATATCAATGTGTCATTTTTAGGCAGCTTAATTATTTTGTGATGAATCTTAACCTATATTAATGAGTGATACAATCAGCATTCATACTGTCCCCCCCCCCCAAAGAAGAACAAAATTACAATTTACATCTTCATAACATTCTTGCTACATAGTGTAGTAGTAATATTTGATTAAAGATCGAGCTCGTCCGAAAATATGTACGTATCCGAAATACTGTAACTTGCATGTCGTATTTTATTCTATTCACGGTCAATTGTAGCCAAAACACGTAAAATGATTGATATGTTTGAATGGAATAAATTGTGTTAAAACTCGAATCATACCAACACCATTCGATTCTTTTTTAATACATTTCGTCGACACGATTTCAATCATGAATGTTCGCGAGTGAACTAAATCAGCAAAGTTGGTAAATTCAGAACAAGAGGGTCCAAAGGGCCCTGGGTCGCTCACCTGTTTGGCCTAGTGACCTAGATTTTGGCCCAAATGACACAGTATCTAACTTGACCTAGATTTTATAGAGATAAACATTGTGACCAAGTTTCATAAAGATAGAGTCAAAATTGTGACCTCTAGTGTGTTCACAAGATTTTTCAATGATTTGGCCTCGTGACCTAGTTTTTGACCCCAGATGACCCAATATCGAACTTGACCTAAATTTTATAATAGTGAACATTGTGATCAAGTTTCATAAAGATAAGGTCAAAATTGTGACCTCTAGTGTGTTCACAAGTTTTTTCAATGATTTGGCCTCGTGACCTAGTTTTGACTCCGGATGATCCAATATCGAAGTTGACCAAAATTTTATAGTGATGATCATTGTGATCAAGTTTCATAAAGATTAGGCTCAAATTTTGACCTCTAGTGTGTTCACAAGCTTTTTCAATGATTAGGCCTTCAAAGGCTTGTGACCTAGTTTTTGACCCCGGATGACCCAATATCGAACTTGACGTAGATTTTATAGAGATGATCATTGTGATCAATTTTCATAAAGATTAGTCTCAAATTGTGACCTTTAGTGTGTTCACAAGCTTTTTCAATGATTTGGCCTTGTGACCTAGTTTTTGACCCCAGATGACCTAATATCGAACTTGACCTAGATTTTATAGAGATGATCATTGTGATCATTTTTCATAAAGATAAGTCACAAATTGTGACCTCTAATGTGTTCACAAGGTTTTTCAATGATTTGGCCTAGTGACCTAGTTTTTGACCCCAGATGACCCAATCTCGAACTTGACGTAGATTTTTTTTCAGAGATGATCATTGTGATCAAGTTTCATAAAGATTAGTCTCAAATTGTGACCTCTAGTGTGTTCACAAGGTTTTCCTTTGATTTGACCTAGTGACCTAGTTTTTGACCCCAGATGACCCAATATCAAACTAGACCTAGATTTTATAGAGATGATCACTGTGATCAATTTTCATAAAGATGAGTCACAAATTGTGACCTCTAATGTGTTCACAAGGTTTTTCAATGATTTGGCCTAGTGACCTAGTTTTTGACCCCAGATGACCCAATATCGAACTTGACCTAGATTTTACAGAGATAATCATTGTGATCAAGTTTCATAAAGATTAGGCTCAAATTGTGACCTCTAATGTGTTCACAAGGTTTTCCTTTGATTTGACCTAGTGACCTAGTTTTTGACCCCAGATGACCCAATATCGAACTTGACCTAGATTTTGTTAAGATGATCATTGTGACCCAGTTTCATAAAGATTAGGCCAAAATTGTGACCGCTAGAGAGGACACAACCCAATTGTTGACGGACGGACAGACGGACGTACCTACGAGAGGTACATTATGAGCTGCACCCCACAGTCTTACTTCCGGGGTGCAAAATTCAACCCACAATGTCGTTTTTGTACAATTCATCGTTGTGGGGTGCACCCTACAAACATTCCTATAGTGTCCATTTAAAGGGTTTTGATCATACCCTAGTTAATGAATTATGAGTTGAGTATATGTAGGCATTATGGGGTGACAATCACACCTTTTTGAACTTGTTGTGTTTACAACTGTTAAATCCCTGTGAGGTGCAGCCCATAACCAGTCCAAAAGTTCAAAGTCCAAGTACGGACAATCAGCCCATAATCATTCTGGGGTGCACCCCCCTTAACATCAAATTTGTCCATTTTCGCTCATTTACAGCTATCTGAGCATATCGTATTACGGGGTGCACCCCATAGTGCAAAATCACCCCACAATGTACCATAGTCACGACCGCACACCCCACATTGTACCTCTCGTAAGAGCGGACGGACAGACGACGGACGAAGAGTGATCACAAAAGCTCACTCTGTCACTTTGTGACAGGTGAGCTAAAAAATCAGATGCATCAGTCATATTTTCAAATTTAACGCACGGATATCGAATACAATTTACAGCATAACTTTCACATGTGGCACGATCAAAGTTCATCGAATGGGAAGACCGCTTCTTTGAAATTACCCGCGTTGGTTCCATCAAACGACCTTGATGTAGAAATTGTCGCGGCATGTGCGTTTGATAATTGAAACTGACAACCTTTTACCGAGAACAGTTTGGATCATTACTTGTGTTGGAATTGTTGTAATATTTTTATCAAGGAATTATCAGCGCGGAATATGAATTTAAAGGCATGTTCTTTGGAAACTCGACATTGGTAGAATTCGAAAGTATATCGTTTGGATTTAATTTATAACCCACCTGTAAATCAATTAAGGAGTATGTGTTATTTAATTCATAACCCACCTGTAAATCAATTAAGGAGACTGTTTACACAAAAGTTTGATACAATTTATAATCTAGCATAATTCGAAGAGTAATTTGCCTTGAAATAGCAGAACTTACTCGGGAATTCGTCACCGCTAACAATCCAGTAACAAGAGGCGTCAGTGACGGGTGATGCTCCCCATGGGATGTTTGTCACAGAAAAAATACTCCAGAATATGCAAAAGAGAGTTACGGTTCTTAGCCATTGCACTTTCCCTCAATGAGATCTATTTACGTATGAAGTTTCAAATTGATATCTCTAATACTGTCGAGTTATGGCATAGACAGGAATAAGGTATGAAAAATTACAAAGGGGAATAACTAAAAAATATGTAATGAAGAGTCATGGTTCTTGTGCACTGCACTGCCATTCGAAGGAATATATTCACCTATGAAGTTTCAAATTGATATCTCTAATACTGTAGGAGTTATGGCCCGGACAAGAATTAAGTATGAATAAAGTATGAAAAATAACAAAGGGCAATAACTCCAAAAACAGGTAAAGTAGAGTTGTGGTTCTTAAGCACTGCACTTCTCCTCATTGAGATATATTCACCTATGAAGTTTCAAATTGATATCTCAAATACTGTTGGAGTTATGGCCCGGACAAGAATTAAGTATGAATAAAGTATGAATAAAGTATGAAAAAAAACAAAGGGCAATAACTCCAAAAATAGGTTATGTAGAGTTGCGGTTCTTGAGCACTGCACTTCTACTCATTGAGATCTATCCACCTATGAAGTTTCATGATGATATCTCACATATTTTTTGAGATAGGCTCCGGACAAAAATATTCGGACGGAACGACGGACGGACAAAGCGGCAACTATATGCTCCCCCGAATTTTCGGGGAGCATAAATATCCATGTAGGAATATTTTCTTTACGTTCTTGATCTATTAAAGCTAACTAGTCAGTGATTTATAAAACACCCAATCATTTCCAAGCGTGATTGACTCATTAGTTTGTTTTTATTATCAGTCAAAATTAGCGAGTACACTGTACAGTGATACAAGCGTGAGTTATGCATAATGACGTCATCCTAACTTGAGTAACTCACAGACTTCACGTTTCATTGTGGATTTATGAATACGACGAAATATTGTGGGTCCCGTGGTTTAAACTTATTTTGGATGGCACACATGATTTACTGGGATTTTAACATGTTAAGGGATTCTAATCATTATTAATTTACGTAAGTAAATTAGGTCTGAGTTAGGCATAAATTTGTCACTGACTATTTTGCAACAATATTTTCGAATAAGTATTAAACAGAATGAATAACTTTTTTATTGAAACTGAACTAGAAAAGTTTTCGATGTTACTATTACGCACTACTATGTTACGCATTACCCACGAGGCGAGATCTCATTGGCTGACAGTGGATGCAAAGAGACATATGCTCCACCCGACGTTCCTAATTAGATAATGTTTTACGGGTGATTGACATATCTCAGGGTATCTTGTCAATATATACAACGTGTCACTTCAGACCTTTTTCTTGGTATTGTGTGAGGCCGAATTTCGGCCTCAAATTCCATTCCCAATTGGTGAAAAAAAATCCCAATTGGTGAAAAAAATCCCAATTGAAAAAAAAATTTAAAAAAAAATTTTTTTTTTTTTTTTTTTTACTCCAGAGCGAAAAATGTTTATTACTAAATATAACACGGTATACCAAATATCTAATTTATTTTGGATTGTAGCCTATTGGATGGTATATCGAGTTTGTTTGGTCACAGTACGGTCTGTACTATGCATTGACTGCTCCGGTTCAGTACGGAACGGTACGGAGTCTAACCATCCTCCAATAAAAATGGATTAATATCCATGGTTTTAAGATATTTTAAAAGGAAAAAAATCCCAATTTTGCCATTTTACCGCTTATTTTTTTCCAATTTGTAAGAATCCGCGACGCAAAATTCCCAAAATGGACAGAGGCCTTTTTCCCAAAAAGGCCAGAAAAAGGTCTGCACTTTGTTTATTACTCGTTTGACACATTTCTTTATACACATAAGTACTTCACAAAGGGCAGGGCGGTATTGATCACAGAAGGGCACGACAAAAAGGCAACAGGGCGTCATGCCCTGGTAAAAGCGTCTAGCTGGGGCACTGCGAAAAATGCGAGTTTCACGGTTAGTTAAAGTCGATATTGTAATGTACCACGTAATTCAATTCACAAAACAAACTTTAAAAAAAAATTGAATGAAGATCATTGAATATAATTGCTTCACAGTTCATTAACAAATCTTTTTCATGAAAAAACATGGATGCAATATACTGATAAGGGTTTAGCTACCAGACATATCCCAATGAGACAGCACAGGCATTTGGAAAAAGAAACTGTTTATTGCTTACTTATTGAACCTGACTATCACTCTATGTGTTTAAAGCCGAAGTCATTGCTATTTTGTCTCCGGAGTGTTTCACTCATTAGTTTTGAAAACAGGGAGTGAACGACTCATTGCATCTAACTATTATCTGGAGCACTTCAACTGTAAAAACTAAAGACACTACGACTGGTGACTATATTTAACACTGTTTAATTACTGTTCAGAGTCCTTACTTTTAAATGTTGTGCTCGTATACGAGTAATAAATAGTTGAAATTAGTGTGCAGCGCTATTTTATTTGTGCAGTGTAATGAAACTGACATGATTATACTAGTTGCTTCCCTTCGATCGAATATAGGTGGTGTATGTGCCTAATGTTCATTAACAAAAACGTCCGACGCGAGAATTAGTTCGTCACGCGAACTACTTATTGAACCATTATAATCATTCGCCGTAAACAATTTCAAGATGGCGGAGATAGACGATTAAATGGCCTTACTTGTTCTATTAGATTTTCAGCCGTGGATTGAAAATTAGGAACTCAGTAATACTTCTTTCGTGTTCTATTTATTCAGCTTTGGTATCCACACTGTTTCACAAATGCAAAACACATACAATCTATAATTAATGTTTAAATCGCTAAGATTATAATAAATTAAATCAAATATTTATCTATCCGCCATCTTTGTTCGCCTGGCGAGCTATGTGTAAAGGTCGTTCGCGATTGGCTAACATGTTCGTGGCAAACTTATCGTTCAATAACGCTAAATCATGCATTGTTCGCGAACGTTGGCGAGCGTTTTTGTTAATGAACGCCAGGGCTTGACACTAACTATTTTTGTTCACTGGTCCCCCATGAGCAAAGAAACGTTAAATTTGTAAATAAAACAGTTACTAGTCCTTCTTGATTTTCACTGGTCCTTCTTGATTTTCACTGGCCTCGGACCAGGGGACCAGTGTTAGTGTCGAGCCCTGAACGCACAGCTGGAATATAAACAAAATGGCCGCCCGATGAACGTTTGCCAATTTAAAAACAATGTTTTGATGAAATAGAACTTTATTTCACAGAATTATTGTAAAAATGATTACTTTTTACTATTTTATCGTTTGCAATAATTTTTGCTCTTGTATAAAAATATGAGTCCGGCGATTTCAGTAAACTGATCGAATATAGGCGGTACGTGGATATAACTAGTCCGAATTTTATGCTATCCGAAATTGAAGCAAGTTAAAAATTAAAGTTATGAAGAAAATCGCTCTTGATGATATTCAGTGACTATTCATGAATGCATGATTTTGAAGCTGGTTCACAGGTGAAGGTAAGATGATATAACAAAATGGAGGCTGAATAAAATTCACTGTGAAATCGTTATTAAATTGAAGTAATGAAAAAATATCATTGTGTTCGCAAAAAACGTCACTTTCGGTGTAAAATACAGTAGACTGGCAAAGAAATCACAAGTGATGACAAGCCGCCAGTAATGACCGGACAAACGCTCTGCACGCTTTGTTTAGTATTATAAATCATATATTTTTGTATCAAATCATTCAGAAGCATGTTTAAAAGGATTCTGGTAGAATTTTTTTATCAAAATCAACAAAGCAGTATACCTCTGTCTCATAATTTAGTGCCTTCTCATGAAAACCGTGCTTCGTTGAATTCAACTCTTGTATATGTTCTACATAGTCATTTTGGTGAAATTACCAAAATAAATCATCCAACAAATATCCTACATCAATTTAGGCCATTATTTTGGACGACACGCCATAGCTGTCACTTTGACAAAATTAAAAATCGTATGGGCTATTGCGCATGCGTCGCTGAAACTGTTAAGGAGCACGGAGGTACGAGACAACAGCACTTATTTTTCAAAAATATCGTCCGCTGCTGCGATGTTGACATAAGCAACGCCTAGGAAAAGAATTTGTGTGTTTGTTTACATGTATTTTTTCCAATTCCAAAGGTCATTTGATGTGATTTTGCAGTTTTATTAAAGATTAAAGGTCAGTTTAGCAGTTTCCAACAAAATATGTGTCGAGGAATTAGTGATTTATATTTATTTTGTCAATTTCGTTTGATAAACCGGCTACATGAGCTTCAAGGCTACATACACGGGTACCGTGGATACACCGGCTTCATGGGGTTTAACTATACGGTAAAACATATCGATATAGAAAATCAATGACGGTTCCCTAGATAAACCTCGGGTTGGCTAGAGTAATTGGCTAGGGAACAGACCCCGGTTTCGTAGCCACTGCCTTAATTAATTTATAAACATTCGGACTGCCTCTATCTTCCCATCTGCCCATGCAAAGACCTAAATTACACAGATTGGAAACATGTACGAAATCTCATGATATCTCGTGGCAGGTCTTCTAAAATCTCGCGAAATCTCGTCCGTTTTTAATACCTTATATCTCCTGTTCTAACAGGGGTTTCACTAGACCTGAAAACCCGAGGGTCCCAGGACCCTTCACTCAAAATTTTGGAGGGTCCTTTTCTGAAACCCGGGAGTCCTTTCCCGAACATGCCTGTCTACATTAATGGTTAATACCATTAATTATGCAGCTCTTGCTAAGTAACATGAACAAAGTTTATTAATAAAATGTGTTGTTGTTTTATTTAATGTCAAAAAAATGTTAATTTGTGCATAAATTTAGCCAAATAATGGCTTATTTACAACTTTATATGATTTTCTAATAATTAAAGTAGGATACAAAAGTGGTAGTCTTGAACAGGGTTGTGAGGCTAATATAGATTCATGATACCAAAAACAATATACTAATACACGTATCTGCGTATATTTATTAACTTCTTGATGGATTAAAATACCACTGAGTAACTTAGTTCTACTTTCGTTTTTCTGAACGATACGCCAATATCGCGAAAATATATGACATTCGAAAGTGACATTATAATTTTGGTTTTTGTCACTACTGGTGGCAAAATAATATCAAATTGGGATATTTTGGTAACTTATACAAACTTATCGTGTGTCTGTGACTACCTTATTGAACACACCGAGTCTAAATATAAAATCGCGATCTATACGAATTTGTTATGTTTTTATTATCGATCCGGGCACTTACAATTAATTAATTATCAATTAAAATGACCGTCCGGTGGCTTTTTAAATCGACGGGTCAAACGCATCGGCGGTTCTTTTAATTCTCTATCCAGTGGTTTAAGACGACACGTGCGTGTCACAATCAACGCAATTAATGCCAATTATAACACATTTCGCGAAATCTACATAAACAATTTACTGCCTGTCAATCTGCATATAAGTCCCGCCTCGTGTTTACATCACCTACGACGACCTTGGGAATTTTACTATGTAATTTATTCAAGGCATGCCTTCCGTCGACAATCATTGGCTTCTGACCGACTCGTGGATTTCGTCACGCATCCGGGTCCCCATCCAAGCGTTCATCGATTGCGATCATGCGTTGATTGATAGCGATTACTCAAGTGCCAGTGATTGTTAACACGCTAATATTTACAGTTTTATGACAGGAAACATGCGATAATTTAATGGACTGACAAAGGAAAAATCCCCCGGGTCCGGAGTGACGCACAGGCTTGAAATACGCCGGGTCCTTTCTGCGTCTTTTGGAAATCTCCCGGGTCCGGACTCGGGTCCATTGAAACCCCTGTGTTCTAATATACTTACGAAACAATTAATAATTCTATGCAATAGATCAATAATACAGCTTTCAAATGATACCTCATTTATTGAAATCACTCAGGTAATAAAAAAGAAGACCCTGAAGAGCCAGACCTACTCTCATTTTCATCAAATTAATGTAAATTCCAAGTTTGTCAGAAAATACCTGATTTGCCTCATTCAAATCCTAATTTTCAGTATTTTATAAGAGGTAGACAAAAATGAGTTACTTTATGTAGTAGAAGAAACTTAACTCTTCAACAGGATACATTTCCCATTAAACAGTGTTTAAATTGGATAACTAAAAAAATTTTTATGCACAATAACTTAATCTGCTGCCTGTTATTTTGCGCTTTCTCTAAAATTTCAGTTAAGTGTCCAATCTGTGTAATTTAGGTCGTTGTCCCATGCATAGTCAAACAATCTCGACTTAGAGTATCCAATTCTAAGTCAAGACCCATTATGCGCTTTACTGATCAGTTTTAGAGTTTCATGAATTCTGTCTTTTACGCCAAATTAGAGCCATTTTCAGCATTGAACATGTAAAATATAATAAAAATAAACGAATGGTACAGAATACCTGTTAATATTGGTCCTTATAATCAATAAATCGATAAATAAATCAGCACGTGTAATTTCCAAAAATCCAAATGTAAACATAACTGTGAGTATCCGGTACGCGTATACCGCCCGTACAGATGAGCGCAACACGTGTGTAATTCATATGCTAACGTTGTGCGAATCGCTAAGCGAGCAGTAAAATTAATTTAACTTATCGTATTCTGTTCATAAGTCATTAACTATCAGTTTACAAGAAAAATCAGCTCAATTTGTCAACAAATCTTCGTTAATTTTTCGTTTTTTAGTTTCACCCGAGCGAGCTCAGTGTAATTGGTTTCACGCGTACCAGTGTACATTACTGTGAAAACCAAAAAGTGCCGAAGATCTCCCAGCATCCTCCATTGTTCTAGAAACTCATTCCATCGAGTATTCTGATTGGTCGATAGGGGAATACGATTTGCATATCAACAACAAATAGCTGTGTAGTGGAATTTAAAAGTGCGACCTCGTCGTGTTAAAATTGTCGGACAAACGAACCGCTGCGTGTTTTATGGATGTTTTTGGTGCAGATAACGAGAAAAAGGGTTGATCTTCGTGGACATGCTATATCAGGGCCTTTTTTCCTTCTAAAATAGAGGCCGATCTTCAGTGACTTCCCAATTGCAAAAAGCGGTCACCCGTTTTACCGGAATCCACGTAAATTACCGGAATAGACCGGAATCCAGATAAATTACCGGAATAGGCCTATATTTCGTTAATAAACAGTAGTTTTGCATAGTTTTTGGTTTAAATCAATCTTATTTTACATAAGCAACGTATATGCCAAAATAAAATAAAATATGTTATGAAAAAAAAAAGTTATTGAAATTTTAAAATTGGCCGGCGTCCGTTCGTCATTACGCTATCTATGCAGAATTCACTTGACCGAAATAGACATGTATCTCGTTAATAAAACATAATTTTGTTAAGTTTCTGGTATAATTCAATCATGGATACGAAAAATAAGTTGTTTCTTAAAAAGAAACTAAAATATTTAAATTAAAACTGATTTTACATGAGATTTAAAAACGGGCATTTCTCGCTCTGACCGCGCGTATTGACAGAGAATTAACGTAACCGGAATCCACTTACTATAACCGGAATAGGCCTATATTTCGTTAATAAACAGTATAATTGTATTATTTTTGGTTTCAATCAATCATATATACCATAAGTAAATCATATTCAAAAGGAAAATTTAATATGTTGTGTAAAAGTGATATAATACGAGTTTTAAAATCGGTCGTTTTCTGCTTTGAACGCGCGATTTGAATGAGAATTAACATAACCGGAATCCACTTTCTACAACCGGAATAGGCCAATATTTCGTTAATAAACAACAGAAATGTATTGTTTTTTGTCTAAATCAATCATATATACCATAAGTAAATCATATTCAAAAGGAAAATTTAATATGTTGTGTAAAAGTGATATAATACGAGTTTTAAAATCGTTCGTTTTCTGATTTGAACGGGTGATTTGAATGAGAATTAACATAACCGGAATCCACTTACTATAACCATAAAATATATTATGCATTGTACGTCAACTATTTCCTAAAGGAAATATTAATATGTTGTGAAAAAAACTTGCTATTTCGGGTAGCGCATTACATTTTGATCAAACCGGGATAGGATCGTATATTGTTTTAAAGTGAATATTTTGTATCTTATACATTATTATTGAATTACACGTATCAAAGGTAAGTTATTTCCGAAAGGAAACAGTAATACCTTGAGAGAAAAAGAGTTTATATGCGATTTAAAAAATTGCAATTTCGGGTAGTGCATTACAATTTGATAAAACGTGCGGACATAGGCTCGTATTTTCAAATTTTGTTGTTAAATAAATATTTTGTATCTTAATAATTTATAAGCATTCAATCAAATGTATCTTAGATAAACTATTTCCAAACGGAAACTAAAAGAATTAAGAAGCGAATGAAAATATGCCTCCGGTGGATCAAAAAAGTATTGCACCCCGCGATTTCAATAACCTTGAAATACGAACATCATACGGCATTTAAATCCAACATTGAATAGGTCACTAATATTTCAACACTGATATCGTAACACTGGACAAACTTCTACAGTACGCACGTGCCACAGCAGTCCTTGTTACTAAATATGCACTTCAAAGTGTTTCACGGCGGTTCCTAAATTGACTCGGGTGTCACAATGTAGGTGTGGTCGACCGTCAATCATGTGTGTTGGGAGAATATCTTGCAGTACAGGAACAACCATTAGGCCATGTTTGTTTAATTTCTTGGTGTCTACTTGTGGAAAACTTTTTTATGCAACAATAACCAACCTCGATCTTTATTTGTATACATCTACGGAATGTATAAGTCTAACGCGATATTCTGCAATGTCAATATAAACATAAATCACTGACGATTACATCGATTTAGGGAGAGCGGAAGTGTATTTTACCTGCTCACTTCTATTCACCAAGTAAATTAAAATAACGGTAAAGCTTGGACACATTGAGATGAGCCTGACCTATTGATTAGCATAATTTAACAGTCGATATATTGTCTACGTTTACAACACCGAGTGTATGTTTTCATAATCGGGGAGTATCACGAAGACGCTAAATATGTAATACAAACACAAATCTGAAATACCGATATTGCACGATTTGCTTGCGGAAATTGATATAATCAAAGCAAAAATCTTGTAATATATTCTTGCATAAAGGTCAGGTTCAGGTCACAATAGCCAAGCTATACACATTGAAAAAGATAATCCCTTTTCCAATATCCTTATATGTTGTTGTACCTGATCTGCCTGTTTACTTTAAGTGGCACAGGTCCCAATACCGCGTTAGAGTTATACTAGCGAAATGGTGAACTATTTATATTGTTAAAATGCGTGATCGTGTTGAAGATATGCAGTTGTAGAAATAACCAATCTATTTAACACATAGGCTTGCCCATACTGTGTTTTCCGATCTAAGAGACGCGCGGCATCACTTTGTAACTTTAGATGTCGCCGACGCTGGGTACATCACAGGATGTTGTCGGCTAAATATCAGACGTTGCCGACTTACGTCGGTGGATTAAAGGAAATTGTGTGAGAAAACCACAGGTAACTGTATCATTGCCATTTGATATTTAGAGTAAAATTTAAAAAAACAACTTCCTAAATTTTATATTTTCTACATGACTCCGTAGCTCAGTGGTTATTGCGAGACACTCGTGTGTATAAAATTGAATTGTTTTTTTTTAACCACAGCATTACATACTAGATGATTAATAATTATACTGCATTGTACATTAGGGAAAATAAAATGCACACTAGTGACCGGCTCGTCGATTCCCCTGCATATAAACCTTGTACAAAAAATTAATGTTTCCAAAAGAAGTATTTTTATCAGTGAAACAGTTACCTGTGTGAAAAATATACATCAAAGGTAACGCAGCCGAACTTTGACACATGTTAATAGAAACATATTGCGGCATCGCTCATTTTATTGACCTCGTGATGCTTTAGACGTATATTTAATCTTTGTTAGTGGAATAACTCCTGACAGTTTATTAAATTATAAATCATATTGTATCATAATGGATTACTATTTGAAGGTAATTGTTACGTGTCTTCGCAATACATGTTCATTATAGCTATATCATTTGTGATTAACATAAGGACTCCCTGATAAAGGATTCAGCCGACAGGGTCTGTGAATGCATTGACCAAGTGATAGAAAATGATAATACATACGTAGGTAACAGTGGCCTGTACTATGATAATATTCAGAATCCTTGATATATGTCAGTAATTTTATATATTAATTGATTTTTGCAGTTCAAAAACGATCATTAGGTTTAATTTTATCCAACTGTTGCACAATGATTAGTCATGCCTGGGGCTACAAGTAAACAATCTACACACAAGATGTCATACGGAATATCCAATAAACAGGTCACTTATCAGTATGCTAGATGTCAAGAAATCTAGTTAGATATAGCCCCAACTCTTCATTCTTATGAATCAGTGTATAGTCAAGTCTCTGTATTACGGATGAAAAAACACGCTGGTTGAACGAGAATGCAACTCTGCTTTAGAGTAAATAACAAACACAAAATCTGTGTTATAAGAAATATTTTAAATTTCCATTTGGAAATAAGTTATTTATCGCATATATGATCGAATTATAGCAGAAACTAAACAAAATTACCGTAAAAAACGAGATTCGGGTCTATTCCGGTTACGTTGATTCTCATTCAGTACGCGCGTTCAAAGCGAGAAATTAACGATTTTAAAAAGTGTACAAAATCTTGTTTTACTAAAATAGTTTGATTTCCTTGTGGAAATAACTTATTAATAGTATATATGAACGAATTATTGCAGAAACTAAGCAAAATTACCATTTTATAGCGAGATACGAGCCTACTTCGGTAACGTCAATGCGGGAAAATTAGCGATTTTAAAACTTGTATAAAATCATTATTCACCAAAATATTTTAATTTCCTTTTGGAAACTATATAATAATAGTATATATTATTGAATTATATCAGAAACTTAACTCAATTGACAATAAATAACTTGATACAAACCTATTCCGGTAATGTTAGTCCTCATTCAATACGCGCGGTCAATGTAGCAACCCCAGATGATAAGCATGTACTGTTAAGAATTATGTAAAATTCATTACATGGTGTAGTAAATATTAGTTTTACAAGATCATGTTTCTTACAACTATAAACATGTATACATATTTTAAAACAGAACTAAATTACCTTTCTTATGGTAGTAATGTTTTTTTTGTAAGAAAATCAATAGTTTAAATATTTTGAGTTAAAAACGATTTTCGACAATATTTTCGTCTATCTGGTAAAATCACAGTTTCGGCCCGGCGCTATTGGCATACATGTTACATCACACTACAAGCGGAGGCTTTAATGTTATTCAATATAATTAAAACTTCACAACCAATCAGAAGAAGGATTGAGCTTTGCCCCGAAACCTTCATTTTTGAAATCCGAATATAAATAAAAAAGTTCTGGGGTTCCAAAGTTAACGTCATTTTTTTTCAAAATGTAAATAATAAATTCTAACAATTAGAATATAACCCCATAGAATAGTCTTTCTCCTTCAACATGATGTTTAAATCATCAAAATCGGACTACTAATAGTGACCGCATTAATTTTTTGGTTCAGTAAGTGCGACCGAAATCTAAAAAAAATCGCCGCCATTTTTCACTCGTTTTTACTGCAAATCAGATTTTTTCAATTTACCGATAAAAAGATCGTCAATAGACATTTTTTGGCTTAAATCAGTTGAATTTCTTGTTTAAAATGGATAAAACTCACAAAAAATATGTTGCAAGTCGTAATTTAATGAAATTTAGGGAAATAAACATCAGCGGGCACCTGTCATTTTTTGCCGACGAAGGAGAATTGTCTGGTTGAAAATCGTCTTTTAAAAGCAATTGATCAAGTCTTGAATGATTAATCTTACTTAATTATATCAATTAACACCAATATTAATTTTCACTATGATTTATTTATGATAATATGGCATATATTGCTAAAAATAAAATCACCACCCCCCACCCACCATAGTTAGGCTAGGGAATTTTTTTTTTATGCAATATTGCATTAACTTTATGAGAGCCTCAATCATATTAATGCTCCTTTCATTACATTTATATTAGCAATGATTAAGATTCTCATTTGGTGGCAAATTTCACTGTACTTTATTAATAAGTTTCAGGTGGATGCTGCGACTGACTCACAGCAGGCTGGGCTAGCTAGCATAGTAGGCAGAGCTATAAGCTAGTAATACCGGGGGTCATGGGTTTCACTTACAAGTTTACTTAAATGGTAGTTGCTGTGAATGGTCCGAGAATGATGTCTCGCGGCTCTGTTAGGGTGTCAATAGTGGCTTGGCATAAGGTCCCATCCAATAAATAAAAGGGGAACAAATATAGTGACTGACTCCCAGCCTAGCAACCCGCTAGTTAAGTTGGCTGAGCTTCAGTAGTACGGAAAAGTAACACCGCAGTCTTGGTTTCGCCTCAATGTCAGGTGAATTTTTACTCCTTGTTGTACTCAAATATGGAGGTAACACTTCACAATTTATTAGATCTATTAGATTTCTAGTAGTCTACACCTCATTGAATTGAAAACAATTATCAAGGGAAAAGTGAAATGCCTATCTGAGACATTTATATAGCTTTATGGTTGTATGCCTAACCATCTGCTGATACGCTGAAATCTTGTTCATGTTATAACTATTTCTGCATAGTCAATGTCAAGTTAGCATTGATATAATTATTAGTAAACTATATTTCATTATTATAGTGTAATTCTTATTAATATTTCCTGTAAGTGTATTAGTATGCTAATTCTTGGTAAAGTTGTATAGTCTTGTCTGGTACTACCAGTACCTGTATAATTCTGATCAATGATAAATGTGTTGAAACTTTACATATATGTTTCATCTGTAGCTTTTTACTGAATGGTATTACATCTAATCTGATTGCAAAATTGAAATCAGCATACCAAAATACATTATTAAGCCAAGTTTCATCAAGTTTTCTGAAGAATTAAAAAAGTTACAGCAATTTGTTTAAAAATTGTGAAATATTCGGTTCCGTGGAAATGCGATTACAAGTCTGTCTTTTAGAAGGCAAAAATTCCTAAAATTGACCGTTTTTTCATGGTTTCAAATTGACATAACTTTTGATCCAGATGACATACCTAAATAATTCAAACAGTCCTGCAGAGCTTTTAATGAGTTCTTTAATGTGAACTAACAATTATTTATTTTTGTGGACATGCAAAAATTGACTGGGGTTGCTAGTCAATGCGGGAAATGAGCGATTTTAAAACTTGTATAAAATCGTTATTCACCAAATTATTTTAATTTCCTTTTGGAAACTATAAAATAATAGTATATATTATTGAATTATATCAGAAACTAAACTCAATTACCAATAAAAAAACTTGATACAAACCTATTCCGGTTATTTTAATTCTCATTCAATATGCGCGGTCAATGCGGAAAATGAGCGATTTTAAAACTTGTATAAAATCATTATTCAACACAATATTTTAATTTCCTTTTGGAAACAATGTTATAATAGTATATATTAATGAATTAAAGAAGAAATTAAACACAATTACCATTAAATAACGAGAAACGAGTCTATTCCGGACACGCTAATTCTGATCCAATATGGTAATGACATCGTAAAATGAACAAATTTTGAATCTCGAATAAAAAAATTTTTCGTGAACATATTTTATTTTGGTTTTGCATATATGTTGCTTATGTTAAATAAGATTGATTTAAGCCAAAAACTATGTAAAACTACTGTTTATTAACGAAATATAGGCCTATTCCGGTAATTTATCTGGATTCCGGTCTATCCGGTAATTTACGTGGATTCCGGTAAAACGGGTAACCCGCAAAAAGCTTCTTTTTTTTCCAATTTCGTAAAAGAATTTCCCAAAAAACCAATGCTAAATTCCCAATGTATTGAAATTTCGTACGGAACGGTTCGTACGGAACGGCATGGCGTTTATCCATTGTTCAGTTAAAATGAAGAAAAAATACGTATCATTCGATTGGCATTACTAATCAATTAAACGAACGGCCGTCAATTTATTTTATAAATTAATTAAGAGTGCGACATCGCGGAAGCAATCTTGCATTTGTTATCTACGAGCGTGGAAAGCGACTCGACAACACGGCCGCCATTTTGTTATGCAGAATGGCTAAAGTCCGATACGGGACCATACCGTTCGTATCCGGGCCGAAAATATGTTCGGAATTGAAATATCAAGGACAAAAATCGTAATATTAATTGACAGCTCATAGTCTCATACAATGGCAAGGTATATTGTGTTTGAAAAAGAACTTAAAAAGAAATAATGATAAATAAGAGAAACTAAAGGTGACAGTTGTGGTCTATATTAAAATGGGGCTTTTGTTGTTCATGAAAAGTTAAGACTTCTCAAGGAATTACATATCTCTTATATACCTCCCTGGACTTCTTAACTTTATAATAAAACATGAGAGCCCTGGATGATTTAACATGTATGTGGACTGCAGTTTCCTTTTTGATGTATCTTAAGTTAATTTCCTTTTTCCCAATTTGGCCGAAAATCGCGCTTGAATTTCCCAAACTGACAGGCTAAGGCCTCTTCCCAATTTTTGGAAAAAAGGCCCTGTATATATTACAGTCGTTTCGGGTAATTCTGCGCATCGGGTAATTCTGCGCACCTTACCTTTCTATTTCTTACTGACTTTGCTGGGTTGTTTTCCTTTGGTCCTCAAGTGTTTTTGTAGATGTATGTTACTTATGTAAAGTTTAATAATCACATCAACAAAATAGGAAAAGTATTTCTACGAAAAATGACCACAATGAGTGTCAATGGCGATTTTCGTTAATTTGACATACCACATGACACATAGAATGAATAAAAGCACTTTTGTAATGGATGATGACTTTTCCTTTTTTTGTCAACATTGTCTTAATGACTTTTTCTTTCAATAATGTGAAAAATTTCTTGTGAAACAAATCTTTGAAACAGACTTTACAAAAAACAATTCCAACTGCGCAGAATTAGCCGAAAAAAATTACGTCATGAAAACCGGCAGTCATCTTGTTTTGTGACGACATTTGACCTAGTTTAGCGAAGGTATGAAGTTTTGAATTGTTTACATTTGTCAATGAAGGTTGTTTCTATCCAAAGAGCACCATAATTTATTCTAAAAATAAAATAATCTCAAATGTAGAAAGCCAATACCCGTTAGGTGCGCAGAATTACCCGACAGCACTGTACATGGTATTTACAACTTTTCATTCATCTTTTCAAGTTGCGCCAAAAATTTGATCGCAAACCCCCCTATATATATGACACTTTAGTGCACATCTGCACTGGAGATAAAGGTCAGAAATTAAAAAATCTCCTAGCAGATTGCCCCACATCTAGTAGCCACTACACCTGTAAGTTCGTGCACCTAAAATTTCAAATGGGCACATCTGCACTAAAGCAATTTAATTGGAACCATCTTTATGATCAACAACATCAATTATCTATCTTTGAACACAATCCAAACACAAATTGAATGTCAAGCTGCTAAAAATGGCAAAATCAGCGTCAATGCTACATGCAGTCTGCAGTCGTGAAATAAACATTGTGACCTGTAAGTTTGTGCACATAAATTGATGACGTCATCAGGAGAGCACGTGAAATATTTTTGCAATAAAAAGTCGCATAAAATAAAGTTTGGTCTATTGTCAGAAGGTCAGCAGCTTTTCCGATCGTAAATATATCGCATCTATTGAAAAAAATAAGAAAAACAAAGGTCTCAGGTTTTCGCGACCGGAAGCGGTGAATATGTAAACATTAAAACCGGTGCTCAGAGAAAACTCGCCACGAACGTAACAAACCATGTTTTTTAAATATTTGTTTGCATTATTCAGCTCGCTGAAAGCCTTCTCAATGATTTAAAATGAATTTGGACTCGAAAATGAGAGTTTTAGCAGAGTAGTCAACGTTTTACTGAAGTGCACGAACTTGTAGGTGTGCACGAACTTATAGGAATAGAGGCTACTGATGATCTAGCCCATGCAAGGCAAAAAATTAGCGAAGTAAAATTCGAAGCATGAAATTCTGATATTTCTATTAATTGTCAATAAATATACCGATATTTGTATAATTTAACGCTTAATTGCACTCGGAATAAAAACTTCCGTAATTCTAGACAGCCCTACCTAGGACTCGAAGGTCCGTAATCATAGCCTGTGGATCCTAGCCACTCCCTTTCAGAAAAAATAGACGTTTGTCTCGACCGTCCGGCAATGTCATCTCTAATCCATTGTTCATAGTGGATGTAAATGAAATAGTGCTGTATTTACTAAATAGAATACTTACGAGTCTTTGTTTTGTAGATTGCATGTGACTATTTGTTAAAAATAATGGCAGAGATTTCCTGCAATCTGGAATTGGCGCTCAACAGAAATATAGGGTGTTGATTGGCTAAAAATTGACTGGTACTCCAGTTACAATTTTTCCGTCATCAATTTATTTCAACTATATTATTCGCCACTAATAACTACGTACCCAAAAATTAACAAATAAATAACGCATTTTACACACTTATTTATATTAATGAAGCAACCTATAATTTTATACAAATACCAAAGATATATTGTAAACTTGTAAACCCAATATGAATTCATCTCAATTGAAGGAGTGTAAAAAACGTACATTTAATAAAAATTAAAGAATCATGTCTACTCGTATAAATATTATCATATTCCTATATTTTTATCTGACATCGGTGACTTAAAAGTGTTCTGTGGTAAATCTATATAATCTAGAAGTGTTCTGTGGTAATTCCGAGTTGCTTCCCTTGATATTCCTTATTAAGTATATAGAAATACATAAAAAGCACTAAAATAGGTCTATAATCAGTATAACTTCCCTGGACTTATCTGTCATCAAGTTGTTGCTGAAATGAAGAATAAAACATCATGTTCAAATGAGTGCTTGATTTGAGATCTGGAAATTAATGTTCGTTGGGATTAAAGTTCATGGTTGAGGTGAACCACGAAATCCACGAAATTTACCCCCACGAACATTAATGATTTTACAGTAACTAACGTATCCATGGAGTAAGGAACTAATATGTTGAGTTAACTGTAAAGATATCTTGCTCTATGACTTTGAGGATTGTCTCCCCTTTATTTTCATTTCTGGATAATATTTGATGTTATTATACCCCCTGCACAACGTATGTTGCAAGGGGGTATACTGTTTTCAGCTTGTCTGCCTGTCCATAGACGGATTCTTGTGGACGCAAATCCTTATAAGGATTTCCTTCTAACTTAAACACATGAACAACCTCAACATGCAGATGTGCCTGAAGGAAGGAATTTGCGCTGTGATGATTTTTTGCCAGAATTATGACCCTTTGCTAGCAGGAGGTCTATTAGTCTGCCGAATGACGACAGTTCTGATTGACATGGTTATAAAGTATACAGGGGGAGAGAAGCCTCTATCTTATGAAGATATAAACAAAATCTTCAAACCTCTTCAACCTCCACCTAGGCTTGATAGTCTTCTCATCACAGGACAGATTGATAACTATTGTCAACAGATCGGTGAATTCGCCTCTCAGAGTTTTTGAAAGTTGTTTCTTGCGGAAAGTTTACGAGAGAACCCGCCTATTAATCAAACAGCGACGTGATAAAAACGTTTCATTAGACGTTTAAATTGACATTGAAAACTTGATAGGAACGTTTTATTCGACGTTAACATTGTGACATCAAAAACTTGTTTTCACCGCATTGAATATTGTATAAACTTTCGATCATGATACAATTGCCCAAAACATATTTCACTTAGTTATAGCGAAATAGAAGGAAACAAGTATTTACCCTTGTGTTGTTGAAAGGTTTTGCATTAGCTGTCCATAAGTCAAGGTAGTGAACCTAATACTCTGTTTCTCAATTCTGTCAGATAATTGTTGTTAATTCTTATGTCTCCGACGGAAGTGAAAACGATGTACCGTGACACTCTGGATATAACTCGGGATCATTTAAATTAAATACATTGGTATATCCAAAAGTAATGTCACTCCTCCCCTGGTTTATTTGTTGTTTGGCGGATATGCATAAAAACGATATCAAAATGTGCAGTAATTCAATTCTGATTGATATATAATGTGCAACTCGATTATCCTAGTTGGATTGTATGTACATTCAAAATATACATAGTAACCTATGACGTCATTTCACCGCACACGAAAATTACGATATTTTTTAATATTCATAAAATTTTCTTTTATAAAAATGATTCTAGCTTTTTTTTGTCCCAAAATATTGCATTTTGCGCAACAGCATGGAAAAATATGTTTGATATATTAAACTATACGCCAATACATACATATCACAATATCCTTTCATCAAATAAAAGTATTAATGGCAACGTTGGTTATAGATTCCATAATTCATGTTTCTGTTTTATATTTTGTATGATTTTATGTTTTTTTACCCCAAATATTATTGACTTTCATTAACTCATATTTAGATTATACTCGAGTAATGGTGTGAAAAGTGTCTTGTTTTACTGACATTATGCACGAGTTTATAGCACCGGTGACATTACTTTTGAATATACCCACGCACACGTCAAGATACACTGCGTCCATCAAAGACTTCTCGTGGAAACAGCAGGATGTCAGTGTGGGACGGACAAGCAGTCACAATTCTACAATCCTGCTCCACTCTGGGGCCTTATTCACCAACGTTGTACGTCTAAAATTCAGACTTAGACTTAAAAATGTCATTATTCATAATCACTGGCATTTCTTTGAAATATGATTTAATCGTGTGAAATTGTATCTGACTATTTGTTGTCACCCACTGAACATGTATACCAAAATCGGTACATTTATAGCAACATGAGAGCGAAAAGAACATTTGACAATGTAAAGTCTAAGTCTGATTTTAGACTTATAACGTTGGCGAATAAGGCCCTAGGAGGAAACACGAACGTAGGTTTTGCCCACAATCCAATCATTTGAAACCAGGCTGTTGGGAGAAACAAGAAATAAACAGACGACAGAACAGTTAAAAATTACACTCAAACAGACATTGAAAAGAAACACAGAGGAATCATTTTCTGGATATTTATTGATCAACCCTCTATTAAACAACATACCAGACCCCGATCTACCGAGGCATCTCAATTATGAATGACTATTGTCTACAATATGAGGGGTCATTTAATAAAATTTGACTGTCTATCCGTCTGTACGGGCTGATTGAACATTGACAAAAGCTTGCGCACGAGTTGAAATCATAGCATGGGCCATATTATGTCAACATTTAACCAGTAGCATCTACAGTTTTAACTTAATTACAGATATGTTTTATACATCATTGCATACTGAACTGTAGGTATGACCATTGTCTACAATATGAGGGGCCATTTAATAAAATCGGACTGTCTATCCGTCCGTACGGGCTGATTGAACCTTGACAAAAGCATGCGCACGAGTTGAAATCATAGGATGGGCCATATTATGTCAACAGTTAAAAATAATATCTGCCCATTTAAGTACGTTACAGAAATGGTTGATACATCGTTGGGTAGGTATGACCATGACCTACACTATGAGGGGACATTTAATAAAATCGGACTGTCTATCCGTCCGTACGGACAGAAAGACCATTGACAAAAGCTTGCATATCAGCTAACAACATTAAATTAGCCGTATATATGTCAACTATTAAAAATGAATATCTTCAGTTTTAAATAAGCTACAGATTTGATTGATACATCGTTGCATACAGAACTGTAGGTATGACTATTGTCTACAATATGAAGGGTCATTTAATAAAATCGGACTGTCTATCCGTCCGTACGGGCTGATTGAACGTTGACAAAATCTTGCACACGAGTGGAATTCATAGTATGTACCATATTATGTCAACAGTTAAAAATAATTTCTTCAGTTTTAACTTCGTTACAGATGTGGTTGATACATCGTCGAGTAGGTATGACCATGGCCTACAATATGAGGGGTCATTTATTATAATCTGTCAGTCTATTCGTCCGTACGGGCTAATTGACCATTGACAATAGTTTAGACATCAGCTAAAATCATTAAATTAGCCATATGTCAACTAATAAAAATGAATATCTTCTGTTTCAATTTAGTTACAGATATGTTTGATTCTTCATTGCATACAGAACTGTAGGTGTGACTATTGCCTACAATATGAGAGGTCATTTAATAATATTTGACAGTCAATCCGTCCGTACGGGCTGATAGACCATTGACAAAGGCTTGCACACGAGCTGAAATCATAGCATGAGCCATATTATGTCAACATTAAAACAGTAACTTTTTCAGTTTTAACTAAGTTACAGATAGGTTTGATACATCATTGCATACTGCAATGTAGGTATGACTATTGTCTAAAATATGAGGGGTCATTTAATAAAATCGGACTGTCTATCCGACCGTACAGGCTGATTGAACCTTGACAACAGCTTGCGCACGAGTTGAAATCATAGCATGGGCCATAAATTATGGCAACAGTTAAAAATAATATTTTCAATTTTAAGTACGTTACAAACATGGTTGATACATCGTTGGGTAGGTATGACCATGACCTACAATATGAGGGGTCATTTAATAAATTCTGTCTGTCTACCCGTCCGTACGCGCGGATAGACCATTGACAAAAGCTTGGATATGAGCTAAACTCATTAAATTAGCACTATGTCAATTATTGAAAATGAATATCTTCAGTTTTAATCAAGTTACAGATATGTTTGATACATCGCTGTATACATACAGAACAGTAAGTATGACCATTGTCTACAATATGAAGGGTCATTTTATAAAATCGGACTGTCTATCTCTCCGTACGGGCTGATTGAACGTTGACAAAAGCTTGCGCACGAGTTGAAATCATATCATGGGCCATATCATGTCAACAGTTAAATATAATATCTTCAGTTTTAAGTACGTTACAGAAATTGTTGATACATCGTTGGGTAGGTATGACCATGGCATACACTATGAGGGGTCATTAAATACAATTTGACTGTCTTTCCGTTCGTACGGGCTGAAAGACCATTGACAAAAGCTTGGACATGAGCTAAAATCATTAAATTATTCGTATATATGTCAACTATTGAAAATGAATATCTTCAATTTCAATTAAGTTACAGTTATGTTTGTTACATCTTTGCAAACTGAACTGTAGGTATGACCATTGTCTACAATATGAGGGTTCACTTAATAAAATCGGACCTCTATCCGTCCGTACGGGCTGATTGAACGCTGACAAAAGCTTGAGCACAAGTGGAATTCATATTATGTACCATATTATGTCAACAGTTAAAACAGTAACATCTACAGTTTTAACTAAGTTACAGATATGTTTGATACATCATTGCATACTGAAATGTTGGTATGACTATAGTCTACAATATGAGGGGTCATTAAATAAAATCGGTCTGTCTATCCGACCGTACGGGGTTGATTGAACCTTGACAACAGCTTGCGCACGAGTTGAAATCATAGACTGGGCCATATTATGTCAACATTTAATAATAGTATCTTCATTTGTAAGTACATTACAGAAATGGTTGATACATCGTTGGGTAGGTATAGTCATGGCCTTAACTATGAGGGGTCATTTAATAAAATCCGACTGTCTATCTGTCCGTACAACCTGATCGACCTTTGACAAATGCTTGTGCACGAGCTGAAATCATAACATGAGCCATATTATGTCAACATTTAAACAGGAATATCTACAGTTTTAACTAAGTTACAGATATCACGGTTGATAAATCGTTGAGTAGGTATAGCCATGGCCTACACCATGAGGGGTCATTAATACAATTTGACTGTCTATCCGTCCGTATGAGCTGCAAGACCATTGACAATAGCTTGGACATGAGCTAAAATCATTAAATGAGCCGTACATTTGTCAACTATTAAAAATGAATATCTTCAGTTTTAAACAAGTTACAGATATGATTGATAACTCATTGCATACTGAACTGTAGGTATGACTATTGCTTACAATATAAGGGGTCATTTAATAAAATTGGACTGTCTGTCCGTATGGGCCGATTGACCTTCGACAAATGCTTGCACACGAGCTGAAATCATAACATGAGCCATATTATGTCAACATTTAAACAGTAACATATTCAGTTTTAACTAAGTTACAGATATGTTCGATACATCGTTGCATACTGAAATGTAGGTATGACTATTGTCTATAATATGAGGGATCATTTAATAAAATCGGACTTTCAATCCGACCGTACGGGCTGATTCAACTTTGAAAACAGCTTGCGCACAAGTTGAAATCATAGAATGGGCAACATTATGTCAACATTTAAAAATAATATCTACAGTTGTAAGTACGTTACAGAAATGGTTGATACATTGTTGGGTAGGTATAGTCATTGCCTACACTATGAGGGGTCATTTAATAACATCCCACTGTCTATCCATCCATGCAGGCTGATCGACCTTTGACAAAAGCTTGCACGCGAGCTGAAATCATAACATGAGCCATATTATGTCAACATTTAAACAGTAACATCTTCAGTTTTAACTAAGTTACAGATATGTTTGATACATCATTGCATACTGAACTGTAGGTATGACTATTGTCTACAACATGAGGGGTCATTTAATAAAATCGGACTTTCTATCTGACCGTACGGGGTTGATTGAACCTTGACAACAGCTTGCGCACGAGTTGAAATCATAGACTGGGCCATATTATGTCAACATTTAATAATAGTATCTTCATTTGTAAGTACATTACAGAAATGGTTGATACATCATTGGGTAGGTATATACATGGCCTACACTATGAGGGGTCATTTAATGAAATCCGACTGTCTATCTGTCCGTAGAGGCAGATCGACCATTGACAAAAGCTTGCACACGAGTTGAAATCATAGAATGGGCCATATTATGTTAACATTTGAAAATAATATCTTCAGTTTAAGTACGTTGCAGAGAGGGTTGATAAATCGTTGGGTAGGTATAGTCATGGACTACACTATGAAGGGTTATTAATACAATTTGACTGTCTATCTGTGCGTACGGGCTGAAAGACCATTGACTATAACATGGACATTAGCTAACATCATTAAATTAGCCGTATATATGTCAACTATAAAAAATGAATATCTTCAGTTTTAAATAAGTTACAAATATGATTGATACATCATTGCATACTAAACTGTAGGTATGACTATTGTCTACAATATGAGGTGTCATATGATATAATCATCCTGTCTGTCCGTCCGCACGGGCTGATTGACCTTTGACAAAAGCTTGCGCACGAGTTCAAATCGTAGCAAGGGCCATATTATTTTTACCAGTAGCATCTACAGTTTTAACTAAGTTACAGACATGTCTGATAAATCAATGCATACCGAACTGTAGGTATGACTATTGTCTACAATATGAGGGATCATTTAATAAAATCCGACTGTCTAATAGTCCGTACAGGCTGATTGACCTTTGACAAATGCTTGCACACGAGTTGAAATCATAGGATGGGCCATATTATGTCAACATTTTAAAATAATGTCTTCAGTTTTAATTACGTTACAGAAATGGTTGATACATCATTGGGTACAGTACACGCAAGGTGGGTTTTCTAAATTCCACCCATCACGGTGGTGGCGACTCGAGGTGACAACGAAAAATTTGTCACCGTGAACCCACCCAAAAACATTCAGACTGTTAATTAAGGTGGACGGTCGCGGTGACAATTTCCACTGTGACATCACAGTGTAAACGCGGTGAATACACGTTGGACCGTGATAACACGGTGTATTGTGGTGGTGTTAGTCTTTATAATGTATTTGTATTCATTCTACGATTAATTTCATACTATTTGTACGCAATTTTTCGTTTTTATTTTCAGAATTACTAGAAACGTGTTGTTTTTAATTATTAAAGAAGAACTTGTTATAAAAGCAATCCTAAATACATCACCAATAGTTATATTAAGGTATACCGTTGTATCGGCTCTTGATATACATGTACGCTACAAAATGCATTCGTGTTAGTTCAAAACACATCAGAGCACACATGTACATAGTACTAAGTAGTTTAGTGAACAAAATTGTATCGTTTTGGTAAATCATTATTTTGTGTAACACGAAAGGCCACAAATAATTTAAATGCAATAAAACGCCATGAAACACAAATAAAAAGTCATCGATGAGTTCTGACATTAAGTTGGGTAGATTATTTATTATCGATTCATTTGTCTCTGTTTACTAGTATTACTAGTATATGGTTAACGCGACATTATTTCCTACTCCGCGCGATGAAGAGTTACACATATTGATACATTTTACTATAATTAATGCTACGGTCAGAATGCTCGTACGGATTTACCAACTCGTACGAGTCTAAAATATTTTAACTCAAACGTTAATTGTACAACATACGTTCTTAGCATCTGGTCACAGCTCGTACGGATATTGTACGTGTTGTACAGAATATATATATATATATATTTTTTTTTTTTGAGGTGGAGTATTAGTTTATTTTCCTCGTCAATAGGTGTGTCTGGGTCGAGGACATCCCAGTACACACCTTACAAGTTCTGAGTTAGTAAATACCTGGATTAGTACATAATTATGATACTATGTAATGTATAGTTGTTTACACATAATTGCACTGTCAAATTTACAGAATGTCAGAAATATTAAACAATTTTACACATTGTAAACATGTTGCTATATAAAATACATGTATAGTAATAGATGGTGCATATGATACATATAAACTAACACTCTCTCCTCAGTTTTTAGGGAAAATGGTAAGAACTCAACTTTGACAATGGGACATTCTTATATTTTTCTTATAATATTCTGGTTCCGGTTTGGGGTATGTTATTTGTTTATTTGTATAGGTGTGTTATCTGGAGATTCATATGAAAAGTCCGGTTATGTCATTCCAAGTATCATTAAAATTGTTAATGGTGTGATTCTTAATAGCTATTTCTTTTAATATGTTGTATTGGTACTTGATATATTGTTTAGCGTAATTAATAGTGGGAACTGTATCTTTTAATCTACAGTTATAGATGAATCTTTTGGTGTAGAAGAATAAGAGGTTTAAGGCTGTTTTGTTTTTGTCTCGTATTCCTAGGATATAATTTTCTCTATTTAAATAGTTTGTAACAGTTGTATTATGCAAACACATATTTTTTAAAAATTGTGTGGTTACTGGGCAGTGCCAAAATAAGTGTTCAATTGTTTCTGATGATGTTTTACAAAAAGAACAGTGTTCGTTTTGCCTAATGTTTATCTTGAATAAGAATGAATTAGTTCCAAGGATTCTATGTATTATTCTATATTGGAACCACTGAATGTTAGAATCACTTGTAATTTCAAACGGTATAGCAAAAATTGCGAGCCAATCTTTATCATCAAAATTCATATTTAGTTTTTCCATCCATTTTGATTTGCTCGATGGCATTACTTGAGTTTGTGTCATTATATCGTACATAGGTTGTGTACCTTTTTTAAATTTTAGAATGTCTTTGAAACACGGCGGAATGAATGGTTTAATAAGCATTGTATTGTATTTATTTTTGTATTCTAATAGGCATTTATTTACAGATAGTTTTACTCCATAATATTGAACAAAGTTAGTTTGGAGACTGAATTTCAGGTTGAATTCCTCTAGACTTAGTACGTTACCGTCCTCATTCATAAGGTCTCCTATTGTTTGCACTCCAGCCTCATACCAGGTTTTATAAAATATAGTATTGCCCCCTACCAAGATTTTAGGGTTATAAAATAAAGGATAAGCTAATAAATCTATTTCCTTAAGTGGCTGATGTTCATTATACTTAACTAACGCTTTAAACACATCTTTCCAAAATGTGTTTTTTAATGTATTTACTATTAGTATAGGGTAACGAGTGCTACATTTTATTAATTTGTCAATGCTAAATAGCGTACTTGCTATATTTATCCATTTACTATTGGTTTGTATAATTCTCCTTATCCAAGAGATTTTCAAAGAACATATAAATGCGAATATATCCACCTATATATAGTGTCCACCAGATCCTGAGTCCTCTACGAGTTGTGAAAATCCGTACGATGCTCGTACGAGCCTGGATATCCGTACGGGCTCCCTATGGACGTCCAGCAAGTTCAGAAAAACGAACTAGTACGGAGCTGACTGGGGCATTAGGAAAAAGCCAACGCCGGCGACTTGAAAAGACCGTTATGTTTTGTTTTTGCGATATCGAACGATCTTACGTGACGGAACTTTAATATATTGTCAAAGTCAAGTAAAGCAGTCGTTATTTGTTTTTTTTTTGTATCCAATCTGATAAAAGTAATGGCGTTTAGCATGTCAAAGCACGTTGACATTTTATTTTTCAATGATATTAAAATCCAATATATAGTGAGCGAACACCCGCGGCTTAAAAGACCGTAAATAAATATCATATACGTTTATACTATATATCCTTTCGACTCGACGAAAAATGTTACAAATTAATACATTAATGGGTCGTTAATTATTATAATATGTACAAGTGTGGCATTAAATGCAAACATACTTCAAACATAAAGAATCAATAAGCTCCTCCCACATAATATACAGTCATAATGCCCATTAGTGGATATCTAATTAGCTCCTCCCACAGGTGACTTAAGCAATATTATCTTTGCCGTTTTTAATAAGCCCCTCCCTATTATGTAACATTACATAATCCTAGTAAGATCTATATTTCACACTGTATCGGCAAAACGAGCTAGATTTGGTGCAGCGATCCCGCTACGGTTAACGAAGCGAGGATAGTCCGGCTAAAAATGGCGGATATCAACAAAAGTCAACGGGTGAGTGTAACACTTTTGCGTATTTCATGTGCTTAATCTTTAATTCTGTAAACAAGACTACTCTTACGGAATGTACCCGTCCATGGAACATACCCGTAGCTAGTTGACATAGGTCTTCATCAATGCGTATGAACGTAATGCACGTTGAATGTTTTAAATCAACGGTAGACACTCCAAAACTGACATAAAATGCGGGCATTTTCGACAAATAAGTCCAAACAAGAGCATACCGAGTCTAATGTTTGTACTGACATGCACTTTTGTTAGGTGTTCAACTTGTTTCAATACTGTACTTAATTAGGCTAAAATCAAACGTTTTCAAATTGAACGATTCTTAGTCCGGTTTTCAAAACAACGAAAATGGCACGACTCGAATTTGACTCGCCAGAACAACAAATTTAATGTCATTGGCTTGCAATGCTCTAAGTTATCTTATCATTATTAACTCTTTTTATTGACAAAGTAATGTTATTATCCTAATTGTCACAATAGCAAGTTTAATAGTTGTTGTAGTAGGTCTGTAAAGACATTTTGACTGGTAGCAAATACTAACGGTATGTATTGAGAAACACGTTCATGATGCCCACATGTTTATACATTAATTCAGAATGTGTGTATGTAAAGAACCAATGAACATATTATTATTTTTGTTTATTTTTCAGGACAATTCCAGTGTGGCTAATTCCCGAAGACTTACAATTTCATCATTAATAAGGCACAAACTGGGCTACGAGGCAACGGATAAACATTACACATGCACTGAATATGCCAAAAGCTTTATAACAAAGGCATACCGACCAGGTCATAGTGTTTTACATTGTGAAGTAACGTTTGTTGTGTGTTGCCATAGTGGCATGTCAAACGAATGTATTTTTTACCCACAATGCCACAGAGTGTGATGAAGCGTTCGTACACTAAGATGCATTGTCATCACACATATCATCAGATGGGTCATGAGTAAACGACAACGATACTCCAAATAAGATTTTCATCTGAAAATCAAAAGGTGTCATCTTACGTTGTTAGTCAATCTCCATGTAAAGTTTGAAGATCTAAAGGCAAAGCGTTCCTGAGTCATTGAACGAAAACCATTTTGGCCTACCGACAGACTGACTTGTGCTAAGCAATATACCCCCTAATCAAAATAGCAAAATGAGGATTTGTATTTCGTTTTGTTTTGCCGCACATACACGTGGGGGATTTTACAGATGTGTTGTTCATGGAATAACGTATTGTCAAGTAAATGCCGTTTGATGTCAATCATAACAAGGTTGAACAATGTTGACAGTAACTACAGTGTAGAGCTCCAACAACTTATTTGTATATGTTCTATTGTGGAGAATCTTAGAAAATATATTCATTGTTTATCATACATACTCTAATCACGTATTCATTCAATAATATTGAGATTTCTGAAAACGTTTTACAGGAAAAAATCATCTTGTATGTATTTTCATCGTACATTTTTTGTAGTAACATTTTGCTTGGCACTTTTATTATAAGAGACATGTATGATGGTTTTAATATATCATAGTTTGAGCTGTATATTACTACATTAATCGGTAATCGACACTATTTTTGTAAGTCTTACAGTCACTATTGTTTATATTTACACTTCGTTTTGTCGTTCAATTTATATTGTTGTTTTGTATCCAGCAATGGTTGAAGGTGAGGGAGGCATAGTGATTGTGTGCTGAATATTTGTTTATCCTAAATATGTCTGGCCGGACATAGATAGATTCAAGTTGATATGAATACCGTCAGAAATGTTTAGTTTGGTAGATGCCAGAAATAGAAACTTTTTTGTGGGAGACCATTATGAATTTGTGTCGAAGCGATATTTTAGCAGGAAATGAATATATGTATCCTTTGTTAAAGTGTATAGAGTTATATTCTAACAGTCATTCAATGTTGAAATAATTACTTGTATCGTTTTTAGTATGATACTAAACTACCTTAATTGCAAATTAAAACTTTGAATGGGTTCCGTGTACTTTGATTCAATCGTCGAAAAATAGACGATTCTTATAGTTTCATAGGGTGTTCTAGAACACCTTCGTATGAAAATGGACAGTTTACGTGTCCAATAAATCACAGAGAGTTTCTGTTAAAACTGAAGCGAAAAATGATCTAATGGATATGAAAGCATAATTGTTTTTCAGTTTTTGAAACTTTTGAAAAAAAATATCTTCCAATATAGCTCTATACATGTTTTATTACACGTTTTCTCCAGTGAAGAAGTGTTTTTATTTCATGCTTACCGGTGGTTTACGGCGGAATAACGGTGGATTATTCCCCGATAATTTCACTGTTCATAATTTCACTCTGATTTAATTCCATAGGGAATAGTTGTATAACACACTAGTATGGTTCATACTCATATTTAATAACGTTTCGGCATTCAGCCTTTATCGAAAAATACATTTTAAAAACTTATTTTACATATTTGCTGGCATTGTTGTTGGCCATTTTAAAATAATCTATTTTAAAATGGCCAACAACAATGCCAGCAAATATGTAAAATAAGTTTTTAAAATGTATTTTTCGATAAAGGCTGAATGCCGAAACGTTATTAAATATGAGTATGAACCATACTAGTGTGTTACATAATTTCACTGTTCATAATTTCACGGCAAACGGGCTATTTTTTAAAAATCAAATTTCCTCGCCGTCAAAAATAAAATAATAAGCATTTTCACTTGCTCTCTTAATCTTTAACAAATAACACAACATTATATGTACATAAATATTAAATAAATGGACGAAATTGAAGCCATTGCAGAAGAACTATTTGATTGCAACTCGACGTGTGCATGGCGGGAAAACGACGTCACGCAAAACATTTCAGGTATATAGTGGAGTATTTCCATCATTTAAGCTATTTGAAGCATGAAATAAATAGAATATTAGTATTTCACCGTGTATGATCGTTTGATAATTCACCTCGTGAGCAGCTGACTTATATTTTCACTCGTGGCTACGCCACTCGTGAAAATATTACATCAGCTGCTCACTCGGTGAATTATCAGTCGATCATACACGGAAAAATACAAATATCCTCTATATATTTATGTGATTCTATTTATGTAGTTTTGCAATCAAAGCAATAAATGCAATAAACAATATGTGAACTCCTAATCTTTATTCAGTATTTCTGTCCATACACATCATGCACACATTAAATTTGATTTCCAAGTTGAAGTCATGCACGTTTCCTTCAATCTTGGATTCATCGCAATTAAAACAGTGTTTCAGCATTGGCTGCGTCCCACACAGGACTGCATTTACTGTTGACGATTCCAGACCATCTACGTGGTTTGATTCTTCGTCTATTACACCCATCTAAGCTGTGGTCCCTTCAAAATGTAAACACACAATGCTGAACATGAGGTTTTACATAAATATAGCTTAATCACTTTTAGATAAGGGTCGATATTGTATTATCCACGAGACCTTGAAAACGCCTTTCGAAAGATATCAAAGTTGTCCAATTCATAAGACATTTGCTTGAAACATTACCTACTGCGTTTGTTACAGACTTAAACATTGTGGACATTGATAATCAATTACAATCGACAAGATGATGCAACTGATATGATGTATAGGAACATGTAGAATGTACCGATACAACGACGAACCATGGTTAAAAGAGGTATGAGAAAATCCGACAGGGAAGGTAGCACTCAACCTAACCAGCCGAGCACAGAAATCAGAAACACCACAACACAACTACCCTGAGCAATGCCCACATATAAGCCAAATAAACAATAAGAAACCCAAGTTTATCATTCGAATATATAAAATTTACCTTGGAACGATGGACTGATCTTCAACTATTTCACAAGATTCAACTGCTCCATTATTGTCATTTTCGGTTGCTTGACCTGCATTATTGGATAATCAGATGCCCTGAATGTTTTCATTCGCAGAATCCCCTGAAACATAAATTTTGTTGCGTCAATGTTTTAAAATTAGCCATCTTACAAAGTATGGCTGTTTGATACGTTTATGTATCTGAAGTGATATACATTATACACTAAATGCTTTATTTGTTGTCATAATATTAGTTATGACCTGATGGGTTATATAACTCACCATTCATACCAAAGAGCAGTGATACTATTATTTAAACAATTGGTAAAACTTTACCGTCCATATTATGTGTCATTAGCCGTTGTGAATTTTTCTGTAAAACTCGAGTCGTACCATTTCCGTTGTATTGACAACCGGACTCATAATCGTTCGTCATATACAACGTAAGATTTTTGTCAAATGGAATAAAGTATTGATACAAGGTGAGCAGCTGTGCAAGAAATGTTACCTAATAATACCTGGCATAACGTAAATTTTGATTAGGTAAGCTTTTAATTGGGCTTATTTGTCGAAAATGTACGAATTTCGTGTGTGTTTTGGTGTGTTTACCATTGAAACCTAATTTTCAACGTGCATTACGTTCATACGAATTGATGCAGGCCAATTCCAACTAGCTACGGGAATGCATGATGGTCGTGGACATTCCGTAAGAGTATTCTTGTCTTCAGAATTCAATATTAAGCACATGAAATACGCAAAAATGTTACACTAACCTGCTGATTATTGTTGACATTCGCCATTTTTATCCGGACTATCTTCGCTTCGTTAACCGTAGCGGGATCGCTGCACCAGATCTAGCTCGTTTTGCCGATACAGTGTGTATTTTATTAGATATAGTACATTAATTTACTCTCCGAATTCCCGTAGAGTTAGCACAGCTTGATAACGCAATCATGATAAGATCGGTCAGATTAAAACTGACACATGTACATCACCAAATAAAGTAGGATATGATCGATGTTGTTTTGAATACTTGTTAATTAAAGTTCAAATACGACACAATTTCTTAATTTAACTATATTAACACATTTCCATGTATGTCTTATAAAAGACATGGCGTACTTGTGTGGAACTGTTCCTTCTCATTGTAAGTAAATTTGATTATATCGGATTAAATCCGTGATCAGTGCCAGCAATGACTTTAATGTGGCATGTTCTAAGCATTACATGTGTTGCCATCCCTTCAATATGTAAGAAACAAAACGACCCCATGCTTTTGTTCCGAAAACATGGCTTTTTATGTTTTATTATTGAAAATACATTAACAAAAGTTACATTATTAAAAAGTCTATACGATCTTGTTTTCGTAAGTGTTCATCTTTTAAAAATCGACATAGTAAAACGTGGTTAACAGCGGTCTAAAGTTGACACATTTTTATTTCCTTTACACGCTAACGGTAATCGGCTCGTGTATTCGCTTTGAGCCCTCGTTTGACGTCATCAAAGGGAGACAATTTAATTACGGTCTTAATTGAAAGGGTGTATATGGACATTACTGACTTCAACCACCGGGCGTGTTATACGTTACAAACGCCGCAGTTTCAGGGAGTGTAATATTATAATAGATCATTTCACGCGACTTAGACGCTTGACACGTGTGTGTACACATGTGATTGATTTTGAAAATCTATACATGGAATTATGTTGAATGTTTACAAGAACCTCTATTTTAATTAATTTGTTAAGTTTTCTGCTGAGCGTCTTTCAGCACTGATGTTAAAATAGGAATGTCTATTCTTACGAAATTTTACGCGCAACAGTCAGTATTTCGTATATATAGTTATTATTCTGTTAGTTTTTGTAACAGACCATAAGCAAAGTATTCCGTTTAACGAAAATAAAATAATTTTGTTCGTAAGAAAGGGCTTTAGCTGCATATCGGCAATTCTTACGGAATGACTCGTAGTTGGTAGTTTATGTCGTTAATAGTAAAGGACTTATAGAAATAGACGGGGATACGGCCGTATTTTACCTTCCAGCTTCCCCGCAGGACCAGTGAAATGTTGGGATTTTTTCTGCGAACTAATACCCCGGGGAATTTACACGAACCCTAGTCATTTTCAAAAAGGATCACAAAATAAACAACAACAACAAAAACAACATGGCTTATTACGAACATTCAATGAAAATATATGAATTCGTTTTTACGCACTTAATTACTCAACTGTTGTTTTTATTTTATAAACGCAAACAAGGCGCGTGCTTTGAACTCTCATACAAGTATTATTTTGTGATGTGTAATAGTTAATATATTACGGAAGTAGTTTACCAACAGTGGAATTCGCTACATACATGTACAGCATATAATCTTGCTTGTATTGTGAGAAATTCACGATGCTAGCACTGGGTAAGGACACGTTTCGATATATTTGTCACACGGTATAACCGGATGCGTGGTCGGCCGAGTGATGCGTTACGGCCGAGGTAAATACTAATGACGGGTAAGTAGTGGGGTTATGTTTCTTACCAGAACTTATCGATTTCGATATTTCTTTTGGATCTAGCGATTTGTGAATGACCACGAAGGTTTAAATGTACTATTCAAACAGCCTCGCATGCTACATTGGCGTAATAAATCTGATAGAGCCAGTTTATACACGGCACGCAGAAAATAATGCTCAAATTTCACATACATTGTCCGAAATTAAACAGTTTTTGCTAGTATTGAACTATGTAACATCACATATCTAAGGAAAATTCATCTATGAACAATTCTGTAAAGTTACAACTCTGTCCGCGCCCTAAAACCAACGATTGACCCCTTCAAAGAGACCCTAGTATGCGCAAAAAGGATGACGTTTACAGCCGAGGAGATTTTGTGATGATGACGTTTACGGCCGAGGACGAAATATTTGGATGACGTTTACGACCGAGGAAATACTTACTAAAAACTGTGATTTTTCGCAGTTTCAATGGTTTTCTCACCGGGAAAGTATGGAATATTCTCCAGTGTACATTCCTATGAACATTTCTTTACCAGAAAATGTTGGATAAGATTGTGTTACACTTATTTTGTTCCTATATATTTGATTAAAAAACGACATGTTAGAGATCCATGACTTTACAAGACAGGTATTTGTTTGTTTGAAAAAGAATTTAACAGTCTACGAAGAACATCAGTCAGCATACAGAAAATGATACTTTACTGAACCGGTCAATACCGTTGTGCTCCCTGTCTTCACCGGGACGTGTCTTGTACACATTCTTATGTTTATCGTATTTTACAGAGTTGTGCACCAGTCAGTTGCAACCACGGCCCATATCCCCGGGGATGGGTAGTGGATAGGCGAGAAAAGCCATGTTTTACCTTCCAGCTTTCCTCGCCGGAGAAATGTGGAGGATTAAATGTCCGAACCAATATCACGGGGACAATGTTTAGCTGTCAGAGGTCGGGGAATACTAGAGATTTTACCATCAGCTATCTCCTGCATGGGTGGGGGAATTGCGGTGGTTTTGACAACCCGAAAGTAAAATTCCACACCCATACCCAAGGGTGGAGACCGAGGAAGCAACTGACTGAATGCTTTATTTTAATGTTCGTATTTTCCTTTATTTGCTTTGGCGGTGTGTTTTTATGCTTGGAGTAGGGAAAGAAAAATGTTCATTCTGAACTGATGGTAAACGTTTTTTAACCCTGTGAGTTAATGGGTATACAGAAGGAAATGTTTTAAATACCGTCATCGACTGTTCCTATCACGAGCTAGGACCGTTTCTGTTGTTAACAGTGGCTGTGCCGTAGTAGTTATTCTCGATTTCTCACGTGTAAATTCCAATAATCTAAAAATAGTTTTTCCAAAAAAATATTTTTCTCCAAATTACGCTATGAAGTCATGATTTGAAGCCAAAACATATGTCTTAAAACTAAAAATCTAATTAAAAAAATGTCGGCTCCAGTGGGGTTTGAACCCACGATATATAGGAAATTCGAATGCCTTTGTTATGGATTCTTTTATGAAAAATGTTCATCACACAAGGACAAATTACATCACATGACAAACGGGCATCATAATAATGACACATGTTCATCATATAATGACAAATGCACATCAAATGATATTATGGCAAACAGACGTCTTAAAATGACAAAGACGTCGCGTCACAAGTTGGAGCTATTTTCAATTTCGCGTGATTTATTTGCCAAATGGTGCAAATGTAATTCTGTTTGTTTCAATAAATATAGTATGTAATATATCAATCGAACGAAGAAAATCAGCACAATCGACCTGAATGAATATGTTTTGAGTTTTATTACAAAATCCCACACTTTCAGGGTTCGAAAGAACCAGAATACGGTGAAATATCACTGTAGAGATGTAACATCCAATCTCGTTGGGCTTGAGAAAAATGTGTGGAGAGCAAAAACCATACGCAAAATTTCTATATTTTTTACGCAAAAATGATTCTTAAACGTTAAAAGTTGATGTCATTAACGTAAAAGAAAATGACATCATCATAAAGTCAACTATTTTGATTCTGTGTTGCGGGAACAGTTGTGTAGAGATTTTAAAATTACAGGAAAATAAGTTGTTATTACACTGATAAAATTGTTCTGCAATATTTATTTTTAATAATTTCTCTTTAAAATTTCCTATAAAAAATACGTTTTTCATATATTATTAAATACGGTACTCATTTTAGATTTTGAGTCAAGAAATCAAAAATAATTTTAAATTTTCTTTGTCTACCTAAAATGTCCCACCCTGTGCTTAAAACTAAAAACTGAATTAAACATGCAATTCGATTTGATCGAACGTGAAATTTTCTGTAAAACAATATTCGTCACTGAAATGATAAAATACGTTTTTTCCACGCTGTTGAATAGTATATTGTTTATCAAAATCGTTCAATATACGATGAAGTTATTAGTATTTTTCAATGTCGACACAAAATGTCCCACCAGCAAAATTACGTACTAAGTAACGTCAAAATATCTTAAGTGTTTATGTTGTAGCTTCGATAATTCAATGCAAAATTGAAATCGAAATTTTAAAGATTGGTTCGAAAATGTATTTTTTTATATACTAGGAAATGTACACGGTACATTATTCATCAACGGATTTTTATTTTGAATTCTTTGTTCATTGGGGTTACATCAAGCTAGTCTTAACTGTACAAAGAGCAAAGGGATAAATGCACACATTACACCAATATGGTTAATTACGTACAAGTTATTTTGCCTAAATCTAAGTTCTGTAACTGCGAAGGATGCTGAATATACCCCCCTATACACATAGTTACACAACTTATGTGTTTATGGTTGTTGTGCGCCCATGATTTAGTTATTCTGTCAATTGTACGCCTTATGTCCGTCATATTTAGCTAAAATAACGGCGTTTTGACGTTACGCAAAATAGCTCCAACTTGTGACGCGACGTCAAAACATTGTCATATTATGACATATGGACATGATGATTTTTTATATCACGGTATAATAACATAATGCAACAGTTCTGGTTATCTTAAGACATCTGTGGCGTTCCATATAGCTAGTCTGAGTTCCATATGACCATATTTCACGATCTTAGTATTTACTTTCAAATAAACAAAAATCTGTCTTGTAAATAACATAGATCTCCAAAATGACGTTTTATATTGAAGATATAAGAATAATATAAGTGTAAGGCAGTTCTTTTCAACCTTTTTTCTGGCAAAGGGCAAATAAGTGTTCGTTGAATTGTACACTTGCGAATAGTCCATACTTTCCCGGTGAGAAAACCATTGAAACAGCAAAAAAATCACAGCTTTTAGTAAGTATTTCCTCGGCCGTAAACGTCATCCATATTTTTCGTCCTCGGCCGTAAGCGTCATCATCACAAAATCTCCTCGGCTGTAAACGTCATCCTTTTTGCGCATACTAGGGTCTCTTTGAAAGGGTCAATCGTTTGTTTCAAGCCACGGACAGAGTTGTAACTTTACAGAATTGTTCATAGATGAATTTTCCTTAGATCTGTGAGGTCAAATAGTTCAATACTAGCGCAAACTGTTTAATTTCGGACAATGTATGTGAGAATTGAGCATTATTTTCTGCGTTCCGTGTATAAACAGGCTCTATCAGATTTATTCCGCAAAGATAGTTTTATAAGGCCCACGAACACACTATTTATGACGCGCTATGACGTAGCATAAATTGACTTCGACCTTTATTTGCGGGGCTCGCTGGAAATAACAGATGAGACAAGCTTAAAGTAAAGTCCAACTAGTTTATTGATTCACATCCAGAATAGATTATGATATAGTCATTCAAATTCATTAAATATTAATTAATGAAATACAAGACAATTTAAAATAATATCAAATAGTACAAAACCTAATATGCAAATATTCTAATGTAAGTACAGTTCAAATAACATATAGCAGTTAAGCAAATTTAGGGGAATTACGCTTGGCTAGTGAGAGGTACAATTAATCATTTGAACGGTACTTAGTAGAATAATATACACATAGCTCAATTTAAATATAAATTACCTATTAAAGTTCAATCACATATAAGATACATATCAATAGTTAAATTCAAATGTAGTATTCAAATTAAAGGTAAAGTTAGAATACTAAGCATGAAGAAATCATACAAACAATTACAATTGAATGTTCAATAAACAATTAACATTCTGACATAAACAATGTTTAAAGGTACATAGTCCATCATTAAATTAAGATAATAAAGTATAAAAATAGTAAATTCACATACCTGGAAATAACAGATGAGACAAGCTTAAAGTAAAGTCCAACTAGTTTATATATTCACATCCAGAATAGATTATGATATTCTTTGGTGTTTTGGCTAGTTTATATAGGACTTTACAAGCCTCAAGGTGGCTGCTTATCACATCTGATGATTCCTCTCGATAAGGTGTTATAATCTTTTAATGGCGGTAAACATGTCATATTGATATTTCATTGTCATTCAGGAAATGAAGATTTATATGAAGATTGGGTAATTATAAAACAGGATATGTCATAATTAGCCATCAGCATTATACACATAGATAAGTGCAATATGTCACCTACCCGTGATGGCATAATTAGACCAGAGGAAATTAAAGATTTAAGTATGTACATTAGCCACTGGGCATACTACTGTATAGAGTTTGTCATGTGACCAAATTCATTATTCTTAAATGAAAATGTAAAAAAGTATTAAATTGTAGAAAATTGTAATTATTTCAAAGGTACTAAGATTTAAATGACATATTTGAATTCAGCTTTAAAAATGCAATCTAACGATACTAAATTTGTTCTAATCATTTGAGTATTGGTCATCTAAGTTAATATAAAAGCGCCATGTCAAAAACAGTAAAAATATCCATCATAACAGTTCCTCCGGTCCCCTTTAGCTTTGGACCCCAATGCGGAAGTACAGATATCCACTATAAACGTACAAAGTTGTGTGCACCGGTCATCAGTAACAGTGTACATGCTTTTTTGAAATATACGAAGCAGCCTTGTGCTGGACTTGAAAGTTGCAAAATAGCATGAACAATACTTAAGACTAAAACAATATATTGACCCTATGTTTGAGTAATTATGAATTACATATTTTGATGGACTATGGAACATATCAACAATACCAAAGTATTACTCAATACAACAAACATGAATAACATTTCACAATTTGAAAAAAAAAAAATTACAAAAACAAACAGTTGGTGTAACATATATACAAGTCCGGACATAAGAATAATGGTACATGTGTATAATAATCTATAATGAACGTTCAATATAAGGTCTACAAAGTACCTGAAATAGTGTTTATAATACTATGAGGTCAATAAATGACCTAAGCGAAACATATAACACAATGAACTGCATTCAAGGTAGGATAACAAACTTTCCTGGCAAGGATTTACATGTTAGATAGGGAAATAGGAGACAAATAGCCACCATGTTTGGTATGTAACTGGACAAAAATGGTTTCTTAAGAATCTTGAATAATTTGTATTTCTCGAAATACTCAGTTTGATCAAAGATGGAACCTGATACATGTATATCAACAAAGCAAACAACATAGCACACAGCGTGGACCCATCTTAAATAATAAAAAAACTAGTTGTGAGAGATCACTACTACGAAAAAAAGATTTAGAATTTAGTGCGCTGTCCTAATAGTACCTAACTAGCCGTGCTAGGATTTGTGATGGGAACCTACTTGAGCTTAAATAGTGAACAGTCTGCATTATTGCTGTGGTTGATTTTGCATCAATGCAATCTTCATCTTTAAGAACAACCTTGGCTTTCTGACCATTAACATCATTATATTTGATCTGCCTAAAATTTCCATTCATAACTAACAGTTTTCCTAAGAATTATGAGTGCAGACGTGTATCTGTTAACTATAGCCCGAGGACCCTTATATGAATCAAACCTATAGCTATACTGATCATAAAGGTTCTCAACAGACTAGAAAAGATCAGACCGAGGGCTGGCGGAGACAACAGGCTTATCAGCGTGTTTAACCTGAGTTCCATTTGCCTCAACAGACTATGAACCATAGACCGAGGGCTGGAGGAGCCAACAGGCTTGTCAGCATGTTTAACCTGAGTCCCACCCACAATTGCCTCAACGGACTGGGAATTTCAAGTAGATAATAAAGGATTAGGTTGATTCGCTGCAGGTTGATTTGCAGGCGGAATCGGAGTCCTGAACCTAAATTAATCTAACAAGAAGTTCTTGATAAACTAGTTCACCTAGATCGACAAATACGTGTCAATAACGGACCAAATATATGTGGACAATGTTCAGTTACGATACCTTAAAAATTATTGTTAACATTTACATACTATAAATATGATCTTGTAAATGCACATATTCTAGTACTTAACTTTTTTGTACAAAAAAAACTTAATGTAATAAATAATAACAATTTACTCATACATTAGACACAAATACATAGTCACTGACTTTAGTTATGTGCTAATAGTAAGAACGATTAGTTAATGTGCTAATCAGTTCAAACAATTTAATTATTCAAATACTATGATGGAAAATAGTTTGTTAATCAAAAATAGCATATAATTTACGAGCATCCATGAAGAACATCACATTCCTAGCACATGGTAGCAAATTATTTTGCATGTAAATGTTTTCAGTTTTTCTATTTTTATATGATTTTCTCATTTTCTATTTTTATGTCATTTTCTTGTTTTCTATTTTTATTTGATTTTCTATTTTTCGTCTTACATCAGAATGAACATTACTTGTACAGCCTTGTTGCTGAATCTGTAAATGTTCCATGGTCTAGTAGACGGTCCATTGTCATCTGACTATGATGTATTTGGTCCATCGTCTGGGTTTTACTGTGTCTTGTCGTACACCTGGCTCCAAAGCAAAGCTCCTTAGGTATATCAGGTACTGTGTGTGGCCTACAAGGATCGGTCTCCACCACTCTTTTATAAGGCCCACGAACACACTATTTATGACGCGCTATGACGTAGCATAAATTGACCTCGACCTTTATTTGCGGGGCTCGCTGGAAATAACAGATGAGACAAGCTTAAAGTAAAGTCCAACTAGTTTATTTATTCACATCCAGAATAGATTATGATATAGTCATTCAAATTCATTAAATATTAATTAATGAAATACAAGACAATTTAAAATAATATCAAATAGTACAAAACCTAATATGCAAATATTCTAATGTAAGTACAGTTCAAATAACATATAGCAGTTAAGCAAATTTAGGGGAATTACGCTTGGCTAGTGAGAGGTACAATTAATCATTTGAACGGTACTTAGTAGAATAATATACACATAGCTCAATTTAAATATAAATTACCTATTAAAGTTCAATCACATATAAGATACATATCAATAGTTAAATTCAAATGTAGTATTCAAATTAAAGGTAAAGTTAGAATACTAAGCATGAAGAAATCATACAAACAATTACAATTGAATGTTCAATAAACAATTAACATTCTGACATAAACAATGTTTAAAGGTACATAGTCCATCATTAAATTAAGATAATAAAGTATAAAAATAGTAAATTCACATGCCTGGAAATAACAGATGAGACAAGCTTAAAGTAAAGTCCAACTAGTTTATTTATTCACATCCAGAATAGATTATGATATTCTTTGGTGTTTTGGCTAGTTTATATAGGACTTTACAAGCCTCAAGGTGGCTGCTTATCACATCTGATGATTCCTCTCGATAAGGTGTTATAATCTTTTAATGGCGGTAAACATGTCATATTGATATTTCATTGTCATTCAGGAAATGAAGATTTATATGAAGATTGGGTAATTATAAAACAGGATATGTCATAATTAGCCATCAGCATTATACACATAGATAAGCAACAACAACAACAACAACAACCTTTTATTCGCTCAATTCATGCACAACATGAAAATAAGAGGATTAAATGGTCATAAATTATATGAACGAAGAACGAGGCTATAGCTACAAAAAGAATAGAACATTTATACAATTTATATAATGGTGAGCCACGATACACCTTAAGTGTATGGACACATATCAAAGTAATTAAAACGTTTAAGTAAGAAAGAGACGTTTAAGCAAAATAAATATACTAAGTATGTTGCAGAATTATTTTGAAAAACTTGCATAGCTTTATATAACTTGTTTTGTTTTTTATGTTCATTAGTTGTTCAAGTTTGTATATATTTGGTCGATTGTAGAACATTGGATTTATAAGAAGTCTTCGCTGCCTGCTAAATTTTGTGCATTCGAGCAAATAATGGAACTCATCCCCTATTTTGTTTTGGCAAGTGCTACATTTTATAAAATTAATAGGAGTTCTGGCCCAGTTTCCTGTTTCGATAGGCAAGCGATGGTTTCTAGTTCTAAATCGTATAGCATAAAATAAAAGTGAATTTGGAGTGGTCGATAAATAGGTTTCAATACCAAAGTTAGTTTTAAAAATTCTATAAAATGTACTTTTACTAGAGTTATCTACTAGAGAATACCATTCAGTTAAATATGTGTCTTTTAGTTTTCGTCGGACGTTTAGTTTTAGCCAATCATTTTTGGGGAAATTATGTTCAATCCATATGTTGTTAAGTCCGCAATTTGTTAGAATGGTTTTCACGTTGTACATCCATGGGTAATTACGTTTTAACGTTGCATCATTTAAATTTAATGTCAATGACAGTATGTTTCTATAGACTAAGGATGACAATTTATTTGGTAAGACATTTTCATCTATTGAACAGATTCTAGACCAAAATGTTATACATTTTTCATCTATTTCAAGTTTAAGAGGTGTACATCCGGTTTCACCGTATACCATGTAACTAGGAGTTGAACGTTTGACTTTCAAAATGTACTTGAGGTATTTTAGTTGTACACGTTCTAAGACATCTATATTTCCGAATCCCCATATTTCTGCGCCGTATAGTAATATTGGTTTAATTGTTTTATTAAAAAGATCTATTTGTAAGTCAATTGGTAGATGTAAGCGGTTTGAATTTCTTAGTAAGCTATACATAGCGCGTGTTGCCTGTGTTGCTATATGACTCTTGCATTTGTTAAAGGATCCGGTCTTACTAAAATATATTCCTAAATATTTATACTCGTTTACTACATCTAATGTTTGGTTATTAAGGTTAAAGTTATACACCGGTTGTCTCCCTTTAGAAAATACCAGTACCTTCGATTTTGATGCGTTTACTGTTAATTTCCAATCATTACAGTACGTGTTATATATATTCAATGCAATTTGTAACTCTTCTGCTGACTCGGCTAAGATTACTGTGTCGTCAGCATATAATAGAATGAATATTTTTAGAAGGTTGAACATCTGGTTTATGTCCTGAGCATTGGGAATATGAATACCATTTACACCTTCATTATTTACAAAAATATCATTCAAATCGTTTAGAAATATTGAGAATAGTAGAGGGGACAAATTTTCACCTTGGCGAACGCCAATGTTGCAAGAGAAAATTAGACAGCATTATACACATAGATAAGTGCAATATGTCACCTACACGTGATGGCATAATTAGACCAGAGGAAATTAAAGATTTAAGTATGTACATTAGCCACTGGGCATACTACTGTATAGAGTTTGTCATGTGACCAAATTCATAATTCTTAAATGAAAATGTAAAAAAGTATTAAATTGTAGAAAATTGTAATTATTTCAAAGGTACTAAGATTTAAATGACATATTTGAATTCAGCTTTAAAAATGCAATCTAACGATACTAAATTTGTTCTAATCATTTGAGTATTGGTCATCTAAGTTAATATAAAAGCGCCATGTCAAAAACAGTAAAAATATCCATCATAACAATAGCATGCGAGGCTGAGTGAATAGTACATTTAAACCTTCGTGGTCATTCACAAATCGCTAGATCCAAAAGAAATATCGAAATCGATAAGTTCTGGTAAGAAATATAACCGAACTACTTACCCGTCATCAGTATTTACCTCGGCCGTAACGCATCACTCGGCCGACCACGCATCCGGTTATACCGTGTGTTTGTTAGAATGCCATATGCGTTGTTCCATATTCACAGCGGATAAACGACTGTATGTATGTACCGGATGTTGTCGTTGGATTTCAATCAATGAAGAAAAAAACGCAATAATGTTGGTAGAAAAAGTCGACATACTTAGCATATGCACAAAGCAAAATTGTAACTTGTACATATTCATTATCATGATTAATTTTGCTGTCGTTCGCATATACTCGATTCCGTAATGTTTGCTCATATTTTTTAAAAATATTGAAAATCGTTTGACTTTTTTGGAGAAAAATGTACATCGGCCACTTTAAAACATTGTTTCATCGTGATTCTATACGCTTCAGTTTAGTAATTGTACATAATATAATAGATATAACATTAATACACAATTTGTACGTTTCAAAAATTCTACAAATTGTGTTATTATCAAGATAGAGGCCAAAAGTGATACGGCTATGTTATCCCATCACTGTATGTTTATTGAAATTAGTGGTAAATTCATTTGTATGTTTATTGCAATCAATGTGTATTCATTATTGCAGTGATTTGACATTGTTTCTTCAATGTTTTTCGTCAATTATTTAATCAAAAGTTTGAAATGCCATTTTGAGACCCTTAGGTTATTGAAGCATTTAATCAGTATCAATGTACCGTTCTAAAAATAGACGGCTACACGTTCTCGGTGTTCTCGTTTTTCACGTGATTACTCGGTCAGTTCTTATTTAGGTAGTACGAAACAGCACATTTTAGGATTGAAGTTGTCTTCAGACGGAGGTTTATTTGAAAGTACGTATATATCTGATTAACAATTTATTTAATTTATTTGTAATATCGCATATGTACAACGGAATTCAGTTCCCATTCCTGTTTGTCTTTCGACAATGTAACACGTATTAGGCAGTGTACGTGCGATACAACGGACATCGTACGTTGCAACAAAAACCTAAATCATGTGCTTTAGGTTTTTGGCTGCAAACACATTGTACGCACGTTCAACTTACTTTTTATATGCGCCACTTACCATGCACACAGTCACTCATGTCCGTCTGTACGTCCGTCTGTCTGTCCGTCCATCCGTTCACACTTTCAAATAACTTCTGCTCTTAAACGGTTTGGCCAATTTTGATGCATTTTTTCATGACTGTTCGTGGCATTGGGGGATTTAGTAATTGCTCAAAGTATGGCACAGAGGTAAAAATTGGCCCGCCTCAGGGGTCACCGTTTTACATAGATTTAAATAGGGAAAACATATAAAATCTTCTTGTCAAAAACTTCAATGTCTATAAACTATAATATTGTACCCCAGATTGCTCAAATTATGCCCCTGTGGTCAAAATTGGCTCCGACCCGGGTGTCACAAGTTTAACATACACTCAACCGCTTTAAAAACGCACCACTATTGAAAATAACCAAATTTTGTCGTAATACATTTTTTGCTAAAATTGATAGTTTACAGGGTTTGTTCAGTTCATAAGCTTGACCTAATTATAGAAAACGATTTATTTTTAATTCGGAATACCCCGCCCAGAGAACTTTTAATGGTATTTTTATGCTGCGAATATCTCGAAAATTTGTTCTCGATAATTGTGCCTCCGCTTCTAACTAAAAAGAGCCTCGGTAGCTTAGCATGGCGGTTCAGCTGTCACCATACAATACATGTGGGCTTAGAACATCGATTCCTAGCGAATGGCGCAGTCAAATACCGACCTGGATGAAACCAGCTAGAGGTATTAAGTCCGAGCTAGGAGAAAACATGACACAGGTTTTGTCACTGTAATTGGTTCCGCATGATTGCACACAGTGTCAAAAACTGTTGGGTATCAATCAACAAGCCAAAAGTACGTTATTGCATTTTCATTATTATTTCTTTCATAATTGTCAATAAAAAGTAAAAATATTTTAGTACATTTTTTAATGAGTTGTCTCCCGTTTAGAGCTTGAAGTCCCAACTTTTTGTATTCAAGCTCCTTCATAGTGTTGATTTAAGGTGCCATAGAAGCACCTCGGGATATGTCCTGACAGTCTGATGCTCATAACCAAGACTTCAAGCTTGAATAAGGCTTGAATCCATCTTAGGTCCACATAATGCGCATATCTGAACCGTACTCGGTCGTATGGTATTAGCCAGACAGCCATAGCCACATAAATTTATAATTCAAGCCAAGCTTTACTTGAATGGTGGGAATCATCACGTCGAACATAATTCTGTCCTATTACGTAATTAATGTTATGGTTAAGGATGAGATACCACGTGCATGCTTCAATGTATCGGACTCTTATACTTGCTTTTGAAATTGTGACTTCACTTTCATGGGTCTCAGTGTTATCTTTATCATAATTCATTTCAGACTCGTTATAATGGCATGAGAATCACACACATCGTTGAATACAGACTAAAGATTATTAATCCGAAACTAAATAACCATAAATTGACGTTTTCATCACTCAAACCGATATTTCATAGGTGGTGCGTTTTTAAAGCTGTTGAGTGTAGACTTATATAGGTAAAACATACAAAATCTTCTTGTATAAAACAACAGTGCCTAGAGCTTTGAACTTTGGTATGTAGCATCATCTAGTGGTCCCCTACCTCGATTGCTCAAAGTATGCCACTTGGGTCAAACTTGGCCGCATCCCCGGATGTCAGGTTTTTACATAGACTTATGTAGGGAAAACATATAAAACTTGATTCGATGTTAGGTATTATGGTCTTGTTTGATGCTTTTATATCTCTTGGGACATTGTTGTAATCTTTAGAAAATGACGACACTTGTTTTGTTTCAGAATTGTGGTGCGTAATATGGATTTTCAAATTACGGTCTTCGTGGACTTCAGTGAAATGGATAATGCAGGTACCGAAGTTTTCGGTTGAAAACGAGCAATATAAGCACCAAAATTCGTCCATTGTAACTGAAAGAAACAAAAGTAAAGCATTATACTTTGCACAAATCACGATATAAAAGTGCAATAAATGATACAAATCAAACTTTGATAATTGCAATAAACATACAGTATCGATGCAATAAAGGATACAGTGATGGCAGCGCATAGTCAACTCTTTTTTGGCTCAATCTCGATAAAAAACACAATTTGAAGACATTTTGAAACGTACAAATTATGTATGAATGATATATCTATTATAATATGTACAATTACTAAACCTAAACGTATAGAATCACGATGTAAATAATGTTTAAAAGTGACTGGTGTGCATTTTTCTCCAAAAAGTCAAACGATTTTCAATGATTTTAGATAGCATGTGCAAACAGCACGGAATCGAGTATATGCGAACGAAAGCAAAGTTAATCATGATAATAAATATGTACAAGTTACAATTTTGCGTTTGTGTTTATGCTAAGCATTTCAAATTATTCTACCAACTTTGTTGTGGTTTTATCGTCCACCATCGAAATCCAACGACAACATCCGGTACATACATACAGTCGTTTATCCGCTGTGATATTGAAGTGGACAGAACAACACTAACAAAGAATTTATCTTATAAGCAGTATATATACTATTAAGCAGTTCGCTACAAAGCTCTAGTTTTTAGATATATCCGGCGTATAGTATTTTTGCAATAATTACTCATAAAGCAAATCGATACACAGTTAAAACACGAAATTATAAAATCTACATCATAGGCATTTGATTTCAACTGTGCGTAATTATTTTAATTGCCGTTATATATCTTCTTGTTAGGGTACACAGCGGGAGATGGATACGTGTATCTAGGTTCGTACTAGGAAGAATTATCAAAATGAATGCATACATACCGATTTAGAATTATTCGCACATTTTAATACACAATAATAAGTACAGTAACAATTAAATTAAACATCAAATGGGCCAGATAAATTTATAATATATCAGATTGTAAATGATTGTAATCCCGCTTTTGGCATGTTACAACCCCCGATATGTGCATACTGTACACAAGAATGTATGACACTTCTGAAGATCCACGCTGTCACAGACATAATTCATCTCTTTGACGCTGTATATAAACCCCATGGAGATTTCTTTTATGATAATTGTGCTTTATATTTGACCCACTATTAAAAAAAAGCGCATGCATTTTATGCAAGTTAACATTCCAATTTACAGCATACATATCATGTTTAGATTGTTGACGTCTGCTGCGGCTTCTGTGATGTACTGATTATACAAAATGACACGTGTTACAATAAGGGGTACAATATGGGGTTACTGTGAAATATAACGCTTGATATATATCTTAATCAAATGTATGTTCGGTCTGTGTTATTGGGAAACATGTTTAAAACCCGTCTGGCCCCATAATGCCCCCCCCCCCCCCTGTGGTAATGCGAGTCACAATTGTATATCATTAAGTTGAGAAATAAAAACCGTTTGTAGCTACATGTACATAACATAATTAAGTTTAGGTTAAAAATTTAAAATTAAATTTAAATTCATTAAATTTAACTTAAATTTTAAAAATCAAACTTAAACTCCAAAACTACAATGACTCTAGGTTATGTCTTAAGGACGATTTCGGTAGTAATTTCTGCGCATCTTTCTGCGCAAGTGTTACTCTTCACGGAGGAGAATTGCGCGAAACTAAACAATTCAATCTGTCAATCATCTATATTTCATGCCATCGGATTAGTAGGCCTTATCAACAATTTAGTCTTCGTGAGGCCCACTTGAAATTATCCGATGGAGGTTCAAGATATCTTTGCGCTAATTAACGCGTTTTACTGTTCGTTGGGTTAATTACAACATAACAAGTTGCCGTATTTCGGACAGTCGACTACGGATCGGCTAGAAATATACATAGCATTATGCCATCCAATTATTGGACGTTTAATTGTCACTATAAATCGAGCAGAATATGGAATAAAGATCCAAACAGCTACAGTTGTGGCAAGACCAATGAATCCGACGTTAGGCATAAGAAATAGTGGCAGAGTAGACAGTCAGGCCAGCTTTCGTTTTGGACTGTTGGAAGTAAGTTATGTCAGTTTGTTTGGCAGTAAATTGAAGTCACAATTCAAGTGTACATGTAGATTTAATTGTCGGTATCAGATTTGATTACTATTAGTATTAGCTTTACAGTTACAACATCCCCACACGAAAACAAAAGGAAAACATGGTTAAAAGCAACACAAATTAACAATATATGGCCTAATGGGGACGTTTTCGATAAAATTGGGGACGTTTTCGATAATTGAAAAAATAACTGGGGGAGTGGGGACGTTTTCGATTTTTTGGGGACATTTTCGAGTGATGACGTTTTCGAGTGGGGACGTTCTCACTGGATACCATAGTATTAATACACTAGTCAGTTGCATCAGCGGCCACCCCTCACCTGGGATGGGCCTGGATTTATACTTTCGGGTTGTCCAAATCCATGGGCCTGCAGAGGCAGATGATATAAAAATTTTGGTATTTCGCCCGGCCTTTTGACTATTAAATATTATTCCCGTGTATTGTTTTTGGAAAAAATCCCATATCCCTCGACGTGCGGAAGAAGCCGGGAGGTAAAACAGGACTGAACCCCGGCTATCCCCCATGGGTCTCCTGGGGTTTGGGGTGAATGCAACGGACCGGTGCATAATAGCCTATTAGGGAAGGAACTTATGTAAGCATCCGGCTATCTCAGTCATCAAGAGCATGTGCCCTGTAAATGAAGGGTCCCGGGTTCGAACCCTGGTCTGGACACATATTTTTTACCCTGTTATGCACCAGTCAGTTGCATCCATGGCCCTCCACCTCTGGGGAATGGCGGGGATTTTAACTTTATGGTTGACAACCCCCCTGCCCAGCAGTGGACAGCTGGTGGTAAAATCTTTGGTATTTCCCTGCCCCCCCCCCCTGACAAATCTATAGTGTTCGCAGATATGAGTGTGGGGAATATATCCTCAACATTTCTTCGGCAATGATATAGCGCTTTTTACCGCCCTGTCCCCAGGGTTGGGGTTGTCATGAATGCAATTGACTGATGCATTACATTTTGTGCTCAGCAGTTTTTACCCACCTTTCACCCTAAGAACATCCCATAGAGGTTTCATGATTAATCTTCAAAGAAGGGGTGAAATGTATGTAGGTGTACAAGGTTTTATTATACTAATATTGGAGAAACTTGAGTAAGTTGCTCCCAGGCTAGCTAAGTTGGTAGAGCATTGCCCGTTAGCTGAAGGTCCAGGGTTCAAGCCCGACCCCCAGTCTGGTTGCACATTTTTTGTCCCTTTTACAAACATGTTATGATAAACTAGATTATACATCTTATTTCAAGTTAGACTTGTGTGACTAACATTATTGTATTTCTTTCTTTGTAGACCAAAACCAAGGGGTTTGAATTGATGGCCTTGCAGTTCATGAGTTGAAGATCTACTAGTATATCCACATATACTGTACCTTGTTCAATGTTGTGATGCTTACCCACAGGGCTCTTTGCTAACACAGCCCTCAGGAGCAATATGGTATGTTGAATATTGCCTACATTATCATTTTACTTTTCCATTAATAGGTCAGGATTAAACAGCACTCCTCCCAATTTTTTTGCAACTATGGAACATTTATCTCAAATAAGAATTGTTTACTTCAGAGAATCTGTTTATAGTTATAATTTTATATTAGGCATATTTGGTGTATGTTTCATCCTTGATTTCAGATATTGATTGCACAGTCCTTATTGGATTATGGCCCTTGAGTTGCCATAAAATGTGAAATTGGCCTTGTCTTGATAAAATTCCAATATAAATTGATGTGCATATGCATGTATGTTGGAAAATGACTATATCTTAATTTAGTTTTGTTTTCTTTCAGGTTGTGAATGTCTAAAAGAAGGAGGGTGGAAGCTGAACATGTCATTTGTATTTGATTATTCATTGTACTTGAACATTAATTTTGGAAATCATTAAAACTTGTCAACCCATCTATGTTCAAATTTTTGCAGAGTAAAACATTTCATACTGTAACAATTTCAAGGATAGCCAATAAAAGTGCAAGCACATTTTTCCAATGGGTTCCTGTGTTTTTGCTGAACGGACAGCAAGTAGGGTGATTCAAGGTATCTCCTAGCTTGTTCCAAAGAGTCGCCTTGGTTCTTAAATGTGTATGGTACAGTGCCGAAACACGCTAAACTACCTCTGGATTGCCAACCAGGTCATCTTTAGTTGGTTGGGAAACACAGAAAATGCTTCTGAAATGACCAAGTGCCCCAGCTAAGGATCGAACCTGGGACCTCTCAACTATCCCGGGCTTTGATTTGTAAACCAACAATCTCACTTCAATTCCTTCACGTTATGCCATTCTGTGAACATTTGTCAGCAATTATTTTCCTCCACATGTGGATTCCCTGTGGTAGAGAAAGTAAGTACTGGTTCAGATACAGTAAATCAAGTATCTTTTTAGATCACCTGAGCAGAAAGTGCTCAATGTAAGTTATTGTGATCACTCGTTGTACGTCATGATGTCCGTCCGTCTGTTGTCTGTCCACACTTTCAAACAACATCTCCTCAAACCGTTTGGCCAATTTGGTGAAATTTGCCAGAATAATTTTTTCCCATGTCAAAGGGAGACAATTAACATGGTATAGTACAATAGGAAGATATGTGACCAGAGGTTATTACTTACTGTAAATGAAGAAATTATTTCGTGCGATTTGAGTTTGCGGCGTTTGTGAATGGTAGAAATTCATGAAATTAAGTAGACGGGTAAACGATAAAATAATTATATGGACATCGCGGAAGGCTTAAAAATGTTAAAAATTGTAGTCGCAAATATGCCTATGACCTTCAAAATGGGCAAGTGAGTGTTCACGAAAGTAATTTTGTTTACAGTAACTTTTGATAAAGTATGTTTAAAGTATATCAAAGAACTGTAAGGCTACAGGCTAATAACTCATTTCAATGCTGTTTTAATAAAAAGGGAGACAAATGTTCTGTTTTAGCATGAACAGAAGCATCATGACCAATGGTTTTATCCCAAAAAAACACTGATTAACATGACTTGCAAAAATTTGTAATGCTATAATTCATTTTTAGGCTTGTAGAGTACTATTTTGAGTGTTTTCCGCACCATTTTCATTGAAAAGGGGGACAATTCTGGTCTGATAGCAAAAAAGAAGCATACTGACCTATGGTTTTTGTTACTATTCTGGTAGAGTACACTATTATTAACATCATTTGCAAAAATAAAAAAATTCACTGTTCAGATATTTTTTTATCAGCCTGTAGAGTATCATTTTGAGTCATTTTCGGCCATTTTCATCGAAAAGGGGGACAATTCTGGCCTTATAGTGCAACTAGAAGCATGCTGCCCTATGTTTTTATCTTATTATTCTGAAAGAGTACACTAATATCAACATCAAAAGGCGAGTTAAAAAAAGTTTCGTTGTCGCAAAAAAACTATAGAAATCGTCTTTAATGCACATTAAGATCATAGGTGATCTGCTGGGGAAAAAGAATAAGGTTATAGGAGATGTGTGTCAGAATGTACTTAAAACGTTCCAACAGTCCAGGGTCAAAAGTGGGGCCAAATTACTGTTCTCTATGCCCATGCATGAGGCTATCAAGTTAGGTTCAGGATATCTTAAGGTCCCAAATGGGTTAGATCTAAGCATCAATAGGGTTAATGAGTTAGGAAAGGGAGTACTGGCGATACCGGGAAACCAGACTTTTAGAACATTTAAGGGCATTCTCTTGAAAAGAAATGAGGTAGTTGCTGTCAAAAAGGGCAGACAACCAAATACTGTTCTAGTTACGTTCAATTCCAAGAAAGCCCCTAGAATTTTCATGAAGCATAAAGTCACCCCACTTGCCCCCTCGGCCATCCGGTGCACCATTTGTCAAAAGCATGGACATAGTAATGTTCACTGCCCCACCAAAAAGGCCATCTGCCCCCATTGTGCGGGATCCCACACCCATACTGAATGCAATTCCCAGGTCAAGAAATGTGCTAACTGCCAGGGAAACCACAGTGCAGCATACAAAGGATGCAAATCATATAAGGGATTTTTAAAGCAGAGAAGCCAGGATCAAACGCAAAATAAACCTAAAGAGCAAGCTAAATCTCAAAATCAAATCAAGATTAGCAGCAAAACTAAAAAACCTAAAAATCTTCAAACTACATAAAAAAAAGTCAACTAATGATAGGGTTAAAATTACAGCAACTAAACTAATAGGTAAAAATGAGGCACAAATTGTGCAAATCTTAAAATCCTTTGTTAATGAAATAAAGCAGCAATGCAATCAAGATAAGATCAAGCAAACTAAAACTCAAACTGTAAATAAGGCTCAAACTCAAATTGAAACCGAAACTAAATCAAAGGCTAAGAGACGTAGAATAAATAAGACTCCTAAGGCAGTCCAAGTTACCACAACCTGTGTAGCGGTTGAAGAACCCGCGAACCAGGTAACGCCATGCCCAACTATGGTAGAGCAAACCCCTGTGAGCTGTTCGGCGGTTGAAGAACTCGCTGTACAGCAAACAGAAACCCAGGCTCCTGAGGCAAGTAACCCCTCAGACCCAGCTCCCGTCCAACACGCATCCCATCAGGTCCCTGAAAGCTACTCGGCTATTTCAGAACCCGCTGTACAGCCCACGGTCACCCCCCTCACTGAGGAAACTACCCCCTTGGCTCAAACCCCTGCCAAAGAGGCATCCCAACAAGTACCGGAGTACTGTTCGGCGGTTCAGGAACCCGCTGTCCAGTCAACGGACACCCCTTTAACTGAGAATCATACCCCATCAGTTCAAGCCCCTGCGAAAGAGGCATCCCAAAAAGACCACGAGTGTTGTTTGGCGGTTCAAGAATCCGCTGAACAGCCAACAAACACCCCACTAACTGAGGATCCCACCCCCCTGGCCCAACCTCCTGCCAAAGAGGAATCCCAGCAAGTACCCGAGTGCAGTTCCGAGGTTCATGAACCCACTGTACAACAAATATATTCCCCAAATTCCAGGGACACATCCACCTCAGCTAACTTGGATGACCCAAAAGGGAAACAACTTAGAAATGGGAAACTAATTGGGGAACCCACACCAGCAAAAATAGGTAATAGGCTTAGGAGTAAAAAAAAGCTACTAAGGTTAAAAGACTTACCAATAGTTTAAAACAATAAAGTAACCTAAATAAGGAATAATCTTAACTAAAACCCCCTAGTAAAAGACCACCCCCGTTAAATAATGGCTAACACAAATAATCCTATAACACATAGGAGCCTCAGTGTCTTGTCATGGAATACGGGTGGTTTAAGAGGGCAGGTGAGTAAAAGGGTTCCAACAATTCATTAATAACTCCACTTCAGAAATAGATATCATATGTTTACAGGAAACGCACTACAAGGCAAACAGTGCTCCGCTTAAATTGACAGGGTACCAAGCTCCGCTTAACTGTCCCAGGGAATATGATGTTTCAGGATGGGGTGGTTTATGTATTAATGTCCGAAATGGAATCCCTTACTCATATACTGAAGTTAAGAATCAGAATGTTTTTGAAACTCAAATGGTCACTGTTCACGGGTTAATGTCCAATATTAACATTTACAATTGTTATATTAAAGAGGGCAAACTTCATAATAAAGATAACCTGCAAAAGGGGTTAAATAAGATAACGCAAAATACAGTAATCATGGGGGATTTCAACCTTAAGCACCCACTATGGAACCCAGACAATGATTTCCGTACAGACACTGAGGCCGATATGTTAATTAAATTCTGTGAGGATAATAACCTTCAAATAATTAACGACAATCAAATTACGAGAATAAGCTCAACTGCTGTAGGCTTAAACTCAGCATTGGACTTAGCTATGGTATCAGACAATCTAAGAACGAGGGCAGACTTCTTAGTATTCAACAACTCCTGTGGTAGTGATCACTTGCCAATCTTAACAACGCTAGATTTCAATTACAGAAACAATGCCAAAATTACAGTTGATAAATGGAAATTACATAAAGCCTCCAAAGAAAATTGGAAGGATTTTCAGAAATTATGTAATGAACAACTTCACACTTTAACTGATTCTGAGTCTATAGATGAGGTGTTCACTGATTATTTTGACAAACTTAATAACATTTTAGAACAAACTATTCCAAAAGCTAAGGCAAAAGTGATCAAACCAAAGAAGTAAGTAATATGGTGGAATGCTGAGTGTGATACCGCAATAAAAGCCAGGGAGATTGCCTACCATAAGTTCAATAAACATAAGACCCAAAGTAATGCCCAAAATTGGAAATTATTAAGGAGTCAGGCAGACACAACAATCAAAAAAGCTAAGCAAGAGAGCTGAAAAAGTTTTTGCAGCTCTATCAATACTGAAACCAAATCCAAACAGCTGTGGGATTTTATTCGGAAAATCAAAGGCCAACCCCCAGAGAGCGAGCCCGCAATGTTATTTAATGGACAAATTGTCACAGATAATGAAGAAAAGGCTAACTCCCTGGCAAAACATTACAAGGCCACGAGTAGTAATGAAGGATACTCAGATGAGTTTATTCAGCGTAAAACAAAACCTGTAATACCTGTAATTCTAAACCTCCCATATCCCCATAAAAATCTAAAGTATAATAGGGATTTCAATATGTTAGAACTAGAGCAGGCTATAATTAGGTGTAAAAATGGCGCGCCAGGTGACGATGGTATTCACTATGAAATACTAAGACATCTCCCAATAGATGCCAAAAAGTCACTATTAAACTTATATAATCAATCATGGCAGTCTGGTTCTATACCTGAGGATTGGAGTAAGGCAATAGTTATCCCGCTACTAAAGCCTTACAAAGATTAACAAAGCCCAGCTTCCTATCGCCCAATATCATTAACATCTACATTTACCAAATTAATGCAGAAAATGATCAAAAATAGACTGTGCAACCATTTAGAACAGAACAACCTTATTTCAAACGTCCAATCAGGTTGTCGTTCATTCCATTCATGCGAAGACAATTTAGTCCGTTTAGAGGCAGATTGTAAAAGGGCACAATTAAGTAATGAGTACCTAGTGGCTATCTTTTTAGATCTCAGCAATGCTTTTGACAAAATGTGGAATGGTGGCGCCCTAAAATATTTGGCAGACATAGGTATTAAAGGCAGAATGTTAAAATGGCTGGCATCTTTCTTAAGTTCTAGAAAAATTCAAGTCCGATGGAATGGCCACAAATCAGAAATAGTAGAACTAGTTAATGGCTGCCCGCAAGGGAGTGTATTATCACCAATCATTTTTAGTGTCTTCATGAATACACTCCATGATGAAATCAAAAAACTTAATGGACCAATCAACGGTACAGACCGACTGCCTTGCGAAAAAGCTGAACTATCACAATTTGTTGATGACTCTGCAACTTGGGTAACTTCAAAAAGCCCCCAATTAGCGGTAAAAAGAGCCCAAAAAACCTTAGACTGCATCCAAAACTGGAGTAATAAATTTGGTTTTAAAATCAACCCAGCAAAAACGCAAGTTCTGATAGTTCACAAGCAGATGAGAAAAGCCCCTGAGGATGTTATTGATTTTCCTAAATTAACTATAAATAATCAGGAACTACAATATAATAAAACTGCCAAATTCTTAGGTATGATCTTTGATAAGTACCTAACTTGGAAGGAGCATATAGACTCATTAATTAAAAGGTGCAATAAGGACTGTCAATTGCTAAGGGTAGTTAAAGGGAACTCATGGGGATCAAACAAAAGTTGTCTGCACAGAGTTTATAAGGCCCTCATACTTGGGAAAATTAACTATGGCTCCATAGTTTATAATTCTGCCAGTAAGGCGGACCTCAATAGGTTACAAACACTGCAATTAAAGGTCCTCAGGATAGTTACTGGCACATACAGGTACACCCCCAGGCTACCCCTATTAATTGAATGTGGCGAACTCCCACTAGGATTCCAACGGGAACAGAGCATGCTCAAATACTGGGTTAGGTCAAGCCGGTTAGGATCGAACTTGCCCATCAATGAAATGGTCACTAAAGACCCAATATATGAGAACAAGGTGTACACTGTAAAGCCCAAATATGTTACATTTAAAGTCCCATACTCACAAAAAGTTAGGGAATACATCGAGGCATATAATGTTCAGAACCTAGTAGCTGCACCACCGGTGTACTATGATCCCCCTGATATAAGTAATAATATTCCCGACTTAGACCTACTGCAGGTTACGTCCAAAAGCTATACCAATGGTTACAACCTGCAAATATGCAGGCAGCATATTGAAGATAATTACTCTAATTATTTCCAAACTTACACTGATGGTAGTAAGGATGAAACCCTGGATAACACCAGGACGGGCATGTATGTCAGGTCACCAGATAATGAAACAATGGTAAATAAGGGTATCAAACTCCCCAAAGAGGCCTCTATCTATACCTGTGAATTAATAGGGATCCAAATGGCATTGCTCTGGACCCTACGGAAAAAGTATCAATTCTCAGCTATATTTAGTGACAGTCTAAGTAGTCTCATGTCCATTAAAACAGGGATTTCAAGTACCCGGCCAGAAATAATGTCCGAAGTTCTGAATCTTCTGCACCAGATTCAAAACAATAACCAATCGGTCAAGTTAGTCTGGGTCCCCAGCCATGTAGGACTAGAAGGGAATGAAAAGGCTGACCAAACAGCCAAACTTTCATGTACAGAAGGCACCACTGTACCCTTACAGTTAAGCTTATCAGAGTCATACAGTGCCATTAAATCTAAAATAAAACAGGAATTTAAGAAATACTGGAACTCAAGTGAATATGATAAGAGTATGTTTGATTCTGAGCATCTACCAACCAAATTAAAGACATATAGTAACAATCCTTTACACGATAGGATATTTACTAGACTCAAAATAGGGGCAAGCTATCTGGGTGCTGAAAGAAAACCCAATGGCGACAATTGCCCAAACTGCAATCAGCCAGTAACATTTGAACATTTTGTTTTTGAGTGTCTGTTGCATACCAACCATAGGAAAATACTAGAAGCCGAGCTTTTGGATGCTGGCTTACAAATTGTCAACAAACATTCTATTTTTAATCCACCAAGTAAATTAGCGCAAAGGGTCAGGCTAGCGCTCTTTAAATACATCCGAAACACCGGATATGAAGATAAATTATAACTCAGAATCAGGCATAATGTTTATCTTACTCAAGTAGGCAACCTGTCGAGGGTAAATAAGATAGGGGTAAAAATATCTTCCTTAAGAAGACGGAGCCTCAATGTGAGGACGATACCCCTCTTACCAACCCTTGACGGGAAGCCAACTATAAACAAACTAAGGGTTAAATCAACAAACCAAGAAATAAATAAAGCAAACTAAATTAATGAATGCATAAATAAATCAATATTTAAGTTAAAGGCATAAATAAACAATCAAATTATACCAATAAAATAAACTTAATTAGGCAGTCTATTAGGGAAAGGTGACAGACGGTACAAATATCTTCCCTAAGAAGACAGAGCCTCAATGCGAGGACGGTACCAAAGTTGTCAATCCATAATAGGCGACATAAAATTAATATAACATCGGAGCTACAGACAAGGTTTTGGTCCAAGGGGTATTTTGCCCCCCAATTTCAATATTGAATGAACTTTGACAAATTCGTTTGGATAATTAATCAAACTCATTATGTGTATTTCCCGGCCCATTGACACCTGAAGAGAGAATTCGGGAGTGATGTGACGGCCCCTAGGGTTTAAATTTTTATTTATGGACGGACTTTTAATATTTTAGTATCAAATGTAAGATGAAACTCTCTAGTTTCTAAATATATAAAATAATTGAAATTATCTACATGCAAACATTATTTATTTTAGTTTAAAATCGGAGTAATTTTCAGAAAAAAACTCTACATAATTTTATGTTCGAATTCCACGGCCCCCTACTTTTATTTTTTTATTTATTAACACATTTTTATAAAATTGGTAGCATTATAAAGTTAAAGCTCTCTAGTTTTAGAATATGTTGCTTCAATTTGTCAATGCTGGTTTTACTCCACATGTTGAGAATTTGTTGGTTCCTTGTGGATTGTAAGTAAGTGCTTGAAAGAATATTGATCAGAAAACTGATTACAAATCCTCTATATTATACATGCGATGAAGAAAATGGTGGGTGTTTCAAATATATTTGAAACCACAATCTACCAAATTGATGTGGCCTGTAGCACACCTTTCCGAAGAAGATACTATCCATCTAGTAGAGAAGACAGTTACTACTAGGCCTTTTGTCAGTTCAACTGAATATCATAACAGATACACAATGCACCAGTCAATTGAAAACCTTAGCACGGGGAAGGGACGGGTTGACTTTTTAAATCATGGTAAAATCCCTGCCCGAGAGCCTTACAAAAGATAACCCCCCCCCTTGAAACTTATTCGCAGTGGTTTAATTTTTACTAATTTTCGCGATTGGTGCTAATCAAGAAATCATCATTCTGCGGACATATACTTTCACATCATAAGACATATTTTGAAAATTTTACCATCCGCTGTCATCCCAGGAAATAGCGTGGGGGTTGACAACCAAAAGGGGCCTAGGAGGTGGGTCATGGATGAAAATGACCGGTGCATTACTCATCCACAACTCAATGGTTGTGATAGATTAAGACATATTACCTTTATTGTATCAAGTATTACACCAGAAGTTACTTGGGCGTCTTGTGAAACCTGGATCTCAAACAGGTGTATATATGTGCTGGACTGTAACTGACCATCATTGTCTATACACATGGCCACGCTTATATGCTAATTAACATAATTAATACAAAATCAAACGGAAACAAATGAAATAAAAGTACATTTTTAATTCGACTTTTTGAAGAAGCAAGAGCTATTGTCACAGCCCTGATGTTAGTTCATAGTTGGAGGTGAAAGCTGAAATTTAAAAGAAGCTCCTCGTCCAGATTTATGATATTGGATTATGCCTACTTATGGTGAAATGGCAGTTACAAAGGGCTTCCGCTAGCTTACATGAAACACCGCTGGTATCATACAGGTATAGGGCCCGTTACATAAGCTAGACACTATCTAGCGTATAGTACCACTATGCTAAGAAACTGCTTGCTACATAACTTATGTACATGTATCAATCTCCATACCATCTATAACCTCACAAGGTAAAAGGTCGACGTTACTTTCACCTTTTTATTCAAAACTTGACATTTCTTCCTTTCAAGTCAATGTAGCATTTGAATTATAAAACTTATATTATTAAAGAATATTTTACAACATACTCTTGGTTTGGCGAACCAGTCACACTGTCCCTCCCTGTATTTTTTTGGGAGCCATTTCATGGCCCAGTCCATTGTGAGTAAGATGTCACCAGGCTATAAGACTGTCAGTGTGTCCAGCCTAGCGCGGTCCTGCTGCCAGCAGCGTACAATGTGTGCTTTTAAGTTGTGGATATCCTTCACAGCCTTTTCAACCTGTAACAAAAACAATAAAAAGAAACTTTATCTTGTATTATTTATTATAAAAGTAAATTTTATAAAAGTTAATTTGTGCAAGATGGAAGCCTTGTCCACAACAAAAAGCTAAGTCATTCAGGGGCCATAATTCTGTTGAAATGTTTGATAGTGTCACATGGCTTAAATAATGTACATTTTGTATTGTGTTTATGGTGGTAATCAAGTATGTGAAGTTTGAAAGCAGTGTCTTGCTTGATTTAATACAAATATTTGTATTTCAACATTTCGTAACAGATGAACGAACGGTGGAACGGACAAACAGACTAGATAACCATTATATGTCTTCTCCAGCAGTAGATGCTGGGGCATCAAAATACAAATCACTAACATTGAATAGTGTATACTGGGTAAAGAAGAATGCAATTATAAGTGAATATATGGGCGAAGTTGCCGCATGTACCATTCCTTTAAAACAGTATATGTATGCATGGTACCATTCTTTTAAAACAGTACATGTATGCATGTAAACATTTTATTTACCTCAAACATTTTGGCATCTTTGTTGGTCCATGTATACTGATCAATCACACTACAATGCTAACAGTAAAAGTGTCTCATTAAAAGACATACATTTATCACACCTAAACTCATGAGGGCCCTCACATGGTATAACTCTCAACCGTACATGAAGACAAGGCAAATGTGACACAGTGATCTTTGACACTAGAATATGTGCACAAGTTTCTCTGCAGAAGAAATTAGATTTATCACAATTTTGCATGCATTTTGTAAAATAAATGTTGTAATTTGTGATTACATGTATGTAGTAATTTTTAAATGGTCAGATAGACAAGAAATTATATTTTTGGTGAACTATTGGCCTTGAACTGGGCATCAAATTTGAAGAACTTTCCTATTCTGTACATGCATATAAAGTTCTTATAAAATGGATGCTTAAAGCTTAGCAGAAATCTGCAAACTCCCTGTTAGGTCTAGTGATTATGTATTTCCAAAAATTCTCAAACTGTTGATGCTTTCATATTGATGTATGTTCTAGACATTTATTGTGTGACATTCTATTGAAATGGCTTACAAGCAGCAATTTACATCAAGTGCTAATACCATTTTTGTTATCATGTTGTCTTTATGTATTCCTATGCCTGTAGCAGATCATCTCTTAATGACTTTTCACACATTATCAACAATATTTCTTCTAACAACTGGAACACACCAGAAGCTTCCATGACATAATTATCATAAGTACATTGTACATCGTTTAGTATCACAATAACCTAGATACTACATAGTATTGTAAAATCATTAATTTTCGTGAGGGATTAAATTTCGTGGATTTCGTGGTTCAGCTCAACCACAAACTTTAATCCCAACGAATTGACCCTTATTTTATTACCTGAAATGCAAAATCCACAAATACAAGTCCCAACGAAATTGTCTTTTTTACCAAAATCATGAAATACAAGTCCCAACGAAATTAAATGATTTAACAGTATTCAAAACAACCATTTTAAAATGTTTATGCTGGTGAGTTTGAATATCAGACAACAGTAAATCACAATATGCAGCTTTAATTTGTCTTTGTAACAGGGCATATCACTTAGTTCTTGAGAAGTAAAATGTTTCTAAGACACATATCAACTTACTAGGAATTCTATTTCTTACAAATGCTCTTATTATTTATGGAAATTTGAGATATTGGTTAAAACGTAAGGCCCTCCTGCTTTTTCACTCGGGACTTGGGACCCGACGTTGGTGAGTTACCTTTGTTTTTCTAGTTACAAATGAGAAAGACATATAATTCCGAAAACAAACACCCAAATTCACAGTGTATTGACTCCTGTCCGCCTAAACCGAATGTCGCTCATAACTAGGCGGCCAAAACAAAATTCGATGTTGTTTATCGTCTCAAATTATTAGTTTATTCGTTAGTATGGCATACAGTAAGTATTCTCTTCTGTTAAATATGTAGAACGTTAAATACTGTTTACGTAGATACCAAACATTCCTGACAAAACTCTACAAGTTAAATAGTTCCTGCGGCCAATTGTTTTCCAAACCAGTATTGTGAGAGACATTTTTTATAATTTTAAAAACTAGAACTTTTTAAGGTGTTAATAAGGCTTGATATAAAGGTATGAGGAAATCGGACAGGGGAGGCAGCGCACTTTACCAGCTGAGCAAAGACTCGCATCAGTAACAACACGACACGTGTACAATGAGCAATGCACACACGTGAGCCAAAGAAACAATTAAAAGTCCAAGTCCCCGCCGAAAAATGCCGAATTTTACAAACCTCTCTGATTTAGTAGGCTTATGTGTGTTTGGGTATATTTACCTAGTATAATTTACCGAAAATGGTGCTATTTTCATTATTAGTTATTCAAATGCGTAATATAGTTTATTTACGACAAATAGTTTATTAAATACAAGTATTTGGGTAAAAAAAACGTTCATACTTTTGTATATTTGATATCGGCGCCCGTAGAGTCAGAAAGTAAAATAAAGCGATTCTCACGACGTGCAAATATTATGGACAAACGCCGGTTCGAAATGATTGTGGGCCGAGTCTTGCCGAAAAACTTGCTAGTTTACATTTATTTAGTCATCACTGGTCATTAAAATGCGTAATATAGTTAATCAAGCCCATATTGTTAGTTAAATACAAGTATTTGGGTAAAAACGTTACTATTTGGGTAAGATTTGGGTGTTTAATGCCAACACGTCCTGACCTAGTTAACGTAGATCTAGGAGAGGCAATCCAGACTGCAGGTGCACGCCAAAACACATATCGAAACACATTTTTTTCTTATTTTTAATTACTTAAAGGGGTAAAAGAAATAATTATAGTTATTAACTTACATTACTTTATTTTAAATAAAAAATAAAATAATAGTGATCTAGTCTGGTTTACGACATTCGCACAAAGTGCTTCATTTTTTTGGATTTAGTTTTGAATGCGTGAACCAGACTAACGAAAGGTCAAGTGCGCGTTAAAACACATTTCGAAACACATTTTTTTCTTATTAATTATTACTTAAAGGGGTAAATTATGGTTAATACTTTATTTTAAAATAAAATAGATCTATACGAATCTAAATAAAATCAAAGCGCTGAAGGCACTGAATTTGTTTGGGTCTGAAAATCAGCTGCCCCTCCATTTCACAGATTAATTTTATCTATCTAAAAATGTAGTGTGAATTTTCAGTATGATACCTCCAGAACCTTTTGAGATAAACAAAGGACAAACAAGAAGAACGCTCATGACAATTTTTTTCTAAAATGACTATTAGAGGGCCATAATTCCATGGAAAATCATTCGATAGGAACAAAATGATAATATGCACATCTAGACTTCACACTGATCATTCCAGCAAACTTTCATTAAAATTGGACCACGGGTATATAAGATTTGGAGCGGACAAGATTTTGTCAACAATCATCCGAGCAAACCAAAATAATAATATACACATTGAATTCATACTAATTATTCCTGGAAAGTTTCATTAAAATTGGACCAGGCGTATATAAGATTTGGAACTGACAAGATTTTATTAACGGACAGACATCATGGGCAAAATCAATATTTCGGGAGACATAATTATGAAAAATTGCCAAAAGAAAGTTAAAGTACTTGGACACTGCACTGTCTTCATTACAATACTATGAAAATTACAATCTTTAAAATATATGGAAAGGAATGCATTTTTTTCAATAAGATATATCCATCTGTAAATATATCTGTATAATTGTCTACCCCAAGTATAATGTTTGTTTGTTTTGTTGGGTTTTAAGTAACATCGACACAGTGTAGGTCATAAGGTGACTTTCCAGCTCTAGTGGTGGAGGAAGAACCCAGGTGCCCCTTCAGACATAATTCAGGCCCGAGCGGGCACCTGGGTAGTACCACCGACCAGTTGGATGGCTACATCACATAAAGATTTTATGTCACCGACGGGGATTAGAACTCACAGCGGTGAAGGGCAAGTGATCTCAAGTCAGCGATTCTAACCACTTAGCCATGGAGAGATAACGCAGCTACCACAGCCAAACAAATCAGAACGAGGCTTATCAGCAGCTACAACAAACGGTTATTTGGGAATACTTATAAATAATTTTGAAATTTCGATTTATCTGACGCTAATTATGGTAAGATTTGATTATTTTATTATATTTTATTTTTCAGATTTATATAAGTTTGATTCGATGGAAAATTGAATCAATTTGACTAATCGTATGGATCCTAAATCGGGATTTCTATTCGGATCTTTGTTCCGAGAAACGATGGTCAGTATACGCCATTACGGCATTAGTATACAAACCTGAATGGCAAAACAAGTCTGAATGACAAACCAAGCCTGAATGGCAATATGCATGGATGAACTCCGACACGATGAGTGTCAAATATGTTATTTAAAACACTGTCTGAATGACACATGTAGGGTTGAAAACCCAATCCATGTATTATGATGTAAGATAAAATTGTACCACTTAATTAGCGGTACATGTACATTGAACTTATTGAGGGATTAATTATCCGATTGATGTGGATATATGTACTTTAACCTGGATAGAACAATTGGGATCCAGAACAATTGGTAGCACGCTAAAAGTGCGAAATTTAGTTCGGTTTAGGCTTGAAGGCTTACATGTTTGCTTGAATAGCATTTTGTAGTACACGTATTTTAATCCACATGTTTGTTTACAAACAACGCTTCTAGCCACGCGTGCGGGGTTTACACTAAAAATAACAAAGCGCCCCGAGGTTTTACTTATCCATTTCGGGGCCCCACTGAGCTTTATAGTTACAGCGACGGCGCATAACTATAAATAATTTACATAGCTATTTATAACTCGGTAAAACCTATAATAAAAATACGGAGGGGCGCACTAAGGTGCAGTGTTTATGAAACAAATTTAAGATATTGTATATATAAAATGATAAACTGCCCCAATAAACGGCTGTACATTACAGACGGAAAATTCATATAGTTTTACTATATTTTGCGTGAATCGCATTACTTATAAAGTATTCTTGACTTGCAGGCAGAAAAAGGCGTAACGGAATGCCCTACGGGCGCCCCGACACAGTTAGACTCGACACATTAGAGAAAAGTTTGCAGGAGTTTTCCTCGGTTGCAAGGAAAGTCAGCGAGATTGGGAGGACGGTAGAGTGCCTTTCTACGGACGTTTCCTCGCTTGAAAATTTTTGCGCCTGCCAAATGACGGTTTACATCCGAAGAGGCAATTTGAGAATTATTTTTTCTGCTGTTGAAAATTATTGCGCCTGCAAATGAGGGACTACTTCTGGAGATTGTAGTTAGCAGGGCATAGACGTGAGAATCATGCTAACAGTATTTATTTGGGACTGAAGTCCCAAACAAATAAAAATAAATGGTATTAGTCTGGTTCATCACATTCTTAAAAAATGCTGATTTTTTAAAAAAAAAATTTGAAATGGTAAACCATCCAGAACATGCCCCTACATGGAAATTTTTCTTGTTGCATACAAATATAACCTGCGGCCCAAGGCCGCAGGTTAACAATAACTATATTTTCAAGTAAATTCACAGTTGGTTATTTGTCAGATCTCATAAAGGACCTTCAAATTCTTTGAAAGAAAGACTAATTATGTAGTATCCAACAAGTGTTGAAACCTTTATAACCTTGTAAACAAATGTATAACACATCAATAAAAACTAACTTTGCCCGACTGTAACGGTTTCGTTTTAATAGAAAATGCCTTTTTCAGGAACATTAATGCTGATTACACTGTAAGCCTATTCGATTCAGTATAGGCCAACTATTCGATTTTTGTCAAATTTGGCCTGTATGCATAGTTTAAAATTTGTATGCCGATTTAACACGTCTATTCATACTGATACGAATGTTCTGGCTTTGTTATGTGTAACAAATGAAAGGAAATTGTAATTTTAATTCATTTCAATTTCAGAATAGTCATGGACCAGTATCAATGCTACCCCTGCAGTTGTTTTACAACTTTTCCGGAATAAATAGATCATACTTCAACACTCCGTTCTGCCTGCTTATTACAAATAAAACAAAAATTTCATTTAAAAACTTTTTCCCTCTTAATAAAAAACTTTCAAATCATTCTCAGAACCAAATCATAAGCTATTTTGAAGAATTAGAGACGTGGAAATTGAAAATTTCAAAATGTTTATAAGCAGGAATGCGTGTAATATGTGCAGTTATTATTCAATTGCAGTTGGAATATAACTTATTATACTCGGAATAATCTTCAGGCGGTGAGTGATCTTGCCCTTATTTCAAGTATTAATGTTGTTGGTTTAAAGGTGATCCATTAAATTAAAAAAAAATGATCATACAGAAAACTGAAATATACTTAACAGCTTTTCAGAGTAATCAATTTCATTGATTAAGAACTTTTTGTTCTTTTGAAAATCAATTATATCATCTCACAACTTTAGGCATCAGATGATATCAGAACAAAGATGACGTGGCATCTGTACGGTGCATAGTGGTATTTTCTGCTGACATGTAAGAACAATTAACCATCACTGGTTGGTTGATTTGTAACGTAAACGAGTTTAAACATCGTGTTTATATATAATGAAAGGTAAACTGGTTGTCAGATTTACTATGCTGGTTGCAAGATCCTTTGGCATTGAAGTGATAATGATGTTATGACGTAAAATCGCGCTTTTTGTAGACGTGACTGTAATTTGCGTAGAGACGGTAAAATTATCTAGTCAATACATTCAACAATCTTACGACTCGTGTCAATGACTGCAAGTGGGAAAATCAGACCACGTGGTGGTCTTCAAATACATCGAAATATGTATTTGTGACTTATACCTCCCTTGATGAAATGTTAAAATTTAATCAATTTAATAAATTTATATCAAACATAACTTTTGTTTTACACGTTTGCAAACTGACAGTTGTCACTATTTAAATTTCATTCAGATATAACTAGGGTTGACAAAGTTATGTATAAATACATCAGTGAGGATTTAGAAAAAGTTGCTGATTATAATATCAAAGTTTGCGTTACAATTCAGAACATATTTTTATTGAAAGTACAACATATGAAAGAAAAGACTCACACGCCTGTCAATAACGTACCGTTGATAGATTTAGCATTTAATTTGGGTTAATAGACACATTCCCTGCAAAAAATGTTTGTGGGGTTTAGAGGGGAACATGGGCTCCAAACAAGCACTTGTGCCATTGGATAAAATATATATTGCAAGGGGTGCTTTAGGATGTAATTTACCACAAATAACTCTTTCCTTATCGCAATTCAAGTATCAAACCAAATATATTATGTATCATTTAAATGAGTACCTTGAAAAGGCTTATACGCGTAAGCATTTTGGAATTATTTTTTTAAATAGGCTAACAGTAGTGTTGCGACTATTGGGGCAGGCGGAACTTTAAGCTATCCGAATAGGCGTTAAGTGCATGATTCCAATACATGTTAGATTAAACAATATTGTAACTGTTCGAGGGACATATGCACCATTGCTTATGTAAATACATGCATATAGATTCATAAAACAATCTTTTAGAAGCCATAAGTACTCGATTTCCCTCAGACTGTCAGAAATAACAGACATTTTTGCGTGATTGATGCATCCGTCACTTTGATCAGCAGTGTATTTTTATGAAATGCTAGTGGCTAGTAAAGGACTTTCTGTTGCAGAGACATTTATTATACGCTGAAAAAGTGTGTAAAACAGGTTTATTTAATGCAAAAAGACTGACAAAAACATGAAAAACTTACTGCTGTTTACTTCAAAAATCTGTCGAAAATGGAATGGTACGCTTAGTTATGAGCGACATCCGGTTGAGGCGGACAGGAGTCAATACACTGTGAAATTTGTTTAAACCTTTAGTACTCAACTAATGGTAAAAGACAAAAAAATCATAATGGCAAATCAAAATGCACAACATGTGTAGTTGAGGATATACCATATGATATGCGACATATTTGTACTATACCTTTGTGCTGTCACAGGGAAAAGGGGGAATAACTATATTGTCAATGCGTAGTACTTTATTTCACAGAGAGTTTCCAGAGATGTTACATTGACTAGGATTAACTGAAAATACACAAATATATCTTTCAGTCCTAGAAATACATTAATATTATGTCTAGAAATATCAATATCACATACATCTATTATATTCATTCAATAATGCAAGAAACTGATTATCAAATAAAGATCGAAAAACAATTATTTGCCTTCAGAAATACACAGAACCTTACAAAGCATTATGTAGCATTTTTCAGTCAAGGGAAGCAACTGCTACAAAAATTATCAAATTTGACACAATGGATGATCTCCCTTGAATTAACTACACAGGAAACTTAAACAGTCATTTCTTCAAATCACCAAACAAGAGTGTACATGTAAACAAAAAACAAACATGTAAACAAATGAAATAGCATAGACTAGTCGCATATATTGACTAGATCAAGTATTCAATTATGTACATACCATATAAACAGGCATAGCATAAATCCAATAGACAATTAAGCCAAGGGAGACAACCGTATTTTCTACCAAAACTGAATTAACCAAATTATGTACATATCAAGTAAGTTTGTCTGCTAAAGTAACGTGAACATTTACAATACATTTCTCAACAATGCAGAATGGGTAGGCACTTTTTATGACAATGATATACAGCAGAATGCAATTACGTTTATTTTACACCACGGGTGACAATGTGCGCAGTAAAATGCCAGAACCAGACAAATCAAAACTGCACGTAAAACAATGCATGACAGTAATTGTACTTGTCATAAGATTGAATATATATGCATAATACATCATATATACTAACCAAAAATAATATATCCTCCAAAATAAGCACAGGAAATTGTCATTTATAACATAGAAAAATTAATGTATTGTTAATGTAATTCTAGCAAAACATGGCAGCATCTAATGTAGCCGTGCCGCGACCAATCAGAAATAAAAAAAACAGAATGGTACTTTCAGGAAGCAATCTGCCCAAATTAGTCTAGCCCTCAAGTAAAATTGGCGCTCACAAATCTGATAAAGGTTTTTTGATGGTGGAGTCACTGACTTTGATTAACAATCATTAAGTTAATCTTCTATAATATACTCATGAAGATTCTTAACACAGGCTATTGATTGAGACTTTGGAATTTCTATCCATGCCTCTTTGCCTTATTTTTCAACCATTATTAATTTATAAGGTAAGGCTTTTAAAAGTGCAGATAAATGTACATGAACATCATGGTGATATTTTACAATTATGATTTTTTAAAAAACAAATGCATTTACCTCTAAACAATCATAAAACGGAGTATTTTCAGCCAGTACCGACAACACTTGCTTTCTGTAGACAGGAGTGGTGGCCAGATAGCATGAACATAGAGTCAGATAATTCCTTCTTGATTTCCACGACAGGTTTGGTAATTTGCTGCTGTAGTAAACTCCCTTCGCCTGAACAAAGTAATATTAAGTAAGCTGCCGTTTTAGAGTATGAAAGCAAAGTTATTTAAATTATTTGAATGTACATGTCATGATGAAAAATGCCAGTTCCATCATATGCTTCATCATAATTATTATAGAAGAATGTGTGGTCAGTTTGGACACAGGTTCGTGTCATGATTTGCTGTGATTATATTTGTTCTCTGTGTATATAATACTTAACAAACAAAACATAATTCTGAGATCAATATAGACCTTTACAGACTGGGCATTCTCAGCTAGAATGGTATATGGCCCAAAGCGAAGCTGACCGACCAGTCCGTAAACTTCCATATTGACCGTTTTATTTGTTATTTTATACCAAATCTAAGTATTTAAACAAGACTGCGTTCAATAAACGCTTATGCCCCTGTGGAAGCCATGTCCATAAAAAGCTAAGTCAATCAGGGGCCATTATTCAGTTAAAATGTTTAATAGTGTTACATGGCTTTGAACTATAAGGGGCTTATGATGGTAAACGAATAATGCCACATTTGAAAGCAGTGCCTTGATCGACTTCATGTGTGATCTGGTGATACAGATGTTATGGTTCTTTGTCACTGCACTTCTCCAAGTTGCCATCTATTCATATACCAAGTTTCAAGTCAATATCTTAAACCCTTTTGAAGATACACTCCTGTCAAAATTTGATTCTGAAAATACTAAAGGGGAGATAATTCAAAATTTAAGACAGACAGAGTTATGGTTCTTGGTCATTGCACTTCTCCAAGTTGCCATCTATTTATATTCCAAGTTTCAAGTCAATATATTAAATTGTTTTGAAGATATACTCAGAGCAAAATTTGACTATAAAAAAACACTAAAGGGGAGATTATTCAAAATTTAAGACAGACAGATTATGGTTCTTTGTCAATGCACTTCTCCAAGTTGCCATCTATTTATATTTCAAGTTTCAAGTCAATACGTTAAATAGTTTTGAAGATACGCTCCAGACAAAATTTTATTGTAAAAATACTAAAGGGGAGATAAGTTTAAGTCCAAAATTAGGTCAAGGTGAAGGTCAAAATGGAGTCAGGTGATACAGGCGTGTGGAGAGTGGTCATATACAACATCCATGCAAGTATGAAAGCTTTGTAGCAAGCCATTTTAATGCTAGAAGAAACGGTCAATTTGGGTTAACCAAGAATTTTACCTTTCAATAAGTCTAAGTCCAAAATTAGGTCAAGGTGAAGGTCAAAATGGAGTCAGGTGATACAGGCGCGTGGAGAGTGGTCATATACAACATCCATGCAAGTTTGAAAACTTTGTAGCAAGCCATTTTAATGCTAGAAGAAACGGTCAATTTGGGTTAACCTGGCCGGACGGACGAACGGACGGACGGACGGACGGAAGGACAGACGGACGGACAGGTGAATTACTATATGCCTCCCGATCTATCGATACGGGGGCATAAAAATCCCCATTTGAGTTCCTGCATAGACCTTTCTCCATCAAATATGTCCGGAATACAATAACATGTGTGTTTGGTGGATTGTTTAGAGTCAAGGTATAATTTATTGGTAAAGGTTATGTAAATAAAATAAATAAATTCTGTAAATATACTATGTTTTGCATATATTGTTATACATCTCATTTGCATTATGCGTATAATATTGACCGGATGACGTTGACATTGAAAAAAGAAGGGAATATGCAAATGAGGTATAAATTTTGAAAAATAGTTGTAAAAATAAGTAAAAATTTTGAAAACAATGCGTCATATTAGCGCCTTGGAGGGGTTACGTAAATGTCAATCATTTCTATAATTTCAATCCGATTTGATTGAAATTAACACATATCATGTAATATAAAACTATGGTATATTTTTCTAACAGCTGTTTGGGAACTTATATAGGATGGAATTCACAATAGTAATAGATCTAGTCATTTGAAAAGAATTTAAGTGTAATTTTTTACCCAGACATAAAAAATCACAGATGACACTCAAGCACTCCAAGGCTTTATCCCGGTATCCCTGTGTTATCTTGATAGATTCACATAGTTTTCCTTCTATCCGGCTGGTGATCGGCGGTGATGAGGCAGCCAAGGCTTTATCCACCGGTATCCCTGCTTGTCTTGTTAGATTCACATAGTTTTCCTTCTATCCGGCTGGTGATCGGCGGTGATGAGGCAGCCAAGGCTTTATCCACCGGTATCCCTGCTTGTCTTGTTAGATTCACATAGTTTTCCTTCTATCCGGCTGGTGATCGGCGGTGATGAGGCAGCCAAGGCTTTATCCACCGGTATCCCTGCTTGTCTTGTTAGATTCACATAGTTTTCCTTCTATCCGGCTGGTGATCGGCGGTGATGAGGCAGCCAAGGCTTTATCCACCGGTATCCCTGCTTGTCTTGTTAGATTCACATAGTTTTCCTTCTATCCGGCTGGTGATCGGCGTGATGAGGCAGCCAAGGCTTTATCCACCGGTATCCCTGCTTGTCTTGTTAGATTCACATAGTTTTCCTTCTATCCGGCTGGTGATCGGCGGTGATGAGGCAGCCAAGGCTTTATCCACCGGTATCCCTGCTTGTCTTGTTAGATTCACATAGTTTTCCTTCTATCCGGCTGGTGATCGGCGGTGATGAGGCAGCCAAGGCTTTATCCACCGGTATCCCTGCTTGTCTTGTTAGATTCACATAGTTTTCCTTCTATCCGGCTGGTGATCGGCGGTGATGAGGCAGCCAAGGCTTTATCCACCGGTATCCCTGCTTGTCTTGTTAGATTCACATAGTTTTCCTTCTATCCGGCTGGTGATCGGCGGTGATGAGGCAGCCAAGGCTTTATCCACCGGTATCCCTGCTTGTCTTGTTAGATTCACATAGTTTTCCTTCTATCCGGCTGGTGATCGGCGGTGATGAGGCAGCCAAGGCTTTATCCACCGGTATCCCTGCTTGTCTTGTTAGATTCACATAGTTTTCCTTCTATCCGGCTGGTGATAGGCGGTGATGAGGCAGCCAAGGCTTTATCCACCGGTATCCCTGCTTGTCTTGTTAGATTCACATAGTTTTCCTTCTATCCGGCTGGTGATCGGCGGTGATGAGGCAGCCAAGGCTTTATCCACCAGTATCCCTGCTTGTCTTGTTAGATTCACATAGTTTTCCTTCTATCCGGCTGGTGATCGGCGGTGATGAGGCAGCCAAGGCTTTATCCACCGGTATCCCTGCTTGTCTTGTTAGATTCACATAGTTTTCCTTCTATCCAGCTGGTGATCGGCGGTGATGAGGCAGCCAAGGCTTTATCCACCGGTATCCCTGCTTGTCTTGTTAGATTCACATAGTTTTTCTTCTATCCGGCTGGTGATCGGCGGTTATGAGGCAGCCAAGGCTTTATCCACCGGTATCCCTGCTTGTCTTGTTAGATTCACATAGTTTTCCTTCTATCCGGCTGGTGATCGGCGGTGATGAGGCAGCCAAGGCTTTATCCACCGGTATCCCTGCTTGTCTTGTTAGATTCACATAGTTTTCCTTCTATCCGGCTGGTGATCGGCGGTGATGAGGCAGCCAAGGCTTTATCCACCGGTATCCCTGCTTGTCTTGTTAGATTCACATAGTTTTCCTTCTATCCGGCTGGTGATCGGCGGTGATGAGGCAGCCAAGGCTTTATCCACCGGTATCCCTGCTTGTCTTGTTAGATTCACATAGTTTTCCTTCTATCCGGCTGGCTATCAGCAGTGATGAGGCAGCCAAGAAGACATTCAAAGGTTCAAGTTTGGAAGCGTGGTCAACCACTGAGTCAATAGAAATCTGACTTGAAACTGTGTTCACCTGGCTTTCTTGGCTGCGTAAATCTTCGTCTTTATAGTACAAATATATCTACAGAATAAATCAAAACATGGTGTAAAGTTATAAATTAGAAATCTCTATTTTACAAAATGCAAAAATTGGGAAGAATTAATTAAAAAGGTGTAACATCTGAAAAAGTAGCTAAAAATGACTTTCAAAATATCAACATGATACAGTATGATCAATTTGATACTGGGTTATTAGGTTATGCAATACACAGTCATACATGACATTGAGATATATGAACTTTGATGTGGGGAGCGGTGGCCTAGAGGTAGGGCGTGCGCTTCGGGATCGAGAGCTCCTGGGTTCGATCCTTCTCTGGACCACTGGTTAACTTGTCTGAGCAAGACCCACATGCTCCACTCCACCATGGTGTAAAATGGTACCTGTGAGGGCAGTCTCTATTCCTGGGCACCGCAGATCGAGGTTGACTGCCACACCACAGGAGTGAAATAGTCTCCCCAGGGAGACACGAGTGTAGGTTTCCATAGGTAGCTCAATGATCAGGGGAAGTTGAAATGTCAACAGCTGAAAAGAGCCCTAGAAAATTGATAACTTAACTTATGTAAGCAGATGCATTATAGACCAGTAATTATCGTAAAAAATACAAACACTTTTAACAAACACAGAAATTGTCCTCCTGTTCAAGTTTTATGAAGCTAATTTGATGATCATATGAAATTGATTGCCAATCACTGTATAACAAACCTCCTGGATTTCTGATATAAGTTTGGGAGATCTGCGAGGTCTAAGTTGTGTGTCTTCCATTGACATTGAAATTTCCTGCAAGGAATAAAAAGATTTACGCATATTAAGCTTATTACAGCCTTTTAAAATGCTCAGTCAATATTGGACTCAAAAAGGTCCCCATTTGAGGTTTAAACATCCCCTTCTCGTACATTGGTTGAGGGCAATTGTAATGTTACTCCAAATCCAGCTTACAAAAAAATAATCAGCCGAGTGTTGTACCTTCCTATATGAAGTATTTTTTGTGTTTGACCAAGTTTCATAAAGATTATGCCAAAATGAGTGACTAGCCATAGTGGGCGGACAAACTGACAAATGATTACAAAATTAATTTTACAATTTCATCATAATAAGAACGTAACATAAATATTTAAAACATTGGTTGAAAGAAGTTATTGCATGGATTTGACTTTCTTTGCTTAAAAATGGATAACCTTTTTTTATATTTACCATATCATCTGATTGACTGTGAACATTACATATCTTCATTCTCCAAAATAAAAACAACATAATGTAATGGTGTGGTAGAAATAAACACCACATTTCTGGGTGTTATGTATATTAGTATATTCATAATAGGGGTCATAATCGCAAGTTTTAGAATTTAGTGTACTAAAACAAAGGCTCAAACTTGAAATATAATGTTCATACCTTAAATTCATTTTAAAATCTAGTTAACTTAATAAGTCCTGACATATTGCACTAAACATAAACAATTTGTGTTAATTACCTTTGGAACACTTGGAGCTATATTCTCCTTCATGTCAGAGTTCTTCACCAGATCTACCGTTATGTCAAGTATTGGCATTTCCTTGTCCTGATAAAGAACATAAACTCAGAATTAAATGAATGGAGTAACACAATTAAGATTATGCATCAGTCATGTGTAACCAGTCATCCATCATCTGGTAGGGAAACAGGATGCTGGTATACTATTTAGAACCATATCTCTAAGCCTCACCTGTTGCACATTGGTCTAGGTATCAATACAACTTACATTCTGACCAAGTTTCATGAAGATTGGATGAAGACGATGACCTCTGCAGTGTACACAATGTTTTTCTAAGATTTGACCTAGTGATCTAGTTTTTGACTCCATCTGATCCAGTTTCAAACTTGGCCTAGATTTCATGGAGAACAACATTTTGACCACGTTTCATGAAGATTGGATCAAATTGGTGACATATAGAGTGAACACAAGTTTTTCCCAAGATTTGACCTAGTGATCTAGTTTTTGATCCCACATCACCCAGTTTCAAACTTGGCCTAGATGTCATGGAGAACAACATTCTGACCAACAACAGTTGCCTCTAGAGTGAACACAAGCTAATTGTTGACAGATGGACAGACGGCAGACGAAGAGTGATCACTATGTGACAGGTGAGCTAAAAATAGGAATGTTTGAAAATACCTGGTACATAAAGCAGCAATTCACAGAATAATGTATGGCTCCAGTATAAATCCAATCTGCCAACACATTTTTGAAAACAAAAATGCTTTTCAAAAAGGTACCAAACTTTTGGAACTCGGTCTACTAGTAATAGTATTTAATTTGGCATTTGTGAATTGTACCCATGGCAACATAGTAAGATCATAGTAAATTCAACACCAAGACTGTGAACTAAGAAAACTGAAAACATGCATGAAACTGATTCACTCTACAAACAAAACATAAAATCTGTGTTTCAAAAGATGCTAACAGCACTTGAAAAAAGCACAATTTTTACTTGAAACAATCACACCAATAACACCCATCTCAAAATGCAAGCTATTTATCATCTTATCTTGAAAGTATCTTTTTGGTTTATGCCCTGTCCTTTGCCAAAGTAACATATGGTAACACCGCCTTCTAAGACTGGCTTTTGATTTAAAAAAAATTCACATTATGTCTATTCACCTTGTTATTTCTTATTCATCCTAACAAAATTGTACTACAACCCGGTAAGCTAACACTTTCGACAAGATCTTGTATAGCTAGTTTGCGATAGAAAAAAATCGTGTTTTTTAAATATTTCTCTGTAATAACTACACCTACAAGTATGAAATTTTGCACGAATAAATGAAATATATCTACCTAATACACACTGAAATTTCAGCAACATCAGAAATGAATTAAAAAAGTTTTGTTCATAAGTTCTATGTAACATATTTGTAGTTTTGTACGAAAAATCAAGTTAGAAGACTTGATACTTGAAACAGCTAATTGTACGGTCATGTGATACGCATAACGGTATATTTACTATTTGCAACCTACTTAATTTACCACATACGAGGCCCGTCCATGAATATGACGAAGTACATGTTATTGCTGTACATTGTTTACAAGCGACACACCTAAATAAACCGAATCACAAGGGCCTCCTAAGTCTTGTCTTTATAACCTCAATCTCAATCCCGCCGATCACGGATTGTAGCGGTTAAATAATTGATAGTAAATCATCAATGGAATACCAGATTACCTCCCTGCGTTAAACTGTAAATACTCATGTAATTTCAATATGTTATAAAGAATAAAAGTCTTTTAATTGGTGACTTAAAATTATTAAATTCAAAATGGGAGTAGGTAGGAAGTTATTGTAGTTCTGTGTAATTTTTTAACAAAATCTGATAAATAGATTTTCAGATATCTTTAAAAAACACGATTTTTTTCTATCGCAAACTAGCTATACTTTGTGCATAAATTCATAACATACATCATACACAATTTTTTTTTGTAAAATTGTGGCATGGTATCTACAACAAATTTTTCCACCATAGCTGGCATAAAACTTCAAGAAGCATTTATAAACAACATGGACATATTTCAAGGCATATAAAATTCTACAGTATTATGATATTGTTATTAGACAGTTTAAAGTTATTTTAAAAAATGCTTTATGTAATTTGAAAAAGCAGTTATAGATTTAGTTTTTTTTACATAAATTGCATTGCAAGTGCGATATATTACAAATACATGGATCATATAATAAAGCAAAATGGTGAAAAATAAGCATTAACATATTAATGCATTGACAGTAACTAAAAATTCACTGAAACTACCGGTATATCCCACTTTGTCCTTATTGCAAACAAATTATCGGTATAGATGGAAAGTACTGGCAAGATATAAGCAACTTCTGTGACCTGCTTTAGTTAATCACTGGTAAGTATTGTCATGAAATAATTTAAAACATTTGAAATTGTGATAATATTTCAGTGAGAAAATTGTTTGCATGTGCGTAAAGTTTACCAAAATATCAAGAAGATCTACAAAAGGGCCCAAAATTAAGATCAGAAAAGACAATATTTACATGGATCATTTACTAATTTGTCATTTGTCTAATTACAAGTTTGACATATTTGACTGACTGATTTAACTTTACTAATCTGATGATCATCTGTGGTTAAAATATGTTAGAATATACACAAATATAGGTAACATGTAAGAAAATGGCAACTATCGAACTTATGAGAAAACAACCTCCATCTTAACAACAAGGACAACATGTTTAGTGCCTAAGTCACAATTTGTCTTCCTGACTACAATTATAACAAAATATAGTTGGTAAATGAGTCCATAAGAAAATAGGATGTAAGTCTGTTATGGGTGTAAAATAAGCGCACATCCCTACACAAAACTTAAAATATTGTTCTATTGACAAAATTCAGCTTATAAAATTTCAAATAACAATACCTAAGTCAATAATTCAAGATTTTTTATCAAATAAATTTTATTTTGCTCAGAAAAGGTAATTATTTCTGGGTTAATCCAGAATTGTAGAATATTTTAGCAGGGATTATATCATTCGATATATAATGAAGAGCTCCTGATTTAGTGAACACAATCAAGTATTTGACTTTTTCGAAATTTCAGAGTCAATAAGATCCACTGCACAGTGACATGTGTAATTCTGTAAATAACCAATTTAACTATTTGTGTCCTTTTATGACCATAAATTACATTTTACGGTAGACAAGCTTACATATCTAACTAAATAAATTACAGACAAATTGATCATTTTAAAAGCATCATATTGGGAAACATACTTATACAATATATTTAAATATTTTGCTGGGGACTATCTAGAGGACACTTAAAAATAATTTGATTTCGCAGAAAGTAAGTGTCGGGTGGGTTACACATTTTTAAAGGTCTTGGAAATGACTGCATGTTTTATGATCACCAGGGATGAACTTCTGCTGGATGAGTAGGTGTCAGCAAGTAACGTCATTGTGACGTCGTTGACGTCGGACTTGCGGCGATATTCATAAGTATGTCTCATGAAAATGTTCATATCTCCAGAACTATTATGTGCATTGTTGTGAAATTTAGTCATCATATTCAAGTTAGACTGAAGTTACGGTGTGAAAAATTTCGTGGTTTTACTGACATTATATACAATTTTACAGCATCAGAGACATTACTTTTGGATATACCCATGTATAATCAATAACAGTGCTTAAGCAAAATCAGTATAAATAATGCAACTTGTACAAGTCTACCAAGGTCTACTCAAGTCTATACAAAATGTACGGTAATACATATGGCAATAATATTAACAAATTAATTTCTAAATTAAATAATAATGATTATGTCACAACTATCTGCAACAGGTGACAACTGGTTGAACTTTTCTTTAAATTCAAGGGAAGTAACTGAGTAAATATAGAATTCTACATTCTATGTAAAATTACATGTGCAATCATATAGATTTCAATATAATCTAATTCGCACAAAATGAATAAACTTCAAACAAAAAAGTTCTGTTGGTCGAAATCAGAAACTTTTGATGTGGAATTAAAATGTATTTCTGCCCTTTTTGTGTAAATTAAAAGCATGTTAAAGTATTTATTGTAATTCCTGAAAATGTTATTTACAAAAACATGCTAGAAATGTATACTAAGTTCTTTTAGAATTGATCTCAAACATATACAATATGAAACTGACAAACTGTAATATAAAATAACTAGCATATAATACATGAGCATCAAATAAATTGCACGATACATACATTGGTAATGAACGGTGAGCATTTCATGCAAATCTAATATATATAACAGTCTAGTCACGGACAAGCATAATGGAGACAATTAAAGTTCTCGTCTCCTCCAGTAGCAATATGTCTACATGTGATCCTAACCTACTCAATTAAGGGACATAACTATACTCTAGAAGCAATATAGTCCAGTCATTGAAGCTAAAAAATATGGTCAACCTGAAACAAATTGCAAAACAGAGTTTCTTTGCATTTTCATCATCTACAGACTATTATCAACTACAGACAAAACGTCAAATATGCGAGTTCAGGGGGAAAATATAAAAAAATCGACATGTTTAAGGTCACTTTTGGTAGCAATTTCAGCATTTTCCTTATTTCATACTACATGGGGAATTTTAAGTTCTAATAATTCCCGTGTAAGTCGTTAAATATTTACTAATTTTACCTTAAAGCTTATATTTTCTGAAAGATACAACCTTCTTCTATCAAATACAAATATTGATTTTATCATCAGACAATTTACTTTTCATATATATGCCAGTCTATGTGTTGGTATACTACCCATTCAAATGTCGACAAAATGACTCAAAATAGCACTTGGAAGGGGAAACAAAAGTTTTATTCATTTCTTTAATATTAATCCAATTTGTTTAAATTTTACACATATCATGTGTTGTATACATGTGTGTCTAATGGAAAAAGGATATTTGTGTTTGGACAGTATACAATAATGACAATATACAAATTGTACACGAATCTATCGATTCGGTAGAAATAGTGATTGTTCTCTTTGTCTGTTCGTCCACAATTGCATTTGTATTCACAATTTTGACTTTATGATTATGAAACTTGGTCAGAGTGATCATCTGAACAAAATTTAGGCCAATGCAGAAAATAGATGATCAAGGGTAAAAAACTAGGTCACTAGGTCAAATTGAAGCAAAACCTTGTGTAGTCGCTAGAGGTCATAATGTTGACCTTATATTTAAGAAACTTGGTCACAATAATAATATCAACAAAATCTAGGTCAAAGTTATAAATTGGGTCATCCGGGGTCAAAAAGTAAGTCGCTAGTTAAAATCAAAGGAAAACGTGTTATTACAAATTTCACAATTTTGGTCTAATATTTATGCAACTTGGTCACAATGCTCATCTCAAAACTTCTAAGACAAGTGCGTTATTGAGTTATTTGGGTAAAAAGTAGGTCATTAAGTTGAAATAAATAATGAGATTTTTTGGCTTAAGAAGGTTTGTCTATTATTTGACCTAGTGACCTAGTTTTAACTCGTGATAAGTAAATATTGAATTTGACCTACATTTTGTCTTCATGATCCATGTGACATGGTTTCATAAAGATTAGGTAAAAAGGGCGCCATCTAAAGATTTGTTCTATAATTTGGCCTAGTGACCTAGTTTTTAACTCAGATTAACCCAATTTCATACATGACCTTGATTTTTGTAAGGTGATCATTGTGACAAAACCTCACGAGTGTAAGGTCGAAATTGCGACCCCTGGTGACTATATCTTGTTTTTTCTATGTTTTGACCTAGTGACCTAGATTTTGGCTCCGGTTAACTCAAAATTTTATTTTATCTAGATTAGCTTCCGATGATCATTGTTGCCAAGTTTCATAAAAATCAGACCAAAATTGCGACCTGTAAGCACGATGTAAAAATAAGTTACTGGTACAAGTCAAGATTTAGTTACATCAAAAGTGACAAATATCGCGAAAACATGTGACAATTCAATATATTTGTAAATATCTCAAAAAGTCCCATGAATATTCAATTAGGACATTTTGTACATTGCTAAGGATAGCTTTACGCACCATATAAACACAAAACTGTTTGTTTTGCAATTAGTTTGAGGTTAAAAGTTAAAATGACTGGACTAATAGCAAATCATAAATAAACAAAATTAATTATAAATACACACACAAGTTTTGTGCAACACTCTCAATATACAGTTATAAGCAAGTCCTGTCTTACAATAAAATTGATATTGTAGCAAGTTAATAAATTTCTTAGATATGATTTTATCAAAATAAATTGGTGTAATGTTACTCTAAATACTGAGTAAGCCTGTTTATGTATTGAACTATGTCACGATAAGTTGATGACTTAACAATAATACGATGTAGATAGGGTCAGTCAAGAAAAACTGAGAGTTGTTAAATTAAGTCTTCAAAATGTATTTATAATTATATTTTCTACCAATTGTCAACAACTATTATCCATTGCGAATATTCTAATGAATTTCGTGATCAGATATAGGCGTATGATTAAAGTTGCCAAGCAACCAAAGAACATCACTAATGGGTATGCGTTCACGCCAGCGACTGGGAGACTCATTTTGTCTTTAATTTGAAAAGTTATTTCAACTTAATATAGCGTAATTTAGTACAACCAACATGTGTATCTTGTATAATCGTATATATCAAATAATAATGTGTTTGTTACAGAATGGTCACTAATGCTGTATTGTTTAGTTGCCTAGGAACTATTTTACCCATCTTTTATCGATTTTATCGGCATGTGTTCTTTGCGTTGCCATGGCATTCTAAAACTAATCACTGAATTCACAATTTCGATTTTCTCGGCATGTGTTCTTTGCGTTGCCATGGCATTCTAAAACTAATCACTGAATTTACAATTTCTGCTCAGGACAATTATGAATGTAACTAATGGAGTCCAGTGACCGTATTAGAAATAAAAATTATAACTTTGCTTTATGAAAACATCAGGCGTTCTTTTGGGTGGGGTAAAATTGTGGTCTCAATACCAACAAATAAATGTACAATTAATAGTTCCATCAAGTATATTTTCTGTATTGGAGGAACAAATCAACCATAATTAAGTATATCTGATAGATGCATGTATTACAAAATAAAAACGAAGTTTGAACATATTTGATATAACTTTATGCTTCCATAGCAACGTACAAATGTGTTCTACAGGCAGCGTGAATACATGTCTTCGAGTTGTCTTCTTCGGTTGCCAGGCAACAATTATCAAATTTTCATACCCAATATTGGTAAACGCCTTAACATCGATGAGATTTCATATTTCAGGATAATGTATAGACAATATACAAACACATAATCTCCTGATTATTATTCACTAACTCTCAGGTTTCTTTACTGACCCTAGTATATCTGCACAGCAGTTTTATGAATACTGTACATATACAAGGGTTGTACCAGAATTACATAGACTTTTGTCATACCTTCCAAACCATTCATCATACATCCAAATAATTTTGTGTGGAGTACGTGACATTTCAAAGCCGTATCTTATTTGTATCAAATTCTGCAGCTTCCGAGGATAGATAGGGGTACGGTATGCGGGGCACGTCAACGAAACGTCACGACGTCGGCGGAAATTCCAGGATAAGTGAAGCTCCTAACTGTGTACATTGTAGCCATAAAGATGGACACAACCTTACACAAAACTTACAAATGTCTATTTACTACCTTAAATGTGATGAAAGTTCCAATATATTACCAGTAATGGCGCATATAACCCTTATAATAGAACGTCGATCCAAGTCGATGTGGTCCTTGAAAACGCTTGGTGAAGTCGCATTCGCCGTTGGTTTATTCGATCTCGACCACAATTGATGTGCTTGTGTTGTTTGAAAATCAGGTAACTCGATACAAGAGATTTAGAGTCAGCAGGTTCCAACATTTAAAGCGTTTATTCTGGCGTCTTCCGAGGTTCTCACTAAACTTCATGTTGATGCGATTTCCAGCGTATTTCGCTAATGTCATATTTCCACGGGTGACGCGCAGCAGCTGTTGCTTGTTTTGTACCATAAAGCAACAATGGTAACCTTCATAAAGTCTAAAATTATGGCGTATGTTCCAAGGATACTGTGCTAATATGTCACGAAGTCGCGTTCAAATAAGACTTGATATCTGTCAAGTATAAGCAGTTGTATAATGCCAAAAATGTTTTTAAAATTCGCTGCCACGCCTATCCAACTATTGGTTACTATGGTGACAGGTTAAATAGCTTTCTAACATTTTGTTAGAAAATATTTTTATCAATTCTCTTGAAAAGGTTTGAAGTTTTTTCTACTGCAAATTTGGTGATAAAACATGCCTTAATAAACAAGAGGGCCATGATGGCCCTATATCGCTCACCTGATTATAAATGAAGCCCTGCACAATTTAGACTAACAAAGGTAGAGCGTAAATATAGAAACTGGTGACCCCCGGGGCGGGGTCAATTTTGACCCCATGGGCATAATTTGAACAATCTTGGTAGGGGACCACTAGATGATGCTACATACCATATATCAAAGCTTTAGGCATTGTAGTTTTAGAGAAGAAGATTTTTATATGTCTTCCCTATATAAGTCTATGTAAAACTGGTGACCCCCGGGGTGGGGCCAATTTTGACCCCAGGGGCATAATTTGAACAATCTTGGTAGGGGACCACTAGATGATGCTACATACCAAATATCAAAGCTCTAGGCATTGTAGTTTTAGAGAAGAAGATTTTTATATGTTTTCCCTATATAAGTCTATGTAAAACAGTGACCACCGGGGCGGGGCCAATTTTGACCCCAGGGGCACAATTTGAACAATCTTGGTAGGGGACCACTTGATGATCTATACCTCACATGGTGACATAAAAAGTGTATATCGTCGCTTCCACTATAATATCCCGGACCTACATTTTTACGAAATTTTTTTTATTTCATTTTTCGTATCTTATATAATTTTCCGCGTCGTTTCATATAACAACCAGGCCCGTAAGCCAATCAGAAACGGTCTTTTTGGCACTTTTATAAAATACCGGATCTTCATTGGTCAGTATTTCAAACTTATAAAATACAGGAGCTGCAAAAAAAATGCATGTCCGGCATTTTATAACACTTTAAAGCGACATAACTATATAAGACGGTAAATATATAAGTCCGGAAATACAATTTTCATGTAGCTTCGGGTTAATTATAACATGCCTTGTTTAAAATTTCGCATTATAAAACACCGAACCTAACATATTTGCTAATTTCTCATTAAATATCAAGTGTGTATTCAATTTAAGAAATAAAAATCTGTTCGCGTTTATTGTCGGTGAATAAAACACGGGCAGGAGTTCGGATGCGTAAAAATTAAATCACGAGTGCGTAGCACGAGTGATTTAATTTTCCGCATCCGAACGAGTGCCCGTGTTTTATTCACCGACAATATACAAGAACAGAGTTTTTATTTCGATTCTAAATATGATAATATCCCGCACTATTTAACTGCGCGCATTCCATTTTCACCCATTTGACATTGAACATAATTCCACGAAGAAATTGAGTGGCTTATTAGCTGGTACAATTACCTCCCTCGTTAATGAAAACGACCTTCGTAATTTTCTGAAGGAAATACCACAATTTTAATATTTAAACAATTTTAATAACACGAGTATATGGTATCTATTTCATAAAATGAAAAATATAAATGGATTGATTATCAGAAGCTTTAATAAATCTTGGTTTCTAGAGTATATTGGAGTTTCTAAAAATAGATGCGTCATAGATGTAACACTGGATTCTCGTGCAACTCGCCTTGTCATCGTGACTCGTAGTAAATTTTACTATAAAGTTTACGTTCATTCATTCATAAATATGTCAAGTGATACTGGGCGTAAATAGAAACAGCCAATTTGATAGGTATGTTTTATGGGGGCAATAAAACATGGTTCGGTTCGTTCTTTGTGTATTGGATTAATCCGCGATTCGTGTTAGAATTGACAATAAAGCTTGTTTAAAGAATGTTTCAATATGTATATATGTTAATAAATGTTATTGAATATATAGATATTTCGCGAAAAACAGTTTTTTGCTTCTCCTGAAAAGTTGGTGTTTTGTAGGTCCGGGATATTATAGTGGAAGCGACGATATATATAAATTTCTACTTTTCTATCACAGAATAAAGCTTAAATATCCAAAAATTTCATAAGAGGAAAACATTTTACTAACATTTTCTTAACACATGAGCCATGCACAAATGCATGTATCACATTTTCAACGGTTTTAAAATATTTGATATTTGTCTCCGGTATAGCACCTTCTAATGTACTGCAATTTAGAACAGGAATTACTGTTACTAATTAAATACATATCATACCTATAACTATGTGCATCAATCTAAAAGTGAGTATTTTTAACAATTATTTGTTTACATTAACAACATTTGACTAATTAAACATAGCTATATATTGAATTATGACCATAATAATAACTATTCATTGAGGTTTTAAAGCAGTGTTACTGAACTTGGTACTAAAATTGTGATGCATTTTATGGGTGTCAGACCGGCACATCATCACAATTTGCTTGTATCTAACCTATTTAAATGACATAATTATTATTTGTAGCGATAGGTTGGTACATTGATGTAGGGGTGGTCCCATTCTTGTCCTTCATTTTGAATACACCTGAAAACACAATGGAACAGGTCATGCAATATTAAGTCAATATTTTATTGGCAGAAATGTTAAGAATGGATAGATAGATTTATTTCTACATACAATGTACAATTTACGTGACAAAATATATTGCAACATACAATGTTATGGAGACACTCATATGACCATATGGGACAGACAGGCATTGTCTGCAGTAGTATGGCCATGTTCAAGGGGTTGGTATCAACTTAAACATCTATTCAAGGGAAGCAACTCTGTACACAGTAATACGATACTATCCAGCAGGAGTTATCTCTCTTCATACAGCATGATTCATTGAGGCAACTTTATCCAGCTCCCAAAAGCATCCTCAACAAAAAACGAAGATAATGTGCTCAGATTACACTTAACATTGCCATTGCCTGGCACTGTACAGTACAGGTACAAAAGGATATATCTAACCCCCAAGTTGATAAAATGATATAGCTGCCATCAGGTCCAATGGTTAGTGTGCTGGTTTTGTAACCATGAAAATTCAAAAACAATTTCAATTTTCATACAAAAGTTGAGAGATTACTGGATCTTTAGAGGACGGTAAATTATATATTGTATCGGTTATCAAGGAAAAAGTCATATAAATTGACCACAGTATATTACCAGAAAATGCTTCCAACCTGATTAAACAAGACATATGATACAATTAAACACTATTATAACTGTACAATGATGTTATCTGGTAGATTCATTTGCATTAATACCTCAGAGTGGTCCCTGCAAATTATTCGGAAGAAGAAGGATTACCTCGAGTTTCTCTAAAATACAAGCATGCCAGGCACTATGTGGATACAGATAGTTCTCAGTTGTCTGTAGGAAGAGAAAGATAGCGAGGAGACCACTGGCAGATAGTACTACACCGGGTAACAGACAGATACAATACTTCTTCTTACTCGGGTAACATTGATGTCTGTAACAACATCGACACATCTAAAATATACAACATATCTTACATGTTACAACATATCTTAAATCTGACTGCAAACCACTAACTAACTTGTGAAGACACTTTACTCCAGATATGAATTGCTAAATTGATACCTATCCACACTCAGCTTTGTCTTAGAGTAATATCGATTTAGTGAACATGTTTTATAAAATATCTGGTGAAAACACTCATGTTAATAGAGAAATACCACATATATTTCGGGTGTGTATATTTCTTAAATATTGCTTATAATGCAGCTTAATATCTTCGTTTCCATGGTAACAAAGTACTTTTTTATATATATTTTTTGCAATATGGGCTTTTTGTAGGACTATTGTAAATACTATACAGTATCAAAACAATCTGTTGACATGCGTGGACAACCATGTCTGGTCTGGATACATAATAACAATTATTACTACCCGGTATATTGTAGATTCCCCTTGCCATCATTGATGAATGATAAAGATTTTAGATTTGAGCGTAATGTTTTTAAGTGCTAGTAAGTAAGTAAGTAAGTAAAGTCTTTATTTTACGAGGCTAACATATTTACAATAATGCAATCTTCCATATGGGCCTCACCAAGCTTTTATATAACAGAACCTAGATGGATATACAAAGACAAGTTTGGATCAATGATTCAGAGAAGATACAGAGACAATTGAAGAAACTCAGTATGATTGAGAATTTACTTACATCCTCTGTCAGAGATAATACATCAGGAAATTGGGTACCAGTCTCCGCTCCTTCAGGAGTAAAACCAACCTGCAAATATTTGTATACAATGTATTTATGTATACATAGATCATGGACGATAACTCAAGCTTTGTATACAAACATAAAATGTCTAAAAACAACACAATCAGATGGACAGCTAGGTCGCTTGTTTTTAGTATATTGAATAGAAAAAGTAATTTCTTACAAAAGTGTACAAAAATGAACACCAAAAATGCATTTTATTTCATTTGTTTATTGTTAGCAGAGGCTAGAGTTATCACCAGCGGACTATACTTATGATCATTTAAATCAGACCCATATTACCTTAGATATATTTAATGGTCTTATTTATCCTCGCCACTGGATAATCCATATGGGCGAGGCCCCAAGAAGAGTTTTAGTATGTATACTTTTAGTTTTTGGGGGATAGTGCATAATACAGAAGATGCCCCTATTCCAGAAGCACCCCTGGTTCTTTCACATGCCAGTGTGAAGCACCATACAAGGGACCTCGGTTTAAAGTCTCATCCGAAAGACTATTAGTAATTTTAGTTGGCCAACCCGGTGTAACGGTCAGTTTTATCCCCCGCCCAGTTTATCCCCCGGGGGATAAAACTGACTGGGGGAAGACGGGGCCTGTTAGATGTAACGGTCAGTTTTATCCCCCGCCCAGTTTATCCCCCGGGGGATAAAATGGGCCGGCCCGGTTTATCCCCCCCTAGTCCTTTTCTTCCCCACCCCAGGCCTATTCTTCCCCCACCTAAGCAATGTATATTTTAAGGTATTACTGATTATAATGCTACTTTTGATTAAATTAATGTTGTTTCAACTTGAAAATGTGGTTTATTTGTTCTTGAAGTGACTAATCTGTTAAAACGGTTTGATCAAGATTTGGTTCATTATTGCCATTATTTTTGTCTTATTTTATCCCCCGCCCAAGTAAAGTTAATATGATGAGGGGGAAGAAATGGCCTAGTCTATTTTATCCCCCACCTGAGTATAGTTAATACGATGATAGGGGAAGAAATGGCCAAGTCTATTTTATCCCCCGCCAGACTATAGTTAATATGATGATGGGGGAAGAAATGGCCTAGTCTATTTTATCCCCCGCCTGAGTATAATTAATATGAAGATGGGGGAAGAAATGACCTAGTCTATTTTATCCCCCGTCTGAGTATAATTAATATGAAGATGGGGAAAGAAATGGCCTAGTCTATTTTATCCCCCACCTGAGTATAGTTGATATGAAGATGGGGGAAGAAATGGCCTAGTCTATTTTATCCCCCGCCTGAGTATAATTAATATGATGATGGGGGAAGAAATGGCCTAGTCTATTTTATCCCCCGCCTGAGTATAGTTAATACAATGATTGGGGAAGAAATGGCCTAGTCTATTTTATCCCCCACCTTAGAATAATTAATATGAAGATGGGGGAAGAAATGGCCTAGTCTATTTTATCCCTTATATTAATTTTACAAAGGTGGGGGATAAAATAGACTAGGCCATTTCTACTCCATCTTCATACTAATTATACTAAGGTGGGGGATAAAATAGACCAGGCCATTTCTTCCCCCATCATCGTATTAACTATACTCAGGTGGGGGATAAAATAGACTAGGCCATTTCTTCCCCCATCTTCGTATTAACTTTACACAGGCAGAGGATAACATTTACCAGTCTATATCTTCCCCATCATAATTTTTTGGGTGGGGGAAGAAGAGGCTTGGGGTGGGGGAAGAATAGGACTGGTGGGGGATAAAACTGACTGGGGGAAGACGGGGCCTGTTACCTGTAACGGTCAGTTTTATCCCCTGTCCAGTTTATCCCCCGGGGGATAAAACTGACTGGGGGAAGACGGGGCCTGCCGGGATTCGAACCCACAACTCCGAGATCAGTAGTGAATACTAGTCACGTGCTCTACCGACTGAGCTAAGCGGGCATATTACCTTCACTTCTTCACACTTATAAAGGATCTGATGACACTCTGTACAGGGTCATGTCAATGTGAACTTTACATCATCAAATCAAAATGTTTCTCTCACAAATCTGAAAGTGCAGAGAATCTACCTATTGACATCAAAGTGATTCAGATTAGATAACTGGGTGAGACAAGTAATGTTCCTCAGTGACATTTGTGGCGTTCATGTCCTCCACATGTGGAACAGTTATCTGTTGCTTATAGATGCTAGTGCTCGTTGATAACTGATTCCACAAAGATGAGCAAGAGAAACTCACTCCAATTATATAGCTGGAACATTATTAGAAACTGATGTAAACAACTGCATGGCATGAAACAATGTTAAATCTTACAGTAACTTACTAACTACAAATTTCAGGGGCATATATAATGTATAATTTGGGGCAATAAAAACAGTTAAACTTGAAGAACATGCGCAATAATAATCAGGTAATATATATGCCCTAAAATGGCAATTCAGACCAGCAAATTGTTATATGACTTCATCAATAAACTGATACTATGATGCATAAACATACATATAATGTGAAATTGTTTAACCATGTACCCTTGGCTCAAAGAAGACTGGTTTCACTCCTTTACAATCAAACACAACTATCGTCTTGAACTTGTTAAGATTCATAATCATTATAAGGTGTTATACTTTCTTGCATAATATCTGAAAACCAATTAAAAATGGACATTAAAATTATGACAGTATTTTGTTATCGGTACAAAAAAATTAAATAAACGTAAGTTGGTATGAACTAGTTAGTAAGTAGTTGTTTTATTGTCATGCAGCAGTCAGTGGTCCAGGACAAGTAATTATTGTTAAGTCATACAAGTATCTTCTGCAGTAATTATGCATAAGAGTACATAGTACTGCCGAGTCAGGCAAGTAACGTAAGCGGGTTATTTATGCGGGGTGGAAAATTCTGCCATTCTGCGGTCCAAGATCAATTTGCAGAATTAAATCTGCGCAGAAGTTTATCATCTGTAGATAATTTCCATGCAGAATATAATCTCTACTATACATAAAAATAATTATCAAGGGGTACGTATTCACAAGTTAACTGGATTATTGTATAGTTTAGTGCAGTTTTTCTAGTGTCACAAAGGTGTTTATAATTTAAGCGAGCATTGTTTGCACATGTATAGTGATAATTATGTTATAGTGTGATTCACAGTTTGGACTGTAATAATTAATTACAATGTACATAGATCAGACTGCCATTGAAACTGGTGAATGTCAAGTCTTACCATTAAGCAAACAGCAGAAATTTACTCTTGCCATTTTGTGAATCAGCAGAAATTAAAACCAGCAGAAATAAACACACCCATTTTGGGGGCAAAAAAGCAAAATATTACACCCGCAGAAATAACCAGCTATACGGTAGTGAAAAATCCTAAATTCCAAGACTGCAGTTCAACAGGACATGTGAAACCATCTGTTATCTTATAAATAGAATTACCAGATGATTGGTGGAGTTTTGATGATTGGTAGGTGTACTGCCTATAAAGTCAGTATTAAAATAGAAATATTATACAAAATAACGCTGAAATTTAACAAAATACGAAGAACTCTGAGATTACACGACTTTCGATTCCTTTGTTAGCCTCGTTCTGATTCCACGTTTTTGGTCACGTGATCTCTGTTGGATCCCTATCAGGATGTTAGTGGGAGATAAAATATCAATCAAACTTCTACTTCCCTTTTCAAGGTAAGTTTCGTTTAATTTTCCCATTATTGCTTATGTGATCACAAATTGTGGAACATTGTTCTCAAACACAGTATTCTTATCTTTTAATTAAGAAATGTTGATTTTCACGACAATTTATGGTTTTCAAAGACAACTCATGACAGATTCTATAATTATATATCACATGAATTTCCTTATATCTGGGTTAGCATAACCAGTACCTATAGCGTTGTACGTAACACCTGTGGTATAACGTTTAAATGATGTCACTTTATCTAGTAAATTATGTCACTTTATCTCGTAAATGATGTCACTTTATCTCGTAAATGATGTCATTTTATGCCGAAAATGACTTAATTTTTGGCGTCGTTTACAGTATATAGTGGAGTCTTTTCCAGCTGAAAGGTGCATTTTTTCATGCTATTCGAGTCCTATGATATAACGCATGCACACGCATGTACGCACACACAAACACAATTTGAAATGCATTTCACTAAATTTTCTTAATAAATCTCAGTTGTAGGACCTCTAAAACCTCTGAAACTTCATCATTACATAAAGTCTGTTAAATTTTCAGATGTCAACTCCAACAAATAAAGTTTTAATCAACATTAACATAATCACACTATATAGAAATACCCGCCTAAAATGGGTCTACCGGAATTTACGGAACCATGTATGGCGATCAAAATCTGCGTGAAACTGGGATATAGGTACAGTATCAGAAACAATACATGAAATGTGCAGGTATAAATCATGAAGGCTGACAGAGTCTATAAATTGTGAACCAAATAAAATACATCCAATTTTGATGACATAAGTCCGCAGAGTGGATCGTAAGTATGTAATACATTGCTTAAACTCAATTTAAAGTTTATGAAAAAACAAGAGCTGTCACTAGACAGCGCGCTCGACTATTCGCAGCCATTTGTCAGAAAAAATATAAGTTCAAAACAGGCCATTTAAAATTTGTATTATATTGAAACGTGAGTTACGCTACTTAGTTGACTACATGGCAATGAAAGCTAATGTACAATGGTTGATGAGGCATGGCAATTATCTCAACACTGGACTATTAACAAATATTTGTCAGTGAAAATGATTTTAAGACTTCAAGCGGCACTGTACTCTATTCAAGAAATGTGTATGTTTAAAGGGAATTGTATACATCCACTGACATAACAAAGTTTCTACAAAATAATCATATGAGTAAGATATGATTTGTTAAAGGAGTCAATTTTAAAACAATGGTGACAAATTAAAATAATAATGTAGAGGATACAGTCATGTCATACACATAGTTTGCATTAAAAAGTTAAACTTTTCAATGCAATATCATTGATAGTAGGTGAGATATGGTTTAAATGTAACTTGCATGCAAAACTTCAACCAAGGAAACTCTAAGTTAAAAGGGGCATAACTCGAATTAAACTAAAAATGGAGTTATTACAATTGACCAGTACCATTGACTAATGATGATAAACAAGTGTTATAAGTTTCAATGCAATATCATAAATAGTAACTAAGATATGGCGTGAATAGAACTTGCATGTAAAACTTGAACCAATAAACTCCTATGTTAAAAAGGGGCATAACTGAAATAAAAAAATAATAGAGTTGTTGCCCTTGACTGATACCATTGACTGATGATGGTAAACAAGTGTTGTAAGTTTCAATGCAGTATCACGGATAGTAGCTGAGATATGGTCAGAATGAAACTTGCATGCAAAACTTTAACCAAGAAAATTCTATGTTAAAAAGGGGCATAACTCAAATAATAATCATAATAGAGCTATTACCCATGACCGGTACCATTGCCTTATGATGGTTAGTAAGTGTTGTTAGTTTCAATGCCATAGCACAGATACTATTTGAGATATGGCCTTATTAGTAACTTGCATGCAAAACTTTAACCAAATTTTCTAAGTAAAAAAGGGCCATAATTTGCATTAAATTCATGCAAGAGTTATCTAACATGGTTGATTACATGACAGGGAAAGCCAGTGCAAAGTTTCAATCCAATATATGCACTGGTTATTGAAATATAACCAAGGTTAAAGTTTTGCATGTAAAACTTTAACCATATGCAACGCCGACGCCGACGCCGACGCTGACGAACAAGTGACTGTAATAGCTCTCATATTCTTCGAATAGTCGAGCTAAAAATGTTTATGCCGATTGTAAACACACAATATCATTTTTATCAAATCTGAATAAAAGAGGTGCATGTGGATATCTATTGATAGCATTCGATTGGCCATGGGCAAATGCCTTAATGTGCAGACATAACTTCAGTGACTTGTGAGTTCTTCAGCATGCAGTCAGTAGTGTCATGTCAAATTTCGACGAAGCATGGTACCGAAATGTGTTCAACATGTGTATTGAATACCAAAGGAAATGCATTGCCACTGAAAGCTGCCAATTCGAGAAAGGAAAACGAGTCATCAAGTATTGACAAACGTTGTGTAAGTTTGAAGTTGTTCATCAAATGGCGATGAGGTGCTCCAGTTTGCTGCTACAGCATGTGCGCCTTTCTGTGTAAAAATTATGTAGTTTTTACTAATTCAATGATATTTTACAAATTGTTTTGCTATATTTTATGACCTTGTTATATTAAAATTACCTTACATTTTTATATTATAATACTACCTATTGAGTTTTCTCTTGAACAAAGTCTGCATTTAATAACCATGGATATGCATGTCCTCGACCTCCTTTCAACGGGGCCTTGTCCTGCAAAATGAAATAGTTAATGACATTAGGAATGTGAAATTTCTGGAGAATTATGAAACATACCCTAAACTAAATCAGGTACCAAAAATCCATGGACAGTAACTAACCCTGACTGTAGAAAAACAGGAAACCAAAACATGTTCGACAAATTTAAAACTTATGATCAGCACAAGATTTCCCAAATACTGTTTTTTCTGTGTACATTTTTGCACATTGGGCAAATTTACGACATTTCTGTGACACCGTTTTTTCTGTGTACATTGATTGGGCTGCCAAATTTTAGACCAGGAAATTGGCATTTAAGAACTGTTCGGCTTCTACAAAGAATCACAAACAGAATATATAGAGAATAATAGGTAAGTGCTGTGGATGAGTAAGTTTATCTGGCAAGGCGGAGGAATTTATCGGGTGAGCCGTAGGCGAATCCGATAGTTTCCGCAGCCGAGCCGGATAAACTTTCACTCACTCCACGGCACTAACCTATTATTCTATTTATCCGGTCACTACATCTGCTTTAAAAAGGGAATAAAAGTCGGACTATTTATTTGCCTTTTCATTATTTGTGCGTAACGTCACGCTCGTTCACTGACGTCACGACAAAACAACAACGTCGGACATCTTGATAACGTCATGTACACGCAGGTAAGTCGTAGAACAATTATTGATCGACCCAAGCTCATTTTAAATAGGAAAACCTCATCCTCGGATACAAAGTTTCAGCCGGCGACCCCACTTTAAGAAGAAGTCCGTCAGATCACGTGATGAGGTGACGGTTTATTGCAAGTCACATGACCACTTGACGGTTTATTGAAAATGTTATCCGGCACCCTGTTATCGGGCTGATTTGGCCGGAAGTGACTGGATAATATACAGTAAAACTTTGTTAAACCGAGCATCGATATTAAGATCACCCGGCTTTTTTTTATCAAATTTCAAAGTCCCAACGATTTTGCTAAATATATGTTGCAATATATACTCATTCTCGTATGTCCAGCTCCCGGTTTATTTCGATCATTTGGCATGTCCCAATTAGTCCTCCAGATAACAAGGTTTTACTGTAATGCAAAAATTCATTTTTAGTTGGGTGGAAAACATTGAAGAGCATTTCAGAAATGATCAAATTAAACAACCAAGAACTCCCAGACACCTCTCAATCTGTAGTCAAGAGCATTATCCACATAACCACGGTCCCCCGCCAATTTTTAAATTGAATACTGGTAGCTGTACACATTGATAACTAATTAATTGATTATCTAATACTGTAAAATCATTTAATTTCGTGGGGACGAAATTTCGTGGTTTTGGTAAAAAGGACAATTTCGTTGAGATTTGAATTCGTGGATTTTGCATTTCAGGTAATAAAACAAGGGTCAAACTCAATGCTCGTTGGGATTAAAGTTTGTGAACCACGAAATCCACGAAATTAAATCCCCTACGAAAATTAATGATTTTACAGTAAATCATAGAGGTACAGTAATAGTCTGATAATTGAGAAAGTCAAATACCTCTTATGTCAAATATTCCAGTTTCTGTGTCACTTCATCACATGCACTACACTTCAACTGCAATGCAAAAAATATAAACCGTAAAAACATCCATCACAGCTAATTAAAGACTTCTTTGCATACATGTTTGTGAGATTATCCAAAAGTTCATGGACTTTTGCTCTATTTTTTTTTATTTTAAGTCAGATCAGTATGAAAATTACCAAACAGTGACTTTAATCTATTACAAACAATACCCTCAAAATATTTTTATAAAGTAGCCTTCGTATCAAGAGTAATTTGTTGCCAAAGTAATATTACACCCCGCATTATGTCGTTCGCATGCGGTAATGTAACAACAATGGCCACAGCATCGATCCATTCTCTGCGCGTAGGGTAGTGGACCTTTATCACAACTAAAGCCAGTAAATCCTTTTGATGAATACTATTTACTATAATTAGTTACAAGTTCCTTTAACATGTATTTCCGTAAGCAAATATCTTAAATAATAATAAGTAAGTCACAAAGTTAGCTTAGTCAAGTAATTTGACAAAGTCCTAGCATTTACACAAAGTAAGTACACTGAGTACAACGAATGTCACATAGACAGTTCCTTAAAGTTAAGTTAAACGTAGCTTACAGCTTACTGATTGATTCTTACTGTGTGATATGAACATGTATTCTTATATAGGTACCCTATAGATCATGACAGATAATAGACAGGAATGATAAGATAAGTGATATGATAACCTGTCTGTTTAAGGAAGGATGTAACAGATAATGTCATATTAAGTAATTAACACATATCATAGTTTGAAAGTAAAACTATCTAAATCAGGAAAGTTACAATAAACAATAATAATAACTGAGGTGATAAGCAATTATAAAGATGTCACACTATATAGTCCATGTCCCAGGTCTTGAAAATTGAAGATCCATTACCAAAGAGGTGAACAGATCCAATAATGATTTTCGGTTAGCTTGATATCTAAGCTGTCCGAAATCAGTTGATGGACTTGCGGGATATTTTGCCAAATGACCTTATTTTAAGCAAGCAGAGGGTTTAGGAAAACTTCGATTATTCCTCACTCACATGGGCTATCGGCTTGTAATATGTCTTAAAATGTTCGCAATTGAACCCCGCATGTGGTAATATATAAATATAAATACTATCATATGGTTATTAATTAATAATTATTGATTTTTTAAGGAAATTATGATTTTTTCCCATTTTTGTCGTTAATTTTTCTCTTTCAAATCGGATCTGAGTGTGTATTTGACCATTTGTTGATTGTTATATGCATAGGTTGGTTCTAGGCGTCCATAATAGACATTACATTGACAGATTTTCATTTGAAAATCCTTCATTAGCCAGGAATATCGGATAACAGAAAGTTGATTAATAGTCAAGTCCATAAATGGGATATTTAGGTTATACCAGGGAGGTATATCAATAAAGGGAGGTGAATGTTGATGAACTTCCCGATTATCCTCGCCTCGGGAGATCGAATCAGCGCCATTTTGAAATTTCGTAACGAAGCGGCCTGAAACATCGTTTTTACAAGTTAACACATATTTAATAATTATATTGTGTGTTTTATTTGTAACAGAACATATTTGAGTAATTATTAAAGTTAAACCCGCACGAATTAGTCATGATTAACGCGTCAAAACCAAAATAAAGTGCATTTTAAATTTCTTGACAAATCGGCCTGCCGCGAACAGAATTAAATGGCGGCAATTAGAATTTGTCATAATGTTGCAGTGCAAACTGTGAAGTGCTGGGTGCAGTATTTAAATCAATTACCTGCTACATTTGTTCCTAATACATGTATCTTGGTCAGGGATGTGTTAATTTGTTTATTTTCGCTTGTTACTGTTCACAATTAATTGTAAAAAATAGAGTCAATGAAAACCGTTAATGGCGGCCGAGACCCTCAAAGTGAAGAGGTGATAAAATTTGAACGCATCTAGTGATGTTGAATGTGCATAATTTAGATTAATTACCCGCTGTATGTGTACTTAATAGATATATATTTGCAATGGATATGTTTTCTGTTCATTTTCTCAAATTATCGTTCATTTTTAATGGTGAAATAAACAGTGTCCAAATTGACTCAAATAAGAGTATAATGGCATCCAATAAGGACAAATTGGTGTAAACTATCCCTTGATATAGAAATCTAACTTTCCCTGGGATCAACCTCCATAGAGCAACAACCTGCTTCAAGCAATATTATCTAATATATAGACGAGAGTGTACAAAAAACGAAAGTTTTCTCATGCAAAACAGGTATTGCTCTAGAAATGTTGCAATGTAACTTTACATATTGATGGTTTACAATCCAAAATGAATGAACCAGCACTTAATTTAGCAATAAAATGGTTTTTATTCATAAACAAAACTTACACACACTATCACCATGAGAGAGAACTTCAGAGGATAGCAGTTTCATATACTTTAGTAGTCACGTGACCCCCTGGGTTTCAAATACAGATATTACACACCTTCCTATTTTCGATAATTATATTATTTCATAAACCCTGTATCAACATTATACACTTACACGCAACCAGTTAGTTATGTAACATTATTGTGTTTGTAATTCACAATATTGCATCTTTTCATCTCATGTGCATTCACCATAGCAACCATAAATGCCTGATCTATATCTGATCTAATCAGTTTTCATAGTGTTTAATTGGCACAGCATGTGTTTATTAATTAATATCAAACAAATTTTATAATAAGCTACTGATCACAATCATAGCTACTGTATAAATGTGACAGATGGTGAGAGCATATACTGATTGGTTGTATATTGGTCCTTACTGGAACCCCACTGTGTAAACTGTCCCCGCAATCCAGAAATAGTTGAATAAGATTTATCACATTTATTACATTGGTATATTTTTGATTTCACTTTTACATCTGATGGTTTACTGGTAATTTCGTAGTCGGAATCTATTTCACTGCATGTGTACTCGCCAAGTAGATCGTCCAAATTAAGGTTATCAAAATCAACAAAATCACTTTTTCCTTAAGCCATAATTTATTATTTAGTGGATTTGAAATCTTTATACCTAACTGTATGACGGATACTTTGGAAAATGATATTAAATTCGTTCCTATTGTGTTTTTTTTTACTAATGTACCACGTGAATACTCGTGAAAGATCGGCATTTTTTAAAAAGAACGCGTGGAGTTATTATCGCATAATTAAAATTATGGACGATTAAATTGAAATTAAATTGTTAATTGCCTTAACAATTTGTACTGATCAATAGCTAATTATCATACAACACAGGGCTATCAATTAACGATTAACGTTCCAGAGGTACCAAACACAAGGCAGTACTTAACACCTTTGTCAAATACCCCGGCACCGCGGGCCTATTAATGAATTTATTAAGCGCGGATACAGCACTGGTAATTTAATTGCTTAGAAGTAAACCAAAAAAATGGCTAGGCAGAATTAAACATTATTTATGACGAGAATATCATCGGCCCCACGGGCAAACCACATAAATGCACAATCGCAACTTTTCAGGAGAATAAAAAAAATATCTTAGATCTATCTGCAAAAATATGTTGGAAAAGAAAAAACGTAACTAGATCTATATTTATTTCGGCCAAAATTTCGGAAAGGTTTCATAAAAAGAATCATTTCAATAATCTATTATTAATCACCGCGCAATAAATAAACGCACGTAATAAAACACGTAGATCTACACATTAAATTAGCGATCGCATAAAAAGCTGTATAATGCCGTGAAAATCCTTTTCGCTCTTTCTATCTTTCCGCTTATTAGTGATTACGTTCATTAAATTCCTTGCGCCCCGTTGAGCATACTCTTATCAGTTTATAAGCAGACGATATTTTCTACGGCGAGGATAATCTAATCTCGTCAGTGTACTGTATAGGGAGTTTCCAATCCTTATATGTATTTAAATCCTTGGTTATACCCGACATTGGATTGTATAGTAATTTTGTTTTTGTTTTTCTGTTAGGGAATTTGTTGTAGTTAAAGAATATGAAAAAATCCCAACTGGTATCATTGAGCATTTTGTGAAAATCAAGATGGCGTCCAAGATGGCCGCCAAAATTCAGAAAAACTATCAGAGGTGTCAGAAATTAGGATCAAATAGTTTTTTTGCAGATTGGTCGTAGCTTAAATGTTTAGAACATAATTATTTATTTATTTTCAATATTATTGACTGAGTTAGTGAATGTAAAAAGGCATCCGTGATGGCTGGAATCAACATGGTGGCTAAAATGACAAGCTGTTAGGAAAATAATTTGTTTTTATCACAATTTAAGTTGAAGTGGTTTAAAATAAATTGTTGAACAGTAATATGTAATAAATGCTCAAAGAAATCTTTGAGTTTTAAGCATTGAACCATTAGCTGATTCAAAATGGCGGACAAAATCAATTAAATATTTAGTTAGTGGTCCAAGGAAGTTACAAATTGATACTTTTGTGATCGATAGTAGTGTAAGTTTTGCAAACATAATTACAACTTAAATACACTGCATAAAATATATCATTATATCTATTTGGTGATCGACATATCCCGTTTAAAATGGTGTCAGTGTAGGCTGAAATCATAATTGTGACAAAATGGCCGCCGCATACAGGTATGTCAAACTAAAAAATTGTATTAAAACATGTATCGTAATGGAATGTGTTAATATGAATACTGCTAAAGGTTAAAAATATAGTTCTTCTTTAACATTAGAACACTTTATGTGCAGTATATTTGATGTGATTTCTAAGATGGTTGCCAACCATGTATGTTCAAATGAGAGTGGTATTCAATACTAATCTTATCTAATTGGAGAATAAGGATAGCCACATAGTCACATCGCCTGTAACTGACCAAGTGTTTACTATGGTGTTATCTGGTTGGCTGTCCTTATCCTTAAGTAAAGTACTATCAATAGTGTGTACCACCGTGTGTATTCATAGTGGCGAGGACCACTGCAGCAAGATGGAATACCCCGACAAGAACGACACTCAGAAGAAGGCTGATATTACCATCATAAGCATGGTCCAGGGCGTCAGCATTGACCTTGCCTAGCACTTTTCTCATACCACTGATATTGACACATTATGAATGTTATTTCAGAGTCTATGCCAACGTACCATATAAAATTATAAACTCATATACCATCCCACGTTTTTCCAACCATTGTTAGTAGTAATCAGAAATGTCAAACGTCTATGGTAAAGAAGTGGGCATTTTGCACAACTTCAGTATAGACAAACTGGATACCAACAGTCAAGCTCTCGACAAGGTCCAGAACTAAGCGTTGTGCATAATGACTGGTGCTTCGAAGTCTACATCGATTGAATTTATGGAAAGGTAAACTGGTATCCAGCCATTATACAAACGAATGCAAGCCAAAGTCATGCTTAAAGCAGAGAAGTTTAGATCAATACCGAACCACCCAATGGCAACAAGATTAGCTGGATTTACCAAAAATCGGATCAAGCGAAGCAGCTTTGTACACGAAACCAAGAAGTCAGACAAATAATTTGCACCTGATTTGACCATAGCAAGTACACCTCTTGTCAGGGATGATATAGTCAACCCATTAGCAAATAATCTGTCTGCAATAACTGTGAGACTCGAAGTCCCTCAACTCGAGCCAGGAAAGCAAGAAGATGAATGTGTTAGAAGGAAACTGACACTAGCCATGATAAGCAAGGATACCCTCCTGAGATATAGACCCATGTCTATACTGATGGCTCAGTCACCACAGCTATCAAAGATGGAGGTGCTGGAATCTTCATCCAATATACACCAGGTAACAAAGAGACATCACAGAGCCACAGGGAAGCATTGCAGTAACTGCAGAGCGTTGACCGAAGCTCACAACAAAACACCAGAACTAGCCAAAATACTACATAACCTTAGTACTCACTGCAAACTAGCCCTACAGTGGATTCCTGCCCACTGTGGAATGCCTGGAAATGAAACAGCAGATAAATTGGCAAAACTGGGAGCACAATCAGCACAACCACCAGTACATGTGAGATATAAAGAGAAAGTTACCATTATCAAGAACTTCACAAGACCAAGACAAGATGTTGATCCCTACCATCGCCTTAACAGGACAGAACAAGTGATTACGGTACGATTACGCTCACGGCACAACAGGCTGAACCATCACTAAATCGGAAGTACAAAATGGTGCCGTCTCCGATCTGTCGAGCATGTCCTCCAAAGATGCAGAAGACACAACCAGGCTCAAACTGCAACATGGCCCACAGACACAACTCTTCAAGAGAAGCTCTATGGAGACACTGATGGTCTGCGGAAGACCAGAAAGTTCATCGCAGACATTGGGATGATAGTGTATGACAAACGACTGATGTGAGGACAAATTGGATGTGAGAAAGAATATAACTGGTCACGGTCCGCATGAAGCAACGATTCCAAACAACATTCATACAAGTTTTTGGAATACTATACTCCCATCAGACTAGAGCATGACACCCATCATCAAAACGGGAGACCAATTTATAGCGCCCTAGCAACTACTGGTCCATCTCAATCAAGTCTGCGTGAAGTGAACTGGTCGAGCACTTCAAAGCCAGATCATTGCCCTTCTTGACACGTTATAGATACTAGCTGATTTAACAACATGGTTCAAAAAGATATTCACTGAGAGCCAGCTGCACTCCATAACCAACTACAACTGTTACCTAGATGGTGGAGATCAGATTGGCCTGTCATTCGGGACTTCAACAAAGCCTCCGGTCTAAGGACAGGCAAGCCAGCAAACTGAATTATTACGATATCGGCAGGAATAGTAATTCTTGCAATCAGAACATAACATGTACTGGTCGGAGAACTAACACAGCACCAGTCACACCAGGCGTACCTCATTGATCAGCCATTGGACCACTTTTTTCTGTTGTATATCTTATATCTACCACCTTCTAATTCATGTAACATCTACTCACCATCTGCTTGCTGACAACCTCTTAAACAGGGTAATTATTAAAGAAAATACTTAAGCCTAACAAGATGACATGGACAGACTACAGCAATGAATGGGAGGGTCCATGGTTGATGTCATTTAATCCTTGCAAGTATATGGTCACCGGCATCACTAGGAAGAGAACTCGTGTTAAGACTCTGTTTTTCATCCACAATAGCATGACACGTTACAAGTTGTGGCAGAAATAAGTACATCGGGATATACATAGATGAGGTATCCATGAGTACCAGTGTTGCTACCATTGTGAGGAAAGCCAACAACTTCTTCTTGACAAACTTGACAAACTATCGAAACAGATTAGGGTACGATGTTTCCAGACACATGTCAAATCAATCCCTGAATACGCAAATTCGGCAAAGGATCGACTAGGGCAAATATTTGTCATCTGGAGGCAGTTCAGCATATTGGACGCAATTCGTCAAATGGTACTTTAGCACAACAAGCAGTATCATGCAGAATATTGGTTACTTTGGTTGGAAACTCTAGAACCAGATCCATGAGCATTGTCGACAGTGATTATGCCTTCTCGAGGGGTCTTATTTATAGTGGATAATCATGATTATTTGTTTTTAACAAAAATAACTCGCCGCTCACACGATCTTGTAATTAATTATCAATGGTACGATAATGCCCAAGCGGACGACCATATATAATATACAGAAAGAAGAATAATCTACAATTTATTCCCCACTTATGTGATATTAAGTGGCCATCTTTGCTGCCATTTTGAAGTTAAACCATAATGCATGACTGCTAAATATAATGTTCAATACAAGTAAAAACTATTTGAACACACTATACGATTTTAATAAAATATGCTTATTCAGCAATTATGATGGCCATTACAGCCGGTTGTTTTCTTAGTATGCTATCTTAATTAATTGCAAACAATTAATAATGCTATGATTGAATAGATAATATGTTAAACATCTACACAACTGCCAATTAGCAACAATAGTAATTTATGTAACTAATCTCTTGCACCACCGACATATTTCCTGATTTTGGGCGGCCATCTTGGACGCCATTTTGAATAAGGCAACGGGTCAATTGAGTCGAATCGAACTTTTATTTGCATGTTAGTTAAGTATTTTAATTCAGATATCAACAAAAATCATTCAAATAAATGTTTTAATAGAATATATCAATATGTCAATTATTGCGGCCGCTGTAACCGCCATTTTGATTTCAGCCGACATGGATGCCATCCCACAATATTTTATTCGACCATTAACGATAGGTAAAATATAAATACATGTGTTTAAAACATTATAACTACAACCAATCGGCAAAAAAGAAATGTGTAACTAATTTCTGGCATCTCTGATTGTTTTTCTGAGTTTGGCGGCCATTTTGGACGCCTTTGATTTTCACAAAATGCTCAATGATGACAGCTGGTCATCATTCATATTCTTCAATTGCAACATATTCCCTAACAGAAAAACAAAAACATATTTACTATACAATCCAATGCCGGGTATAACCTAAATATACCGTTTATAGACTTGACTATTAATCAACTTTCTGTTATCCGATATTCCTGGCTAATGAAGGATTTTCAAATGAAAATCTGTCAATGTAATGTTTATTATGGACGCCTAGAACCAACCCATGCATATAACAATCAACAAATGGTCAAATACACACTCAGATCCGATTTGAAAGAGAAAAATTAACGACAAAAATGGAAAAAATCATAATTTCCTTAAAAAATCAATAATTATTAATTAATAACCATATTATAATATTTATATGTATATATTACCACATGCGGGGTTCAATTGCAAACATTTTAAGACAAATTACAAGCCGATAGCCCATGTGAGTGAGGAATAATCAAAGTTTTCCTAAACCCTCTGCTTGCTTAAAATAACATCGGCCATCTTTAAAGATGGCCGCCAAAAGGTCATTTGGCAAAATGTCCCGCAAGTCCATCAACTGATTTCGGACAGCTTAGATATCAAGCTAACCGAAAATCATTGTTGGATCTGTTCATCAATTTGGTAATGGATTTCGGTCTGTCACATGGACTAATAGATTAATGTTGAGCGGTTATTTCCTGTTGAGCACTCATTGTCTAGATTTGACAATGATCAAAAGATAATGATGTTCTGAAAGTACATGATGTAACTTATTGACTTTTACCAAGTAAAATTAAATGTTTTACAAAGAATTTATATAACAACTATTATACCACGCAATGTTTAAAAAGTTTAAACACTAAATTTTCATTTCTTCACTATGTAAAAGTAACACAAAAATGTATAAGCGGCGCATTGCAGATTTTTTCCACTAAAATGCATTAAGTTATTGCTGATTGTTACAGTGTTTCTTCATTTAAAAACACAAAAATGTGTCCTCATGTTGAGAAATGTCATACCGATATTTTGATATCTCATATATTCGTCATTTCATGAACATGAGGGTTAATATCGTCATATAAAATTCAACGATAAAATATGACGTCACGAGATATCATTTGCAGTCGAAAATATGCTCAGTACATCTAGAAACGCAACGTTTTCATAATTGGTTTTTTCTTACTTCCATTGCTCATACATTTTTTAATTTTGTGTAATAATATCGTATAATCGTGTAGAAACCTGGCTATTGTCCAAATTTTATCGATTGGGATACATAACTCCCGTGCGTCAAGAAAATGCAAAAACGCACGAATTCCACGTGCACCATCTATGCATGATAAATTTTGGTATAAATTGCTTCGAATCCTTTTGAAACTTTGCCAATAGAAAGAAAATCACGAAAGAAAAGTTCTAGGCTGCAGAATAAAAATATCAGGATAGTCTGAACATAGGCCAAATCAAGCGATGCGGATGCCTTTGACGGAGACGTCAACTGGGAGGTTTCACTTTGGCTAAATTGCCATGAACCGAGAATGTTTTGTCTGGAGACACTCTACTAGCACTTTGGCACCGTTTACAACCACCCATGTCCAGGCCAGCGATGTAAAACAACTCTCCGACAGGACCAGTAACTCCACATGTACCATGTCTAGGCAAAGTTCACAACTGTTTCAAACACTTCTAATCAATTTGTTGGACGTCATGCATATGTAATCAATCAATGATTAATCACTATTTTATCTTTACACTTAGAACAACGATTCTGAAAAAATAGGATTTTACCCATTTGTGTTCTGTCACTTTTTAGCCGCACTGTTGACAGAAACCTATAGTGTTGCGTTTCTAGATGTACTCAGTATAATTCAATTGTACATACAGCTAGGCAAACGCAAATTTGAAATACCGACATTGCATGATTTGCTTCGGAAATTGATATATTCAAAGCAAGAACCTTGTAATATATTCTTGCGTGAAGGTTAGATTCAGGTCAAAATAGCCAAGCTATAATACAATTATAGATATACACATTAAGGTTTGTAATACATGTTAATTTCGAAACAAATGAAGTTATTGTAGAATGTCTACAATCTTAGATTCTGTCCCTTCTAAAATTGTTACTTTATATGTATTTTTAGCTTATGGTAGAAAATATTATTTTGTATGTGACTTAAAATATTTGTAATTTTTATCCTTTATTATTAGCTTTCAATGGATTACGGTCATTTTCAGTGAAAATAACAGTGACAAATAACAGTGAACTTATCATTTTGTTATTTTCACTGTTGTGGAGCTGGTTCCAGTATCGTGCAGAAAAAGAAACACAATGCCAACAGTACCGGGCTTCAACATATGTGTTACATCATTAGAATGTCATGATTGTCACGTCGTAATGTTATAATTTGGGAAAATTTAGCGCAAAAAAATCGCAAAATTGGGAATAAATAAAAAGATGGTTTTGAATATTAATGTGTTCATATTTGGCGACTACGCGGCTGAATCCACATGGTTATGACAAAAAACTTTTTTATCTGGCAAAGTCCATACACAATTCACTTTAATCACGTATTCCTCATTCATGAATTGTAAATTTCCATTGTATTGGCATAGTAATTATCCTCGGAAATCGAGCAGGTTATTTACGCAAACGTTTTAGCGTTCCTCGAAATTATTAGCTGTACTGGTGCCACGTACATACATGTACGTTCTTTGACGTTGAAAACTTGTTGTTAACAAGCTGAGTCAACTACTGATGAAGCAACCATTTTCACAAGCCATGTTCTCTATACTAGCATATCTTTCTCTACCATCACATTAAATGAGCTAAATGTACAAAGCACTATCAATTATCATAATTTGCCTGAAGAAAGTGTGGGCAAATATGACTCCATGAAGCCAAAAATATTATTCAAATCAACAATAATGATTTATCGCTACCAGCAATTTATTATTATGTGGTCAAAGAGAAACAACTTGTAACTATTTTGGCTCATTAATATATATTTTTTTTTTTTTCGGTAGTTGATGGGAGCTATTTGTTGAAGATTTGAGGAGTTTAAGCAATAATGTTTCTCATTTGATGTATAATATTTCTGAATCGATTTAAACTATCAAAGTTATAGGGAACGCCTCCTTAAAGTCCCAATAAGGTTTAAAATGGTAGTATTTTCTATCTACAAAGAATATCGAAATATTGAGATATTAAATTATACTAAAAATGGTGCAGAAGGGACCCATATCTGACCTCAGGTCGCTGTTCCTTCTTTGAGAAATAATCAACTGAAAACGCTATTTAGTATTTTGTCCTCCATACAAAATACTCAATAGTGTTTACGTTTAAATTTTCCGAACAATTCCGAATATTTCGTCAATGATCGGAAGTACGCATAATGTATGACGGACGCACACTTTAACCCGGTATATACCAGTACCTTCCGGTATCGTACATAGTAGCCAGGTATTGACACCTAATCACGTTGTATATTGACATGCCAGAGGCGGGGGATTTAATATGCATGTGTAATATAGATAGTGCGAATGGGTGTGTGTCAGGATTTTGTATATATTATATATATATTGTTTATATATAGAATCACTGGCTGTGTGCAGATGTTTTAATTTCTCCGATAATTATTAGTTTTATATTTCCATGTACAGTAGAATATACAATAAAATAATAATTGTTTACTTGTAAGTATATAAATCTGCATGTTCAATATAAACGAATGTTGTGAGTTATTTAATTTTCATAAACACGTGTCAATTATATGAAGATCAAAGAGGTGGCATTTTCTTTTAATTGCAATATAAAACGTACAAACATGATCATATGAATGAAAAATTAAAGTACAGTCCAGTTAGGATAAAGATCCAGTGACGCAGTGGAACAATCCACTACTACGGTGTAAAAACAAGTATAAAGGATTATACTAACAGTTCAATACCAAACTAAACGCTACCTATTTACGTGGGTTGTCCCAGAATCCTGTTATATCTTGAAAATTATCAAGTACTGTATGCCCAAATTATAATTAACTTTTAAAGAAATTATTAAATCTTCACTGTGAATCATTGTATACAAATTCACCAAAACATGCCACTGATTCTTATACATATTTTGGGGTGTTGTGGCTATAACTACTTAAGTATTAATGCCATTAAATATTTAAACCCAATTTTGTGATACATACTTTTTTCGTGCTGGACCGTATACCGTTACCATGGGTTACAAAAGCATCCAATTATCGAATACGACGTATGCTAATGTAATATAAATTCGTCAAATAAACGTGGTATTGTTGTAGAAATGCACATACAAAATTTCATAACTGTCAGGGGCGTAGCTGGGCATATTTTCAGTGTATGCACATGATAAATACAAAATTGCTAGGGGGTCCGGGGGCATGCTCCCCCGTGGATTTTTTTATTTCTACGAAGCCGTACATGCATTCTGGAGTAGTTTCAGACCATACTATAGCGTAATATATGGCATGATAAACTCTGATTCTATTTTTTAAATAAAAACATGATTTCGTTTTATACTCTAGTAGGCCAAGTTTAGGATTAAGCTTTGGTGTATCATATTGATTAAAGCGAGCGAAGCGAGCTCGAAAATGATACAGTGTAAATAATTTTCCTCCTAAGAAAAACTACTTCGACTACGTTCGCATCCGGCGCATTCCCTAGATATGACAACGGTTATTAATTGTTAAGGTTATTTGGCGAGCGAAGCGAGCCAGAGAAAATGAGAATGTTATAAAGTGAATATATATTTCACCCCCGAAAAAGGCTACTTTGGCGTTCGCACCCAACGCACCCCCTAGTTACGACCACCTAGAGAAACCGTGATAAAGCTCGGCATTGAATAGGACACTAATGGATTAAGGTGGCTCAAGCTTCATTGTAACGTTAAAATGCAAATAAACGATACGTTGTAAGGCACCAGCCTGTTGCATCCTCGGCACCAACATCCCCCGGATTTTTACTTCCACGGCCTATGGGGATAGCCGATGGTAAAATCTCCCGTATATCCCGGCACCTGACAACTTATATTGTCCCCGGGGTATTGGTTCGTAATTCCAACATATCCCCGTCCCTGCAGGAGAAGCTGGAAGGTAAAACACGACCGTATCCCCCGACTATCCCGTGGATCCCCGGGGATAGGTTCGTGGATGCAACTGACTTCTATAAAAATTAAACGTGGGTATCTTCTCATCACAGTGATATTTACAGCCACTAACATGAACATCTCGTCTTTTCACGTTAGATACGAACAATTTTGCGACATATGTGTACATTAAGTTCATTGGTATATTTGCATTGACTGACTGGAGCCATCCGTACCTTGTCGTGCCATCTCGATAGTCCGGGGACATACGTCAAACCCCGGTGTATATCAACGAGCATGACGACAGAGGTACGATTGTCGCCAGACCTTGCACGGCCGTTACACTGAATACACAGGCACATACTGTGTTGATCCGAGATTATCTGTTTCTCGTCCGAGTTATTCCGTATTCTCTGAAGTGCATATCCGGGACATTCCTTGGTCAGCCCAATGTGAGCCTTGTAGATTGTGTGTTGTTATCTTTTTTGAGGCACAAGCTCGCTCGTGTTGCCTTGTCACCACCGCATCGATGGTCGCAAAAGTGAAGGAGATGAAAGGGTTTAGTGGAGGGGACATTTAGAGCTATCCATTCTTCTAACGGAGGATGTGACTCAGTGATCACAAGAGTACGGTAAAACCACAATTTACCTGAGGGACTTAGCACAAACAAACATTAATACGGTAAGACTAAATACAATGTCATGTAGTGAGGAACTAGACACATGTGAGGAACTAGACACATGTGAGGAACTAGACACAATATACGTATGCATATCCATGATCTATCACATAAAAGTAATCTCTACTTGATACTACACAGCAATAAAATGCCTTATTTACCGAAGACGCTTTTTATAATTTTCTTTATAAACTACATTTTATCATAAAATTATGGAAAATATGCCCCACCCGGGTTAGGCATTGAATTTTATTGCATTTTTATATCACTTAAATTTTGCCAGTTTTTTAAACAGCGTACGCACGTGTGTATTTGCGTATAGCCAGCTACGTCCCTGACTGTATCGTTATGGTGGAGTAAATAAATAAAAACAATACACGCTATTCTGGGACAACCCTCGTATATATATGTTCTCCATGTGCAAAAAAACTACTTTAAAGTATGTAAAAAACAAAATAAAGTTATTCTTTTGATCTTGTTATCATTTTTTTAATTGCTACGTTGACCTCAGTAATAGATACAATGTATTGTACTATATTTAATTTGCTCTAATTATTTGAAACCGCTAATTATTATACATTGAATGTTTCACTAACTGCCAACGTTTCTGTTAAAAACAAATCATCCAAATTTCTTCATTTGAATGTGTACTTAAAATATAAAAATTGGCCAGAAGAAACCAAAGCCATCCGACTATGAAAACATCCTCCCTGCACCAGATTCACGAATAGCTATTAACGAACAATTGAAAACAATTGAAATCAAATGATGTATCACCGACTAGCGAAATACTAGCCAACTGTACCAACCCCAAAATCGCCTGAAAAATTAGACAATGACATTAAGAGGCAATCAACGACTACCGAACCCAATCAAATAAGAGAATTAACATTGAACATGAACCTGATTATAACTTTTCTCCAGAAACATTAAGTATTGAAATTTCACATTTAACGTCACCAATAAAATCACCAATATATATTGACTGCAATACAGAAAGAAGTGACATGTCACAAAATCCAGTTCCGTGGCTTTCAGAATTAAATTTAAATGATAAGGAAAGCATAGAATCAGATAAATGGTTAACTGATAAACATAATTTTGTATGCGTCAACAAAATTTTATCAAAACAATTCAAAAATATAAACGGGCTGCAAGACACTACTTTAATACCTTTTTTTCGATGACAAAACTAAAACATGGAACACATCTACTAAATTCAGACGTCAAGCTTCGCCTTGCTCACAAATTCATTTTGATGGCAACGCCAATTTGACTACAAGTATCAAATCGGAAAAAGACGACTCCATATTTTATTTAAATTCATTAGGTACTAAATCCAAAAAATTTAAAAAAACAACATTCAAATTCAATTATCTCAAATTTACACCAGCAAAAATGCAAAAACCTTCAAATAAAAATCCCCAGAATTCAGCAACAGGGCTACTAGATACGATACCGGAAGGTACTAGTATATACCGGGTTTTAGTACGCGCCTGTTCATCAACAGGTGTGCTATCCATCGATTGGCTATCAGAAACTGGCGAAAGATTCTCGGTAGTTTCCGGATAGCGACGGAGATGCTGTTAAACGCCGTATTTGTAAACAAACTGGGCTTGTTATGCCAATCTTCAAGGAAAGATTATTTCACATATGTGACAGTAAGCGCGTGTTTTAATAGCTTGATGTGTTAATTATGTATCAGTCTTCAAATCAGTAACAAAGATTTGTGTTTTCTATCTATAGAAAATACGTCGTTCCGGAACCTTATTGTGGCTTTAATATAAATTTTATGTTGAGTTTAAGCATTTGTTTGCAAATTCAATATCCTGAAATTGATGTTTTTACAACTAAGTAAAGCACTTCGAGAATGCCTAAAGGTAAATAACCACTAAATGCCTACGCGGACCAAATTCAGATACAGTCAAATAGTCCGTTAAAAAACTTTAAAGCGGCTGCAAATGGGGGTATGTCTTGACAAATCAGCATCAGAATCATGAAAATGGTGTTAAATGCTTTGTATGCATGTATGTGATGTAGTGAAATGGTTTTATTCAGAAATATTTTGTATTCTGGCTTAAATATGAAAGTGAAAGTAAGGTTGGGGCTAACGGACAGTGAGTAAATCCGTACATGTGAGAAAATCTGTTCACCGCGTTTGACGAACCAAATTTTTCTTATATGATACATGACCCCCTGCTTTTTTTTCATTTTCTTCAAGCTGGATGCTATTTCTATTGATTAAAAGATTTTGAGAGGGCCCCATGGACAAAAAGTTGACATTTTTTTTGGCTGACCTAGGTCACTTTACATTGAGTTAAAGAACAACTCTATTTGGTGGTTTGTGACCTAAAGACATGCAAAATTCCTTTAAAATCATGTTTTCATTTTTTTGCATTTAAATGAATGGAAATGCACTCAAGATGGGGTTTTAACCATTTTTATCTGTGTAAAATGTCTAAAAAAGTGAAAATATAGATTTTTATCATGAAAAATCCAGAAAAGTTCAAATTTATTTTTTCTTGAATTGACATTTTTATGTGAATGTTACCCTCATTTTAGTACCAGACAAGGATAATTGTGATTTAAAATGAAGAATAGACATATAATTAGGCATCTAAAGCAAAATTAGGGTTCAGAATACCATTTTAGCACAATTACAACCCCATTTCAAGTCACTATTCATACCATTTGACAGGCGCTGACCAAATTTCTCCTTAAAGGCGCATATGCGGGTTTGTAATTTTTTCTGGAATTCATGCCTAATTTGTCTAGAATTGATTGTTTTGTGCTGCATATATATAGTAGCATTGAAAAAAGTGCAGAAAACACTTAAAGAACCCAAAAAGGGTTGCCTTAAGGTAAATAACCACTAAATGCCTACGCGGACCAAATTCAGATACCGTCAAATAGTCCGTTAAAAAACTTTAAAGCGGCTGCAAATGGGGGTATGTCTTGACAAATCAGCATCAGAATCATGAAAATGGTGTTAAATGCTTTGTATGCATGTATGTGATGTAGTGAAATGGTTTTATTCAGAAATATTTTGTATTCTGGCTTAAATATGAAAGTGAAAGTAAGGTTGGGGCTAACGGACAGTGAGTAAATCCGTACATGTGAGAAAATCTGTTCACCGCGTTTGACGAACCAAATTTTTCTTATATGATACATGACCCCCTGCTTTTTTTTCATTTTCTTCAAGCTGGATGCTATTTCTATTGATTAAAAGATTTTGAGAGGGCCCCATGGACAAAAAGTTGACATTTTTTTTGGCTGACCTAGGTCACTTTACATTGAGTTAAAGAACAACTCTATTTGGTGGTTTGTGACCTAAAACGCTCCAGATTACACCTTCGTTTTCAAAATTTTCTGGGGACACATGCCCCCCACCCCTCTAGCACAATCCTGAATCCACATGCCAAGAGGGCTAGCTACGCGCCTGGCTTAATATTCAATTGATTTAGAAAAGACATTGGTCAGTTTAAAATTCTACTGTTTTGACTTAAAACAGCCATACCGAATAGTTGTTTTTATAACGACTGGAACCAGAGGGGAATGAATGCCCTCTTTTTGTGAAAAAAATGGAGGTTATTTTGCCAGGGGAAAGTGCCTTTATAAGGCAGTAAAACGAGCCAAGAAAAATCACTGATGGCTTCATATATTAATAATCCAAAGTAGTTTGAATGATTATTCATTCTTATACACGGTTATCAGGGTATTACTTACGGATTACAGTCGTTTCGTACACTAGTCGTTTCGTATACTGTAAAATTCGGTCGTTTCGTACACTATCGGTCGGTTGTTTCGTATACTGTTGAAAAGTGTCGGTTGTTTCGTACACTCCTATTGTATATGTATTTATAATTGGTATAATTAGCGTAATTAATATGTGTTTGGTACGATGTTACAAGATGTTTTTCGTGACTCTGAATTGGTTAATAGTTTTCTATTTAATATCAAATAATTTATGAATAAATAATTATACAAAAGAAATAAAATTAATTTTACAAGTATACCGTTATAGTGAATGAACATGTAATATCTCCCTTATTAAAGAATATTATTGAGTACATACAATGATATAATTACGTGAACTGAAAATAATTCAAAAAGCGTATACAGTATATATACATATGTATTATGAGTAACCATGTAATGTTAGATTAATTTGTATATATACATTTACAGATCTATATTATTATCATGAGTTTTAAAATACGCCAAAAAGCCTGTGTCATATAGGTCCATTGGGCTGGGTATTTTATAATATAATCGCTAAATCAATGGTTTATGGTGTATAAAGTGTGCATAAACGATTAATAAATTAGGCTTCCTGGAACTGTGTGTTACATGTTCTACATAAAATGTATGTTTCTTGTTGAGTGTTCTGTGTAAATTGTCCATATTCTTTATTAAATGTAAAAATAATTACTTGCATCGTTTTTAGTATGATACAAGACTACCTTAATTGCAAATTAAAACTTTTTGGATGGGTTCCGTGTAGTCTATTCAATTGTCAAAAAATAGACGATTTTTATAGTTTCATAGGGTGTTCTAGCTAGGACACTTTCGTATGAAAATGGACACTGCAGTTTCAGGATATACTCTATTTATATAAATCCCTGGCAGTTTGCATGTCCAATAAATCACACACAGAGAGAAATTCTGTTAAAACTGGAGCGAAAAATGATGTAATGGATATGAAAGCATAATTGTTTTTCCGTTTTTGAAACTTTAAAAAAAACGTCTTCCGATATATGGCTCTATACGCTTTGAATGGGCGTATTTTAACAGTTTCATGTTCGTAAATGTGCTGATTTCACGCTAAAATGTGTTTATTTGTTGCATGTTCATGTTGTCAGCTTCAGATATCATAATAATATGCTGATTGATATCAACGTTAGTACACAATGTGCTGTATTCGTTGTTATTGTTTGTTTTATGTGTACAGTATGTATTTAAAAATGAAATAAATCATAAAATTTATATGATTCTTTTTTGCTAAAACGTCGTCAATGAGTTATGAAAAATAACTATGAATATGATAAGTTCATATACAAACATGTAGTAGTTTGTAGTATCCTTGGTTTTTAATTATATAAATATATATATATATATATATATATATATATTTTTCTGAAATAAATCATGAGGTTGAAACTTGAAACGCTTGAAATATGTCAAATTGTGACCAATAATACATTCAATTCAAGAAAGTAAACAGTTCAATAATTATAATATTTCCCAAGATACTTCGTTAAATAGTGGTGATATTTCAGAAATAAAAATAAAGTTTGCAATTTAATTGCTCAAAATATACCATAATTATAGCCAATAAAAAACATTCTGTATTGTGAAAATTTGTGCGAATAACAAGTAGAATCTACACACACAAAGGCATAAATAACAGATCAATTACAAATTAATAGACCAATTAACACTGTCTACAATAGGAGTGTACGAAACAACCGACACTTTTCAATAGTATACGAAACAACCGACCGATAGTGTACGAAACAACCGAATTTTACAGTATACGAAACGACTAGTGTACGAAACGACTGGCTCCCATACTTACACACCCAACATTAAAATACATAATCTTTTTAGTTGACATATTCTACTTTCACTTTGCTAATTGCATGGCACACTGAACTAGATAAATGCTACATAATGTCATTTAAGTTCCTTGGTACAGAATCAACTACGTTATTGAAACAAGCTTAATTAATATGTTCACTATCATGATATAAATTGACTGTAACTAAATTGGCGAGTAGCTATCTACAATAATTATATTATCCGAATTTACCCATTATCCGAAACACGGGCCATTTACATTAAGCTTAATTATATGTGCTTTTATATTTATTACGACTGTTATAAAGGTGAATCAAAGTAGAATGTAATAAAAAATGTTGTGCAACGTGAAAATGTGTAAAAACGTCAGCATACCACCATGTTTGTAGTTGTTGCTTTCTGAGACATTGTTGTTGTTGTTGACATTCGCCCCCAGACGCGTCGTCTGCACATGGGCGGCCTTCATAAAGATCACGGCACTGTAGACCATATTTCAATCTAAAAATGTTAACCGATTTTTCTTTCAGTAAGAAGAAGAAACTATATTGTGCATTTGTCGATTATAAAAAAGCATTTGATTCTGTCTATGGAAAAAACTTCTTCGGCACAACATTAATGGCAGGCGCGTAGCTCGGCTTACGCACGTACGCACGTGCGTAAAGTTTTTCACGAGAAACGAAACAACATGAAAGTAAAAATCATCACCAAGGGGGGGGGGGTAGAGGGAGTAGGGATAGATATATTTCTAAAATAGTTGTTCTTTACGTAACACAATATCTAACATTAACCGTCTATAATACATAATTATTTTCTTAGCAAACACAACATAATCATCCTCCAGTCAGAAAGTTAAATTCTCTATGTATAATATGTTTAGTTTTAAATATCAATTAACTCTTCACCAATTATAGACGTAACGTTAGTTCTTGTAAGTTATCAGATACTGAAAAATAACAAAGAGCGGTGTTACAGATTGTAGCGTTAATTATTATTATACCATATTTATATAGCCCTTTTTTCATGTATACACACGTTCAAAAGTGCTGTACAGTCCCGACTAATACATGTTTAAAACAATATACAATGTACATAAAATATACAAAAACATTTTTATCAACGCTATTTACTCTCCCCTCATATCGTATCATATTGCCGAAACGAAATGCAATATTAAACTTAGGAGACATGGTATATAGAAATACTTTGCTCCAATAAGATAGTGGTGTACAACGATTTGATTATCTGTAGGGGTATTAACTGAATGTAAACCTCAACTAGGACAAGGATAACGTCAAGTACCATTACCACATGTCCTTAACCCTTAAAGGAATAGTGATACTTCCTTTAAAAGGGGGATGACTCACAGATGACATAAAGTTACTATCATCATATGAGTTACAAAGGTCGAAGAAATAACATACTTTTTTCAAGACCTTACCATAAAGGTCGAAGAAATAACATACTTTCTTCTAGACCTTACCATAAAGGTCGAAGAAATAACATACTTTCTTCTAGACCTTACCACACTTTGAAACGGGGCTCTACTTAACCCAGTAGACGGGCGTCTACTTAACCATGAACTTCAGCATGAATAAGCTATAGTAAAATAATGCGTTTTCAGGGCTTTCTTGAATGATCATTTGATGACTTTTTGTACAAGGAAGGTATCTCGGGACTTTATGTTTATTGGTAGGCATAATACCGCAACCATTCGCTCCTTGAAAAAATAAAGTAAAGAAAGCTTTCAACAGTCTTTATTGGGAAAAGACTGGTCTTCTGGTGTGATGATGTTCATAGTGCACTGCATGGACATATTTTAAGTCAATTTTAATCTCGACTTTAGATTCTATAGCCCTGTCAAGTTTGTCCGAATTAAACAGAGAACCGAAGAATGGGTCGAGTCAGAAGTTTTGCAATGATTAAAGACCGAGATATTTTAAAAAGCGTTTTACTTAATATTTTTATCTACTTGTTAACATCTCGTACATTACTCAATCCTTGTTATTTTTCTATATATTTACATGTTACATAATCATTGCACGTATCATTAAATTATACATATATTAAGGACCGCAATGGAAATAAGAACTTCATGTATGTGTAGCTCTTTTTTGCGCCATCCCTTACATGTATTGTTGATTGCCACGACTTTATTATTGCTTCTATGTTAGTTTATTGTTATTGTATGTTGTGATATATTTTGTCATGTTTAATTATTCATTAAATGTAGAAATAAATTCAAAATCTAAATCTAAAATCTAAACTAATTTGTGTTGCCTAAAATACAGGTTTTCTGGCTCGCTTTGCTCGTCAAAATAACTTCAACATTAATAAATTGAAATGCATATAGAGAATTAGTTTGTGTGACATGCAGCTCGGACAAATACATGTATTGCATTTTTCTGGCAGCTCGGACAAATAAATCATTTTTTCTGGTTCGCTACGCTCGCCAAAAACCTTTTTATTACAATAACGAGTCTTAAATTCTTGTAGAGAATGCAGCTCATACAAATATTAATTAACTATTAGTTAATAGCAACAAAAAGAGAACAAGTTTGTGTGATGGGCCATTCACAGAATATGCATTATTTCAAAGCTTCCGCACTATTTACGTAACAATGAGTATGTGCGCTTTTGCATTTACCCGATTCCCTCAGTTTAACGGTACTCGTGTGAGCCTACACCCCTTCCTCTAAACCAATCATCATTTAAAGACCTGATTTCTCGCTCCCTTTTGGAACATCCTAGTTACGTCCACAAATCTTTAAAATTATGATAAATTTGTTGACATTGCCATGGCCTAATTCATTGGACATAGAACCATCACGACCGAGGGCAAACAACAATCGACGTCATTAACATCACCAGAATACTCCTGCAGACACTGTACCCGCTTACTGGAGAATAAATTTATACTTGTCATCTGTGAATCATCTTGCTATGGAATTGTCGGAGCGACTTATAAATGAAGGTGATAGGTTCAATGCATAATACATACTTCCAAGTCATATAAAACGACATAATTCATATATTGAAATTTGTGTAGTATATAATCATATGTCACCTTTAACCATGATCTGCCGAGCGACGTCGTTTGGAAGTTTTCCAATGATATGTTTGTCGCTGGAGACCAAGGCGTGATGGTGCTGATGTCTTGTATTTTTGTTTGGTATGACACAATTGGAGGTACTTTGGTACATAGACAGTTACAAACTGCCCTCATCACAAATATTTGGACAATTACTACTTTGGTATTAGCAAAGAGCTAAAATACAATTAGGTCTTTGGTATTAGTTTTTCCAGTTTTGCCATTCAAAACCACAAATTAACTGTGATTTACTTACGAAACTCGACACTTATTGTCATGCATTTCATTTCTCATATGCCACATGCCGTCTGAGGGCTTATACAGGACAATTTTTCTCCGAGGGAGCATGCCCCCGGACCCCCTACAGTGGTGCGTAACATTCATTTTGCCCCAGCTACGCGCAGCTTCCTCGGCTAGCCTCAGTGTAGTTACAGCGTTGTCGGTTGTATCCATTTTAGTTAATTTCAATTTTATGATACTGTACAAAGGCCTGTGGTTCAACCATGCCCATTTATGTGATCCTGTGATCAGAATGTGTTTGTGTTAACACAGTGTTATGCGCGTGGAAAACTGCAGTGCTATATATGTTTTCATTGTGCATTTAATCCTTTTTTGTACTATTCTGTAGTCACTCAAATGTGTTAGGCCAGAGGGTGTGTTGTTATACGTCACCTGAGAACGCACGTGACTTGGTTTTGAAATATCGAGGATTTTTTCACTTGGGAGCATTTCGAAACTTCAGCGGACGCCATTTTTACAGGTAATTTTTTGAAATTTTAATTCCTTTGTCTTAGATAAACTAAATATTTACTTGAAATGCGGTTGTTGTGAATGCAATTCGCTGGCTTATCACCGCTGAACATTATCAATGTGTTTTTTTACCTGCGAGTCCCGATCGAGTATTGGACTCACAAAAATCAGTGAGGGGATGCAACGTTTACAATCTAGTTCTGGATACCATAACTAAATGATCTTTTATTGATGCTGACATCGATCTTTGAATTGGAATATTCACTGAAATGGAATAATCGTCGTCTAAGAAGCTTGGACTAAGTTTAAAATTATGTGAGTCCCAGATAATGCACACAGGTGGCAGTACAGTATCAGTCATAGACTTTAAATATTTTGTTTTTCACTATTTACTATATAACAATCTATTTTTACTTGTTTAAGGTAATTTCCCCTGCTGAAATTGAACCTATCAGTATGTAACCGGTCAGAAAAGAATGAGATAATTCCAGTCTGCAACAGCAATCTTTACAAAATGTGTTATACTAAATTGAAATTATGCATTTATATTTATGAAATTGATTTTTAAAAAAAGAAATATTCTTTAAAAAAAAGTGTTACATCTACAATTGAAATTCGTCATTTTTTGTGTCAAACTCCTGTAAAAAGTACTCACTCGAAATCAATATATTACACATTGTTGTGTTCTCCAATCTATTATCCAGGTGATAGACTATTCCACTTATCAATTTAATTAATGATTTCCAGGTGATAGACTATTCCACTTATCAATTTAATTAATGATATGCACATATACACTTACGCAACACCTATATTTTTCAAAATTGCTAAGTTGTTTATGAAGCAGTTTGATTCAAATTTGGCATTTGCATGCATACGTACATACATACATATCTCATTGATGTTATTGAGCAAAGAAAACTTCGAGAAAACGCAAAATAACAGGCAGCAGATTCAGTTATTGTGCATAAAACTGTTTTTAGTCATCCAATTTAATGGACAATGTATCATGTTGAAGAGCTAAGTTTCCTATACTACATGAAGTAACTCATTTTTGTCTACCTCTTATAAAAAACAGAAAATTAGATTTCAATGAGGCAAATCAGGTATTTTCTGATAAACTTGGAATTTACTTTAATTTGATGAAAATGAGAATAAGTCTGGCTCTTCGGGATCTACTGTTTTATTCCTTGACTGATTTCAATAAATGAAGTATCATTTTAAAGCTAAAAAAATAAATCTATTGCATAGACGTGTTAGTTGCTATTGCATAGACGTATTAGTTTGTTTGTTAGTATATTAGAACAGAAGATATAAAGTATTAAAAACGGAAGAGATTTCACGAGATTTTAGGAAACCTTGCCACGAGATATTGTGAGATTTGGTACATGTTTCCAATCTATGTAATTTAGGTATTTGTATTGAGATTTTGTATTGAAATCAAACTATGGCAAGTTAACAAGAATTTTCAAGAATCAACATCACTGTTAATTGAAAAGTCACTGAAATAAGACATGAATTTTTTTGAAAAACTGTGTGAAATTTTTACTAAAAGGTTCATCACAGTAAAATGATCGAATAATGATATTACAGTTAATGATTCTTAGGAGCTTGAATGCCTGTCCATGTAGTTTGTGATGTATTTATGCAACAGCAACATCGATAAATCATATTTCCTGATCAATATTTCGATAGCTTAGAATGAGAAGGTTGTAACTACAAAATCAATATATTGAGAAAACAAGAGAAAACTGTCTGTAATTTACTCTTTACCTATGGAAAAACAAGTTTTGAAAACTTCATTTTGGTCAACATGACAATTTCCAATTTTAATGAAAATAGGCTCATAAGAAGCGCCTTGTGAAGCAGATTTCAAATATGTATGAGTCTTATAAGGTCGTAAGTAGTAGTTACGACCTTCTCATTCTAAGCCATCAATTTGGGTTGCATTAAAAAATTCCTAAAGGTTGACATGTTTTTGCAGGTTTTGTAGTGTTGGTTGTCGTCTCATTGGTAGCATACATATCTCATTTCAACTAATTAAAAATAATATTGAAATCCGAAGACTTTGATAATAGTCTCGTCTTTTGTATGTTATTATTCTGTAATATTGCTTGTGTTTTACTTGCTATGGGACCCAATTTAAGCTTGGTCATGCAGTATTTTCACATGTCGCCATTTTTGTGATTTTTAATTTTACAGTGATGCTCATTATTTTGTTTGATTTTTATCTGATAATGAACTTATTAACTCAGAAATTATTGAAGACATCCAACGAGTATTAGTTAATTCACAGCCAAAGTTTGAACCAGATCCGTTCAATAATAGTCGAGAAATCATGAAAAATATAGGTGTTGCGTTGGGAGTGTGCATAAGTGTATAGTCAAAATGTTGGGTCACTTTATTACCAAATTTGTAAAACAACATTTACACATTCTGATTATTTTAAGTTTGTAAGTATTGGTTTTCTAAACAGAAGACACAATGGGGTGAAATTCAATAGATTTGACCATGACTTGTTTTGATAGTCCTAATCCCATGAATAGAAAATTTCAACACACATCTTCATCTTCAAATGTGTAATACAAATCAGATTTATAAATTTAACATGGTTAAATGTTTAGTGATTTATGGATAAACTATGATTAATATGCAATAATTCTATAGTCTATCACCTTGATAATGGATTGGAGAACATAGCAAAGTGATTCATATTGAATTCGAGTGAGTACCTTTTTCAGGATTTTGACACAAAAATTGGCAATTTTCAACGTGTTATAAAACCCCTTTTACAAACTGCATTTTTATTTCTTGATACAAATATTCATTGTAGATGTAAATATTTCAATGTAGTATAATGATTTCAGCTGAAAATTATATTGCAGACTTGAAAAATCTAATTGTTTTCCGACACAATTACACACTGGTGACTTCAATTTCAACTCAACAAATTACCTTAAGTCTCTTTTTTAAAAGACGCTTGCCAGTACTGATACTGCCACCTGTGATAATGCATTGAGATTTCTCAAAAATAATTATTTTCAACTACTGTAACTGTACTTATAGTGTTAAAAGAAGCCTAGCAGTTGTCCACATTTCTTTAACAGGTTGCGTTAATTTTTAATGTTTAATGAAATATTTAGACTCTGGACTTGTTCTTTGATTTTTGGACACAGATTTGCAAGTTATTGAGTCCCAGCTTGTTCATTGAAATTTGTAAAAAAAATCACAGTGTTCAGAGCAACAGACAACCAGCATATTTGCGTAAATACCTAATTAAAATTGACCAAATACCCAATTAAAATTATTAGGCAGCGTACGAAAAAGCATTAAAAAATCATGTTACCCAAAAAAATGCTGATAAATGCGTAAAGGATCCGCATTTCGCGACGATGCCGCAGTTGTGACTTTCCGTGCAATGTCGACCTGGCGCTTATTAATAAACTTTGAAATTAAGCGTCTAATAACAGCACCATAAGAAACCGCGGAAAAAATCAGTTGGTCAGGTTGACAAGTGAGAAAACGGTTTGTAAATTTTTCATTTTCTTTCATTTAACCTCATTATGGGCATATATTAGCGTCTGAAATCTTCTTACATGATTACAGAAGTATCATGGATTATAAAAAAGCAGTTTTTATGCCTGAAATGTGCACATTTTGACTAATTTCGAAACAAGTTTCAAGATGTGGGTGGGGTATGTGTAGTCCAAGCTTCTTAGACGATGATTATTCCATTTCAGTGATTATTCCAATTCATCGTCTAAGATGTTTCTTCTTTAAAACCTAACAGCTGTACGACTCAGATTGATTCGCGTTCGTTTTATGACATAACGCATGTTTTCAACAAAATAAACCTGTATCGTAGATTGCCCTGTTTCAGTGACTGCCCTGTTCGGGAGACTGCCCTGTTTCAGTGACTGCCCTGTTTCGGAGACCTATTTCTCCTAATTAGTGATCCTACGATAGTTGCCAACAATTGAACTATCTTTGCTGTAAGGTCGAAGTCGCCGACTATCGATAGTGAATTGAAACAATTGACTGCCAGTTGAACGGGTCAGTGGCAATTGAAAATAAGAAACCACTTCCCCTAATTTTAAATAAACATATCACTCATTTACTTGTATGGATCATTTTAATAGAATCAATATGAGTCACGCTTCAATGTTTGCCTCATAGACCACACCGCCATAGCTTGTTTTTTATGTTTTGGCGCACACGCGAATAATCTCTTATTGAATCGATAAATCACAATTTTTACAAGGCGTATATCCACAATCCTTTTAATAGAATGATTTACCGCACATTGATTTTGTGAGTTTCTGAAGCGAGGAAAAATAAAAATTATTTGTCTTGCTTTACAGATGAGATGATGGACCTCTGGAATGATGGAATGAACGTCAAAGGCCAAACCTAAATGTGGGACATCTTCACCCTTGCATGGACGGAATTCATCAGCAGGGAACAGGTAAGTATCTTAGTATCTTAATTGATGTTTTCAATCTTTTTGCTATCCTTTAGTAATGTTTTACTTCGTTAAGTAATGTTTTACTTCGTTAAGTAATGTTTTAAATCGTTAAGTAATGTTTTCGTTCGATCAGCAGTCTCAGCCAGTTTGTGCAGATAATTTACACTTGGTGTATGCCTGAGTGTCATGAACAACACACCAAACATTTGGTTAAGCTGCAAACAAAAAAATCAGCTGCATGAGGGGCGCCTGTGTGGACAAGGCCTTTAAGTTGAATGTGTTTTAAGACGCATGAATAGTCGTCATGTAAATTGTGTTCACTGTGCACATTTAAATACACTCAACAAGAGTTATAAGTACACACTTTTTAGTTGGTTATAACTTTCAGTTTAAGCTGGGTAAAATGGCTGCTCTTTGAAAAATTATGTTGAAGTAATGTGTTTGAATAAAAATTAAGTTTTCCAAATCTCACTCATGTGGGATTATCAAAAGGCTCACTTGGGCTAAATCCATAATCATACAATTAATAAAGTTACTTTTGGCACACTCATTTGAAAAATTTTACATGAAAAAAAAACACAATGGCTAGAATTAATTAAAAATCGAGTAGATTAAAATTGTCAGGTTTCCAAACTATGTGGAAATGCCTTGGAAATGAAGGAACCTAGTCAAATAGATCCTTCTGAGACTTGTTCCTCACTCTTAACAAACCATTTTGCTAGATTAATTAAGCACTGAATCTATAAATGGTTTTGCTGAAGTGAATTAGCCAAAAGCCAGGGTGTGTACTTACAACTTTTATTAGCTCATCTGTCATGAAGAAATAAGTTGAGCTTTTGTGTAAATGATTTCTTAGGTTCTTTTTCCACATGTGAGCAATGTTTTAAGTACGGTTTTACGCCCTTTTGTTTACCATCACTTGGTAGGTCAACAATGGAAGAACGCTCTTTACTTGTGGTTTTCCATTCATTGAAAGTTACTAAGGTACAGTTCAGGTATAAACCTGAACAGGCTTGTGCATTGCTATTGAACATCTCATGTTGTGATTTATTAGAATTTGAATGTCAAACACTACTGTCTATTCAATATGTTATACTAATGAGGGAATTATCCCATTCAAAAGAATCGCAGGCATTACAGTTAATTTAAGTTTCACCCAGATTAACCTAGATAAACATAGAATACCTGACTCACTGACAAGGTTATGTTTATAACCATTATCAGTTAACTTAGAGCTGACTGTACTGTGATTTTTGTGAGTCAACGCATACCAAGAAGTGCCTATATATATCTGTTAAATAACAATCGTCTCGTCAAGCTCCTCAATAATATCTAATATAATAATAAATCCTCCAAACAGAAATACCAAGTAATGATTTGCTCTATCTTCATAAAATAAGTCCAAAATTGACTCTTGTACTGTTCTAACTCCATGTGTTGGAGCACTTGACTTGTTAACAATATATCTAGCCAGTCATATTGAGTAACTTGCATATTGCACACAAAGCAGTTCACCTTTAAGAAAAATGAAATATATTGAAGAAATTGCTCTATGTCCCAGGGATTTCCCTGATGCATGTTTTCTGCGTCCTTGACGCTACTTTGTGGCTTGGGACCCTTATTTCTGCTATTTCTACTATTTAAATGTAAATTTGTTTCCCTCTGAACTTGAGATGAACTGGTCAGAAACCCAGTAGTTTCTCGTGTATCGGTGCTTTACACCGGGCACATTAAAGAACCAAGGAATCTCTTCGTAAAGAGCTAGGGTATGACGCACCTGGATCCCTTGTATCACACGGCTCTTTCTTCTGCTAATAATGCTGTCTCTTCAGCGAATACAACTGGACTATGTTTTCTTTAAATATGCTTCTTACTTATGAATTAATATGAGTTACAACCATTGGTGTATATTGGTCAGTACATAATCAAACATTAAGGATTTATATTTGCGCTTACAATTTTGTGCAATAACAAGTGCTTCAATAGAGCATTACTATGGTGAATGAACCAATGATGAGGTTAGAAAGTAAAACTATATGACAACATTAGAAACCAATTTGTCACTCACACTTATGTCCTTCGCCACCTTCATATAGAGCGTCATGTCTGATAATAAACTTAAATAATTTCCAAGAATATTATAAATTATAAGTAACTATACCCTTTTTAATTTATGCTTTATACCCCAATAGAGGCCCACTGGTAATAACTGCGACATTGATAATGATTCTTGGTGTCCTCTCACGAATACTGCATATCGTGCTGCTAACCATTGTGTTCTTTTCCAGTCTGTTTCCTGGTTGTCATCTGTCTCCCCAGTTTCCTGGTTGTCGTCTGTCTCCCAGGTTACCTGGTTGTCGTCTGTCTCCCGAGAGTTTCCTGGTTGTCATCTGTCTCCCCAGTTTCCTGGTTGTCGTCTGTCTCCCAGGTTACCTGGTTGTCGTCTGTCTCCCGAGTTTCCTGGTTGTCGTCAGTCTCCCCAGTTTCCTGGTTGTCGTCTGTCTCCCGCGTGTTGCATAATAATAATATGATAGATAATAAAAATGATAATAAAATAATAATAATAATAATAATGGCGGTGCCCTCTCACGAAGACTGCATAACCATAATACCAACAACAACAACAATAATTACTGTGACATGGATAATAATGATAATTATAAATAATAATAATGATAATGAAAATTTTACTCATACTAATAACAACAGCATAATACAGTTTCCTGGTTGTCGTCTGTCTCCCAAGTTTGCTGGTTGTCGACTGTCTCCCGAGTTTGCTGGTTGTCATCTGTCTCCCCAGTTTCCTGGTTGTCGTCTGTCTTCCGAGTTTGCTGGTTGTCGTCTGTCTCCCGAGTTTCCTGGTTGTCGACTGTCTCCCCAGTTTCCTGGTTGTCGTCTGTCTCCCGGGTTACCTGGCTGTCGTCTGTCTCGAGTCAGTCTCCCGAGTGTTTCCTGGTTGTCGTCTGTCTCTCGCGTGTTGCATAATAATAATATGATAGATAATAATAATGATATTAAAAATAATAATAATGGTAGTGTCCTCTCACGTAGACTCCATAACCATAATACCAACAACAACAACAACAATAATTACTGTGACATTGATAATAATGATAAATTATAATAATGATAATGAAAATTTTACTCATAATAATAACAACAGCATAATACAGTTTCCTGGTTGTCGTCTGTCTCCCCAGTTTCCTGGTTGTCGTCTGTCTCCCGGGTTACCTGGTTGTCATCAGTCTCCCGAGTGTTTCCTGGTTGTCGTCTGTCTCCCAGGTTACCTGGTTGTCGTCTGTCTCCTGGGTTACCTGGTTGTCGTCTGTCTCCTGGGTCACCTGGCTGTCGTCTGTCTCGAGTCAGTCTCCCGAGTGTTTCCTGGTTGTCATCTGTCTCCCGAGTGTTTCCTGGTTGTCATCTGTCTCCCGAGTGTTTCCTGGTTGTCGTCTGTCTCCCGAGTGTTTCCTGGTTGTCATCTGTCTCCCGAGTGTTTCCTGGTTGTCGTCTGTCTCCCAGGTTACCTGGTTGTCGTCTGTCTCCTGGGTTACCTGGTTGTTGTCTGTCTCCTGGGTTACCTGGCTGTCGTCTGTCTCCCGAGTCAGTCTCCCGAGTGTTTCCTGGTTGTCGTCTGTCTCCAAGGTTACCTGGTTGTCGTCTGTCTCCCGAGTTTCTTGGTTGTCGTCTGTCTCCCGCGTGTTGCATAATAATAATATGATAGATAATAATAATGATAATAAAATAATAATAATAATAATAATGGCGGTGCCCTCTCACGAAGACTGCATAACCATAATACCAACAACAACAACAATAATTACTGTGACATGGATAATAATGATAATTATAAATAATAATAATGATAATGAAAATTTTACTCATACTAATAACAACAGCATAATACAGTTTCCTGGTTGTCGTCTGTCTCCCAAGTTTGCTGGTTGTCGACTGTCTCCTGAGTTTGCTGGTTGTCATCTGTCTCCCCAGTTTCCTGGTTGTCGTCTGTCTCCCGGGTTACCTGGCTGTCGTCTGTCTCGAGTCAGTCTCCTGAGTGTTTCCTGGTTGTCGTCTGTCTCTCGAGTCAGTCTCCCGAGTGTTTCCTGGTTGTCGTCTGTCTCTCGCGTGTTGCATAATAATAATATGATAGATAATAATAATGATAATAAAAATAATAATAATAATAATGGTAGTGTCCTCTCACATAGACTCCATAACCATAATACCAACAACATCAACAATAATTACTGTGACATTGATAATAATGATAAATTATAATAATGATAATGAAAATTTTACTCATAATAATAACAACAGCATAATACAGTTTGCTGGTTGTCGACTGTCTCCCGAGTTTCCTGGTTATCATCTGTCTCCCGAGTGTTACCTGGTTGTCAACTGTTTCCCGAGTTTCCTGGTTATAGTCTGTCTCCCGAGTGTTACCTGGTTATCGTCTGTCTCCCCAGTTTCCTGGTTATCGTCTGTCTCCCGGGTTACCTGGCTGTCGTCTGTCTCGAGTCAGTCTCCTGAGTGTTTCCTGGTTGTCGTCTGTCTCTCGAGTCAGTCTCCCGAGTGTTTCCTGGTTGTCGTCTGTCTCTCGCGTGTTGCATAATAATAATATGATAGATAATAATAATGATAATAAAAATAATAATAATAATAATGGTAGTGTCCTCTCACATAGACTCCATAACCATAATACCAACAACATCAACAATAATTACTGTGACATTGATAATAATGATAAATTATAATAATGATAATGAAAATTTTACTCATAATAATAACAACAGCATAATACAGTTTGCTGGTTGTCGACTGTCTCCCGAGTTTCCTGGTTATCATCTGTCTCCCGAGTGTTACCTGGTTGTCAACTGTCTCCCGAGTTTCCTGGTTATAGTCAGTCTCCCGAGTGTTTCCTGGTTATCGTCAGTCTCCGGTTTCCTGGTTGTCGTCTGTCTCCTGCTGCGTGTTGCATAATAATAATATGATAGATAATAATAATGATAATAAAATTAATAATAATAATGGTGGTGTCCTCTCACGTAGACTGCATTTATATAACCATAATACCAACAACAACAAAAACCCTTTTTACTTTATGCTTTATACCCCAATAGAGGCACACTGCGACATTGATAATGATTCTTGGTGCCCTCTCACGAATACTGCATATCTAGCTGCTAACCATTGTGTTCTTTTCCAGTCTGTTTCCTGGTTGTCATCAGTCTCCCCAGTTTCCTGGTTGTCGTCTGTCTCCCGGGTTACCTGGCTGTCGTCTGTCTCCCCAGTTTCCTGGTTGTCGTCTGTCTCCTGGGTTACCTGGCTGTCGTCTGTCTCCCGAGTCAGTCTCCCGAGTGTTTCCTGGTTGTCGTCTGTCTCCCGCGTGTTGCATAATAGTAATATGATAGATAATAATAATGATAATAAAAATAATAATAATGGCGGTGTCCTCTCACGAAGACTCCATAACCATAATACCAACAACAACAACACAATAATTACTGTGACATTGATAATAATGATAATTATAAATTATAATAATGATAATGAAAATTTTACTCATAATAATAACAACAGCATAATACAGTTTGCTGGTTGTCGTCTGTCTCCCGAGTTTGCTGGTTGTCGTCTGTCTCCCGAGTTTGCTGGTTGTCGTCTGTCTCCCGAGTGTTACCTGGTTGTCGTCTGTCTCCCGAGTGTTTCCTGGTTGTCGTCTGTCTCCCGAGTGTTTCCTGGTTGTCGTCTGTCTCCCGGGTTACCTGGTTGTCGTCTGTCTCCCGGGTTACCTGGTTGTCGTCTGTCTCTTGAGTGTTTCCTGGTTGTCGTCTGTCTCTTGAGTGTTTCCTGGTTGTCGTCTGTCTCCCGAGTGTTTCCTGGTTGTCGTCTGTCTCCCGGGTTACCTGGTTGTCGTCTGTCTCCCGGGTTACCTGGTTGTCGTCTGTCTCCCGAGTGTTTCCTGGTTGTCGTCTGTCTCCCGAATGTTACCTGGTTGTCGTCTGTCTCCCGAGTGTTTCCTGGTTGTCGTCTGTCTCCCGAGTGTTTCCTGGTTGTCGTCAGTCTCCCGAGTGTTTCCTGGTTGTCATCTGTCTCCCGAGTGTTTCCTGGTTGTCGTCTGTCTCCCGAGTGTTTCCTGGTTGTCATCTGTCTCCCGAGTGTTACCTGGTTGTCGTCTGTCTCCCGAGTGTTTCCTGGTTGTCGTCTGTCTCCCGAGTGTTTCCTGGTTGTCATCTGTCTCCCGAGTTTCCTGGTTGTCGTCTGTCTCGCGAGTGTTTCCTGGTTGTTGTCTGTCTCCCAAGTGTTTCCTGGTTGTCGTCAGTCTCCCGAGTGTTTCCTGGTTGTCATCTGTCTCCCGAATGTTTCCTGGTTGTCGTCTGTCTCCCGAATGTTGCATAATAATGATATGATAAATAATAATAATGATAATAAAAATAATAATAATAATGGTGGTGTCCTCTCACGTAGACTGCATTTATATAACCATAATACCAACAACAACAACAATAATTTCTGTGACATTGATAATAATGATAATTATAAATATTAATAATGAAAATGAACTATACTGCACAATATAGTAATATCAATTGTGAAGAAAAGTGCTCAGGGATCAAAGTTGTAACATGTGTATCAATTACATTTGACGAAACAAAATATAGCACACTTTTTTAAAAAATCATGGCTCCAAAAAATGTTTTGCGTGAGAATCAAAACTTTCTAGTTTATACTATGCAACCAGCAAGGGTACTTTGCTTTGTGCCTTGTTTCTTTCTATAGTAAATTTGTTCAGTGCTCGGAAAAGTGTGCTGAATTCCACTAGACCTTGAAATAATTGGTCAAATGTCGAAGATGTTTCATTAATATTTGAATATCAATTAAACTCAATAGTCAGATGAGATTTTAGGTAGTTTATATTTTCTCTTGATATTTTCTCTTGATATTTTCTCTTGATATTTTCTCTTGATATTTTCTCTTGATATTTTCACTTATAATTGTATCAGTACTATTGCTTAATATTGTCAATCGACTAGACAGATATGAGTATAAAACGTTAAACGTTTGATGCCATGACTCTGTGTCAAGCGTGAGTGGTATTCATGTTATTTTTCTTGTTGTTTTTGATGTCTTAAGTCCAATGAGTTGTGTAAAACAATGTTGTCTCTATAGTGTAGTGGTACCATACTGGATCAGCCAATCCAGGGACCTGGGTTCGATTCCCAGTGGAGACAGCTTAATTTTCACAGTTCCTTTGGAGAAGAAATATCACTGAATGAAATAACAATGAGGAACAATAACCCAAACTGCTTAGGTTTTATCAGTAGTCATTATGTTGCCATACGTAAATTATGTATCATAAATGCTCCAAACCACAGATCTTATAAGAGTCTTTCCTATAGTATACAGTTTTCATGAACAAAAGTCATAATAATTGCTGATTGGCTATCTATTACTGCTTTTACATTTATATAATGTATATTTAGATTGATGCATTTCAATTCAGATAGAATTTTTTTTTTATGTAAAGCGTTATAATGCTTCATAGCAAATTCTTCAAACATAAGGCTTATAGGTAATGGATCAAGAAGTTTTAACTATTATGATTATTTTATGTTATCATTGAAGGAAAATATTGGTTGACTTGCAGTAATTATGCATATATGGCTCTTCTTGCAAAAAATATTTGGATATCATTTCAAGTGGTTTGTTTAGTTGGTGCACGACTAGTGGCAAATGGTTGTGTATTGGCTATTCAGATTTAATTGAAATTTCAAATGAATTGTTCGATTGGCTTATGACCAGTTGCCAATGGTTATGAGTTAATTGTTCAGTTCTTTGATAAAAATAAATGAAATTATATAAGGGAATATTGACCAAAATGGGTCATTAATTATAAAGCATTAATTTTGTAGAGTTAGCCATATAATAGAAATAGGTGTTATGCCTTGGGTTTTTTAAGAGTGTTTTGTTTTTTGTCTCAGAATTATTAAGCTAGATTTTTTTTAACTCAGTGGTTAGTGCCCTGGCCCTCTAATCTGTCAACTTGAGTTCAAATCTCGGGGGAGGCACTGGGATGATATATATATATGACTGCCATATTTCAGCAGAAAACTACTGGCAAATAATGGTTAAGCTCAGCATTTTAGAAATAGGTAACTGAAAAACTTGAAACAAGAAAATCAATTTCTGATCAATATATTCAATTAAAGGTATGAAATATTGTGATAAAACTTGCTGCATTAAGTATTGTTGGTCACTATTACAGAAAAAGATTAACATGAGGACTCTTTATGTAGAAGAAGGTCAGCCTACACATTTAACATTAAAGCAGATGTAGATAAAATTAAAGTTACATTACAATCATTTAATGGATATTTTTGCTGCAGTTTTTGATAAGGTGATATGCATGTCTTTGATTTTCCTGCTCAAGGTATATCAAACTGTTTGCTTGGCTAGTTTTTAAGATATTCTTTTCCCCTAAAAGCTAAAAAGTTTATTTTACCGAAAAAAAGTAATTTTATGTCTTTGAACAAAAATAAATTAATCATAAAAATTGTTGAACTGCTTACTGATTTTGTTTATACAATAAGTAGAGTAAATTTTGTAGATTTAGTGTTTAAAGCATTGGTATTTTCATTTCTATTTCACATAATGGGAAATTGGGCTTGCCTTTTAAGCGGTCATAGTGTACAAATTAAAGTTGGCATATGATACAGTAAAACTTTATTATCTCAAAGTCTGATCAAGACAAGCCAAATGTTAAAGATAAACTGGTACCAATTACTGGGCTTCCTCTTGTGCTCAACTTGTAATAATTGTGCTTGACATATAGGCATTCTGGCTAAATTAATATACAACATAGAGCAGTTTATCGGGGCTTTGAATATTGTTTGACATAAATCGGGTGCTCTTGATATCGATGCTTGTGATAATGAGGAGGCATGTCATGCCCAACCCCGAGGTTCCTATGTCAGAGGCCAAGGTCACAGTTGGAGGTCAAAGGTTGTCAATTGATCACAATGAGGCAGAGTGTCATGCCCCATCCCAGGCTCCTTAATATCAAAGATCAAGGTCACAGTTGAAGGTCAAAGATCCAATTAGGGTGTCTGGACCATGCATTGACCAATCTTTCTTATATTTGGCATGAATGATCACGGGGCAGAGTGACATGCAAAGCCCCCAGGTTCCTATCTCAAAGGTCAAGGTCCCAGTTGGAGGTCAAAAGTAAAATTAAAGTTTGAATTGACCATGTAAACTCCATTCATACACTTTAAGAGACACACTGGAAGAAAATGGGTATTTACCTAATATCAGGTATATGGGACAAACGAGCATCCCACAACCCGAATACAGAGTGTGACTTTAACAGTTGGTGTATGGAGCACATGGGATGTGTCCACAGGCTTGTCTCTTGTAGTGGGTATAGGGTGCATATTGTTTCAACATGGTATGTCTCTTATCACATTATGTACCACACTGGTGGAATCTTTAGGGTATATCTCTTACAGGGAATGTATAGTATTGCAAGCTTCAGTGTGTCTCTGAATGAGGTGAAACATACAGGATTTACCTACAGTGTGTGTCTCTAACATGTGATGTAATTCACAGAATGTGTCTAAATGGTAGATCTCTTTCGGGGGGATGAGACCTACCTTGGTGACACATTCTATGTGATACATTCCATGTTAAAGACATTCATTGTAGGTTATGCCTGTATGTAGCACCTCATTCAGAGACACGCTGTAGCTTGCATACTATACATCCCCTGTATGAGAAACACCCAACAGATTCGAACCTTTGTGCTACATCTGTGATAGAGCCATCCATGTTGCACAACATGTATTCTACACCTTCTACAATAGACACTTCTGTAGACACATCCATTGTACTCCATTCATCAACTGAAAGAGTCATACTCTGTATACGGGTTGTGGGGAGGTTGTTTGTCCCATGTACCTGTTATTAGGTAAATAGCCCCTATGCTTCCAGTGTATCTCTTACAGTGTGTGTATGGAGCTTACATGGTCAGGTCAAGCTTCAATTTTACATTTGACCTGCAACTGTAACCATGACCTTTAAGATTGCTCAATGCATGGACCAGACACTTTTGGAAATTACCATCTGTTTTGCTTGGCTATAGTTTTTAAGATATATAGGATCTACCAAGAGTTTGTTTTAAATCAACATTTCTTTACCCGATCTTCCCAAAATCCATCGGTCAGGACCGACAGTCCATTGGACCGACGAAAAGTCTCGAAGAATTGACAAAGATTTGTCAGAATTTAATATTAAGAGCATAAACTATGATAAACAATCCGTGTAAGAAAATACCGCTGCAACAGTTCAATGTCTGAGCAAATGCCTATTAAGTTACCCCTCTAGGGCGTAATGATAGCTGGTACCCTAGCGTATGGTAGTAGCGTGTGTACAGTGTTGGAAACAAGGAAACTTATAGCTCATGGTTCACTGCTTAGTTTGATCAATAAACAATAAAAACAAACAAAAAATACTTGTTTAATTAAGAAACCAGAGCAGGTATCAAAAGTTTACGGTTAAAATTCAGTAGGTGGAAAAAATCATTTGCTGCATTCATCAAGAATGATTTATCAGCGATTCCTCACGGTTTTGTCAATTGGTAGAATTTTATTTTGTGGTTGTGATCATGATTTAAAGTCCGAGATTAGTAATGTTAGCTACAATTGTTTAACACGAACGTTCCATAACTTGGCATTCGCATTTTAGCTAGCATAGCATTTTTAGAACTGCACTTTCATCCCGGTGTATTTCATTCCAAAACACCTTCGGACCGTCAGAATTTTTTCAGGAACGACAGATCAATAAAGTGGTAGATTTTTTTTATCACATTAAAAATATGTTTTAACCAATTTGGAATTCGGCTAAAATATGCACTGAAGAACGCGTTGAGTGTCTCCTAGTAAAAAGTAGTCCTAATTTGCTTTCTGTATATAAATACTAAAATGGTGCTTTAAAAGCTGAAAACAATTAACATTTATTTAAATTACAATAATTAAAATGTTTCAATATATTATTTTGCATTCATATAGAACATAAAGAATTCTAATTCAGTGCATTTTGCGTATGAATTATGCAAATTTTTGTTGGAGAACAATGTTCTTCAATTTTTCCTCACATGGAATATCAGTGTTTATGTGATAATTTCTTTTCCCCTAATTCATCTAAAAGTTTTTACTTCAAACAGCATAAAACTGATCATGTAAGGAATCACAAAATAAAGTTTATGTTTGACTGTGCCATTTATTTGTACTTTTAATTAGTATTTTAAGATACTGTATAGCGGGTATATTTCATGGGGTACAATTTTCGTGTAATTGTGACCTTTTAAATTCATGGTGTCTTGATATCGTGCTCATCACCTCATGAAAAATGAAACCTTGAGGTATGTTTCTCTGTATCAAATAAAAAAAAAAGTTTAACTACATGTAAGTAACTTTGCTATTTTAAGTATATTGATACTTAATTTGACAAACATTCACACATTCCGCGAATAAAACTGTTATTAAATTGAACAAGTTTGGTGCACTGGCTATCAATTTACTCTTCCACCCGGTGCATCCAAAAGTCTGTTCAACTGTGAACATGTTGGCTAGTCCTTGTCTAACTTTAAATGGGAGGTGCTTTACTGTGATTTTTAGCTCATCTGATTTTTGAAAAAAAAAAGATGAGTTATTGTCATCACTTGATTGTCGTCGGTGTCTGCGTCGGCGTTGCATGGTTATGTTTTGTGTTTAGGTAAACTTTTTTCATAAACAATCAAAGCTATTGCTTTGAAACTTGCAACACTTGTTCACCATCAATACCTGAGCCTGTTAAGCAAGACTCATAACTCTGATCTGCATTTTGCATGAGTTATTGCCCTTATTGGACTTTGAAAATTCCTTGGTTTAGTTTTGTGTTTAGCTTCTCTTTTTTAATACACTATGTGGGCTATTGCTTTGAAACTTTCAACACTTATTTATCATCAATACCTGACCATGTCAAGCAAGACCCATAACTCTGATCTGCATTTTGCGTGAGTTACTGCCCCTTTTTGAAAAATGTCTTGGTTAAGTTTTGTGTTAAGGTAAAGCAGGGCACATAACTCTGTCCTACTTCATGCTAAGGTTGTCTGCCTTTTGACAGTGACAGATATCAGATGAGTGTCTGCACCCGCAAGGCGGTGCTCTTGTTTTGTCTTTTTATTACCTTTTATTGGACTGTGGGTCATATAAGAATTATGTTTATGTCTAATTTTCTCTTACTTGTCTTGTCCTTTTTCATCCGCATGTTATGGATATGTTCCATGTAAAAGTATTTATCTTGTCTTACCAAACTCAGTTTAAAATTTAAAAGGATGATATATATTTTTTGATCACCAATAATTTGGTGTCATGTTTCCTGCATATTTTAAAGTAACCGTAATAATCCTATCTTTGTCCCAATAAGATCATATCTCACTAATCAGGAATATACTTTTCTAGAAGTCACTTGGTCAACTCTAATTTAATGCAGAAGTGTTTGTTTTATAAATGTTGCCCTTATTGTAATGACCAGCCAATTTTGCTATACATATAGGCAGACGTGCTTTTGTCAACCTGACTTAAATTCTGCTTTTTATCTTAAAAATGGGGAAAATGCAAAAAACATATTTGATCTGTTTGATTGTAACAAGTTCTATTGTTTTCTCTGTTTGTGATGCTTTAAGTGTATTTGCAGTTTCTGTTATAAATATGCCATTGTCCAGATCTGATTTATTTATATTCTATCACAGTACATATATTAAGAAGGTAAATTTATTTGTTTAATGTCAAGGAATGAGTAAAAAACAAATAATTCATAATTTCAACTTTTCATCAATTAAGCTAAATGATAATCATCGGTGATTATTAATGACTTGCCCAAATAGGTAATCCCGCTGACAAGGGTAAATGAATCTTACTTGTCTGTCATTATTCAAAACAATCTGAATGATTGTCAAAATGATCTGTAACTTTAACCGAAATGCAGTTCATGAACTCTTCTCCAATTTGTAGTTGAAGAACCACTTATTAATAATAAAAACCAACATGGAATTCCTGAATTTGGGATATTCATGAACTCCAGGAATTCATGCTGGTCATGAACGTTGTTGTTTCATGAAATGTCTCATTTATAGTTAATTCACATTCATAAATTTGTTCATAAACATGTTCATGAACTATGTATGAAATTCTCACTGGGGACATTTCTCCCATGACCAGAATGCTATTCCATTGATAGAAAATGGTAATCTTTGACAGTATCTTCCGAGAACATGATGTTAAAGACTGCTCTTGGTTCGTCTGTACCTAAGTGGTTAGTGCGCTTGCCCGGGGTGAAATCCGGGTCGAGGCACAAACATATGTGCCTGCCATGGTTCAGCAGAAAGCTGACTGGCAAATAAAGGCTGTTCTTGATGTGAACTGCAAATGTTAAGTGGACATTGTGTGTGAATTTCACAAATAGTTCACGAAAAACATTTTGTGGAACTAATTCATGATTGTTAATGAACTACAAATGTGGCAGTTCATGATACAACAAAGCTCATGAACTTTATGTATTCCTGGAGTTCATAAATGCCCAAGTAAATCAATTCCCAGGGTTCATGTAACACCTGGTTCGTGAATTCTAAATTTTTTTAAAAATTAATTAGCTTCTCATCAACTAAAGATTGGACAAAAGTTTATGACGTATGAAATTAAAGTTGCTGATTATTTTTGACAATCATTCAGATTGTTTTGAATAATAACAGACAAGTTGAATATATTTAGCTTCTCCAATGGGATAACCCACTTGGACGAGCATTAATATTGACATAAAAAGAGCTAGCTACAGAAACCTTAACCAAAGAACATACTAATTGAACTTGAAATGATGAACGTATGCATGCAGGAGTTGATAATTAAATGAAACTTAGTAACTAAGTTAAACCTAAAAATGGGATACAAATAATACTGGAAAGCGGCAATAGCATGCAGCTGACAACAGCATTGCACACACAAGCATATAAAACAGAGACTGCAATAGATCAATCTGAAACTATACAGTGACAAATATGTCCTGTACTTTGTTTTCTTTTAATCTTGACAAATAAGGATGTGTATGACATTACGCTCAGCTCATAATAGTGGCTGTATGTATCTACCTTAGAATTAGTCGGTCGAGGTTTGAACCCTGGCATGGCCCGGCTAGGGTTTGTTCTGATATGACCAATGGTGACAGGGCTCGACACTAACACTGGTCCCCTGGTACGAGGCCAGTGAAAATCAAGAAGGACCAGTGAAAATCTTGAAGGACCAGTAACTGTTTTATTTACAAATTGTACGTTCCTTTGCTGGGGGACCAGTGACCAAAAATAGTTAGTGTCAAGCCCTGGGTGAGTAACCAGCTTGATACTGTATTAGTTAATTATTCATGCCACTGGTTACTGACATTAAAGTATATAGGGGTCAGGTAGATATTTTCAGAAAATAGCTGTTTCAACTCTCATAAGCAAAATTGGCTGATGTTTAAAATTGATTAACACTTTTAATAAAACACTTCTACACTACAGTAAACAGTGTGCATCTTTTTTCTTTTATATCATCATTTAATTATTGTAGCCTAGCTTTCTAGACTAAAAAATTCTAGAGCCATTCATGCATTTCATTTCTTTATCAAATTAGCATGCTCCCTGGTCTCAAAATATTTGACATGCAACAAATTCCTCCTTAATTTCTATTGATGATCTGATGATGTATGTTGCTTTCTCTCATCTAGATAACATTTGACCACTGATGATGCAGTGATGATCTTTTCAAATTAATACAGTAAATTGGAGGGAATTTTCTGATGAAATTTGGCCCAAACCAATGTTCCCTTTAATAAACTGGTTGACTTTTATTGTCAGTGACACCATTCGACATAAGCCGACCCTTTCCATCTAATGTATACAGTCAACATTGCATTTATGAATTGAAAATAGATATTTAAACCTTATTTAACTATACATGGTGCGAATTTTAAGCCGGTGCACCAAATGTGTTCAATTTTAATAACAAGTTTTGTTTGTGGAACGTGTACGTGGGTGAATCAAAAAGTTCGTAGAAAAATATCATAACTCACAAACCAAAGCTTCAAATGCTTTCAAATTTTAATGTGACGTGATCATGAGTATAACAAAACAATTTGTCAAATTCCATTGAATTAGTCAAAACAACATGATTTTTACATTGAATCGTACACATGCTATAACAGCATGCCGGAGCACATCAGCGTCATTTGATAAACGACGTCAAACTTACGCCACGTTTGCCAATATTTACGTTATCGTTTTGACTCATTTTCGCTTTTCGAGTGACTAATATGTTGGTATTTTTTGGATAACCATCATGATAGTAGTTTCGGCATTTTCAATTGTTAGTTTAAAATCGTGTGCGCTGTCCCATAAGATTAATCTAAGTGTTTTTCTATATCCGCTATTATATTGCGTTGCTCATCTTCGACGACGTTGCGAATCAACGTCACCATTATCAGGTGTATTGTATTCGGTTGTCAACTTCTGGTATCCTACATGAGAGCACTAATTCCACTTATAAATCGATGTATTTTTATTTCAGGATATATACCTACTCGTTTCAAACCATGTATTGTCTCCGACGACGTACGTATATTCCAGTTTTACGCAGCTTTTGATAGCAGCCCGTGGTTCCGTAAATTCCAGTAAGCCCGTTTTACGCGGGTATTTCTATATAGTGCGATTATTTAAATGTCGATTAAAACATTATTTATCGGAGATGACGTCTGAAATTTTAACAGACGTTATAAATGATATAATGTAATCAGACATAACATTTTGACGGTTTTTGGAGGTCCTACAATTGAGATATTTTAGAAAATTTAATAAAATTTGTTTCAAATTATCCGTGTGCTCCGGTATACGCAATCGCCCTTATTTAAGATATGAATATTTTCAAAACGGTTATTATCCGGTCGCTATAAATCTGTGTATGTAAAGAAAGTACCAATGTATTCATTCAGTATAAATATGACGACAATAACTCTGAAAATAAAAAAGTTATGGCAAAATTCTACGAACTTTTTGATTCACCCACGTAAATGCTTGCCGAATTAATTATTTGTTTATGAACACATTAATAATAATTTTAATAAAAACAAAACGCATGTACCATCTTAATTGTTTATAATCTTCAAATTTGGATGGAATGTAACGCATACATGTATTATACTGATGGTGAGAATAAAACATATAACATTGACAAGGTTTTTTATATAGTCATATTAACAAGTCTAACTTCTTATTAGCCTGCTTTATTGAAATGCTATTTTATGTACTTACACTGTGAAACTTACGCAAGAGGGACCTTCAAAAATCATTTATACCAACAAGGTTTTTTTTGCTGTCAAGGCCCTTTGCACGTAATTAAGACACAGTGAATTCAAAAGGATCCAATTAATGTGAAAATTGTACCTCGTGAAATATACCTGCTATACAGTATCATTTCGAGAAGGTGTGTTTTTTCTTCTTTATTAAAGGCATTAATGCCTGGTTCATCGCTTCAGCTTATAACAGCTGGTGTTCCTCAAGGATCTGTTCTTAGGTCTCTCCTCTTTATACTTTACATCAATGGCCTTCCATTACATATCAAACGATCAGAAGCTGACATGTTTGCTGATGATACAACACTTTATGCTTGTGGAAAAAACTCCCAGGATGTCCAATTGAAGTTGCAAGATTCCTTGAAGCAGTTTCTGAATGGTGCAATTACAACTCAATGGTTTGAAACAGCTCAAAACTAAATTCAATGACTGCCCATGTACCCTCACCCTTCAAAATGACAATTTATGTTTTTTCTGCAACTGAAACTACATATTGAAGATACTGTAAATTCTAAAAAAATGTAACTCTTCTCTTCAAATCTGTATAATCGCAGTAGATTTCGGTTTTTAGCAAACATCTTTTCTGCAATTAGCGTTGACGAATATCAAAACAACGTGACGATGGCGTCTAACCCGGACCGGCTCATCATTGAAAGTAACTTAAAACTTTATTACGATAAAAGGTATATATTTTGATTGTTCTGTGTGACAGAGACATAATAAGACCCAATCGTAACCATACTCCGACCAGTTGATGTGTTTAATAGGAGATTCCCGAAGGTGTTCGATCAAGACATTTCAAACCTGTTCCTTTTCTCTTATGAATGGGTGAACATCAAACTTTATTGAAAAATACAATTTTCTGTGTTTAGGGGTTGTCCCTAAAATCTTAGAATATATTATAAACTAGCCAAGTAGAACTGTTTTTTTTTAAATGTTTGGCATAAATGGGTTCTTCATAAATGTAACAAGTTTTATATACCTTTTATAAATTTATGACTTGTGAAAGCCTTAAAAGAACTAAGAACAAAATATTTAAACTCTACAAGCCATTGTGATTTCTAATCTACCATACTGTCGATTCAATAAGTAGTGCTAATGGTGGAACTTTCCCTTTGAAAGAATACCGAGGACCATATTTCACTCAGTTTCACCTAGTTAAACATAAATAAACATAGTTTACCTGAGGACTAACTTATGTTTATAACTATTCTCATTTAACTTTGAACAGACTGTATTTTATCTACCATAGGTGGTTTTGGAAGTAGTTATTTATATAAAATAAGAGTTTTCATGTTTTGGGATATAATTTTCATAAATCGTATAAATTTTTTACCTTTAAATTCAAAATCAGGCTAAATCATAGCCTGTTTGTCCTTTTAATAACTTGAAATGTGATTTTGCTCCTTGAGATATTGATATAAATTTTAGTGATCACAACCTCATCATGGCAAAAAGTTTGCACTAAGTTGTTTTAGAATTCCAATATATCAAATGAAAAGTAACAGTCAGAAAAGCTAAAATATGACCTTTGACCTTCCTATATTAGAACATGGGGTGGTGTTTGACACTCCCACTCATTGAGGTTAACATTCAGACATTCTTTGATGCATTATTTATATTGTGTAGTTGAAATAAAGTGATACCGACACTTATTGGAGTTATGGGCGTTTTTCAAAAAAAGTGCAAATTGTTGTCCCAGACATTTATTGACTCATAAAATAGTGTATATAGCTCTCAACTGAATCCAACAGTTGTCATGTACAAGATTGAACATATTTCTATCTACCAAACCCTGCAAATGTCTATATAAACTGCTTATATCCTTCACATTTTTGCGATTAAGAATCTAACTCCCTGAAAATGGGCTGTCCCAAGCAGTTCAGAGTGATGTTGTTCCTTCAAAATCTCTTTTATTATATGAATTTATCATGCTAATTTAAGCTAAATATAAAGATTTTGTACTTTGCAGTAGATGATAGTCAATTTTTTTGATTGATCTGGAATAAAACCAGTGTTTTTTTACGTGAACAAGTGTGTCCCTCACTTTTGTTCCATCCTGTTACCTTACTGGTAAAACAGGAATACATCAAAGTATTTATTCCTAGGTATAATCCAGTTATAATTACTTGATAGAAGTCTCCTTAACAAAGAGAATGGGGAAAGGGAATATTATGTTTTATTAAGAAAAATAGTGTTTTTTATAAAAATCATACAATCATATTTGATGGTAAAGCTTAATTGTCCATCCTGTTACCATGCTCCATTGCTTATAAATTCAACATAATGACATTAAAACTCAGAGATACATTTAAAAAACATTGGGAAATCTTATTTTCACCTTAATTAAGACTCTTTAGAGGGATAATTTTTATTCACACGAAGATTTACAATAAAATTTTCCATCCTGTTACCATGCTTTTTTGTTCCATCCTGTTACTTCAATTTTGGTAACAGGATGGACAAATAATTGATATATTGATCATAAATTCCGAATTGCTTAATACCTTACAGATTTTTAAATGTCATTTTAAAAAAGAATATCTTACATAACAAATAATATTTTTTAATGTACTTTGCTCCCGATACTTAAGGAGGCAGAGCTTCTTGAAATAGAAATTACGGCCATACTTAAGGTAACAATCCATCTTAATTGTATGTCATAATGTATAATTACTTCTTTTGTCAAATTGAATGATTACAGAGTATCAGTGAATATCTCTAATAATAAAATCCTCCTTGAATGGCTTTTTGTGGATGTTATATTTGACTGACAGGGCTGACAAATGAAGGTGCTTTCCATCCAGTTACCACATTTTCCATCCTGTTACCAAATTTGTCCATCCTGTTACCGTTTTTCCGTCCTGTTACCATCAGATTTCTAAAGTTTTCAACTTTGTGTATTATTTTATATGGATGTCCTTAATTAAATGTTCACCAAGTTGGCATATGCAACAGTATTTCACTGAAAATTTTGTTTTAATATTAAATTGCTTACATTAAACAGTTAAATAGTGTAATTATTACATACATGCGCAATGAGTGAAGGTGTATTCTCATGTAAAATGATGTTTTTGTATTAAATAACTTAATTATTTCTGCATATATACAACAAATATAATACATTTGATGATTTGCAACAATCAAATCATATTTATTTTTATTATATTAAAATTAATGTAGAAATATTGGTGTGGTAACAGGATGGACAAATGATGTTTTTTGAAAAATTCAAGCAATTATATTTACATTTTTAGCGAACCAGGAGGTCTCCCCTTACTTGGAATGTGTTTGTTTATAATAACTCTTTCTTATCATGTTAAAGAAAATTTGATTTAGCATAATTTTTTTTGATAATAAATTTGTTTCAAAATTTGCACTTTTTTTGAAAAACGCCCTTATAGCTGGATAAGGTGCCTCACAAAAACCACAGTAGCATTGGGCATTCAAATTATATTCAATCTTAAAGATGGCAAGCAATATGCAATATGTCATGTCCAGGTTAACCTGAACTCTGCCCTAACTTCTGTGAATGGAGAATCATGACAAATCAATGTTTTTCCATTGTTGACCTGACTGAGTGATGATATTTGTATGTGCACAGTAAATCCAATTTACACAATGACTATTCCATGTGTCTTACACATTCAACTTGAAGGTCATGTACATGCAGGCTGTCCTCATGTAGCTGATGGTTTGTAGCTTGGCCAAATGGATTGGGTGTTGTATGCGTGGGCTACCATGATGGATGTTGCCATGACGGCTGAGACAATTTTGATGCAATAATGCATTGGCGTTGTGCTAAAGTATTTTTCTTATTTTCTCTTTCCGGGTTCCAAGATACGATTGTTCCAACAGACGAGGATGGCTGATGTTCAGTTTCAAGTATCCAGTCATGTATGGCGTAACCCAAGGTAAATTATGATCACATGACCATGACCTACCTTGGTAAGTTGGTAGTTCATAGTCATACAACTAAAGCAGGCCATGGTTGACCATGTTTTGTTAAATGGCACCACAGAATTTGTTGGTGGCTGACCATTGGGTTTTTTATTTTGTCAATTTAATTTAATTAGTACATTTAATTTTATTACAATAATGGTACTGTAAACCAAGAAATTATTTTGCGCAATTTTATTTTGCGGGTTCTTAAGTGATAGAAATTCGTGAAAATAAATAGCTGTGAAAGTTTTCAAAACATTAATAAGGACATGGCTGGAGGCTTAAAACTGTGAAAGTTTGTAGTCGGGAATATACATTGCTATCAGCAAATCACGAAAGTTAGTATTTGTGGAAATAAATTGGTTTACAGTATATATTCCCTTTTTTTTGTTTCTAAGTGTTGTACATGAGTTCTTTAAAAATAATGTATTTTTTGTTGGAAAATAACAGTGTTAATAACAAACTATTGTCAACCATGGTCTCACATGAATGAACTTAAGCATCATCTAGTGGTCCCCTACCAAGATTGCTCAAACTTTGCCCCTGTGTTCAAAATTGGCCACGCCCTGGGGCTACCAGTTTTACAGAGAATTATATAAGGAAAACATATAAAAATCTTCTTGTCTAAAACTACACTGCCTAGAGTTTTGATAATTGGTATGTAGTATCATCTATTGGTTTTCTACCAAGATTGTTCAAATTATTCCTTTGGGTAAAAACTTCGCAGGGCTTCCTTTATAATCAGGCCCGGTGATTATGAACATTGGAGTACGTACTCCATGCTCCAACTCATACTCTGTACTCCAACTGGAGTGTTTCTTTATAGTTACAAAAACTGCTGTAACTTCTTTATTAATGAATGGAAACATGTAAAATGTTCATTTTCTTAGTTAGACCATTTGCTACAAGTTGGTGTTGGTTTTGAAGCAAAATTCTTAAATAAGCTGTTTTTCATGTTTGAGCTTGGAGTTTGGAGTTGGAGTATGAGAATGAGAAATGTTTATAATCACCGGGCCAGGTGAGCGATATAGGGCCATCATCGCCCTCTGTTTGCTGCTTCTTAGGCAACTTTGCTTGCAGCTTCAGTTACCCGTGTGGTTCTCGGGTTGTAGAATCGGACCACTGTTTTCTCCCTTGCAGGTCGTAAGAGGCGACTATAAGGGAGAGCACGTATTGGGTAAATACGCCCTATGCTCCTAGGCTGTCTCCTACGGTGTATGTAATGAGCACTTAGGGTGTTCCCATGGGAATGTTTCTTACAGAGGATATAGCATGCATTTTGAGTCAACATGGTATGCTATCTATCACAAAGGAAGCACAAAGATTGATTCTATTGCTCGATCTTGTACAGGAGGTGCAACATACGAGTTTAGTCCACATAGGTGTTCCTCTGTATGAGTTGTGGCCTACAGAATGAGCCTATAATGGGTGTCTTTAACATGGGATGTAGCTAACAGGGTGTGTCTAAAAAGTAGATCTCATACAGGGGTGAGACCTACCTTCCAGACAACATCCCTGTATGCTCCATTTTATGTTAAAGACACCCATTGTAGGTTCCTTCTGTAGGTCACATCTCATACAGAGGAACACCCATGTGGACCAAACTCGTATGTTGCACCTCCAGTAAAAGATCGAGCAATAGAATCAATCTTTGTGCTTCCTTTGTGATAGATGGCATACCATGTTGACTCAACATGCAGGCTGTATCCTCTGTAAGAAACATTCCCATGGGAACACCCTAAGTGCTCATTACACATACTGTAGGAGACATCCTGGGAGCATAGGGCGTATTTACCCAATACAATAACAGGTACAGGGGACAAACAAGTCCCCCACAACCCGAACACAGAGTGTGACTCTTACAGTTGGCGTATGGAGCACAATGTGATTTTTCCACACCTGTGTCTTACGTAGGATGTGCACATGTGATGTCTCTACCACAGATGTATCACACAGGTTTAATCAATGGGTGTATCTCTTACAGGGGTGTATCATACCAGCTGCATCCACAGGATGTTTCTCTGGATGAGGTTTAGTGTATTGGATTAATCTTCAGTGTGTGTGTGTCTCTAACATGGTATGTAACTACAAGGTTTGTCTAAAAGGTAGATCTCAAACAGGGGTGAGACCTACCTTGCTGACACATTGTGTATGCTCCATTTCATGTTAAAGACACCCATTGTAGGTTCCGTCCGTATATTAAGTCTCATCCAGAGAGACATCTCATGGATTAAGCTGTTTTGTTACATCTTCTGTGCAAGATAACATGCTATAGATTCAATCTTCCTGCTACATTTGTGATAGAGACATCACATGTGCACCTTCTTACATCTGACACACCTGTGCAAAAATCACATTCTGCTCCATACTCCCACTGGGAGTTCCAATCTGCACTCGGGTTGTGGGTGGCTTGTTTGTCCTCATACACCTGTCTGTGGGGAATGTAATTCTTTTGATTTTGGCAGTTTAAGTTAGTATATTAATTAATGCAAGTTTGGTATAATTTGGGGTAATGTAATTGTCTAAATTCGCACTTATTGCGCTAAGTAAAAAGGGCTTAAAATTATAACTAAATTTTAAATAATTTAAGTGCATGTCTGTGGATCTAAATTCTGCCCTGAGATCTTGCAATCCATAAACACCACCCTGCACCAGTCGGTTTGTCTGAGCCGGTTGGTGTTTAGACTCTTCACAGAGTCAATGGCAAGGTTGGTGGAGTGTCACCGTCTAGTGTAAGGCCCTGACCCTCAATGGCCGCTATCAGCATAGATCGGATATGTAAGTCAGCCATGCATATCAAATGTGTCCATCATCATGCTTCAGACCTCTTTTTTGTGTGCTTAATGGTCTTTGGATGCGACTTGTGTGGTAAGCTGCGTGTTGTTTGCTGGTCACCTTCATTCAGCCTCCACCACTGGCTAGCTCAGGCTAAAAGGAAGCGTAAGCGTTCTCTGCCAGTACATAGCCTCTCCTTAGACAAGCTCCATGCAGTGCCTTCCCGTGGCAGCACATGTCAATTGAGCCCTTTGTGGCCTCAAGCTGAACTGCAGGAGACTCGGAGGTGGTCTGCCCCCAGACATGCGGTATGCTAGGCCCACTGTAGAGTGGACATGCCCTGATGCCCATGAACAGACCTCCAGCTATGGGTAAATAGCTTTACTGCCTTGCGGATAACCAGGGGTGATTGAAGGCTAAGGGAAACAACCCTGACAGAAATATTGTTTAAGACGTAAACAAATGCCTAATATGTACCTAATGGAAAAAATCATCTGCAGATGGAAACTGTCTATTTGATGCCATATTAATGTATACCATAATTTATACCTAATAAATATCAATCCATGCATCAAAGTTTCGGCAAAGTACATGCATGAGCTTCAAAATCTTCAAATAGGGGAGGATGAGCTTAAAATGTAAAACATAGGATATTTAATAATTATAATATGTGCGAAGAACCAGCATGTGAGAAAAGCGGAATGTTGTTCAAACCAAACAAATAGTTTGGTCCCAAAATTTGAGGTCATATAATATAGTCATGATTAAGTGGTTACAGTGGAACACGGTTATAACGAAATCCTTGGGACCAAGCAATTCCTTTCGTTATTTCCGTTTTTTGCTATATTCAATTTGGCTATATCAGGACAACGAAATTTCATTATATGAGATTGGATATAACGTATTTCATTATACATTGTATATTAAAAGTATTGTGTTTGTTATTTATATGTACAGCATGTATAGCCTGCTTTGAAATGTTTAAAGAAACAGCATACACATTTTTTGGATATGATAAACTGATAAAAAATCGTAATGAATGAGTTCTATTTAATATCTTACTTTGAATATATCTATCCTTATTCTGAGCAAAGTAAGGCATTATTTGAGCAGTTTGACAAGGTATGCTTATATTATAAGTTCACTAATTAGCAAGTTCTAAGAATGAGTCGTTGAATCATTAAAAAATTTCAGTAAGTAATGATGGCAATTGTGACATGGTTGACGAAGGCCCCACTTATTTCATCCTCTGCCTAATATTTCGCTTTTTAGTTGCAGCTACAATTTTGCACAAAAAAAACATTTACAGAAGTTAATAATCTTGTAAAGTCAACGAAGTTTAGGGGTATAATTATTGGTTAGATCAGTAAATATTCACTGATGAATGCCCAGTGCGCAACTACTTTTAAGATTGTTTGCACAAATCAAATTCACACTGTGGTCCTTGTGTAGAGGTTGTACTCAAAGGTCACTTTATGGAGATGGTACTGTGTGGTTAATATACAGAGGTTGTATGGTAAGGTCACACTATGTGGTCCTTGTGTAGAGGTTGTACTCAAAGAGCACTTTATGGAGGTCGTACTGTGTGGTTACTATACAGAGGTTGTATGGTAAGGTCACAATTGAGGTCACACTATGTGGTCCTTGTGTAGAGATTGTACTCAAAGGTCACTTTATGGAGGTGGTACTGTGTGGTTACTATACAGAGGTTGTATGGTAAGGTCACAATTGAGGTCACACTATGTGGTCCTTGTGTAGAGGTTGTACTCAAAGGTCACTTTATGGAGGTGGTACTGTGTGGTTACTTTACAGTGGTTGTATGGTAAGGTCATGGTTAAGAGGTTGTACTGCATGGTCACTCTGTAGAGGTTGTACTGAGAAGTCACTATCAAGAGGTTTTATTATGTGGTCACTTTATTTTTACTACATAGAGGTTATACTGTGTGATCACTATGTAGAGGTTGTTGTGTAAGGTCACTTTATTGTTGTACTGCATTGTCACTCTATAGAAGTTGTACTGAGTAGTTGCTATATAGGGGTTATACTGTGTGGTCACAATGTAGAGATTATATCATATGGTCATAATTAAGAGGTTGTATTGTATAGTCGATACAGAGTGACTGTATGAAGGGTCACTATTGAGGTCATACTGTGCCATCATTATGAAGAGGTTGAACTTTAACGTCACTTTATAGAGGAAATACTCTGTGGTTACTATGTAGAGGTTGTAGTGTAATATCACTTTGTAGATATTGTACTGTATGGTCATTAAATAGAGTTTCTATTATGTGGTCACTATAAAAAGGTCGTTTTTTGGGTCAATACAGATTGACTGTACAAGTCATTTGAATGAGGAGGTACTGTTTCGCCTCTACATAGAGGTTGTACTTTGCGGTCAATATATAGAGGTTCTACTGTGTGGCCAATACATAGATGTTGTACTGTGAGGTCACTTTTGTAACATAATGACTTCCACACACATGTTCATTGCATATTTCTTTAATTACTATTGATTGAATTGTCATCAGTGAGTGTATGATTTAAGGGACATATATTTATAGATCAGTCTGTATCTGATAATGACCGAATAAGTTCGACATGTACAGATTGGCATCAGAACAAGTCTCTATAAACAACTTAAGTCAGCTTGTACTAAGTGATATTTCGATGCTTACATTGCACCATAAAATTGTTAAACAATTTCATAATTGAGGCAGCATATAATAATAAAGGGGGAATTGATTGACGTAAAATGATAACTTTTCGCTACATTTTGGAACTCTAATTAAAACATGACATTCCAAATTAGTATTGCATCAGTAAATTAACATAAAATTTCATTGATAAAAAAACTTGCAGATTTGAAACTTCATTGGGTGATAAAGTTGACACCCACTGCTGTCAATAACAAATTTAATTCTTATAAAACAAGTTGTTACATTTTTGTGAATAGTGAGAACGGAACAGAACGTAACCGAAGCCAGAACCGAACGTGGAACGCATTAAAAATGTGAAGTACTAAACAGTTAAATCCTCACTGGTGATATTTTTTTTAAAATGCATTTTAGTGAAATTAAATAATATTAAATATACTTTACGATCATGACTTTGCTTTTATATTGCTAGAACTATGCAATACCATGAAGAGGTTGTTGTGTAAAGTCACTATATATTGTTGTACTGCATGGTCACTATAAAGAGGTTGTATTGTTTGGTAGAAACAGAGTAGAGTATCTATACTGCATGGTCACTATATAGAGGTTTTAATGTATGGTCACTATTGTGTAGAGGTTGTACTCGAAGGTCATTTTATGGTGGTTGTACTGTGTGCTCACTCTACAGATGTTGAATGGTGAGGTCACTATAAAAGAGGTGGTACTGCATGGTCACTATAAAGAGGTTGTATTGTTTGGTAGAAAGAGTATCTCTACTGCATGGTCACTATATAGAGGCTGTACTAAGTAGTCACTATAAAGAGGTTGTACTGTGTGGTCACTATGTAGAGGAGAGTTATGTAATAAGATCATTATTAAGACATTGTATTTGGTCGATACAGAGTGGCTGTACAGCATGGTCACTATTGAGGTCGTAATGTGCGGTCATTATGCAGAGGTTGAACTTTAAGGTCACTTGATAGTGGTAATACTGTGTGATTACTATATAGAGCTTGTAGTGTTATACCATTTTGTAGAGGTTATACTGTGTGGTCTTTACATAGAAGTTGTATCATGTGGTCACTATAACGAGGTTGTATTTTTGGCTCGCTACAGATTTAAATGAGGATGTGCTGTGATGCCTCTACGTAGAGGTTGTACTTCGTGGTCGCTATCTAGAGGTTGTACTGTGTGGCAAAACATAGAGAATGTACTGTGAGGTCTCGGTGTAGAAGTTGTACTTTATGGTCTCCATAGTGTCTGTACTGCATTTTCACTACATAGAGGTTTTACTGTGTGGTCACTATGTAGAGGTTGTACTGTGTGGCTAAACATAGAGAATGTACTGTGTGGTCACTATGTAGAGGTTGTACTGTGTGGCTAAACATAGAGGTTGTACTGTGTGGTCACTATGTAGAGGTTGTTGTGTATAGTCACTTTACATTGTTGTACTGCATGGTCACTATAAATTTTTCAACAATGGATGAATCTGGTGCATTCTAATCCTATCTGGGAGCCTTAGAATATATTCTTTTTGTAACATGGCACACTTTCTTACATAAACAAGTTATTTTCTTTCATTTCATTCAGGACAAAATAAAGTGTGCCTGTTCAATAACTGCTTTAGTCTTTATTTTAATAAAGGTTCTTTTTTAAATCTCGACCAACTGAAAGGGGGACATGGGCCCTCGTGCCCAGTACTTGCTGGATCCGTGTCTGCAACTCTCTAAAATATACAAATACATATAAGTCACATTAAGTCATAAACTGCTATTTTTATAAGCTATAACTTGGTAACCTCTCTGCAGAATGTTGCAATTTGAACACTGTAGTTGATTCTCAAATCTGAGAAACACCATGAGATGGAAGAAAATGCAATAAAACATCAGGATGTTTGTTGCCAAACTGACAATTTGTAAATAAGAAATGCATGATTAAAAGTCTCTTGCAAAATGGGTATTTTGTTCATACAATTTGCTAAATACGATATTTGGTCTGCTATTTTGACAAATATAGTTAACATTCTACCCCTGGAGTATTGGTCATTTGTTTAGAAACAGCCTAATGGTTCTATGATTGTATGTAATGGATGATCGAAAAAAGTTGTGGGAGCAATAATGTGACTTTAATGAACACTAGGTTAGACCGGGTCCTCCATTGAAGGTCAATGTCAATACTTGTTACAACCTCATGCTTGACTTCTGATCGTCAGGTCCATGGTTCTATCTCCGGCCACTTGGTCATTTCAAGGTAGTCTTACATGTATCTGTGCTGTATAGCTTGTTAATTTTGACTCAAACCTGCCCTTTTAATTAGTACTAGTGGATATACTGTCTGTATTTATAACCTTTTTATAGCTTGGCTATTTTGACGTGAGCCTGACCTTTATGCAAGAATATATCACAAGGTTCTTGCTTTGAATATATCAATTTCCGCAAGCAAATCGTGCAATATCGGTATTTCAAATTTGTGTTTGTATTACATCTCAATCGTCTTCGTGATACATCCCGATTATGAAAACACACAATCGGTGTTGTAAAAGTGGGTAATATATCGACAGGCTCGTGTCAAATTGGCCAAGCTATAGTATGTTTTCATAGTCAGATAGTATCAAGATCAGGTCAAATTCGCCAAACTATACACTTGTCATGTTAAAGAACCTAGGTATCTCTATACGAGCTAGGTCAGCGCTCCCGGATACCTTTCTCCTTTACTTGCTGTCCCTTGAGCAAAAACATAGGACCCCTGAACTTTAATAGGTTTCAATAATTACATACACACTTTCCATAGTGAGTTACAATTTTTTTGTTGCTTACCGGTTATCGAATTGAGGGGACTAAATGATATATTTTATATATATTGATACATTCCTGGGTTGACAATATATTAAATGTTTATCGAAGCAAATGTGTCTAATCAAAGACCTAAATTACATAATTTTAGGTCTTTGGACAAATACTAGTCATATCAAAGTGAAGCCCAGTACCTGCAACCTCCAACCTTGATTACGGGATATTGGTGTGATTGCACTTTTCTTATACATTTCCTTACTTTTATTGTTTACTCAACAGGTTTTTACTGGTGTTTTGGGATGATTAATAACCAAACCCTAATTATTGCTAATCTAAGACTTCGATTTTAAATTTATACACTGTACACTTAACCGATTTAGTAACGCAACATTTTTGGGGGTTGATATTTCTTGTATAGATTGTTAGTATTTAAAATATATTAATTTAACGCATTACTTCGTATTGACATCATTTTGCATGTGACGCCAGAACAAATCCACTGAGCGTGACGATTTGACCGTCCAATTGACAACAGACAATACCCAGACCAAAATGCAATCAAATAAGGCTAGTGAAGTGTGTTGCATACGGTGCCACTCTTTTATGATACAGAACATCCTTGTGCTATTGACATAATTTAAACTGATATGTGAAGTTTATTCATGGCAAAGTTGTTTGACTATGGTAATAATAATAAAACCGTCTTAGTTTCAGTGGATAACATAATTGGTAAACAAATTTTCATTATGGTCCACAAGGTCTGTCGACTTTATTTAGACTTGCACAGTGTTTTTTAAGAAGCAGTTTACACTTATGATTGTAAGCATGCTAACATGATGACACTGTACGCATGTTTATTGGAAGACACCACTTCCAGTCAACACTTTTTACTAATATACCTATAGCTTGAAGTCAATGGAGCGCAAGATTGAAAAATTTCACTAAAATATACATTCCGTAACATTTTGAAAATATCTTTATTTTTCTGTTTTCTTATCTACCCTGACATACTGTAAAATCATTTAATTTCGATTGGACAAAATTTTGTGGTTTTGGTAAAAAATGCTATTTAGATGGGACGTTAATTTGTGGATTTCGCATTTCAGGTAATAAATACCAGGGTCAAAATTATTGTGCTATCGGATTTAATTTCTTGGTAGAAGGTGAACCACGAAACCCTAGGACACAGTGCAGCATAACATTTTTAATGGTGAAGCTAAATTTGAAGGCAGCCTCAAATGGCCTTCAAGAAGTGAATCATCAACCAGAAACTTCAGAGTGTTTAGGGAGCTACAGGTTTTCCTTATAGGGCATTTGGGTGTTGTTCTACAAACAGATTGCAACTTATAGATATATTAACAATTTTGTGACATTTACTTTTTTCGGTCACTACATTTCCTGGTTCAGTTCAGTGACTTCCCAAATACGTTACTTCATGTATTGAATACATATGTTGCAAAATTGCAATAAAATTGAAGCACTAACTGACTTAAATCTTTCAAAAACTCACTATTAGTATTGCATTTTTAAATCGGTTAAGTGTCATGATTTTGTACATTAAGTACTTAGACTCACATTTATACATTATGCACATTATGTTTCATCTCAGTGAGATGCCAATTTGAATGAAGGATTTGTCGATACTTTATTTTCTTTAGAATTATTAGATATCTAATCACAAGACAAATGAGTTTAATACAAAACTGCAAGACTGTGTAATCATGACTTGGAGTTCTAATTTTTTTATTATTCTGTAATATTTTCTGTACCATGGGAGACAACTACTACAACTTTACTAACTGTCTTGAGGAGTTCTCACCCTTATTTTGATTTTGTTTTCCCATTATTCATGATTTTATAAACTTATATATGACTGATTTTATAGTGTCTGCAAGTGAATTGAATCCTTTGTATGTCTTTAGGTAAATCACTACCTTAGAATGAGAAGTACATGAAAATCGGAAGTTGTCAAGTTGACCAACTAAAGTTGAAACAGCTTGTTTTACCATGGGTATTTAGCAGAATATTTTCAGGTAAAGATGAACCATGTTTTTTGAGCAGTGACTAATTCATGCAGGGAGGTTTATTGCCCTGAAAGGGACGTAAAGGTAAAGGGTATGCATTAAGACTTAAGGTGATTTACCTGTGTTGGATTTTTCTGTACAAGCTATATAAACCTGTTATATTTATAAAAAAATGTTTTTACAACAATCATTCTGGAAATTCCCGACAGGTTGCTCGACTAGTTTTTAAGGTATTCTTGGATTTTTGGGACAACCCCTAAAAATGAAAATTGTAATTTACCGAAAAAGCTTTGATTCAATCCTCATAAAATTTGGTATACATGAAATTTCGTATATAAGGATTTATGATAAACCGTGCAAGTTATATTTGTTTTAAATAATATTTTAAAATATGTAAACTTTCGTTTTTGTGTTTAACATGATAAATCGTTGAACAACCTACTGATTTGATGCATGCAACAAGTAGGATGACAAATATTGGAGTTTCATGCAAAATTTCATGACGATTGATTGGCTAGTTTATTGTAATTGCACTTTAACTGATTTCAGAAACGCTGAAAACAGGTGAGGTGACAACATAAATCAACGTTTTGCATCCGTTGTATTCATATTTTGCGATTATTCTATTTTCAAAAATAGTGCACAATTCAACGTGCTTACAGTTTTAATTCGGGTACTTCTGCGTGTATTAGTTTATATTATTCAGGAATAAATGCAAAAGAACCGTCTACTAAAATGCTTGGGATACTGTTGATTTAAACTATTGAATAATTTTGATATGGGCGCATAGAACTACGTTTTACTACGTTGTAACCAATTCGCTAGATTAGGTGTTTTATATCATTTGGAATAAATCATCCGTAGGGATTGAGCTAAGTGTGATTCTGTATTTCCATTGAAAGTATATAATCGTAATAACTATTCAGTACAATTGCGATTTTAAGACAAGATGCTGAAAAATCAATTTTAAGCAATTTGTATTATTTGATGTCGGTTGTAAGACGTTCACAATACTCCTAAGTTACTGTGATTTTTAAACTTCCACCAAACTCAAAAGCGGTGAAACACCTTAAGCATTAGAATTATTTTGTGATCAATGAGAGTAACCAATCCATGGCTATGGAACGCCTTAACTGTTTTATATTAGCAAACAGTTCGATAGTATGTCAATATCGCATAACATAAATGCATGCGTCCACTACATAATGACAAAATTTATATATATATGAATATAAAAGATGAATATATAATGAAAAAATATTAATATTGTATGTCAATAAATGGGCGATTTGATATTAGCCCTGTTATTTGTTCAACGTCTGTCCAGAGGACAAATAACAGATTTAATATAAAATAACCCATAAATTGACAATTTAATTAAATAAGTATCAATTATTTTAAAGTTTTCTTCGCATGTAACTGCGAAAAATTTCAGATTTTTGCATCCAAATAATGTCCAAATTGTAGCAAATGATCTAACTAAGAAAATGAATACCGATATGGCATGTTTCCGTTTAGTAATAAAAACGTTATATACATTTTAGTGAGTAAAAATCGATTCTCCATAATTTCAGCTGAAAATCTATATCACTTTTTGGCCCTGTCTATTAGCCAATCAGATTTTATAACACATTTCGGCCCGATCGATAACTGATATATAGATTTTTTGCCCTGTTCCGTTCTGTTCTGTTCTGATATAGAGGAAGCATGGCTTTTATTATTATTTATTTATTATTTCATTGATGTGTTCAAGGGCTAATAATTGATAGATTTTTTATTAAATAAAGATATGACTTCTTTACATGTAGATAAAACATCAATATATAAAGGCATAACTTCCTTATATAAAGATAAAACATCAATATATAAAGGCATAGGTAACTTCTTTATATGTAGATAAAACATTTTTTATATTTACGAGTCGTATATATAGAGATTTTGCCATTATATAGTCGTCGCATGCATTTATGTTCAGCGATATTGACATAATATCGAACTGTTAGCTTATATAAGACAGTTAAGGCGTTCCATACAAAGTCATGGCGTTTAACCAGGTATATTCACATACCATGACAGCAAAATGTGATATTCTGTCACGGCTCAAAAGTCTATAGTTTTTATCTATAGTTTTTTCTTGTTATCTCAAAATATTGATTTTATACTTACGACCTTCTCATTCTAAGCAAGTGGTATACATGTACAGTATGTTTATAACTGTGTTCAGCTAGAGTATCACATAGGAGATAAGAACATTGCTTATTGGATGATTCAACTTGTAACTTCATTTTCTAATTTTCTGGTATTAGAATAACAAAGGGTCACCAAAAGTGGGTGGCTAAACTATTAGCCTGTTATCCATCACGTACAGCAGTCGCTGCTGTTTATAATCCCAATATATGATCTATAACCTGTACGTGCTGCAAATTTCAACAAGATCATATTTTGAATCGGCAAAATTGTCCTAATAAACAGATTTACTAAATAGTTATTATGCCCATTGCAAAAAAAATGAATAAGTAGTCCAAAAAAAATGAAAATCCCTGGCTTTTGATTGGACAAAGACGTAGGGTAAACTATAGATACTGAGATAGAGTGATTTGTCTAAGTGCACAGTTATAAGTGCCTCAAAGTGTATAATGCAAACCAAAAAGTTATTATCTACTTTACTTTTAGGTGGATATATTGTGTTCATTGGGTGACATCTGTTATATGCATTGGGAAATTCCAATTGACCATCTTTCTGATTTCATTTGATATCACCATCACTTATTCTACAATACAAACGCTCAGTGCCTCAATGTACGGTATACATGTATTTATATATAAAGGATCTTGCATGAGTACTCATTACATATCAGTTTTATTAAACAAGTGGACAAAATAATACAACATGAGGCATTGCCGAGTGTCATATTGAAGTGTGGTAAATCACGTGATCAAATAATTTAAAAAGAATAACGTTTGCACTCAAAACACTGGCGAGTTTTTTCTTGATTATTGCGACAGTGCACTTTAAATGACTATATTATTCAGCCCGTATATGTAGGAATACTAGACATTGCCAATTTTGCTCTATATTTAGCTGTTGTTAACTGATGCTCAATCAATGTATTACACTCGGTTGAAAACTGCATTTGGTCGAGCATCAATTAAAAACAGCTAAAGATCGAGCGAAATCGGTACTTGCTGGGTATTCTTACATATACGGGAGATACTTAAGCCTATATAATATAACCATATTAAATGTACAATCGTATAATCAAGAAAAATCTCACAGTTAGCAGACGAAATCGCAATCGTTTTGAGTGCCAACGTTATTCATTTGATCATGTGATTCCCCACACTGTAATGTATTGTTGACAAGTTCAGGGTTCCCACAAATATTCTAAAACAAAATTCCCTGACTTTCCCCTGACCAGACAGCAGTTTTCTCTGACTTTTTCAAGCGCTCTGATTTTTTTGTTAGAACAAAATAGCGCAATAGAAACAGTGCTTTATATGGAACCAAAACATTTCAGGCAGCAGTTTTTAGAGTCGTTTATTGACTTAAAGTAATCGTTATTTAAAGTTATTCTGAGCGAGCATAGCAAGCGAGGATTTTTGTTCAGTTTTGGGCATTTTCTTCATTGGAAATGACTCTTTTGAAAAAAATGTGTTTTGAACCCGTTTGAACCCTGAAGTTTAATAAAATTTGTATGTAATGAGCACAAAAAATTGTGTAAGATTCTATTGATCAAATAACCTTAGAGAATTCTCATTATCAGAGAAAAAGGATGCTTTATGCTACATAAGTTATATTCAAAATTTAGCATGACAATGCATGCAACGTCATGGCGACATTTGTATTTCAAGGTAGGTTCAAGGTAGATGGTAGATTCAAGGTAGATGGTAGATTCAAGGTAGATGGTAGATTCAAGGCATTAATTGGCGTCAAGCTCATATATATGTTTATGTAATGGTCTGGGTGTGACATGTCCAACCAAAATCCACATAGTATTATATATACTATAATGGAAGGGAGGTAACTCATGACATTCGTTTGTGTATCATGTGGTGGTGATAGTGTGCACTGTAATAGTACATTTTTATGTATTATACAGATCAGTGTGTAGAATCACGTGATCAAATAAATGCAGTTTTACTCTCAAAACTATTTCGATTTCATCTGCTAACTGTGAGTTTTTTCTTGATTATAACGATCGTGCATTTAATATGGTTATATTTTATAGCCTAAAGTACATTCTGTATATGTAAGAATATCTGGCAAGTACCGAGTTCGCTGTTTCTTTAGCTGTTTTTAATTGATGCTCGACCAAATGATAACACTTGATTGGAAACTGCATTTGTTGGTTGGTAGTGCACTAGGGTATATTTGTACACATCATTGAGACAAGATCCCCTCATTGTTACACCATCATATCAACAATGTACTCATTAAACAAGAGCCATCACAGACGGATGATGCTCCCCGTGGGGTGTTAATATCACCGAAAAAAAATGCTCAAACAAGGAATGTGCACATGGGCATAATTAAAGCATTTACGGTAACCCTTACCCAATGTGACTTTTCAAATCCTTATGTATGACAGCGGTCTTGTGTAAAACAGCCAGTAATAATGTTTCCAGTTTTGCGATGTACAAGCATTAATTTGTATGAAACGGGGAAATAATTAGAGAATGGTACAGTTATGGTTCTTTGACACTGCACTTCACATTATACTGTATGAGTTATGGCCCGGACAAGAATTAAGTATGAAAAATACAAAGGGGAATAACTAAAAAATATGCAATGACGAGTCATGGTTCTTGTACACTGCCCTTCCTCTTATGAGATGTTTCCACATAATTATGAAATTTCAAATTGATATGTCTTATACTGTTCAAATTATGGCCCGGACAAAAGTGTGACAGACGGACGGACAAGGCTGTGACTATATGCTCACCCGTCAGGGAGCATAATAAATTAACATAAGATAGCACCAGAAAGATAAACTAAAGCACCTTTCTCATATAAAATAGAGTCTGAGTCATAGATAATATGTAAAAGTAGTCAAATCAAGTTGTTGTTGGCGGCATTCGTTCAAAATAATTGGTACAGTTCAATTTCTAAATCTATTAAGATTATCTTGTAGTGCAACTGATCATTGTTTCAGATATCACAAATCATTTTTATTAAGATAGTCCAGGTGCGTAGCTGCCTAAAAGCAAGTATGACGCTTGAGTTCATTTGATTCTGACAAATGAAAAACATCAGAATGGCGTCCAGAATGCACCATACTGTTTTCAAAACTTTGGACGAGGTGGCACATGTATGAATCAAGATGATTAAAGGGTCTAGATCTGTTTGCTTAGTAGTAGTCAGTAAAATACTAAGAAGGTCATGCAGAACTTTGTGAAAGTGATATACAGTCATCATCACTGATAAATGGCTTCTTTTGTTTTTCGTCCATCACCTGGTATGAGAAAATGTTTGTTGGGAGAAAGTTAGTTCAGTTTTAAAACAAATATTCATTTTCAAAAATCAGAGATAGGCTTAGTTTAGAAAATTGTATCTTAGGGCATTTTGTAGTTTTCTGCAATGCTGTTTGATTATCAATTCCAGGAAAACTGATAGGTTTGGTCAACTGTGATTTCCTTAGTACATGTAGTCATATGCATGCAGTTTCAATTTTAAAGAGATAAGACAATGATATATTTTACATCCCTTTAATAACAACTCAATTATACAAATGTTCATATTGAGATAGATTTTTGTCAATAAAGGTAGCAAACATTTTACTATCATTTGATACATTGTATTTATAGTTTGGCTATTTTGACCTGAACCTGACCTTTATGCAAGAATATATTACAAGGTTCTTGCTTTGAATATATCAAATTCCCCAAGCAAATCCTACAATATCGGTATTTAAGATTTGTGCTTGTATTACATCTCGAGCTTCATCATGATACTCCCCGATTATGAAAACATACAATTGGTGTTATGAACTTAGACAATATATCGACTGTTAAATTATGGTAATCAATAGGTCAGGCTCGTGTCAAACTAGCCAAGCTATACATACAGTAGTCTGGAGTTCCCTCCCCTTGATACTACGCTATCTGGGTCAGGTAGACGCCATTTTATGGCGGCTGCGATGGACCATGGACCGTATATAGCTTCCTGGATGGACTAACAAAGTAACAGGATTTTTTAAAATTATTGATCATCCCGTTATCAAAGAACCAGGGCTTGTGAAAATACATGCTGAATGTAAATATGACCTTAAATTGCTTGTGACCAACTTCTTTTCAATATTATTATAAATGTACCAACTTGCATTTGTTTTGGATATGAATGCAGTTAGTGTAATTTCGAACAACATTGTGGTCGTAGTTTGACAGTTGGTTGATGTTCGGTTATTGTTGATTTTTATGCATAAGTTTTGGGGTTATACAGGTCATTTCGTAACCAGGCTTATTCGTAGCTATTTCAGCTATTTCGTAACTGTTCGCAGGGTTACCACTGGGTCCAAAAAATCCTGTTCATGTCTTAAAATAAATTGTAAATGGACATTGTGTGGAGGTTTTGACCTTCTCCTAAGACAATAAGAGTGCTTAAGCAATTTGGTCCTATCCCTGGGTATCTTGCCACTGGCCTGCTGAATTGATAGAATAGTTTGTGTGATACAAGGAATTGAGTAGAAAAGAAACATTGAAAAGTATTAAATCAAATTTCCAGTGCCCCATCAGATTCGAACCAGTGGCTGGCCTTAGGATTGGTATTTTTGAGCACTCACCACTCTGCCAATGTTCCACTCTTTGTGTGTTTGATAAAAGGTTTTTTCCTAAAACAGAGTGACCATATATGTTTTTATGATTTTCTTTTACATAAGTATATATTTTACTTTTAGGAGTGTGGCTGTGTGGCTGTGTGCTGTGTGCTGTGTGCTGTGTGCTGTGTGGATTTAGCATTTGTACTACCTGAAAGTAAGTGTGGACAACATTTGTACTAAAGGAATTTGTTCAATTCACATCAAATAGTGTTTTTGACATATGCACTTCATTTTTTGTCGAGCCCAGCAGTGAGCTCGACAAAGTCGCCACAATGGCGGTTGCATGTCTGTACGTTAGTGAGTGAGTGGGTGATTGAGTTAGTGAGTTAGTGAGTTGGTGAGTTAGTGAGTTAGTTATTTCAATTAGCAAGCACAGTGGCTGAGTGAAAGCCATCAGTGGATGTCACATGTTGACTGGACGACTGCTTTGTGGTAAGTACGTAGGCTTATGACCACCTGACCGGTTTCGGTAAATAGTTGATAAATAGTTATGAACTCATCAGAGGATTTTCCTACTGCTTGAAGTATTATATATTGCAGTACACGAGAAAAAAGCCGTATCTGCTTATGCACATAATACTGTTTTGTTTTATCTTATATACTTCCTTGCGCGGGTAATTGTGCCGGTCTCTGTGTCGGTATTTGTGCCGGTGTCAGTTTCTGTGCCGGTTATTATGCCGGTGCCAGTGATTGTGCCAGTTTTAGTGCCTGTAATCTTAAAGTGCCAGTGTAGTGCCAATGATGCTTTTTGTGCCGGTATTATGGTGCCGGTGTGTGTAAGAAACCCATTCTGGTCGTGTGGTGAATACTCATGGGATCCGTATATCTGTGTGGTAATGGTGCCGGTAAGTTTGTGCCGGTGATGGAGATATATGCCTGTAGTAATGAGAACGTAATGATGTTCTCTGAAAATCGGAAAGGTTAAACTCATTTATATTAATAGAGTTGTATTTGGCAGCGATTTTGCTGCTATACCATTCCTATGTCCCTTTACTTAAACTGTTAAGGTTTCTAATCATTCGTGTTTGAAATGACGGCATATTTCGTTTTTACCAAGGTATGTTTTTGGTTGCTTAGTGCCAATAGGGCGTATTGCTTAATGTTATTATGGTGGCATATATTAGGTACTAACCCTGAGATTTGAAGGTTGAGTTGAGTAGTAATATGATTCAGCAGATTGTCTCCGCATATCACAAATCAGCTGCAAGAAGCATCGTGCTGTTGTTCACGTTATGTTCTTATATGTTACAGCTAGTTGTGTTTTGTTACACGTCGTTGGATATGTATATCGTTGTCATGACTCTCATTTGTAACGAAGGCGTTTCCAAATGATATGAAGACTGCTATATAATAATAATAATAATAATAATAATGTCTTTATTTTCGGTGGATAACATAATTGGTGAACCGATTTTCATTATGGTCCACAACAATAATACGAATGAACAAGTAGTATACAAAGAAAATATTTACAACAATACATATTTCAAATTACACTATTGCTAGTGTACATATTGACACCTAAATCAGATGTTTAGGTGTATTTCAGTCATTGTATATTATGTAACAACACTTTTGTTGTCATAAAGTAAAATCATATCTAAAATGTATATGTAATAACAGATTTGTTATTATATGATGTATCGACAGTTACTATAAAGCACCAGTAAATTTCCACTTGAAATAGTTGCTTTTAAATGAGGAAAGTGTTCTAGCAGTTTGCACTGATTTTGGAAGGTAATTCCATAGTTTTGCACCCGAGTAGTAGAAGGATTTCCTTGTGAATTCAATTCTTGGCTTCGGAACATGAAGTATATTTTGTACTGATGATCTTAAGTTGATATTATGTCTGTCGGACGAGTATTGAAATGTGTTCCCCATGTACATTGAATGCTTTGTACACTAATATGGACTTTTTGTATTCCACTCTATCATTGAATTTTAGCCATCCATCTAAGAAGAGTTCCTGTGGTGGTGCTAAATAGTCTCAATTAAGAATTACTCTTGCAGCTCTTTTCTGAAACTTATGTATTTTGTCTCACGGTGGGGAATCACGTGGTTTCGATGGTAGGAGCCACCACAAAAATGGCGGCCAAATAGCATCGACTTAACCCATATTTTGAGGTAAATATATAACATTGAGACTCGTTTATTTATGGACACCCCGGCCAGCACGCAGTGTCTAGGATGTCAGTACTACAGTTACCCCATATAGAGCAACAGTAGTCAAGATGTGGTAGTTTGTACTCATTGAAGATTAGTTTTCTGGATGGAATTGAAAGAAATTGCTTTATCCTTAATAACAGATAAAGATAGGAGTTGCGTTTCTTTAATACCATATTGACTTGTTGTTTCCAGTTTAGATTTTGGTCAATGTGCGTATGTAAGTACTAACAAGCTGTATCTCCCTTATGCATTGACACGTTTTTAAATAACTTGGCATAATTGTTAAACACCATGAGGCGGTGTGCAGTGCGCAAGATACAGGTCTCTAGCTTGAAGGTCAAGGTCACACTTAGAGGTCAAACATCAAAAATGGCCATTATAGACCTTGTCCGGGCTGTATCTCACTCATGCATTGACACATTTTTAAATAACTTGGCAAATTTGTTAAACACCATGAGGCGGTGTGCAGTGTGCAAGATACAGGTCTATAGCTCAAAGGTCAAGGTCACAATCAGAGGTCAAACTTCAAAAATTACCATTATAGACCTTGTCATGAGCAACCCCTGGTTCTTTTCTCAAAGGTCAATGTCACAGTTAGAGGTCAAAGGTCAAATTGAAGTTTGTAGGGCTAATTTGTTCTTTATGCATGTTGGCAGTAGATGTAACTAAGCACATTTAAGTCAGTGCATTTTATTTCAATGTGCGCTAAGGCTCGACATAATTTGCCTGAGGGAACAAATTTCTAGTTTTTCAAAAGCAACATTTGGAATATCATTTTATTATACAGTGCCTACCAAAAATAAGTATTCACATTTTTGACAGATGCACAATTGTAATTGGTTTAATTATTCCATATCTTTTGGTCAGACTGTAAATTTGTTTGTTATTTCTGAAACTACTGGTAATAAAGGAATAAAAATGTGAGAGATATAAAGATGAACATTTTCTGAATTACAAAAATAAACTATGGGGTTCTATGGGCTGAATTTGCCATTTTTTATTATCAAGTTGCCGTTCAAAGCTGACAAAGAAACTTAATATTTTCCCTCTAGGTTACCAATCAATGTTTGGTCTTCACACTTAATAAACACAAAATATTCCTGGTCTTCAAAAACCTTGTTGCTTCTCTGATCTGCTAGTGTAATAGGGTGTACTTCATTATGTTGTATTTTAAGATTAGGAAGAAAGACAACTCTGCCTAATTCATGGTTTGATTACTTCCCTTGGACCATTACCCCTAATGCTAATGATAGACCCTTTCTATTCACCATGTTTATTAATTTTGCAGTAACCAACACTGAAAAAGATGCGAGTGTAATTAGAATGTGTGGCTAAGAATACAGTCAGAAGAGCCTTATCCACAATTGGTAGGTTTACCTGTGTTAATGTATCTGTGATGTACATGTATTTGTAATGTATCTGTAATCTAATGTTTTAATAGTTATATGATATGTGTATAACCTGTATTGAATAACCTTTATATATTGTCATGACCTTGTATTGAGTATTGTTTATATTGTGAATTGCAGGGCTTCGTTTAGACTTGAACGTTGATGGTTGTATGTAAACAGGTAGTAGAACTGGAACTTGGTGTTTGGTCTTGTTGGGTCCTGAACCTACGTTAACATAGTGGTACCACCACCAGGGTATTATAACCACCCGGTACTTGACACTATTACACAAGTTGTGTTATACAGGCAAGTAAATGGGAGAAAACCCTCTGTATACTTATTTTGTTAGGCACTGTGTATCGTTTACCAATATATTAAAAAAATAACTTAATCTATTATCAGTATGTTAACTTGTTATCATACATGTAGCTGTTGAAAGAGCTTTTAAGCACTGGAGAAATAAATTGTTAGATAGAGTTTGTACCATATCCATATTGACTTTAGATTCTTAAAAAAAACCTTACTACAGTGGAACTCAGTTATATCGAAATCCTCGGGACCTTGAGAATTGTTACGCTATATCCGATTTTTGCTATATCAGTACAACGAAATTTCGTTATATGTGTACGGATATAACGTATTTCGTTATACCATGTATAGCCTGTCGTATAAAAAAATTATTTTGTACTAAACACAAACATACATGTTGTTGGACACTATTTCAATATGAAATACATATCGCATATAGTTAGTGTGAACATGTAATATTATGTTGATTAACAGAATAACATCCTCCCACACTCATGGTTGTGAACAAACGTCATGGAAAAAACCCTTTGGGTTCAGGGAAAAATCAGGGAATTTTGTTGTTCATTTTCTGTGACCACCCTGACCGTTACTCCTGAAATTGTAGTTGAAAATACACACAAGTCTGATTTAACATGTTTGACTGGGTGTCTAAACTGGTGCACGGGGAAAATTGATAATGAGTTGTATACCTATACTGTACAGTCTACAGAAGAATTGTGGATGATTTTTATCACTGCAACGAAATGAGTAAGGTAGGATTCTGTTTAGGTTATGTAACAGTTTATACTTAGTGATTTTTAAGGTTGGTTGTGAAACAAGTGTCACCAAGTTAGCTATATTATGTTAGCTCTCAAGTTAACAACACCTCATTCCTGATGTTATTCACCGGCATGTCAGCATAAGAGAAGAGAAGCCAGTTTCCCTTAAATGTTGAGTGTCTAGCTAGGGAATTTTTGGTACCATTTTTATTTCGTCTTCGGTATGATGCAACATGAGATCAAACCCAGGACCTACCGGGTACCACACTAGAAGTTGGTGCGTAACCACTATGCTATTAAGGAGGTTGGCAAGTAATTGTCTTGAAAATCCAAAATCTGGCAACAATGAGTTGGATGGAATCCAATGATACCCCTGCAATAAGCAGATAATACTCCATGATAGCTAAAAATTTATATAATTAAAATATAAATATTGCAATACATGGAGGGGGACCAGAAACCAAGGACATGATCTCATAAGTTTAGCATGATTAGAAGGATAAGATGTGTCTTTCCATATTAAAGATCTCATCCTGGTATCTTTTCCTTGTAAAGTGTAAAAGTTGTTTACATGCTTAAATTAAATCATAATTAAAGTGTAACTGACTAGGCCAAACTAAGATAAGATAAACTTTATTTAACATCGATTATAGTTAACATAAGAAACATAAGTTGCAAGCTTATATTCAACATAACAAATAAATCAGATATTTAAATACCGGTATATTATGCAAATAATATTTATATGAAAGTTACATGTAGAGTAGAAATATGTGTCAGCTTCCACAAATAGTGCATTTTTCTGGCTCGCTTCGCTCGTCAAATACATTGAAAATATTCATTATATATACAGAACGAATTTGGACGTCCCGTCCTGTAAATACCCCGTCACGCAATCAATACCGATTTCGCACCTTTTTTGGAAAATCCTAGTTACGATCATGTCCAGCCCCAAGGCTGCCTCCTCGGCTGAAATTCGTGTCTGGGTACGGCACTGAAAATGCACTATTTGTGGAAGCTAACACATATTTCTACTCTGTATGATATTAATGATCGCTTAATTTATTGCAAAAATGCACTATTTATCAGAGCCCACACAAATTCTTTTTCTACACGGTATAAGTAATGTTCATAACTTATTTTGCGAGCGAAGCGAGCCACAAAAAATCACTATTTGTATCAGCAAACACAATTCGTTCTCTACATGAAATTATGAATGATGATAATTCATTTGGCAAGTGATGCGAGCCAGAAAAAACTATTTGTACGAGCCCCCACGAAATTCGTTATCTACATGATATTATTAATGGGTATAAGGTATTTTGCGAAAAAATGCAATATTTGTCAGCACAAACTCGTGTGGTGTGATTAATCCTTAAAGATGCATAATTTGCCCTAGCTCCCATAAACTTGTTCTCTGAATGGTATGATTATTCCTCGCATTATTTACCCGAGCTGTATGCCACATGAATTCGTTCTCGACACAAACTTATGAAGCATTGGTGTTATGTGACAAGCAAAGCGAGTCAGAAAAAATGCACTGTTTCTCCCAGTTGTATGTAATACACACTAAGTTCTCTACATGGTATTTCAAACGAGTAGTTATTCGGCAAGCGAAAAAATGATGATTTCTCTGACACGTATCCTTAAATACGTGATATATTAATTTGGCGAGCGAAGCGAGCCGAAATTATGTAAAAAAAAATAAAAAATTGCACTCCTAACAAAGACCCTTGTTTGGTATTGAAACGGAAAATCAAGAAAATGCAAAGCAAACAAGAGCCCACAGAAGAAAAGATTTATATGCACATGATTATACTCTTATGTGTGTAGCCCACCTCATCATAAAATTGATTGTAAACAGTACCATGTGAGCGTACAGCGAGCGAAAATTGGCATATTAATTTTTTTTACACACGGAACATTGACCTGGATTACGGCGATATTTAGGGGAGGTAGTGCCGCTGCCACTTTCTTTCTATGCATAATAAAGAGAAACTGTCCGGTATACTACCATTAAGGCCTCAAGTTGCACTTTGTTTAATTACTTCCATTAAGGAGCAAATCTAGTGCATCAAAACGCACTAGGTATACTACCATTAAGTACTAAATCTAGTGCCTCAAGTCGCACTAGGTATACTACCATTAAGGAGCAAATCTAGTGCATCAAGTCATTCTAGGTATACTACCATTAAGGAGCAAATCTAGTGCCTCAAGTTGCACTAGGTATACTTCCATTAAGGTGTAAATCTAGTGCCTCAAGTTGCACTAGGTATACTACCATTAAGGTGATAAACTAGTGCCTCAAGTCACACTAGGTATACTACCATTAAGGTGCAAATCTAGTGCCTCAAGTTGCAATCTTTGTTTATAACTTGCGACAGCTTGTAATACGTTTTTGTTAAGCAGGCATTTTGTTATAAATAAAAGTTGAAGACAAATTTCCACTAAAAGGTTAGGTGTGCAAATGGCCTCAGTGTAGTTACGGTGCTGATTGCCTCATTGTTTATTACATGCGACAATTTGAGACATTTTATTTTAAATATATTCAGGGATATTTTATTACATGCATATATTAATAACAAAACAAAAATGTTTGGTCCGCAAATTTAGGCGAGGCCTGCCTCGCCTGGCCTCAGTGTAGTTACAGCGCTGCTTTTAATCAACCTTTTAAGAGATTCCTGGCAATTTACCGGTTGCACAGGCTAGGAAAATTTATGGAGGAGATAGTTATGTATAAAATATACATTAAACACACTCAGAAAAACTAAAAATCATCTCTGAACTTATTACCCTTGTCAACACTAGAATGTCGCGAAAATTGATAATATTACTCATCTTGTTAGCAATATCCGGTGTACGTTATACCGCAGTGAGTATATGTAAGTATTATTATTTGTTGTATTTTTTATCAACAAATAAAAGTAAAAAAGTTTTAAAAAAAACAACATTTTTTTGTTTCTCCTGACAATTTTCAAAAAATTTGAATTGGACCAGTTTTGCACTGTGTCATTACAATGAACTATGAAGGCATAATTAGAGGCTGTGTTATACTACTTCAGCATAAATGCGTTGTTTAGTTGTTAGTTCCACGCATTTATTTATTTGTCCCCTACTGGTAAAACCGGAGGGGACTTATGGTTTGCGCTCCGTCAGTCAGTCCGTCAGTCAGTCCGTCACAAAAGTTTGTCCGGAGCATAACTTCAAAACTGAGCAAGCTATGACTTTGAAACTTCACATGTGTATAGATATCAATTAGGAGAAGTGCAGTACACGAGAACCATAACTCTGCCTTACTTAATTTTTGAGTTATTCCCCTTTGTTAATTTTCATACTTAAATTTTGTCGGGAGCATAACTCCATTACCAAAAGAGATATGATCTTGAAACTTTACATGAGGATAGACATTAATGAGGAGAAGTGCAGTGCACAAGAACCATAAATCTTCCTTACTTAATTTTTGAGTTATTCCCCTTTGTTAATTTTCATACTTAAATTTTGTCGGGAGCATAACTCCATTACCAAAAGAGATATGATTTTGAAACTTTACATGAGGATAGATATCAATGAGGAGAAGATATTGTTAACCAATTAATTTGTCACTATATGACTTGTGTTTTGCAATGTTAGCTGGGAACTTTAAATCGCGCTACTTTGTAGTGGCGAATTTGCCGACGATCAGTAAATGCAAAAATTAGTATTTGCAGAATTAAATAAGTCTACAGTATAACAAAATAAGATAAGGAAATTCCTGGAAAAAGCCACATGTTATAAACCCAACCCCCTCCAAAATTCTATCTACCCCTTTTCCCCCTCCCCAAATCCCCCAAAAAAGGCACACCAAGTGACGCACTCACTATACAAAGCGTAAAACAAACAAAAATACTCCGAGGGTAAACACCTTGGAACGGTCTGGTGAGAACTGTAGGAGGCTTAAACTAGTTTAACGGCGCCAACCTTACACTACCCTGTTATAATTGGCTACCGGTAGGGGACTTTCATTGCTTGGCAATAGTCTAGTTGTTTCTATTTCAGCGTATGTTCAAGAAATCGGACGGTGCAGAAGAGCTGGAACACATGCTCATGCCATCCTGTACTACAACAACAGTGACCTGGCTTATATTAGGCACATGCAAGCAGCATGAAGGACTATTGCAAAACAGAAAATGTAAGAGGGAACTTATAAATGAACACTTTGGATTTAACAAGTTTGATAGGCCAACAATGTGCTGCAATATCTGCAAGTCTGCTCTTGGTTTGGATTGGGATTTTTCTCAGCTATCAATCAAATGAACTGAATATGAAAACATTAATTAATTGTTGGCATTCAGATTACCTCTGAATACATTTGAGCCGTTCTCCAGGAAAGCTGGGCTATGTGACAAAATTATGAAAATCATGATCATAATACATCGTTGGAAAGACAAGACTATTGTGGACCATTTCTGAAAATTTGAATGAATTATTTGACACATTAACAAAGTTTTAGACTTTTGAAACTAACCACTTCCGCCTACATTTTAAGTGACGTTTGCATGTTATTATGTTATTTGACGTACCGCTCACAAGGCTTGCATGAATCCAGTATTTGATAAAGTATTGAAGAAAACATTTCTACATCTTGTCACGTTTTAGACTTATATTCTTTTTTTAATATAACATGACAAAATTGTGAATATGTGCTTTTAGAGAAAAGTAGCTGCTAATTGTTCTGTAACCACTGACCCCTTGTTTTTCTCAATATGGGTAGTTTTTGGAAATGTGTCACCATAGCAACATTGGAAATTATTTTAACATCATTTATGAGAAAACGAAATATAAGAGATAGAACAATATTATCCAACTACTTAAATTCAAATCAGTTATCATGTCTTTTTTCTCATCTTAGGCCTTTTTCTAAATCATGTTTCATAATAACTATTATAATGGCATTAAGCCCGGTTTTCTTGGAGAACGGCTCATTTATATAACTTTTGTCGGGCTGCTGACTTCATTGCCCAATCTCATAATACATATGAAGTTTATGTTTATCAATCCACAAATTCAGTTCACCCATATTAACCTTTGTGATTGGATTCTTCGGTGTATTATTCATTGAATAGATTCGCCGCCCACATATATGATGAAAAGGTCTTACTGACCTCAGGTCAGCCATTAGGTGTACCTCATCTTGGTATGAAGATGGTGTCTTGTGTTTTTGAGACCGTCTTAATACATGCGTTTCTGAGTCAAAGTTTTCCGATATTTCATTCATTCCATGCCCCCAGTGTTCACAAACAAGCCGTGCAAACTACTACTGGCAACTTTTTCACTTAATAATGCCAACTGCTGACAAAGAACCTTCAAAATCTCGAGCGCATATTTAGACCTGTTGTTGTGGCACTTCAAAAATACCATCAAGTACTTCAACGTTCTTAGCAAACGATTTCTGTCAGGCACCTTGATAACATCATTCAACTGCATGTATACCAGCCCAAGCTCAACAACAGTTTTGCTATATGCATGTATGGAGTCACAATCACGGTGTTCATCTGCAACTTGTTCAATTCCATCAAGAGATTTCCTACTGCCAATCCATAAACCTTCAACTAAAGGCCTAACTAGTTCACATAGCAACTTGTTGATGTCCTCATCACTCATGTTTGAACTGTCAGCTAGTTGAATATTTGGTTCACTGTCAGTATTCTCTATCTCAAAGTACTCACATGCTGCCTCTACTATATAACCTTTGATGAAGGACACAGCTTATTCCTTGCAGTCATTGTAATAGTGCATTTTTACATCAGAACCATCATCATCTTTTCTCTGTAAACGAATTTTTGGAACAATTCAAATGTAACGGGCTTCAAGTGTTCTAGTCTCCCTACATGTGTCAGTGCTGCGGCACGAAGACGTCTGGCTCCTGAGAATCGTTCTCTAGTGATAACTGGTCTCCACCGATATGTACAGGCTCTGATTGAATTCCAGCACTTGCATGTACAGAGTGCACTAGTGACTCATAATTATCAAGAATGCTTATAACATTCCCATTCTTCTGTTCGTTTTTTACCATTATTGGACGAGGTATTACTTTATTCTTCAATTGAAGATTATGTTCCCCTAGTATATCCTTACTGGCTGCTCTCTTCGCAAACTTTAGCCAAGGAAAGAATTCTGTAAGAGTTCGAGCAACTAGTTGATTCAGATCATTTGTCAAGTAACTCCAATCATCATCTGCCAACAGAAAACTTGAAACAGGTAGTCCGCTCTGAGATCACATTGAGGTGATTCCTGGGCGTAGGAGCAGAGGGGGGGGGGCCAGGGGGGGCCAGCCCCCCCCAATGTCTGGACAGGGGGGGCCAACATATCTTTTGGCCCCCCCCAATAATTCAGACGAAAAATTATAATTACGACCTAATATATCTCGTTATAGGCAATTTGCCTTCAGTTCTTGGTAAAAACGTATCAAAATTTTTTTTTGCTCGCTTCGCTCCCAAAATAACTTCCTTATATTCAAAAACGTCATCACCCATTGTTTACAAAAATACACTTGTGCCATAAATTGTACTCTTAACGTCCCCCAACCCTTCTATATGTCTATGGGACATTGTCATTATATATAAAGCCTTTGAAACAAACGTTTTCACCTTAAGCTTCAATCTTAAAATCTAGCAATTTAAATTTTATGCAAGCACTTAATTGAGTTTTTTGTAAGATGTTAAATTCCCTCTATTAAGGTCGATCCTTTTTGAATGCCAAATAAGGTATCTCAGAACGCATAGAATGCACTAGATTGATCCATAGTTTAGAAAAATTTCCGGAGGGTTATGTCCCCGGACCCGTGTTTACTTCCAGTTACGACGAAATTACTTAACCAAATGACACAGAACCATAAACTCACAGTTAGTATATACGAGGGGTGTTCCAGAAATAATAGGACTTTTCTCATAATTTTTTACTCAACGCTTACATTTTAATGAAAATTGTCTCATATGCTTAACAATGTTTGCTCTATCTACTGGTAGTAACATACATTATTTGTTGCTGATGATGCTCCTACAATGCGTTTTCATAGAAACCATGTAACGTCAAGGCGGGTCACACTATTATTTGTCATTACTATCCTTATTAAAAATGTGAATATCTCAATAACCACTAGATAAATATTAACGCCTAATTGTATGTCATTACGTGGATGACTTTGACATACGCATGCAAACTTTCGAAGAAATCGGTCTATATTTGTTACCATAAGTCAGTAATCATGGGTATGCATCTAAGCGCGTAATGGATGAAAATGACGTCAACGCCAATAAACAGAAACCGCGCGATTGTCAAATAATGGCATACATTTGGAAAACCAACAGTGCATACCAATGAAATAATGAAATGCATGTAATGTAGTGGCATTAAGCAGCCACTTGTGTTCTGTTGGCTCAAATTGTTAACATTTCGCTGATTTATAAACTTACAAATAAGCACAGGTGAGGTCATTGAGCATTAAGTTGACGTTAATAGCCCTGTTTGTACCCTGTTAGACGCTCCAAGGTTTGAGCAATTTCTAACATCATTGCAAGACATTTTTTGTGAACAGGGTTACGGAAACACATTTAAACAATCAGGACAGTATTATTAGATCTGTTTAGAAAGTCAGGATGACTATAAATAAAATTATTACATGTTTTTTATGTTAAAATACTGTGCTCGAAATGCGACGTCATAACGTCACGGTGCGACCCGCCTCCTTGATACATATCATATTTAATGTTTAATATATTTCTTATTTTTCATTCAATTTCTTAGATATTTCGAATGTTTGTCAGTGAAAGATCAAAATTTAATTATATACCATTAGTTTTCTTAATTTCTGATTTGCCTTGCTGCTATGAAAAAAGTCCTATTAATTGTGGAACACCCCACGTAGATATAGGAGTGTTTTGGACGTTTAAGAGTACAGTTTGTGTCTAAAACAGTTTTGTACAAATATTGCGTGTTGATTAATTGATATAAGGAATTAACTATGCGAGCGTAGCGAGCAAAAAAAATTTTTACCCCAAGTTGCCAAATGTTTGGCCCCCCCCCCCCCCCCCAATGTTGAAGACGCTCCTACGCCCATGTGATTGGTCTAATACTGAACAGATTGGATGCCAGGAACCAGAATATCGGGACATTTGGTACGATGTCTGGTTCCTTGTCGTATTATAGTAAAACTGAAATTAAGATACTATTTTTAACTGCTGACATAATATGGCCCAAGCTATGATTTCCACTCGTGTGCAAGCTTTTGTCAAGGTTCAATCAGCCCGTATACGGACTGATATACAGTCCGATTATATTAAATGACTCCTGATATTGTAGACAATAGTCATACCTACAGTTCAGTGTTCAATGATGTATCAAACATATCTGTAACCTAGATAAAACTGAAAATGTTACTGTTTAAATGTTGACATAATATGGCTCATGTTATGATTTCAGCTCGTGTGCAAGCTTTTGTCAAAGGCCAATCAGCCCGTACGGACGGATAGACAGTCAGATTTTATTAAACGACCCTCATAGTGTAGAAAATGGCCATACCAACAGTTCTTAATTCATCGATGTATCAAAGATATCTGTAACTTAATTAAAACTGAAAATATTCAATGTTTAATAGTTGGACATATGGCTAATTTAATTATTTTATCGCATGCCCAAGGTTTTGTCAATGGTCTATCAGCCAGTACGGATGGATAGGCAGTCAGGTTTTATTAAATGGCCCCTCATATTGTAGGCTATGGTCATACCTACCCAACGATGTATCAACCATATCTGTAACGTAGTTAAAACTGAAGATATTATTCTTAACTGTTGACATTATATGGACCATGCTATGATTTCAACTCGCGCGCAAGCTTTTATCAAGGTTCAATCAGCCCGTACGGACGGATAGACTGTCCGATTTTATTAAATGATCCCTCATATTGTAGACAATAGTCATACCTACTAGTTCAGTATGCAATGATGTATCAAACATATCTGTAACTTAGTGAAAACTGAAGATGTTACTGTTTAAATGTTGACATAATACGGCACATTTTATGATTTCAGCTCGTGTGCAAGCTTTTGTCAAAGGTCCATCAGCCCATACGGACGGATAGAAAGTCAGAGTTTATTAAATGACCCCTCATATTGTAGACAATGGTCATATCTACAGCTCTTAATGCATCGATGTATCAAAGATATCTGTAACTTAATTAAAACTGAAAACATTCAATGTTTAATAGTTGGACATATGGCTAATTTAATTATTTGAGCTCATGTCCAAGCTTTTGCCACTGGTCTAACAGCTCGAACGGACGGATAAACAGTCAGATTTTATTAAATGACCCCTCATATTGTAAACACTGGTCGTACCTACCCAACGAAAAACCATATCTGTAACGTAGTCAAAACTGAAGATATTATTTTAACTATTGACATAATATGGCCCATGCTATGATTTCAACTCGCGCGCAAGCTATGGTTTACGACGTTATCCTATGTTTTCGCTCGAAAATATGGGTTAACATTCGTAAAACCTGGTTTTACGTTCGTAAAACCTATTTATCGACCGTAAAACCTAGTTTTATGCCCGTGAACATGGGTTTACGAAATTATTGGACATTTGGCTTGCCATATACGTCTGTTATGATGTGCATTTTACATTTCATGTAGTAGATAATAAAATCATAGGCAAGTCCATTCAATTCAGAAAATACTCAGTGGTAAATTATACACGAAAACGTTGAGTAACAAATTTGAGTGGGCGATTGGTGTACTGAAGTGGGTAAGATACAGAAATAGTAAAAAGTTGAAAGTTTTAGCCACACATCAGGCCTTGATCTCCCGAATATTCTCAAGTAGAAATCTCATCTGAAATTGAGATATTGCTAAAATTGGGAGTCGTAATTACAGATAAATCTGAAGTTTCTGCTCTTGAAATTTTACTTCATACAATCAGAATATTATTTCACTCAAGTGACCTTATTTTGAGCCCAGCATTATATTAAAATTAAGATAAAAACAGTACCACTATTTGATATGAGATTTTGCTCAGATTCATAATTGAAATGCCTCGGTTGATCGGGGTCAGGTATGTTGTTTATAAGAGGGTTTTTTTTTTTAAAAGGAAAATTTTATTATAATAGCACATATACATAATTACAAACAAGCTCTGTGGCTTTTTGAAAGATTAATTTAACATTTTGATATTGAACTACTCTAGTTACTGAAAAGAAAAGAATATTTTAATGGAGTGAATGGTATTTTTAAAGTTCATCTAAAACACATGTGTCATATAACAATTTAGAAATTGTACGTACATAAATTATATATATATACATATTATACATTAATTATACATATATATATATATATACGTAATTGGCTGTTAAATAGTATTATGGTATATATAGTACGTATACTGTTTAAGCCAATCACATCATTGAGTTAGTCTAGCTGTATTATGAAATCGAAAGCGAAAGTAGACTAGAATAACTCGATGTGTGGTTATAAGTTTAATGAAGAAATCAATATCTTAATGCTTAAAATATTAAGCATCAAAATTGATACAAGTAATAAAGATAGAAGTAAGTGAATGTCAAAAGTGTGGTTAAACTAAGGGAAGGTGTTTGTTAAATAGTGTTATGAAGTGATCTTTGTCTTTTTGCTGTTTGAGGTACATAGCCAAAGTATTGTATTCATATGTAAAGATATTGTATAGGTTGTTTGTTTTGGTCCAATTGTCACTCAGAAAATAAGCTTTGCTGATGCAGAAACCTATTAGCGATAGTATTTGATTCATATAGAAATATTTGGCGTTGCTTAGATAGATAGATAGATTTAGATAGATTTATTTCGGTAAAGGTTGTACATATACATGGTTATAATAAAACAAACATGGATATAATTAAAAATAAATTATAGCATGATTATTAATAACCATGTCATGCACACCAACACCAAGGATTACACAAAAAAGAGAAAACTCTTATTTCCATTGTGGTCCTTGAGTTAATGTCATGACATAGAGAGGCAAAAGTAATTTACTGTCTATAATGGATAAATAAGAATACAAATAAAATAAGGATATCACAGAATTATTGCATACAAATAAATATATATATATCACAGTGAGATAGTTAATAGGTTATAGTAAGAATAATTATAAATATTATCACAATGAATTATCACTACAGTAAATTATTCTCAATCACAATTAGCCTCAATGAAAGCAGATAAAAAGAAAAATCTAACTAAATAGACCTAAACCGAAATTAGTATGACAAAATTTAAAGAAATAAAACCATACGTCTTAGATTGTGTGATGAAAAATAAACTAAATAAAAATACTAATAATCAATTAAATATTGTCAAAAAGATGTGATTTCAGCGCTTTTTTGAAACCTGGATAATCTGCAATTAATGTTATACTAAAAGGAAGCCTATTCCACAGGGTACAACCGTTGAAGCAAAACGATTTGGATCCAAAGCTCTTGACTTTAGGTATGGCAAACGCACCTTTCTCTCTAAATCGTGTATTATATGTATGTACTGAGAGTTGTGATTTAAAGTGTTTGTTCATGTATTTGGGAGCTGATCCATTATTTATATTAAAAACTTGACTTATTTTAATTTGTTCGACACGTTTCTGTACAGGAAGCCATCCTAAATATTTAAAATGTTGCTTATCAATATGCGTGTTATAATCTAAGTCCAAAGCGAATCTTATCATTTTATTTTGGGTAGTTTGGAATTTATTTTGGAATACTTTAGTTAAGCTATTATACCAAACTGAACATGCATAGTCAAAATGACACTGCACTAAAGACATTATAAGGAGCTTTTTGGTATCTGGAGTCAAATAGTTTTGTTTACGATATAGAAATTTAAGCTTAGCATTGGCTTTCTTGAGTATTGAAGTTGCCATATCAGAAAAGGAGAGGGATTGGTCCAATGTGACACCAAGATATTTAACAGATGACTTTGATTCAATATTGCAACCATTACAGGAAATATGTAGATTGGGGTTAGATTTCAATTTGTGCTTAGAACCAAATAGGATGGATTCAGTTTTACCAAGATGTAGAGATAGTTTATTATTGATAAGCCACTGACTAACAGTGTTTAAGTCATCTGACAAAGAGGTCTCAATTAGAGATTTGTTTTTTCCAGATACTAAAATACCGGAATCATCGGCATACAGTAAAAGTTTGTTTTTAACGACAGCAGACATGTCATTTACATAAATTAAAAATAACAGTGGGCCAAGGATTGATCCTTGTGGTACTCCACATGTTACAGATTGACAAGTTGAAAACGTGCCAGAAACATCAACTAGTTGTTTTCTATCAGACAAGTATGATGTGAACCACTTTATGATGTCATCACCAAGACCAGCTGCTTGAAGTTTCATGATAAGAATAGAATGATCAACAGTGTCGAATGCTTTTTGTAGATCTAACAGAATCATGCCTATATAATTACCTTTATCCATTTCCAGTCTTATGTAATCAGTTAAATGGACCAAACAAGTATTGGTGGAAAACCCACTTCTAAATCCTGACTGAAATTCATAAAACAATTTATTTTCTTTAAAATAAGTTTCAACCTGGTCATACACAACCCTTTCAAACATTTTGGACATGATACTTAAAATAGAAACAGGTCGATAATTACCAACATTGGTTTTATCATTTTTCTTAAAGATAGGGACTACACGGGCAGATTTCAGATTGTCAGGAACTACACCCTGTATTAAGGAGAGATTTATAATATGAGCAAGTGGGCTTATTTTGTATCCTATAACGTTTTCACAGCTGAATTTGGGGTGTTTTAGCTGTGAGTTGTGTCGTCAGTTAGTTGATGTATTTTGCAACTTGGAATTCAGCTTTTAATTGAGCTGAATAATGTTCATATGAATTGTTCGTTTAAGCTACTTGTGTTGTTTGTACTTTTGGTTGTTACTAATTTCGTCTCTTGTAGATTTTATTATAATAGGTTTCTATTATAATGACTGAAAAGATCCAAGATAAATTTGTTGTGAAAATAGGTTTTATTTATAAAATTGGTTTCAGAATGATCTCACATACACATGCATGCAATTCAACATAATGCATAAAATATACATACATGTATAGTTAAAGTAAAGAATAAATATAATGAAATCAAATACATATAAAATAATGATATAGTACAAACACAAGATAATTAATTGAAGTTATAAGAACAATTCAATTTAACGAACAATACATTTAATATGAGGAACTCGCTTAGTAAGTGAGGGTACCATTAGTTAGAAAGATACCATTTTAAACAATACAGTAATTAATAAAATATTACACGAAGCTATTAAATAAATTCAGATATTAACAATCTTCAAAAATATTGTCAAAATTAAACATTTGAAGTAATACATGAAAATTACTATTATTAAAATAGCAAAAACATATTTTTCTTACCTGAAAAGATCCAAGATAAATTTGTTGTGAAAATAGGTTTTATTTATAAAATTGGTTTCAGAATGATATTGTCTAAAGCCAGGGCTGTGCCTTTTATACCATTCTGGTTGCTGTGCAATGTTGCCATGCATCTCTAGGGTGGTATCCATAGATTCATTAAAAACGCAACAAACTATCTTGGACAGTAAGACTTTTAAAGTATATGAAATCTACTTGAATCTTAAATAATATTTTTATGATGCAAGATAACTTAATTTTTATCTCAGAGCACAATGAAACATTTTGTTAATCTTCTCTATCATTGTAAGTATCAAATGTATAAGACTTATAAATTGGTTATATCAAACAACATTAAAGTTGTCAATAGAAATAAATGATTGGCACACAAAGACTAGCTTTATGGGGATTAAGGTATGATAGTAAAGTAATTATACTGTAGATTATAAGTAAGTAACTAATCAACTCTCATAACAACTTCATTATTGATGGGTTTATGTAGAAATATAATTCACACAATTCAACAGTCAAAATATGATAATTTTGCCCTGTAACAACTTCCTCCGCTGTTTTCACAGCTGAATTTGGGGTGTTTTAGCTGTGAGTTGTGTCGTCAGTTAGTTGATGTATTTTGCAACTTGGAATTCAGCTTTTAATTGAGCTGAATAATGTTCATATGAATTGTTCGTTTAAGCTACTTGTGTTGTTTGTACTTTTGGTTGTTACTAATTTCGTCTCTTGTAGATTTTATTATAATAGGTTTCTATTATAATGACTGAAAAGATCCAAGATAAATTTGTTGTGAAAATAGGTTTTATTTATAAAATTGGTTTCAGAATGATCTCACATACACATGCATGCAATTCAACATAATGCATAAAATATACATACATGTATAGTTAAAGTAAAGAATAAATATAATGAAATCAAATACATATAAAATAATGATATAGTACAAACACAAGATAATTAATTGAAGTTATAAGAACAATTCAATTTAACGAACAATACATTTAATATGAGGAACTCGCTTAGTAAGTGAGGGTACCATTAGTTAGAAAGATACCATTTTAAACAATACAGTAATTAATAAAATATTACACGAAGCTATTAAATAAATTCAGATATTAACAATCTTCAAAAATATTGTCAAAGTTAAACATTTGAAGTAATACATGAAAATTACTATTATTAAAATAGCAAAAACATATTTTTCTTACCTGAAAAGATCCAAGATAAATTTGTTGTGAAAATAGGTTTTATTTATAAAATTGGTTTCAGAATGATATTGTCTAAAGCCAGGGCTGTGCCTTTTATACCATTCTGGTTGCTGTGCAATGTTGCCATGCATCTCTAGGGTGGTATCCATAGATTCATTAAAAACGCAACAAACTATCTTGGACAGTAAGACTTTTAAAGTATATGAAATCTACTTGAATCTTAAATAATATTTTTATGATGCAAGATAACTTAATTTTTATCTCAGAGCACAATGAAACATTTTGTTAATCTTCTCTATCATTGTAAGTATCAAATGTATAAGACTTATAAATTGGTTATATCAAACAACATTAAAGTTGTCAATAGAAATAAATGATTGGCACACAAAGACTAGCTTTATGGGGATTAAGGTATGATAGTAAAGTAATTATACTGTAGATTATAAGTAAGTAACTAATCAACTCTCATAACAACTTCATTATTGATGGGTTTATGTAGAAATATAATTCACACAATTCAACAGTCAAAATATGATAATTTTGCCCTGTAACAACTATATGTTTAAGGGTTCGTATGTTTGTGTTTATACCACATATATTGAAGACAGTTTGGATCTCAATCCGTAGTTTATTAGTTTGTGGACATTCAATAAACAGATGGTTATATGTTTCGGTAACGTCGCATACATGGCATTTATCCGTTTCAGATATTTTCCATCTGTGTCTTAGTTCATTTGAAGTAAATATATTTTGAAGAATTCTATACTTAAATTGTTTAACTCTATTATCTGGAATGACATGTATAAAGGAATATACTTTAGACCAGTCAATATGTAAATTTAGTACAGCTTCCCAATGATTATGCGTGTATGGTTTAGTGAATTTAGATGTGATGAGGTATTTATATATGTTGTTGCTTTTAGTATTTTCAAGTTTTAAATTATTTATTTTTATTTCAAGAGAGGTATTTACTAGAGTTCGTCTTGAATCTGTGGTTTTTAGGCATTGTTTCCAATATTAAGGAATTGATTGTAAAAGTTTGCTGTATTCCGATATCCAGTTGCGTGTGTTTATAAGTTTATCGCGAATTGTTTGTGAGTTTATATTACCGTTTTCGTCGAGCAGGTCATTAATAAAAAGAATGTTAGAGTTTATCCAGTTTGGGAATACGAGACTTTTACCATTATATTTTATATGTTTGTTTCCCCATATTATTTCTTTGCGTATTTCTCGGAAATGTGTGATTTCTTGATTATGTTTGTTGTTTAATTCTAACCATACATTTACAATGTCTTCATAGAATTTTGGTAACTTTAAATCTAGTAACTTTTTGTTGTTTAAATTCATGTGGAATAGCAGAAAATTTGCACCGTACGGTTTAAAATACACATTTGGTATCAATTTCCATTTCGCTGTGTTGTTTTTATCACACAGACCTTGTATCCATTTTATTTTTAATGATTTTATATATGACTGAATATCTATCATTTCCAACCCACCGAGTCGTTTATCACCGATGATTGTCGTTCATTTAATTTTATCTCTTTTACCGTTCCACAGGAAGTTGTAGAACATAGTTTCGATTTGTTTTATAACATTATCTGGAATGAGTAAGGAGTGGAAAAGATATGTAAACTTTGGTAGCATTAGTGATTTTAAGACTTGTATTTTACCAAAATAAGTAAGATTTCTTTTGTTCCAGTTATTAATTGACGTTTTGCATGATTCTATTTTTTCGTTCCAGTTCAGTTTATTACATGCAGTTTGATCTGTTCCAAAGTAAACGCCTAATGCTTTAATAGGTTTATTTTGCCATTGTATTCCACCGGGAGAACGATTGCAGTTTTTAAGAGAGCCTATCCAGAGACCTATTGTTTTGTTCTTATTCAATTGTAGCCCTGATAATTTGCCGAACTTGTCGATAATTGTAAAAGTATGATTAATTTCTTGTTCGGATTTTACGAATAAAGTTGTGTAGTCAGCTAGCTGAGAGATTTTTATATTATCTATTTCATTTAACAATAATTAATTCGTCAAACATTTACACGTTCCGCAAACAAAACTGTTATTAAAATTGAACAAGCGCGATACACCTGCTTTAATATACAATTCGCACATTATAATAATGAAAATACACTGTATTAATATGCATGCATATAGATGTAAACACTTTGTTTACAAATATCTAATTTTGAATACTATTTCATACATGTCGCAGTCTTTTTATTATTTTACTGAACCAACACAACACGTTCATTTGTACATCTTGCAAAGCAATTGGGTCAACGTTGGGTTATTTCTTTTCGCTAATTGACTTTAATGACGAAGTTCCTTCCTTTGTAAAAATTGTATATTTCAGGAGTTTAATTCGCGGGGTTTAGATTTGCGCATTCGATGTTGACCACGAATATAGCAAAAATTAAACACCCGCGAATAATACCTGCTATACAGTAATAAATAAACAAATGAGTATCAATAAATGCCGAAACGTTATTAAATATGAGTATGAACCATACTAGTGTGTAATAAATGTTCAATTCATGGTTTTCTGGATAATTGTTATTTGTCAGCAATCTCCTTCAGCAATAGTGTCTGACGATCTTGATATTTAATGGAGATCTGTTGAAGTTGTTGGACTAACACACAAATTGAGAGGGTACATGCTCAAAGATGTTAACATATATGCACTAGTTCACGCAGCTGGTTGTTACCACTAATTGTGTGTGTGTCAGCATGTGCTTTGGTTAAGTTTATTGTCAGAGTCATCTTTCACCATCCCAAGTGAGTCCATCCTGACCATGGCTGGTAACTCTGTGACCGTTATATTTGGAGTTATCTGCCCTTGATACTCTATAGAGTTCACAAATAGATTAGCAAGGGTAGTATCAAGTACCAGAAAGTCGAGCGTCCAGCACTTCTATGCAGTGTTCTTGTTGAACCGAATTCAGTCCTTGATCCATTTAGTCACTGCATCATCAAGGTCATCCATAATCAGTTACTGTCCAACTAGAGTCATCAAAGGGAGACATCATGTTGATCATTTTCTCCAACACATGTATGCTGGGAATAATCTTGACGAAAACATCTACAAAACAATGCATAAAATTCATTTGTTCAAAATTGAGTATGCCTACATACGGTACAACCTTTTGAAGTTTCATATGTTGACCATTATTTAGAAGTTGTCGCTCAACAAGGGTTGAATTTATTGACGAAATTTTGAAGGACTTATGTACAAGGGTCAGTCAAGAAAAACTGAGAGTAGGTGAATAACAATTAGAAGAATAAGCGTTCGTATATTGTCTATAAAATAGATACATTATCGTGAAATATGATATCTCATCGATGTTATGGCAAATACCATTTTTGGGTATGAAAGTTTGATTCTTGTTGCCAGGCAATGGAAGAAGACAACTCAAAGGCATGTGTTCGAGCTATCTACAGAACACAATTGTTGGTTGCTATGGAAACAAAAGTTATATCGAACATTTTCAAACTTATTTTTTATTTTGTAATACATTAATCTATCAGATAAACTTATTTATGGTTGATTTTTTCCTCCAATATAGAAAATATACTTGATGGAACTATTAATTGACACTTTATTTTTTGGTATTGAGACCAAAATTTTACCCGCCTAAAAAGAACGCATGATGTTTTTCAAAAGCGAAGTTATATTTTTTATTTCTATAACGGTACAAAATAAACATGTTACTTGTACTACATTACGCTATATAAAATTGAAATAAACGTTAAAATTGACTACACAATCAGTCTGCCAGTCGCTGGCGCGAACGCATACCCTTAAGTGATGTGCTTTGTTTGCTTAGCAACTTTATTTATAAGCCTATGTCCGATAAGGGAATTCATCAGAATATCTGTAATGGATAATAATTGACAATAATTGGAAGAAATTTATAATTGTATATACATTTGAAGGCTTAATTTAACAACTCTCAGTTTTTCTTGACTGACCCTCGTATTTCTTAGAGGGGTATTTGCTTTCGAGAGGTTGTACTATACACATTATTAATATTACCTGACCTAGATGTTACAGCTATAAATTGAGGGATTATATCCTGGATCATAGGCCCTAAAGTGCTATTGCATTGAGGGATAACAATGCATGATCTCTCAAATAGATACATACCAGTTCAAATATAAATATGACTAATGTGAATCTTTATTGAAAACATTTAGCGCTCTTGAGCACAAATCGCATGAACACATACATGTATACAAAAGTGGCGACTATGAGTCTTGCTCACCACAAGAAGGCTCAACAATAGTTGCAATGCTCAGGGTTCATATAGGCCTTGAAAAGACCTTGAATATTTGGTTTCAACCTTGAAATGCACTTGCTACCTTGAAAAAATGACAAAATGGTACTTGAATTGCATTAAAAACCCTTGGAATTTGACAAACAGTCTTAAATATGTGTATTCATGTTCTCAAGACGATGCATAATGTGGGAAAAAAATGAAAGAGAAACACTTTGTTTCATCGTAAATTGAAAGTGATAATATAAATCGTCAATGACGTACTTGTAAATGAAAGTGGCTTTATGAATTCCATTCATGTAGGTCAATAATTTAGACCAATACGTATAACAACACAGATAACATAACATAGTCGGATACAAAATAACTCTGTCAACTAAGTAGCATGTCCCTAACTTATAGGCATTAATACAAATCAACATGCACCATATAATATATTACAGCAAAATAGTAAACTAGCATCTATATATATTGATGGCTTAGAATTAGAAGGTCGTAAGTGCCACTTACGACCTTTTAAGATTCATACATATTTAGAATAAGCATCACAAGGCGTGCCACTTACGACCTTTTAAGATTCATACATATTTAGAATAAGCATCACAAGGTGCTTCTTATGAGCCCATTTTCATAAAAATCTGAAATTGTCATGTTGACCAAAATGAAGTTTTAAAAACGTGTTTTCCAATAGGTTAAGACTAAATTACAGACAGTTTTCTCTTGTTTTCTCAATATATCGATTTGGTAGTTATGACCTTCTTGTTCTAAGCCATTAATATATATAGAATCTAGCAGACTTTGAACATATACGAGGGTTGTTCATTTAATTCCCGGACGATAGCCATAGCGCTAGATTGGAACACACGATTGTAGTAAAATTTCGTTTCATAAGACTTAGTTACCAACTGGGTTATTTGACAAAACATGAAATAATTTTATCCAACCGAACACAAACTATGGTTACTATAGTAACCCCACAAACGACTACCCGGCCCAACCCAAATTTGTAGTGGTATGTAGAGTGTATATTTGGTAGGGGTCGTGGTATTATCGCATATTTTAAGCAGAAAACGTCAGACAACACTATGTAGGCATCTAGGTCGTGTAATATAACATTTGATGTCAATTTTATATAACATTTTACGTCATAATGACAAAGAGCATGCTGCTGTGAATATCGCAATAAACTAGAATTTTTTAAGGGAAAACGGGTAGTGAAATAATTTTATGAAAATGTTGGCCTTACACCTGTAAAACGCAAGTCTCTCTTATAGAAAAACCCTTTACACGATTTTCATAAATGCAGACCGTTGTTTATATATGAAATAAACCATTCTACGATGACATGGCATCACCACAGGATGATCAAAGGCCGTGCAACCCTAACATCATCAACAGAAAAATATGTACATTCAAGGCCTGTTGGGCGGTAGACACGAATAGAATAATAACTGCCGTATAAATTGCAGTTACTTGCGATTTAACCGTAGTTATAACAAATTACATCATTGCTGAACTCTTAACACGGCGAACATGTGTGTTCGGGCATTTTCTTGACCCTTAAATAATGATTAAATGATGCAAAAAGTAGCGTTTCAGATGCGAAAACGGCGTAACGTCGCCATTTTTGACGTCGACTTGGGCCGACTAACGTTACATGAACTTACTAAAACGCTGATATTATGAAAACCCTTTATTGTCTCAAGTTGAAATTTTGTATGTGAATAAAGGAATGATCTGAATGTACTTGTGTGCGTTTTCATTAATAGCCGTTCAATGAGTTTTTAGCAATATCGATCGTCCGGGAATTAAATGAACAACCCACGTAATGTAACAGTACGGTGTCCTCGATTTGGTAATGTGAAATCCAAACCCATCAGTGCACTCAACTGTTGCAACAAACCAAAAAAGTGATAGCAGATAACAAGGTATAATGTGAGTACATCACAGCACCCAAGTAATCTGGCCCGGTGATTATAAACATTGGAGTACGTACTCATTGCTCCTACTCATACTCTGTACTCCAATTGGAGCATTTCTTAGTTACAATAACTGATGTAGCTTCCTTATTACTGAATGGAAACATATGAAATAGGGGTTCATTTTCTTAATTTGATCATTTACTACAAGTTGGTGTTGGTTTTAAAGCAAAATTCTAAAAAAAGCCGTTTTTAAGTTTGAGCATGTTGATATATTAACAACAAATCATTCAATACCTAATGGACAGAATTCTCCGACAGCTGCAATACCATATAACCGGCCATTACCACCAACCGGAAGTGTCAATGGTTCGTCACTTTCATAGCCATCACAACTAACACTTGGAACGCCATTGCTAAAAATAAACGGTATTTGTAAATACATGTATTGGAAAGTCATTCAAACAGAATTTCAATTGACATTACTAGTATACGCCAGAGCAGAGCAGAAATTTCGTGGTTTTAGTTAACAAGAGGGCCTGAATGGCCCTAGGTCGCTCACCTGTTGCACATTGGTCGAAGTATCAGTTCAACCTACATTCTGACCATATTTCATGAAGATTGGATCAAACAGTGACCCCTGGAGTGAACACAATGTTTTTCTAAGATTTGACCTAGTGACCTAGTTTTTGACCCCACATGACCCAGTTTCAAATTTGGCCTAGATTTCATACAGAACAACATTCTGACCAAGTTTCATGATGATTGGATCAAAACCACGACATCTGGAGTGAACACAAGGTTTTTCTAAGATTTGATCTAGTGACCTAGTTTTTTACCCCACATGACCCAGTTTCAAACTTGGTCTAGATTCCATAGAGAACAACATTCTGACCAAGTTTCATGAAGATACGATCAAAATTGTGACCTCTGGTGTGAACACTAGGTTTTTCTAAGATTTGACCTAGTGACCTAGTTTTTGACCCCACATGACCAAGTTTTAAACTTGGTCTAAAGGTTCATGGAGAACATCATTCTGACCAAGTTTCATGAAGATTGGATCAAATTGATGACATCTAGAGTGAACACAAGGTTTTTCTAAGATTTGACCCAGTGACCTAGTTGTTGACCTCACATGATCTAGTTTCAAACTTGGCCTAGATTTTATAGAGAACAACATTCTGACCAAGTTGCATGAAGATTGGATCAAAATGGTGACCTCTAGAGTGTACACAAGGTTTTCTAAGATTTGACCTAGTGACCTATTTTTTGACCCAGCATGACCCAGTTTCGAACTTGGCCTAGATTTCATAGAGAACAACATTCAGACCAAGTTTCATGAAGATTGGATCAAATTGGTGACATCTAGGGTGTACACAGGGTTTTATAAGATTTGACCTAGTGACCTAGTTTTTGGCCCCACATGACCCAGTTTCGAACTTGTCCTAGATTTCATAAAGAACAACATTCTGACCAAGTTTCATGAAGATTGGAACAAATTGATGACATCTAGAGTGTACACAAGATTTTTCTAAGATTTGACCTAGTGACCTAGTTTTTGACCCCACATGACCCAGTTTGGAACTTGGCCTAGATTTCATAAAGAACAACATTCTGATCAAGTTTCATGAAGATTGGATCAAAACTGTTGCCTCAAGAGTGTACACAAGCCAATTGTTGACAGACGACGACGGACGGACGACGGACGAAGAGTGATCACAAAAGCTCACCTTGTCACTATGTGACAGGTGAGCTAAAAAGACAATTTCGTTGGGACTTGAATTCGTGAATTTGTACCACATGTACATAGCCGATGAATTTGAACTACATGCACATAGCCGATGAATTTGTACTACATATACATAGCCGATGAATTTGAACTACATGCACATAGCCGATGAATTTGTACTACGTGTACATATCCGATGAATTTGTACTACATGTACATAACCGATGAATTTGTACTACGTGTACATAGCCGATGAATTTGTACTACGTGTACATAGCCGATGAATTTGTACTACGTGTACATAGCCGATGAATTTGTACTACGTGTACACAGCCGATGAATTTGTACTACGTGTACACAGCCGATGAATTTGTACTACGTGTACACAGCCGATGAATTTGTACTACGTGTACACAGCCGATGAATTTGTACTACATGTACACAGCCGATGAATTTGTACTACATGTACACAGCCGATGAATTTGTACTACATGTACACAGCCGATGAATTTGTACTACATGTACACAGCCGATGAATTCGTACTACATGTACACAGCCGATGAATTCGTAATACATGTACACAGCCGATGAATTCGTACTACATGTACATAGCCGATGAATTCGTACTACATGTACATAGCCGATGAATTCGTACTACATGTACATAGCCGATGAATTCGTACTACATGTACATAGCCGATGAATTTGTACTACATGTACATAGCCGATGAATTTGTACTACATGTACATAGCCGATGAATTTGTACTACATGTACATAGCCGATGAATTTGTACTACATGTATATAGCCGATGAATTTGTACTACATGTACACAGTGCTCACATAGCTGATGAATTATATTTCATTTTTCTGGCTCGATTCGTTCGCTAAAGAACCACGAATGTTATCATGTACAGAACAAATTTGTGTGAGTTCCCACATATATTGCTTCTCTCACAAAATAACTATGTAAAGAGCGAGTTTGTGAGGGCTCCGACAAATAGAGCTCGTTCTCTCGCCAAACGATTTAGGTTGATTCATGATATCATGAGCTCCCACAAATATTGCATTTTTCTTGCTCGCTTTGTTCGCCAAATGCCTTATGAGCATTAATTTATAATGTAAAGAAACAATTTGTACGTCCTCTCATCTATACATCCTGTCAATTCCCGATTTAGGTCACCCTTGGGGTGATTGTAGCCACGATAATCCTCAAGACTGCCTCAACTAAAATTCGTGTCTGGGTACGGCACTGAAAACACATGTTTTCTCACTGTTTTATATTTTGATCTAGGTAAAGAACCACTAAATGCCTCCGCAGACCAAGTGGTGATACACTCAAGTAGTCCTTAAAAAAACTTTGGTTTGCCTGTAAATGGAGATATTTCTTGACAAATGTGGAGTTGAATGATGAAATTGAGTTTAAATGGTTGGTAAATATGCATGTGGTGTAGTAAAACAGTAATATTTGTATTATTCCGCTATTTTGTTCTTGATACCAAAGTGAAAGTAGACTAGGGTAAAACCCAGAACTTATAAATCCGGACATGCGTAAAAACGGATAGACCGTGTTTGAAGGACAAAAACTTTCTTAGAAGATACATGACCCCCCTTTTTTATTGCTTTATTTTGAAGCTTAACTGCCCCTCTTTACAATGATATATGTGGTCCAGGTGGCCATAGACTAAAAAAATTTGAAAATTGGGGCCTACTATGGCCAATTTACATTGAGCTATAGAGCAAATCTATTTGGTGGTTTCTAACCTAAAGAAGGGCAAAATTCTATTAAATTCATGTTTTCATTTTTTTGCATTCAAATGTATGGAAATGCATCCCAGATAGGGTTTTGACCACTTTTATCTGTTTAAATTGTCTAAAAAAGTGAAAATTTGGATTTTTATCATGAAAATCAAGAAAATTTCAGATTTTTTTCTTCTAAAATTGACATTTTTATGCCAAAATTGACCTTATTTTAGTGTCAGACAGGGGTAATTGTGATTAAATATGAAGAATAGACACATTATTAGGCATCTAAAGCATAATTAGTGTTCAGTGAAACAGTTTTTCACAAATAAAACCCAATTTAAAATCACTATTCATAATATTTTGCAGGCGCTGGCCAAACTTCTCCTTAAAGGCGCATATGCGTGTTTGCCATTTTTTCTAGAATTCATGCACAATTTGTCTAGAATTGATTGTTGTGTGCTGCATATACATAGTAGTATTGAAAAAAGTGCAAAAATCACTTTAATAAGTAAAACTAGGCTGTCTTAAGGTAAAGAACCACTAAATGCCTCCGCAGACCAAGTGGTGATACACTCAAGTAGTCCTTAAAAAAACTTTGGTTTGCCTGTAAATGGAGATATTTCTTGACAAATGTGGAGTTGAATGATGAAATTGAGTTTAAATGGTTGGTAAATATGCATGTGGTGTAGTAAAACAGTAATATTTGTATTATTCCGCTATTTTGTTCTTGATACCAAAGTGAAAGTAGACTAGGGTAAAACCCAGAACTTATAAATCCGGACATGCGTAAAAACGGATAGACCGTGTTTGAAGGACAAAAACTTTCTTAGAAGATACATGACCCCCCTTTTTTATTGCTTTATTTTGAAGCTTAACTGCCCCTCTTTACAATGATATATGTGGTCCAGGTGGCCATAGACTAAAAAAAGTTGAAAATTGGGGCCTACTATGGCCAATTTACATTGAGCTATAGAGCAAATCTATTTGGTGGTTTCTAACCTAAAGAAGGGCAAAATTCTATTAAATTCATGTTTTCATTTTTTTGCATTCAAATGTATGGAAATGCATCCCAGATAGGGTTTTGACCACTTTTATCTGTTTAAATTGTCTAAAAAAGTGAAAATTTGGATTTTTATCATGAAAATCAAGAAAATTTCAGATTTTTTTCTTCTAAAATTGACATTTTTATGCCAAAATTGACCTTATTTTAGTGTCAGACAGGGGTAATTGTGATTAAATATGAAGAATAGACACATTATTAGGCATCTAAAGCATAATTAGTGTTCAGTGAAACAGTTTTTCACAAATAAAACCCAATTTAAAATCACTATTCATAATATTTTGCAGGCGCTGGCCAAACTTCTCCTTAAAGGCGCATATGCGTGTTTGCCATTTTTTCTAGAATTCATGCACAATTTGTCTAGAATTGATTGTTGTGTGCTGCATATACATAGTAGTATTGAAAAAAGTGCAAAAATCACTTTAATAAGTAAAACTAGGCTGTCTTAAGGTAAAGAACCACTAAATGCCTCCGCAGACCAAGTGGTGATACACTCAAGTAGTCCTTAAAAAAACTTTGGTTTGCCTGTAAATGGAGATATTTCTTGACAAATGTGGAGTTGAATGATGAAATTGAGTTTAAATGGTTGGTAAATATGCATGTGGTGTAGTAAAACAGTAATATTTGTATTATTCCGCTATTTTGTTCTTGATACCAAAGTGAAAGTAGACTAGGGTAAAACCCAGAACTTATAAATCCGGACATGCGTAAAAACGGATAGACCGTGTTTGAAGGACAAAAACTTTCTTAGAAGATACATGACCCCCCTTTTTTATTGCTTTATTTTGAAGCTTAACTGCCCCTCTTTACAATGATATATGTGGTCCAGGTGGCCATAGACTAAAAAAAGTTGAAAATTGGGGCCTACTATGGCCAATTTACATTGAGCTATAGAGCAAATCTATTTGGTGGTTTCTAACCTAAAGAAGGGCAAAATTCTATTAAATTCATGTTTTCATTTTTTTGCATTCAAATGTATGGAAATGCATCCCAGATAGGGTTTTGACCACTTTTATCTGTTTAAATTGTCTAAAAAAGTGAAAATTTGGATTTTTATCATGAAAATCAAGAAAATTTCAGATTTTTTTCTTCTAAAATTGACATTTTTATGCCAAAATTGACCTTATTTTAGTGTCAGACAGGGGTAATTGTGATTAAATATGAAGAATAGACACATTATTAGGCATCTAAAGCATAATTAGTGTTCAGTGAAACAGTTTTTCACAAATAAAACCCAATTTAAAATCACTATTCATAATATTTTGCAGGCGCTGGCCAAACTTCTCCTTAAAGGCGCATATGCGTGTTTGCCATTTTTTCTAGAATTCATGCACAATTTGTCTAGAATTGATTGTTGTGTGCTGCATATACATAGTAGTATTGAAAAAAGTGCAAAAATCACTTTAATAAGTAAAACTAGGCTGTCTTAAGGTAAAGAACCACTAAATGCCTCCGCAGACCAAGTGGTGATACACTCAAGTAGTCCTTAAAAAAACTTTGGTTTGCCTGTAAATGGAGATATTTCTTGACAAATGTGGAGTTGAATGATGAAATTGAGTTTAAATGGTTGGTAAATATGCATGTGGTGTAGTAAAACAGTAATATTTGTATTATTCCGCTATTTTGTTCTTGATACCAAAGTGAAAGTAGACTAGGGTAAAACCCAGAACTTATAAATCCGGACATGCGTAAAAACGGATAGACCGTGTTTGAAGGACAAAAACTTTCTTAGAAGATACATGACCCCCCTTTTTTATTGCTTTATTTTGAAGCTTAACTGCCCCTCTTTACAATGATATATGTGGTCCAGGTGGCCATAGACTAAAAAAAGTTGAAAATTGGGGCCTACTATGGCCAATTTACATTGAGCTATAGAGCAAATCTATTTGGTGGTTTCTAACCTAAAGAAGGGCAAAATTCTATTAAATTCATGTTTTCATTTTTTTGCATTCAAATGTATGGAAATGCATCCCAGATAGGGTTTTGACCACTTTTATCTGTTTAAATTGTCTAAAAAAGTGAAAATTTGGATTTTTATCATGAAAATCAAGAAAATTTCAGATTTTTTTCTTCTAAAATTGACATTTTTATGCCAAAATTGACCTTATTTTAGTGTCAGACAGGGGTAATTGTGATTAAATATGAAGAATAGACACATTATTAGGCATCTAAAGCATAATTAGTGTTCAGTGAAACAGTTTTTCACAAATAAAACCCAATTTAAAATCACTATTCATAATATTTTGCAGGCGCTGGCCAAACTTCTCCTTAAAGGCGCATATGCGTGTTTGCCATTTTTTCTAGAATTCATGCACAATTTGTCTAGAATTGATTGTTGTGTGCTGCATATACATAGTAGTATTGAAAAAAGTGCAAAAATCACTTTAATAAGTAAAACTAGGCTGTCTTAAGGTAAAGAACCACTAAATGCCTCCGCAGACCAAGTGGTGATACACTCAAGTAGTCCTTAAAAAAACTTTGGTTTGCCTGTAAATGGAGATATTTCTTGACAAATGTGGAGTTGAATGATGAAATTGAGTTTAAATGGTTGGTAAATATGCATGTGGTGTAGTAAAACAGTAATATTTGTATTATTCCGCTATTTTGTTCTTGATACCAAAGTGAAAGTAGACTAGGGTAAAACCCAGAACTTATAAATCCGGACATGCGTAAAAACGGATAGACCGTGTTTGAAGGACAAAAACTTTCTTAGAAGATACATGACCCCCCTTTTTTATTGCTTTATTTTGAAGCTTAACTGCCCCTCTTTACAATGATATATGTGGTCCAGGTGGCCATAGACTAAAAAAAGTTGAAAATTGGGGCCTACTATGGCCAATTTACATTGAGCTATAGAGCAAATCTATTTGGTGGTTTCTAACCTAAAGAAGGGCAAAATTCTATTAAATTCATGTTTTCATTTTTTTGCATTCAAATGTATGGAAATGCATCCCAGATAGGGTTTTGACCACTTTTATCTGTTTAAATTGTCTAAAAAAGTGAAAATTTGGATTTTTATCATGAAAATCAAGAAAATTTCAGATTTTTTTCTTCTAAAATTGACATTTTTATGCCAAAATTGACCTTATTTTAGTGTCAGACAGGGGTAATTGTGATTAAATATGAAGAATAGACACATTATTAGGCATCTAAAGCATAATTAGTGTTCAGTGAAACAGTTTTTCACAAATAAAACCCAATTTAAAATCACTATTCATAATATTTTGCAGGCGCTGGCCAAACTTCTCCTTAAAGGCGCATATGCGTGTTTGCCATTTTTTCTAGAATTCATGCACAATTTGTCTAGAATTGATTGTTGTGTGCTGCATATACATAGTAGTATTGAAAAAAGTGCAAAAATCACTTTAATAAGTAAAACTAGGCTGTCTTAAGGTAAAGAACCACTAAATGCCTCCGCAGACCAAGTGGTGATACACTCAAGTAGTCCTTAAAAAAACTTTGGTTTGCCTGTAAATGGAGATATTTCTTGACAAATGTGGAGTTGAATGATGAAATTGAGTTTAAATGGTTGGTAAATATGCATGTGGTGTAGTAAAACAGTAATATTTGTATTATTCCGCTATTTTGTTCTTGATACCAAAGTGAAAGTAGACTAGGGTAAAACCCAGAACTTATAAATCCGGACATGCGTAAAAACGGATAGACCGTGTTTGAAGGACAAAAACTTTCTTAGAAGATACATGACCCCCCTTTTTTATTGCTTTATTTTGAAGCTTAACTGCCCCTCTTTACAATGATATATGTGGTCCAGGTGGCCATAGACTAAAAAAAGTTGAAAATTGGGGCCTACTATGGCCAATTTACATTGAGCTATAGAGCAAATCTATTTGGTGGTTTCTAACCTAAAGAAGGGCAAAATTCTATTAAATTCATGTTTTCATTTTTTTGCATTCAAATGTATGGAAATGCATCCCAGATAGGGTTTTGACCACTTTTATCTGTTTAAATTGTCTAAAAAAGTGAAAATTTGGATTTTTATCATGAAAATCAAGAAAATTTCAGATTTTTTTCTTCTAAAATTGACATTTTTATGCCAAAATTGACCTTATTTTAGTGTCAGACAGGGGTAATTGTGATTAAATATGAAGAATAGACACATTATTAGGCATCTAAAGCATAATTAGTGTTCAGTGAAACAGTTTTTCACAAATAAAACCCAATTTAAAATCACTATTCATAATATTTTGCAGGCGCTGGCCAAACTTCTCCTTAAAGGCGCATATGCGTGTTTGCCATTTTTTCTAGAATTCATGCACAATTTGTCTAGAATTGATTGTTGTGTGCTGCATATACATAGTAGTATTGAAAAAAGTGCAAAAATCACTTTAATAAGTAAAACTAGGCTGTCTTAAGGTAAAGAACCACTAAATGCCTCCGCAGACCAAGTGGTGATACACTCAAGTAGTCCTTAAAAAAACTTTGGTTTGCCTGTAAATGGAGATATTTCTTGACAAATGTGGAGTTGAATGATGAAATTGAGTTTAAATGGTTGGTAAATATGCATGTGGTGTAGTAAAACAGTAATATTTGTATTATTCCGCTATTTTGTTCTTGATACCAAAGTGAAAGTAGACTAGGGTAAAACCCAGAACTTATAAATCCGGACATGCGTAAAAACGGATAGACCGTGTTTGAAGGACAAAAACTTTCTTAGAAGATACATGACCCCCCTTTTTTATTGCTTTATTTTGAAGCTTAACTGCCCCTCTTTACAATGATATATGTGGTCCAGGTGGCCATAGACTAAAAAAAGTTGAAAATTGGGGCCTACTATGGCCAATTTACATTGAGCTATAGAGCAAATCTATTTGGTGGTTTCTAACCTCTAAGGCCTCTTCAGATAATAATATAAACGCTATAAAAATTTCATTATAAGACATACCGGAAACTACTCGTTCCTGTTCAAATCCATCAACATTTGCCCTGGAAATACGTCCATGTGATACATCTGTCCAGTAAACGCTCTGATCAACACAGTCTGAGGCAACGGCAACAGCTAGTTCATCTAAAAAAAATAACTGTCAAGATGATATTTTCACAGACTGGAGGGATTTATTGGACTGATCAGGCAGTGTGGTCCACAGGTAACTGTATCATTGATAGGGCTGTAACGGTATACTGCGGTACACGAAAGACCGCAGACTTCAGTCCCACACATTTCACGGTACAAGAGTTGCAAATTTCGGTACGGTTCGGTATAAGCTTTTTATGAGCAAAATGATATTCAGAGAACGTAAATGTCTGAAAGTCCTCTAATTATGTATAATTACCATGCATCACTCGTTTTAATGTATTTAGATATATGCCTCATATTGTCGGAATTCATTTAAAATAGTTCATAGAAACAAAATAATTGCTGTTATAGAATCAACAAATCCATTGTCACATAAAAATTGTAGTATTTAAGCTGCTGTTAGGAATATTGTATCATACCGAAATATACCGAACCGTTAGAAAAAATGACGGTACGTATCATATCGTGATGTGAGCGTACTGTTACAGCCTTAATCATTGATAAAGACAATTTGATAATAAAAAAAATAGTGTACCATTTATATTTTTCTATATAAAAAAGATTTTGTTGGGTTTTTTTTTTCGTTTTCAACAATACAGTTACCTGTGGTCTGGTCGTCTATATAATGCCAGGGATTGATTGAGTTACATTTGAGAAAAAGGTAATACTGTGTGATAATTTCAATTTGGAATCTCGAAAATCAATTCCTAACTAGAGCTATCGCAGGAGTGATGAATCATACCCCCGCAGCACAGCCTTGACACAGGAATATTATTTAAAATTATAGTCTAAACAACACATTTGATGTAAATCTGCTGCTATACAGATTGAAAAACACTATGAATCATATTGAAGGCTAATGTGAAAATTGATGAAGAAAAAAAATAAGTAAAACATTAGGACCAATGACAAAGTTACAGAGCGGACACTATTTGCCTGACTATATAACCTTTAACCTGTAAGTGTGACATTGGCCTTTGAGATAGGGACCTGGGTTTTACGCATGGCACACCGTCTTGATGTGGTGAACATTTGTACCAAGCAATTTTAAAATCCAGTAAGAAATGACAAAGTTACAGAGCGGACACGGTTTGCATGACTATATAACCTTTGACCTGTAAGTGTGACCTTGACCTTTGATATAGGGACCTGGGTCTTGCGCATGACACACCGTCTTGATGTGGTGAACATTTGTACCAAGCAATTTTAAAATCCAGTAAGAAATGACAAAGTTATAGAGCAGACACGGTTTGCATGACTATATAACCCTTTGACCTGTAAGTGTGACCTTGACCTTTGAGGTAGGGACCTGGGTCTTGCGCATGACACACCGTCTTGATGTGGTGAACATTTTTACCAAGCAATTTTAAAATCCAGTAAGAAATGACGAAGTTTACAGAGCGGACAGGATTTGCATGACTATATAACCTTTGACCAGTAAGTGTGACCTTGACCTTTGAGATAGGGACCTGGGTCTTGCGCATGACACACCGTCTTAATGTAATGAACATTTGTACCAAGCAATTTTAAAATCCAGTAAGAAATGACAAAGTTACTGAGCGGACACGGTTTGCATGACTATATAACCTTTGACCTGTAAGTGTGACCTTGACCTTTGAGGTAGGGACCTGGGTCTTGCGCATGACACACCGTCTTGATGTGGTGAACATTTGTACCAGGCAATTTTAAAATCCAGTAAGAAATGACAAAGTTACAAAGCGGACACGATGCTAACATACCGACAGACCAACAGACCGACAGACCAACATGGTGACTCCAGTATACCCCCTTCAAACTTTGTTTGCGGGGGTATAAAATATGCGCACTTTTATAATTGTGACAACAGGAATTGCGAACGTATACAGTATAGAAAAATAATATAAAAAAACGAATAGTGCTACAAGAGAAAGTCTGGTTCCCTGTCTTACTAAAGTATTTCTAGTTTAAGAAAAAAGAAAAGAGAAAATAAGTCGAACACACAATCAAGGTGTGTCGGGTTTCATTCTTTTATTATAAACCAACGTTTCGGCTATACAATAGCCTTCATCAGGGTACAAATATATAAACATAATTCACCGAAGTAAGATTTTGAGGTGCTTTTTCAGTATTGTTGATGTCACGTGATTAGATCTATTTTTAGAAGTATAGTCGATGAGGTACTTTTTAGTGTCATATATATCATATTTACATGTACATTTTGAAGTATTATTAAAAATAAATTTTATTTAGATGGTTATTTTGAACTTATATGCTGGTTTTGAAAGTATGATAAGAGTGTCATCAGTTTTTTGTTTTCTTCTGTATTGTTTCTTCGTTGCATTAGTTTCGAAGGGCTTGGATGGATTCGTCTATCTTTTGTTTGAGTATAAAATGATTTAGTTTGCAAGTTAGTACTGAATCCTTCTGCGTATCTGACGTCTTTGTGTATAAGATTCGTTTCAAGTTTTCCATGCTTGTCTGTTTATGGTTACATAAAGTATTTCTAGTTAACGTAATGATCTAGGGAGGTAATCCAGACTAACTAGGAGAGCGAAAGTTTTGCTCATTGTTACCTAGCGGACATGATCAAATCGCTATTTCGCTGACTTAGAATGCGAAGGTCGACCCTAATAAGACTGATGCATATTCAAAATCAGCATCACAAGGTGCTTCTTATGAGCCTTTTGTCATGAAAATCTGAACTTGTCATGTTGACCAAACTGAAGTTGAAACAGCTTGTTTTACCATATTGAGTAATTTTCTGACAGTGTTGTCGTGTTTTCTCAACATACAGATTTTGTACTTAGACCTCCTCATTCTTAGCTAGCGATTAATAGATACAGACAAAACGCCCAATCGGAACACCAAGGCGTTTATCTAACAAAAGTATTTTTCAGTTACTGAAATGCCCGAGTAGTTACGATTGACAAACGCCTTGTAGTAGTTAGTTCCCCTTGATCTAAGTAACCACAGTCATTAGCTACAAAACCTCCCTCCCCACGAATGGTTGTTCCGAATTTATTATACTGCTGGTTTATGCTTGAGGTGAGTGAGTGCAACACATTAAGCTTATAGCGATACCTACCACTGTACCAGGAACATTATACAGGACTCATGACCCATCTGTATCCTCGCCATTCTGTTTATACACCACTTTATGAATAGAATAGCCACGTGAAAATAGCAGATAATTCATCTCGTCTGAAACTGCTGAAAAGATTTCAACAATAAATGATTGTCACATTGTCAGTCATGTGTTTCCAGTTTAACAAGCTAATAGACTGTAAACATATAATTTATTTAAACAAGACTGCCTTCAATAAACGTTTATGCCCCCATGGAAGCCATGTTAATGAGTCTAAGTCAAAAATTAGGTGAAGGTGAAATTCATAATGGAGTCAGGTGATACAGGCATGAGGAGAGTGGTCATATACAACATTCATGCAAGTTTGAAAGCTTTGTAGCAAGCCATATTAATGCTAGAAGAAACGGTCAATTTGGGTTAACCAGGCCGGACGGACTAAGGGACGGACAGGTGAATCACTATATGCCTCCCGATCTATCGATACTTGCTTGTGTATGGGAACATTTGTTCTCTAGAGCAGAATCATTACTCTATAAAGTTGTTATCTTAAATGGTTTGCAAGATATTAATTGCTCTAGACAAAAAATTATTATGAAAATACTTAAGGGGTGATAATTAAAAATGTAAGACTGACAGAGTTATCGTTCTTGGTCACTGCACTTATCCAAGTTGCCATCTATTAATATACTAAGTAATAAGTCAATATCACAAATAATTTTCATGTTATGCTTCGGACAAAATTTGCGACGGGCGGATGGGGACGGACGAACAGACGTACGGACGGAGACTATTACCATATCCCTGCCAAATTATTTTCAGCGTGGATAATTAAAAATGGCCGCCATTTATAAAATGGCTGACATGGTTAAAATTAGATATAATTGGACACTTTAGATATGTATTTCAATCAGAAGCAGTATTATTTTATTATCAAACACACAACACAACATAACATTATCTGCCTGGCTATTGGTTCATAAGTTCAGTTTGGTTCCTCTTTAATAGTATCAGAACAACGAACAGTACAAGTGAACAGACGTAGGGCTGTAACGGTACGCTCACCTCACGATATGATACGTACCGTCAATTTTTCTTACGGTTCGGTATATTTCGGTATGATACAATGTTCTCTAGCAGCAGCTTAAATACTACAATTTTTAAGAGACAATGAAGTTGTTGATTCTATAACAGCAATTATTAAATATGTGGCTATCAACTATTTTAAACGATTTTCGACAATATGAAGCATATCTTAATACAACGAAAACGAATTATGTGTGGTAACTAAACATAACCAGAGGGCTTTCTTTCTCTGAATATTATTTTGCTCATAAAAAAGTTTATACCGAACTGTACCGAAATTTGCAACCGTGTGGGACTGAAGTCCGCAGTGTTTCGTGTACCGCGGTATACCGTTACAGCCCTAGTGAACAGTGAACTTTTGGCATGCGTCTACGTAGCTCAGTGGTTAGTGCCCTTGATGTCTAATCTTGTGGCTCAGGTTCAAATCCCGATGGAGGCAATACTGTCATATTCAGCATAAAGCTGACTGGCAACTAAAGGCTATGTTCGGCATTAAAAAAAAAAACAGGAAAAATATGTGCAGCAGCACGTTACTTATAATATTTTATACTGAAACAATATAGTAGTATGTTGGCGAACATAGGGGCGAATACTTTTAAAAGGAATTAAACCATACGTCACAATCTGACGTTTGTATACTGACCTCTGCAATATGTACCCTGGAATCTACTGTTACATTCACACATGTACGTATCAACATTCATCTGACAAGAGGCATTGGGGTCACATTATCTAGGATCACCGTGACAATCCACAGCTGAAACACACAAACAAAGACAAGGCTGTACTCCATATCAAAATCTGGGGTGGTATTCAACATAATACTTATTTGAATGGAACAATAAGGATACTAGTAGCCAATAATATCGCCCGTGACTGACCAACAGTTTAATATGATGTATCACAGTGATCTCATTGGTTGTCCTTATTCTTATATGATGTATCACAGTGATCTCATTGGTTGTCCTTATTCTTAAGTCAAGTAAGATCCATATTGGATTACCGCCCCTGATCTAAACCATATCTCTCATTTTGGACACATATGCTAAAATAGAATCATTAGGCCTAATAGTTGCAGTGAGTAAAAAGTGTGTGTTCTTGTCTTGAATTGGAGAAATGTTCAGTTTCATTATCACCATTGATTCATATTCTAGTGAATGTGGCCTCGTAGTAAAATAAATTCACAAGTCACCACACAAAATCATAATTCATTCTAGGATAATTTTCGGATTATATTGTACGTCTCAATAAACTTAAGGAGACCATAACAAAGTCACAGACAATCAGTGTAAAATAAAGTTCAGCGATTGTTCGTGAAAATCATCATGTTTGGTGGGCGAATAAGGCCAAAATTAAACAATGTCTAAAATATACCATGATAATTGTATAGATTTACCTCGAAGTCTGCATGTGATACCGTCCCCTTCATAGTCCCTGTTGCAGTGAAGCCTATAGCGTAGTCATTAACTGTACCTTTGTAGTTCCTTTGAGATAGTTAGGGTTATGTTCCTGTTCTGCCTTTCTTTGAATTCTGGCCTACAAAATACAATGAGAAATATAGGTAATATTGTTATAATTCCAAATTGTTGTTGGACTTTGAATAGAGGACCTTAAATTGTCAGGTTTCTTGAGTCATGAATAGGCGGTTGATAACATAAATAGCACTTGGTAGTACATGAACACACATTGACTTTAGCCACTTATGTTGCAGTTTGTATTATTTAAACTAATATACTAGCAGTGGGTCTCCAACCAACAAAGCCTGACTCAAACCAACAAATAGTGCCCAAAGGCAAGATAGGTGTGTCTTGAACCCACACAGTAGGGCTTACACCCAAATACTAATATAGCATGGCTAAAACTCATACTAAGAGGCTCAATCCCACATAGCAGGGCTAAAGCCCATATATCAATATAGCAGGGCTAAAACTCACACAGTGAGGCTCAAACCCACATAGCAGGGCTAAAGCCCATATATCAATATAGCAGGGCTAAAACTCACACAGTGAGGCTCAAACGCACATAGGCAGGGCTCAAACCAACACAGCACGGCACAAACTCATAAAATGAGGCTCAAACCCCCATAGCTTACTTCAAACCAACATAGCAAGACTCAAACCCACATAGTAAACTTAAAACCAACATAGCAAGACTCAAACCCACATAGCATACTTCAAACCAACTTAGCAAGACTCAAACCCACATAGCATACTTCAAACCAACATAGCAAGACTCAAACCCACATAGGCAGGACTCAAACCCACATAGCACACTTCAAACCAACATAGCATACTTCAAACCAACATAGCAAACTTAAAATCAACATAGCAAGACTTAAACCCACATAACATACTTCAAACCAACATAGCAATACTCAAACCAACATAGCAAGACTCAAACCAACAAAGACTCAAACCAACATAGCAAGACTCAACTAACATAGCAAGACTCAAACCCACATAGCATACTTCAAACCAACATAGCAAGACTCAAACCAACACAGCACAGCACAAACTCATAAAATGAGGCTCAAACCAACATAGCAATACTCAAACCAACTTAGCACAGCTCAAACTCATACAATGAGGCTCAAACCCACATAGCATACTTCAAACCCACATAGCATACTTCAAACCAACATAGCAAGACTCAAACCCACATAGGCAGGACTCAAACCCACATAGCACACTTCAAACCAACATAGCATACTTCAAACCAACATAGCAAGACTCAAACCCACATAGTAAACTTAAAACCAACATAGCAAGACTTAAACCCACATAACATACTTCAAACCAACATAGCAATACTCAAACCAACATAGCAAGACTCAAACCAACAAAGACTCAAACCAACATAGCAAGACTCAACTAACATAGCAAGACTCAAACCCACATAGCAAGACTCAACTAACATAGCAAGACTCAAACCAACATAGCAAGACTCAACTAACATAGCAAGACTCAAACCAACATAGCAAGACTCAAACCCACATAGCGGGGCTCAAACCAACATAGCACAGCACAAACTCATAAAATGAGGCTCAAACCCACATAGCATACTTCAAACCCACATAGCATACTTCAAACCAACTTAGCAAGACTCAAACCCACATAGCATACTTCAAACCAACTTAGAAAGACTCAAACCCACATAGCATACTTCAAACCAACATAGCAAGACTCAAACCCACATAGCATACTTCAAACCAACATAGCCAGACTCAAACCCACATAGCATACTTCAAACCAACATAGCAAGACTCAAACCCACATAGCAAGACTCAACTAACATAGCAAGACTCAAACCCACATAGCAAGACTCAACTAACATAGCAAGACTCAAACCAACATAGCAAGACTCAACTAACATAGCAAGACTCAAACCAACATAGCAAGACTCAAACCCACATAGCGGGGTTCAAACCAACATAGCACAGCACAAACTCATAAAATGAGGATCAAACCCACATAGCATACTTCAAACCAACTTAGCATACTTCAAACCCACATAGCAAGACTCAAACCCACATAGCATACTTCAAACCAACTTAGCAAGACTCAAACCCACATAGCAAGACTCAAACCCACACAACATACTTCAAACCAACTTAGCAAGACTCAAACACACATAGCAAGACTCAAACCCACATAGCAAGACTCAAACCCACATAGCAAGACTCAAACCCACATAGCGGGGCTCAAACCAACATAGCACAGCACAAACTCATAAAATGAGGCTCAAACCCACATAGCATACTTCAAACCAACATAGCAAGACTCAAACCCACATAGCGGGGCTCAAACCAACATAGCACAGCACAAACCAACATAGCATACTTCAAACCAACTTAGAAAGACTCAAACCCACATAGTGGGGATAAAAAAAAGGTATGAGAAAATCCGACAGGGAAGGTAGCACTCAACCCAACCAGCAGAGCACAGAAATCAGAACGACACAACTACCCTGAGCAGAAGAGTTCAAACCCACAAAATGTTTAAGCTCAAGTTGGCAATGATGTAGAAAAGATCGGAAGACTTTACAACATACCTTTTCTAATTCTTCTTCTGTTAGTTCAACAATCTTCTGTTTTGGTTCTGATGTATAAAATAGTCTGAAATCATGAAATACAATTTTATATTTAAATCCAATTATTTCACTCGTATGCATACTAAGAGTTGTGTGTACACAGTTACATTACCCTGACAATGGGCATAACTATAAGATAAGGGTATCAGTTACATTTGAAACAAAACCAAGGGGAGCAACTCCAATAGCCTTATTGTATAATAAGACATTTATTATAGAGTTACTTCCCTTGGGTTATTTTAATTATAATATATTTCATGCTTTATAGTTCTACACTGGGGCGTATTTAGGTGGGGGGCTAGGGGGCTTGAGCCCCCCAGCTGGCTGGCCAGATACAATTTTATAAAAAATGAGCCCCTTAAAATCTCAAACTTATCCACTATAGGTACATTTCCTAGCCCCCCCCCCCCCCAATATACAGCTACATGTGTGGTCAGTGTGATTTAGCCCCCAGGCATAAACCCCTGACAGGATATACAAGTTTTGGTAAACTACATGCTTCATTGATCGCTGGTGATAAACCACACTCTCTGATTGGCTAAAGAAGAAACATTGGTCTAATGAAATTCCCTGAAACATTTAGCCACAGGCATAAGAAGTTATATACACAAATTATTGATCTGATTGTTTTTACTGATAGTAATGGGATTTAGTGATATAATTTCTACTATATTAAATAATGAGTTTTAGTTGATGGTGATTTTAAATGGCAAAATACAGAAGTTTGACATCCACGATTTTTTATTGACACATTTTTTTTTTATTAACACAAACATGGCGTTAGATCTAAATTATATGTCTGAAAAAAAAGTCCCAGACCAATTGTGTGAGAGTGACAGAGAATCAGGCCTCGTTCGCTCTAAAAAAAGTACCGCCCATCACTCAAATTGTCAAAGTTGAAACACTGTCAATAATGCCGAGTTTCCAAGGAGCGTATGTTTTCGGCGCATATAATATTTTACGCGCCGAAAAACGCGTCAATGGGAACGACAACATGCAATATTAAACTGAAGCGAATTTTACGAAAAATACGTGCCGAATAAATACGCGCCGAAAACGTGTTGGTTTTACGCTTCATGGAAACCGGGCTTAACTTTGAGGTTATTTATCTTAGAACTGAATGCACTATGGTGATTACATAGCAGGAAATTGCACCAATTCAATTTGCCAGTTTATATTTTTCCTTCAGGGGAGCCCTCCGGGAACCCTCCATAGGTTAAGCCCCTCCCCCGAAGACAGATTTTTTTAAAAGTCTGTTCGCATATTTTGTTAAGTCTGTTCGCAAAAGGCAGACTGACTAAAAAACGGGTAGACAGATAGATATTAAGTTTTCCACAACAAGAGGAGTACAACCCTATATTTAGGTCCACAACCTTAAAATTATCTACATTAAGTATGTGTGACAAATAAATTTTATGAAAATGTGGTCAATTTCTAACTTCTTGAGTTTTATACATTTAAACATTTTCAATAAATTGGTTGTTTTTAATATTCAAGTATTGCATGTTCATTTGTCAAGCATAATGAAGATTAGATAGCAGGAAATTGCACCAATTCAGTTGGACTTTTAAAAAAAATCGACCGCGGGAGGGGACACCCCTCCCGGCACCCTCCCCAGGTTGAGCCCCCCCTCGGAAAATTTTCTGGATAAGTAAGTAAGTAAGTAAGTAAGTAAGTAAGTAAGTAAGTAAGTAAGTAAAGTCTTTATTTTACGAGGCTAACATATTTACAATAATGCAATCTTCCATATGGGCCTCAAGCAATCTTCCATACGCCCCTGTACATTGAATGCGTGTTTAAAATTTGATACAAACTGAAATTCAGTTGCTCATTTTGTAGAGAAGGGGTTCTATATCTATTACACTAGTATTGTGTTGTTAGTCAGTAGCGGTAGAAAGTGAAAGTAGACTAGCACCACATAGTGTAATGTTAAAATTTTAACAAAAATTGATATAAATCAACACTTCTACCTTCTACATCTTTTGTATACTCAAATACTGATATCTCTATTTAGATGGTTTTCACTCAAAATGAGAGCCGATCAGATTTTCTTGTTTCATTACTTACTCTATATTATAAATAACTTTTTTCTAAATTTAAGAATATGATTGGATAGTGTCAACTTTGTAGACAGTTATGAGATAAGATAATTACCATAGACACTGGTGAATCAGAGAGTTTCAGTAAATCTTTCAAATCTTGTCGTTCCACTGTTTCATCCAATGACCTTAATATAACAAAACAAACAAACATTAAATAATTATTGAGTATCACAGAAACTAGAATCAAAGATTGGGACACAAACATTTAGTTGGCCACAAACTGAGGTAATATTCATCCCACCTTAAACAGTGTGTAGAATCACGTCAACAAATTCTTTTGAAATGAATAACGTTCGCACTCACAACATTTGCTATTTCGGCTGCAAACGATGAGTTTTTTCTTGATTATAGTGATCGTGCACTTTATATGAATATATTATATAACTTAAAGTACATTTATGTAAGAACACCAGACAATTACCAATTTTGCTCTATCTTCAGCTGTTGTTAACTGATGCTCGACCAAATTATTACACTCAGTTGAAAGATAGGTCGAGCATCAATTAAAAACAGCTAAAGATAGAGCGAAATAAGTACTTGCCAGGTATTCTTACATATACCGGATATTCTTTAGGCTATATAAATTATAACCATATTAAATGCACGATCGTTATAATCAGGAAAAAACTCAGCGTTAGCAGACGAAATCACAATTGTTTTGAGTGCGAACGTTATTCATTTGATCACATGATTCCCCACACTGTAAAATAACTGACAATATGCGCAATTAGACTTGGTACCAAATATTTATTGAATTTTGACTATAAGTTAACCGTTATAATATATGCGAGAGATAAATCACAGAAAATTGCAGAATGGCATAGTTCCTGGCAATGAACAGAAAAACATATCTGATACGAAAGTAGTATAGTTTGGCTATTTTGACCTGACTCTGACCTTTATGCAAGAATATATTACAAGGTTCTTGCTTTGAATATATTAATTTCTGCAAGAAGTATTCCAGATTAGTCTTCGTATTCCATCTGAAGCGTCTTCGTGATACTCCCCGATTATGAAAACATAGAATCGGTGCTGTAAACGTAGGCAATATATCAACCGTTAAATTATGAAAATCAAAAGGTCAGGCTAAGCTCGTGTCAAATTGACCAAACAATACACCTATACAAATCGTTTAACCTTGAAAATGCTTATTGCAAAAACATTATAACTAAATGATTATTGAAAATTTTGAGTGTATCGCAGAATGTGCTTGTATGTACTGTATGTGCAGCTTGTTTGATACCTGATATAACCATACATTGGTTATACTACTAACATTTGAAGGGTTTACATACAAAAACATATGTTCACCACAAAGGGCAATAACTCAGTATCAATCAACCTGAAATTACTGACAAAATGCACAATAATGCTTGCTAGAAAACATTTTGGCATCCATACAAACAGACATCTAGCACAAAATCAATATGTTACCCCGACTATATTTGGGAGACCACTATATTTGGGAAACCACTATATTTGGGAGACCACTATATTTGGGAAACCACTATATTTGGGAGACTACTATATTTGGGAGACTACTATATTTGGGAGACTAATATATTTGGGAGACTAATATATTTGGGAGACTGCTATATTTGGGAGACTGCTATATTTGGGAGACTACTATATTTGGGAGACCACTATATTTGGGAGACTACTATATTTGGGAGACCACTATATTTGGGAGATCACTATATTTGGGAGACCACTACACAGGAAAAACTTCCACGCATGTTTACCATACGTTTCTTACACCGTATGTTTTTCATATGAGAAACGCATGTTTTTCATGCGTTTTTCACAACGCATGAAAAACATACGTCAAAAACCGTATGTTTTTCATACGTTTACTGACGTGTGAAAACCATGTAACGTATGAAAAACATACGTTTAGTCAAACGCATGGTTAACGCATGTTTTTCATATGAAAAACATATGTATAATTTTTCCTGGTTTTACATGATGAAAAAAACGTATGTTTTTCATAGGAAATTTGGTTATTCGCAAAGTATAAAAAAATATGATTTTAGTAAAACTGGTAAAAATCAACTGTTTTAATATCTTAGTAGAAGAGTGTGTGCCTAAGTATAGCAGCTCACAGGTTCCATCTGAGGCTGCATCATACAAGGAATGAAACCAGTAATGTTGTCCTCCTGTGTTTTAAGCTGGAGTCATGCTCAATGTGCTGTATTTTGAAACCCGGTAATCTGGATTTGATTCATTTTGGTAAAAGTAATCCACATGTGGAGAAGTTGCTGATAGAGGAGTAGATGATGGTTCCCATATATGGAAGGGTAAGTTAGTACTGACTGTACTGGTTATCTAAAAGTCTATGAAAACTGGTTAAATGAATAAACCGTCTTATAATTATGAAAAACCTGAATAAACAAACAAAAGGATGTAAAATATCTAATAACATGTAGCGGCAAGTTTTGTGTAGGCGCTTGTTTACCTCAATGGTTGAGAACTGACCATGTAAAGGGAAGTGTCGAAGTTGTAGACCTGGTCATGCTTCGTATAGTTCCCTTGTTAATTACAATGCCTGGCATAAAACCTAAAGATGGAGGGATTGAACTGTATCTGCGATACCCTATAAGCTTGTGTCTCTTATATCTTGTGTCAATTAATGTATACCATCAGATATGAGGTGTTTATAATTTATTTTAAGTATTAGTTTCACAGTCAACCTAAAATATAGAGTGTATAAAATGGATCTACATGTAAGTAGATCTAGATCTAAGTGTTAAAAATACATTTGGAATTCATGTGGAAATTTGAGTTAGAACCATGATATATACAGTATGTATACACATGCTGTAGTAACAGTATGCCTAAATAATCTAAAGAACAATAGATTCTCCACCTGGAGAACAGAAGTGGTATTAAATACCCATACAAAGTTTTTTATGTTGGGGACAGTTAATTTACCACAGGCAGGACTTTTTTGTTTCTGAAAACAGGTACGGCAGATACCGGCGTTTAGTAGATACACCGGATCTTTCTGCATGGGAGAATCGAACAACGACACCGTACTTCAGTCTGTTTTCATTGTGCGTCTGCTGCAGGTCTTGAATTTGGAATGAAACCGATTAAATGAACGACTTTGTCGCCTGCAAATGTGGCAGAAGTCTTTGTGAAGATTCATTTCCGAAGGTATAAGATAATTAGCATATATAAAGTCGTTTAATCGCACCGTTATTTTTACGATAAATTTCGCGACCACAAAGTTGCGTAGATTCTCGCTCTATCGGGGCACTTAATGTTTTCTATGTGTTATTAAGCAACTGAATTGATCGTTTGCCACTGGCTGGCTTTAAAATTAATATCTCAGTGAAAAATAAGCTCAAAATACACGATAAAAAAGTTGATATTTACAAAATCACGCAGTAGATGATCAACCATCGGTCAAGTTGACAGGTCAAGAGTTACTCCTAGGCCAGTAGAATAAGACCAAAATGGGGTGATCTGGGGAAAAAATTCAGATGTTATCAAACTCTTCGATTTTGTGCTCTGCATGGTTCCTAGTTCCACAGAAAAAAAGTCCCAAAGAATCCCTTTTGGGGAAACTTTTTTATGATGCTTTGAAGTTTGGCATGTATACCCCATTGACGAGAAATTGGAAACTTTTTTGAAAATGATAAAATTTTCATAAAATATGGCATGTGACCTATCAAACTGACTGGAAAGATATCAGGAACCCTAATCAGATATAAATACTGTTGAGTATTGCCTATCGAGAGCGTAATGGACTATTTTGGGGTAAAAATTCACAAAATATAAGCCAAAATTGTAAAATTTCGAATTGATGAACTACAGTGCCGTTGATAATTTGATTTGAAAATAAATAACTACAATATGTTCATATTACTTTACAGGATCCCTAGTATCACGGAAAAAGTTCCAACAAATCCCTTTTGAGGAAACTTTTTTATGATGCTTTGAAGTTTGGCATGTATACCAATTGCCGAGAATTTTTTTGAAAATGATAAAAGATTCATAAAATATGGCATGTGATATATCAAACTGACCTGAAAGATATCAGGAACCCAAAACAGATAAATAAGTTTTGTTGTTCATTGCATATCCAGGGCAAAACAGGCTATTTTGGGATAAAAAAATACCCACAAAATAAAAGCAGACTATTATGTACTAAGGTGCTTTTAATAATTAGATTTGGAAATTCATCACTATAATACATTGTATGTATATATGAGCATGCAGTTTTAATATATCATAATCTCGTATCAGAATGTCATGAACATAATGAGCTTTTGGTGATTTGACAAAATACACCTCCACATCAAGTGCTTAGCTATTGTGAAAGAATGTAGTGTTTTGCGTAAAACATGTACTAGTACCAAAGGTGTGTTTTAAAGCGTCTTATTATAAACTCAAAACCGTTATTTTGAGTTTGATACTCATTTAATGGTGATGGAACATAATAATTTTCCTTGTTATATACTACTCATGGTATGAATAAGACAATAGACATTTCTGTATCTAGCTGTGGTAGGTATCCCTATCTAAAATAATGCTGGACCTGACTGTGGTAAGTACCCAAGAAACCCAGAAATGGCTGTAGTCCGCTTAGGTATGTACCTCAAAAAGCTAGAAATGGCTGTATACCGCTAAGGTATGTTCCTGTGAAAGCCAGAAATGGCTGTGTCCCGCTGAGGTATGTTCCTCAGAAAGCCAGAAATGACTGTATCCCGCTAAGGTATGTTCCTCAGAAAGCCAGAAATGGTTGTAACCGACTGTGGTATGTACCACAGAAAGCCAGAAATTGCTGTATCCCGCTGAGGGATGTACCTCAGGAAGCCAGAAATGGCTGTATCCCGCTGAGGGATATACCTCAAAAAGCCAGAAATGGCTGTATCCCGCTGAGGGATGTACCTCAGAAAGCCAGAAATTGCTGTATCCCGCTGAGGGATGTACCTCAGGAAGCCAGAAATGGCTGTATCCCGCTGAGGGATATACCTCAGAAAGCCAGAAATGGCTGTATCCCGCTGAGGGATTTACCTCAGAAAGCCAGAAATGGCTGTATCCCGCTGAGGGATGTACCTCAGGAAGCCAGAAATTGCTGTATCCCGCTGAGGGATGTACCTCAGGAAGCCAGAAATTGCTGTATCCCGCTGAGGGATGTACCTCAGGAAGCCAGAAATGGCTGTATCCCGCTGAGGGATATACCTCAGGAAGCCAGAAATGGCTGTATCCCGCTGAGGGATATACCTCAGGAAGCCAGAAATGGCTGTATCCCGCTGAGGGATATACCTCAGGAAGCCAGAAATGGCTGTATCCCGCTGAGGGATTTACCTCAGAAAGCCAGAAATGGCTGTATCCCGCTGAGGGATATACCTCAGGAAGCCAGAAATGGCTGTATCCCGCTGAGGGATATACCTCAGGAAGCCAGAAATGGCTGTATCCCGCTGAGGGATTTACCTCAGGAAGCCAGAAATGGCTGTATCCCGCTGAGGGATATACCTCAGGAAGCCAGAAATGGCTGTATCCCGCTGAGGGATATACCTCAGGAAGCCAGAAATGGCTGTATCCCGCTGAGGGATATACCTCAGGAAGCCAGAAATGGCTGTATCCCGCTGAGGGATATACCTCAGGAAGCCAGAAATGGCTGTATCCCGCTGAGGGATTTACCTCAGAAAGCCAGAAATGGCTGTATCCCGCTGAGGGATATACCTCAGAAAGCCAGCCGCTGAGGGATTTACCTCAGAAAGTCTGCAAATGTTGTATCTGGCCGTGATAGGTACCTACAATAGAAGACTGTGTCAGGCTGTGGTGGGTACATCAGAAACAACTATAACTGAGATATGTACCTCAGAAAACCAAAAATAGCTCTATCTGGCTGTGGTTGGTACCTCGAACACCAAGGAATAGTTGTATCCGGCTGTAAGAGGAACCTCAGAATCCACGAAATGGCTGTACTTGGCTGCGGTAGGTACGTCAGAAACCCCAGAACAGCTGTATCTGACTGTGGTCGGTACCAGAATTGGCAGTGACCCATTGTAGTGGGTACACCCAGAATTATCTGCATTTGGCCGAGGTTGGTACAGCTGTATCAGACTTTATTAGGTACCTCCAAAAGTTTGAGTTTCTGATTGTGGTAGAAATTACAGAAAGTAAAAAATTACTGTTTCCAACTTGGGTAGGTAGGTACTATACAGAAGGCTAGAACCTGCTGTTACGATCTGGCAGTCTTTTTTGTATCACAGAAAGCCAGCTATATGTGTATGAGTTCTAGGTAGCAGTCCATACTCAGTAGAGCCAGAAGTTACATTACCAAGCAGTGTTATGTACACCATAGAGCCAGAAATGGTTTGACATTGAAATGTTAGGAAACTTGTAGAGCCAGAAAAGGCTGTCTTATGTTGATGTAGGTACTTCAAAAGCTTGAAATAGCTATATTCGTCTGTGTTAGTTACAGTAGAAAAGGCATACATATAAGATATGTATTCGATGTAATGGAGTGACAGTGATACAGACACATTAATCGTTTCGGTGGCTCTGACCTACACACGAAATAGCCAACCAGTGGTAATTGTTGCCGAAGACACTGACATTTTCGTAATGCTACTACACAACTAGATGACCGACATGGCTGATTTCCACATAAGGAAAGAGAATAAGCATAATTTGAAAGCTGCAGAAATCCATGGTATCAGAGAAGCACATGCTGGGAAATCTGACGTCTGTGAATGGTATGGTTCAAAATATGATGAACCTCTCATCATTAAAGCACATTCGGTAACGAACAATGGTTGCCCGATACAACAAAATTGAACCGTAGAGACTACCATCAACGGAAAAAGACGCACATTATCACAGTCTACGGGTGCATCTTCAAAAAGCCCAGGGGACGACCTAAATAACACATGTCTCAATGCTTTAGAAGGGAGTTGGACTCTGGGGAATCATGTAATGCGCCCTATAATGACAAACATGGACCAAGAATCGCACATGTTCTCAAATTCATTTGTTGCAAAATTAATGTAAAAGTATCAACAATAGACATCGCGCCACAAGCCAGTGTTCTTGTCATAGAAACAGAATCAGGTGTGTAGTGGCCTGTGGTGGGTGTCCTGGAAAGAGCTGTTTCTACTCAGTTGATCCTACTCTCGATCCTGTACTCGATGATGCCGAAATTCATATGTGACATTAATGTTGGTACAACTATAGACATATCCCTTGTTAAAACAATTCATTGTGCCATTGTTTGAATGGTTATTGTTGGTATATTTTTATGTGGATCGTTAACTCCAATCAATCGTTAATGAACTAAATGAACAATAATTATCCGGTACTGATTATACTGCTTTCTCGTGGAGCCGAACCTGCTAGAATTAAAAGCCTTGCATGCACACTTCCTACAGTTTACTCTTTAACCAGTTTTATTTTTACTGAGTTTAGCCATTAGAAAGCTTTTATTGTAAATATTTGCTATAAAGCAAGTACCAGTCAAAAGCTAACATCATTCAGAAATTTTCTCATCGACTCGAGCCCTCTGAATGGTCAGCCTGTATTTAACTCAAAGACTGAAAACTCTTCACAAAACACAGTTGGGTCATAAAGTTAAATCATCTTAGATGATATTCACCAACTTTAAGCAATGTGAACGAGCCTGGTCACAACAAATCGTCAACAACGGAACCCCATTGTTACAAGCTTATGTGTTGATGCTTACCAAAATGGACGTTCATGGTTGGTTGCTATTAGTAATCACAGAATGATTACAAATTGTTTTCATTCACATTTGTTTTGCTGCTGTGACAGAAATATGACTTCCAGCAGATTTTAACATTTTTTTTATAAGAATCATCTCCGTACGTGTGTATATTTGACCAAAACAATAAGGGCTCGAGTCGATGAGAGGGATCAAGTCGATGAGAATCAAGTATGAAATCATGGTCGTTTTGAAGCAAAAACATACATTTTGGTGGTGTTCTTTTTCTATAACTGAAGTAAAGTAATATTTAAATGTGAAATGTGTTCCTGGTACTCTACTGGTCAGTTTGATATGTTACATGATATACTTTGTGCAAAATTTTGCTTTTTAAAAAATGTCCTAAAATATTTTGCCGACGCGTTATTATGCAAAATTTCAAAATGGCGTCAAAAATTTTCCCCAAGATATATTTCTTGGGACTTTTTTTCTGTTGTTCTGGGGCACTTGGGGAGTAGAATTCCGCAGAGTTTGATAACATCTGAATTTTTTCCCCAGGTTCGACCTATTCTACTGGCTATCCCCTTTCTATCGGTGCATGTCTTTTTTACATACAATCGGTAGATCTATTCAGTTTAACCTCTGACAAAATGTCAGGAAGCTTGAGTCTTTGAGCACAGGGCTTCTTAAGACTTCAGAAGCATCACTGCATGCTCGACCAACTGCAATTAATGGCCCTCACTACAGGAGCGCTGAGCTCAAGCATGGGTTACTATGATCAAGGATTTAAATACATATAAGGATTGGAAACTCCCTATACAGTACACTGACGAGATTAGATTATCCTCGCCGTAGAAAATATCGTCTGCTTATAAACTGATAAGAGTATAAGGAATTTAATGAGCGTAATCACTAATAAGCGGAAAGATAAAAAGAGCGAAAAGGATTTTCACGGCATTATACAGCTTTTTATGCGATCGCTAATTTAATGTGTAGATCTATGTGCGTTTATTTATTGCGCGGTGATTAATAATAGATTATTGAAATGATTCTTTTTCATATATTATCTTAACCCCGATAATTTTGTAAGGTCATTTTTTAATTATAAGTTATATTAAAAAGTGCATCAAGTGTCCGTGACAGGAAGTATCCTGTAGGCCTATATATATGAAACCTTTCCGAAATTTTGGCCGAAATAAATCTAGTTACGTTTTTTCTTTTCATACATATTTTTGCAGATAGATCTAAGATATTTGTATTTTTTTATTCTCCTGAAAAGTTGCGATTGTGCATTGTGTGGTTTGCCCGTGGGGCCATTGATATTCTCGTCATAAATAATGTTTAATTCTGCCTAGCCTCTGTCTGTTGTTTCATTTTTTTGTTTACTTCTAATCTAAGCAATTAAATTACCAGGGCTGTATCCGCGCTTAATAAATTCATTAATAGGCCCGCGGTGCCGGGGTATTTGACAAAGGTGTTAAGTACTGCCTTGTGTTTGGTACCTCGGGAACGTTAATCGTTAATTGATAGCCCTGTGTTGTATGATAATAAGCTATTGATCAGTACAAATTGTTAAGGCAATTAACAATTTAATTCCAATTTAATCGTCCATAATTTTAATTATGCGATAATAACTCCACGCGTTCTTTTTAAAAAATGCCGGTCTTTTCACGAGTATTCACGACGTACATTAGTAAAAAAAAACACACAATAGGAACGAATTTAATATCATTTTCCAAAGTATCCGTCATACAGTTAGGTATTAAGATTTCAAATCCACTAAATAATAAATTATGGCTTACGGAAAGTGATTTTGTTGATTTTGAGAACCTTAATTTGGAATATCAACTTGGCGAGTACACGTGCAGTGAAATAGATTCCGACTACGAAATTACCAGTAAACCATCAGATGTAAAAGTGAAATAAAAAATATACCAATGTTATAAATGTGATAAATCTTATTCAACTATTTCGGGATTGCGGGGACATCTCCGAACAAAGCATGGTGTGTTCAATGTCAAAGGAATGTACGTCGTTATGATATGATACATGTGATAGGCCTACTGTTTACCTTTTTATATATAGCCTGACAAAGATTATTACCTGTGTTACGATCCCAATTCATGAAATTTGTAGCATTCTTATTCTCTTTTCAAAAGCATTTTAGAAAAACAATATATTGTACATTATCAAAAGGTAATAAGATAAACACAATGATGATGTAGCAGAATTTCCATAAATCATTACCGTATTTATAATTTTACAAAAAAGTGAAATTGTGTCAAAAAGTGTAATGTCCGTCCGCTGTCAGATTTTTAAGAGTTTATTGAAAACTATTCTCATAAAACACACTATGTAATGTATTAATAATAGTGACATCATGATATAAGTTCATATTTAGACTTAACTCCTAATTATTGGAAAATTATTGAGAAAATAGAAAGTTTATGTGTAATGTCCGTCCCCCTAATCGTATGTTGTTTCGATGTGAATAACAGTTGCATCTTATTTCTGAAAAAAATGTTCCTATGATTAAATGAAATTTAATAGTTTGAAGAAATTAATAAACTTTTTTTAAATATGTATTCTTTTCCCCACAGGGACACATTTGGTAATACTTCATAAAAATTAAGAGTTTACATGTACTTAATTCTTGACATTGTACTTAAATTGAATTTGATAGGCGTTTAAACCAAAACAGTTTACACAGTGGGGTTCCAGTAAGGACCAATATACAACCAATCAGTATATGCTCTCACCATCTGTCACATTTATACAGTAGCTATGATTGTGATCAGTAGCTTATTGTAATATTTGTTTGATATTAATTAATAAACACATGCTGTGCCAATTAAACACTATGAAAACTGATTAGATCAGATATAGATCATGCATTTATGGTTGCTATGGTGAATGCACATGAGATGAAAAGATGCAATATTGTGAATTACAAACACAATAATGTTACATAACTAACTGGTTGTGTGCATGTGTATTATGTAGATACAGGGTTTATGAAATAATATAATTATCGAAAATAGGAAGGTGTGTATAATATCTGTATTTGAAACCCAGGGGGTCACGTGACTACTCAAATATATGAAACTGCTATCCTCTGAAGTTCTTTCTCATGGTGATAGTGTGTGTAAGTTTTGTTTATGAATAAAAACCATTTTATTGCCAAGTGCTCAGGTTCATTCATTTTGGATTGTAAACCATCAATATGTAAAGTTACATTGCAACATTTCTAGAGCAATACCTGTTTTGCATGAGAAAACTTTTTTGTACACTCTCGTCTATATATGAGATAATATTGCTTGAAGCAGGTTGTTGCTCTATGGAGGTTGATCCCAGAGAAAGCTAGATTTCTATATCAAGGAATATTCGACACCAATTTGTCCTTATTGGATGTCATTATGCTCTTATTTGAGTCAATTTGGACACTGTTTATTTCACCATTAAAAATGAACGATACCTTGAGAAAATGAACAGAAAACATATCCATTACAAATATATATCTATTAAGTACACATACAGCGGGTAATTAATCTAAATTATGCACATTCAACATCACTAGATGCGTTTAAATTTTATCACCTTTTCACTTTGAGGGTCTCGGTCGCCATTAACGATTTTCATCGACTCTATTTTTACAATTAATTGTGAACAGTAACAAGCGAAAATAAACAAATTAACACATCCATGACCAAGATACATGTATAAGGAACAAATGTAGCAGGTAATTGATTTAAATACTGCACCCAGTACTTCACAGTTTGCACTGCAACATTATGAAAAATTCTAATTGCCGCCATTTAATTCTGTTCCCGGCGGGCCGATTTATCAAGAAATTTAAAATGCACTTTATTTTGGTTTTGACGCGTTTACCATGACTAATTCGTGCGGGTTTAACTTTAATAATTACTCAAATATGTGCTGTTACAAACAAAACACACAATATAATTAGTAAATATGTGTTAACTTGTAAAAACGATGTTTCAGGCCGCTTCGTTACGAAATTACAAAATGGCGCTGATCCGAGGCGAGGATAATCGGAAAAGTTCATCAACATTCGCCTCCCCTTTCTTATATACCTCCCTGCTATGATATGTATCCGGTTGTATACAACTTTGTTGATGTCCCTTCCACATACCTTTTACCAACCACTGCAATGAATCGGAGGTCACAGATTCAACTACCTCATACTGTACGCTCAAACTCGAGTTTGTCATTGCTCAGGAGAAACATCACCAGCTGTCCTACAAGTACAAAGGTGCATGCAGTGCTTCAAGATGCTGGTGAGGCCAACTATTGATTATGCATCTCCGGCTAGGGATCCACATACCACCAGCAACATCACAGTGTTGGAAGTGGTTCTGACAGACGAGCAGCCCCCTATGTCACTGGGGACTAAAGACGAACAAATAGCACCACCCAGATGACAGTGCAGAGAATGAGAGATGAAGTCGAGCTGCTACTCATGTACAGATTTACACACAACTTTGTTGAAATCCTTGAACTTCTTCCATACACAGTTGTGTCAATTTTCCTGATTAATCCGGATTTATCATTTATGAAAAGGCAATGACTCCTGACCAAAATAAAAGTTATTTGATGAAAATATCTCAAGAAGTAGCAAAGATATGGTAAATTCAATCTGCTCAGAGGGGTTTTCTTTAATAAAAACAGCGTTAAATGTGGAAATAATGTCATTGAAGGCCCCTTATTTAGCAAAGATGTTCGGCCACTTATGATGTTCCTTATTTTAAATTTTGCCCTGTTGGCACCCCTACATCCAGCAGCCCTCCACTTCTTGCTATATTGCCGGACAGACACTGACTTCTTCCTGCCTTATATCCAATCATCGAAAGCCATTGTCTGGAGTGGCCACTCTCCACTAGACATACCTCAGTCACAATTTTATCTGTTTTTATCCTTCAATTACCTTTGTTTACCTGCCTCACGCTCACCTTGTACATGTATATCACAAGTATGTTGACGCTCCAGACTACCAGAGTGGGCCCTGTACTTTAACGGGAAGAAGCATTTACATCCGACACGCTAAAAAAAATATTAATCATTAAGACATATCTCAAGTCAAAATAGGCAACAGAAAACATAGCGACTACAGGCTCCATAGATTATTGCGATAAATGTTATAAGTTGAACTGTTCGTGAGGTAAACTTTTGGGTTGATTGGCAAATATAAATATTGTCCAAGAAAAGTTCAAATTTTGGTGGTCAGGACTGTAAAAAATGGTGCAGCACTTTCCGGAATGTCTGTGTTGCATAATTAAATGATCAAAAGTAGAGCAGGTTTCTAACTTTCAATAACCAATAAACATTTTGAAAATTGCTATTATACGAGGGTTGTCCGCGAAAGTCACGAACATTGTCTCCCATTTAGACGCTACGTGTTACTTTCCTTAAATCTTTGAACACATTTTCGGTCAATTCATTTATAACATATATCTAGTTCTTAAAATTTATTTCCTTATGTATTTCTGCTACAAAACCTGATTAACGGATGCCTGTTGGGTAGGGTCTGCGCACACTCAATTGTTTTGAATAAAAATGAAATGGTGTTTATTCAAGACCGTCTAATTTAAAGCAATTTGCATTATTTGTTTTAAAAATTATATAGGCTTGGACGTCGATGTTTTCCGCATAAATGTGTTGGTTCATACGTCGATGACATCAATAACAACAACGCCGTGAATTTATTCCTAGCATCAAATTTTTCACGTCGCGGAAATGTGCGGGGCAGAGAGTTATAATAAAATACTGTGTTGACCGCGGTTTTATATCCCGCACAAACAAAATAAGACATAGTCTGTTCAAATGTTTCAAAGTTGCATGACCAGGACTCTCGTTTATACATTGCACAAACGTTTTAAGAGGAGTTTAACTAAATGTAAATACTGGAAGACCGAAACAGGACAAGCCAGCACTAATTAAGCGAGTGAAAACGTCTTCGACAACGACAGGCATAATGCAGTTACGGGTGAAGCGACTTAGGTCGATAGATCTATTTGTAAAACCATCGTACATAATATGTTATCAGAAAAATTTATGAGTGCATGCATATATCTGCGAGAAGAGTCCCTCAAGTTTTATCTTCCGAAGAAATGTTAACGCGTGTAGAGGCTTTCGGGGAATCTAAAGACGAAGTGACAGAGTCAAACGTAACGTCATTGACGTCGTAGAGTGTGCGCCGAACTGACTCATAGCAGTTACGATAAAATTACATACTTGTTCTATCTTTTGAGATATCACCTTCAAACTGTGCAGTTGTAGTGCTAACATATTGCTGTATCAGACTATCTATGCCAATTGCTAATATATTTTGACAAAATAAAGTAGAAACAAAGGTTCGCGACTTTCGCGGACACCCCACGAATACATGTGAAGCTTAATTATGATCAGGAGAGATTAATTTTAAAAATGGTTGCAAAATGACTAGCTGACTCATCCCCACACCTGAACACGGCCAGTCTGGGAGTTCACCATTGCCAAACATTGCAGCCATGATTGTAGATATCTTAATAAAACTGAGTCTGATGTATCGAACCCTGACCCATAATCTGTTACCCGAGTATCATACTGTTTGTCGATCAGGCTAACAAATGCTGCTATGATTGCAGTTAATGCTGTTGCACCAGTCAATTGAAACACAAGCCACCAAGATAAGGCGGGGATAGCCGGAGACTGGTGCCTGGTTTTTACATTTCATTTGTCCCTGCACTGCCAGGGTCAGTCAGTGCTGGATATATGTAGCACACCTTGATTCCTTGTAACTCGCAGTCACCTGTATTTTCATTGATTTTAAAACTGCCCTAATGTCAGATACCTGCCAATTAGTTTTAAGAAGTTTGAATAATAAAAAGTTAGTGGTTATTTTTTTACACTTTTAATAATATAGGGTACAATACATGTAGACTTCCTGATACTAGCAGTTTACTTAGATTTTAAATGAATTCAGAAATATTAGATACTGGTATTAAATGGTATAAATATGTTATCAATATACTCTTTACTTCATTAAAAATTACCTGTCTTTTTTATACCCCGCAAACAAAGTTTGAAGGGGGTATACTGGAGTCACCATGTTGGTCTGTCGGTCTGTCGTTACATTAGCATCGTGTCCGCTCTGTAACTTTGTCATTTCTTACTGGATTTTAAAATTGCTTGGTACAAATGTTCACCACATCAAGACGGTGTGTCATGCGCAAGACCCAGGTCCCTATCTCAAAGGTCAAGGTCACACTTAGAGGTCAAAGGTTATATAGTCATGCTAATCGTGTCCGCTCTGTAACTTTGTCATTTCTTACTGGATTTTAAAATTTCTTGGTACAAAGTCATGAAATTTCAATCATGGTGTTTTTCAATCTGTATAGCAGCAGATTTCCATCAAATGTGTTGTTTAGACTATAATTTTAAATAATATTCCTGTGTCAAGGCGGTGCTGCGGGGGTATGATTCATCACTCCTGTGATAGCTCTAGTTAGTTTTGATTTTTATAGATATTGAATGAAGTTAAAAGAGACAATATACTGCTTTAATGTCTAGTGATGTAGGCATTTGCTGATTTATAAGCCAATACCTGTATATCCGGGATGCTACTTTTATTAATTTATTTTTTTTTCTTTACAGATATATATTCCCTATTGTTAGTTGGCTTACTCCAGAATCCATGTGTTGACACTACTGGTACATAATGTCATAGAACTGATTCATCAAACTGTATGACTGAGAAGTGTGGATGGCAATTGACATGAAACTGTTCAAATGCAGGTAAATTGCTTTTAAGTTTTTGTGTCGCCTGAACATGTGACATATATTATGACATATATGTGTTACTTTTGTTTGCAGCAGCATCCTGCTTTGCGTGAGTTTGGTATTGGAAATGCAGGAGATTTCCTTAAAATGCAGAAGATTTCACTAAACTGCAGGGGATTTTCCTTGCTAAAACTAAACTCTATATGAACTCTTCTGTGCGATTTCCAACCTCTTTTTGGGGAAAATTGTATTTAGTCCAGAGCAGATTTTTTTTTTTTAAAAGTGCAGAAACATTTATGTTTCATGATGTCACACTATGGGTGCTTTGTAACATACTAAAAATCTAGGAAATGAAAGTGACACTGTGTATCATTTTGGGGTAAAACCTTACAAATCATAACAGCTAAGCATGATTTTTTGGAAACACCGTTAACAATTGTATTTAATAAAAATAGCTTGCAGCCTTGCAGTGTTTCATTTTGGTTAAGAAAACTGACTCCTTTTCCAATGACCTCAGAAAAGCAACAAGTCCCACTACGTAAAAATAAAGTATTTTCAAAATTCAATGAGTCCTTAGCAGATTTTGTGAGGGACTCGGGACTAGCTCCAAAATGAATCACTGCTGAGCTTGTGATAGGTACTTTGTTACTTGTAGTTTTCAAGTGTTCTAGAACAATGACTCTACCTTGCAGAATTTTTTGATCATTTCCCTGTGATTGATTTTATTATAGCATTTCTTGTCCACATATCTTTGTTGTACAAAGTTCAAATGAGTTTATACTTTGTATGTGTGTTTATTGCAATGACTTGCGAAGTACCTGAGTCAGGCGACTCATCTGACTTATGTTCATTTTTTGGGAAAGAGTTTGTAAAAGAGTACTTTTTGGAGTGGCATCTTCATTTGCATTTATCACTTAAATACTGTGACAGTCTTTTAATGTTGCCACTAGCCCGAAGCCCGAGGCAGTAAAAACTGGGTCGGGCTAGTAATTGTCTCTAGGTGACTAGTCCGAAAGTCAAGTGAAAATTAAAAATAATTTTAATAATTTAATGGTCTGACAAGTAAATATCTCCTCGGGCTAGTAAGTTTTACCATGTTGGTAGCCCGACTGGCTAGTACTTTGAAAAGTTTTTCGTGAAGACTGCTGTGATCTTTCATGTAAAAGGAAATCACAGAAAAATATTTTGTAAGTAACCATATAGGTGCATTATAGCAATTAAATGTGTGATGTTAACATCATCTGCTTTTAAAACTATGTTATTTCTGAAATTGTTTTGACTTGTATACAATAACAAAGGTAATGTGATAAAAATACCCCCTCTGTTACAGTAACACCTGTTGTCTTTTAGATCAATGTCTCTTTTAATTAGTTACAGTGGTCACAAAAAAAAATGGTTAGCTTCACAAGGCCAAGATGATGCTGTGGTTACGGTTTCCCTACCTACACTATAATTTTGCTGCAAGTCTAAAACATTTTAATCAAAATTGAAAGTCACAACTTAAAAACAATAAAAATCCTATGTATTTATTGAAAACAGTTTGTGTTAACAAACTAAAATGGTATTTAAAAATAAAATGTTTCTCCTACAAGTACCTACCTACCTACCCTTAATTTTTTTGGCCTGTAACCTGAAACACAACATAATTTGTTTTGGCCTAACCGTATTATATTTTAACATTTCAGATACATCTTTTCTGTGAAAACAAGTGCTCATACTTGGCAGTTTGGAGAAGTAACTATTTCTGTGATCGTTGTCCAAATAATTGGAAGTTAATACTGAGTGCTTCAGATCAACTGAACGTCAGATAACAAAGGTACTTTAGAAATTACTTAATGGTCATTCAGCTTGCTAGAACACATGTCTAAAGGCATGTTTGTTAAACTTTTAGGCATTGTCTTATGATATTAAGTTATTAATAACCACTGGATCACTGAGTAAGTAGATTAATCTGAATTGATTTCTATTAAATGGAGACTATCAAGTTGATGATCTGACAGAAGGAAAACTTTAATGCCTAGTCATAGACTAGTACCAGAAATTTTAAACTGGTCAATTTGATAAGGTATGAAATAAATAATGATGAAAATGTTTGTATAAATCATAAATGCAACATTCAGATGTAATTAGAATAGAAGTTTTTGCTTACATTAAACTGAAATGAGCATTTATAAACAAAACACACATTTCAGTTACTGTATAATAATGTTTTTCTTGTCGTTTATTTCAGACCCATTAATTATGCAATGAAATGTAACAGTATTCTCGAAGATGGCTGATTGACAAATATATTGGACTTGATTTTGGGAGAGAACCGCTTTTACTGTTTTCATATAACTCCATACATTTAAGAGACTGAGATGACTTCCAGAGCAGGATCTAATTTGCTTTCCAACAAAATGAAGAGTTTCAGACGTGCTGATTGACTGCAATGTTGCGCAGTGAACTTCTACATTTTTTGTTTAACTTACTTGTTAAACTGATCTACATTGTGACTTATTATCGAGGATTTATTTAATTTTGTACAGCCACTGATATCTTAAAACAACACTATAAGATAGGTCAGACATTCATACTTGGCTTCCCATGTGACATCATCATAATATGCTAAGAACGTCAAATAATGTAATTCGCATATTTAATGCGTAGTGTGCATTATGGGATGTAGAATAATGCACAGATGCAGACATTGCGAAACTTGACACTTGGTCTAGAACTGTCGACTATTCGAAGAATACTCAAGCTATTGTACTCGCACAAGCAGCAGTGTCAGTGTCGGCATCCCTGTGTTAAGATTTTGCATCTAAACTGGTATCTCAGTAACCACTTAAGGGAATAGTTTAAAACTTTATGCACTTGTTGACTTTTTTTGCAGAGTTATGCCCCTTTTGGACTTAGAATATTAGTGTTAAGTTTTTGCGTGTTAGCTGGTATCTCAGTATCACTGAAGGGAATGTTTTTAAACTGCACATACTTGTTCACTGCGAATATCTAAGCTCATAGGGACAGGTCCCATAACTGTGATTTTTTTTTTTTGCAGAGTTAAGATTTTGCATGTAAGCTCAGGTATAGATAATATGATGTAGTACTGTGCTGATTGTCATAGTTTTTCCATGAATTTAGTTTTAAAAATAGAGGACCTATGAGAGTTGTCAATTGATAAAAATTGATATTATACAACTTTTGGAAATTTTACTATTTTTATTATTCTCTGCGCAGGACTTCTGTCAATGTTTTGTAAATTTATTTATCATATGACTTTCATTGTATAAAGAGTATCTATCACATGTTGTCAATTGATATAAACTTACATTAAAGTGTATAGAGCTATATCAGACGATATTTTTATAAAAAGTTTAAAAAATTGAAAAACAATAATGCTTTAATATCCATCATTTTTCGCTTCAGTTTTAACAGAAACTCTTTCTGTGATTTATTACACATGCAAATTGTCCGTTTTCATACGAAAGTGTTCTAGAACACCCTATGAAATTACAAGAATTACTGATGGATATAGCTCTAAACACTTTAAACAAGTTTTGGAAATTTTATTAAAGCGAGCCTTTGACGAGCTTAATAATGTTTCCCTTATAAGTTTAATATAAGTTTATATAAATTGACAACGAGCACTATATTTTTAGCTCATCTGATTTTTTAAAAATAGATGATTTATTGTCATCACTTGATCGTCGTCTGCGTTGCATGGTTAAGTTTTGTGTTTAGGTAAACTGTTTTCATAAACTATCAAAGCTATTGCTTTTAAACTTGCAACACTTGTTCACCTTTAATACCTAAGTCTGTAAAGCAAGACCCATAACTCCGATCTGCATTTTGTAAGAATTATTGCCCCTTTTTGGACTTAGAAAATAAAGTGCCTTGGTTAAGTTGTGTGTTTAGGTCCACTTTTCTCCTAAACTATCAGAGTTATTGCTTTGAAACTTTCAACACTTGTTCACCATCAATACCTGACCATGTCAAGCAAGACTCATAACTCTGATCTGCATTTATGCATGAGTTATTGCCCCTTATTGAACTTTGAAAAATCCTTGGTTAAGTTTTGTGTTTAAGTCCACTTTTCTCATACACTATGTTGGCTATTGCTTTGAAACTTTCAACATTTGTTCACCATCAATACCTGACCATGTCAAGCAAGAACCATAACCCTGATCTGTATTTTGCTAGAGTTTTTGCCCCTTTTTGGACTTAGAAAATGTCTTGGTTAAGTTTTGTCTACTATGGTTAAGTTTTGTGTATTGTGTATAACATGTAATCACCATACAAATGCAGCATAATTTTTATGTCAACTTGCTTCATTACTTATTCACCACCAATACCTTACTCTGTAAAGCAGGATACATAACTCTGTCCTACTTCACGCTAAGGTTGTGTGCCTTTTGACAGTGACAGATATCAAAATAACATCATTTTCGGCATTCAATGACGTCATTTAGGAGAAGTGACGTCATTTAAAAATTATACTACACTTGTTACATATAAAGTTATACATACTCGTTATACTAACGTGGATACAAGGAAATTCGTGTGATATACAGGTATATGAGTATAGTAAGTACGTTATAATCTTAAATGTAACATGTGTAGTATAAAGTTATACTACTTGGTGTATTTTTCCAATAAAACTTTGCATTTTAGTATGCGTTTTTAGTGTCATATATAATAGAAAGAATCTATCACTCATGGTCAATTAATGGCTAAATAAAATTTCCAAAACTTGTTTAATATAAATTAATATCAAGTGACAACTAGTGATAGATCATCTATATACCTCATGTGTCTTTTTATTTAGTCATTAGTTGCTATAATTTTTCATGGCCACTGCTATGAACATATTCTGTGATTAGTTTTCTACCAGTTTTTAACCGGAGGGGACTATATGTTTGCCCTCATTCAGATTGTCAAGAAATCTGTATTTGACCATAACTCGAATAGTTTAGTAAAAATACTTTAAACCTAGAGCCAGTCAAACTTGTAAGAGTTTTGTATGTAAGTTTATGAAACTTTGTATGTGAAGAGGTGGCCAAAAGGAGATTATGAAAACATAGAAAATTAGTTTAAACAGGTGTCGACTTCTGAATTACTAAGTCTTGCAATTCCAAGTTGCCTTATTATGTATGTTTGCACATGAAATAATATTTGATCATATATATATAATAAAGATATTGAAAAGTTAACATGAATCATCTGTTTTTATTTAAATTAAAATTTTCTGTTTTTATTTCAATTATAGTCTTGAGAAGCACATCACATATACCCGTTTGACCAGGGTAGAGCAGCTTATCTACAGAAACATACTGGTTGAAGACCTATTTGTTGGTTTTCATGCGGATAACAGAAAAAAGTATAATGTACTTTTAAATAAGGATTATAAACATACGTATATCATACGGTGTACTTTTCATACGTAAAACGTACGGTGTACTATTTTCTGTTTTTCATACGTTTTTAAAACCGTATGTTTTTCATATGTTTTTCATACGTAAAACGTACGTTTTTTAATATTCTCAACCGTACGTAAAACGTACGGCGTACTATTCTGTGGATAACCATACGTTTTCAACCGTATGGAAAACGTACGTTTTTCGTACGTTTTTCATACGTGGAAGTTTTTCCTGTGTATATTTGGGAGACCACTATATTTGGGAGAAATAAGCACATTAAAACTGACATGTCGAAATATAACAGCTATCAACTTATGACTCTAGGCTTTACACAAACACAATGGACTCCAATGGACAAATATTCAAAATAATTGTGTTTTGTAAAACTGCGACTTCTAGACTATAAATTATGCAAGGTTGTTCCTAGATATGACTAAGAAACCTGGTTTTTTTTGACACCAAAAAATCTAGAATTGAGCTTGACATATATTTTATAGAAACACAATTGCGACAAGGTTTTATTAAGGTTGGATTAAAATTAAGACAGGTTTGGGCTTTGGAGCTCTGGTATGCAATTTTACAAAGTATTGTTTAATCTTACCTTCAGCTAACATTAATGTAGCATTATGTACCCTGGATCCAATATGAGCCAGACCAGTAGGTCCATAATATATTGTTACAAACATTGCTGCCATATTGGCCAATAATGCCTGAAATTAACAGTAGTGAAACAATAGTTATTATAATAAGACGGTCATTGGCTAATCTGGCAGGAACAAAACTAAATGAACACGCACTTATTTTGCTGTCTCAGTAGATAGCAAAAAAGACAGGAACCAACATACTTTCCAGATGAATAAACTACAACAAGAGCCTTAACTCTGATGTAAAAAAAACAACAACATACACTCACCATAACTGTCGTGACTCAATTTCTTATCATATTTACCTATTAAAACCATCAAACATGAATGGGAGCCCTACAGACTGATAGACAAACATTAATTTCTTGAAGAGAAAATTATTCTTCCTGACAAATCTTTTTTGATGAGTTCTGTAATTAAACAACCAGCAAAGAACAAAAAGGGGAGAAGAGTACCTGAGCAGTACAAATATTGCTGGTAGCTTTATCTGGTCTGATATGTTGTTCTCTCTTTGGTAACGCTAACCTGTATGCTTCTCCACCAGCAGAATCTCTGTAATACAAGAAAACAATGTCTTATAGCAATTTTTGAACAGGGAGCTTTGCTTCCTGGTCAGTGTAAGCGATAAAAATATACTGGATAACATTGCGAGCTAAAAATAGGTCCAATTGCGCATTCCGCGGGATGACTTCGGACTTTATCGCCTAATCTTTAGCCGAGACAGTGTTTATAATGTTGCATGATGACTTAGCACTTTATTGCAGGAAGCTTGGTAAATATATCGAGACAGCGATTGTATTATGTTACGTTAGCTAGGTTACCATCCGGTCAGCATTTAAATACTGCGAGTAGTATAGGCAGTAGAGGTAATAATGTATTAACTAGATGCTGGAACATACATATGGCGTTGGGGTGGCATATGCCCTCATATTTTTGTGACTGGAAAAATGTTTTTCTGACGATAGGAACAATCCCTGTTCTTCCAGTGCCATTGGCGCTTTGATTATGTTCTACATACGTTCAAACATTTTAGTTCTTTAGTAGACCTCGTTTATCACATGTTTAAACTTTATAAAGTGTTCCAGTAACTTCTGCAGTTATTATTCATACAGTATATAGGAAAACTATTCACTATTGCCGATTTGGGCAAGTAAACTAAAATCCTAAATTCACAGGCTGTGTAGTACATGAGTAGGTCTATCCATAGGCGGCAGTATCAGTGTTTGGAAAAGAAAAAATCTGTCACTGAGCTAATACACTTCATGGACCGTATATATATCGATTGTCTATCTAACTCCATGTACACTATCAAGGTATAAAGCGTAGTATACGTCTATGTCCAAAGATTGTGGAACATAGCATAGGCTTGGTTCCCAACAATAATTACGATACTGTAAGCGCAGCGGGTAACCAGTGCATAAATAAAATGAGCTTGGGCGAAGTTAAATAACGAAAGTAACACTGTTTTGCTGTTTCGCAGTTATAAGATACAATTGAACGAGATTTTCGGTAAGAATGAATATCTTATAGTTTATTTGAATGACTTGTACAGCGATTTTTCTTCAGCGCCCGTATTTATGTTGACACAACGAGATGCAATGTTCCACAATCTTTGGCATATAGACATATAGTACACTTAAATTTATACCTTGATAGTATATTAGCTCAGTACGGATATTTTTTTGTTATTTTTTTAATCGTTTGTGGACAAAACACTGATACTGCCACTTGTGGGTCTATCTACATGTGATCAAACATTGGGTTACACAGGTAGCCTGCTTTCCTGTGATTTCGAGAACATAAGACTCGTTTTTGGAGAATGCTCAATTGTTTGCTGATTTATAAAAAATATTTACGATGAAACTAATGCCTGAACCCCTCTCCACAAGTTAAATACAAAACATGATGAGATATCATCATATTTTCCAAGTAGCAGCCATCTTACATAGCGGTCTTCAACTCTTCAATCACACGATGCACAATCACGTAGTCTGTGAAGTCACATTTTGGTATTACGCACAGCAAATTTTGTAAACAATCGCTCGATTGAAGCAAGAAAAATGTATGTTGCAAGTCCTTATATCAATACAAGCCAACGACAACCACATATATGTCCCTGTCTGTTCTAGTATGAATGGAGTTACGGCCAAGCTGATCAAAAATCTCAAATTCGGTGTTGGTATTGCTGACAGCAGATTCAAGAACACCATAAAACCCGGTTTTCCTTGCTGGAGTCTTCGAAAGGCATTATTTGTTGGTACTTTGTGCCTCCAAACAGCTGATGATTGATTGTTTTGTACATTAAAGCCGCTATTTCCAAGGTTAAATGTGAATTAAAATAAAGCTATTGCGGCACGTTATGAAAGTTAAATGATATTGCAACCAGTGGAAAAGTATGCTCAAATATAAGCCAGTTGTTTTGTCATCAGGTTTCATAAGAAAGTCCCAAGTTAATTGCCCTCTTACATGAATACAATATTCTAGGCAGTTTTTTCACTTAAACTACAATACTGTTTGTAACACAAAACACTAGGCCATGTAATGTGCTATCGATGCTACTTCTAAACTGTCTAGAACATTGTTATGCTGTATTTAAATAAATACTACTGTGTTGATTTACTTTCAGGATGCCAAGCAGAAAAAAACGCATTCTCTTGCATTGACATGAATGCGGTAAAAAGGGTTTCCCCTGGTGTTAAATGGGACAGCAGTGCCGGCAATTTAAAACAAAATCATCCCGACGTTGAGAATGGGACATGACTATTGATGGTGCTTCGATTGAACCACAACACATATGCGTCTACATGAACACTATAACATTACAGCACAGTTTCTCAATACAGACAGTTAACAATTGCCTGTGGAACAACTATAAAACGCCCATGTATGATAGTTCTTGTGTTAACCACGGGCCTATCAATACCGACGTCGGATTTAGGCAATAGTTATACATCTCACATCTTGTGCTCATGACTTTAAGGATAAACTTTTATTACATAAACCATGGTGTGAGAGTGTAATAAAGCCCATTAAATAAAAACGATATTACACGACTGAATAATTAATGATAACTATGCAAATGAGGGGGGGTTAATCACTATTTTTATGTATTCATACGCACTGTCAAAAAAATAAACAAATATGGCCGACCGTGATTTTATTGTCAGCGGTACAGGTAAGATGAATAGACATGGCAAATCTGAAAATCACGAGCCTCGTATTTTATCACTTTTATCCAACTCGTTTAATAAATTCAATATGAAAAGTCACTCATGTAAGATCCTCTATATATGATATGACCTTGACTTTTCTGTCAAATAAAGATTCAACAAACTCAATTCAGAGGTTTCATTCAGCTTTGATTTTTAATATTCTACAAAAACATGTAACTACATGCGTAACCATACGTAAACAAATCATTTATAATAGATAATTTTGTAATGTGATACATTAAATGACGTCCCGAAAATGCATTCTTCGGAAAATTCAGAATAGTACCAACAAAGGGGTGTTTATTAAAAACTGTGTACTGCAATACTTTCTCTATTGACTGGTGCTGCTATAAGTCCACTTTATTCAGTTTAAACAAATTTAAAACCAGAACAAACTTTCAAGACGTTCATTTGTTATAACACAGAACAATTAATGCCAGAATTGTGTAATTGATAGTTTTATCTTGGTTTTCATTACTACGCATCAATACCGATTAAGAGATTAGTGTGGCCAATTATTTCAAGTTTAACCAGAACTTGAGTCTTTAATAATGTTGTTATTAGAATTTATCTTATTAATCGTTTTAAGGTTTGCTACATACATGATTTAGCAAGTTTAAGATGGAGGTGCATTAGACCGAGGATCGGTTTCTGGTCGATTATGACATGGGTTGCATCATTTTGATTGAAACATCAAATACATAATGGTGTAAGATTTGACTGTACATTCGAAAACAACTAAATTTGTACATATTATGGACGAATATAAATTTCAACAAAACAATGTATTTTATGTCTAACTTTCGGTGAAACTTGCATTGATCTGTCAAACGAGTAAAACCGAAAGCATGCAGGAAATCCACATTCATTCGGAATGGCTCGGCACTTATACTTGATATACTATGACCGAGATAATGCAATTTATTTATGTCATTATCGCGTCGCAGATATCTGCTAAAATACTCCTTTTGTTACAGTTAGTAATAAATTCAATGAATCAATTTACGACTGAAAGAAGCATCAAAACATGCAATAATAGCAACAAATTGATATGTCACCTGTTTCCGCGACACCAATGGTAATCGACGTAACAGACTTACAATTTTCGTACCCGACATTCGCACCAAGCATAAATCGAAGCATGAATGATGAAGCTTGAAGTTTTAAATGATTTAACACGTATGTGAACTGCAGTTTCCTTTTTGATGTATATTGATTTTTTGTTTATCTGTTTCATGCTTTAGGCATAGTCATCAAGGCATAACACTTTTAAGCAGTTAATTTTCAATTAAATTGGTCAATAAACTTTAATAATTTTTTTAAGCTAGTAGCTTTTCCTTTTAGCTAGTGAACCCAAATGGCACAAGCTAATTTTAGCTAGTAGATAATATCGCTAAATTCAACCCCTGTTTGTAGCAAGCCATATTAATGCTAGAAGAAACGGTCAATTTGGGTTATCCAAGAATTTGGTCTTTCAATAAGTCTAAGTCCAAAATTAGGTCAAGGTGAAGGTCAAAATGGAGTCAGATGATACAGGCTGGTGGAGAGTGGTCATATACAACATCCATGTAAGTTTGAAAACTTTGTAGCCAGCCATATTAATGCTAGAAGAAACAGTCAATTTGGGTTAACCAGGCCGGACGGATGAACGGAAGGACGGACAGGTGAATCACTATATGTCTCCCGATCTATCGATACGGGGGCATAAAAATATATCTGATCACTTAATATAGGTAGTTTTCGATAGAAAAAAATCATGTTTTTTAATATTTCTCTGTATGAAATTCTGCACGAATAAATGAAATATATCTACCTAATACACACTGAATTTACAGCAAGATCAGAAAAGAGTTTACCAAGTTTTGTTCATAAGTTCTATGTAACATATTTGTAGTTTTGTATGAAATATCAAGTTAGAAGACTTGATACTTGCAACAGCCAATTTCACGGTCACGTGATACGCATAACGGTATATTTGCTTATTTGCAACCTACTTAATTAAACACATGCGAGGCCCGTCTGTGAATATGACGAAGTACATTTTATTGCTGTAAATTGTTTATAGGCGACACACCTAAATAAACCGAATCACCAGGGCCTCCTAAGTCTTGTCTTTATAACATCAATCTCAATCCCACCGATCACGGATTGTAACGGTTAAATAATTGATAGTAAATCATTAATGGAATACCAGATTACCTCCCTGCGTTAAACTGTAAATACGCATGTAATTTCAATATGTAATAAAGAATAAATGTCTTTTAATTGGTGACTAAAAATTATGAAATTCAAAATGGGAGTAGGTAGGAAGTTATTATAGTTGTGTGTAATTTTTTACCAAAATCTGATAAATGCACGGGTGGTAATCACGTGACTTCGTCTTGTATGAAGCACGTATAATGGCGGACATTCAGCCTCGGTAAGTACCTATTTTTCTTGGTGTTATATGTCTTCCATCCTCTATATCGAAACTTCACATAGCCTATCATATGCGCATTGCTTTTTTACTAACGTTACAAGTTAGTTTGGTCTCCTAAGTTGAACAGATTATGAGAACACTCGTTGAATTTGGTCCGGAGTTTCATCGCAAGACACGTAAGTTGCACGTCAAGTGTAAATAGTTGACCAATTATGGAAAATAAAGGTTTTTGTGACAAGAAAGGTTAAAAATCATAACTGCTGTTTGATTATATCACGAAAGAACCATGTACCGATTTTTTGCAAGGATTTTTCGGCCGTATATTTACATTTTACGAAAGTAGTATGATACACGTTCGATTTTGTAAAGTAAATCACACGAACAAATATCGCCATGGTTCAGATCGTTCAGTTTCTTTGTTTTTAACATCTTATAGTTTTAACATATACCAACCCATAATTGTATCTATGTATGTACTACGTTTACAAAGTTTGATTTAAATGAATTTCAGTCATACTGTGAACAACAAACATCAACCATACAGAAAGAGCATTGAATTCAATGCATGTATGTTTACGTAATCAAATGATATGTTTGACTGATACTGTTGGTTTATACGTGTCCATGCCTGATGCTCGATACTATGCATATTACGATCATTATATACATATCTACAACATTAATGCATATCACGTGAAGCACACTAGTCCATTTGTAAGCTAGCTTGTTTCCATTACTTTTACCAGAGATTCTTTATTTTAACAAGTCCTGCTTCAAAACAGTCATAACAAAAACTGCACAAATCAAGTACATGGTCAACATACATGTACCGACCAATGTAAATGTTCCATGACAGTTTCATACACATTGTACTTACTATTTCAGATAATGACGAAGCTCACCATACAGAGGCCAAAAAACATCTATAGGAAAATTAAGTCGTCAACTATTTTAGAAAATAACAACTCTGTCAAAAGACCTTTAAGTAAAACTCCACTGAAATCGCCATACAAGTCTACTAGCAGCTTCAAATCACCACCAGCTACATGTATAAAAAAAGGAAGGTCGGATCATCCCGGTGTCTTTTCCGAGACATTACCAATATCGAAACAAACAGAAGTGACCAGACACCATCGATTGATTCTGATGATATATTATTTGCTAGACCACTATCATACGAGGAATGCGTTTCATTTGCTAACCAACCAAATGAATCGGCAGAAGAAAGAACTGGGGCGAAGACACAAGTGTTGGATGAATTGAAAGCTCTTTTGCCGGAGGTGATGGCTATATTAGCAAGCAATGGAGACATTGATAGGTCCATTCTATCATTCCTCCAGCAGGTCAAGGACGACAGATTTCCATTGAATAACATGTCGTTTCAATTGTGGCTGGAAGTCGTCAGGTGGTTTGACAACAAATCTACAACAAACATGAGATACTCTGGGCGGGTAACCCGTTATTTATTGATTTCAATAGTCATGGTTTAAAGATATGATAGTAACTAATAGGTGTAATTTATCAATTGGCAATTTAACACAGTTAGTCAATGCCGTAACAAGCTTTATCGGCGAATTGATTAAACTTTAAAAGTGCAGTCACGGCTCAATGCTCGAAATCGAACTATACATGTATAGAGTCAACTTAGTTAAAGTATACTCATCAAAACACGATGACGTAATAAAGTAGTTGGCCCGCTGGCCCAGTGATGCATTTAAAAACAATTGGATTCATGCGGTCACAGCCGGAAAACTTGTTTGACAAAAGTTGAGTATGGGGACGCCTATGTTTGTGACATATTTTCTAATTTCTTATCTAACGGTGTTGATCCTAGATCTTCCTTAACTACCGTATGTTAAAAACAATGTTAGACGATAAACACTTTAAAACGAATACTACAACAAATAAAGTGTGATAATGCAACATATTTACGTTTAAACTGGAGCCGCTATTTCTAATTGACGTGTGACGTAAATGGTGCGATACACAACATGTAGTTACGTTAAAATTACTATATTTAAAAAATAAGTATTGTATATTTGCGAATAAACTTTTAATGCAATATACACGAAGAAGATAAATAACATTATAAAAGTAAGTACTGATTAAACGGGTCCGTAGCCACATTGATGCACACCCGGTACAATTGGAAGAATTATCAAAATATATAAGGAAAAAATAGACCATATAAACAATGTGTCTCGGTGAATTTGGCCTTTAGATACTGCCCTGGAACATGTTTTTTAGAAATATTCTCAGTATATTCATTGAAGGCAATTAAATATCTGCGACGAAAGAAAATAGCCTACATTCCCCGAAACTTATTGTACATAACGACAATCCTATCGTTGAAGAAAAACATTTTCGAACGGAAATCGACCGTAACGTTGTGTGGTAATTTTCTCGCACAAAAGTCGGACTTCGTATAACCCACATATGGCAGTTTAATGCGTCTTTTATACATGGCAGTTTAAAGACTGTTTGATGTTAATATCAAAACGGTTCTTCAGCTTGGTTTAAAGTTAGTTATACATCGTCTGTACCATAAATCGCCAAGGTAAGTCCAGATTAACTAGCGTTTGAGTAGGTTTCTTGGATGTTGCATCAGTGGTTGGATGTATATTGTTTCTTAAATTGCCGTAATCTAAATTAAAAGTACACTGATGCCTGTAAATAATGCTTGTTTGAAAAGCATATTTAGGCTTGTTCGATGGTATATTGGGGTGGTTTCAACAAACTCTTGACGATCTGAACCATGGCGATATTTGTTCGTGTGATTTACTTTACAAAATCGAACGTGTATCATACTACTTTCGTAAAATGTAAATATACGGCCGAAAAATCCTTGCAAAAAAACGGTACATGGTTCTTTCGTGATATAATCAAACAACAGTTATGATTTTTTACCTTTCTTGTCACAAAAACCTTTATTTTCCATAATTGGTCAACTATTTACACTTGACGTGCAACTTACGTGTCTTGCGATGAAACTCCGGACCAAATTCAACGAGTGTTCTCATAATCTGTTCAACTTAGGAGACCAAACTAACTTGTAACGTTAGTAAAAAAGCAATGCGCATATGATAGGCTATGTGAAGTTTCGATATAGAGGATGGAAGACATATAACACCAAGAAAAATAGGTACTTACCGAGGCTGAATGTCCGCCATTATACGTGCTTCATACAAGACGAAGTCACGTGATTACCACCCGTGAAATGGATTTTCAGAAATCTTTCAAAAACACAACTTTTCTATCGCAAACAAGCTATACCAATATGCGCAACATAACGCTAAGACATAAAACATATAAATATGGATTCCTCACATCTAAATAATATACCTCCTTCCTACGCATTTCACGCACATATTAAGCAATTGCATCACAGTACATCCTTATCCAAATGACTTGTACAGTCAATCTGTAGCGACCTTAAAAGACGACATCGTTATAGTGACTACATGATACAACCTCTATGTAAAGAACACACTACAACCTCTACAAAATAACATTACACTACAACCTTTACATAGTAACCACACAGTATTACCACTATCAAGTGACCTTTAAGTTCAACCTCTGCATGATGACCACACATTACAACCTCAATAGTGATCATGCTGTACAGCCATTCTGTATTGACCATACAATACAATCTCTTAATAATGATCTTATAATATAACCTCTACCTAATGACCACACAGTACAACCTCTTTATAGTGACTACTCAGTACAACCTCTATATAATGACCATGCAGTACAACTTCTTTAAAAGTGACCTTACCAAGCAACATCTGTATCGTGAGCACACAGTACAACCACCATAAAATAACCTTAAAACAACAGTGAACGTACATTAAGACCCTGCAGTACAGATACTCTGTTTCTACCAAACAATACAACCTCTTTATATTGACCCTGCAGTACAGATACTCTGTTTCTACCAAACAATACAACCTCTATATAGTGACTATGCAGTACAACCTCTTAAACATGACCTTATCATACAACCTCTGTATAGTAACCACACAGTACCACCTCCATAAAGTGACCTTTGAGTACAACCTCTACATAAAAGCACCGCCATACGGAGCAATATACACCCGAAGGGTTTTGTTTCAGGTTTTGGTAGCAAACTTTTGACAGTTGAAGGCAAAAGGACAGCCCTGAACAAAAAATGTAAATCCTTGAAGTTGTTTCAGTCGTCAAAAGGTTACAGAATGGGCGCAAAACCAAGTATTTTAGATGTTGAAAAGTTAGCGGAAATCGAACGGATAAGAAACTTGTTGTTTCAGTTGTCGAAAGGAAAGAGAACGGACGCAAAACCAAATATTTTAGTTGTTGAAAAGTCAGCAAACCGAACGGATGCGGAACGAAAACATATTACCAAAGTTGAAATGAAACATATTAAGTACTTTAATACTGATGATACTGATTTTTAACATCAGGTTTTACAAAGTAATACAACCTTCAACCCCAAAGTGTGACCTTGATCTTAAAGCGACCCCTCCAGAACATGCACTCTGCACGTTGTCTTGATGTGGTGAACATTTGTGTCAGGTTTCTTTAAAATCGTGCAACGGGTTCATGGGGCAGAGCGGAAGGGAAACAAAGTCATATGACATTTTAACCCCTAAGTGTGACCTTGACCTTAAAGCGAACCCTCCAGAACATGCACTCTGCACGTTGTCTTGATGTGGTGAACATTTGTGTCGGGTTTCTTTAAAATCCTTCAAGAGGTTCAAGAGTGACAGAGCGGAAGGGAAATTGCTAACGACAGACAGACGGACACAGAGGCGATAACATAATACGGCCCTTCGGGCGTATAACAAGGACCACATAATGTATAGCGGGTATATTTCACGGTGTCCAATTTTCGTGTTAATTGTATCCTTTTGAATTCACGGTGTCTTGAATTCGCTCTAACGGCCTTGACCGCCAAATTAAAACCTTGTTGGTAAACATGGAATGGGAGGTAAACTTTAGAGTACGAGTATAATAGTCACTACTGATCTCGGGGTTGTGGGTTCGAATCTCAGGCTGGCCATCTAAAATTACTGATAGTATTTTGGGTGAGGCTTAAAACCGAGATCCCATGTATGGGTGCTATAAATATGGCATGCAAAAAGAACCAGGGATGCTTCTGGAATTAGGGCATCTTCTGTATAATGCACTATCTCCCAAAACTATAAGTCTTATGGAGGCCTCACCCATAAGGATTATCCGGTGGTGAGGATAAAGAAACGCAATAAACCAAACAAACTGATAACTGCTAACATAAGAAAAATATGTAGATCTATTTACAAACAAATCATTATTTCGGCAAACATTTACACGTTCCGCAAACAAAACTGTTATTGAAATTGAACAAGTGTGATGAAACGGCTTACAATTCAAACCTTCAAACGATATTGATATGCATGCATAGAGATTTAAACACGTTCTTTACAAATATCCAATTTCTAACCATACTTTATACATGTCGTAGTCTATTTATTATTACTGTAATTTACAGAAGTGACACATTGTGTCGTTTTGTACGTCTTGCAAAGTAATGTTGGATTATTTCTTAAAGTTCCCTGATGCATTGTCTCCCTTTGTAAAATTTGTATATTTTTGGTGATAATTATGCGGGGTTTAGATTTCCACACAGTACCACCTCCATAAAGTGACCCTTGAGTACAACCTCACCCCAAGGATAGTGCGACCTCAATAGTGACCATACTTTAAAACCTCTATATGGTGACCATGCAGTACAGTAGCTCTGTATCAACCACACAATATAACCTCTTAATAATGACCATATTATATGACCTCAATTTTGGGACCAAATTATTTGTTTGGTTTGGACAACATTCCGTTTTTCTCACGTGCTGGTTTTTCGCTCATATTATAATTATTAAATATCCTGTTTTACATTTAAAGCTGTCCTCTATTTGAAGTTTTTGAAGCTCATGCATGTTCTTTGCTGAGACTTTGAAGCATGGTTTGATATTTATTAGGTATGAATTAAGATGTACATTAATATGGCATCAAATAGACAGTTTCCATCTGCAGATGATTTTTTCCACTAGGTACATATTATGCATTTGTTTACGTCTTAAACAATATTTCTGTCAGGGTTGTTTCCCTTAGCCTTCAATCATCCCTGGTTTTCCGCAAGGCAGTAAAGCTATTTACCCATAGCTGGAGGTCTGTTCATGGGCATCAGGGCATGTCCACTCTACAGTGGACCTAGAATACCGCATGTCTGGGGGCAGACCACCTCCGAGTCTCCTGCAGTTCAGCTTGAGGCCACAAAGGGCTCAATTGACATGTGCTGCCACGGGAAGGCACTGCAAGGAGCTTATCTAAGGAGAGGCTATGTACTGGCAGAGAACGTTTACGCTTCCTTTTAGCCTGAGCTAGCCAGTGGTGGAGGCTGAATGAAGGTGACCAGCACACAACACGCAGCTTACCACACAAGTCGCATCCAAAGACCATTAAGCACACAAAAAGAGGTCTGAAGCATGATGATGACACACATTTGATATGCATGGCTGACTTACATATCCGATCTATGCTGATAGCGGCCATTGAGGGTCAGGACCTTACACTAGACGGTGACACTCCACCAACGTTGCCATTGACTCTGTGTAGAATCTTCACACCAACCGGCTCAGACAAACCGACTGGTGCAGGGTGGTGTTTACGGATTGCAAGATCTCAGGGCAGAATTTAGATCCACAGGCATGCACTTAAAATATTTAAAATGAGTTAGTTTTAAGCCCTTACTTAGCGCAAAAAGTGCGAATTTAGACAATTACATTACCCCAAATTATACCAAACTTACATTAATTAATATACTAACCAATTGCCAAAATCAAAAGAATTACATTCCCCTCACAGACAGGTGTATGGGGACAAACTAGCCACCCACAACCCGAGTGCAGATTGGAACTTCCAGTGGGTGTATGGAGCAGAATGTGATTTTTCCACAGGTTAGTCTTATGTAGGAGGAATAGGTATGCATCTATCACAAATGTAGCAGAAAGGCTGAATCTATAGCATGCATGCATCTGTACAGGAGATGTAAAATACTAGCTTAATCCACTAGAAGTCTCTCTGGATGCCATTTAACATAAGAGTCAGAACCTACAATAGGTGTCTTTAACAAGAAATGGAGCCTACAGAATGGGTCAGCAAGGTAGGTCTCACCCCTGTTTGAGATCTACCTTTTAGACACATCATGTAGTTACATCCAATGTTAGAGACACACACACTGAAGATTAATCCAATATGCTTAATCTCATCCAGAGAAACATCATGTGGATGCAGCTAGTATTCTACATACCCTGTAAGAGATACACCCTTCAGATTCCACCTGAGTGCAACATCTGTGAAAGAGTCATAACACTTGCACCTCTTACATAAGACTCACCTGTGGAAAATCACATTGTGCTCCAAACGCTAACTGTAAGAGTCACACTCTGTGTTCGGGTTGTGGGGGACTTGTTTGTCCCCTGTACCTGTTACTGTATTAGGTAAATAGTCCCTATGCTCCCAGAATGTCTCCTACAGTGTGTGTATTGAGCACTTAGGGTGTTCCCATGGGAATGTTTCTTACAGAGGATATAGCATGCTTGTTGAGTCCACATGCTATTGTCTCTATCACAAACGTACCACAAAGGTTGGTTCTATAGGAGGTGCAACATACGAGCTTAATACACATGGGTGTTCCTGTGTACGAGATGTGGCCTACAGAATGAGCCTACAATGGGCGTCTTTAACATGAAATGGAGCATACAGGGATGTTGTCAGGAAGGTAGGTCTCTCCCCTGTATGAGACCTACTTTTTAGACACACCCTGTTAGCCACATCCCATGTTAAAGACATCCATTGTAGGTTTATTCTGTAGGCCACAACTCATACAGAGGAACACCCATGTGGATTAAGCTTGTATGTTGCACCTCCTATAGAACCAACCTTTGTGGTACGTTTGTGATAGAGACAATAGCATGTGGACTCAACATGCATGATATATCCTCGGTAAGAAACATTCCCATGGGAACACCCTAAGTGCTCATTACACACACTGTAGGAGACAACCTAGGAGCATAGGGCATATTTACCTATGCTCTCCCTTATAGTCGCCTCTTACGACTTGCAAGGGAGAAAACAGTGGTCCGATTCTACAACCCAAGAACCACACGGGTAATTGAAGCTTCCAGCAAAGTTGCCTAAGAAGCAGCCAAAAACAATACAGAACAAAATAAAATTTGAGTTTATTGGGATATTCACAGAAGCTCTTTGACATAAGAACGCAAAAAGCTATACGGAATTGACATCAAATTTTATATTACACGACCTAGATGCATACATAGTGTTGTCTGTAGTTTTCTCCAAAAAATATGCGATAATACCGCAACCCCAATATAATTAACACTCTACATTCCACTACAAATTTGGGTTGGGCCGGGTAGTCGTTTGTGGGGTTACTATAGTAACTTTTTAAGTTAAGTTTAAGTTATTTCATGTTTTCAAATTTTACTACAATCGTATGTTCCAATCAAGTGCTATTGTCATAAGGGAAATTTATTGATTATTTTATTATACATAGTACATTAATTATTAATATTGTTATACTGCCAGATAAATGCCATCTGCACAATTGGTACCTTCTGGACAGATCTACAGTCTTCACGAAAAACTTTTCAAAGTACTAGCCAGTGGGGCTACCAACATGGCAGAACTTACTAGCCCGAGAAGAAATTTACTAGTCAGACCAATAAATTATTATTAAAATTATTTTTAATTTTCACTAGACTTTTGACTAGTCACCTAGAGACAATTACTATCCCAATCCAGTTTTCACTAGCCTCGGGCTAGTGGCCAAATTCGAAGACTGGATCTATATGTCCTATTAATTATTCTTTAAAGGTATAATTATACATATGGTTAAATCTAATGTAAGTTATAAGCAGACAAATAAAAGCCAATATGAGTTTAATATATCTTTAGGTACAATCTGTTCTTATATCCTAACCACTTACTTATTTTCAATTTGTGTTAATGAGTATTTGAGTGCTTACCAAATGTCCAGTTTTTGTCCTTCGGTATATAAACAGGCAGAGAGGTTTGACTTTATACTTTTCCACTCTGACTGTCTGTTTTTATATACTTGTGTAAAATAAAACATTATTTTGAGGATAACTACTTGGTTATTTGTAGGTAAGTCACTTTTACTTTACTTCTAATATACTTGAATTATTTCATTATTTGATTGTTCTAAGTTTTACTTATCTATGTAAGTACTTGATTTAATGAAGCACTTTTATATACTTTATCTTACTGATCTCAGTAAGTACATTATATAGGTAGCACTTTTATATACTTTATCTTACTGATCGAAGTTAGTACTTTATTTAATGAAGCACTTTTATATATTTTATCTTACTGATCTAAGTTAGTACTTTATTTAATGAAGCACTTTTATATATTTTATCTTACTGATCTCAGTTAGTACATTATTTAATGTAGCACTTTTATATACTTTATCTTACTGATCTCAGTTAGTACATTATACAGGTAGCACTTTTATATACTTTATCTTACTGACCTAAGTTAGTACATTATTTAATGAAGCACTTTTATATATTTTATCTTACTGATCTAAGTTAGTACATTATTTAATGTAGCACTTTTATATACTTTATCTTAGTGATCTAAGTTAGTACATTATTTAATGTAGCACTTTTATATACTTTATCTTACTGACCTAAGTTAGTACATTATTAAATGTAGCACTTTTATATACTTTATCTTACTGATCTAAGTTAGTACATTATTTAATGTAGCACTTTTATATATTTTATCTTAACTTTAATCTAAACTTTAATCGAACTATTTTGTTTTGGCATTCAGTACCTCTCACTGCCATTATTAAAGCGAGTTTGATAATTCCCAAAGAACTTAGTAATTTAAGTATTGTGTATTTTAATAATTGTGTATTTAAATAATGGTGTATTGAGATATACATTTCCACTCTGACTGTCTGTTTTTATATACTTGTGTAAAATAAAACATTATTTTGAGGACAACTACTTGGTTATTTGTAGAAACTATAAATGTGAACTCCAACTCGAACCTCTCGTGCTCATCTTACAGCACACACTTAACCACACAACAATGGTGTGAAACTATGGCAATCGTCCGATTATTAAATAAACAACCCTCATACATTATCATCATCAACAGATGGTAGAGTTATGACAGTATCGCCAGGTGGAAAGTCAGCAGGGATCTGGTGTGAGTATCCACCAATGTCCAAGTATTGTGGTGCATTCTAGTTCCTATTAATGACGATGGTTAGCATACCTTGCACCATGATCAGCTGTAAATATTAAACAGGTGATAATAGATTGCCAAATACAGTAAACTCCCTCAAAACCGGACTCTCTCAAAACCGGAATCCCCACAAAATCGGACGATTTCTAAGGTCCCGTATTTTCTTCTTATGAAGTCAACTTAAAAAGCTTCCGCAATACCGGACTCCCAGAATTCCGGACGGCATTTACGGTCCGCTGATAAAATATTAAACGATAACTAATTAAGGAATACCGGACACGTATATTTGTCTGTACTGATGTGTCACCTTGTATATTTGATATTGTTAATTAAAGATTGTGTCATAACAAAAGCACAGTGTATAAACTCCTGTCCGCCTAAACCGGATGTCGCTCATAACTAAGCGTGCAGTTTCATATTCGACAGCTTTTCGAAGTAAACAGCAGTTAGTATTTCGTGTTTTTTCAATCGTTTTGCATTGAATAAACCTGTTTTACACACTGTATCAGCGTCTAATAAACGTATCTGCATCAGAAAGTCCTTTACTAGGCACTAGCATTTCAAATAAACACGAATTTCATCAAAATACACCGCTGATCAAAGTGACAGATGAATCAATCACGCTAAAATCACCGTTATTTCGGACATTCTGAGGGAAATCGAGTACTAATCGCTTCTAAATGATTGTTTTATGAATCTATACGTATGCATTTACATAAGCCAGGTTGTATTTGCCACTCGAACAGTTACAATACTGTTTAATCCAACATGTATTCGAATCATGCACTAAACGCCTATTCGGATAACTCAGAGTTCCGACTGCCCCAATAGTCGCAACACTACTGCCAGCCTAATTTATAAAATAATTACGAAATGCTTATGCGTATTAGCCTATTCAAGGTGCTCATTTAAATGATACATAATATGTTTGGTTTGTATCTTTAATTGCGACAAGGAAACAGTCAATTTAAGTAAATTACATCCTTAATCAAATCACCGCTGGCAATATCTATTTTAAGATAAGATAGATAAGATAATCTTTATTTAACTTCTGTAATGTTCAACATAATAACATAAGCTTGAAGCTTGTATCCGACATAAACATTGATTATCCAATAACATACACACAAACAATCTATAAAATAAAAGAAGATTAAATATATTAACGACAGAATCACATTCAACGCTCATTATCATATAGATAGGTAAAATTTGAATACACAAGGAAAGACATGGGTACAAACTAAACTAAGACATACATCTTAAAGAATGTAAACACATGTTGAGCAGATTAATAGGAACATTGGAAAACAAATCTAGATAAACAACAACAAGAGCATTGGTAGAAATGTATATTAAAACACAGTCACAAAAAATAAAACTGCATTTAAAGAATGGTCATGACTAAAATAAATAGCAAAAAAGACATGTTCAATGGAATAGTTGCAATCATATGATTAAAAAGAATTCAATATATAATTCATGCAGTTTTATGTATATAAAGCTACATGCTATACGTCACAGAATGTACATGTACATGCAAATTAAGGCAAACAAACGAGCATAAAACGTATAAAATGTGTTCCATCCATGGTACAAGTGCTTGATATGTAGTCAGGAACCCATGATCCCCTCTATACCCACAAAAATAGTTTTAGCAGGGACTGTATCTATACAGTGAACCTAAATTAAATGCTAAATCTATCAAAGGTATTTTATTGCCAGGCTAATGAGCTTTTTCTTTCATATATGTTGTACTTTCCATAGAAATATGTTCTTCCAACCACTGAATTGTTTGCTAAAACCTATAATGAGTTTTACCGTCTTGAACAAAGATTGCTGATCTACTAGCGTAAAGAAAAGTATAACACACATATTAGACAGGGGTAAACGACGCTCTGCTAACAACGTTTGTAAATTTCAAGAATAGGTCTTGCTGTCCAGCCGATTTGCTGTGACAGTTGTTTTTAATTCTTCATCCATTCGATTGTTGTGATAGTCAAAAACAAAGCAATCGTTCGTCTGTGTACCGACAGATGTTTGGAGAATGTGCATATCATCGAAACACAAACTCAGATTAGCTTCTTCATCGTCGGTACTGTCTACCAGTGACGCCTGTGGCGTTCAACACAGTCTTAGAACTTTCTTTTCTGGAGACGTGAATATAATCAATATATCATTATCCGGTAAACATTTAGAAATTTTTAGATTCCGCGTCCCTATTTCTTCGAAACAGGTTGTAAATTGGTTATGCATATATATTTGTTCTGGAATGATTAAAAGTTTTTTGTTGAAAGGGAAAAAAGATTTTTCAATTAAATGTACTTTTTGTTTTATTTTTAATATGCAGTCAGAATGGAGTGTTAAAGTATGATCTATAACGTCTGGAAATGTTGAGTGAAAACTGCAGTAGTAGCATTGATATTGGTCGTCCATGAATTGAAATGAATAAAAAAAATATTTTTTTACCGTTTTTTCACATAACAAAGCCAGAACAGTACATTCAAGTATGAATAGACGTGATAAATCGGCATACAAATTTACTACTAGGCGCACAGGCCAAATTTGACAAAAAACGAATAGTTGGCCTATACTGAATCGCATAGTCGTACAGTGTAATTGGCATACATGTCCCCGAAAAAAGCATTTTATATGAAAAAGAAACCGTAACAGTAGGGAAAAGTTAGTGTTTATCGATGTGTTGTACATTTATTTACATTGTTATAAAAGTTGCAACACTCATTGGGTACCACATAAACTTTCTTTTAAAGAATTTGTTGGTTCTTTGTGAAATCTGGCAAATAACCAACTGTGAATTTACTTTTAGATAAAGTTATTATGGGGTTTTATTAGGACTGTTTGGTATCAACGTAAACAGTAATTAACGTGCTACATATTTAACAAAATAATATACTTACTGTATGCCACGCTAACGAATAAACTAATAAAATCCAAAACATTCGAGACCGTAAACGCAATTAAATTTTTCTTGGCCGCCTAGTTATGAGCGACATCCGGTTTAGGCAGACAGGAGTTTATACACTGTGAAAAGGTGTCATCAACAAATCGTCCGGTCAATGTTTACTCTTAAATAGGTCCCGCGTGCAATTAGCACAGGCGTGAAAAATACTTTGTGTAATTCGCAGAGTTTTCTAGATGATTTTTAATAATTGCTTAATTACGAACGCAAATAAAAACGGTCCTTGCGTTTGATGTTTTGTTGTTAAGGTAGGTATTGCTACAAACATATACCCGAGCAAAGGATCAACATAATTGAAATTACGACAACACTGCACTAAACCCAAACAAAACATTTTTAATTGACATGTCTCCAATTATTTAAGACTTGCATTTCGGGATTTGTTGGATTACATTGTCTATACCATTGGATATTAAGAACAACCAATGAAAAAATGAGCAATTTGGATTTGGGTACTAATGAATGTTAGTTGATATTTAATCAAATTTAACCCCTATAGAAACAACTTCTATACAAAGGCCATTATTTGTAGCTCTCTGAGAGTGTTTTTCTGCAGAGGTTGTACTGTTCATGTAATATAAGCATGTACATGTATCATTACACACACATCAACATACCTATGAAAACATATAAAGGTATACATTATACAGAGCTCCCAGAAAACCGGACCTCTCAGAAAACCGGACTTTTGACACGGTCCGAAAGGGGTCCGGTTTTGAGGGAGTCTACTGTACTTTCTTAACACACTGTACAAGGGTTGTTTGTAAAAGTCGCAAACATTGTCTCCCATTTAAACGCCAAGTGTTATTTTCCTTCAAACTTTTCACACATTATCGGTCAATTCAATGTAACATATATCTGATTCTTAGAAATGATTTCCTTGTGTAAATTTGCTACTAAACTTGATAAACTGATACTGGTTGGCAAGGGCCCCCGCATACTCAATTATTTGGAACAAAAATGAATAATGTTTATTTAAGACCATCTCACATAAAACCAGTTGCAAACTTTGCTTTTAAAATTATATAGGCACGGAAGTCAATGTTTGCTTCATGATTGTGTTAATTCAAACATTGATGGAACCAATAACCACAATGCCATGAATGTTATTCCTTGCGTCATAGTTTTCGCGTTTTTCTAAAATGGCGACGTCACGGATATGTGCAGCACAAAGAATTATAATAAAATACTTTGTTGATCGCAGTTTAACACCAGTGCAAATAAAACAAGAGTCCCAAAATGTCACAAAATATGCCCGTCTTGGTTGTGCTAGTAACAAAAAAATTGACAATGAAATAAAAGCCCATATTATATAAAAACATTTTTAACCAATCATCTTTAAACTAATATATATTCATACTAATTTATAGGAATGCTTTTGTCAACCTTCTGTTGTATGACCTTTGCATTATAGGTCATGAATTAAAGATATCTTTCTTAATTAATTTTTTTTATTAGATATGTATATATATGGAGTACCGCTGCATGTTGGTCCTTGCTTGATTTATCTGTATCTTGCAAGATCGCAAGTCGAGTGAGATGCATAGCAAGATTTGATACACACCAATGACTCAACACAAGTGCATAAATGTCATTATTTCATTACGGTATGCACCAAAAAGTACACACAACATGAAGACGTGTAAAATGTTAAACTTGGCTTAGATATTATGCCAATAAGTGTAGTCACCAAGTTTGAAGACGATCCAACGAAACCTGTTTGAGTTAGAGTACAGATAAGGCCAATTTCACATTTTTTTGGTAAAAGAAGGACCATTACCCACGAAGATCGGCACTGATTTGGCATATAATCAAACTTGGCCTAAATATTACACCCATAAGCATTGTCAGCAAGTTTGAAGACGATCCCACGAAAACTGTTACAGTACAGTACAGAAATCGGATGAAAACTGTTTGAATTAAAAAAACGTTTGAACGATTAACCGATTAACTGTTGACATCCCTACAAAATAGCAAATTTTAAGAATGTTACGTACTTTGAGATTATCATCGTACATCAACATCAAAGACGGGCATATCGTAAGGTGAAGATTCACCAAGAGTGACAGTTCTTGGTAAATAACTGGTGCGAATAAATCACTAGGTACATAAATGATACCAGTAGTATATTTATTAAGTATTGTCCTCCACTTGAACTTGGATCTGTGAACAAATTAAGGATACAGTCAACTATGTGTACCTTGCACTCATTTATGACAAAATTCTTTAACACTTGACACAAAAACAGAATATCTCCCACGAAGGTGATAAATACAGCAACAGTCAACCAACCTAAAATTCCTATCAATATGCACAACTAGGCTGGTATAAGTACATAATTTTATGAGAGTCAGTATAAATAATCATACATGTACCTACATATTATAAAAGTTATGATGGCTAACACCTGTCCACTATACCCAGATGCTATGCAGATGGAATGCCAATTATAATCTGCTCTTTTGAGAACCCTTCGGGATCATTATCGACAAGAGGGCCCTTTAGGCCCCTCACCTGTTGCACATTGGTCTAGGTATCAATACAACTTACATTCTGATCATAATTCATTAAGATTGGATCAAAACGGCGACCTATGGAATGTGCCCAAGTTTTTTTTTTAAGATTTGACCTAGTAACCTAGTTTTTGACCATACATGACCAAGTTTCGAACTTAGACTAAATTTCATGGAGAACAACATTTTTTCTGACCATGTTTCATGAAGATTGGATCAAATTGGTGACATCTAGAGAGTACAAGGTTTTTCTATTATTTGACCTAGTGACCTAGTTTTTTACCCCACATGACCCAGTTTCAAACTAGGCCTAGACTTCATGGGGAACAACATTCTGACCAAGTTTCATGCAGATTGGATAAAAACCATGACGTCAGGAGTGTACACAAGGTTTTTCTGACCCTAACCTCTTCTACTTCAGGGGCAAACACAAACTTGTACTGATCAGGTCAGAGTGGTTTTATGGGTAACATAAGTTTACGATCTGGCCCGCCCTCTGATGTTGTGTTGTTCAAGTTCTCAGACGACTTTGAGGAATTGATAGCTGCATCAGAGGTCATTGATCTATAAATAGAATATGATGTCATAACATGTTGACCATGTACCTAATGTGAAAATAACAAAACAAAACTTCTTTCGTAAGCACTTAAGCGCCATTGGTAGCCTGGTCCATAATAACTAGCTTAGTCAATTAACTTGAAAGTTTTGTAATGAACAGACAAACTAACAAACCGACAGACAGGTGAATCACTATATGCCTCCGCATCAATGGATGCTGGGCATAAAGAAATATTGACCTGATTTAATCACTTTACCTAAGGGTATGTAAAGAGATTGTGATACTCAGCAAAATTTATGTGACTTACTTGAACATTTCTGATGTAGATGACATCATACTGGACATCATAGATTCACTGCTTGCAGTAACATCACTATCTGATGATGAGACTGAACTAATCACAGACTCGCTCACTGGTGTCTGAAATATCCATAAAAATAAATAGTTACACCAGTTAAATTTGTCCTCTGGATTCTAATCTAGATATCGAATATATAAGGTTCAGTAAAATAATTTATTGATTTTCCATGTAAAAGCAAGCATTTTTGGTTAAGGTTTTGATGAATGTAATAGTCGCTTGATATAAAATTAATAAAGTGCAAAGATGATAATGATTGCTCAATGAACCGCAAGTGCATTGAATAGCAGAAATTTCAGCTGAGAAAAACATCTAGTCGGCGGATCTGAATGCAGCTCTCGAGGATGCACAGAATGACCAAACCTACAGCCCGGGTCTAAATCCATGTAGCGTTTTTTCTTTTGCGCTATCCGAAATCGCTTATGTACAATCAAATGCTAATATACACAACTTTTCTTCTGATCAACATCAAAATGCAATTCAAGAAGACCAGTTTGTAGAAATATGTGTAAATATAATCAACACTTTTATAGAATGGGTGCAAAAGAAGGAAACATGAGACAGACAGAACTTGTGGAAACCTGGTAAATTAAGTCAAAATGACGTAACAGTCAAAATAAGGTACTTCTTTAAAAATCTTTTTAAAAATTATTTGAGTTACAATTTTCATATTGGTACCAGAAAAAACTTACATCTTTTGTCTAACCATGAACTAAATTTATTTCCAATAACAGAACATTATGAATTGATGAAAAATACCCACAAACTGTATTCTTTCTTTTTGGACACCCTGTAAACCTATATGAAGTATGAAAACTGTAGGATAATTACTTTGCCAGACATTGCGAAACTTGCCAGATTTTACCAGACATTCAGTCTGGTACTTATGGGGCTTATACAGTCATATAGAAATGTAAAGTTTTCCAAACTGATATTGACTCAATTAACAGTTTCATTTAATTTAAAACACTTACTGCAATTACCTGAATGTGGAGTGTAGATCTATATGGCAATGTTTCAAATATGTTCAGTCCTTCATCGTCCATGTGTGACCATCAATCAAACTAGACACTATCAGTGATTGGAAACTCCTCAGTTGGAAAGCTCTACAACAATATAAACAAAGTGTTAGGTCGGTATATTTCATGTCAACAAGCCATCTCCCTGAATATGAAGTGTATCACTCCGCATCAGGTTCACAGACCTGTTGACATGAAAACCGACCTAACACATTTTTATTAACATTTACTTATTTAGGTACATTTTATATATTTATATGTATGTTGCATTAACGCTTATTGTGTTTATTGAGTTAACGCTTATTGTCTTTACGCTTAGTGTTTATTGAGTTTACGCTTATTGTGTTTATTGAGTTTACGCTTATTGTGTTTATTAAGTTAATGCTTATTGTGTTTATTGTCACATCAGTTCTGCTGTGTTTGATTCTGTGGCCTTTTGTATGTTTATTTCTTGTTGTAGTTCATCGCGGGTATGAGAAAGAGAAGAGAAGCCAGAAATTCTCGAGCCTCTAGCAAGGAAATTTCTGGTACCATTTTTATTTTGTCTTTGGTATGACAACGTCTAGCATGAAACCGGACACTTTCTACACTCGGTGTAGACAAGCTAGCACTTAGCAATCAAAAGGCACATGTTTAGAAATGAAGACTTAGTAAAGGAGCAAACAGCATATCAGCCACAGACCATTGGGTGTCTTTTCAAGATGATTAGAGAGTACCAGTTATGAAGTAATTGGAACCAATCAAGTAAATACTAATTTAATGCTCTCAGTGTTAATTTTTGAACAGTAATTAGACATTCGAATAATGATCTTTGAGCTGAATTAGATAAACATGCATAGACTATTTCAGTAGTAAGTATGTTCATGATTACAACAAAGTATGAAAATGCAAAAAAAAATATCCTAACAGAGGCATGAGGGTTGACAATTTCTCTGCCTTTAGACCTTGTACAAAGGAGCAATGATCATATGACCCTAAGTCCACCTCAATAGCTAAATGCCTACATTAACTAAACCTTATGACCCTAAACCTGTATTATTTAAAACAAGAAAATATACAGTTGAAGAGAAATTGACACACTATATGCAGAAAAATATGCTGAAGTATTGAGGTGGGACATTGAAAAAATAAGTTGAAAGCTTTTGCATTGAACATGACCTTATTTAAATGAAATAAATGGAAGGTTAAATTATGATCCTCACAAGCTCTTAATGCGTCACTCCTTATGGATAATGGAACCATTACATGATCCCTATACACAATTACAGTTGCCTATAATTTAGTTATAACTACACTTGAAGGGGTTGGGAGGGGGGTATGTTGAGCATAGCTATATCATAATCCTAACATGATTAATTAACCAATTTGTGAATGGTTAATTTCATTTACTTATCACCTAAACCTACAAGCTATGCACATAAAGCCTAATTATTACCACTGTATCTCATCAACATTGACCAAAAGTCCATAGACTATTGATTCAAAGGATTTAAATAACCAATGCTCAAGAGCTAAAATACAGTGTCAAACTGAAGATAAAAAGGTTGACAGCTGCTGAGCTCCAGATCATAACGCCCCTTATGCAAGGTGGTATGTTGATTAAAAGTATTTTGAATAATTTTAAAATAATAAAAATTGGTTTAACATAGATCCTTACCCTAAACCTTAATATAAAATCCAACATAAGTGTCAAAGAAAACATTCCACTAAACATACCACCACTAATTGAATAGTTAAATAAACCCTATTATGAAACTTCCAGTAAAAATAGGTTCTGAAAGTTCCATAAACCTACCTTACATTATTTTATCCTAAGAAGCGAGGTATTTATTTTTACAACAATTATTTGAAACAAGATTGATATCTGAAACCTCATTCACATGTCCAATGCCTTTATTTCTCTTTTTAAATGTAACATGAAACTTGAGACAGGGTCAGGTCTTACTGTTGCCATATGATCATGTCCAGAATACGGGACTTGGGTCTATGATTGTTTCTTTGGCTTATGTGTGGGTGTTGCTTAGGATAGTTGCGTTGTGGTTTTTCTGATTTAATGTAGTAGCGAACCTAACTTTGTCCTAACTTTGTCCTAACTTTATCCTAACTTCATGAAATAAATAAAAAAGAACCACATTTAAAATGTAAAACGCATTTTGAAACCATGAACATAGCTACAGAGAAATAAATTTCAACATACATGTACTAAAATAGAATTTTCAAGAATTCCAGTAGTAATTTACCTTTGGTGTCCAATTTCAAACTTTTGACACACCTATAAGAAATAAGAAAGAGAAGTAGAAAGACTAGTGTGTGTGTCCTGCAGTGGATGCACACATGGTAGAGGGTGGGGGAAGTTGAGACGTCTCTCACATTGGATGTAGCACTCCGGATGTGTCTACAAAGGGCCTGTCGCATTTTAGATGCTTTAAGAGAGGGGTGTACATTTTAGATGCATTAAGAGAAATGGCGTTGCATTTTAGATGCATTAAGAGAGGGGGGGGTCGCATTTTAGATGCATTAAGAGAAATGGCGATGCATTTTAGATGCATTAAGAGAAATGGCGATGCATTTTAGATGCATTAAGAGAAATGGCGATGCATTTTAGATGCATTAAGAGAGGGAGTGTAGCATTTTAGATGCCTACTACGCGTTGTTGCACACATGTTGTACACATGTGTCTACATGTCTCTTATAAGAGGTATAGCATACATGTGTACCGAGTGTGTAGCAGACTGCAAGGTATGTAGCCCACAGGATATGCACAGGACTTATTTTTCACTCTGGCCTAGCACGCACCACCTACAACCTGCATCTTCAACAAGGAACAAAGCAAACAGGCAGTGTCTACACAATGAATCTCATACAGGGGATTGACATTCAGAATATAGACACAAATCCCACGGACTTCATCCCTTGTGAAGAATACATACTGTAGTATCCTCTTGCATTCTAAGTCAGAGTAAACATTCAGTCTGTTCACACCTTGTGTGCTACATTAAATAATCTTACCTAGAATCGACCCTGTAGTGACAAGTTCTTGCTGAATATCCAACACAAAATCTCAGTGAGGCCCATGACTGGCAACAAACCCAATGTTTAATGATGTAGCACCAATGACCTTTGACAGCATGGCATCGCCTGTGGCGCTGACCTAAGTAGAACTGTTTAGATGGATCAATCTCTGGTAATGTATCATCTTAGGCCTACAAAAAACAACTTCAAACATTTCAAGGATGCCAAATTTAACCCTTCACTTATTACAAGAGATAGAGCCCCTAGGTCGCTCACATGTGTAAATGCACATTTGGTAACCTTAGAAATCATTTACACAAGTGAGACTAGATGATGTTACATACCAAATATGTCCCAATCTATAGATATGGGGGCATAAAAACCATGTTGTTTTTCATCTGGTCAGTATACATATTTGAAACATTTCTTGTAAACATAGATATATTTCACAAGTGCCCAAAGGATCATTAGGCTTAATTAAAATTAAGTTTGTTTGCCCTTTACCGACCGACCCAAAAAAATTCCGCTGACTCAAAAAAAAATTATTTGAGAAATCCTTGCGGTTTTATTTTTTTCATTTGAACGTCAATCATACGCGCCGCGTATTTTGAAGTGCAAATATGCATATGAAGAAATGGTACTTAAATAATAGTTATATAAATCTAAATCTGTCATTCCATAGAAAATGCTGGTGCAATAATTTCAAGTAAACTACGCTAAAAATAGAAATATTGCAATTTTTGTTGATACGTAATTTATACGTGTCCGATTATAGATTCTGGGTAAGTTTTCATTGCACCTGCAACCTATTCCTATATTTAGGCGTGCCGCCGGTCTCATAGACGTCTTTTATCGGCAAACATTAAACGTTTTTGTGAGCTACTTCAAACGACTTCTAATGCGGCATGTCGCTTGTGAATTTACTTTGAGTAGATTGGTACCTAAAAATTCTGTTCTGAAGAGAAATTAAAAACCACAGACACACAATTTCAGTCTTCAGGCCAAAAACCTAAATAAAATGTTTTTCAGCCCTTGAAATTCAGGGTAGGTAAAGGGCAAACCAGGTATTTTTTTAATTCAGGCCTTACCATATTCATTGAGAACAGATGATTTGCTTCCAAATAAGTCAAGTAAATTTAAAACACTTACTGCACTAACCTGAATGTTGAGTTAAGATCTACAATGCAATGTTAAGTCCTTCATCGTCCATGTGTGACCATCAATCAAACTAGACACCATCAGTGATTGGAAATTCCTCCATTGGAAAGCTCTACAACAATATAAACAAAGTGTTAGGTCGGTATATTTCATGTCAACAAGCCATCTCCCTGAATATGAAGTGTATCACTCCGCATCAGGTTCACAGACCTGTTGACATGAAAACCGACCGAACACATTTTTATTAATATTTACTTATTTAGGTACATTTTATATATTTATATGTATGTTGCGTTAACGCTTATTGTGTTTATTGAGTTAACGCTTATTGTGTTTACGCTTAGTGTTTATTGAGTTTACGCTTATTGAGTTTACGCTTATTGTGTTTATTCAGTTAACGCTTATTGCGTTTATTCAGTTAACGCTTATTGTGTTTATTGTCACATCAGTTCTGCTGTGTTTGATTCTGTGGCCTTTTGTATGTTTATTTCTTGTTGTAGTTCATCGCGGGTATGAGAAAGAGAAGAGAAGCCAGAAATTCTCGAGCCTCTAGCAAGGGAATTTCTGGTACCATTTTTATTTTGTCTTTGGTATGACAACGCCTAGCATGAAACCGGACACTTTCTACACTTGGTGTAGACAAGCTAGCACTTAGCAATCAAAAGGCACATGTTTAGAAATGAAGACTTAGTAAAGGAGCAAACAGCATATCAGCCACAGACCATTGGGTGTCTTTTCAAGATGATTAGAGAGTACCAGTTAAGAAGTAATTGGAACCAATCAAGTAAATACTAATTTAATGCTCTCAGTGTTAATTTTTGAACAGTAATTAGACATTCGAATAATGATCTTTGAGCTGAATTAGATAAACATGCATAGACTATTTCAGTAGTAAGTATGTTCATGATTACAACAAAGTATGAAAATGCAAAAAAAAATATCCTAACAGAGGCATGAGGGTTGACAATTTCTCTGCCTTTAGACCTTGTACAAAGGAGCAATGATCATATGACCCTAAGTCCACCTCAATAGCTAAATGCCTACATTAACTAAACCTTATGACCCTAAACCTGTATTATTTAAAACAAGAAAATATACAGTTGAAGAGAAATTGACACACTATATGCAGAAAAATATGCTGAAGTATTGAGGTGGGACATTGAAAAAATAAGTTGAAAGCTTTTGCATTGAACATGACCTTATTTAAATGAAATAAATGGAAGGTTAAATTATGATCCTCACAAGCTCTTAATGCGTCACTCCTTATGGATAATGGAACCATTACATGATCCCTATACACAATTACAGTTGCCTATAATTTAGTTATAACTACACTTGAAGGGGTTGGGAGGGGGATATGTTGAGCATAGCTATATCATAATCCTAACATGATTAATTAACCAATTTGTGAATGGTTAATTTCATTTACTTATCACCTAAACCTACAAGCTATGCACATAAAACCTAATTATTACCACTGTATCTCATCAACATTGACCAAAAGTCCATAGACTATTGATTCAAAGGATTTAAATAACCAATGCTCAAGAGCTAAAATACAGTGTCAAACTGAAGATAAAAAGGTTGACAGCTGCTGAGCTCCAGATCATAACGCCCCTTATGCAAGGTGGTATGTTGATTAAAAAGTATTTTGAATAATTTTAAAATAATAAAAATTTGTTAAACATAGATCCTTACCCTAAACCTTAATATAAAATCCAACATAAGTGTCAAAGAAAACATTCCACTAAACATACCACCACTAATTGAATAGTTAAATAAACCCTATTATGAAACTTCCAGTAAAAATAGGTTCTGAAAGTTCCATAAACCTACCTTACATTATTTTATCCTAAGAAGCGAGGTATTTATTTTTACAACAATTATTTGAAACAAGATTGATATCTGAAACCTCATTCACATGTCCAATGCCTTTATTTCTCTTTTTAAATGTAACATGAAACTTGAGACAGGGTCAGGTCTTACTGTTGCCATATGATCATGTCCAGAATACGGGACTTGGGTCTATGATTGTTTCTTTGGCGTATGTGTGGGTGTTGCTTAGGATAGTTGCGTTGTGGTTTTTCTGATTTAATGTAGTAGCGAACCTAACTTTGTCCTAACTTTGTCCTAACTTTATCCTAACTTCATGAAATAAATAAAAAAGAACCACATTTAAAATGTAAAACGCATTTTGAAACCATGAACATAGCTACAGAGAAATAAATTTCAACATACATGTACTAAAATAGAATTTTCAAGAATTCCAGTAGTAATTTACCTTTGGTGTCCAATTTCAAACTTTTGACACACCTATAAGAAATAAGAAAGAGAAGTAGAAAGACTAGTGTGTGTGTCCTGCAGTGGATGCACACATGGTAGAGGGTGGGGGAAGTTGAGACGTCTCTCACATTGGATGTAGCACTCCGGATGTGTCTACAAAGGGCCTGTCGCATTTTAGATGCTTTAAGAGAGGGGTGTACATTTTAGATGCTTTAAGAGAGGGGTGTACATTTTAGATGCATTAAGAGAAATGGCGTTGCATTTTAGATGCATGGGGTGTTGCATTTTAGATGCATTAAGAGAAATGGCGATGCATTTTAGATGCATTAAGAGAAATGGCGATGCATTTTAGATGCATTAAGAGAAATGGCGATGCATTTTAGATGCATTAAGAGAGGGAGTGTAGCATTTTAGATGCCTACTACGCGTTGTTGCACACATGTTGTACACATGTGTCTACATGTCTCTTATAAGAGGTATAGCATACATGTGTACAGAGTGTGTAGCAGACTGCAAGGTATGTAGCCCACAGGATATGCACAGGACTTATTTTTCACTCTGGCCTAGCACACACCACCTACAACCTGCATCTTCAACAAGGAACAAAGCAAACAGGCAGTGTCTACACAATGAATCTCATACAGGGGATTGACATTCAGAATATAGACACAAATCCCACGGACTTCATCCCTTGTGAAGAATACATACTGTAGTATCCTCTTGCATTCTAAGTCAGAGTAAACATTCAGTCTGTTCACACCTTGTGTGCTACATTAAATAATCTTACCTAGAATCGACCCTGTAGTGACAAGTTCTTGCTGAATATCCAACACAAAATCTCAGTGAGGCCCATGACTGGCAACAAACCCAATGTTTAATGATGTAGCACCAATGACCTTTGACAGCATGGCATCGCCTGTGGCGCTGACCTAAGTAGAACTGTTTAGATGGATCAATCTCTGGTAATGTATCATCTTAGGCCTACAAAAAACAACTTCAAACATTTCAAGGATGCCAAATTTAACCCTTCACTTATTACAAGAGATAGAGCCCCTAGGTCGCTCACATGTGTAAATGCACATTTGGTAACCTTAGAAATCATTTACACAAGTGAGACTAGATGATGTTACATACCAAATATGTCCCAATCTATAGATTTGGGGGCATAAAAACCATGTTGTTTTTCATCTGGTCAGTATACATATTTGAAACATTTCTTGTAAACATAGATATATTTCACAAGTGCCCAAAGGATCATTAGGCTTAATTAAAATTAAGTTTGTTTGCCCTTTACCGACCGACCCAAAAAAATTCCGCTGACTCAAAAAAAAATTATTTGAGAAATCCTTGCGGTTTTATTTTTTTCATTTGAACGTCAATCATACGCGCCGCGTATTTTGAAGTGCAAATATGCATATGAAGAAATGGTACTTAAATAATAGTTATATAAATCTAAATCTGTCATTCCATAGAAAATGCTGGTGCAATAATTTCAAGTAAACTACGCTAAAAATAGAAATATTGCAATTTTTGTTGATACGTAATTTATACGTGTCCGATTATAGATTCTGGGTAAGTTTTCATTGCACCTGCAACCTATTCCTATATTTAGGCGTGCCGCCGGTCTCATAGACGTCTTTTATCGGCAAACATTAAACGTTTTTGTGAGCTACTTCAAACGACTTCTAATGCGGCATGTCGCTTGTGAATTTACTTTGAGTAGATTGGTACCTAAAAATTCTGTTCTGAAGAGAAATTAAAAACCACAGACACACAATTTCAGTCTTCAGGCCAAAAACCTAAATAAAATGTTTTTCAGCCCTTGAAATTCAGGGTAGGTAAAGGGCAAACCAGGTATTTTTTTAATTCAGGCCTTACCATATTCATTGAGAACAGATGATTTGCTTCCAAATAAGTCAAGTAAATTTAAAACACTTACTGCACTAACCTGAATGTTGAGTTAAGATCTACAATGCAATGTTAAGTCCTTCATCGTCCATGTGTGACCATCAATCAAACTAGACACCATCAGTGATTGGAAATTCCTCCATTGGAAAGCTCTACAACAATATAAACAAAGTGTTAGGTCGGTATATTTCATGTCAACAAGCCATCTCCCTGAATATGAAGTGTATCACTCCGCATCAGGTTCACAGACCTGTTGACATGAAAACCGACCGAACACATTTTTATTAATATTTACTTATTTAGGTACATTTTATATATTTATATGTATGTTGCGTTAACGCTTATTGTGTTTATTGAGTTAACGCTTATTGTGTTTACGCTTAGTGTTTATTGAGTTTACGCTTATTGAGTTTACGCTTATTGTGTTTATTCAGTTAACGCTTATTGCGTTTATTCAGTTAACGCTTATTGTGTTTATTGTCACATCAGTTCTGCTGTGTTTGATTCTGTGGCCTTTTGTATGTTTATTTCTTGTTGTAGTTCATCGCGGGTATGAGAAAGAGAAGAGAAGCCAGAAATTCTCGAGCCTCTAGCAAGGGAATTTCTGGTACCATTTTTATTTTGTCTTTGGTATGACAACGCCTAGCATGAAACCGGACACTTTCTACACTTGGTGTAGACAAGCTAGCACTTAGCAATCAAAAGGCACATGTTTAGAAATGAAGACTTAGTAAAGGGGCAAACAGCATATCAGCCACAGACCATTGGGTGTCTTTTCAAGATGATTAGAGAGTACCAGTTAAGAAGTAATTGGAACCAATCAAGTAAATACTAATTTAATGCTCTCAGTGTTAATTTTTGAACAGTAATTAGACATTCGAATAATGATCTTTGAGCTGAATTAGATAAACATGCATAGACTATTTCAGTAGTAAGTATGTTCATGATTACAACAAAGTATGAAAATGCAAAAAAAAATATCCTAACAGAGGCATGAGGGTTGACAATTTCTCTGCCTTTAGACCTTGTACAAAGGAGCAATGATCATATGACCCTAAGTCCACCTCAATAGCTAAATGCCTACATTAACTAAACCTTATGACCCTAAACCTGTATTATTTAAAACAAGAAAATATACAGTTGAAGAGAAATTGACACACTATATGCAGAAAAATATGCTGAAGTATTGAGGTGGGACATTAAAAAAATAAGTTGAAAGCTTTTGCATTGAACATGACCTTATTTAAATGAAATAAATGGAAGGTTAAATTATGATCCTCACAAGCTCTTAATGCGTCACTCCTTATGGATAATGGAACCATTACATGATCCCTATACACAATTACAGTTGCCTATAATTTAGTTATAACTACACTTGAAGGGGTTGGGAGGGGGATATGTTGAGCATAGCTATATCATAATCCTAACATGATTAATTAACCAATTTGTGAATGGTTAATTTCATTTACTTATCACCTAAACCTACAAGCTATGCACATAAAACCTAATTATTACCACTGTATCTCATCAACATTGACCAAAAGTCCATAGACTATTGATTCAAAGGATTTAAATAACCAATGCTCAAGAGCTAAAATACAGTGTCAAACTGAAGATAAAAAGGTTGACAGCTGCTGAGCTCCAGATCATAACGCCCCTTATGCAAGGTGGTATGTTGATTAAAAAGTATTTTGAATAATTTTAAAATAATAAAAATTTGTTAAACATAGATCCTTACCCTAAACCTTAATATAAAATCCAACATAAGTGTCAAAGAAAACATTCCACTAAACATACCACCACTAATTGAATAGTTAAATAAACCCTATTATGAAACTTCCAGTAAAAATAGGTTCTGAAAGTTCCATAAACCTACCTTACATTATTTTATCCTAAGAAGCGAGGTATTTATTTTTACACCAATTATTTGAAACAAGATTGATATCTGAAACCTCATTCACATGTCCAATGCCTTTATTTCTCTTTTTAAATGTAACATGAAACTTGAGACAGGGTCAGGTCTTACTGTTGCCATATGATCATGTCCAGAATACGGGACTTGGGTCTATGATTGTTTCTTTGGCTTATGTGTGGGTGTTGCTTAGGATAGTTGCGTTGTGGTTTTTCTGATTTAATGTAGTAGCGAACCTAACTTTGTCCTAACTTTGTCCTAACTTTATCCTAACTTCATGAAATAAATAAAAAAGAACCACATTTAAAATGTAAAACGCATTTTGAAACCATGAACATAGCTACAGAGAAATAAATTTCAACATACATGTACTAAAATAGAATTTTCAAGAATTCCAGTAGTAATTTACCTTTGGTGTCCAATTTCAAACTTTTGACACACCTATAAGAAATAAGAAAGAGAAGTAGAAAGACTAGTGTGTGTGTCCTGCAGTGGATGCACACATGGTAGAGGGTGGGGGAAGTTGAGACGTCTCTCACATTGGATGTAGCACTCCGGATGTGTCTACAAAGGGCCTGTCGCATTTTAGATGCTTTAAGAGAGGGGTGTACATTTTAGATGCATTAAGAGAAATGGCGTTGCATTTTAGATGCATTAAGAGAGGGGGGGGGTCGCATTTTAGATGCATTAAGAGAAATGGCGATGCATTTTAGATGCATTAAGAGAAATGGCGATGCATTTTAGATGCATTAAGAGAAATGGCGATGCATTTTAGATGCATTAAGAGAGGGAGTGTAGCATTTTAGATGCCTACTACGCGTTGTTGCACACATGTTGTACACATGTGTCTACATGTCTCTTATAAGAGGTATAGCATACATGTGTACCGAGTGTGTAGCAGACTGCAAGGTATGTAGCCCACAGGATATGCACAGGACTTATTTTTCACTCTGGCCTAGCACGCACCACCTACAACCTGCATCTTCAACAAGGAACAAAGCAAACAGGCAGTGTCTACACAATGAATCTCATACAGGGGATTGACATTCAGAATATAGACACAAATCCCACGGACTTCATCCCTTGTGAAGAATACATACTGTAGTATCCTCTTGCATTCTAAGTCAGAGTAAACATTCAGTCTGTTCACACCTTGTGTGCTACATTAAATAATCTTACCTAGAATCGACCCTGTAGTGACAAGTTCTTGCTGAATATCCAACACAAAATCTCAGTGAGGCCCAGGACTGGCAACAAACCCAATGTTTAATGATGTAGCACCAATGACCTTTGACAGCATGGCATCGCCTGTGGCGCTGACCTAAGTAGAACTGTTTAGATGGATCAATCTCTGGTAATGTATCATCTTAGGCCTACAAAAAACAACTTCAAACATTTCAAGGATGCCAAATTTAACCCTTCACTTATTACAAGAGATAGAGCCCCTAGGTCGCTCACATGTGTAAATGCACATTTGGTAACCTTAGAAATCATTTACACAAGTGAGACTAGATGATGTTACATACCAAATATGTCCCACTCTATAGATTTGGGGGCATAAAAACCATGTTGTTTTTCATCTGGTCAGTATACATATTTGAAACATTTCTTGTAAACATAGATATATTTCACAAGTGCCCAAAGGATCATTAGGCTTAATTAAAATTAAGTTTGTTTGCCCTTTACCGACCGACCCAAAAAAATTCCGCTGACTCAAAAAAAAATTATTTGAGAAATCCTTGCGGTTTTATTTTTTTCATTTGAACGTCAATCATACGCGCCGCGTATTTTGAAGTGCAAATATGCATATGAAGAAATGGTACTTAAATAATAGTTATATAAATCTAAATCTGTCATTCCATAGAAAATGCTGGTGCAATAATTTCAAGTAAACTACGCTAAAAATAGAAATATTGCAATTTTTGTTGATACGTAATTTATACGTGTCCGATTATAGATTCTGGGTAAGTTTTCATTGCACCTGCAACCTATTCCTATATTTAGGCGTGCCGCCGGTCTCATAGACGTCTTTTATCGGCAAACATTAAACGTTTTTGTGAGCTACTTCAAACGACTTCTAATGCGGCATGTCGCTTGTGAATTTACTTTGAGTAGATTGGTACCTAAAAATTCTGTTCTGAAGAGAAATTAAAAACCACAGACACACAATTTCAGTCTTCAGGCCAAAAACCTAAATAAAATGTTTTTCAGCCCTTGAAATTCAGGGTAGGTAAAGGGCAAACCAGGTATTTTTTTAATTCAGGCCTTACCATATTCATTGAGAACAGATGATTTGCTACCAAATAAGTCAAGTAAATTTAAAACACTTACTGCACTAACCTGAATGTTGAGTTAAGATCTACAATGCAATGTTAAGTCCTTCATCGTCCATGTGTGACCATCAATCAAACTAGACACCATCAGTGATTGGAAATTCCTCCATTGGAAAGCTCTACAACAATATAAACAAAGTGTTAGGTCGGTATATTTCATGTCAACAAGCCATCTCCCTGAATATGAAGTGTATCACCCCGCATCAGGTTCACAGACCTGTTGACATGAAAACCGACCGAACACATTTTTATTAATATTTACTTATTTAGGTACATTTTATATATTTATATGTATGTTGCGTTAACGCTTATTGTGTTTATTGAGTTAACGCTTATTGTGTTTACGCTTAGTGTTTATTGAGTTTACGCTTATTGAGTTTACGCTTATTGTGTTTATTCAGTTAACGCTTATTGCGTTTATTCAGTTAACGCTTATTGAGTTTATTGTCACATCAGTTCTGCTGTGTTTGATTCTGTGGCCTTTTGTATGTTTATTTCTTGTTGTAGTTCATCGCGGGTATGAGAAAGAGAAGAGAAGCCAGAAATTCTCGAGCCTCTAGCAAGGGAATTTCTGGTACCATTTTTATTTTGTCTTTGGTATGACAACGCCTAGCATGAAACCGGACACTTTCTACACTTGGTGTAGACAAGCTAGCACTTAGCAATCAAAAGGCACATGTTTAGAAATGAAGACTTAGTAAAGGGGCAAACAGCATATCAGCCACAGACCATTGGGTGTCTTTTCAAGATGATTAGAGAGTACCAGTTAAGAAGTAATTGGAACCAATCAAGTAAATACTAATTTAATGCTCTCAGTGTTAATTTTTGAACAGTAATTAGACATTCGAATAATGATCTTTGAGCTGAATTAGATAAACATGCATAGACTATTTCAGTAGTAAGTATGTTCATGATTACAACAAAGTATGAAAATGCAAAAAAAAATATCCTAACAGAGGCATGAGGGTTGACAATTTCTCTGCCTTTAGACCTTGTACAAAGGAGCAATGATCATATGACCCTGAGTCCACCTCAATAGCTAAATGCCTACATTAACTAAACCTTATGACCCTAAACCTGTATTATTTAAAACAAGAAAATATACAGTTGAAGAGAAATTGACACACTATATGCAGAAAAATATGCTGAAGTATTGAGGTGGGACATTGAAAAAATAAGTTGAAAGCTTTTGCATTGAACATGACCTTATTTAAATGAAATAAATGGAAGGTTAAATTATGATCCTCACAAGCTCTTAATGCGTCACTCCTTATGGATAATGGAACCATTACATGATCCCTATACACAATTACAGTTGCCTATAATTTAGTTATAACTACACTTGAAGGGGTTGGGAGGGGGGTATGTTGAGCATAGCTATATCATAATCCTAACATGATTAATTAACCAATTTGTGAATGGTTAATTTCATTTACTTATCACCTAAACCTACAAGCTATGCACATAAAGCCTAATTATTACCACTGTATCTCATCAACATTGACCAAAAGTCCATAGACTATTGATTCAAAGGATTTAAATAACCAATGCTCAAGAGCTAAAATACAGTGTCAAACTGAAGATAAAAAGGTTGACAGCTGCTGAGCTCCAGATCATAACGCCCCTTATGCAAGGTGGTATGTTGATTAAAAGTATTTTGAATAATTTTAAAATAATAAAAATTTGTTTAACATAGATCCTTACCCTAAACCTTAATATAAAATCCAACATAAGTGTCAAAGAAAACATTCCACTAAACATACCACCACTAATTGAATAGTTAAATAAACCCTATTATGAAACTTCCAGTAAAAATAGGTTCTGAAAGTTCCATAAACCTACCTTACATTATTTTATCCTAAGAAGCGAGGTTTTTATTTTTACAACAATTATTTGAAACAAGATTGATATCTGAAACCTCATTCACATGTCCAATGCCTTTATTTCTCTTTTTAAATGTAACATGAAACTTGAGACAGGGTCAGGTCTTACTGTTGCCATATGATCATGTCCAGAATACGGGACTTGGGTCTATGATTGTTTCTTTGGCTTATGTGTGGGTGTTGCTTAGGATAGTTGCGTTGTGGTTTTTCTGATTTAATGTAGTAGCGAACCTAACTTTGTCCTAACTTTGTCCTAACTTTATCCTAACTTCATGAAATAAATAAAAAAGAACCACATTTAAAATGTAAAACGCATTTTGAAACCATGAACATAGCTACAGAGAAATAAATTTCAACATACATGTACTAAAATAGAATTTTCAAGAATTCCAGTAGTAATTTACCTTTGGTGTCCAATTTCAAACTTTTGACACACCTATAAGAAATAAGAAAGAGAAGTAGAAAGACTAGTGTGTGTGTCCTGCAGTGGATGCACACATGGTAGAGGGTGGGGGAAGTTGAGACGTCTCTCACATTGGATGTAGCACTCCGGATGTGTCTACAAAGGGCCTGTCGCATTTTAGATGCTTTAAGAGAGGGGTGTACATTTTAGATGCATTAAGAGAAATGGCGATGCATTTTAGATGCATTAAGAGAGGGGGGGTGTTGCATTTTAGATGCATTAAGAGAAATGGCGATGCATTTTAGATGCATTAAGAGAAATGGCGATGCATTTTAGATGCATTAAGAAATGGAGTGTAGCATTTTAGATGCCTACTACGCGTTGTTGCACACATGTTGTACACATGTGTCTACATGTCTCTTATAAGAGGTATAGCATACATGTGTACCGAGTGTGTAGCAGACTGCAAGGTATGTAGCCCACAGGATATGCACAGGACTTATTTTTCACTCTGGCCTAGCACGCACCACCTACAACCTGCATCTTCAACAAGGAACAAAGCAAACAGGCAGTGTCTACACAATGAATCTCATACAGGGGATTAACATTCAGAATATAGACACAAATCCCACGGACTTCATCCCTTGTGAAGAATACATACTGTAGTATCCTCTCGCATTCTAAGTCAGAGTAAACATTCAGTCTGTTCACACCTTGTGTGCTACATTAAATAATCTTACCTAGTATTGGCCCTCTGTAGTGACATGTTTTTGCTGAAGATCCAACACAACATCTCAGTGAGGCCCATCACTGGCAAAAAACCCAATGTTTAATGATGTAGCACCAATGACCTTTGACAGCATGGCATCACCTGTGGCGCTGACCTAAGTAGAACTGTTTAGATGGATCAATCTCTGGTAATGTATCATCTTAGGCCTACAAAAAGCAAAAGCAAACATTTCAAGGATGCCAAATTTAACCCTTCACTTATTACATGAGATAGAGCCCCTAGGTCGCTCACATGTGTAAATGCACATTTGGTAACCTTAGAAATCATTTACACAAGTGAGACTAGATGATGTTACATACCAAATATGTCCCAATCAATCGATTTGGCAGGGCTCGACACTAACGATGGTCCGTTAGCCTGAGGCTACCTATTTTCTCAAAGGACTACCTAGGTATCAAAGCTGGGTATCCAGTTGGGCTATCTCAAAATTGACCCATCGTTTGTGTCAACCTCTTTGTTTTGACCAATTAACGTAAATTGAATAATTAAAACAGCCGTTTGCGAATGTAAACGAAACCGGAATTTGCGTCTTTCCTCTTATTAAATATGCGTTGAGTCGGTAATGATCATAGCAGACATCGCCAAATTTACATGGACCATCGGTCTTCTTGGCATATTTGGTGGAAGGTCCGACAGAATGTAGGGCTGCGACGGTCCTTCTGTCCGACGCATTTTTGCTTAAGTTTTGCCAAAAATCAGCAAAGAAGTATGTGAAGAACTTCCGGAAGTTTACAATAGAAACAATTAGTTTGCGTGTGCGCATCAATGCACGCCTATTTTTAGAAACGTGTTTATTATAACAGCGACTACGTTTGGTTCAGCGCGTCCACATGGTTTAGTTAAAGTCAACTGCGCACATGTTGCATGTAAACAAGACAGCGAATTCGTCAGGGATGATTGGTTTAATATTTTCGATCGGAACGATTTGTTTTATGTATTTTGGCAATATTTTACTGATATCCATTGATTCCCGCTTGATTTTAGCCTGAATATTGAGTAATTTAATGCTTTTTATGATTACCGGTAAGCATTCGTCTCCAACTATTTTCGTACCGATGTAAAAAAAATATGTAGACATCATTTCAAACATTCCTATTTTGACCAATCTTATTAGTTTTAATTTTGAAGATAAGAAAATCACATCCTTCTTGACACCATACCGTAATTTGACAGGTGTGTAGGACATTTTAATCATGTACCGAAAGCCCCTTTGTGGCAAAGGGTAGCAAACCATACACTGTCTGTTAATACGGGTGGGGGTTTGTATTTTAGTATAATTAAAAGACATTGAATAAATGAGTTGACAAAAATGTTTTATGTACTAACATGAGGACTACCTATATTTTTCAAGGACTACCTCATTTTCTATTTCCTTAAAAAGTTAGTGTCAAGCCCTGTATGGGGGCATAAAAACCATGTTTTTTCTCATCTGGTCAGTATACATATTTGAAACATTTCTTGTAAACATAGATATATTTCACAAGTGCCCAGAGGCTCATTAGGCTTCATTAAAATTAAGTTTGTCTGCCCTTCACCGACCCGAAAAAATCCTGCTGACTCAAAAAAAAAACAAGAGCTCCGCAGTCGGAGACATATGCCCCCCAAACAGGGCCTTGACACAGAAATTTCGTGCCACATTTCAATAGGGGTCATCTATTGTCAAAGGCAAATGTATCAGTGAAGTATCAGGCCCATCTGTCAATCCGTTGATGAGTTATCGATCGGAAACTAATTTTCACATTCAATGTCGCAGTGACCTTTGACCTAGTGACCCCAGTTTCAATAGGGTTCACCTAGTGTCCAAGGCCAATGCACCTGCGAAGTATCAGGCCCGTCTGTAAATTCGTTGATGAGTTATCGATCGGAAACGGTCTTCAAACTCAATGCCACAGTGACCTTGACCTTTGACCTAGTGACCCCAGTTTCAATGGGGGTCATCTACTGTCCAAGGCGACTGTACCTGTGAAGTATCAGGCCTATTGGTAAATCCATTGAAGAGTTATCGATCGGAAACGGTTTTCACACTTAATGCCACAGTGACCTTGACGTTTGACCTAGTGACCCCAGTTTCAATAGGGGTCACCTAGTGTCAAAGGCCAATGCACCTGCGTAGTATCAGGCTCGTCGGTAAATCAGTTGACGAGTTATCGATTGGAAACGGTTTTCACACTAAATGCCAGTGACCTTGACCTTTGACCTAGTGACCCCAGTTTCAATAGGGGTCACCTAGTGTCCAAGCCCAATGCACCTGTGAAGTATCAGGCCCATCGGTCAATCCATTGACGAGTTATCGATCGGAAACGGTTTTCACACTTAAATGCCACAGTGACCTTGACCTTTGACCTAGTCACCCAAGTTTTAATAGGGGTCATCTACTGTCCAAGGCAAATGCACATGTGAAGTATCAGGCCTATCGGTCAATCCGTTGACGAGTTATCGATTGGAAACTAACTGGTCTACTGACAGACAGACAGACATTCACAATTTCACACTTAATGCCACAGTGACCTTGATCTTTGACCAAGTGACCCCAGTTTCAATACGGTTCATCTACTGTCCAAGGCGAATGCACCTGTGAAGTATCAGGCCTATCGGTCAATCCGTTGACGAGTTATCGATCGGAAACTAACTGGTCTACCGACAGACAGGCTAGCAAAAAAATATACCCCCTCTTCTTCGAAATTATTTGGGAAATCCTTGTGGTTTTAATTTTTTTCATTCGAACGTCAATCGAACGTGCCACGTATTTTGAAGTGCAAATATAAATATGAAGAAAAGCTACTTACATAATAATTATATAAATCTAAATCTGTTATTCCATAGAAAATGCTGGTGCAATAATTTCAAGTAAACTACGCATAAAATAGAAATGCTGCAAATTTTTGTTGATACGTAATTTATGCGTGTCCGATTATAGATTCTTGGTAAGTTTTCATTGCACCTGCAACCTATTCCTATACACTCAACCGCTTTAAAAACGCACCACATATGAAATATCGGTTTTAGTGACGAAAACGTCAATTTATGGTTATTTATTTTCGGATTAATAATTTTCAGTCTATATTCAACAAGGTGTGTGATTTTCATGATATTATTACGAGTTTGAAATGAATTATGATATAGATAACACTGAGACCCATGAAAGTGAAAGTCACAATTTCATAAGCACGTATAAAGGCCCGCTACATTGATGCATGCACGTGGTATCTCCTCCTAAAGCATAACATTAATTACGTAATTGGATAGAATTATGTTCGACGTGATGTTTCACACCATTAATGCAAAGCTTAACTTGAATTATAATATATGTTATGTGGCTATGGCTATCTGGCTAATACAATACGACCGAGTGCGGTTCAGATATGCGCAATATGCAAACCTGAGATGGATTCAAGCCTTATTAATACTTGAAGTCTTGGTTATGAGCGTCAAGATATATCCCGTGGTGCAATTATGGTACCTCAAATCAACACTATGAAGGAGCTTGAAGACAAAAAGTTAGGACTTAAGGCTCTAAACGGGAGAAAACTCATTAAAAAATGTACTAAAATAATTTTCCTTTTTATTGACAATTATGAAAGAAATAATTATGAAAATGCAATAATGTACTTCTGGCTCGTTGATTGACACCCAGCACTATTGTGACACTGTCTGAAGCCATGCGGAACCAATTACAGTGACACAACCTGTGTCATGTTTCCTCCTAGCTCTGGCTCAATACCTTAAGCTAGTTCATCCAGATCGGTCTTTGACTGTGCCATTTGCTAGGAATCGATGTTCTAAGACCACAATCATTGTATGTTGGCAGCTGAACCGTCATGTTAAGGCACCGAGGCTTTTTTCAGTTGGAAGCGAAGGCACAATCATCGAGAACAAATATTCGAGATATTCGCAGCATAAAAATACCATTAGCAAATATTGTTTATGTTGTTTTTTCAATGTGTAAACCAACAGCTTACAGTTTAAAGTAAATATTGATCACAAAGGTCGACGCGATCGAGCTGCACGCGCAAAACATGCAAAATCAAAAATGTTCTCTGGGCGGGGTATTCCGAATGAAAATAAAATCGTTTTCTTTAATTAGGTCAAGCTTATGAACTGAACAAACCCTGTAAACTATCAATTTTAGCAAAAAATATATTTTGACAAAATTTGATTATTTTCAATAGTGGTGCGTTTTTAAAGCGGTTGAGTGTATTTAGGCGTGCTGCCGGTCTCTTAGACATCTTTTATCGTCAAACATTTAACCTCTTTGGCGATTACTTCAAACGACTTCTAAAGCGGCACGTCGCTTGTGAATTTATTTAGAGTAGATTGGTACAGAAAAATTCCGTTCTGAAGAGAAATTAAAAACCACAGGCACACGATTTCAGTCTTCAGGCCCACAACCTAAATAAAATATTTTTCAGACCTACCACCTCGCCCTTGAAAAATTCAGGGTAGGTAAAGGGCAAACCAGGTATTTTTTTAACTCAGGCCTTACCGTATTCATTGAGAACGAATGATTTGCTTCCAAATTAGTCAAGTAAATTTAAAACACTTCTTGCAATTACCTGAATGTGGAGTGTAGATCTACAATGCAATGTTTCAAATATGTTCAGTCCTTCATCATCCATGTGTGACCATCAATCAAACTAGACACCATCAGTGATTGGAAATTCCTCCGTTGGAAAGCTCTACAACAATATAAACAAAGTGTTAGGTTGGTATATTTCATGTATTTATGCATGTCCGATTAAAGATTCTGGGCAAGTTTTCATGGCACCTGCAACCTATTTCTATGTCCTCCCCCAAGAAAATTTTGAATGTTTAGACTCTGCACATGGCATCTCCCATGTTTTCTGGTAGGAATTGTGGTCTTTCTACTTAACAAATGAAAGGGTATGAAGGCACTTGTACAAACTGAGTCAACACAGGAAACAGCCAAAATCTAAGTAAAAATCAGAGTCCCAGGACTCCTTCTTGCAAAAAGTAGGAGTCCTGATGAATCAATCAGAGTCACAGAGCTAAGAGTGGGGGAGTGCGGGGGTAGCCCCCTCCTGCAAGTCGGTTTGGGGAAAATTTTGATTTGAACTATGGATCTACTTTTCCTGCTTTTTTTGTTACCAATAAAAATGTTTATTTTTATATCAATGTGTCATTTTTAGGCAGCTTAATTATTTTGTGATGAATCTTAACCTATATTTATGAGTGATACAATCAGCATTCATACTGTCCCCCCCCCCCCCCAAAGAAGAACAAAATTACAATTTACATCTTCATAACATTCTTGCTACATAGTGTAGTAGTAATATTTGATTAAAGATCGAGCTCGTCCGAAAATATGTACGTATCCGAAATACTGTAACTTGCATGTCGTATTTTATTCTATTCACGGTCAATTGTAGCCAAAACACGTAAAATGATTGATATGTTTGAATGTAATAAATTGCAGACTTCACGAAAGACCCAAGAAATTTACAGGACATTCGGTCTGGTAAACTGAAATGTTTTACCAGACCGAACCAAAGTTTACAGGACCGGAATTAAAAAAACTAAATCTGAGTGATTTCACTACTTGATTGCAATTTATAAACAACATAACAAATCAATTACATAAACGGCTGTTTCACGGTATTTTACACACAACTGTAACAAATAAGTCAAAAATTCAAAGTGTTTAATTCCTTATGGCTTGTGAATTTTCCTAACATACCATATCCAAAGGTGCAAAGTCTGAAAAATCTTTGTGTAATCTCATTTAGTTTTCTCAAAATCGCATACAACATACCAAGCTCTCATGTGTCCTGAGCACATATATGTAAATGGTGTTATATAAGAATTTTTTTTTAATTATAGACAAAGTTAAGCTTCTAACATTTGATTTCACTTTAGCCAAAGTGCTTACAGATTAGTCACCAATAATTTTAAGTATAACATTTAAAATTGATAAATTATTGAATTTTCAGCCGTTTCATATCATGTGATAAAATTGAATAAACTTAAAACCTTTACTGTTCATGTAAATAGTTTTGGACTTATATCAATAATGTCACCTTATTTTGACAAATCTGCTATATGAAAAAACAGTACTACAATTTATTTCATTCCTGTTTGAAAAATAACCAGGAATTCTACAATCCAAGGAATTAGATGAAAACGTTGCGGACACTACATATTTTAAAACTGAAGATCATACATTTTAGATAAGCATGATTGTCTCTATATATGTATCAGTTATTTTTAAAAAGATCAATTTAAGTTGATAAAGATGTGTTCAGACATATAAATACTAAAGAGGAATAGTAATTATACATTATTTTACGTTTTATGACATACAGGAAAGAAGTTTCAAATTAGTTGCACCTTGACCTGAATTACAAAATTGTAAATTTATAAACTACAAATACAAACAGAGCACTTAAAAGATGTTTTACCAAAATATCAGCATTTTATAGTATTGAAATTAATAAAACTTCAGATAAGAAAAGTCACTGTATAAAATTGATTTTAATTGTAAGATTAAATGGTTTGTTAGGTTACTACAATGATGCAGACACTACAATTTTAAAAACAGTCTAAGATGATTTTGTGAACTTGTTTATTCCAGCAACTGTTTGTAATGTTTTTTACCTAGTTAATAATTTTTTGTACATAGTATGCAAGACAATAGAGTTTATGTCTTCTACAGCATATTTATATGATATGCAAGAAAATAAATGGAGCTGCCATCTATATGTAAATGTACAAACCAATAACAAAATGACATAGATCTGATATGAAATTTAATTTGTGATATTGACACATTTTACATGCCTGTCTCGAAAGACTGCAGAATTGTATCATGGGAGCACCCAAGGTGTATGGGTGATTCAGGTGCCATGAAGATTTTGGCTGTCCGATCTCGTACTTGGAACCTTTTTCTTCTTATCAATAGCAAAATTGATGAAACGTAAAAGCTCAATATCAAGGACAAGTTTGAATACCAGCAAATTCAGTCCAAGTTGCTTTCACTTTAAAATGATTTTTGTCCCTAGAATCAATAAAACTTTTAATAAGCATTTTTCAACTTGAACATACATGTATTTACAGCTATTCTCACCAACTTGATGGAGATATCAATGAGCATATTGTATCGGACAATTTTTAATACCCAGCAAAATCAGACTTGTCTTGCATTACTTACTGGATAATGTAAAACTGACAAGAATTGCATTTGAAGCTATTACTTAATAATTTTTATTGTGATCCTCATTCAACTTCATGAAAAACAGGATATCTATTTTTTAGCTCACCGGAGCACGAAGTGCTCACTGGTGAGCTTTTAGGATAGGTGGCTGTCCGGCGTCCGTCGTCGTCCGTCGTTGTCAGTCGTCCGTCGTCCGTCAACAATTCCTTTAAATGACTTCTTCTCCTAAACCAATTGATGGAATTTAACCAAATTTCACAGGAATGATCCTTGGGTGGTCCTCTTTCAAAGTTGTTAAAAAATTTCCGGTCTGTCGCATAACTAGGTCACACAGGCTAAAAATAGATTTTCACAAAGGAAACTTTAAAAATCTTCTTCTCTGAAACCGTAAGGCCTAGAGCTTTCATATTTGGTATGTAGCACCACCTTGGGGTCCTCTGCAAAGATTGTTCAAATTATGTCCCTGGGGTCAAAATTGGCCCCGCCCCAGGGGCCCTTAGTTTTACATAGAGTTATATAGGGGAAACCTTAAAAAATCTTCTTCTCCAAAACCGCTTGGCCCAGGGCTTTCATAATGGGTATGTAGACTCAGCTAGAGGTCCTCTACAAAGATTGTTCAAATTATGTCCCTGGGGTCAAAATTGGCCCCGTCCCGGGGGCCCTTAGTTTTAAATAGAGTTATATAGGGGAAACCTTTAAAAATCTTCTTCTCCGAAACCGCTTGGCCCAGGGCTTTCATATTTGGTATGTAGACTCAGCTAGAGGTCCTTTACAAAGATTGTTCAAATTATGCCCCTGGGGTCAAAATTGGCCCCGCCCCGGGGGCCCTTAGTTTTACATAGAGTTATATAGGGGAAACCTTAAAAAATCTTCTTCTCCGAAACCGCATGGCCCAGGGCTTTCATATTTGGTACGTAGACTCAGCTAAAGGTCCTCTACAAAGATTGTTCAAATTATGCCCCCAGGGTCAAAATTGGCCCCGCCCCGGGGGCCCTTAGTTTTACATAGAGTTATATAGAGAAAACCTTAAAAAATCTTCTTCTCCGAAATTGCTTGGCCCAGGGCTTTCATATTTGGTATATAGACTCACCTAACGGTCCTCTACAAAGATTGTTCAAATTATTCCCCTCGGGTCAAAGTTGGCCCCACCCTGGGGGTCACCATTTTACCTAGACTTATATAGGGAAAACATATAAAAATCTTCTTGTCAATAACTAAAATGCCTAAGAGCTTTGATATTTGGTATGTAGCATCATCTAGTGGTCCCTTACCAAGATTGTGCAAATTATGCCCCTGGGGTCAAAATTGGCCCAACCCCGGGGGTCACCGTTTTACATAGACTTATATAGGGAAAACATATAAAAATCTTCTTGTCTAAAACTACACTGCATAGAGCTTTGATATTTGGTATGTAGCATCATCTAGTGGTCCTCTACCAAGATTGTGCAAATTATGCCCCTGGGGTCAAAATTGACCCTACTCGGGGGTCACCGTTTTACATAGACTTATATATAGGGAAAACATATTAATATCTTCTTGCCTAAAACTACACTGCCTAGAATTTTGATTATTGGTATGTAGCATCATCTTGTGGTTTTCTACCAAGATGTTCAAATTATTCCTTTGGGTGAAAATTGTGCAGGGTTTATAATCAGGTGAGCGATATAGGGCCATCATGGCCCTCTTGTTTTAGTAAATATATGATATCTTGAACACTTTCATTGGCTCCTATAACCAGCCAATTAAATTAGGCCTTGAATATTTGAAAATGGATAAGAGTTTGTAAGTAAGTTTTATCTGGAGTCTTTTCAATATTGCATTCTCACCAATCATAACTTGCAAATGACAAAAGAAATGGACTAAATGATATTTATGTTTTGATAGCCATATTAGAAATAACTTATTTACTACCTTAAATTTGATAGATTATAAATGGTTCTAGAAAAAAATTAATGCAAGGTTATGTACGACAAAGTGTCTACTTTATATCTATGTGTACATATAGTTCTTACTTTTTGAAGATATGTGATATTAAATCAAATTAAATATAATTGATACTTATGCCTACATTTTTGTAGGGAAACTTTTCCTAACAAGTTTAAACAACAGTGAATGTAATATATTAACTTAGATTTATTGAGAAGTTAGTAGTAAAAATGTTTTGTTATTTCCAAAATGTTGCGGACACTACATGTACTTTATTGAAACAGCAGAAATATATAATCATTGATAGACAATAAAATACTTTATTGAAGGGCATGAAAATTATCCATTAGGTTCAAATAGTCCCAAGAAACTGTCAAAATCAATTGAAACCTAATTTATTAAAAGAAAATACAATATATTTTTGTAAAATATGTCTATATTCTGTTGGTTGTTACACTACTGTTATTTTCTAGAAAGCAGTTAACTTACATTTCTTCAACATGAAAAATACCTAAATAATCTGAATTTTGATTGTAAATAGCTTTTTGATCCAAAAGACAACAATACAAGACTGATAAATGCTATTTTAATGATCAGCGTTGCGGACACTACAGGCGTTGCGGACACTACAAGTGAGGTTTTTTGTTGTCAAGCAAAAAGTTGGTGTAGCAAAGCTATAACCATTGGTTTATGTCTTTGTGGACATGAGATCTATTCACACACAGAATTGTACAGGAATAGCTATAGTAGTTTCTGAAATCCTATGGCGTTGCGGACACTACAAAAAAAGTGTCTCGAAAAACACCTCACATAGAAAATGATTTTTTTTCAAATTTGATCCGTTATGATAACTTTTTGGTTCTTTTTTCATCCTAAATATATATTTTTTCAAGTATTAATGAATAAAATGACAAAACATGGTATAAAAGCAATATTCCACACCTAGTTGTATGAAGGTAGGATGCTCAGTTTCAAAAACGTATAACGTAAGAGTAGTTTGTTGTATTTAACAGTTTTTCTTTATTTTTTGTCCGATTTATATCAAATAAAAAGCAAAATGCAGAAGAGATAATACAGTTTTAATTTCAGGTCTTTTTAAGGGGTATGTGATTATTACTTTGTAAGATTTTGATCTCCAAACTTTCTCATTTTTAGAATGTTACAGCATAACGCCTAAAATAGCCATTATATGGGGCATAAATGGCATAATTATAAACTTACAAGTTGAAGGAGCAAACTTATTTTAACTGTAAAAGTTGGACATTGACCTTACACTGTTTTTAGTACATTAGTGCCAACATAACAATTCAAGAAGTATTGTTTTTGAGCATATAACATAGTGCAAGCAATGCTGCGTAAAATACCGTGAAACAGCCGATAGGCCTATGTCATTGACCAGTGTTTCCACTCCTTTTTCGGGGCAGGAGTGTTATCACGACTGCCAAACAAAAAAGGGGGTGAAATTAGTTAAAAGTACTCAAAACTTGAAAGAAAATACAGTAGTCTACGTATTTTTTTACATTTGGGTCGAAAATGGTTGGGGACGAATGCATAATTTCCAACAGCGTAAAAATACTTATTTTTACGACTTAAATCAAGCGGCAATAAACGGATATCAACGGAATATTGCTTTTACAATACAACTTTTTACGATCATACAATACGATATCTAGCTAGCGGGAGGCGAGCGGCCATCTTATGCCTTACGGTAAATATCACGTTTGTTAACAAATTACATGCAACATGTGGGAATTTGACCCTGATTAAACCACGTGGACGCACTGAACCAATCGTAGGTGTCGTTATAAATACGTTTCTAAAAATAGACGTAGAACAACAGTGCTTGGGTCGTGTGCAAACGAGCACTTGTTACGCACGCGCAAACAAATTGGTTTTATGTAAACTTCCGGATAAGCTAAAGTCCGTTTTTTCACGTACTTTTTGGCGATGTACACGAATGGGGAACATTGTTGACTTGTATTTTTACCGGACACTCGGTCTTGTAAACTTGCTACATCTTGTCGGACCGTCCCAAAATTTACCAGACATGTCCGACGGTCCGACGGCTTTCGCGATGTCTGAAATTGTGTTAAAACTCGAATCATACCAACACCATTCGATTCTTTTTTAATACATTTCGTCGACACGATTTCAATCATGAATGTTCGCGAGTGAACTAAATCAGCAAAGTTGGTAAATTCAGAACAAGAGGGTCCAAAGGGCCCTGGGTCGCTCACCTGTTTGGCCTAGTGACCTAGATTTTGGCCCAAATGACACAGTATCTAACTTGACCTAGATTTTATAGAGATAAACATTGTTACCAAGTTTCATAAAGATAGAGTCAAAATTGTGACCTCTAGTGTGTTCACAAGATTTTTCAATGATTTGGCCTCGTGACCTAGTTTTTGACCCCAGATGACCCAATATCGAAGTTGACCTAAATTTTATAATAGTGATCATTGTGATCAAGTTTCATAAAGATAAGGTCAAAATTGTGACCTCTAGTGTGTTCACAAGTTTTTTCAATGATTTGGCCTCGTGACCTAGTTTTGACTCCGGATGATCCAATATCGAAGTTGACCAAAATTTTATAGTGATGATCATTGTGATCAAGTTTCATAAAGATTAGGCTCAAATTGTGACCTCTAGTGTGTTCACAAGCTTTTTCAATGATTAGGCCTTCAAAGGCTTGTGACCTAGTTTTTGACCCCGGATGACCCAATATCGAACTTGACGTAGATTTTATAGAGATGATCATTGTGATCAATTTTCATAAAGATTAGTCTCAAATTGTGACCTTTAGTGTGTTCACAAGCTTTTTCAATGATTTGGCCTTGTGACCTAGTTTTTGACCCCAGATGACCCAATATCTAACTTGACCTAGATTTTATAGAGATGATCATTGTGATCAATTTTCATAAAGATAAGTCACAAATTGTGACCTCTAATGTGTTTACAAGGTTTTTCAATGATTTGGCCTAGTGACCTAGTTTTTGACCCCAGATGACCCAATCTCGAACTTGACGTAGATTTTTTTTCAGAGATGATCATTGTGATCAAGTTTCATAAAGATTAGTCTCAAATTGTGACCTCTAGTGTGTTCACAAGGTTTTCCTTTGATTTGACCTAGTGACCTAGTTTTTGACCCCAGATGACCCAATATCGAACTTGACCTAGATTTTATAGAGATGATCACTGTGATCAATTTTCATAAAGATAAGTCACAAATTGTGACCTTTAATGTGTTCACAAGGTTTTTCAATGATTTGGCCTAGTGACCTAGTTTTTGACCCCAGATGACCCAATATCGAATTTGACCTAGATTTTACAGAGATGATCATTGTGATCAAGTTTCATAAAGATTAGGCTCAAATTGTGACCTCTAATGTGTTCACAAGGTTTTCCTTTGATTTGACCTAGTGACCTAGTTTTTGACCCCAGATGACCCAATATCGAACTTGACCTAGATTTTGTTAAGATGATCATTGTGACCCAGTTTCATAAAGATTAGGCCAAAATTGTGACCGCTAGAGAGGACACAACCCAATTGTTGACGGACGGACAGACGGACGGACAGACGACGGACGAAGAGTGATCACAAAAGCTCACTCTGTCACTTTGTGACAGGTGAGCTAAAAAATCAGATGCATCAGTCATATTTTCAAATTTAACGCACGGATATCGAATACAATTTACAGCATAACTTTCACATGTGGCACGATCAAAGTTCATCGAATGGGAAGACCGCTTCTTTGAAATTACCCGCGTTGGTTCCATCAAACGACCTTGATGTAGAAATTGTCGCGGCATGTGCGTTTGATAATTGAAACTGACAACCTTTTACCGAGAACAGTTTGGATCATTAGTAACATTACTTGTGTTGGAATTGTTGTAATATTTTTATCAAGGAATTATCAGCGCGGAATATGAATTTAAAGGCATGTTCTTTGGAAACTCGACATTGGTAGAATTCGAAAGTATATCGTTTGGATTTAATTTATAACCCACCTGTAAATCAATTAAGGAGTATGTGTTATTTAATTTATAACCCACCTGTAAATCAATTAAGGAGACTGTTTACACAAAAGTTTGATACAATTTATAATCTAGCATAATTCGAAGAGTAATTTGCCTTGAAATAGCAGAACTTACTCGGGAATTCGTCACCGCTAACAATCCAGTAACACGAGGCGTCAGTGACGGGTGATGCTCCCCATGGGATGTTTGTCACAGAAAAAATACTCCAGAATATGCAAAAGAGAGTTATGGTTCTTAGCCATTGCACTTTCCCTCAATGAGATCTATTTACGTATGAAGTTTCAAATTGATATCTCTAATACTGTCGAGTTATGGCATAGACAGGAATAAGGTATGAAAAATTACAAAGGGGAATAACTAAAAAATATGTAATGAAGAGTCATGGTTCTTGTGCACTGCACTGCCATTCGAAGGAATATATTCACCTATGAAGTTTCAAATTGATATCTCTAATACTGTAGGAGTTATGGCCTGGACAAGAATTAAGTATGAATAAAGTATGAAAAATAACAAAGGGCAATAACTCCAAAAACAGGTAAAGTAGAGTTGTGGTTCTTAAGCACTGCACTTCTCCTCATTGAGATATATTCACCTATGAAGTTTCAAATTGATATCTCAAATACTGTTGGAGTTATGGCCCGGACAAGAATTAAGTATGAATAAAGTATGAATAAAGTATGAAAAAAAACAAAGGGCAATAACTCCAAAAATAGGTTATGTAGAGTTGCGGTTCTTGAGCACTGCACTTCTACTCATTCAGATCTATCCACCTATGAAGTTTCATGATGATATCTCACATATTTTTTGAGATAGGCTCCGGACAAAAATATTCGGACGGAACGACGGACGGACAAAGCGGCAACTATATGCTCCCCCGAATTTTCGGGGAGCATAAATATCCATGTAGGAATATTTTCTTTACGTTCTTGATCTATTAAAGCTAACTAGTCAGTGATTTATAAAACACCCAATCATTTCCAAGCGTGATTGACTCATTAGTTTGTTTTTATTATCGGTCAAAATTAGCGAGTACACTGTACAGTGATACAAGCGTGAGTTATGCATAATGACGTCATCCTAACTTGAGTAACTCACAGACTTCACGTTTCATTGTGGATTTATGAATACGACGAAATATTGTGGGTCCCGTGGTTTAAACTTATTTTGGATGGCACACATGATTTACTGGGATTTTAACATGTTAAGGGATTCTAATCATTATTAATTTACGTAAGTAAATTAGGTCTGAGTTAGGCATAAATTTGTCACTGACTATTTTGCAACAATATTTTCGAATAAGTATTAAACAGAATGAATAACTTTTTTATTGAAACTGAACTAGAAAAGTTTTCGATGTTACTATTACGCACTACTATGTTACGCATTACCCACGAGGCGAGATCTCATTGGCTGACAGTGGATGCAAAGAGACATATGCTCCACCCGACGTTCCTAATTAGATAATGTTTTACGGTTGATTGACATATCTCAGGGTATCTTGTCAATATATACAACGTTTGTTTATTACTCGTTTGACACATTTCTTTATACACATAAGTACTTCACAAAAGGCAGGGCGGTATTGATCACAGAAGGGCACAGCAGGGCGTGACAAAAAGGCAACAGGGCGTCATGCCCTGGTAAAAGCGTCTAGCTGGGGCACTGCGAAAAATGCGAGTTTCACGGTTCGTTAAAGTCGATATTGTAATGTACCACGTAATTCAATTCACAAAACAAACTTTAAAAAAAAATTGAATGAAGATCATTGAATATAATTGCTTCACAGTTCATTAACAAATCTTTTTCATGAAAAAACATGGATGCAATATACTGATAAGGGTTTAGCTACCAGACATATCCCAATGAGACAGCACAGGCATTTGGAAAAAGAAACTGTTTATTGCTTACTTATTGAACCTGACTATCACTCTGTGTTTAAAGCCGAAGTCATTGCTATTTTGTCTCCGGAGTGTTTCACTCATTAGTTTTGAAAACAGGGAGTGAACGACTCATTGCATCTAACTATTATCTGGAGCACTTCAACTGTAAAAACTAAAGACACTACGACTGGTGACTATATTTAACACTGTTTAATTACTGTTCAGAGTCCCTTTTAAATGTTGTGCTCGTATACGAGTAATAAATAGTTGAAATTAGTGTGCAGCGCTATTTTATTTGTGCAGTGTAATGAAACTGACATGATTATACTAGTTGCTTCCCTTCGATCGAATATAGGTGGTGTATGTGCCTAATGTTCATTAACAAAAACGTCCGACGCGAGAATTAGTTCGTCACGCGAACTACTTATTGAACCATTATAATCATTCGCCGTAAACAATTTCAAGATGGCGGAGATAGACGATTAAATGGCCTTACTTGTTCTATTAGATTTTCAGCCGTGTTGAAAATTAGGAACTCAGTAATACTTCTTTCGTGTTCTATTTATTCAGCTTTGGTATCCACACTGTTTCACAAATGCAAAACACATACAATCTATAATTAATGTTTAAATCGCTAAGATTATAATAAATTAAATCAAATATTTATCTATCCGCCATCTTTGTTCGCTTGGCGAGCTATGTGTAAAGGTCGTTCGCGATTGGCTAACATGTTCGTGGCAAACTTATCGTTCAATAACGCTAAATCATGTATTGTTCGCGAACGTTGGCGAGCGTTTTTGTTAATGAACGCCAGGGCTTGACACTAACTATTTTTGGTCACTGGTCCCCCATGAGCAAAGAAACGTTAAATTTGTAAATAAAACAGTTACTAGTCCTTCTTGATTTTCACTGGTCCTTCTTGATTTTCACTGGCCTCGGACCAGGGGACCAGTGTTAGTGTCGAGCCCTGAACGCACAGCTGGAATATAAACAAAATGGCCGCCCGATGAACGTTTGCCAATTTAAAAACAATGTTTTGATGAAATAGAACTTTATTTCACAGAATTATTGTAAAAATGATTACTTTTTACTATTTTATCGTTTGCAATAATTTTTGCTCTTGTATAAAAATATGAGTCCGGCGATTTCAGTAAACTGATCGAATATAGGCGGTACGTGGATATAACTAGTCCGAATTTTATGCTATCCGAAATTGAAGCAAGTTAAAAATTAAAGTTATGAAGAAAATCGCTCTTGATGATATTCAGTGACTATTCATGAATGCATGATTTTGAAGCTGGTTCACAGGTGAAGGTAAGATGATTAAACAAAATGGAGGCTGAATAAAATTCACTGTGAAATCGTTATTAAATTGAAGCAATGAAAAAATATCATTGTGTTCGCAAAAAACGTCACTTTCGGTGTAAAATACAGTAGACTGGCAAAGAAATCACAAGTGATGACAAGCCGCCAGTAATGACCGGACAAACGCTCTGCACGCTTTGTTTAGTATTATAAATCATATATTTTTGTATCAAATCATTCAGAAGCATGTTTAAAAGGATTCTGGTAGAATTTTTTTATCAAAATCAACAAAGCAGTATACCTCTGTCTCATAATTTAGTGCCTTCTCATGAAAACCGTGCTTCGTTGAATTCAACTCTTGTATATGTTCTACATAGTCATTTTGGTGAAATTACCAAAATAAATCATCCAACAAATATCCTACATCAATTTAGGCCATTATTTTGGACGACACGCCATAGCTGTCACTTTGACAAAATTAAAAATCGTATGGGCTATTGCGCATGCGTCGCTGAAACTGTTAAGGAGCACGGAGGTACGAGACAACAGCACTTATTTTTCAAAAATATCGTCCGCTGCTGCGATGTTGACATAAGCAACGCCTAGGAAAAGAATTTGTGTGTTTGTTTACATGTATTTTTTCCAATTCCAAAGGTCATTTGATGTGATTTTGCAGTTTTATTAAAGATTAAAGGTCAGTTTAGCAGTTTCCAACAAAATATGTGTCGAGGAATTAGTGATTTATATTTATTTTGTCAATTTCGTTTGATAAACCGGCTACATGAGCTTCAAGGCTACATACACGGGTACCGTGGATACACCGGCTTCATGGGGTTTAACTATACGGTAAAACATATCGATATAGAAAATCAATGACGGTTCCCTAGATAAACCTCGGGTTGGCTAGAGTAATTGGCTAGGGAACAGACCCCGGTTTCGTAGCCACTGCCTTAATTAATTTATAAACATTCGGACTGCCTCTATCTCCCCATCTGCCCTAGCAAAGACCTAAATTACACAGATTGGAAACATGTACGAAATCTCATGATATCTCGTGGCAGGTCTTCTAAAATCTCGCGAAATCTCGTCCGTTTTTAATACCTTATATCTCCTGTTCTAACAGGGGTTTCACTAGACCTGAAAACCCGAGGGTACCAGGACCCTTCACTCAAAATTTTGGAGGGTCCTTTTCTGAAACCCGGGAGTCCTTTCCCGAACATGCCTGTCTACATTAATGGTTAATACCATTAATTATGCAGCTCTTGCTAAGTAACATGAACAAAGTTTATTAATAAAATGTGTTGTTGTTTTATTAAATGTCAAAAAAATGTTAATACGTGCATAAATTTAGCCAAATAATGGCTTATTTACAACTTTATATGATTTTCTAATAATTAAAGTAGGATACAAAAGTGGTAGTCTTGAACAGGGTTGTGAGGCTAATATAGATTCATGATACCAAAAACAATATACTAATACACGTATCTGCGTATATTTATTAACTTCTTGATGGATTAAAATACCACTGAGTAACTTAGTTCTACTTTCGTTTTTCTGAACGATACGCCAATATCGCGAAAATATATGACATTCGAAAGTGTCACATTATAATTTTGGTTTTTGTCACTACTGGTGGCAAAATAATATCAAATTGGGATATTTTGGTAACTTATACAAACTTATCGTGTGTCTGTGACTACCTTATTGAACACACCGAGTCTAAATATAAAATCCCGATCTATACGAATTTGTTTTGTTTTTATTATCGATCCGGGCACTTACAATTAATTAATTATCAATTAAAATGACCGTCCGGTGGCTTTTTAAATCGACGGGTCAAACGCATCGGCGGTTCTTTTAATTCTCTATCCAGTGGTTTAAGACGACACGTGCGTGTCACAATCAACGCAATTAATGCCAATTATAACACATTTCGCGAAATCTACATAAACAATTTACTCCCTGTCAATCTGCATATAAGTCCCGCCTCGTGTTTACATCACCTACGACGACCTTGGGAATTTTACTATGTAATTTATTCAAGCCACGCCTTCCGTCGACAATCATTGGCTTCTGACCGACTCGTGGATTTCGTCACGCATCCGGGTCCCCATCCAAGCGTTCATCGATTGCGATCATGCGTTGATTGAGAGCCATTACTCAAGTGCCAGTGATTGTTAACACGCTAATATTTACAGTTTTATGACAGGAAACATGCGATAATTTAATGGACTGACAAAGGAAAAATCCCCCGGGTCCGGAGTGACGCACAGGCTTGAAATACGCCGGGTCCTTTCTGCGTCTTTTGGAAATCTCCCGGGTCCGGACTCAGGTCCATTGAAACCCCTGTGTTCTAATATACTTACGAAACAATTAATAATTCTATGCAATAGATCAATAATACAGCTTTCAAATGATACCTCATTTATTGAAATCACTCAGGTAATAAAAAAGAAGACCCTGAAGAGCCAGACCTACTCTCATTTTCATCAAATTAATGTAAATTCCAAGTTTGTCAGAAAATACCTGATTTGCCTCATTCAAATCCTAATTTTCAGTATTTTATAAGAGGTAGACAAAAATGAGTTACTTTATGTAGTAGAAGAAACTTAACTCTTCAACAGGATACATTTCCCATTAAACAGTGTTTAAATTGGATAACTAAAAAAATTTTTATGCACAATAACTTAATCTGCTGCCTGTTATTTTGCGCTTTCTCTAAAATTTCAGTGAAGTGTCCAATCTGTGTAATTTAGGTCGTTGTCCCATGCATAGTCAAACAATCTCGACTTATCCAATTCTAAGTCAAGACCCATTATGCGCTTTACTGATCAGTTTTTGAGTTTCATGAATTCTGTCTTTTACGCCAAATTAGAGCCATTTTCAGCATTGAACATGTAAAATATAATAAAAATAAACGAATGGTACAGAATACCTGTTAATATTGGTCCTTATAATCAATAAATCGATAAATAAATCAGCACGTGTAATTTCCAAAAATCCAAATGTAAACATAACTGTGAGTATCCGGTACGCGTATACCGCCCGTACAGCCCGTACAGATGAGCGCAACACGTGTGTAATTCATATGCTAACGTTGTGCGAATCGCTAAGCGAGCAGTAAAATTAATTTAACTTATCGTATTCTGTTCATAATTCATTAACTATCAGTTTACAAGAAAAATCAGCTCAATTTGTCAACAAATCTTCGTTAATTTTTCGTTTTTAGTTTCACCCGAGCGAGCTCAGTGTAATTGGTTTCACGCGTACCAGTGTACATAACTGTGAAAACCAAAAAGTGCCGAAGATCTCCCAGCATCCTCCATTGTTCTAGAAACTCATTCCATCGAGTATTCTGATTGGTCGATAGGGGAATGCGATTTGCATATCAACAACAAATAGCTGTGTAGTGGAATTTAAAAGTGCGACCTCGTCGTGTTAAAATTGTCGGACAAACGAACCGCTGAGTGTTTTATGGATGTTTTTGGTGCAGATAACGAGAAAAAGGGTTGATCTTCGTGGACATGCTATATCAGGGCCTTTTTTCCTCCTAAAATAGAGGCCGATCTTCAGTGACTTCCCAATTGCAAAAAGCTTCTTTTTTTTCCAATTTCGTAAAAGAATTTCCCAAAAAACCAATGCTAAATTCCCAATGTATTGAAATTTCGTACGGAACGGTTCGTACGGAACGGCATGGCGTTTATCCATTGTTCAGTTAAAATGAAGAAAAAATACGTATCATTCGATTGGCATTACTAATCAATTAAACGAACGGCCGTCAATTTATTTTATAAATTAATTAAGAGTGCGACATCGCGGAAGCAATCTTGCATTTGTTATCTACGAGCGTGGAAAGCGACTCGACAACACGGCCGCCATTTTGTTATGCAGAATGGCTAAAGTCCGATACGGGACCATACCGTTCGTATCCGGGCCGAAAATATGTTCGGAATTGAAATATCAAGGACAAAAATCGTAATATTAATTGACAGCTCATAGTCTCATACAATGGCAAGGTATATTGTGTTTGAAAAAGAACTTAAAAAGAAATAATGATAAATAAGAGAAACTAAAGGTGACAGTTGTGGTCTATATTAAAATGGGGCTTTTGTTGTTCATGAAAAGTTAAGACTTCTCAAGGAATTACATATCTCTTATATACCTCCCTGGACTTCTTAACTTTATAATAAAACATGAGAGCCCTGGATGATTTAACATGTATGTGGACTGCAGTTTCCTTTTTGATGTATCTTAAGTTAATTTCCTTTTTCCCAATTTGGCCGAAAATCGCGCTTGAATTTCCCAAACTGACAGGCTAAGGCCTCTTCCCAATTTTTGGAAAAAAGGCCCTGTATATATTACAGTCGTTTCGGGTAATTCTGCGCATCGGGTAATTCTGCGCACCTTACCTTTCTATTTCTTACTGACTTTGCTGGGTTGTTTTCCTTTGGTCCTCAAGTGTTTTTGTAGATGTATGTTACTTATGTAAAGTTTAATAATCACATCAACAAAATAGGAAAAGTATTTCTACGAAAAATGACCACAATGAGTGTCAATGGCGATTTTCGTTAATTTGACATACCACATGACACATAGAATGAATAAAAGCACTTTTGTAATGGATGATGACTTTTCCTTTTTTTGTCAACATTGTCTTAATGACTTTTTCTTTCAATAATGTGAAAAATTTCTTGTGAAACAAATCTTTGAAACAGACTTTACAAAAAACAATTCCAACTGCGCAGAATTAGCCGAAAAAAATTACGTCATGAAAACCGGCAGTCATCTTGTTTTGTGACGACATTTGACCTAGTTTAGCGAAGGTATGAAGTTTTGAATTGTTTACATTTGTCAATGAAGGTTGTTTCTATCCAAAGAGCACCATAATTTATTCTAAAAATAAAATAATCTCAAATGTAGAAAGCCAATACCCGTTAGGTGCGCAGAATTACCCGACAGCACTGTACATGGTATTTACAACTTTTCATTCATCTTTTCAAGTTGCGCCAAAAATTTGATCGCAAACCCCCCTATATATATGACACTTTAGTGCACATCTGCACTGGAGATAAAGGTCAGAAATTAAAAAATCTCCTAGCAGATTGCCCCACATCTAGTAGCCACTACACCTGTAAGTTCGTGCACCTAAAATTTCAAATGGGCACATCTGCACTAAAGCAATTTAATTGGAACCATCTTTATGATCAACAACATCAATTATCTATCTTTGAACACAATCCAAACACAAATTGAATGTCAAGCTGCTAAAAATGGCAAAATCAGCGTCAATGCTACATGCAGTCTGCAGTCGTGAAATAAACATTGTGACCTGTAAGTTTGTGCACATAAATTGATGACGTCATCAGGAGAGCACGTGAAATATTTTTGCAATAAAAAGTCGCATAAAATAAAGTTTGGTCTATTGTCAGAAGGTCAGCAGCTTTTCCGATCGTAAATATATCGCATCTATTGAAAAAAATAAGAAAAACAAAGGTCTCAGGTTTTCGCGACCGGAAGCGGTGAATATGTAAACATTAAAACCGGTGCTCAGAGAAAACTCGCCACGAACGTAACAAACCATGTTTTTTAAATATTTGTTTGCATTATTCAGCTCGCTGAAAGCCTTCTCAATGATTTAAAATGAATTTGGACTCGAAAATGAGAGTTTTAGCAGAGTAGTCAACGTTTTACTGAAGTGCACAAACTTGTAGGTGTGCACGAACTTATAGGAATAGAGGCTACTGATGATCTAGCCCATGCAAGGCAAAAAATTAGCGAAGTAAAATTCGAAGCATGAAATTCTGATATTTCTATTAATTGTCAATAAATATACCGATATTTGTATAATTTAACGCTTAATTGCACTCGGAATAAAAACTTCCGTAATTCTAGACAGCCCTACCTAGGACTCGAAGGTCCGTAATCATAGCCTGTGGATCCTAGCCACTCCCTTTCAGAAAAAATAGACGTTTGTCTCGACCGTCCGGCAATTAGTCATCTCAGGCCCGGATCCACCGGGGGGGCACAGGGGGCCCGTGCCCCCCCAGTCGGCCTCGGAGTGACCATTTTTTAAATCACTTAAATGTTAAAATCCTTAAAATATTACCAATCGATATGGCTATGGATCGATAATCTGTGACAATAACCCTGTACATATTCCGGAAGCGAGGGCAATAAAATGTGCCCCCTGTTGTGTAATCTCCAGGTCCATGTGCCCCCTATTGTGTTATCTCCAGCCAGATGTATGTTTTACAGCGTCTGAATGATGCGGATCAAGGTGTCTGTGCCCCTTGATCAATGTCACTACAGCGCTTGAATTAACATATTAAAAATTTTGACATGAATTTGAAGAAAGTAAATTTATGATATGTTTATTTGTTATAACTTATAACTGATTATTTAACACTACAATTTTGATAATATCAAGCCTGTCTGGTTTTCAAAGAAAAACGTTAAAAAAAAGGATTTTCATTCAAAATTGAAAAAAATCTTCACAAGGGGCACATTTAAATTATCTATTTTTTGTAGGTCCAAATATTTTTTCTAAAATGTAAGGACGCAATAATTTGCAAGATTTTTATTATTAAAAAAATGATCTGAATGTGAACACTAGTCACTACTGTCTAAGATAAAACCATGCATGGCCTATGTAATACACCAACCACCCCGGGGATGGGCGATGGATAGCCGGGGGGAAACGACCGTACATATTTTAACCTTCCAGCTTTTCCCCCACTGCCGGGGAAAGGTTGGAAATTTTTTCTCCGAACCAATTCCTCGGGGACAGTATTTAGTTGTAAGGGGACGGGGAAATACTGGAGATTTTACTATCAGCTGTCCCCGCAGGGCCGTGGAAGGGCGGGGATTTTGACAACTCAAAAGTAAAAATCCCGGCCCATCCCTGGGGTGGGGGTAGATGCATCGGACTGGTGCATAATTTTATTTCACTACTGGTCTTCAAAGTGAGTATTATTTACGGGTAGTCTGGAAGATTTCTTCTAAGAATATTGTGTAATTCATGTTAGTTTTTGATGTTGTAGCAGTTCAAATTTATACGTTTACTTTTGATTTTAAAAGCTTAAAGTGCAGAAAATTGCATGATTTTAATTCAAAAAGTGAAAAATTCGTCGCTGGGAGGGGACACCCCTCCCGCACCCACCCCAACTAAGTCTTCCAAAAATGTCTTGTGCCCCCCCAGTCCGAAATTTCTGGATCCGGGCCTGCATCTCTAATCCATTGTTCATAGTGGATGTAAATGAAATAGTGCTGTATTTACTAAATAGAATACTTACGAGTCTTTGTTTTGTAGATTGCATGTGACTATTTGTTAAAAATAATGGCAGAGATTTCCTGCAATCTGGAATTGGCGCTCAACAGAAATCACGGGTGTTGATTGGCTAAAAATTGACTGGTACTCCAGTTACAATTTTTCCGTCATCAATTTATTTCAACTATATTATTCGCCACTAATAACTACGTACTGGCAAGCGACCGTAAATCCGGACAGTCCTTTAAATCCGGACGGTCTCAAAAACGCTTTTTGAGGCCAATAATTTAAATCATCCGTTGTCAATCATTTAGACGCTTGGTTTTTGACAATACTGAGAAGTTACAACGATTAAACATAAATATTTAACACGAAAAGCTGAATTTATTTTCGTCTGCACTCGCAAAGCTTGTTTACATGCGGGGAAGTCAAAAATATCTTCACTGCGCATGCGCAATATTACTGAACGGCCCTGAAATGTAATCTACGGCCCTTGTGCTAAATTTAGAGGTAAGCTGACGAGTTGTTTGTTATCAGTTTAACTACGAATATATCGCTTTAATAAATACTTGCCGAGATTTAAAACGTCGTTCAACGTCAATTTGTATTCAAAATGCCCGCTACGGAAAGCGTTGGTTTCAGATGTTGCCGTGACAAAATTGACATCGATGTTTTACAATATTTAAGGGAGATAACCCCTACAAGTTATGTATTTTGAATGCAAGAGTTCTTCCCCTTAAAAATTATCGTTTATCAATATGTAGAGGTAAAATGTGTATATTAAAAATGTAACATCACGCTGTCCGGATTATAGGACCTGTTAGGCTTAAAAAATAGTTGATAAAGTGGCCCCTTTATAGGCCCCATAAAACCCACTTGACTTCGTTTTAGAAATAAAAAAATTAGCTCTACAGTTGAGAGACGAACCTAGCTTGGTTCAGATGAAATTTCAAGAATTTGATTTACATATGTTCCGAGTATTGTTTAAAAATATGCCAAAAGTGTCCGGAATCTGGACTCCTGCCAGTACCCAAAAATTAACAAATAAATAACGCATTTTACACACTTATTTATATTAATGAAGCAACCTATAATTTTATACAAATACCAAAGATATATTGTAAACTTGTAAACCCAATCTGAATTCATCTCAATTGAAGGAGTGTAAAAAACGTACATTTAATAAAAATTAAAGAATCATGTCTACTCGTATAAATATTATCATATTCCTATATTTTCATCTGACATCGGTGACTTAAAAGTGTTTTGTGGTAAATCTATATAATCTAGAAGTGTTCTGTGGTAATTCCGAGTTGCTTCCCTTGATATTCCTTATTAAGTATACAGAAATACATAAAAAGCACTAAAATAGCGGTATCACTAATATGCGCAGCGGAAATCTGAATCGGAAAATCTGAATCGGAAATCTGAATCGGAAATTTGGTATACAAAATACAATATATATAGTGGGTTAATGTTTGAACGTGTCATTAAACTGGTTTATTGCGTCGAACGCACATATTTTAATAATTATCAAGATATAAAATATAAAAAAGGTTAAAAAGTTCCGAATTAAATCTGAATCGGAAATTTTGGGATGCAAATCGGAAATACAAAATACAATATATAGTAGTTTAATGCTTTAACATGTCATTAAACTGGTTTATTGTGTCGAACGCACATAATTAATAATAATCAAGATATAAAATATAAAACAGGTTAAAACGTTCCGAATTAAATCTGAATCGGAAATCTGAATCGGAAATTTTGGGATGCAAATCGGAAATACAAAATACAATAAATAGTAGTTTAATTCTTTAACATGTCATTAAACTGGTTTATTGTGTCGAACGCACATAATTAATAATAATCAAGATATAAAATCCAAATTAAATCTGAATCGGAAATTTTGGTATGCAAAATCGGAAATACAATATATAGTTGAACGTGCCATTAAACTGGTTTATTGTGTCGAACGCACATATTTAATAATAATCAACATATAAAATATAAAAAGGGTTTAAAAATCCAAATTACATCTGAATCGGAAATTTTGGTATGCAAATGGGAAATACAAATACAATATATAGTAGTTTAATGCTTGAACGTGTCATTAAACTATTTTATTGTGTCGAACGAACTTATCTTAATAATAATCAAGATACAAAATATAAAAAGGTTTAAAAAATCCGATTTGCAACTTAACAGAATTATTAACATCACTCGAGTTATTGTAAGTGTGAGCGTAAAGAATGTCGCTGTCTTTTGTCGGTACATCAATAGAATGTATGTTTCTTTGTCGAGATTTAATCCAATTATCTTTGGATCTAATCCAATCATATTTGGATATAATCCAATTTTAATTGGATTATAATAACAGCCCTTCCTTATTGATCACCACAAAAAGTCTGTGTCAGCGAAATTGGACAACATCAGGGCAGGGCATAGCGGAGAATGAGTTAAAAGAGCGGGAACGGGCCATTAGGGGAGCAGGGAATTATAAGTTAGCATACCAATTTCACCATCACGCAGTAGACATTTCTTATTGGGCGAATTTGACTAATGACCAACAGCAAGATTTGAGAGCCTTCTCGTTGGTGTGGCCTGGATATCATTTATCACACGTGTCTTTTAATGTTAAATTTAAAATGTACAATCTAAACATGCATATTGATATTAAATTTGTGATGAATGGTAACTGAACGCTCTTGATCAACTATATCATAAATATAATAACAATAACCGTTGAAAACTAATATTTGCGTGGTCTTAATTTTTTAATCACTTTAGCTTTCTAACCCATATACTATTTATTGGTATTTAAAGGTGTCATAATCCAATTATCTAATCACGATAGCGGGTTTATCGTTAAATGCTTCCAACTACCATGTTATGCTAGCGTGTCAAAGTTGTGAAATGTAATACACGGGTAAAGCTGATTGATTTACCACTACAGACGCATCAATGTGAAATATATGTAAGTAATATTTGTTAGCTGTTTTTTAATTACATTTCTTAATTACAAAAATCACATACTATAATTAACTATATAATTGAGTAAAATAAATTAAATTTACATCAACAAATTGGAAATTTTCTCTCTATGTATTAAGCTGCAAATCGGAAATTTTCTCTCTATCTATCAAGCTACAAATCTGATTTTTTTATGTTTTATATATTGTTAATTATCAAGATATGTTCGTTCGACACAATAAACCAGTTTAATGACACGCTCAAGCATTAAACCACCATATTGTATTTCCGATTTGCATACCAAAATTTCCGATTCAGATTTAATTCGGACTCTTGTAAACCTTTTTATATTTTATATCTTGTTTATTATTAAGATATGTTCGTTCGACACAATAAAGCATTTTAATGACAAGCTCAAGCATATTAAACTACTACTACTATAGATTGTATTTTGTATTTCCGATTTGCATACCAAAATTTCCGATTCAGATTTTCCTATTCAGATTTCCGATTCAGATTTAATACGGATTTCTGTAAACATTTTTATATTTTATATCTTGTTTATTATTAAGATATGTTCGTTAGACACAATAAAGCATTTTAATGACACGCTAAAGCATATTAAACTACTATAGATTGTATTTTGTTTTTCCGATTTGCATACCAAAATTTCCGATTCAGATTTCCGATTCAGATTTTCCTATTCAGATTTCCGATTCAGATTTAATTCAAATTTTTGTAAACATTTATATATTTTATAACTTGTTTATTATTAAGATATGTTCGTTCGACACAATAAAGCATTTTAATGACACGTTCAAGCATTAAACCACTATATATTGCATTTTGTATTTCCGATTTGCATCCTAAAATTTCCGATTCAGATTTAATTTGAATTTTTTAAACCTTTGTATATTCATATCTTGATTATTATTAAGATATGTTCGTTCGACACAATAAAGTAGTTTAATAGCACGCTCAAGCATATTAAACTGCTATATTCTGTATTTTGTATTTTAAAATTTCCGATTCAGATTTCCGATTCAGATTTTCCGATTCAGATTTTCCGCTGCGCATATTAGTGAGACCCCTAAAATAGGTCTATAATCAGTATAACTTCCCTGGACTTATCTGTCATCAAGTTGTTGCTGAAATGAAGAATAAAACATCATGTTCAAATGAGTGCTTGATTTGAGATCTGGAAATTAATGTTCGTTGGGATTAAAGTTCATGGTTGAGGTGAACCACGAAATCCACGAAATTTTACCCCCACGAACATTAATGATTTTACAGTAACTAACGTATCCATGGAGTAAGGAACTAATATGTTGAGTTAACTGTAAAGATATCTTGCTCTATGACTTTGAGGATTGTCTCCCCTTTATTTTCATTTCTGGATAATATTTGATGTTATTATACCCCCTGCACAACGTATGTTGCAAGGGGGTATACTGTTTTCAGCTTGTCTGCCTGTCCATAGACGGATTCTTGTGGACGCAAATCCTTATAAGGATTTCCTTCTAACTTAAACACATGAACAACCTCAACATGCAGATGTGCCTGAAGGAAGGAATTTGCGCTGTGATGATTTTTTGCCAGAATTATGACCCTTTGCTAGCAGGAGGTCTATTAGTCTGCCGAATGACGACAGTTCTGATTGACATGGTTATAAAGTATACAGGGGGAGAGAAGCCTCTATCTTATGAAGATATAAACAAAATCTTCAAACCTCTTCAACCTCCACCTAGGCTTGATAGTCTTCTCATCACAGGACAGATTGATAACTATTGTCAACAGATCGGTGAATTCGCCTCTCAGAGTTTTTGAAAGTTGTTTCTTGCGGAAAGTTTACGAGAGAACCCGCCTATCAATCAAACAGCGACGTGATAAAAACGTTTCATTAGACGTTTAAATTGACATTGAAAACTTGATAGGAACGTTTTATTCGACGTTAACATTGTGACATCAAAAACTTGTTTTCACCGCATTGAATATTGTATAAACTTTCGATCATGATACAATTGCCCAAAACATATTTCACTTAGTTATAGCGAAATAGAAGGAAACAAGTATTTACCCTTGTGTTGTTGAAAGGTTTTGCATTAGCTGTCCATAAGTCAAGGTAGTGAACCTAATACTCTGTTTCTCAATTCTGTCAGATAATTGTTGTTAATTCTTATGTCTCCGACGGAAGTGAAAACGATGTACCGTGACACTCTGGATATAACTCGGGATCATTTAAATTAAATACATTGGTATATCCAAAAGTAATGTCACTCCTCCCCTGGTTTATTTGTTGTTTGGCGGATATGCATAAAAACGATATCAAAATGTGCAGTAATTCAATTCTGATTGATATATAATGTGCAACTCGATTATCCTAGTTGGATTGTATGTACATTCAAAATATACATAGTAACCTATGACGTCATTTCACCGCACACGAAAATTACGATATTTTTTAATATTCATAAAATTTTCTTTTATAAAAATGATTCTAGCTTTTTTTTGTCCCAAAATATTGCATTTTGCGCAACAGCATGGAAAAATATGTTTGATATATTAAACTATACGCCAAAACATACATATCACAATATCCTTTCATCAAATAAAAGTATTAATGGCAACGTTGGTTATAGATTCCATAATTCATGTTTCTGTTTTATATTTTGTATGATTTTATGTTTTTTTACCCCAAATATTATTGACTTTCATTAACTCATATTTAGATTATACTCGAGTAATGGTGTGAAAAGTGTCTTGTTTTACTGACATTATGCACGAGTTTATAGCACCGGTGACATTACTTTTGAATATACCCACGCACACGTCAAGATACACTGCGTCCATCAAAGACTTCTCGTGGAAACAGCAGGATGTCAGTGTGGGACGGACAAGCAGTCACAATTCTACAATCCTGCTCCACTCTGGGGCCTTATTCACCAACGTTGTACGTCTAAAATTCAGACTTAGACTTAAAAATGTCATTATTCATAATCACTGGCATTTCTTTGAAATATGATTTAATCGTGTGAAATTGTATCTGACTATTTGTTGTCACCCACTGAACATGTATACCAAAATCGGTACATTTATAGCAACATGAGAGCGAAAAGAACATTTGACAATGTAAAGTCTAAGTCTGATTTTAGACTTATAACGTTGGCGAATAAGGCCCTAGGAGGAAACACGAACGTAGGTTTTGCCCACAATCCAATCATTTGAAACCAGGCTGTTGGGAGAAACAAGAAATAAACAGACGACAGAACAGTTAAAAATTACACTCAAACAGACATTGAAAAGAAACACAGAGGAATCATTTTCTGGATATTTATTGATCAACCCTCTATTAAACAACATACCAGACCCCGATCTACCGAGGCATCTCAATTACGAATGACTATTGTCTACAATATGAGGGGTCATTTAATAAAATTTGACTGTCTATCCGTCTGTACGGGCTGATTGAACATTGACAAAAGCTTGCGCACGAGTTGAAATCATAGCATGGGCCATATTATGTCAACATTTAACCAGTAGCATCTACAGTTTTAACTTAATTACAGATATGTTTTATACATCATTGCATACTGAACTGTAGGTATGACCATTGTCTACAATATGAGGGGCCATTTAATAAAATCGGACTGTCTATCCGTCCGTACGGGCTGATTGAACCTTGACAAAAGCATGCGCACGAGTTGAAATCATAGCATGGGCCATATTATGTCAACAGTTAAAAATAATATCTGCCCATTTAAGTACATTACAGAAATGGTTGATACATCGTTGGGTAGGTATGACCATGACCTACACTATGAGGGGACATTTAATAAAATCGGACTGTCTATCCGTCCGTACGGACAGAAAGACCATTGACAAAAGCTTGGATATCAGCTAACAACATTAAATTAGCCGTATATATGTCAACTATTAAAAATGAATATCTTCAGTTTTAAATAAGCTACAGATTTGATTGATACATCGTTGCATACAGAACTGTAGGTATGACTATTGTCTACAATATGAAGGGTCATTTAATAAAATCGGACTGTCTATCCGTCCGTACGGGCTGATTGAACGTTGACAAAATCTTGCACACGAGTGGAATTCATAGTATGTACCATATTATGTCAACAGTTAAAAATAATTTCTTCAGTTTTAACTACGTTACAGATGTGGTTGATACATCGTCGAGTAGGTATGACCATGGCCTACAATATGAGGGGTCATTTATTATAATCTGTCAGTCTATTCGTCCGTACGGGCTAATTAACCATTGACAATAGTTTAGACATCAGCTAAAATCATTAAATTAGCCATATGTCAACTAATAAAAATGAATATCTTCTGTTTCAATTCAGTTACAGATATGTTTGATTCTTCATTGCATACAGAACTGTAGGTGTGACTATTGCCTACAATATGAGAGGTCATTTAATAATATTTGACAGTCAATCCGTCCGTACGGGCTGATAGACCATTGACAAAGGCTTGCACACGAGCTGAAATCATAGCATGAGCCATATTATGTCAACATTAAAACAGTAACTTTTTCAGTTTTAACTAAGTTACAGATAGGTTTGATACATCATTGCATACTGCAATGTAGGTATGACTATTGTCTACAATATGAGGGGTCATTTAATAAAATCGGACTGTCTATCCGACCGTACAGGCTGATTGAACCTTGACAACAGCTTGCGCACGAGTTGAAATCATAGCATGGGCCATAAATTATGGCAACAGTTAAAGATAATATTTTCAATTTTAAGTACGTTACAAACATGGTTGATACATCGTTGGGTAGGTATGACCATGACCTACAATATGAGGGGTCATTTAATAAATTCTGTCTGTCTACCCGTCCGTACGCGCGGATAGACCATTGACAAAAGCTTGGATATGAGCTAAACTCATTAAATTAGCACTATGTCAATTATTGAAAATGAATATCTTCAGTTTTAATCAAGTTACAGATATGTTTGATACATCGCTGTATACATACAGAACAGTAAGTATGACCATTGTCTACAATATGAAGGGTCATTTTATAAAATCGGACTGTCTATCTCTCCGTACGGGCTGATTGAACGTTGACAAAAGCTTGCGCACGAGTTGAAATCATATCATGGGCCATATCATGTCAACAGTTAAATATAATATCTTCAGTTTTAAGTACGTTACAGAAATTGTTGATACATCGTTGGGTAGGTATGACCATGGCATACACTATGAGGGGTCATTAAATACAATTTGACTGTCTTTCCGTTCGTACGGGCTGAAAGACCATTGACAAAAGCTTGGACATGAGCTAAAATCATTAAATTATCCGTATATATGTCAACTATTGAAAATGAATATCTTCAATTTCAATTAAGTTACAGTTATGTTTGTTACATCTTTGCAAACTGAACTGTAGGTATGACCATTGTCTACAATATGAGGGTTCACTTAATAAAATCGGACCTCTATCCGTCCGTACGGGCTGATTGAACGCTGACAAAAGCTTGAGCACAAGTGGAATTCATATTATGTACCATATTATGTCAACAGTTAAAACAGTAACATCTACAGTTTTAACTAGGTTACAGATATGTTTGATACATCATTGCATACTGAAATGTTGGTATGACTATAGTCTACAATATGAGGGGTCATTAAATAAAATTGGTCTGTCTATCCGACCGTACGGGGTTGATTGAACCTTGACAACAGCTTGCGCACGAGTTGAAATCATAGACTGGGCCATATTATGTCAACATTTAATAATAGTATCTTCATTTGTAAGTACATTACAGAAATGGTTGATACATCGTTGGGTAGGTATAGTCATGGCCTTAACTATGAGGGGTCATTTAATAAAATCCGACTGTCTATCTGTCCGTACAACCTGATCGACCTTTGACAAATGCTTGTGCACGAGCTGAAATCATAACATGAGCCATATTATGTCAACATTTAAACAGGAATATCTACAGTTTTAACTAAGTTACAGATATCACGGTTGATAAATCGTTGAGTAGGTATAGCCATGGCCTACACCATGAGGGGTCATTAATACAATTTGACTGTCTATCCGTCCGTATGGGCTGCAAAACCATTGACAATAGCTTGGACATGAGCTAAAATCATTAAATGAGCCGTACATTTGTCAACTATTAAAAATGAATATCTTCAGTTTTAAACAAGTTACAGATATGATTGATAACTCATTGCATACTGAACTGTAGGAATGACTATTGCTTACAATATGAGGGGTCATTTAATAAAATTGGACTGTCTGTCCGTATGGGCCGATTGACCTTCGACAAATGCTTGCACACGAGCTGAAATCATAACATGAGCCATATTATGTCAACATTTAAACAGTAACATATTCAGTTTTAACTAAGTTACAGATATGTTCGATACATCGTTGCATACTGAAATGTAGGTATGACTATTGTCTATAATATGAGGGATCATTTAATAAAATCGGACTTTCTATCCGACCGTACGGGCTGATTCAACTTTGAAAACAGCTTGCGCACAAGTTGAAATCATAGAATGGGCAACATTATGTCAACATTTAAAAATAATATCTACAGTTGTAAGTACGTTACAGAAATGGTTGATACATCGTTGGGTAGGTATAGTCATTGCCTACACTATGAGGGGTCATTTAATAACATCCCACTGTCTATCCATCCATGCAGGCTGATCGACCTTTGACAAAAGCTTGCACGCGAGCTGAAATCATAACATGAGCCATATTATGTCAACATTTAAACAGTAACATCTTCAGTTTTAACTAAGTTACAGATATGTTTGATACATCATTGCATACTGAACTGTAGGTATGACTATTGTCTACAACATGAGGGGTCATTTAATAAAATCGGACTTTCTATCTGACCGTACGGGGTTGATTGAACCTTGACAACAGCTTGCGCACGAGTTGAAATCATAGACTGGGCCATATTATGTCAACATTTAATAATAGTATCTTCATTTGTAAGTTCATTACAGAAATGGTTGATACATCATTGGGTAGGTATAGACATGGCCTACACTATGAGGGGTCATTTAATGAAATCCGACTGTCTATCTGTCCGTAGAGGCAGATCGACCATTGACAAAAGCTTGCACACGAGTTGAAATCATAGAATGGGCCATATTATGTTAACATTTGAAAATAATATCTTCAGTTTTAAGTACGTTGCAGAGAGGGTTGATAAATCGTTGGGTAGGTATAGTCATGGACTACACTATGAAGGGTTATTAATACAATTTGACTGTCTATCTGTGCGTACGGGCTGAAAGACCATTGACTATAACATGGACATTAGCTAACATCATTAAATTAGCCGTATATATGTCAACTATAAAAAATGAATATCTTCAGTTTTAAATAAGTTACAAATATGATTGATACATCATTGCATACTAAACTGTAGGTATGACTATTGTCTACAATATGAGGTGTCATATGATATAATCACAGCTTGATAACGCAATCATGATAAGATCGGTCAGATTAAAACTGACACATGTACATCACCAAATAAAGTAGGATATGATCGATGTTGTTTTGAATACTTGTTAATTAAAGTTCAAATACGACACAATTTCTTAATTTAACTATAGTAACACATTTCCATGTATGTCTTATAAAAGACATGGCGTACTTGTGTGGAACTGTTCCTTCTCATTGTAAGTAAATTTGATTATATCGGATTAAATCCGTGATCAGTGCCAGCAATGACTTTAATGTGGCATGTTCTAAGCATTACATGTGTTGCCATCCCTTCAATATGTAAGAAACAAAACGACCCCATGCTTTTGTTCCGAAAACATGGCTTTTTATGTTTTATTATTGAAAATACATTAACAAAAGTTACATTATTAAAAAGTCTATACGATCTTGTTTTCGTAAGTGTGCATCTTTTAAAAATCGACATAGTAAAACGTGGTTTACAGCGGTCTAAAGTTGACACATTTTTTATTTCCTTTACACGCTAACGGTAATCGGCTCGTGTATTCGCTTTGAGCCCTCGTTTGACGTCATCAAAGGGAGACAATTTAATTACGGTCTTAATTGAAAGGGTGTATATGGACATTACTGACTTCAACCACCGGGCGTGTTATACGTTACAAACGCCGCAGTTTCAGGGAGTGTAATATTATAATAGATCATTTCACGCGACTTAGACGCTTGACACGTGTGTGTACACATGTGATTGATTTTGAAAATCTATACATGGAATTATGTTGAATGTTTACAAGAACCTCTATTTTAATTAATTTGTTAAGTTTTCTGCTGAGCGTCTTTCAGCACTGATGTTAAAATAGGAATGTCTATTCTTACGAAATTTTACGCGCAACAGTCAGTATTTCGTATATATAGTTATTATTCTGTTAGTTTTTGTAACAGACCATAAGCAAAGTATTCCGTTTAACGAAAATAAAATAATTTTGTTCGTAAGAAAGGGCTTTAGCTGCATATCGGCAATTCTTACGGAATGACTCGTAGTTGGTAGTTTATGTCGTTAAAAGTAAAGGACTTATAGAAATAGACGGGGATACGGCCGTATTTTACCTTCCAGCTTCCCCGCAGGACCAGTGAAATGTTGGGATTTTTTTCTGCGAACTAATACCCCGGGGAATTTACACGAACCCTAGTCATTTTCAAAAAGGATCACAAAATAAACAACAACAACAAAAACAACATGGCTTATTACGAACATTCAATGAAAATATATGAATTAGTTTTTACGCACTTAATTACTCAACTGTTGTTTTTATTTTATAAACGCAAACAAGGCGCGTGCTTTGAACTCTCATACAAGTATTATTTTGTGATGTGTAATAGTTAATATATTACGGAAGTAGTTTACCAACAGTGGAATTCGCTACATACATGTACAGCATATAATCTTGCTTGTATTGTGAGAAATTCACGATGCTAGCACTGGGTAAGGACACGTTTCGATATATTTGTCACACGGTATAACCGGATGCGTGGTCGGCCGAGTGATGCGTTACGGCCGAGGTAAATACTGATGACGGGTAAGTAGTGGGGTTATGTTTCTTACCAGAACTTATCGATTTCGATATTTCTTTTGGATCTAGCGATTTGTGAATGACCACGAAGGTTTAAATGTACTATTCAAACAGCCTCGCATGCTACCTTGGCGGAATAAATCTGATAGAGCCTGTTTATACACGGCACGCAGAAAATAATGCTCAAATTTCACATACATTGTCCGAAATTAAACAGTTTTTGCTAGTATTGAACTATGTAACATCACATATCTAAGGAAAATTCATCTATGAACAATTCTGTAAAGTTACAACTCTGTCCGCGCCCTAAAACCAACGATTGACCCCTTCAAAGAGACCCTAGTATGCGCAAAAAGGATGACGTTTACAGCCGAGGAGATTTTGTGATGATGACGTTTACGGCCGAGGACGAAATATTCGGATGACGTTTACGACCGAGGAAATACTTTCTAAAAACTGTGATTTTTCGCAGTTTCAATGGTTTTCTCACCGGGAAAGTATGGAATATTCTCCAGTGTACATTCCTATGAACATTTCTTTACCAGAAAATGTTGGATAAGATTGTGTTACACTTATTTTGTTCCTATATATTTGATTAAAAAACGACATGTTAGAGATCCATGACTTTACAAGACAGGTATTTGTTTGTTTGAAAAAGAATTTAACAGTCTACGAAGAACATCAGTCAGCATACAGAAAATGATACTTTACTGAACCGGTCAATACCGTTGTGCTCCCTGTCTTCACCGGGACGTGTCTTGTACACATTCTTATGTTTATCGTATTTTACAGAGTTGTGCACCAGTCAGTTGCAACCACGGCCCATATCCCCGGGGATGGGTAGTGGATAGGCGAAAAAAGCCATGTTTTACCTTCCAGCTTTCCTCGCCGGAGAGAAATGTGGAGGATTAAATGTCTGAACCAATATCACGGGGACAATGTTTAGCTGTCAGAGGTCGGGGAATACTAGAGATTTTACCATCAGCTATCTCCTGCATGGGTGGGGGAATTGCGGTGGTTTTGACAACCCGAAAGTAAAATTCCACACCCATACCCAAGGGTGGAGACCGAGGAAGCAACTGACTGAATGCTTTATTTTAATGTTCGTATTTTCCTTTATTTGCTTTGGCGGTGTGTTTTTATGCTTGGAGTAGGGAAAGAAAAATGTTCATTCTGAACTGATGGTAAACGTTTTTTAACCCTGTGAGTTAATGGGTATACAGAAGGAAATGTTTTAAATACCGTCATCGACTGTTCCTATCACGAGCTAGGACCGTTTCTGTTGTTAACAGTGGCTGTGCCGTAGTAGTTATTCTCGATTTCTCACGTGTAAATTCCAATAATCTAAAAATAGTTTTTCCAAAAAAAATATTTTTCTCCAAATTACGCTATGAAGTCATGATTTGAAGGCAAAACATATGTCTTAAAACTAAAAATCTAATTAAAAAAATGTCGGCTCCAGTGGGGTTTGAACCCACGATATATAGGAAATTCGAATGCCTTTGTTATGGATTCTTTTATGAAAAATGTTCATCACACAAGGACAAATTACATCACATGACAAACGGGCATCATAATAATGACACATGTTCATCATATAATGACAAATGCACATCAAATGATATTATGGCAAACAGACGTCTTAAAATGACAAAACATTGTCATATTATGACATATGGACATGATGATTTTTTATATCACGGTATAATAACATAATGCAACAGTTCTGGTTATCTTAAGACATCTGTGGCGTTCCATATAGCTAGTCTGAGTTCCATATGACCATATTTCACGATCTTAGTATTTACTTTCAAATAAACAAAAATCTGTCTTGTAAATAACATAGATCTCCAAAATGACGTTTTATATTGAAGATATAAGAATAATATAAGTGTAAGGCAGTTCTTTTCAACCTTTTTTTCTGGCAAAGGGCAAATAAGTGTTCGTTGAATTGTACACTTGCGAATAGTCCATACTTTCCCGGTGAGAAAACCATTGAAACAGCAAAAAAATCACAGCTTTTAGTAAGTATTTCCTCGGCCGTAAACGTCATCCATATTTTTCGTCCTCGGCCGTAAGCGTCATCATCACAAAATCTCCTCGGCTGTAAACGTCATCCTTTTTGCGCATACTAGGGTCTCTTTGAAAGGGTCAATCGTTTGTTTCAAGCCACGGACAGAGTTGTAACTTTACAGAATTGTTCATAGATGAATTTTCCTTAGATCTGTGAGGTCAAATAGTTCAATACTAGCGCAAACTGTTTAATTTCGGACAATGTATGTGAGAATTGAGCATTATTTTCTGCGTTCCGTGTATAAACAGGCTCTATCAGATTTATTCTGCAAAGATAGTTTTATAAGGCCCACGAACACACTATTTATGACGCGCTATGACGTAGCATAAATTGACCTCGACCTTTATTTGCGGGGCTCGCTGGAAATAACAGATGAGACAAGCTTAAAGTAAAGTCCAACTAGTTTATTTATTCACATCCAGAATAGATTATGATATAGTCATTCAAATTCATTAAATATTAATTAATGAAATACAAGACAATTTAAAATAATACCTAATATGCAAATATTCTAATGTAAGTACAGTTCAAATAACATATAGCAGTTAAGCAAATTTAGGGGAATTACGCTTGGCTAGTGAGAGGTACAATTAATCATTTGAACGGTACTTAGTAGAATAATATACACATAGCTCAATTTAAATATAAATTACCTATTAAAGTTCAATCACATATAAGATACATATCAATAGTTAAATTCAAATGTAGTATTCAAATTAAAGGTAAAGTTAGAATACTAAGCATGAAGAAATCATACAAACAATTACAATTGAATGTTCAATAAACAATTAACATTCTGACATAAACAATGTTTAAAGGTACATAGTCCATCATTAAATTAAGATAATAAAGTATAAAAATAGTAAATTCACATACCTGGAAATAACAGATGAGACAAGCTTAAAGTAAAGTCCAACTAGTTTATTTATTCACATCCAGAATAGATTATGATATTCTTTGGTGTTTTGGCTAGTTTATATAGGACTTTACAAGCCTCAAGGTGGCTGCTTATCACATCTGATGATTCCTCTCGATAAGGTGTTATAATCTTTTAATGGCGGTAAACATGTCATATTGATATTTCATTGTCATTCAGGAAATGAAGATTTATATGAATATTGGGTAATTATAAAACAGGATATGTCATAATTAGCAGATAATTTCTGCCATTAACACTATGTCGTCAGCGTACATGAGAATAGATATCTGGTCGGTTCCTACAGCTACGCCACAGCCTAAATCGTTAATTTCCTGGACAAGATCATTTGCAAATATTGCAAAAAGCGTCGGGGACAACGTACATCCCTGTTTTACACCGGTCACACAATCAAACCAGTCCGTTTGACTATTGTTTATACGTACACATGACGAAGAGCTTGCGTATATGTTTTTTACCGAGTTGTAGAGTTTGCCATCTATATTATTAAGCAATAGTTTATACAAAAGCATATCCCTGTCGATGTAATCGAAGCACCGTTTCAAGTCGATGTAGGCTGCGTAAACGTTCTTGTTGTTCCTAATGACACTATTTAACGTGAACACATGATCCTCGCACGATCTATTAGCCCGAAAGCCATTTTGCTCATCAGCAAGAATGTTTTCGTCTTCAAGGTATTTTGATAGTCGTTTATTTAAAAACGCAGTGTAGAGTTTGCTAATGCACGATAGCAGACTAATTCCTCTGTAATTCATCGGAATCCTTTTGTCAGATTGGGGGTCCTTCAAAATCGGGTGAATGATTGCCTTTCTCCATATTGATGGGATTATGCTTGTGTCGAACACTAATTGAAATAAGTGTTGTAATACAGCGATAACTTGGGGAAATTTCAACACATCGTATGGGATTTTGTCTATTCCACAGGCAGAGCCTGATTTACTTTTCTGTATAATGTGTACAATCTCCTCTAGGGAAATATTACAGTTCAGTGTGTCGTTAGTCACGTATAGAGGGTCATTTATATTATTTTCTAGTAGCACTTTATGTATCTTCACACGGGTATAGTGTTCATCGTCGAAACCGTCGAATTCTTGGCAATTATACAGATCTTTAAAGTCATCTTTCCATCTTTCAAATACACGATTCTCATCATTAGTAACCGATCCGTCGGTCTCAATTACTTGTACAGGGATACGGAAGTCTTTTCGGGGTCCGAGCGTTTTAATTTTGTTCCAAAACTCCTTCGGATTGTTAGCTTCAAATGTCTCAATTTCTATGGCAACGTCCCTTCTATACGCACGTTCAGTTCTATGCAGATTACGGTCGAAGTTGTTTCTAACTGCAACATATTCGGCCTGTAATCTAGCTCTCAGAGTCCTATTGTCTCTACATTTGAGGTATTTGTTTTCACTGACTCTAAGCGCGCTCCAGAGTTCTTGCAATTCACCGTTCCAAAATGGTTTGGAGTGTTTTAGCCGTTTTGAAGTTCGTTTTGATGCAGCACATTTTGGTAATTTATTGTTCATTTCTGTAATAATCACGTCGCAGAGCGTACTGTATAGACTATCCACACTGTCTTGTGTCTCCCTAGTGTTTTCTATTTGACTAATTAGAGAAGTTAATGCTGTTTTAATAGTATCACTACCCATGAAATCAGACGGTATTCGCCTAAGGTTAAATCTATCCTCGCGTGGGTTCGTCGTAACGGTATTCGTCCTAGATAAGTGTGCGCTATAGTCCGTTTCAATATTCATACTTAATGCGCAGTGATCAGGAACGCGAGAACGCTCACCAAGCAATCCATGTAATCCTTGCTGGGCGACAACATCGTGAAGGTTAACTACTTTAAAGTCACTACAAAGCTGGAACACATCATGAGGGACACACATAAAATCCACAACCGCACGCCCCTTTCTTGAGATCGACGTAAAATTGTCTTGTAGACTATTGAAACGACCATTTAATACACACAGTTTTGAGTCACACAGAAATTCCACAAATTCATGTCCATGTTGATTTACTGTCTTGTCAATCACAGTTCTCTCTGGTAAGGAATCGCACTCATTAAGTAAATCTGACAGTGATCCTATCCGGGCGTTCATGTCCGAACATATTATAATTTGGTCACAATTTGCATGAGCGTATATCTGTGTAAGTAGATGCGCAAAGAACCCCTGTGCATCTCTCCCTCTTGTAGAACCTTCCGGTGGCAGATAGCACGAAAATACGGTTAAATCCGACTCTGTTGATTTATTTGTGAACTTTACGGCTAGAATTCCGTCATATTCTCTGTTTACAACACTAATTTCATAGTCTTTTGAAAGCCAATGTTTTACTAGAAGACCAACACCACCAGACGCTTTTGGTGCATTTCGATGTATTTCAGTTCTATTGAAGCCAAACCATGAATATCCCTCGACATCAATAATATTCTCGTCAGATAAATGAGTTTCACATAATGAAATAATATCAGCATCAAATGAATTCAATAATGCAATACGAAGGTTTTCATTGTCCTTAGTCCATCCACAAACGTTTATATGTACAATATGAATAAATGACCTAATGGGACGGGTTTCCTCCTAGTGACGATCGCCGTGTTGTTGTTCCTCGCGTGCGCGGATGCGTCCGTTAGCGTCCACTCGGAATTTAGCACCTTGAGGCAGCTGTCGAAGCATGGTTCTTGCATTGAGTTCTATCAGGCGTTCTGCGTGCGATTTACTGCTCTTAATGTACACATCGCGGTAAATATCAATGTCTTTCAGTTTCATTTTGTTTCTCAAGACAAGTATCTTCTCTTGTGGGTTACTGAAGCTGATTTTCAGGGGCCGGGTTTTCCTGGAAACCTGCTAGGGAGGCGCACTGTTCCGGTAATGGTCACGTTATCTCGTACGTTATCGCCCAGCGCTCTTATAAGTGTAGTGGCCTTTTCAAGGAGATCTTCGCCGTGTTGATTTTGTATTCCGGTGGCAATGATACAGTAATCATGGTCATTTAGATGGTCCTTTGGGTGAGTGGTGGATGCGCGCTCACCTTGAACTTGTTCGCCCTCCTCTACTGCTCGCATGCGTATCTGAATGTCTTTCATAGAATCCATGAGCTCATCAATTCGGCTAGTTTCCTTACCAATGTCTAACGCTATTTCATTTTTGAGCGACTTAAGTTTTGCGTCAATGTTTTTCAGTATTTCATTACGTAAATTGTCGATTTTACTTTCTAGAGTGCGTCTCATTCCTTCCTGTGTAGTTTTCATATCACACATAACAGATAACACTTTATCCACTTTTTCACTGAGTTTGCTGTATGCGCCATCTTTACTTCCGGTCGCCATGGTCTCTCGGTCCTGTTCGAAGTTCCCACGCTGATCTTCGTAATATAGTACACTGTTGGCCTCCGTAATAACCTCACTAACACTCAAATTGCAGTCTGGTTCGCTATCACTACCTATCCGCCCCTGCTTTAATGTTAATCCTTCGTCGCTCGAATTACTTGAGAATTTTTCTTTACGCTTATACGGTTTCTTAGCCCGTGAAGACATGAAGACCAATTAACGTTTACATACAAATAGTGTCTTTTATTTAGTTGCTATTTGTTTTGTGTAAAAACGTTTGTCTTTTGCAGTAAAATTCATTCCGTATGTCTTCATTATGTTGTAATTTACGTTACACAAGCGTATCCATACATGACAACTGTATTGTGTTGCATGATCATTTGATTGTTCACACTTTTATTTCAAATCAGATATGTGTGTGATAGTTCAACAAACTACAATCGATATGTACTCACTTTTCTTAATTTAATTCTTGTAGATTGTCTCAGAACCGCCACCTATAATAAGAGAATGTCACACATTCCCGAAATTTGAGTCAATATGGAAGAATAGAAAAAGTTGATATTTAAATTCTTTATAAACGTCCATATTTTCGTAGGGCATGAAAGTCGATCCCCTATGTGAACATGTTTCAATTATTGGCACATCATAAATCCTATGCATTTTCTATGCCGTTTTTAATCACTGTTTTCACCAGAGTAATTTACGTTACGATAGTATATGTACCAGATTTATTAATTAACATAAAGGACATAAGGAAGAAGTTCAATACTTCTTTTTATTAAAAATACTACATTTCTTCTTACACCAACTCTGTGAAAACATTAAATTGTCAACATACTTATGAAACCGGTATGTATATCATTAAATGCACTTTTGTTAACACTCTATTTGACATACATATATCGTACATCATATTTGAATTATTAGTGCAAAAGCGTGCGGATATTCAATGTTTTATTCACCAATCAAAGTCAGCACAAATGGCACTACTTGATAATATGGCAGATTTTTAAAACAAAACCAGCTAAATATAAAATGCCGGTACACGATTTTACCGAAGTTTTCGTCACGTAATATACAAAATAAACTTATCTATCGATAAAGAATACAATGAAACAAGTTGTGCTTAAGAGACAATTCCGGCCTCATAATAAAAGTAAAATAAAATGGTAAAAGTGTGCCAAAAATCAAATTAATGCATACATTGCTTTTGTGGTATGTTTTCGAGTATTATGAAATGGGGTCAGGAATAATACTACAATAGCAACAAACTAGAATAATACACAAGACTAAAACAAAACAAATTAAATGTATATGGAATGTCTAACCACGATTTCCCTATAAGACGTATTTGAAAGCGGCGGTGTAGATGTAGGGTGTGCGCTTTGGGATCCAGGGGTCCCGCATGCTCTACTTTACCAATGTAAAAATTGGTACTTGCTAGGTAAGTATATGTATTTTTGGGCGCCGTAGACAGATATTCACTGCCTCATCCTCAGGAGAGATATAAGTGTCACCAGGGAGACTCGAACGAATGTTTCCTTAGGTAGCATAATGTCCAGAGGTTATTAAAATGGCAACAGTTGAACTGCTGAAAATAACCCTCGTCATACTGCGTAAAATGGTAAGCATTGTCTAGAGCTTTAAAATAGAATATGTTTTACGGTAACGTAAAATACAAACCCTTAAACGTTTTCACAACAATTAACAAATGTTCAACCTTTATCAAACAAGCAAAACTCCTGTGCTTAGTCATATCATAATATTGTATTATTTCTTAAATCTCTCCAGTAACATGTCATTTTTTTTCTTTGCTGCTTCGACGTGAGTCCTGTTCAGTCATATGAAAGTTTTGAAAGCATGCGTCTGTTTCAAAATACATATTGGGTCTTTAAACATGTGAAGTTTTTGTTTCTTCTTATATCAAATGAAAGGTAATATTGTATAATAACAATTAAATGAGCAAGTACGACAATAACCATTGCACACATGACAATAAATAATTGTTATATTTCTGCAAACAACTCTGGAATGATTTTGTAATCTACGTTACGAAAATTATACGGTCATTATGCACGGAATTGCTGTCATGACATACACTAATTTTCCAAGTAATGAAAGGTCATCAAGAAGTATATATAAAAAATGATATAGATAGCATTACCTCTCACCAAAATCGCTAAATGCAGTAATTTGTTACAGTTTATGTAACTGCACTGACCGATAAGTTTATACTTTTTTACTCTCACAACATCAAATGTTTTAATACTGATTGTTTAACATGTCAACTATACACATACTAGTTATTGAAACGTATCGTATTCTGAAATTGTGATGTAAATCCCCAATAAAAAAAGCAAAAATATGTCAATAAAGAAATCCAAATACAATTAAGTATTTTACTTAAAATTTACGTGACAATAAATTGTATTTTACGTGACGAATGAGATCTTACTGACAAAGCCGTAGACATCCATTATCTGCATAACAATCGAATAATAATTGATTAAAAACAATGTCTTTCAGGAATAAATATAAAGTATGCCACATAATAATTATCCCAATGATTGACAATTTACCAATTTCTGTCAAAAATAAAAATAAAGTATGCTCCATATGTCAACGATTGATTATGCCTGTTGACGAGCAAATAATAAAATATGCATGGTATATGTACCATAAAATTTCAACCTCATGTAGTCCAGCAATAATGTCTCCAAAAATCGAGTTATCATTAATTTTTGGAGAAAGTTGCCAAACTTGGTATGTACATTGGGCAAACATATTGGAACGTTTTTTTCATGAGACCCATCTCGTATCTGCCATTATGGTTGCCATGGCAACCATTTTTAAAGATGGCCGCCAAAAACGAAAAATCGGTGTATATCTTATATAACGCATAATAACAACGTTATTATGAGTACTTGTAAAGTTTTTTTGTTAGAAATAACTTAATTAACATCTAACTTATACTTTTAACCGAAAAATGTTTTAAAATATCCAAAATGGCCGACAAAATGGCCGCCAAATTAGAAATATTGTATATAATAGTCTTTAGGTATACAGATACTTTATTTTTAACATTTATACTGATAGTTCTAGAAAAAATCTGGATAAATGTATTCCAGTTTAATTATTAATTAGTGGATAAAGCAAGTTTATTGTTCTAAGGACGTAAATTTCAATATAAATAAGCCTCGATCTGAGAAAAGGGCCCTTAATGACATTGACATGAAATTGAGAAAATTGAGTTTTTAAGTTACGTCACCATTTTCTCCGAATTTCAGAACCGGGCACCAAATGCACATAAATGTTTTATGTTATATCCTGCCACATACTTGTTGCCTTGTAACATACTTAATGTGCAGTTCTATACTAACACTTGAGACCTACATTTTTGGCGTAAAACATGAGAAACTACAAACAAAAGTGAGGATTTTTGGAATTGGCAGACCACAATATCATTTATAGTAGTATTTTATTGAAAACCCCTGTAATATAAGTGTAGTATCTTATAGTATTATATATCATACGAAATTATCGGCTATTGATCAAGATACGATATTTTGGGGTAAAATGCTACAAAATGAAAATAAAAATGATGATTTTTGGAATCAGTTTACTGTAATGTCATTTACTATGGTATTTGATTATAAATCAATAGGATGGACACATATTGTCTTCGTGCTTATGATATTGCTAATCTGGTGCCTAAATGTTATGTATTTTAAGACATTTTTGGGGCAAAACATTGGAAATATAAACAAAAGTGAGGATTTAAGGAATCGATTTGCCACGATGGCATTTATAATCGTATATTTATAAAACAACTGCAATTAGTTTGTAGTAACTTAAAGTTTTGTATATCAAATAATATATTATCATTTATGATTACTGAATGCTATTTTGGGGTAAAATCATCCAAAATATAAACCCAAATGGTGATTTTTGGAATAGGTTTACTACAATGGCACCAATCACATTATTTAGTTATAAACCACTAAGATAGACATAAGCAGTTTTTCCTCTTAAGATATTAATAATCTAGTTTCAAAATGACTGGCGTCTTGGGATATATTTGGGGTGAAACAGTCCAAAATATAAATAAAAGTGAGGATTTTAGGAATAATGTGGAATTTTCACAATGTCATAACGCCACAAACTGTGCTATTTTATAATTAATCACTACGATAGGCACATGTTGTCTTTTCACATAAGAAATTCATAATCTGTTCTAAAAGCTGTTCATATTTTATCTTTTTTGGGTAAAACATTACTAACTTTAAACAGAAATAAAGTATTTTTGGAATCAGAAGACTGCACAATTATTAATTATCGTATTCGTCAATAACTCACTGCATTTGGTTGGTAGTAACAATTTGCTTAATACATCAAAACATTTTTGCATGAAATAACTTGTGTAAAATGCAATTCTTTGGAATGAAACACACAAAAATATATATGAAACAACCTACTCCAAGCAATTATGTATCAGGCAATGTTGTGTACCACAAAGAGTCGTTATCTACCAAAAGCATTGCTAAGACATGAATACAACACAACGTGTCGCCAAGAAAGGAATTTCTGACGAGGAATTGCTGTGCCTATGTATCTTTATTGTCAGGAAATAATGTTCAATGAGACCAAGGCATAATAATGAATACCACACAGGCATAGAATCTCTGCATATTGTATTTTTGAGTAGATCATATTGTTTTAGATGGCTTTACCTGGTCATATTTTTAAATACTAGTACCTGGTGTGGCCTGGACATTTTCGAAAATATACGGGGCTTCAAGTCTGCTAATCAGATCAGGTTAACACTACAAGTGGGCCCCATTTCCTTGATAACTGTTACAAAATTTGTTAAGTGTTACTCTCTTAGGTCATCATCTCATATATTTTTTAACGTTGCATTGTTTGAAATATTCGAGAAAAGAAATACTGAAGTTTCACAGCAAGAAACTATGAAATTTTATGAAAAGTTGAAAATCATGTTTTCATGTCGGCCATATAATCTGGCGCAAAATACGCTATATATTCTTCAGACAAGCTACATTTACAGCAATTGCCATCATAATATCTCATACGAAGTACTTTGATTGTAAACTGATACTATTTTAAAGTAACTGTGACGTTGACCCCTGATGCTCCACTTATATATGAGCCGTAATCCAGTTAAACCTGCTGACTTGACATCATGTAATTACTGTATAAAACAAGGTTTTGAAAAGGCTCTAAAATAAGTGAAAAAATGTATATCTCTGTTGATTCTACTTTAAGTAATTTATCCATATAGTGCTATATCTTAGCTTTAAATTTCCTTATAAATTATGTTGAAACTATATACTGTCTTGCCATGGTTACCAATTTCGGAAAAATACTTCAATTTAGAAAAACTGAGAGTAAGCTGTTAAAAACAACAGTAGTCTTTCTCTAAATGCAACATGTTTCTATTATGATTTATATTTTAAAAATCAGAACATAATTCTAAAATGTGACACTATTTTAAACATTTTATGTCAAGAATTAATCATATGGTGTAATAATGAAATACTTTTTTACAGTCAAATGACGTTCGAATGACGTTCGCGACATCAGGCAAATAACTCGGAATATGGACTTTACAAAAACAGCTGTAACTTCCTCAAAACTCAAGATATTTACACAATTTCTTTTGAATTATGCTTCATTGGCATTAATCTTTATAACTATGAAACATCACAAAAATATGTTTCTTTTCAAAATAGCAGGTTTTCCTGGAGACTGGCTTATGTATATAACATAGGAAACTCAAGGTTTGTCCGTTTATAAAATCTGGATCCGGTCATAGCTTAAACAGTTTTGAAGCTAGGTTTATGAAACTTGGTATGTGGATACGGATTAATAAGCAGATTATTCATGTCAATTTGTGGTTTTTTTAGACAACAATTGTGGTTGCCATGGTAACAAAAATATAGAAAACCAAACAGGGTACTTATACATTGCTTTTAATTCGTAATTAATTGATATTATTAAGCAGAAACTGGCTGTTTATTTTATCAACGTTGACCTTGACCCCATTTACACCTATTTTGATGGAAAATATCTTCGCTAAAGCTATATAAAGACCACGTTTCATTCATATATGTTATTCCGGACTAAATATAATCAGCGGAAACCGGTTTTCTATTTTTAGTTACAGTGACCTTGACCCCAAATGTCCCATTTTTTATCCGAACGTGTATCAGCCTACAAGCAACGTATATAGCAAGTTTCATCCAAATATCTCATTCTTAACGGAAGTTATTGAGCAAAAACCGATTTTCTATTTTTAGTAACAGTGACCTAGATATTGACCCCACGAATCCAACTTTTTATTTTTGGTGGCGTATTGAGTCAAGCTACATATACACCAAACTTCATCACGATATGCAATTCTAAACTGAAGTTATTGGGCGAAAACCGCCATTTGATCATTTCGGCGGCCATTTTGAAAACCGTTGCTATGGCAACCAATGAAAATATTTTAAGTGGGTCTCATGAAAAAAATGTTTCAAATGAACCAAGGAACAGTTGTACCAAGTTTGGTAACTTTCTCCAAAAATTAATGTTTATTGGACATTATTGCTGGACTAATGCCTATTATGCAGTATTTTCGTTTACATATTAATTGTAGAATCCAAATCCGTCAATATGGTACAGCATTAGATGTATTTCTTTTTGTATCGTTGTCAACCTTATTTTAACAAAAATAAAAGTCATTTAACTGTATATATATAGAGAGAGACACGTAAAACGTTTTGTAGTCTTTGTAGCATGTTTTTTTTATTATCTATTGTCGCTATCAGAAGATGTAATTTTTCATACAGTATAATTCAGATGATGTCATTAATGAAATCGGGAATAAACAATAATCATTCCGTAATACTAGTATGGTTCATACTCTATATTTATTAACGTTTATATATTCCGTAATAGATAAGCGATTTGTGGGCGCCACATAAGAATACAACATGAATTACTCGGTATAGTTCAAACATGAAATAGACGAAATTATTAATGACTTGTGCATGTTTTGTTTTACAATATGTTCAATTATCATTAGGAAATATTTGTAAACGACCTAGTTTAGTTAATTGAAGTAATATGTGGACATATATAGCTATCACATCCACAAAACAGTGTCACGTAAAATAGACTTTACAGTTACAGAACGGCTGCATTCGCGTCTCCTTGTGGAGACTTTTGTCTCATATGGGTGATGAAGCCAATTCCGATATGCGACGCACCAATATACACTTTGGTGGAGTATATCATGTGAAACATCTAGATGCCGAAGCATGTATCCAACTATCCACCGCTCTCAAAGATGTATTAAAGAGAAATCGTGCTTAGACATTCCATAGATATTTAATGTGTGCCTGTTTGGTACCAGTTTAGTGATTATGCAAGTTTTTCCATATAGCAAATTAGTATTCCACATGACCACATTTCATACTACTCCTAAATATGTCGCTAGAAACAATATATCGAGGGTATGGAGCAAAACCGGTCTAACTCAATTTTTTCACAAAATCACTTTTTTACATATTCTTGAATATCATATTGAAATACATCTTCTGTAAAAATATTAGGAGTCTACTGTAATTAATTATTGCATAATATCCAATTAAAAAAATGGTCTATCTTTCACCAAGCAATTTCTTTGGGGCAAAACTGGTTCAACTTAAGTTGGTCCAGTTTTGCATTTATGTTAAGACTATAATATGCTTAATACAAGCATTCAAGTAGTCTATCTTGAGAAGGTTTACACTGTATATTAAGTGCATTTATAATGTTTTTATAGTAAAATAGCAAATTTTATCATTATAAACAAATCTCGAGTATAATTAGAAGTATTCCAATACTTAAACCTTGATAAAGAAATACTCCAAATGATTATAATAGCAGCCATTCATGCTATAATATATAATTATTAGGATATTTCTGCGGGCCTAATGTACTTGGGGCTTGCATCCAGGGACTGCAATTTGTTTTGTTTAACAATTTTAATCATTGTTAAATTTGTAGATTTCGCCAGGAACATCAGTGTTTTCATTTCGTTCAAAGCGCAGTCACGTGATCGGTTTTTACAACATTGAATATTTTTTTTAAATTTGACGGTAAAATCAAAATTATATTTTGGGTCAAAGTCTACCCGAATGGAATCTCCTCTGCTAAGTTTCATCCATTGATGTTATATTCAGCCATTAAAATCATTTTTTTATTAGTAAAAAAGGGATACCTGTAAGCGTAACGGTGTACCCACAAGTATAATTTGAAAATCGAGGTACGGTGAAATATACTACAAAGTAGGGTATGGTGAAGTAGTACCTGGGGGGGGGGACCATGACCTATTCAGCCTCAGTATGTTAGGAAATGTAACTGCAAAAGTTCCATGTAGTCGTGAAACATTCAGGGTTTTATTCCAGAACATTCATGTACCATTCATGTGGCTTCCGTAGCTCAGTGGTTAGCGCGCTTGTCGCCTAATCCGGTGACCCAGGTTCAAATCCGGGTAGAGGCATACATATGCTTACCATATTCAGCAGAAAGTTGACTGACAAATAAAGGCTATGCTTAGCATGTAAGAATTAAAAATAAGCTTCTTTTACCAAATAGGTTTCATAATTTATTCAACATTATTCTGTTTACCAATCTGAGAATACATCCTTATTCAGTTGATGGCAAAGTTCTACCCATTTTCTTCATAAATGATACAGAAATGGTTTCTTAAACTAGCAAAATGCAGTAGGATGTCCCTCATCACATCGGGGCTTTGTGGATGGCAGGTCTAAAGCACCAGGATTACTCCAATGCATATCACCATACGGAACCTAGCATGTGTGCCAAACCTACATCACACTGAGGAATTCCTCCTTGGCAATGTAGAATTACATAGTTTCCCCTAATGGCTAATGATGGTTCCCTATACTCCTGATGTTTCCGATGAAAATTGAAGTACATCCCAGAGGCATTCAACCCAACGTATAACATCGAACACGTAAGACCTGCTGTCCACTAGACCCTGATGCTATGTGGAAGGGATGCCGATTACAATCTGCTCGATTCGGGATCATTTATCAATACAAATTGGCGGAGCTTTGTCATGGTGCTTGTTCAGGAAGTATTCAGGGATCGGTATACGAATGGTTGCGGTATACACGTCTTATACATACCGAAGCCTATCTGAAGTAGCCGAATGTGTCCCGACTGAAGGCAGACCGTTCAGGAGTTAGTCCTGAATGTTTCCCGATCGTGCGGAAACTGCACGGTAACGTTGCGGATTATGCGAAAGGGTTTACGAATCGATGCATATAGATTGAAGAAAGGTTACCGATGTATATAGACGATGCCAAACTACTATCTCAACTTGTCGGCAGACTGACGGCATCGCTTCTGCTGTCATTCGGGATATATACGTTGACGACTTGGCATCCCTTCAATGATCAACTGGTGCCTTCCGCCACTGTTCGGCATGTGTTCTTAACATCATCAGCATAGCTTCCGTTTGTAGAACTCGTCCCTTCGGCATTTTCGGGGAGCTTTCACAATCGATTTTGCATTGAATGCGGATGGGTTCCTAAACACACCGAACTGTTGCCGATGGTTTCCTGATTACCCTGAAGCTCTCCCGAACAAGAGTCGAAGACCAGGCGTCCATATTTTAAAGCTTCTAAAATTTCGATGCCGAAGATTTTTTGGTCCTGAAGGCTTCCCAAAGCGTTGCGGAATGATGCGGAAGTGTTCCAGAACACCCTGAAGACATGCCAAACCATCCTGATCCTTCCAGATCAGGTGAATTTCAGCTTAGGGAACCCTTCGGGGTCCTAGTGGAGGGCAGGTCTAAGGAGTTCTTAAGTTGGTATGAACCTCCTGGTTTCTATCAAAACATAAAAATCAGTTGAACAGATCCATAAAGTCGGGAATACATCTGGACCAATTGACCAATTCCACAAGTTGTCTCCTGACTTTCCCTAGGCTGTCCCTTGACTAGGAGACCCTCTACTTAAAGTTAACTTAAGGGTTAAAGTTTTGAATTTGAAAAGCCTATTTATGTTGTGCTAGGTTAGAGTACATCAGTCTCCAGGCAGACATTGACCATGCAGTTACTGTTAAACATCTCCCAGCCAGTCTTTTGGCCAAACTTGCCTGGAGATTTATAACCATTATAACCTAAAAACAAAATTTTGTCAAATATCTCATAACAGTTTCTCTGGATTTACACGAGGACAAGAATTACTGTAATTTTTTAACAAATAATTTGAGAAATCAAGTAAAATGCAAATTTATAATTATTTTAAAATATATAATCAAAATTAATTTTACATAGATTTCGACCATAAAGGGCCATTTCTTTTCAATTTATTGCAATAGCATTACCCCTTCCAGACCTAATGAAGAGTTAAAGCAGCACTGAACAAATGGTTGGAATATTATATACAGCGAACTTAGCATCTTATTAATTACCAACTTGAAGAATCTATAGTACATTTATATACAGTTTACTACTCTATCTTGTAAAAAGTAACAAAAGTCTATCTCAACCCAAATCGTAATAACATAATCAGATTATTTTGATTATACGTTGATTGTATTTATTTAGTTCGTTTTTACCCAAAAGTTGGTTCAGGTAAACCTTGCTCATTAACACAACTTGGAGCATTGTCACTATTGTATCGATACATATATATTAGTTTATTTTGTAGTTTACGTGATGAAAACTTCAGCACAAATCATGTACTGACATATTCATTTTAGCCAGGTTATGTTTACATACTTTTGTATATTATCAAGTAGTGCATTTGGTTCCAGGTCAGATTAGTGAATATAACATTGAATAGTCATATTTGTACTTTTGTACTTCAAATTCACATATAATAATTTTATGAGATACCGGGACATGTATGTAAAATAGAGGGTAAACAAACGTGCATGTAATAATATACATACTGGTATCATGAGTACTATCATATTGACAAGTTCATCTTTTGCAAAGTTAATTTGAGAAGATATGTAGTTTTTTTATGTAAAAACCTCAATTATTGAACTTCTTTCTTGTGTCCTTTATGTTAAGAAGTACGATACACATACTATCGTAACGTAAATTACACTGGTGAAAACAGAGGTTAAAACGGCATAAAAATGGTAGGCTTTATGATGTGCCAATAATTGAAACATGTTCACATAGGGGATCGACTTTCGTGCCTTATGGACGTTTATGATGAATCTGAATCTCAGCTTTTTTTCGATTATACCATTTCGACTCAAATTGTGAGAATGTGTGACGTTTTCTTATTATAAATGGTGTTTCTTATATGCTCTACAAGAATGTAACTTTAGAAAATTGAATAAATATTAATTGTAGTTTGTTGAAATATCCAGCACATATCCCTTTTTAAATAAATGTGTTTAAACTATATTAAAATGAGCAAGCAACACAATAAAGTTGTCATCTATGGATACGCTTATGTAACGTAAATTACAACATAATGAATACATACGGAATGAATTTTACTGCAAAAGACAAACGTTTTTACACAAAACAAATAGCAACTAAATAAAAGAGTACCGGTGTCTTGCAAATCTTTTCAGACAGTATACATGTATAGTTGATGTGTGTGTTTTGTCCGTTTATAACCAATTTTAGCATTATGTATGCAGTATTAAAGTACCCTATCAATACCATTTACATGAATATATCCACCCAAAAAACGTTTCGTATGTTTGGTATATAATAATTTATCAAAATATATGAAAATTGATCGGAATTCATAATGCATGTTGTTTTAGCACTAACTGATTGATGGTCAAATGCGTAGAAAATGGCTGGTAACGTAAAATACAGGCTTGTATTGAACAATAGAAAAAAATCACAGATACCTCTTTAACTTTTTCGTGCAGTTTAAGTAACTGACTATAAAAGTACATAGGTATATGTTTGATTTCTAATGATTATCCATTCCAAAAATGACGATATATCAATAACGTTGGGTCGCGATTTTTGACAAAAACACCAGAAACAACAGTAAATATTAAAAAAACGCGAAGTTGCCAACAATCAAGAAATGGTTTTATGAAATCCCCAGACTCTCTTCTATCCAAATATATAAGTCTTGAGCTTGAAAAAAATATTTAAGATAAAACGTTACGACATACGGGACTATTATAAATGTAGGTAAAAATACAAAGTATAAATGCTTAAAGTGATTTACCGGGTCCCTAACTAGGATCCCCCACCAGACCGCGCATCCCCACAATCACTTGACAATTCAGAGTAACTATTTCTCCCATGTATATGTGGGGCCCTAAAAAGGGCCGTTTGGGTGGCATTATTTAGAAGCCCGTAAAAGCTCTAAAAATGACCATATGCAGCAATTAGTGTCTGCCGCAGCCTCAGCAATAAGCAGCGCATCCCCTCAATATTCAAATGCACCTGATCCGGGGCAACATGCTTAAAAAGCCTAAGATTAGGAATCCTAACCAAGTCCCGGCCAAACCACTTGGCCATCCTCCTATTAAGGTTGATGCGCTGCCTATCAAAACAGTCCTGTGTCAGGCCAGGACACTTGCGGAAATCTCCTCGGGGGGGGGGGGGGTGACATCAACTATGTAGACTTGGCTCACGCCGCCTCTACGAATATCCCCCACCAGGTGACAGATCTGGTGGAAAATATCCTTATGGCTAGACATTGGAGTAATGTCATTACCACCCAGCATGACTATAACCACATCAGGCTTACACCTGAGCAGGTCCTCCAACAGGCGGCGATCATAGCGTTCTGCCCTCATACCGCCCTTTCCATAGAATGAAGTGGTATAGGGCGCGTACAACGTGGTGCCGGTCTGCTCCAAATATTCCCCAAGTCGCCGCACAAAGCTATCGCCAAATACTGCAATCCTAAGCAAGGTAGTGGAAATAATGAGGGCTACAAGTCAGCATACAACTTATATACCCAAATGATATATAGTAAAACATTACCCGTCAATAAACAGTAACATGCCAATTAAAACTGCCAATAAGGGTAATGTCACCTAATGCAATCAATTAAGACTGAGCCGTCTGGTATATCCATGACGGATAAACTAGGCGCCGTCACTCCAACACCTGTAATAACAACCCCTCATGAGATCACCCCAGTAGGTAACTAGGAAAACCCGGTAAATCTATAAAATTATGTAAAAATAAAATAGATAATAAAAACTAAAAACAAAAAACATAAAATTTAAAAATTAAAAAAAAAAAAAAATAAAAAAAAAATAGTTGTAATCATAAAAATCAATACTAAAGTATGGAAAGCCAAGTGTTTTTTTGTGCCAAGCAGCACCCTTATTATTATGAATATTTTTGATAGGAATTGAAATTGTCCCACTACTAGTGTTAGGAGTACTACTAAGTATATAAGGAATATAAGTATTATTGTCAGGAACAGAACAAAAATCACACACATTATTATTTTATTTTTTTCAAATGTATAGTTAAATATGTATAAGGTGAAGGCACGCCTGGCCAAGTCCGAGTACGAGAACAAGTTTCACTTAATTACTCACTTACTGCATTAAGTTAAAAGACGCCTGTCTTAGCCTGAACAAGAGAGAAGTCTAATTTAATGTGTAAGTTAAAAGACGCATGTCTTAGCCCGAGTAAGAATTAAGTTAGGACAAATAAGTAAGAGACGCACGTCTCAGTCCGTGAAAGAGAAACTGAAGCAAAGAAACTCGAGTATCGCCGGTGTGGGAGGATGAACGATCTCAGCTGTCTGGTTTCTCCAAAAGCACCCGTCCGAACAAGTTTCAATGCCCCTGTGAAACAAGTTTCAACGCCCCTGTGAAACTCAGCCGTGTCCGGACAAACCAGACTGCATTTTAAAAACTAAGATAAATTTTTGTCTGCTTCAGGCACTCTTTGACACCACAGTGCCGCTAAACTATGTCTCCTGATGGTCTTGATTGTCAATCAGTTCGAAAGAGCTGCTTCTAAGACCACAGGGACGCAACTCAATTCAATATAGGACAAGTAGGAGTAAATACAAATGCTCTAGATCTCATTGGTCGATTTTTGTATTTACATTAAATAACACAAAAACTAAACGTCCGGCTAACGCTTGCAGATAAATTATCTGCAAGACAAATTTACCCTATTTCGAACTTTTTAACTTTCTCGGCATGAAGGGGTACATGCCGGGGTCCTATAAAAAATCCAGATTACCGAAAGGTATGGGACGATACGAGGACCTTATAAACTCATATCAAATCAAAATGTACGTAACGCTGGCTTAGAATGAGAAGTTCGTAACTACTTCTTACGACCTTATAAGACTGATACATATTTGACATCTGCGTTACAAGGCGCTTCTGATTGTTCATAATTATAATATCAAGGGGTATAACCTAAAGCATGGAGATTGGTGGTTTAAGTAAGACTTTCCATGGAGATTGGTGCCAATGGCCGATATTTTGATGTTTTTTGTCACTTGACGGACACATTTCCACCAAAGTAAGTTCATTTTCTTGTTTTATATGTGGTGTGTATGCGATAACCACCTAGCCATAAGTTTAAGCCACCTATCGGTGGTCTGTTTTAGTCCGTCTGTGCAGCGATAAAAGCCTGAAAGAAGGGATGGTGACATCGGGTGTCCGTAGTCCGCATTGATTTGTATCAATTCTGACGTATCTGGGGCATTCTGGAAGGGTTTTCTGTGTTTGCTAGGTACTTCATGCATGATTTTATGGTTAAAATACTGTTTCTGCTTATTTAGGAGACTCCAAGTGCATATATTTAACGTTTAAGACGATTTCATGGAGATTCGTCAACTTTAAGACCCGAACTGTGGAGAATTAAATCAATGTAAGTATTCTGTTCTAAAATGTTTTGCAGGATAGTGTTTTACCTTCATTGATTACAAATGTAGTTTCTATTTATTTTTCAGACTCCTGGTTTGAAGAAAACGTACCAAAAAGACGATACTTCGTTCAAGGAGGAAGTGGCAGAAAAGAAAACGAAAGAGAAATTTTAATAAAATCTCATTGCCTAATAAAAGTGTAACTAGGAAGCTTTGTGTATTTAGATATTCGTCATCAAAAAGAAAACGATTAACTTCAGCACCATCTTGTCATTTGTATCGATCCGAAGAACCCCAGTGAAAAGCCAGAAAATAAAAGAAAATAAAGATAGAGTAAAGTCTCATGATAACATTTTATTCACGTATTTTAATACATGTTCAAGGTTACGATTCTATAAAATAATAAAATAACATGAAATGATGCACATCAATGTCTGTTTTGTTTTGTTGGAAAGTTCCAATAGCACAGATTCTGGTTGTATTCTTTGTTAAGATACTTCCTGGAACATTTTGGTTCACAAAGCATCAGATCACACTGCCTTTATAAAATTGACCTTCTTCGCTAATGAACCTTTAAAACTACAATTTGTAAATAAAAACATCAAACAAATTTACGTAATTATTACTACATTGATTGCACGAAAAGTGACCATCGGTCTACCATGACCTCTCAGCAATGACCCCTTTATAAATAGTATACACAGTATTTACTAGGGTGGCACTGTGGTCGAGCGGAAAGCCCGCTTGACTACTGATCAATAGGTCCCTGGTTCGAACCTCGGCCGGTGCACTTAGTTATTCATGGAACACTTTTCCGTGTTTCCCACCCAACTAGACATGGTCTATTTGGAAGGTGACCCAGAGGTAGTCTCGCATGTACCAGAGCTGTACACCAGGTACGTTAAAGAACGAATGTCTGTAGGGCAGTTCGCCCATATACATGGAAACACCATACTGTGTTCATACTGCCTCTTTAGCAAAAACACAGGAACCATTCAAAATAAGTGTCAATGGTACGATGCATTTAACAAGATGAATGCATCATAGAGACGAGAGAGATTATTGAAATTTCACTCTTTTGAATGTAACAAAAAGTAAAACTTGACTTAAAGACCACCTCAAAATTAAAACCTCCAGTTCGAAGTCAATTCACATGATTACATGTTGTACTTTTGATTTATAATATAACCAACTCTTAAATAAGCCTTTATAAATATATAAACAGATATGATAAGTGTGTTTTAAAATAAATAAGGGTGGTCGGATAAGTGAGGTTTCATTGTGATGTTTTGAGCATTGACGTACAATATACTGCCACTTATAAAACTGCTGCAATGGTTAACGCGCAGTGTTTGTAACAAGCAATCTTGGTTTGATTCCCAGTTGCTTCAATTTGTCAATGCTGGTTTTACTCCACATGTTGAGAATTTGTTGGTTCCTTGTGGATTGTAAGTAAGTGCTTGAAAGAATACTGATCAGAAAACTGATTACAAATCCTCTATATTATACATGCGATGAAGAAAATGGTGGGTGTTTCAAATATATTTGAAACCACAATCTACCAAATTGATGTGGCCTGTAGCACACCTTTCCGAATAAGATACTATCCATCTAGTAGAGAAGACAGCTACTACTAGGCCTTTTGTCAGTTCAACTGAATATCATAACAGATACACAATGCACCAGTCAATTGAAAACCTTAGCACGGGGAAGGGACGGGTTGACTTTTTAAATCATGGTAAAATCCCTGCCCGAGAGCCTTACAAAAGATAACCCCCCCCCCCCTTGAAACTTATTCCCGGCTGCATTTCACATCTACGCATTTAGGTGCGGAGCAAAAGTCCTGCTCTCATTCGGCAGTGCGGGGACATCAAAAATTAAAAACTCGTGACTACTAGTATACCCCGGGTTTGGGGAGTCAGGGTTTGATTTGACTGGTGCATAATAAACAGCGCACAAGATTATAAAAAATTCAAATCATCCTTTATTACTTATATGCATATCTTTGGAGTACAAATAAGAAAATCACAACAATTGTTGCAGCCAGGTGGTGTTGTCACTGTATTTGGTTCCAATTATATGTTACTCGCCAAGCCAAGACCCTCTGTAAGACGGTAGCCCTGAAATTGGTACAAAATAGAGATTACTTCCATGTTTATAATACCAGTACACATGGTTTACAAAATAATAACAAATCTCCATGAAGAGGGTCTTAAAGTTGACGAATCTCCATGAAATCTTTTATAAAAAGGGTAATATTTGTTGATTATAGAGTCACCCTTATTGAAAAGGGCCTGTCAAATTTGACTTATGAGACACTTCATGCGTAAAATATCTCCAGAATCCCTTCTCGTATTGCTTGGTGCCTGGCAGAGATGGATCTAGTCTACATATAATAACCTTTTTTAACTAGCTGGCAGCTCACCAACCTAGTACTTCAGTTCAACCCCGGCTTGCACCAATTATAAGATTCAAACATGCGCTTTCATTTCCGATTGCCTGTTACATGTTTTACGCCCGAGTAGTAATGAGCCAGTCAATTGGAAACCAGTCTCTAAATAACTAGACATGTAAAACCAAATATCGACGGTGCCGAACCAAAACCCTGTAACTCAATTTTGGTGTGAAAACTTTTTTGGCAGCATCCGCATCTACTAGACATCCCACGCATTTCTGTCTTGTCGCCATCTAAGTAACGCAATTGGCTATTGAAATGGCGACAAGACAGAAATGCGCGGGACGTGTAGCAGATGCGGATGCTGCAAAAAAAGTTTTCGCACCAAAATTGAGTTACGGGGTTTTGGTTCGGCACCGTCGATATGTTATATGCGGTCAATATTCAATGCTGAATTGAATCTGATGGTCCAGTTAAAGAGACAGGATGAAACACAAATATTCATGCATTCATTTGTTGTTGCAGTAGGCCCTACTTAATAATTTGTGATTTTCAAAAACTTTTGTTATGTATTTTTCAGGACTACAGAATTTTAGAAGTCTGCCAGATGCCAACCTGAAGAATTTATGCAATAGCCTTTAGGGATGCGGGTACCCTCAGAAAGTGTCATTACTATCAGTTCACAGCTTCAATAAAGTACTGAACCGACATCAAAAAGCTTGAAACCCTACAGCGAAGGGTTCTAAAGCACCTCCAGGGCATACCCATACGTACTCCTACAGTAGCTGTCTACATCCTATTCGGGACCGAGCCAGTAGAGTCAATCCTCGATAAACATGTACACTCACTCTTCACAAACACACTAAGACTCCAAACCTCATGCGAATATAAAATCATCGAGCGACAAATTACGTATGGACCACAACCTGAACACAGCCTCTTAAACAAAGCTGGACAAGCCTCAACAAACTGGATCTCCCAACCCCTGAACAATTGTTCCAAGACCCTCCCACCAAACAGCAATGGCACAGGACTGTCAAAAAAGCAATATCAACATACTGGAAGAGAGAATGGGAAGCGGAGAAGGAATCCATATCAGCACTTAAATACCTACAGGTCCAGGCCGACCCAGCTGTGACACCCCACAATCTTTGGAAAAGTGTTGACGCTATTGACTTTCACGTACGCAATGTGGAACTCAAGCCAGGGTATTAACCGGCACCTATATTCTTCAGACAAATGCTGCACGGTTCAATGGCTCTGCAACCTCTCCTCTCTGTCCTCTATGTAAACAGGCCGACGAGGATCTCGAACATTATTTCCTCAATTGTCGTGTCCTATCAAGCTGTAGAGTCAAAACACTTGACTGTCTGAGGGAGATATGCGAGGAGTACTGTCCTGGTAGATACAAAAGCAGCCAACTACTTCTACAACTCATTCTTGATTGCACGCACCAAAATCTCTGGCCTAACATGTGCCCCAACCCTACAATGACTAGACATATAGAGCGCCTCAGCCAGAGCCTCATCAGTAGCCTGCACCGTAAAAGATCACTGCTGATTAAAGTAGATGCACTTAAGGACTGTCCTACTATTTTGGGAAATACTGCCAAAACAAACTGAACTAAATTATTTATAAATTTACACGTTGTGAACTCTTAATTATTTTCGCGTTTATAATGTTGAACTGTAATCAAGTTAACTTATCGTGATGAACTCTATATGTGAAACTTCATAGAAGTGTGCTCCAAGCAAGGGAGGAAATTACGAGACAACAACAATTGGTTAGGAACTTAGGGTACTGCTATCAGAACTAATCTGCTTTTCAACTTCTATGGAACTTTAAACTCATCGAAAAACAAAATATAAATATAAGGAATTGACGATATCAATGTGCTAGGTTCTATCAGTGTCGACATGCATTATGCATCAAGAAATTCCTTCAGTGTTGTAGGTAGCTTAACACAATTCTGGTCCAAGACGTTTGACCTTATCACATATATAATGAAGGCAGAAGAACCCATGTGATGTATCGGTAAACTCTTATTAAAACATGATAAATGGCGAGGAAACATAATATATTTATCTTATTATATGAACACCATGCATTCTGTAAGTTGTTGTTGTATTCAACAGTGTCTTTATAGATTTGTTTATTAAATAAAATCCATTCACCCTAGATTATAATTAAAACATATAAAGCAATTACGCTGTTGTGATACTCTGTCTGTCTGTCCACCCTGCCTGCCTGCCCAAAGACCTACAACCTCCACCTCTTTTCAGGTTACTAGGTCAAGGTCACCAGGGGGCATTATTGTTTCTCAAACTTGTCTTGTTTTGCATGTTCTGTACCCTGACCAGAAGCCTGGTGCATAGCCAAATCACTATCAATCGCTTTAGGTAGCACTTCACTACATCTATGCAACAACAGAGAACATATGCTGCCAGATGTATTATGCAAACTTCACAATTCAATTTCGGAATGTGAACAAACATACCTATGGTGTGAATGAGACATAAATAAATGATAAATATGTATGACAGATGGTCGCCAAGACAATGACTGTATAGCTTGTGGACAATAAAACTATCCTTGTTTACAAATACTGTGAAGCTTTGTTAAGGTGAGCAAAATTGCTCTATGTAGTAAATCAAAATATGATTTGATCCAATTGTGTAACTCTCATAATAACATTTAATAAAGCATAATTTATTAACAACATTTACATATGTAATTATAACAATAAACCGACCGGTTACTGAAACAACCATGGTCTATCCCTCAATATAACATTTGTATACATGGCTAGTTATATTTTGTGCAAGCTATACAACCATTATAAAGTTCAGTGTGATTAATGTGCTGTATAAAAAGACATAGAAAACATGCTTGATAAAAGTCACTGTTACTGATCTCTGAGGTCATCTACTGTTGCTTGCCAACCTCCATGTAGAGTTTGAAGATCCAAGGGCAAAGCATCCTCCAGTTAATGAATGAAAACCATTTGATCGACTGACCTAGGGACATGTGCAAAAATGGATGGGGGGATAAATATTGTTTTAATAAAGGACATCTTGTTTATTTTCCGCACAAAAATCACACTGAAGTCAAAACAATTCTTGAAAAGAATAATTCAAAACTGAACAGAACACTAAACAAGATGAACACATATTTATTATTTCACAAAACACAAGAAATTCACTATGAAGAAAAAGCATCATTACAAAATCCAATGGTGCAAATTTATATCAAGCTGGTCGAATTGTTGAAACACTGAGATTGTTAGTGGTCTGTACAAACATTTGAGCCTTGGATATTCTTGGAGAAAGAATAAATGTTTCTTGACAGTTAATCAACTTTAGTTCAGTAACTATTCACCACACACATTCAATGGCCTATAAAGTTGTACTGGTGATTAAAGCTTTTTCAGATATTTTTTTAAAATGTTTGATAGTGAGGGTCTTCCTGTCTTTTTTCCCAGAAGTGCAGTTTATACATCCTTTCTGAAATTGGTATGCCCGGCCCACAACATACAAATTAAGTAAAGTGCTGTCCGAAGATGTAGTGTCCTTGTATTCTGACTTGAATTAAGATCTTTATGGTTGGTAACTGCAGCTTGACACTGTAAATAGAAAATAAATAACCCTTAAATTGATTTACCAACACGTCAAACAAAATATGAATCTAAATGTACAAAATTTCGTACAAAATTTATCTTAAGTTCATATACTGTATAATGCTGTGGTCATATAAAGTGTGCGAGTGCTAAAAAAGAGGATGAATGACAAAGAAAAGGAGGGTCTGTCATATTAAGACAATTAAAGTATGTGAGTGACATAGACAGTTTGTGAGAGTCAAATAAAATGTATAAGTGCCAAAGAAAATTGAATTTGTGACATAGAAAGTATGTGAGTGACATAAAAAGCCATAGACAGTGTATGAGTGACATAGACAGTGTATGAGTGACATAGAAAATGTGTGAGTGACACAGGAAAACGTGTGAGTGACATAGACAGTGTATGAGTGATATAGAAAGAGTATGGGTGACAAAGAAAGTGTGTGAGTGACATAGAAAGTGTATGAGTGACATAGACAGTGTATGAGTGACATAGACAGTGTATGGGTGACAAAGAAAGTGTATGGGTGACAAAGAAAGTGTATGGGTGACAAAGAAAGTGTGTGAGTGACATAGAAAGTGTATGGGTGACAAAGAAAGTGTATGAGTGATATAGAAAGTGTATGGGTGACAAAGAAAGTGTATGGGTGACAAAGACAGTGTATGAGTGATATAGACATTGTATGAGTGACAAAGAAAGTGTATGAGTGATATAGACATTGTATGAGTGACAAAGACAGTGTATGGGTGACAAAGAAAGTGTATGAGTGATATAGAAAGTGTATGAGTGACAAAGAAAGTGTATGGGTGACACAGGAAAATGTGTGAGTGACACAGAAAGTGTATGAATTATATAGACATTGTATGAGTGACAAAGACAGTGTATGGGTGACAAAGAAAGTGTATGGGTGACAAAGAAAGTGTATGAGTGACATAGAAAGTGTATGAGTGACAAAGAAAGTGTATGGGTGACAAAGGAAAATGTGTGAGTGACATAGAAAGTGTATGAATTATATAGACATTGTATGAGTGACAAAGAGAGTGTATGGGTGACAAAGAAAGTGTATGGGTGACAAAGACAGTGTATGAGTGACATAGAAAGTGTATGAGTGACAAAGAAAGTGTATGGGTGACACAGGAAAATGTGTGAGTGACATATAAAGTGTATGAATTATATAGACATTGTATGAGTGACAAAGACAGTGTAGGGGTGACAAAGAAAGTGTATGAGTGACAAAGAAAGTGTATGAGTGACACAGGAAAATGTGTGAGTGACATAAAAAGTGAATGAATTATACAGACAGTGTATGAGTGACACAGAAAGTGTATGAGTGATATAGACAGTGTATGAGTGACATAGAAAGTGTATGAGTGATACAGACAGTGTATGGGTGACAAAGAAAGTGTATGAGAGACATAGAAAATGTATGAGTGACATAGAAAGTGTATGGGTGACATAGAAAGTGTATGGGTGACAAAGAAAGTGTGACAGTGTATGAGTGATACAGACAGTGTATGAGTGACATAGAAAGTGTATGAGTGACATAGACAGTATATGAGTGACATAGAAAGTGTATGAGTGACACAGGAAAATGTGTGAGTGACATAGAATGTGTATGAGTAAAATAGACAGTGTATGAGTGACATAAAAAGTGTATGAGTGACACAGGAAAATGTGTGAGTGACATAGAAAGTGTATGAGTTAAATAGACAGTGTATGAGTGATACAGACAGTGTATGAGTGACATAGAAAGTGAATGAGTGACATAGACAGTGTATGAGTGACATAGAAAGCATATGAGTGACACAGGAAAATGTGTGAGTTACATAGAAAGTGTATGAGTGACACAGGAAGATGTGTGAGTGACATAGAAAGTGTATGAGTTATATAGACAGTGTATGAGTGACATAGAAAGTGTATGAGTGATACAGACAGTGTATGGGTGACAAAGAAAGTGTATGAGTGACATAAACAGTGTATGGTTGACAAAGAAAGTGTATGAGTGACATAGAAAGTGTATGAGTGACACAGGAAAATGTGTGAGTGACATAGAAAGTGTATGAGTGACACAGAAAAATGTGTGAGTGACATAGAAAGTGTATGAGTTAAATAGACAGTGTATGAGTGACATAGAAAGTGTATGAGTGATACAGACAGTGTATGAGGGACATAAAAAGTGTATGAGTGACACAGGAAAATGTGTGAGTGACATAAAAAGTGTATGAGTTAAATAGACAGTGTATGAGTGACACACAAAGTGTATGAGTGATATAGACAGTGTATGAGTGATACAGACAGTGTATGAGTGACATAGAAAGTGTATGAGTGACACAGGAAAATGTGTGAGTGACATAGAAAGTGTATGAGTGATATAGACATTGTATGAGTGATAAAGACAATGTATGGGGTATGAGTGACATAGAAAGTGTATGAGTGACACAGACAGTGTATGAGTGACATAGAAAGGGTATGAGTGACATAGAAAGGGTATGAGTGACACAGGAAAATGTGTGAGTGACAAAGAAAGTGTATGAGTGACATAGATAGTGTGTGAGTGATATAGACAGTGTATGAGTGATATAGACAGTGTATGAGTGACATAGAAAATGTATGAGATCTTTTTGGAAATTAACGCCCGATAATTGACCATTGTTGAAAGAAAAAAATCCCAGAAATCACACGTTTCTTCCACATCCATAACATGTAACATATTATACATTCATTGTTAGTACGTTATAAACATCTTTATTGAAAAAACCACAGCTACAAAACATGCAATTAACGAAAAAAGCGATTAAATAATCTCCTCGCTACTGCGTTTATAGTGTCGTTAATTTGTAGAGCCCTCGCTTTACGTCACATCCGGTTTACGGGAGTTAACTCTGTACATACGATAATCGCTTAATTGAAAGGGTCTATATATGTCAATTATAAAAAACGAATATCTTCAGTTTTAAATAAGTTACAGATATGATTGATACATCGTTGCATACAGAACTGTAGGAATGACTATTGTCTACAATATGAGGGGTCATTTAATAAAATCGGACTGTCCATCCCTCCGTACGGGCTGATTGAACGTTGACAAAAGCTTGCGCACGAGTTGAAGTCATAGCTTTTGCTATATTTTGTCAACATTTAATTATAATATCTTCAGTTTTAAGTACGTTACAGAAATGGTTGATACATCGTTGGGTAGGTATGACCATTGCCTACACTATGAGGGGTCATTTAATACAAGTTGCCTGTCTTTCCGTTCGTACGGGCTGAAAGACCATTGACAAAAGCCTGGACATTAGCTAAAATCATTAAATTAGCCGTATATATGTCAACTATTAAAATTAATATCTTCAGTCTTAAATAAGTTACAGATATGATTGATACATTGTTGCATTCAAATCAGTTGGAATGACTATTGTCTGCAGTATGAGGGGTCATTTCATAAAATCGGATTGTCTATCCGTCCGTACAGGCTGATTGAACGTTGACAAAAGCTTGCGCACGAGTTGAAATCATAGCAGGGGCCATATTATGTCAAAAGATAAAAATAATATCTTCAGTTTTAAGTACGTTACAGAAATGGTTGATTCATCGTTGGGTAGGTATGACCATGGGCTACCCTGTGAGGGGTCACTTAATACAATTTGCTTGTCTTTCCGTTCGTACGAGCTGAAAGACCATTGACAAAAGCCTAGACATGAGCTAAAACCATTAAATTAGCCGTATATATGTCAACTATCAAAATTAATATCTTCAGTTTTAAATAAGTTACAGATATGATTGATACATCGTTGCGTACAGAACTGTAGGAATGACTATTGTCTACAGTATGAGGGGTCATTTTATAAAATCGGACTGTCTATCCATTCGTACGGAGTGATTGAACGTTGACAAAAGTTTGTGCACGATCAGAATTCATAGTATGTACCATGTTATGTTAACAGTTAAAAACAATATCTTCAGTTTTAACTACGTTACAGATGTGCTTGATACATCTTAGGGTAGGTATGACCATGGCCTACAATATGAGGGGTCATGTAATTAAATCTGACTATCTATCCTTCCGCACAGGCTGTTTGACCTTTGACAAAAGCTTGCACACGAGCTGAAATCATAGCATGAGCCATATTATGTCAGCATTTAAACAGAAACGTTTTCAGTTTTAACTAAGTCACAGATATGTTTGATACACCATTGCATACTAAACTGTAGGTATGACAATTGCCTACAATATGAGGGATCATTTAATAAAATCAGACTGTGTATCCGACCGTAAGGGCTGATTGAACCTTGACAACAGCTCGCACACGAGTTGAAATCAAAGCATGGGCCATATTATGTCAACAGTTAAAAATAATATCTTCAGTTTTAACTACGTTACAGAAATGGTTGATACATCGTTGGGTAGGTATGACCATGGCCTACTCCATGAGGGGCCATTTAATACTATTTAACTGTCTATCCGTCCGTACGGGTTGGTTGAACGTGGTCAAAAGCTTGCGCACGATTGGAATTCATAGTAGTGTATGTACCTTATTATGTGAACAGTTAAAAATAATATCTTCAGTTTTAACAATATGGCCTAAAATATGAGGGGTCATTTAATAAAATCTAACTGTCTACCTGTCCGTTCGCGCGGATAGACCATTGACAAAAGCTTGAACATGAGCTAAAATCATTAAATTAGCCGTATATATGTCAACTATTGAAAAGGTATATTTTCAGTTTTAATTAAGTAACAGATATGTTTGTTGCATCGTTGTATACAGAACTGTAGGTATGACCATTGTCTACAATATGAGGCGTCATTTAATTAAATCTGACTGTCTATCCTTCCGCTCGGGCTGATTGACCTATGACAAAAGCTTGCACAAGAGCTGAAATCATAACATGAGCCATAATATGTCAACATTTAAACAGTAACGTCTTCAGTTTTAACTAAGTTACAGAAATATTTGATACATCGTTGGGTAGGTATGACCATGGCATACACTATGAGGGGTCATTTAATACAATTTGACTGTATTTCCGTTCGTATGGGCTGTAAGACCATTGACAAAAGCTTGGACTTGAGCTAAAATCATTAAATTAGCCGTATATATGTGAACTATTAAAAATGAATATCTTCAGTTTTAAATAAGTTACAGATATGATTGATACGTCGTTGTATACAGAACTGTAGGAATGACTATCGTCTACAATATGAGTAGACAATAGACATACCTACATTTCAGTACGCAATGATGTATCAAACATATCTGTTACTTAGTTAAAACTTAAAACGTTACTGTTTAAATTTTGACATAATATGGGTCAGGTTATGATTTCAGCTCGTGTGCAAGCTTTTCTCAATGGTCTATCAGCCCGAACGGTCAGATTGACAGTCCGATTTTATCAAATGACACCTCATATTGTAGGGAATAGTCATACCTACAGTTCTGCATGCAATGATGTATCAAACATATCTGTTACTTAGTTAAAACTTAAAACGTTACGGTTTAAATGTTGATATAATATGGCTCAAGTTATGATTTCAGCTCGTGTGCAAGTTTTTGTCAAAGGTCAATCAGCCCGGGCGGAAGGATAGACTGTCAGATTTAATTAAATGACCCCTCGTATTGTAGACAATGGTCATACCTACAGTTCAGAATACAACGATTTAACAAACATATCTGTACTTTTATATAAACTGAAGATATTCATTTTCAATAGTTGACATAGGGCTAATACGAGGGTCATTCAATATATAATGCAAACTACATATTATCTCTCAAACACATCAAGAGAATTCAATGAAATTTCGCCTACTGAATAATTATGGCATTTTCGGTTTGGTCAGAAAAAATAAGGACCTTAACGTCGATGACGTCGTCAGCGCGTGCCTTTCTTCGACGCCACTTTACGCAACGTGGACGCGGTAACGTCACAAGAAAAGCAAAGTTTTGAAGAAAATCAAGCGTTGCCAAAACATAAGTGAATCGATTTTTTCATGCTTAACCAGAGACTGGTGTCAAAATGTCCTCTTCTATATTCCAAAGGGACGAGGAAATTAAATGAAAATAAGGCCTACAAATTTACAATTAAAGAATAGCACCGTGCAGGACGGAATATCGGCGTAACGAAGCCATATATAACAGAAAAAATGACGTATTGTTCTTAAAGCAAACACAATATTTACATGCGAAGAAATTGCCAAGTAATCGAAGAGCAGTTTAGGCTCTTTTCATTTGAATTTGCTGAACAGATTAGAATTGACAAGGGTTTCTCTCGGAAGATGCCCCATCGTTTGACGTCATAACAGACGTAACGTCCATCAAAATCGATACCGGCATGTTTTAGTGCTTCTGTGTGGCAGAACAAAACATTGTATTCATACTTTGAACTACAGATGAGAAGTAGATAAGTTCTCATCACCCGGAAACAAGACGACAATTGCATACGAATTCGAGTTGCTAATTTAAATTGGAATGAATACACATGAATAGGCCGTGGCCAAGTCGTTAGAAGTGCATGTGCGAAGTTGCCTAGCAACGGGGATAGAAAGCCTGTCGAAATGACCAAAGTCGCTCATTGACCTCACGAAAGACTACTGTAAATGATTATATCTGTGTTTTAATGATTAATAGCATTTATAAAAAGATATTTGATAGTTTGCATTATATATTGAATGACCCTCGTATAATGATTTAAGCTCATGTCCAAGCTTTGGTGAATTGTCTATCCGCGTGTACGGACGGATAGAATGTCAGATTTTATTACATGACCCCTCATATTGTAGGCCATGGTCATACCCTCAGGACAATGTATCAATCACATCTGTAACGTAGTTAAAACTGAAGATATTATTTTTAACTGTTGACATATTATGGAACATATTATGATTTCCACTCGTGCGCAAGCTTTTGCCAACGTTTATCCAGCCCGTACGGACGGATAGACTGTCCGATTTTATTAACATTTGAAATCATAGCATGGGCCATATTATGTCAACAGTTAAAATAATATATTCAGTTTTAAGTACGTTACAGAAATAGTTGATACATCATTGTGTAGGTATGACCATGGCCTACACTATGAGGGGTCATTTAATACAATTTGACTGTATATCCGTCCGTACGGGCTAAAAGACCATTGACAAAAGCTTGGACATGAGCTAAAATCATTAAATTAGCCCTATGTCAACTACTGAAAATGAATATCTTCAGTTTTAAATAAGTTACAGATATGATTGATACATTGCTGCATTAGGAACTGTAGGGATTACTATTGTCTACACTATGAGGGGTCATTGAATAAAATAGAACAGTCTATCCGTCCGTACGGGCTGATTGAACGTTGACAAAAGCTTGCGCAGGAGTGGAATTCATATTGTGTACCATATTATGTCAACAGGTAAAAATAATACCTTCAGTTTTAACTACTCGACAGATGTGGTTGATACATCATCAGGTATGTATGACCATGGCCTACAATATGAGGGGTCATTTAATGAAATCGGACTGAATGTCCGTCCATACGGGCTAATTGACCATTGACAAAAACTTGGACATGAGCTAAACTCGTTAAATTACCCGTATATATGTGAACTATTAAAAATGAATATCTTCAGTTTTAAATAAGTTACAGATATGTTTGATACGTCATTGCATAATGAACTTTAGATGTTACTATTGTCTACCATATGAGGGTTCATTTAATAAAATTGGACTGTCTATCCGACCGTACTGGCTGTTTGAACCTTGACAGCAGCTTGCGCACGAGTTGAAATCATAAAATGGGCCATATTATGTGAACCTTTAAAAATATTATCTTCAGTTGTAAGTACGTTACAGAAATGGTTGATACATCGTTGAGTCGGTATAGCCATGGCCTACTCAATGAGAGGTCATTAATACAATTTGACTGTCTGTCCGTGCATACGGGTTGAAAGATCATTGACAAAAGCTTGGACATGAGCTAAAATCATTAAATTAGCCGTATATATGTCAACTATTAAAAGTGAATATCTTCAGTTTTAAATAATTTACAGATATTTCTGATACGTCATTGCATACTGAACTATAGGTATGACTTTTGTCTACAATATGAGGGTTCATTTAATAAAATCGGACTGTCTATCCGACCGTACGAGCTGATTCAACCTTGACAGCAGCTTGGGCACGAATTGAAATGATAGAATGGGCCGTATTATGTGAACCTTTAAAAATAATATCTTCAGTTTTAAGTACGTTATAGAAATGGTTGATACATCGTTGGGTAGGTATAGCCATGGACTACACAATGAGGGGTCATTTAATAAAATCCGACTGTCAGTCCGTACGTACGGGCTGATCGACCTTTTACAAATGCATGCACACGATCTAAAATCATAACATGAGCCATATTATGTCTACGTTTAAACAGTAACATCTTCAGTTTTAACTAAGTTATAGATATGTTTGATTCATCATTGCATACTGACCTGTAGGTATAGCCATGGCCTACACTATGAGGGGTCATTTAAAAACATCCGACACTCTATCCGTCCGTACAGGCTGAAAGACCATTGACAAAAGCTTGGATAGAGCTAAAATCATTAAAATAGCCGTATATATGTCAACTATTAAAAATGAACATCTTCAGTTTTAAATAAGTTACAGATATGATTGATACATCATTGCATACTGAACTGTAGGTATGAATATTGGCTACAATATGAGGGGTCATTTAATAAAATTGGACTGTCTGTCTGTCCGTATGGGCTGATTGACCTTTGACAAAAGCTGGCGCACGAGTTCAAATCATAGCATGGGTCGTATTATGTCAAATTTAATACAGTAACATCTACAGTTTGAACTAAGTAACAGATATGTTTGATACATCATTGCCTACTGAACTGTAGGTATGACTATTGTCTACAATATGAGGGGTCATTTAATAAAATCGGACTGTCTATCCGACCGTACGGGCTGATTGAACCTTGGCGGCAGCTTGCGCACGAGTTGAAATCATAGCATGGGCCATATTATGTCAAAAATTAAAAACAATATCTTCAGTTTGAAGTACGTTACAGAAATGGTTGATAAATCGTTGGGTAGGTATGACCATGGCTTACACTATGAGGGGTAATTTAATACAATTATACTGTCTATCCGTCCGTACGCGCTGAAAGACCATTGACAAAAGCAAGGACATGAGCAAAAATCATTAAATTAGCCATATGTCAACTAATAAAAATGAATATCTTCAGTTTCAATTAAATTTCAGACATGTTTGATACTTCATTGCTTAAGGAACTGTAGGTGTGACTATTGTCTACAATATGAGGGATCATTTAATAAAATCGGACTGTCTATCCGTCCGTACGGGCTGATTGGACGTTGACAAAAGCTTGCGCACGAGTTGAAGTCATGGCATGGGCCATGTTAAGTAATAATATCTTCAGTTTCAAGATCTTTAAAGAAATGGTTGATTCATCGTTGGGTAGGTATGACCATGGCTTACGCTATGAGGGGTCATTTAATACAATTTGACTGTATTTCCGTTCGTACGGGCTGAAAGACCATTGACAAAAGCTTGAACATGAGCTAATATCATTAAATTAGCCCTATGTCAACTATTGAAAATGAATATCTTCAGTTTTAATTAAGTTACAGATATGTTTGTTTCATCGTTGGTTACAGAACTGTAGGTATGACCATTGTCTACAATATGAGGCGTCATTTAATTAAATCTGACTGACTATCCTTCCGCACGGGCAGATTGACATTTGACAAAAGCTTGCAAACGATCTGAAATCATAACATGAGCCATATTATGTCAACATTTAAACAGTAACGTTTTCAGTTTTAACAAAGTTACAGATATGTTTGATACTTCATTGCATACTGAACTGTAGGTATGACTATTGTCTACAATATGAGGGGTCATTTAAACAAATAGGACTGTCTATCCATCCGTACGGGCTAATTGACCATTGACAAAAGCTTGGACTTGAGCTAAAATCATTAAATTAGACATATGTCAACTAATAAAAATGAATATTTTCAGTTTCAATTAAGTTTCAGATATGTAGGTGTGACAATTGTCTACAATATGAAGGGTAATTTAATAAAATCGAGCTCCTTATCCGTCCGTACAGGCTGATTGAACGTTGACAAAAGCTTTGCACGAGTTGAAATCATAGCATGGGCCATATTATCTCAATAGTTAAAAAAAAATCTTCATTTTTAGTACGTTACAGAAATGGTTGGTACATCGTTGGGTAGGTATGACCATTACATACACTGTAAGGGGTCATTTAATAAAATTTAACTGCCTATCCGTCCGTATGCGCTGAAAGACCATTGACAAAAGCTTGGACATGAGTGAAAATCATTAAATTAGCCGTATATATGTCAACTATTAAAATTGAATATCTTCAGTTTTAAATAAGTTACAGATATGTTTGATACCTCATTGCAAACTGAACTGTAGGTATGAATATTGGCTACAATATGAGGGGACATTTAATAAAATCGGGCTCCTGATCCGTCCGTACGGGCTGGTAGAACGTTGACTAAAGCTTGCGCACGAGTTGAAGTCATAGCATGTGCCATATAATGTCAACAGTTAAAAATAATGTTTTAAGTTTTAACTACCTTACAGAAATGGTTGATGCATCGTTGGGTAGGTATGACCATGGCCTACACTATGGGGGGTCATTTAATAAAATTTGACTGTCTTTCCGCTTGTTTCGTCTGAAATACCATTGACATAAGCTTGGACATGAGCTTAAATCATTAAATTAGCCGTCAACGATTAAAAATGAATATCTTCAGTTTTAAATAAGTTACAGATATGATTGATACATCTTTGCATACACAACTGTAGGAATGACTTTTATCTTCAATATGAGGGGTCATTTAATAAAATCGTACTGTCTATCCGTCCGTACGGGCTGATTAAACGTTGACAAAAGCTTGCGCACGAGTGCAATTCATAGTATGTACCATATTATGTCAACAGTTAAAAATAATATTTTAAGTTTTAACTACGTTACAGAGATGGTTGATACATTGTCGGGTAGGTATGACCATGGCCTACAATATGAGGGGTCATTTGAAAAAATCTGACTATCTATCCGTCCGTACGCGCGGATAGACCATTGACAAAAGCTCGGACATTAGCTAAAATCAATAAATTAGCCCTATGTCATCTATTGAAAATGAATATCTTCAGTTTGATACACCATTGTATACTGAACTGTAGGTATCACTATTGCCTACAATATGAGGGGTCATTTAAACAAATAGGACTGTCTATCCGTCCGTGCGGGCTAATTGACCATTGACAACAAATAGACATGAGCTAAAATCATTAAATTAGCCATATGTCAACTAAAGAAATGAATATCTTCAGTTTCAAATAAGTTACAGATATGTTTGTTACATCGTTGTTTACAGAACTGTAGGGGTCATTTAATACAATTTGACTCTCTTTCCGTTTGTATGGTCTGAAAGACCATAGATAAAAGCTTGGACATGAGCTAAAATAATTAATTTAGCCGTAAATATGTCAACTATTAAAAATGAATATCTTCAGTTTTAAATAATTTACAGATATGATTGATACATCGTTGCATACAGAACTGTAGGAATGACTATTGTCTACAATATGAGAAGTCATTTAATAAAATAGGACTGTCTATCCGTCCGTACGGGCTGACTGAATGTTGACAAAAGCTTGCACACGAGCTGAAATCATAACTTGAGCCATATTATGTCAACATTTAAACAGTAACGTTTTCAGCTTTAACCAAGTTACAGATATGTTTGATACATCATTGTATACTGAAATGTAGGTATGTCTATGGTCTACAATATGAGGGGTCTTTTAATAAAATCTGAATGTCTATCCGACCGTACGGGCTGATTGGACCTTGACAACAGCTTGCGTACGAGTTGAAGTCATAGCATGTACCATATTATATCAACAGTTAAAAATAATATCTTCCGTTTTAAGTACGATGCGGAAATAGTTCTTACATCGTTGGGGCGGTATGACCATGGCCTTTACTATGAGGGGTCATTTTATACAATTTGACTGTCTATCCGTCCGTACCCGCGGATAGACCATTAACAAAAGCTTGGACATGGGCTAAAATCATGAAATTAGCCGTACACTTAAACGAATTTCTAATTGGCCAATGAAATATTATATTATGCGATATATTCAATCAATATTTCTAAAATTGTGGTTATTTTTATTCCATGCGCTGTTCTATCGATTTCAAGAAATAAATTATGCATGCATGTATAAAATCACCCATGCGGAACAGTTAGTGCAAATTCGCTTACGTGCACGTCGTTCATGTGCATGACATGTTTGATTTTTGAAATTAGTCAAAATGTATTTTCTGTCGATTGACTTAATGAAATACATTGATACAAGTGAGAATGGGTAATATTGGGCGCGCTGACGCCATTAGAATGACGAGTACCAGCACCAAAATCTAGACATGTACGTCAAAACGTCATTTGAAAAAAGCGATATTCATAATAACGTGGGGTTTAGCTCGAATAACTGCGAGAAACATATTTTCTATCTATAAAATTGGACAGTATCGGAGTTTCGATTATTTGTATTCTTCTAAAAGATTTTTTTAACTAGCTTATAAAAACACGTGGCCAATCAGAAATTCGTTCAATGCATGCATGCATCTGACGTCATGAGCGCGTTCCACATGCCTCATTGTCACAAATTATAGTGTTTAAATAAAAGTCGATCTACAGGGAACAAATTTGTACCAAATACGATACTATTCCAAGTTGTGCACGAGACCAACGCGCAAAAAAGCAATTTAGCACCAACCGTTACGCATGGATGATTTCGTATATGAATACGCCATTTCTTTCCAGAAATAGATAAGTAAGTGCATGGAATGAACAAATAACACAGCCTAAGATTTATTGATATAATTTATCAAATAATATAATGTTTTTTAGGGTGGCCAATTAGAAATTCGTTTAAGTGTATATATGTCAAATATCAAAAATGAATATCTTCAGTTTTAAATAAGTTATAGATATGATTGATACATCGTTTCATACAGAACTGTTAATGTAGGTATTACTATTGACAACAATATGAGGGGTCATTTAATAAAATCGGACCGTCTATCCGTCTGCACGGGCTGATTGAACGTTGACAAAAGCTTGCGCACGAGTGGAATTCATAGTACGTACCATATTATGTTAACAGTAAAAAATAATATCTTCAGTTTTAACTACGTGACAGATGTGGTTGATACATCGTTGGGTAGGTATGACCATGGCCGAAACTTTGAGGGGTCATTTAATAAAATCTGACTGTCTATCCATCCGTACGCGCGAAAAGACCATTGAAAAAAGCCTGGACATGAGCTAAAATCATTAAATTAGCCGTATACGCGTCAACTATGAAAAATGAATATCTTCAGTTTTAAATAAGTTAAAGATATTATTCATACATCGTTGCATACAGAACTGTAGGAATGACTATTGTCTACAATATGAGGGGTCATTTAATACAATCGGACTGTCTACTCGTCCGTACGGGCTGATTGAACGTTGACAAAAGCTTGCGCACGAGTGGAATTCATAGTTTGTACAATATTATGTCAACAGTTAAAAATAATATCTTCAGTTTTAACTACGTTACAGATGTGGTTGATACATCGTCGAGTAGGTATGACCATGGCCTACAATACGAGGGGTCATTTAATACAATGTGACTGTCTATCCGTCCGTACGCGCCGATAGACCATTGACAAAAGCTGGGACATGAGCTAAAATCTGTATATTAGCCCTATGTCAACTATTGAAAATGAATATCTTCAGTTTTAATTAAGTTACAGATATGTTTGTTACATCGTTGTATACAGAACTGTAGGTATGACCATTGTCTACAATGTGAGGGGTTATTTAATTAAAACTGACTGTCTATCCTTCCGCACGGGCTGATCGACCTTTGACAAAAGCTTGCACAAGAGCTAAAATCATAGCATGGGCCATATTATGCCAATATTTAAACAGTAACGTCTTCAGTTTTAACTAAGTTGCAGATATGTTTGATACATCATTGCATACTGAACTGTAGGTATGACTATTGTCTACAATATGAGGGTTCATTTGATAAAATCGGACGGTCTTTCAGTATGTGCGGGCTAATTGGCCATTGACAAAAGCTTGGACATGAGCTAAAATCATTTAATTAGCAATATGTCAACTAATAAAAATGAATTTCACAGTTTCAATTAAGTTACAGATATTTTTGATACTTCATCGATACAGAGCTGTAGGTGTGACTATTGCCTACAATATGAGGGGTTATTTAAAAAAATCTGAATGTCTATCCGACCATACGGGCTGATTGAACCTTGACAACAGCTTGCGCACGAGTTGAAATCATAGCATGGGCCATATTATGTCAACAGTTAAAGATAATATCTTAAGTTTTAAGTACGTAACAGAAATGGTTGATACATCGTTTGATAGGTATGACCATGGCCTACACTATGAGGGGTCATTTAATACAATTTGACTGTTAATCCGTCCGTACGGACTGAAAGACCATCGACAAATGCTCGGACATGAGCTAAAATCATTAAATTAGCCGTATATATGTCAACTATTGAAAATGAATATCTTCAGTTTTAAGTAAGTTACATATATGATTGATACAAGGTTGCATTCTGAACTGAAGGAATGACAATTGTCTACAATATGAGGGGTCATGTAATAAAATTGGACTGCCTATCCGTCCGTACGGGCTGATTGAACCTTGACAAAAGGTTGTGCACGAGTGGAATTCATAGTATGTACCATATTATGTCAACAGTTAAAAATAATATCTTCAGTTTTAACTACGTTACAGATGTGGTTAAAACATTGTCGATTAGGTATGACCATGGCCTACAATATGAGGGGTTATTTGATAAAATCTGACTGTCTATCTGTCCGTACGGGCTAATTAACCATTGACAAAAGCTTGGACATGAGCTAAAATCATTAAATGAGCAATATGTCAACTAATAAAAAGGAATATCTTCAGTTTTAAATAAGGAACAGATAAATTATGATTGATACAAGGTTGCATACAAAACTGTAGGTGTGACTATTGCTTACAATATGATGGGTTATTTTATAAAATCTTAATGTTTGTCCGGCCGTACGGGCTGATATACCATTGACAGAAGCTTGCACAGGAGGTGAAATCATAACATGAGCCATATTATGTCAACATTAAAACAGTAACGTTTTCAATTTTATCTAAGTTACAGATATGATCGATACATCATTGCATACTGAACAGTAGGTATGACTATTGTGTACAATATGAGGGGTCATTTAGTAGAATCGGACTGTCTGTCCGTCCGTAAGGGCTGATTGAACCTTGACATAAGCTTGCGCACCAGTTGAAATCATAGCATAGGCCATATTATGTCAAAAGTTAAAAATAATACCTTCAGTTTTAACTGCGTTATAGATGTGGTTGACACATCGTTGTGTAGGTATGACAATGACCTTCAATAAAAGGAGTCATTTAATAAAACCTGACTGTCTGTCTGTCCGTACAGACTGATTGACATTTGACAAATGCTTGCACACGAGCTGAAATTATAACCTGAGCCATATTATGTCAACATTTAAACAGTAACATCTTCAGTTTTAACAAAGTTACAGATATGTTTGATACATCATTGCATACCAAACTGTAGGGATGACTATTGTTTACAATATGAGGGGTCATTTAATAAAATCGGACTGTCTATCCGTCTGTACGGGCTGATTGACCATTGACAAAAGCTTGCGCACGAGTTCAAATCATAACATGCGCCATATTATGTCAAAATTGAAACACTAACGTTTTCAGTTTTAACTTAGTTACAGATATGTTTAATACATCATTTCATACTGAACTGTAGGTATGACTATTGTCTACAATATGAGGAGTCATTTAATGAAATCGGACTGTCTATCCGACCGTACGGGCAGATTGAACCTTGACAGCAGCTTGCGCTCGAGTTGAAATGAAGAATGGCCATAGTATGTCATCCTTTAAAAAAATATCTTCAGTTTTAAGTACGTAACAGGAATGGTTGCTACCTCGTTGGGTAGGTATAGCCATGGCCTACACAATGAGGGATCATTAAATAAAATCCGACCGTCTATTTGTCCGAACAGGCTGATCGACCTTTTACAAATGCTTGCACACGAGCTGAAATCATAACATGAGCCATATTATATGAACATTTAAACAGTAACGTCTTCAGTTTTAACTAAGTTACAGATATGTTTGATACATCATTGCATACTTAACTGTAGGTATGACTATAGTCTACAATAAGAGGGGTCATTTAATAAAATCGGACTGTCAATCCGACCGTACAGGGTTGATTGAACCTTGACAGCAGCTTGCGCACGAGTTGAAATCACAGAATGGGCCATATTATGTCCAACTTTAAAAATAATATCTTCAGTTTTAAGTACGTTACAGAAATGGTTGATACAACGTTGGGTAGGTGTAGCCATGGCCTACACTATGAGGGGTCATTTATTAAAATCCGACTGTTTGCCTGTTCGTACAGGCTGATCGACCTTTGACAAAAGCTTGCACACCAGTTGAAATCATAGAATGAGCCATATTATGTCAACAGTTAAAAATAATATCTTCACTTTTAAGTACGTTACAGAAATGGTTGATACATCGTTGGGTAGGTATAGCCATGGCCTACACTATGAGAAGTAATTTAATGCAACCCGACTGTCTATCTGTCCGTACAGGCTGATCGACCTTTGACAAAAGCTTACACACGAGCATGAGCCATATTATGTCAACATTTAAGCAATAACATCTTCAGTTTTAACTAAGTTACAGATATGTTTGATACATCATTGCATACTGACCTGTAGGTATGACTATTGTCTACAATATGAGGGGTCATTTAATAAAATCGGACTGTCTATCCGACCGCATTGGCTGATTGACCTTGATAACATTATGCGCACGAGTTTAAAGCATAGATTGGGCCATATCATGTCAACATTTAAAAATAATATTTTCAGTTTTAAGCACGTTACAGAAATGGTTGATATATCGTTGGGTAGGTATAGCCATGGCTTACACTATGAGGGGTCATTAATACAATTTGACTGTCTACCCGCCCGTACGGTCTGAGAGACCGTTGACAAAAGCTTGGACATGAGCTAAAATCATAACATGAGCCATATTATGTCAACATTTAAACTGTAACGTTTTCAGTTTTAACTAAGTTACAGATTTGCTGATACATCATTGCATACTGAACTGTAGATATGACTATGGTCTACAATATGGGGGTCATTTAATAAAACGGACTGGCTAATTGGCCATTGACAAAAGCTTGGACATCAGCTAAAATCATTTAATTAGCCATATTTCAACTAATAAAAATGAATATCTTCAGTTTCAATTAAGTTACAGATATGTTTGATACTTCATTTCATACAGAACTGTAGGTATGACCATTGTCTGTAATATGAGGGGTCATTTAATTAAATCGGACTGTCTTTCCGTCCGTACGGGGTGATTGAACGTTAACAAAAGCTTGCGCACGATCGGAATTCATAGTATTTTCCATATTATGTCAACAGTTAAAAACAATATCTTTAGTTTTAACTACGTTACAGATGTGCTTGATACATTTTGGGGTAGGTATGACCATGGGATACAATATGCGGGGGTCATTTAATTAAATCTGACTATCTATCCTTCCGCACAGGCTGATTGACCTTTGACAAAAGCTTGCACACGAGCTGAAATCATAACATGAGCCATATTATGTCAACATTTAAACTGTAACGTTTTCAGTTTTAACTAAGTTACAGATATGATTGATACATAATTGCATACTGAAATGTAGGTATAACCATTACCTACAATATGAGGGATCATTCAATAAAATCGGATTGTCTATACAACCATACGGGTTGATTGAACCTTGACAACAGCTTGCGCACGAGTTGAAATCATAGCATGGGTCATATAATGTCAAAAGTTAAAAATAATATCTTCAGTTTTAAGTACGTTACAGAAATGGTTGATACATTGTTGGGTTGGTATGACAATGGCCTACACTATGATGTGTCATTTAATACAATTTGCCTGCTTTTTCGTTCGTACGGGCTGAAAGACCATTGACAAAAGCTTGGACATGAGCTAAAATCATTAAATTAGCCGTATATATTTCAACTATTAAAATTGAATATATTCAGTTTTAAATAAGTTACAGATATGATTGATACATCATTGCATACTGAAATGTAGGTATGACTATTGTCGGCAATATGAGGGGTCATTTAATAAAATCGGACTGTCTATCCGTCCGTACGGGCTGATTGAATCTTGACAAAAGCTTGCGCACTAGTTAAAGTCATAGCATGTGCCATATAATGTCAAAAGCTAAAAATAATATCTTCAGTGTTAGGTACGTTACAGAAATGGTTCATACATCGTTGGGTAGGTATGACAATGGCCTACACTATGAGGGTTCATTTAATACAATTTGACTGTCTATCCGTTCGTACGGGCTGAAAGCCCATTGATAAAAGCTTGGACATTAGCTAAAATCATTTAATTAGCCGTATATATGTCAACTAATAAAAATGAATATCATCAGTTTTAATAAAGTGTCAGATTTGTTTGTTAAATCGTTGTATACAGAACTGTAGGTATGACCATTGTCTTCAATATGTGGGGTCATTTAATAAAATCGGGGTGATTGAACGTTGACAAAAGCTTGCACACGATCGGAATTCATAGTATGCACCATATTATGTCAACAGTTAAAAACAATATCTTCAGTTTTAACTACGTTACAGATGTGCTTGATACATTGTGTTGAGGGTATGACCATGGCCTACAATATGAGGGATCATTTAATAAAATCGGACTTGAATGTTAACAAAAGCTTGCGCACGAGTGGATTTCATAGTATGTTCCATATAATGTCAACATTTCAAACTAATATGTTCAGTTTTAACTACGGTACAGAGGTGGTTGTTACATCGTCAGGTAGGTGGGACCATGAGCTACAATATGAGGGGTCATTTTATTAAATCTGACTGTCATCCTTTCGCACGGACTGATTGACCATTGTCACAATCATGCACACTGAAATCTTAACATGAGCCATATTATGTCAACATTTAAACTGTAACGTCTTCAGTTTTAACTAAGTTACAGATATGTTTGTTACATCATTGCATACTGAACTGTAGGTATGTCTATTGTCTACAATATGAGGGGTCATTTAATAAAATCGGACAGTCTTTCCGTCTGTACGGGCTAATTGGCCATTGGCAAAAGCTTGGACATGAGCTAAAATCATTAAATTAGCCGTATATATGTCAACTATTAAAAATGAATATCTTCAGTTTTAAATCAGTTATAGATATGATTTATACAACGTTGCAAACAGACCTGTAGGTATGACTATTGTCTACAATATGAGGGGTCATTTAATAAAATCGGACTGTCTATCCGTCCATACGGGCTAATTGACCATTGGCAAAAGCTTGGAAATGAGCTTAAATCATTAAATTAGCCCTGTGTCAACTACTGAAAATGAATATCTTCAGTTTTAATTAAGTTACAGATAGGTTTATTACATCGTTGTATACAGAACTGTAGGTGTGACTATTGCCTACAATATTAGGTGTCATTTAATAAAATCTGAATGTCTATCCGTCCGTAATTGACAAAAGCTTGCGCACGATCGGAATTCATAGTACGCACCATATTATGTCAACAGTTAAAAACAATATCTTCAGTTTTAACTACGTTACAGATGTGCTTGATATATTTTCGGGTAGGTATGACCATGGCCTACAATATGAGGGATCATTTAATAAAATCGGACTGTCCATCTGACCATACGGGCTGATTGAACCTTGACAACAGCTTGCGCACGAGTTGAAATCATAGCATGGGCCATATAATGTCAAAAGTTAACAATAATATCTTCAATTTTAAGTACGTTACAGAAATGGTTGATACATCGTTGGGTAGGTATGACCATGGTCCTCTCCATTTAATACAATTTGACTGTGTATCAGTCCGTACGGGCTGGTTGAACGTGGACAAAAGCTTGCGCACGAGTGGAATTCATAGTAGTGTATGCACCTTAATATGTCAACATTTAAAAATAATATCTTCAGTTTTAACCACGTTTCAGATGAGGTTGATACATCGTCGAGTAGGTATGACCATGCCCAACAATATGAGGGGGCATTTAATAAAATATGACTGTCTATCCGTCCGTACGCGCGGATAGACCATTGACAAAAGCTTGGACATGAGCTAAAATCATTAAACTAGCCGTATATATGTGAACTATTAAAAATGAATATCTTCAGTTTTAAATATGTTATAGATAAGATGGATACAACGTTGCATACAGAACTGTTGGAATGAATATTGTCTACAATATGAGGGGTCATTTAATACAATCGGACTGTCTATCCGACCATACGGGCTGATTGAACCTTGACAACAGCTTGTGCACACGAGATGAAATCATAGCATGAGCCATATTATGTCTACAGTTAAAAATAATATCTTCTGTTTTAAGCACGTTACAGATATGGTTGATACATCGTTGGGTAGGTATCACCATGGCCTACACTATGAGGGGTCATTTAGTACAATGTGACTGTCTTTCCGTTCGTACGGGCTGAAAGACCATTGACAAAAGCTTAAGGAATGACTATTGTCTAAAATATGAAGGGTCATTTAATAAAATCGGACTGGCTATCCGTCCGTACGGGCTGGATGAACGTTGGCAAAAGCTCGCGTACGAGTGGAATTCATAGTATGTACCATATTATGTCAACAGTTAAAAATAATATCTTCAGTTTTTAGTACGTTACATATGTGGTTGATACATCGTCGGGTAGGTATGACCATGCCCAACAATATGAGGGGTCATTTAATACAATGTGACTGTCTATCCGTCCGTACGCGCGGATAGACCATTGACAAAAGCTTGGACGTGAGCTAAAATCATTGAATTAGCCCTATGTCAACTATTGAAAATGAATATCTTCAGTTTTAATTAAGTTACAGATATGTTTGTTACATCGTTGTTTACAGAACTGTAGGTATGACCATTGTCTTCAATATGAGAGGTCATTTAATAAAATCGGACTGTCTATTCGACCGTACGGGCTGATAGACCATTGGCAAAAGCTCACGAGCTGAAATCATAGCATGGGCCATATAATGTCAACAGTTCAATTCAATTCAATTTTTTATTTCCCTCTGTGAAGAGGATATTGAACACAATATGTACAAAGTAACAGAGTAATAAATGGTGATACAATTTGTCACATGATAATAATTACAAAATGTACATGTACATGAATAGGCATTACATGCCTCAAAAGATTATCCGTTAGCTATTTGACCGTTCAATTTACATGTATTACCGACATGCCTTAGTTTACACAATAAGCAGAGTATATGTTCAGACAATTGTTCACATACTTATAAGATGAACTAAGGAATTCGTGCTCAGTAATAACATCAAACACTGGTTCCAACGGAGCTCCAAAGAGTTTAAGTGTGAGCGAGATACTGTCAAGTGATTTCTTTCATTTATATCGTCTGGACTGGTGTATTCGACAAGTGAGTCTAAAAAGAGAGATCTGATTGTCTCAGTACAGTTACATTCACTAATCACATGTACAAGTTCTTCCTGATAAATGGATTCACATATGTCACGGATATTATTTTCCTGTAGAACTCTTCTTGTCCATAGTCTGGCTATAACGCACATAAATAGGACATGGTGTCATATTTGTGAGAACAGTGAATACAGCTGGTAATGAAAAATATGGTATACAGATAAAACGGTAGAGATGATAACAGTGTATACAGTCTAAACGCAACGTTTTGGAACGCAATAACAAAGATATTATTATTGTTTAGTACAAATGTGTACAACTGGATCTCTATCATTCGCTTGTTTTAAACATTATTAAAAACTCTTTATGTTCATATTTGGATAAACCCCTTTCGCACATAGATACGCACTTACTACGATTATACTGATTGTCCCAGACTTGACTGAGACGCTATGTTTGTTTTGAACATATCAAAATAAACGTGGTAAGGTTGGCGATCTTCCTGACCTACGCAATTCCATCACACTTCTTCCGTGTTCACATAGATTCTCTACCTTATAACCATGGATTGTTGCAAGGTGAGCGTTTTTTATTACTCTCCGTCGTCCAACCGTCATTCTTCCGTCAGCAATTTCTTTAAATAAATTCTCCTAAACACCTCGGCAAAATTTGATAAAACTGTATTAGGAATGTTCCTTCTTTAATATATTTTTGTCTGAAACCACAAGGTCCAAGGATTTGGTATTTATTATGTAGTATTATGAAGGGGTATAACCTAAAGCATGGAGAATGGTGGTTTAAGTAAGACTTTCCATTGAGATTGGTGTCAATGGCCGATATTTTGATGTTTTTGGTCACTTGACGGACACATTTTCAGCAAAGTAAGTTCAATTTCTTGTTTTATATTTGGTGTGTGCGATAACCACCTAGTCATAAGTTTAAGCCACCTATCGACGGTCTGTTTTAGTCCGTCAGTGCAGCGATAAAAGCCTTAAAGAAGGGATGGTGACATCGGGTGTCCGTAGTCCATTGATTTTTATTAATTCTGAGGTATCCGGGGCATTCTGATTGTTTTTTCTGTGTTTGCTAGGTACTTCATGCATGCTTTAACGGTTAAAACACTGTTTCTGCTTATTTAGGAGACTCCATGTGCATATTTTAATGTTTAAGACGATTTCATGGAGACTCGTCAACTTTAAGACTCTCTCCATGGAGACTTGTTATTATTTTTTAAACAATATGTATTGGTATTATGGAGGTAATATCTATTTTGTACCAATTTCAGGGCTACCGTCTTACAGAGGGTCTTGGCTTGGCGAGTATCATATTATTGGAACTGCAACAATTGTTGTGATTTTCTTATTTGTACTCCATAGATCATATGCATATAATAATAAAGGATGATTTTTTATAATTGTGTGCACTGAAAATTTTGCACCAGTCAAATCAAACCCTGGCTTCCCAACCCCGGGGTATAGTCACGAGTTTTTTTAGTTTTGATGTCCCCGCATTGGCGAATGAGAGCAGGACGTTTGATCCGCACCTAAATACGTAGATATGAAATACAGCCGGGAATATGTTTCACTGGTAAGGGCGGGATTGTTATCTTTTGTAAGGCTCTCGGGCAGGGATTTTACCATGGTTTAAAAAGTCAACCCCTGCCTTCCCCATCGCTATTTTTTTAATCAATACACGCAATATTATACTTATTTAAAGTCCCGCTAGTGCACGGTGAAGTTAGTGCGTTTCAAACGTTTTATAAACGTCGGATGTATAAAATTGCATTATTTTAAAACACTGCTAAAAAAATATCTATCGATCGACGTAAACAAATCATGGGGTTTGACCGCAAAATATTGACCAAAAATCAATGTGAAATTAAAATTTACCCTATATTTTAGTCATATTTTGTGCGACGTCGTTAATAACGTTCTTATTAATATCCCATCTTACTTAATTCGAGTATTAACTTGTCAACCAAAGGTAATTTTAACTGTATCATTGATAATGAGTAAATCAAATGGACATTGAAAGAAAACTATAAAAAATTATCACTGATACAGCTATAGTCCTACCAGATTAAACAGACTCCTTGCATAATTCATAAAAGTCCAGAGATAACGGTATATAATAAGCTAACATAAAAATCGAATACAACCGAGCACAGCCGGACAAGTTTTACGGAGTTTTGTGAGTGTCGGTTTAATCTGGTCAAGCTATACCTGTGGTGCTACCTATGAATTACATTTAATAAGTTTTATGTTTCAGACAAGTCTCGCTTTTTACATTACATCGCATGGAGATTTAAAATGCCCACAATTCCGCATATTTGTCCTGTCAAATGATTTTACAGAAAACAACATTCATCGGGGAAAATAACAACAAATTACTAGACGCATTTTCCCGCGTATCTTTATGAATTCAAGTGCAAGTTATAAATAGTATTGCAATGGGACACAGGAATATCATTTTGAATGGGAACGGATGGGGTGAATAGCGAATTGATGTGACAATAAAATGTTATTTCTATAGCCGTGTTGACTAAATATTGATTTTATCGAACTTGCATAAATCTGGAGTAAAAGACACAGCAAAATGTACATGCATTGCGCACATGTATATGCACTTGGAGTCGTTCGTATGTTAAAATATGAAGAAATTTCGCACAGAAGTTTATGACACAAGTTATGCTTTACGTACGCACGGACAGACAGACGGACGGACACCACCATTGCTGTATGCCTCCAATGATAAATAAGTGGGACAATGAACGTTACTTACATACACATTGAAGACACCATTTTGGACAGTTTTTCCCGGCAAGATATAATTATAATGATCTTTATTTGTCTGCATCCTTTGTAATTGGTTTTCGCGACGTTTTGTTTTAAGCATGGTGTAACATAGAGACTAGAGAGTGTACGTTCTTACCTATTTATTTGTGTCTATTTTATTAAACAAATAATTACTACACATTTAAATTCATGTTCAGACATGAAAATATGCATTCGCACTTCCTTTCGATACATTCGTTTTAAAATCTGCCACCATTGAGCGACATTTTCATTTATTTTCACAGCATAATAAAAAAATTAATTTGTGGATAAAATGATTTACAAATGAAAAAAAATGGGACGCGGTGCCATGTACGTAGCTATATGAAGTGTGATACTTACTGAATGAGAAACCCAGTGAAATACGCGTGTGTCTCGGATGGAGGCCTAGCCAACGTTGTTATGAAATTCAATGCTATTTCAATGATCGTTAACTATTTGCACGATCATAACAAATTGCGCCCCACAAAATGTAACTGATCAAACAAAGTATCAATGTTAGATTTCAATCTATGTCAAATATTTCCAAGTCCGTTATGCTATTCATTAGGCCATGAAGGGGATTTGAGAAAAGACAACTTGACAGGAATAACCCTTTTAATACTTTCACGCTGTTTTCAAAGTCGGAACTATATAGTTCAACAACATCTCTTTGATATTATCATATTGAAGCTTCCAAAGGATTTTGCATTTTAGGTGTTACCCAGATACCGACATGAAAAGACTAGTACTAGCCAACCGTACGGGCCATAGTATATAAGGGGTTAGACAGTCTGGGGGCAGTGCATGAAGCTGAAAATGATCGATTTCAAGATGCGCATTTAGCCAGATACACGGGTATACTTTGTTTTACTGAGACTGTTAGTGAAGTCAGTTGTAAGTAGAGAAATACTTTAATGTAATGAAGTTATATTTTTATCAGGCTTTATATCGGATCGAAGTAAGACTGGTTACATGTACAATAAGACAGCTTGCAATGTTCCTATATTATGCTTCTCAGAGACGAGACGAGTTTTTGAAATCATCATTTGTACAGAAAATGTTGTTGTTTATACATGCTGTTGATTACATGCTATTGCTATAAAAGTGTATATGAATTATCAATACCACACTAACCACTGCATTTGGTATATAACTATATATGTATGCTAAATATGTTTCAATATAAATATTTCAAAATAAACTGGTAAAACTGGTATTGATACCACATACCCAACTTGTACATGTGTATCTGGATTGGGTAGGCCAGTATTAGAAATACACGTATATAACGGAATACCTGTATGTATCACAACACTGATCCAAGACAGGCGGTGGATATCACGTTGCTATATTAGTTGTTTTTAAAAATAACTAAACTAACAATGACAGACTTTTTCAGTGTATAGGGAACAGGATTGAAGTTCACTGGCGTACTTATTTTGATTTTTTTACAACCACCATATTAGTTTATACAAATTTATTTCACTCTCAACACCTCATTCCTGATGTTATCCATCGCCACAAGGGTATGGCAGAAAAAATGCTTGTTTTCCTCATATACCGAACAACTAGCTAGCAAGCAAATTTCTGGTACCATTTTTTTTCGTCTTTAGTATGACGTGGCCTGGGATCGAACCAGGGACTTCCCGCACTCAAAGCGAACGCTCAACCACTAGGCTATCGAAAAGACTGTTAAACCACCATATTGATAAGCTCAATATATTGCTTAATCATTATAAAATTGTGTTGTAGCTAAATGCGGATGTCAATTCACATAACTCGACAGTAATGTTCTCGTATACTTTTCATAGCGGATATGACCTATCACGACCAGGAATCGAATCCAGAGTGACAGGTTACGAATTCCGGATCACCGATTAATTCAAACAATACCCACTGGAATCATCGTTATCACGGCGGATGTGTGTGAAATTCAAACACACTATGTACGGCGTCTTTGCCTACAAATGTGACGTTAAAAAGTATATGAACACTCCAGACGATCGCAACTCTCCACAAAACTGTAGCGCAAATAACTACCATCAAACCGCCAGTATGACTATATCACATCAACCGTAATAACAATGACTACAAATACGACTGGGGATATTTTTATGGCCGTTTAAATACGAGGTGCAACTACTGCTCTTGCTTGTACAAAGTATATTAATCGTAATGAATGCTCACAGCGGCAATTGGAGCGTACTTAGAGTCATTTTGTCGTGTATAGCAGTACACACATCTCATTCAAAACTTCATTTATTATACGAGGCACATTCAATAAATTCGCAGACTGGTAACATCATTTTAGTACCCAATGCCACAGAGCTATACAGATTACATCAATTTGACATATAGCCCTTCGTACACAAGTGCAGAAAATATTTCATTGAGCAACGCATTTTACAACAAAATATGGCTAGAATAAAAAACCCATTTTACTGTACTGGGACCATCACACTGCGCTATTTATAATTTTTTTATATTTTACTGACGTTATTGGCGTTTTGCCGTTTGTCTTATGGTTAGCCCGGAATGCAATTAGACAGCGATGTGAAATTGAAACATAAATATTAAACTTTAATATTACAGTATGTCGACATGAAAACATATCGCACCGTTCGTCTGATTATGCGTATTACGCCACTAAGTTTGCCTATCTCCCAAAGCATGTATAGTTTTGAATTTCAATATAATGCTGCTCTTTCGACATAAGTTTATTAGTCATTTAAAAACAAGGCCACTGTATGTTCAGACTTCGCTCTCATTAGCGAATTACGTTGAGTATTCCAAAAGGGCAAATATACCGTACATGACGTATTTTCATTATATTAAAGAAAGGGGAGTAAGTCTATGTGAACATGTAAGTTATCATTTAAAATTGTCTCCCTTTAATTGCAAAGAGTCAGTTGACATTTCCCCTGCTGGATCAGCCAGCGCACGGTTTTCTCGTGCAAGGGCCACACCATTCACAAGATAGAGAAAATTCCTAAGTTGCACGATTTTTTTAACGAGTCGGATAGCATTCATCAAATATAAAGTCTAGTGAATCAGCTTGTGCACGATTTTATCGTGCGATGGTCATCATGAAAATTGTATTTCTTCCTTGTGTTATAAAACGACTGTTCTATTTTGTTTTACGTGTCGGTTTATCATGGATTATAGGCAGAGTCAGGTCGTAGAAAGCATACCAGTAATTAGTTTCTCTCGTTAGAGATAGGACTGGTGGTAAAGATGACTAGTCTAAATACACAGTTTGAAGTTAAACTGCCTTGGTGTCTTTGTCAGTCAGCTTTCTGTTGACGTATGACTTGCATATGTCGCTGGCTTAATATGAGAAGGTCGTAAATACGACCTTGTAAGAATCATGCATATTTGAAATCTGCATTACTCCATGATGTTACCACAAGCACTCGACCAGAGAAACGGAAACATGACAAAACTGTCTGAAAACTACTCTTTACTTATATAAATGTATCAATATAAACGTTTAGGGCTACAGTTTGTTCTACATTGCAAGTCCCGAATTTCATGAACAAAGGCTCATAAGAAGAGCCTCCTGATGAAGCAAGACCAACTTTCGTTGGTACCCCAATCATGACCTCAAGATTGTATGAACTATATTTTCGAATATTGTTATTCTATAGCAGTGTGGGGAATTACGTGGTGATCAAATATTTTGAAATGAATATTATTATACAGCATATCCCGTATATGTAGGAACACTAAACAATTACCAATTTTGTTCTATTAATATTTATTTGTTGTTAGTTAGTAAGTAAAGACTTAATTTAACGAGGCTACACATTTGGTTACCATATCTTCCATGTGGGCCTCAACTGATGCTCGACCAAATTATTACACTCCGGCGGTTGAAAACTGCCCTTGGTCGAGCATCAATTAAAAACAACTAAATATAGAGCGAAATCGGTACTTGCCGGTAATCTTACATATACGGGAGATACTTAAGGCTATATAATATAACCATATTAAATGCACGATCGTTATAATCAAGAAAAAAAAACACGAAATCGCAATCGTTTTGAGTGCGAACGTTATTCATTTGATCACGTGATTCTCCACACTGTACAGATAATGAGCCAGTAAAACAAAACAGCGAAACGGATGTGGTTTTCATCTGGTTTCTGATTTATCAAAAGCAGTAATGTTACTTCCGTAAATTTCCCGAAAGTATTACGTACGTCGATCATATTTGCGCAACTTAATTAAATGCGTTTTACTACCATAATTCTTTTTATTTCTCTTGGCATATGCACGAGTCAGTTTCATCCAAGGTCCCCACCCGGGGATAGGCCGGGATTTTTAATTTTGGTTTGTCAAAAAACCGCCCTTTCAATGCCTGCGGATGACAGCTGATGGTAAAATCTCCGGTATTTCCCGGTGCCCCTGACAACTAAATTTTGTTCCGGGGTATTGGTTCGGAGAAAAAACATTTTCCCGGCAGTGCGTGGGAAGCTGGAAGGTAAAAACACGGCCATATCCCCCGAGGATCCATTGTGACTGGTGCATTATTTCTACGCAAAGACATCTAGCAACTGTAAACATACCAAAATATGAACGTAGTCTGTGCAGTATTTGACGTATATAACATATATTCAGGATCTATTACGCCGAGTTGTCAATTGTTTTAAACTGGTATTTAAAACGAGTTCCGGATTTTTTTAAGAAAGAGAAAAAATGTCCTGCGATATAACGTCCTAACTTTGACGTCACTGCGCGGTGACTTTTATTGCACGGGAAAACTTTACGCCCGTGTATTCGTGTTTAAGATTTTTTATCAACTAGCGGAAATTGAGGTCTGATTGAAACGTGACCATCAATAGACTAGTTGTGGGAGCGTCCGCGCCGTAGCCATGTGGATAGGTCTTAGGTTGTTGTATGGAATGTGGGTCTTAAGGTCGTAAAATTGGGGTAGGCCCCTATATGCTAATGGAAAATAGACCTACAGGTGGCTATTTCTGCGTTCATTTTTCTGAACAGTCTTCCAGGGCTACTACTCAGATTTGTTATCTACATTGTTACAATAAAGAAGAAAATAGATTGCAAGCTAAGCGAGCTAAACTTATATATTATAGTTGTTCTGATCTCACACAAACATTAGACAATTTAATTATTTCCTCTATATACAACCTCAATTATTTGACGAGCCAAACATAGTATGATGATACAAGTAATAACAAACACATGGTTATGATTGAAATTTGTCAATAGGGTGGTAACTTTTTATTTACGTATGGTCTGAAAGTCTGTTCGTAAGTTTAGTTATATTACTCCGAAAAAACATTTCTGCTATTGATCCGGCGGGAGTAGGGAAACCTTCATATCAATAGCCCTTACCACTGGACCTCTTGTCCACATAAATTCAATTGATTGACTTTAAATATATTATGTATATGGTGTCTAGGAGAAGTAATGTGACATGAAAACATAATTCTCTCTGTTTCCATTCTTGAATTATTTCCTTCAACCAAAAGAAGTCATGATATTACCATTGATATAATTTTCTTATATTTTCCTTCTGTTGAATTCTGGTTCTAGTTTATTAATAACATCCCTATATTTTATGTTCCTAACATATTTCTACCAAGTCCTGTTTTTATAGCAGGGGGGGGGGGGGGGTGACTATCTCGTTTGTTGTGTTTTAATTTCCACTGTATTCAGTTGTATGGAGACTACTCAGTCACTCATCTTGACACCGACGCTTGGTGTCTTGAGAGCAGCACAAACATTCGAGTGAGTCTGGGCTTATCAGAACTCTGACACAGCATGTTGATGCAGCCGTTATTTGATTGGTTATAATGACATCAGTACGCTACACATCAGCACTTTCAGTGCTTTGATTTGTACTCCGTGACCTTGATCCTGACTACGCCCATGTTAGGCTATTCAATGTTCACACGATGCATAACACGTGATGATGTTGCCATGTTTAAAATAGAGTCTATGCAATAGGTGAACACATGTCATGAGTGTGCGTGGATCTATCGCCTTTATTGTTAAACGAACAATTGAAATAGCACGAGCTATTTTGCTTCGGGCATGACTACCTGCAGATGATAATGATCGGGTGTTTCCGTCATTAATCCGGAAAACTATTCATTTTGATTGGTGCATTTCTAGTGTTTCCGGGTCAAAGGTTACCAATGGCGAAAATGCGGATTTCAAACAGTTGTGTTGTACCTACGTTTTTTGAAAATACGATGTAAGTAAAGTTAAAGTTTTTGGATGTGAGTTGAAAATGTAAATTCTACATGCAATATCAACACGCAATTAGAGTTTTACGATGTTTACACTAACGTCTATTTAATTGCGCGCATTGAGCACGGATTTTTCTGACCTTGGAGTCCACGCCACGGTACGGAAGATTTTCTTATACATTTTGCTTCTATGATGGCGGTCGTACTTGTTGTTTAAGCAACGGTGTTATGACCGCTGGGGGAGGGAGGGGTGATTTGACCCAGGGGAATTACTCATTTCTAATTATTTGAAATTGAACCCAGCAGTGTGGTAACCGTGTCAGAATAGAATTAGATTTTTCAAGTCTGCAACAGCATTTATTACAAAATTTGTTATACTAAATTAAAATTATACATTTATGAAATTGATTTTAAAAAAATCATTTGATAAAAAAGTGTTTTATCTACAATTGAAATTCGTCATTTTTTGTGTCAAAATCCTATTAAAAGTACTCACACGAAATCAATATAAAACACATTGTTGTGTTCTTCAATCTATTATCCAGGTGATAGACTATTCCACTTATCAATTTAATTAATGACATGCACACATCGAATCAAAACGTTTGGTCACTTTATTAAAATAACATTACACATATCTGATTATTTTAAGTGTGATATACTGTAAAATCATTAATTTTCGTGGGGGATTAAATTTCGTGGATTTCGTGGTTCACCTCAACAACGAACTTTAATCCCAACGAACATAAATTTTGACCCTCGTTTTATTACCTTAAATGCCAAATCCACGAATTCAAGTCCCAACGAAATTGTCTTTTTTACCAAAACCACAAAATTTTGTCCCAACGAAATTAAATGATTTTACAGTATATAAGAAGTGTGTATTCTAACATTAGATGACCGTCTAAATTCAATAGATTTGACCATGAGTTGTTTTGATAGCAACATAATCCCAGGAATAGAAATGTTCTACACACTGGTCATCTTCAAATGTGTAATACATATCAGATTTATAAATTTTACATGGTTAAATATTTAGTGTTTTATGGATAAAATGTGATTAATATGCAATAATTCTATAGTCTATCACCTAGATAATGGATTGGAGAACATAGCAATGTGATTTACATTGAATTTGAGTGAGTACTTTTTTCAGGATTTTGACACAAAAATTGGCAATTTTCAATGTGTTTTTACAAACTGCATTTTTATTTCTTTTTAAAATATTCATTGTAGATGTAAATTTTTCAATGTAGCATAATGATTTCAGCTGAAAATTATATTGCAGACTTGATAAATCAAATTGTTTGCCGACACAATAACACACTCGTGACTTCAATTTCAGCTCATAAAATTACCTTAATCCACACCATTTGGACAACGCTTACTGTCTAAACCCCGGGGAGGGGACACTCAGGGGATGGGGCATTTAATCACATATTCAATTCCGACCAAACTTTCAAAGGCTGGATGGGGCATGGATGCAAATAGCTGATGCATAAACACTGATTTGCATGTATTTAAATGGGATCATTATGCATGAATATTTCATTATTGATGGCTTAGAATTAGAAGGTCGTAACTACGAAATCAATATTTTGAGAAAACACGGAAAAACTGTCTGACATTTACTCTTTACTTAGTAATTTAGGTCTTTGCTTATGGTAAAACAAACTTTTACAACTTCAATTTGGTCAGCATGACAAGTTCAGATTTTTATGAAAATGGGCTCATAAGAAGCACCTTGTGATGCTTATTCTAAATATGTATGAATCTTAAAAATTCGTAAGTGCCACTTACGACCTTCTAATTCTAAGCCATCAATATGTCTTTGCAAGGTTCTTGCTTTTTGAATATATCAAACAAATCGTAAAATATCAGTTTTACAAATGTAAACAGGATTGGCTGTTTAATTATGATAATTAAAAGTTCAGGATCATGTCAAGTTCACTTAAAATTGTAATTTATGTCTTTGCCAAGCTATACATAAAAATATGCATTATATGAAATTCAAAAATGAAAAAAAGTCAGTATTTTGGAAAATGAAGCACATTTTCTTCCTTTAATAATGATTTACTTTCTAGGGCCTTTTTCCAAAAATATTTCAATTTTGGACATATTTTCCGCCCGGATACGAACAGTACGGTCCCATACCGGACTTTAGCCGTTCTGCATAAGAATATGGCCGCCGTCAGCGAGTCTCTTTCCACGCTCGTTGATAACAAATGCACTTTTGCTTTCGAGACGTCGCACTTGTAATTAATTTAAAAAATATATCGACGGCCGTTCATTTAATTGATAAGTAATGTCAAGCGAATGATACATAGTTATTCTTCATTTTTACTGAAGACTGGATAAACGCCGTACCGTTCCGTACGAGAATTCAACACATTGGGAATTTAGCTTTTTTTTTTGGGGAAATTCTCTTACGAAATTGGGAAAAAAAGAAGCTTTTTGCGGAAGATCGGCCTCTGTTTTAGAAGGAAAAAAGGCCCTGCTTTCCATAGTAAACCAAAGTATCGGTGATTATTTTGTCTTAAACTTGTTTTTTTTGTGATTTCGGCCCTAAAATCTGTAAATTAACAGACTGAACTTAAAATTCTGTAAGTTTACAGATACTGTAAAATTGTTAATTTTCGTGGAAGATTAAATTTTGTATATTTCATAGTTCATCGATTAACCACAAAATCAAATCCCATAATAAGCCATTGAGCACTAATTTTGACCCTTGTATTTATTGCCTGAAAATTTCAAATGCAAAATCCACGAAAAAAGGTCAAGTCCACAGTTGAAGGTCAAATTGAATCTTGTCCAGACCATATTTTTTTTAAAAATTATTCGGCTAGATCATACAGACCATTTATTTTCCCGTCACAGGTGTGAGAAGGTGGGGAACCTTCTTCCCATCTTACAATTTAGCATAAATATATATATATATATATATATATTGTGAAAAATAAAAAATGACTTCTCACGCTCGCTGTATTTTTAGTATTTTAATTTAAGATGTGCCCAAACTAGTTTCGCCTTATCGGCTCGTCAGTGTGGCTATAAATAGATATATAAATAGAAGGGAGATAATTCTGACGTCATGACAACAAGGGACGTTACTCTAATGTCAGAATTGGTCATTCATGACGTCATGACGTTGTTACGTCATGCCGTTGTGACGTTATGGTTTTGTGACGTCACGCATTCATTGATGTTGTTAAAAATGTTTCGCATGTTTAGTTTCGGCTTAAAACAGTCAATAAAATATTTTTCTTTTATTAATCTGGCTGATAAGCTATTTGTTTTCATTTTATAAAAAGGGAATATATCGAATTTTGGTTCGGTTGAGCAACAATTGTCGATATGACTACTTACAGGTAATTGTCTTACTGAGGGGTCTCTTATTTGTTGAGCATGTATTGTTCTTCTGGTTCTTAATTTATCTCCAGTTTGACCAATATAATATTCTGAACAGCCATTGCATGTCATGACATAAATAACGTTTTTTACATCACATGACATATTTTCATTTACGTGAAATAGTTTTCCATTAAAATTAAATGAATTTGATTCTTCCATTTGATAACATAGGCTGCAATTTGGCCTATTACATTTATAAACTCTGTTGTTTCTTTCTGTATCTATGTCTGAGAATTTTGCTCGGGTTAATAGTTTCTTTAAGTTTGGAGGTTGTCTTTTGCTCCTGATTATGTTGGTTTTTCTTAATACCTCATTCATAGTAGCATCTGTCTCTAAAATTGATTTATTGTTTCGTAAGATGTTAAACATATCTTTATTATTCGGGTTTAAAGTAGAAACATAAGGTATGATTTCACTGGTTTCTTTTTCAACTGGTTTAAGAAGTGTTTCTCTTGGTAAATTGACAGCTAACTTTACTCCTCTTTTGATTGTACTGCTTGGATAGTTTCTATTCTTTAATGAGTTTTTGAGTTCATTAAGTCTTAGAGTTTTAAGTTTTGTGTCTGATACAATGGTACAGATTCGTCTTGCTAAATTATACGGGATACTTCTTTTTGTATGTTTTGGATGACATGAAAAGAAATTTAAGTATTGTTTAGTATCCGTTTCCTTGGAATATATATCAGTGATAATATCAGTGTTTTGTTTAATGATTAATATGTCAAGAAATGGTAATTTAAGGTCATTTGAATCTATGGTGAATTTTATGTCTTCATGAGGGTTATTTAGAATGTCATGGAATTCTTTGAGTTCCCCTTTTGTTTTGTTCCAGAATATAAAGCAGTCGTCTAGAAATCTTTTCCAGTTATTTTGTATATATTGACTGTATATATATATATAAGAGGATTATCAGACCATTAATTTGTCATCATCAGCAGCATTGACCAATCTTTCTTATATTAATGTTCTTATCCATGAGACAGAGTATCATGCCAAACACCCCTTCCTATCTCAGAGTTTTTAAGGTTACAATTGGAGGTCATAGGTCACATTGAAGCTTGTCCGGAACATAACTTTGTCATGCATGGATCAATCTTACTTAAATTGGCATGGATTTTAACCTTTATAAATCAGAGTGTCTAGAGGCAGCCCTAGAGCATTCCTTTCTCTAAGGTCACAGTTGGAAGACAAAGGCCAAATATTAGGGATCTTTTCTTCTTTATACATATATGATAAATATATGTCACTTTGCACATTAAAGTTTGTGCATTTTTTTCAATGTGTGCCAAGGCTTGATATAATTTCCTGAGGGCACAAACTTCTACTTACAGTGCAACTTGCATTAAGCGACCACCTTAGGGAAGGTCTGAAAACGGTCGCTTAAAGGAATGGTCTTTTAACACAAATGTTTCAATGATTGAGTGTAATTTACAAATTTCAAACTTTAGATGCTATTCACTGCTTGGGTTTCAAGAAATTAATTGTTATCATGCTTTTCAGATGATGGTGGGCGTTTGGAATAAGAATAAGGGGATGGACCACGAAACCAGAATGTAAGTACGGACAATTGAGAAACATTTAATCCTTATACGGACGGAATTCAACAGGTGAAAAAGATAAGTACTTAACTTTATACTTTTTGTGGTAATGTTTTGTAATGTTTTCAATTAATACTTAACTAATATGCTTTATGTTTTTTTGTGCATGTTTGTTGCCTGTGTCATAAATAACATGTCAAACATTTGGTGAAGCGAAAATAAAAACTGAAAAAAAGCTGCACAGGGGTAGCCTGTGGGCAAGGCCTTTAAGTTGGATGTGTTACAACCCATGCAATCGTCATCATGTAAATTGTGTTTAAGGTGTACATGCACGTATCATCACTCGGTAGGTCAACAATGGAATGATATTTTCTTGTTGTCTTATCCAAGTGATGGCAGAGTTTAGGTGAACTTTGATAGGTATTGAGCATTGCTATTCAACATCTCTTGCAAGTACAGTCAGCCCTTGTTATGACAACACTCAATTTACCGAGAATTTCTTGTAATAACATAAATTGTTGGGGACAAATTCTATTCAACGTTATTAAGTCATGCTCGTATACTGACTCCAAGACCAAAATGTTGGGAAGGGATTGATAGTTTACATTTAGTAATTAATTTATATAGGTACTAGATATACTGACACTGACCCAGGGCTGTTTTTCCCACCTGACATATTTATTGTCTTTTCTCAAAGAAATCGTCTAAATTTTCACTTACAATTTATATACTGTAAAATCATAAATTTCGTGAGGGGGGTTAAATTTCGTGGATTTCTTGGTTCACCTCAACCACGAACTTTAATCCCAACGAACATTAATTTGACCCTTGTTTTATTACCTGAAATGCAAAATCCACGAATTCAAGTCCCGATGAAATTGTCTTTTTTACCAAATCCACGAAATTTCTTCCCAACGAAATTAAATGATTTTACAGTAAACGATATTTGGGCTTGATTTTATATTTATATTTTATTTAGGACCGGAACAATTTCAAAATTCTTTAACTGGATTATAGCCAGTATGAAACTGAATCAAACCAGTTTTGGTCCCCATATTTAAAATGATGATTCCTTTCCTGACTACCATACTTTGCTATAACATTTTGGTTGGGAACAAACAGTGGCGTAATGAGGGCTGACTGTACACTCAAGTACACATTTTCAAATTGTTTATAATTAAGGTTCAGTATGAATGTGATAAAATAGTTGCTCTTTGACATAAAGTGAAAATGTGTTTTATAAAAATCAAGTTTTGCAAATCTCGCACATGTGTGAGGATCAAAAGACTTGCTTTGGCATCTAGGATCAAAATCTATTTTTCTAATGCTGTTCCAATTATGTCCTGACGTGGTCAATGACTGCTAGGGGTGTTATTGGTACTCACAGAAGCACTATATATTTCAACCTGAGCTGTGTGGAAACTCCTTGAAAGTGAGGGGTTCCGGTCAAGTAGACCTTTACAATGCATGTTCTCTCTTAAGAAACCATTCTGCTAGATAAATAGTGCTTTGAATCTTTAAATGGTTTTGTTGTAAACAAATTGGCCAAAAACTAAGGTGTTTATTTATAACTTTTGTAAGCTCACCTGTCACTTTTGGCTCGGTTGTTGTGTGAAACAGGTATTAGTATAAATGCATTGCTATCAAACATCTCTTGTACACAGGTAACTGTATCACTGATAACTATAGAAAAAGGAGAATAACTTTTTTTTGTACAATTTATATTTTTCTTTCAATGTCTTTGCAATGTGTGCGGGCATAAATTTACATGTAACTTCATATTACTGTAAACCTAGAAATTATTTCGCGCGATTTAAGTTCGCGGTGTTCGCGGTTATTATAAATCCGCGAAAGAAAATAGCCGCGAATATGTCCTGGACAAGAAAAACGCGAAAGTTTCTCGTTTTTGAAGGAAACTCATCATTTTGGTACGACGTTTATAAGATTGTATTATAAGTGCTATTTTGTCAAAATATATAATGTTACGTGTATGTACTTTGTCCTAATAAAGCATTTTATGATCAAGGTACAAAAATGAAAACACTTTGAAAAAAAAATCTTGAAACGTGTTTAACAATACACTCAATATATGAACATGCGTGTAAATAGCGCTGTTTATTACCGGGTATACAAAAGAATTCAAAATTATTGATAGTGTCAATAAAACAGTGAACACATTACCAGCGTAGTTTGCATTTTGTGTAAACAACACAACACATCAAAAAGAGTTTGAAAGTTTTTAACGAAGGTGAAAACTATAATTTAGAAGCAATTATATACGAACCGAGCAATGTATGTGACAGGTTATAATATCAATAATTTTGTCACTATGCGACTTGGTGTTCGCGGAGTTCGCGGGAGACTTAAAAACGCGAAAGTTTGTAGCCGCGAATATGCCGACGATCGGCAAAACGCGAAAGTGTGCGGGCATAAATTTACATGTAACTTCATATTACTGTAAACCTAGAAATTATTTCGCGCGATTTAAGTTCGCGGTGTTCGCGGTTATTATAAATCCGCGAAAGAAAATAGCCGCGAATATGTCCTGGACAAGAAAAACGCGAAAGTTTCTCGTTTTTGAAGGAAACTCATCATTTTGGTACGACGTTTATAAGATTGTATTATAAGTGCTATTTTGTCAAAATATATAATGTTACGTGTATGTACTTTGTCCTAATAAAGCATTTTATGATCAAGGTACAAAAATGAAAACACTTTGAAAAAAAAATCTTGAAACATGTTTAACAATACACTCAATATATGAACATGCGTGTAAATAGCGCTGTTTATTACCGGGTATACAAAAGAATTCAAAATTATTGATAGTGTCAATAAAACAGTGAACACATTACCAGCGTAGTTTGCATTTTGTGTAAACAACACAACACATCAAAAAGAGTTTGAAAGTTTTTAACGAAGGTGAAAACTATAATTTAGAAGCAATTATATACGAACCGAGCAATGTATGTGACAGGTTATAATATCAATAATTTTGTCACTATGCGACTTGGTGTTCGCGGAGTTCGCGGGAGACTTAAAAACGCGAAAGTTTGTAGCCGCGAATATGCCGACGATCGGCAAAACGCGAAAGTTTGTAGCCGCGAAAGTTTCTAGGTTTACAGTATATAGTCCATTGTTTAAACTTTTCCTACAACTTTCGATGGTACATTTGTACATGTAAAATGCTGTGAGGATGGTCATCTTGGTTTGTGTTGAATGCTCAGCAGTGAATGGTTTCGACACAGTATCTATATGTCATAGAATAACTTGTTAACTACCAGGGCCTATCAATAAATTTGTGAACTAATTCCATTGTTTCGTGACGCTTTGTGATAACTTATTGAAATTGTGGATAGTCAAAAATACATTTTCTTCAATTAATATTCCGATGTCATATCATAAGCGTTCCAATTATAAAGCGCTGTTTAGTTCAATTGATTGGCAATAAACCAGTACTGCAATAAACTACTTCTGGTCATTTTCAAAATCTAAGTAAATAGGCTGTGACTGGTAAGAAATATAGTGTGCCCAGGATAAAGTGATATTCACAAACATTGACTGTATCGGCCCTCGTATTTGATACGATGGGATTTCGTATGGAAGTAGTTTCAGAAACGCTTAGTATGAATGTAATTAGTTTATGAAGATATCGATAGTCAATTCTGGTTTTTGATACATTGAAATTTTGGCTACTTTAAAATATATACCTTTATAGAAAAATTATAATTTTTACAAGATTCTTAATTTTATTTTCTCTTAATCAATGATTCAGTTACCTGTGCGCTTGTTGTGATTGATTAGAATTTGAATGCTTAACCCTACTGCTGTAAACTTTTTTTAAGGCACCTCATATGCCACTGTTAATTTTGTTAGGCACATAATATGCCACTGTGAACTAGCTTTGTTTGGCACCTCATTACCGACCAATAAAGAGGTATATGTTTCATGTGAAAAATGGTAGCAACATCTCATAGTTCAAGGTCACACTAAAAGTTGTTCAAAGATCATGAATTTGACAATACTGTAATTTGGTTGTAAACTAATCAATACTCCTAAATCAACACTAGGTTTGCGGATTGAAGAAACTCGCGAAATTAAATAGCCGTGAAAATGTTCAGAACAAGTAAAACGCAAAACTTTCTTATTTCTGAAGGAATTCATTGTTTTTAGGTATCAAGTTTGCAAGACCATATTAAGTTTAAATTGAATATTTAAGCTACTAGATTTGCCTATCAAGTAGAAAAGTGTTTTTATTTAGTGTATTATTGTGAGATAATGATTTTTAATTTATTTACAATGCTATATTAGTAATTCACACATTTAAACTACCTATAACATTTGCTGCATAATTATATGGTCATTGAACAATTATAATATGATAATTTGAGACCTGGCTAATTGCTTTTATTTATCTTCGCCACAAGATATTCCACATTGGGGAGGCTCCCGTAAGAGTTTTTGTCATTTTAGGTTTTAGGGGATAGTACAAATACAGGAAGATTTAAAATTGAGAAAGTTTGCCAATTAACGATTCGCAAAACGCAAAAGTTAGTATCCGCGAAAGTTTCTAGGTTTATAGAATTAGTTTTTTGCGGGATTCTAGAATAAATTATGTGGTCATAAGCACAACGTAAAAACCAAATCACTGTGTGGCTTATTGGGATACCTTGAAATTTACTTGTATTCATGACTTGTTGCAATTAAAAGCACATGTAAATCTGATCACTGTATGACTTATTGTCATACTTTATATTTCAATGTGTATGCCTTATTGCAATGGCAGGAAATCATTGTGTTAATACGCAGTAAATCTTTTTCTATATATCACCATGGTCAATATCCCACTTTGAGTTCAAAGGTCATAAATCGCAACTGTTTACTTTGTCTGGACTATAACAATGTTACTGTGTAAATTACTTACCGGTATAACAGACTTGAATATAGCAAAACATTCTAAAGTAATAATATACCCTATACAATTATGTATGAGCTTTAAATTTTTGTATAGCTTGGCAAATTTAACTTGACCCTGACATTTTAATCAGCATTGGGGAGCCGTGGCCTAGAGGTAGGGCGCCACTTAGGGATCGAGAGGTCCCAGGTTTATCCCCAGTCTAGAACACTGGTCAATTTCTCTGAGCAAGACCCACATGCTACACTTTACCATGGTGTAAAATGGTACCTGTGTGGGCAGTGTCTATTCCTGTGCACCGCAGATTGAATTAATCTCCACAGGGAGACACAAGCGTAGGTATCCATAGGTAGCCCAATGACCAGGGAAAGTTAAAATGAATGTGTAAAATATTGAAATAACCTAGTGATAATGAGTGAGTCATAATTATGTTCACAGATGTGCTGCATGATACTTCTTGTATTTTATTCACATGATCGATCTCTTTTTGGCACGTTTTATGGCAAACTAAGTTTTTGTCAGAGTTATGGTATTGGCTGTTATACATCAATGAAACTTGGTATACAGTAAGCTCAATGTGTGAATAGGTCACCTCAAATAGACACTTAGGCATGCTGTAAAATCATTTAATTTTGATGGGAAGCAACTATAGGCAAAATCAATATTGGTATTAGTTAAGAGGGAGTTGTTTGGAATGGTTGTTGATTTGAGGCTTTCCCCGTGTGGTTCCCGGGTAGTAGAATTCAGAGCCGGTATTTATAAAGCATCTTAAGTGAAAACTTAAATATTTTGACTTAAACTGCCCATATTTCGCAAGAACTTAAAAATAGCCCACGTTTTCTATATGATTGTTGTAGCTTTTTACACAATGCTTCTAAACAATGTAAATAATCTTTAATATCAGTTTTTCTGTTTAGCTGATACACTTAAGGAAAATTTTAGATTTTAAGAAAATTCTAAGTTTTCACTTAAAATGCTTCATAAATACTGGCCCAGGACCTCTGTCTTTCTCCCTTGCATGTATCGTAAGAGGCGACTAAATGGGAGACTACTGTAGAATCTGGTAAATAAGCGCATAGTTGAAAATAAGCTCCTGTCAAAAATAAGCGCTTACAACCTTACCGTCAAAGTATATTAGTTGAAGTAAGTTGAAAATATTTATATAGCGCTTTATATAACAAGTCTCTCAAGCACTTAACACGCGAAAGTCAGCTAGTTGACAGTTCATTAAGAGTCTAAAGAGTCTTTTGAAGACTGTCAGAGAGTCAATGCGCCTGATTTCCACAGGAAGACCGTTCCATAAGGTGGCAGCACATTATTGGAGTATAAGCGCATACTATATCCTTACCATAAAAGTGGTCGTGAGAATAGGTGCATTATAAGTGTACATATTATATATGTAAGAAAGATAGGCACATACGACATGTCTATAAGCGCATATCAAATATAAGCGTATATTATTTGGCAAAGTATAAGCGCATATCAAAAATAAGCGCATAAAAGTGTCACTAAAATTTATATTTATAAGCGTATGCACTTATTTACCAGATTCTACAGTATTTTAACTTTGGTAAAGCTAGTTTGCGATAGAAAAAATCATGTTTTTTTTTAAATATTTCTCTGTAATCATTACACCTACAAGTATGAAATTTGGCACGAATAAATGAAATGCGTCTACCTAATACTCACTGAAATTTCAGCAACATCAGAAATTAGTTAAAAAAGTTTTGTTCATAAGTTCTATGTAACATATTTGTAGTTTTGTATGAAATATCAAGTTAGAAGACTTGATACTTGCAACAGCTAATTTTGTGGTCACATGATACGCATAACAGTATATTTACGTATTTTCAACCTTCTTAATTTAACACAGGCGAGGCCCGTCTGTGAATATGACGAAGTACATGTTATTGCTGTACACTGTTTATAAGCAACACACTTAATTAACCGAATCACAAGGGCCTCCTAAGTCTTGTCTTTATAACAGCAATCTCAATCCCACCAATCACAGGTTGTAACGGTTAAAAATTGATAGTAAATCACCAATGGAATAACAGATTACCTCCCTACATTAAACTGTAATTACACATGTAATTTCAATATGTAATAAAGAATAAATGTCTTTTAATTGGTGACTAAAAATTATGAAATTCAAAATGGGAGTAGGTAAAAAGTTATTGTAGTTCTGTGTAATTTTTTATCAAAATATGATGACTAGATTTTCATAAATCTTAAAAAAAACCATGATTTTTGCTATCGCAAACTAGCTATACTTGATTGTTTTATTTTGGCATATAACAATCTGGTACTAAGTTTTAAATAGCCATGATGATTTCAATATGGAAATGGTGTCATTTGACATTCTTTGTTTATTGTGATGACATCTGCGCCATTTTTAAGACCACCCTTATAACTCAATCACGTAATAGAGCTGTGTCTTCAGCGAATACAACTGACTCTATTTGGTTTAAATTAAGAAATAAAAAACTGTTCACGTTTATTGTCGGTGAATTAAACACGGGCAGGAGTTCGGTTGCGGAAAAATTAAATCACGAGTGTGTAGCACGAGTGATTTAATTTTCCGCATCCGAACGAGTGCCCGTGTTTTATTCACCGACAATATACAAGAACAGAGTTTTTATTTCGATTCTAAATACGATAATATCCCGCACTATTTAACTGCGCGCATTCCATTTTCACCCATTTGACATTGAACATAATTCCACAATGAAATTGAGTGACTTATTAGCTGGTGCAATTACCTCCCTCGTTAATGAAAACGACCTTCGTAATTTTCTGAAGGAAATACCACAATTTAAACATTGAAACAATTTTAATAACACGAGTATATGGTATCTATTTCATAAAATGAAAAATATAAATTTTTATGGATTGATTATCAGAAGCTTTAATAAAACTTGGTTTCTAGAGTGCATTGGAGTTTCTAAAAATAGATGCGTCATAGATGTAACACTGGATTCTCGTGCAACTCGCCTTGTCATCGTGACTCGTAGTAAATTTTACTATAAAGTTTATGTTCATTCATTCATAAATATGTCAAGTGATACTGGGCGTAAATAGAAACAGCCAATTTGATAGGTATGTTTTATGGGGGCAATAAAACATGGTTCGGTTCGTTCTTTGTGTATTGGATTAATCCGCGAATCGTGTTAGAATATGCTATAAATATGCATTGCAGCTGTTGGTGTAAATAAGTCAATACTTACTTAATCATTGATAATTTAATTTTGAGCTTAATATTTTACATTTTCATGTGATTCGATAAAACATTACCATGGTGAATAGACCAATGATTGTGGAGAGTTGAGGTTAGAAAGCAAAGCTACATGTAGACAGTTGAAACCGATTCTCACTCACACTTATGAAATTTCCTGTGTCCTTTTAGAACTGCCTTTGTAGTCATCGAGAGCGTCATGTCTGATTATAAACTTAAAATATCAAAATGTATGGGGGATACAAATATTGAAAGTTAAAGTTATATTTTGGTTGTGTTTATTGGGTTTTGGCGACTCTTCATAACTAATTGTCAGAAAGTTTAAATGTGTTTCCCACTGAACCTTGAGATGAACTGGTTGGAAACCCAGGTAAAGTCTCTTGTGAGATATATATTTTTGTACAATTACAACTGAATTTCGATAGGTCTATTGTTGTGCTTCCGTACTAAATCTAATAGAGTCCCAAGCTAACTGTTATTGATCATGGTCTAAGTCAGATAGAAATCTCGTGGACTCGCCTATAATGTGTCATAGGCAATTGCTGAGCTTGTGTCTCTATTATAGACAACCATGCTTGTTTTTCTATCATATAAATATTTGTCAAGGATAAAATCATTCAAGAAACATTAGTCCAAATGCATCTTTTAATCCTTAATACCAACAGAATATGCAACTTTTATCTATTCATGATCCATACAGTGTTTTTCATAATCACCAGTGACTTTATCTTTTCAAAATTAACATACTTGGGTCTCTTATAAATTGCATCATTTAGTTACAAAATTTCAAGGGTTGTTTTTAGCAGTTCAATCTTTTAACAACCCTTCACAATGTTTTCAATTCCACCCAATTTTGAAAGATGGCCATATGTTTAATTCCCCCTATGTTGAAAGATGGTCATATGTTTAATTCCCCCTATGTTGAAAGATGGTCATATGTTGTAATTAAACAAAGTTGGGATATAGAGCAATGTTTTAATCTGTACTGATAATAACATACAGTGAAATAACGTCAGTACAGACATGTCCAATGGTTAACCAGAACTGACGTTATTTCACTGTCTTTATTTTCAGTACAAGAAAATCAGATTGCCAGCTTAAGTTCTTGTACTGATAATGAAATACGGTGAAATAACGTCAGTATAGACAAGTCCCATGGTTAACCAGAACTGACGCTATTTCACTGTCTTTATTTCAGTACAAGAAAATTGGTTATGTTTTCATTATTGCTAGCTTATGTTCTTGTACTGATAATGAAATACAGTGAAATAATGTCAGTACAGACAAGTCCCATGGTTAACCAGAACTGACATTATTTCACTGTTTTTTTTCAGTACAAGAAAATGAGGTTATGTTTTCATTATTGCTAGCTTATGTTCTTGTACTGATAATGAAATACAGTGAAATAATGTCAGTATAGACAAGTCCCATGGTTAACCAGAATTGACGTATTTCACTGTCTTTATTTTCAGTGCAAGAAATTTAGGTTATGTTTTCATTATTGCCAGCTTATGTTCTTGTACTGATAATGAAATATACAGTGAAATAACGTCAGTACAGACAAGTCCCATGGTTAACCAGAACTGACGTTATGTTGCTGTAGTTTATTTTCAGTGCAAGAACAAAAGCTAATTATAATTAAAACATTACCTTATTTTCTCATTTGCTACATGTATACCCCAACTTTGTGTCACCCGGTTAAGTTGAAGAAAAACCTTGTTGTCATACTAGAAGTCAAGTGAAGAAACTATGTCACAATTTTTGTATCTATTAAAATTAGATCATATTTGCAAAACGAATGGAGTCATCTAAACGAGCGCATGCGAGTGTCTATATTGTATACGAGCGCAGCGAGTGTCTATATTGTGTAGACGACTCAACGAGATTTCTATCTGACTTAGACCATGTGATCTATTATACTATAAGCACAATTAACAATCAAAAGTGCCACAAGTTAAGGAAACTACAAACTACAAATGCGTAGATTTTATATCTGTGTATGAGAGTTTGATACGTTCACGATGTGAAGCTAATCAAACGTATTTTGTGATAGACTGAGATTCAGTGTGGAAAGACTGTAACTATCATTCAGTGATCTGCTCCGGGTATCATTTAAAACTAAAATTGATTAACATTATCTTTGTCAGACGTCTGGCATTAAATAGCATTAAATGTCTCTCCAAACCAGGCGACAATGTATCCCATCAGGAATGAGGTGTCTGGGTGAATTATTTAAGTTGTAACTTTTTTTTACAATTAACTTAACTATTTAAGTATACGCCTAAAGTTTGGTATTATTCTGCTGAACATCCATGATCATGGACAAGACATAGCAAAATTGGAGGTCTTGCAGTTACCAAATTCGTCCCTGGGGGGGGGGATTCCAAAAATTTTTTTTATATATATTGGTCCTTTATTGTATCAATCCACGCTCTAAGCACTTGTCTACATATTTGTCAGGGAACTTTTATAAAGGCATTTACGGAAATCTTTATCTTACCAAAATTCTCGATGGTTCTACAGTAATTGCATCAAATGGGAACTGCTGTGGTTTGTTGGATTATTTTACTGAATTATTATAAGTATACTTGATAATCCAAAATAACAAACTTAAATGAAAAAAATAACTTAACGTAATATGAATTTGAACGCAATTGTTCCTAGATGCTTTCATTTTTTACTGGTATAGAACACAAACCAAACTCTAAAAGGCTGTCTTAGTTAAGTTGTAACAAACTGAAAATCTGTGTATTTGTAATATTCTGGTGACAAAAGTTTAATGTAGTGAATAACGTATAAACTGTGTAGTGCTTTTAAATGTATTGAGTATATACAAAACCAGCTGATTGAGGCACGGTTTTCTCGATTTGAATGGGCGAGCTTCTTGATTTTAGTAAACGAGGTTCTTGATTTTAATAGACACTGTCTATAAGATATATACCTAGCAAATACAAGGCGTTGATTGGCTGAAAGCGACTAACCATGGTCTAATAATTTAATCTTCATGAAACCTTGTCACAATTTGTGTCGCTGTAAAAACTAGTTAGCGTTTGAAAGGAGGTTATCAGACTTAATAAAATAAATTATTATTTAGTGTCATCTTTTTTAGGCCTGATATTTATGAAACATGTGCACAATGTGTGTCTCTGTTAAGTCTAGGCCAACTAGCGACTGTTTAATGTGGGAGGGTCTGATAAAAATTGAGTTAAAGCATTGAATGCATACATTAATGAAAATAGATGGTGTACAGTAAGATGAGTGTATGAATATGTCACCTCAGATAGAAAGTAGGGCTCAGATGTGCTCAAAGTCACAATAACTATAATGGATATAAATTCTCCTCAAGTTAAGCTAATAACAAGTGAAATGTTGATGCTGGGAATCAAAGATGCCGCTAGTTCTTTTTAAGTAAATCTTTTTATTTAGTAAAAGGTATTGGTAGAAACTTGTAAACAAACTAAAATTCCGGCGTGATGTGTGATGCACAAGGGAAGTTATTCTCATGTGTTGAGTGTACGCTGCAAAAACTTAAGATTGCTGAAAATGGGTATTTTTCACTAATTCAAGGGCAATAACTCTGGTTGTACTAAATTGAAAGGGAAGTGAAACCCCAGGTGCACTAGAGTACATGCTGTCAAACATTTCTATAAAGGTTTCATGATCCTAGGTCAAATACTTTTTGAGTAGCATGTGAAACAAGTCAAAAATGGCTATTTTACACCATTTCAATGGCTAATAACTCTGGATGTTCTAAACTGAAAGGGGAGTGAAACCCCAGGTGTAGAGAAAACATCCTGACCATTTCTGTGAAGGTTTCATGACTCTATGTCGTGTACTTTGAGTACCGTGCGACATAAGGAAAGCGGCCAATTTTTTCTGTTTCAAGGGCCATAACTCCGTCAAAATTGGTTGAATCATAAAACCCTGATAATATGCACCAGGTCACATGATGACAATCATTCTCTGAAAGTTTGGTTGAAATCTATGAAGAAATGTAGGAGGAGTTGTGCACAGAAGAAATTGTTAAGGCCCGCCGACATTCAGCAATCTAATAACCAGAGTTTTCCTTTGGAAAACCTGGTTAAAAATTTTCTATTGAAATATTTATTCAAATGAACATAACATGTTTTAGAAATATGAGCACCATTATAATATTGATTAATGCTTCACAGATGGCATTTAGCATGTTTCATAAAATAACAAAGTGTATTCCAATAACGTGGTATAGCCTGACAACGTGAAACTGACACTAAAGGACATTGTTATTTCGTGGTTTGTGAGCTTGATAAGTAAATTTATTGCGAATTAATACGTTCAACATAGTTTAAAATATGCATAGAACTAGTTCCATTTGGCAGGAGTATAGGAGCGCATATGAATATTTTGTAAATAAGAAGTGTCAGTTCAATGTTGGCAAGCTATATTTACCCGTTTAAATTTTGGCAAAACAAACTATTCTGACATACATAAATAAAGAAACATAGAGATTAAAAAAACACTTGCATTTATCAAATTTAGATTAAGACAAAACCTAAGAACTGGAAAAAATCGAAAATCATAACTAAAAAATATCTGACAGACATGAAAGTATTTAACATGTTCCATAAAAGTTCGAAAGGAAAATCGCCGCTCCGCGCAAATAGTCTTTTTTTACTTTTTAATAGCCCCTGCTAAGACCCGCAAATTGCAACATATGTAGCCGTTATATAAACACCCGTTCCGAACTGATTTGGACTTTATTACCTACCGAACATTTATCATCCTATTTTACCCCTGACGGGCGAGTCCAACAGCGTTATAACCAATCAAATCTTGTATCCTCCTGGGACTTGGACTTTAGTACCTACCGAACATTTATCATCCTATTTTACCCCTGACGGGCGAGTCCAACAGCGTTATAACCAATCAAATCTTGTATCCTCCTGGGACATCTGCTTGCACCCTTTCATACTCGATGCCGCCTCCTGGCGGCATCGAATAACTTTTTAGGTACTTAAATCAAACTTTGTATACAGAATGGGAAAGCTTGTATTAAGATGCTCGCTGACATGAGACTTAAGGTGATGACTTTTTGGTAAACACTGTCTTGTTAAAAATAGAAAATCAGTTTCTGCTCATTTACAATAAGATATTGTGATGAATCTTGCTGCATTGAATATTGCTTACAAGTGTAAAGGTGCTGCAAATGTAAAAGTGGGACCACTCAGGATTCATATTTAATTAAGGTCACTGTAATTCAAAATAGATTAACATTTTCCCCATATAAGTTTTTGCGTCCCCCCCTCGGGGCATATAGCATTGGTGCTGTTTGCTATAAGTAATGACAATTTTGTATGTTGTACTCCTCACAAATGGTTGGGCAGATTTTCTTTAAACTTACTACCTTAATGCATAGTTGATCGTAATGGATGTAATTTTTGTTGGGTCAATTTTTATGGCAGTTACAGGCCTTTGTAATTTTTGCTTTATATTCCAATAGGAGCACCAGTGTCCCATGGACACATTTCTAGTTAATAACATTACTAGTTTTCACACAAACAAGTTTTCAGTTATTTCATTAGGTTATTATGATTGAAAATGCTTAAAAGTTATATTTGTTAGCAATATAATGATGAAGATAGAAGTCGTTACAACTTGTTTTTTCGATGGTTTTGTTTTTTGTCTCGGGATAGCTAGATATGTTTTCGACCTAAGTATGGATGCTAAATGAAGAAACAATTTGGTTTATCCAGGCGATACCAAATCGTTTCTTCGTTTAGTGTCCGAGGGCGGATATTTTTAGCATCTTGGGAACTAAAAAACAACAAGTTAGTAACCTCTGATATGTTCAAAATTCATTGAAATATTGTTTTCATACTTGTTCACTTTCATGTCATGGTAGTTTTCTTTTATTCTTTTCTAAAGAAAATCAGGTTGGTAAGGAAACTTTTTTCCAATTTGGCAAAAATCGAGTAGGGATTTTCGTAAACCAATAAATAAAAAAGGTGTGACCTTAACATCAGTAGTTTTCACACAAACAAGTTTTCAGTTATTTCATTAGGTTATTATGATTGAAAATGCTTAAAAGTCATATTTGTTAGCAATATAATGATGAAGATAGAAGTCGTTACAACTTGTTTTTTCGATGGTTTTGTTTTTTGTCTTGGGATAGCTAGATATGTTTTCGACCTAAGTATGGATGCTAAACGAAGAAACGATTTGGTTTCTTCGTTTAGTCGTCCAAGGACGGATATTTTTAGCATCTTGGGAACTAAAAAACAACAAGTTAGTAACCTCTTATATCTTCAAAATTCATTGAAATATTGTTTTCATACTTGTTCACCGTCATGTCGCAGGAGTTTTCACGCAAACCAATGTTCAGTTATTTCATCAATCAATATAAAAGCTGTGGCCTTTGTTTTTTTCGATACTTTTATTTTTTGTCTCAGGATAGCTAGATAGGGTTTCAAACTTAAGTGTGGTCACTAAACAAAAAAAGATTAGGTATGGCCAGATAATGTCTACATTATTGCCAGCTTATGCTCGTTTACTGATAATAAGATACTGTGATATAAGGTATAGATATTGATGGCTTAGTATTAGAAGGTCGTAACTACCAAATAGATATTTTGAGAAAACACGGAAAAACTGTCTGACATTTATTCTTTACTTATGGTAAAACAAACTTTTATAACTTTATTTTGGTCAACATGACAAGTTCAGATTTTTATCATAAGAAGCGCCTTGTGATGCTTATTCTAAATATGTATGAATCATAAAAGGTCGTAAGTGGCACTTGCTTCTAATTCTAAGCCATCGTTAACCAGAACTGATGTTGTATTGCTGTCTTTTTTTCCAACCTAGAACATGAGCTTGTGATCATTAAAACATTACCCGATTCTCTTGCCACATGTATTACCCCCACTTTGCATTCATTGCATCATATGAACGATGTAACAAAGTTGTTTAATAACAGCCAAATAAGCTAGACTGAGTGAATTTTAATAAAAACACATTAGTAACAATAAATAAATAACTATAGGTTGAAAAAAAACCTTGTTAACACTGGAGAAGTTAAGTGAAGAAACTTATGTCACAATGTTTGTATCTACTAAATCTAGGTCATGTTTGCATCTGGGTCATATTGGGTCAAATCTGTGTTACAAGGTCAACTTCTGTCTGCCTGTCTCTTTGAAATCTAGGCCAATCTGAAAAGCAAACAGGACCTTGATGTTAAAAATAGACAAAACTGGTCATTCACAGGGATGACTTTGGGCTTTATTGCCTTGCAGAACTAGTGTAGTGCATTACCGAGAAAACTGAAGTATGTGATTATTTAAAACCACTTTGATAAATGTTTCAAGATAGTGATTATTATATTATGTTACATATGGAAGGTTGCCATTCTGTCAATGATAAATGTTTCAAGATAGTGGTTATTATATTATGTTGCATAAGCAAGGTTGCCATCCTGTCAATGATAAATGTTTCAAGATGGTGGTTATTATATTATGTTACATAAGCAAGGTAACCATCCTGTCAATGATAAATGTTTCAAGATGGTGGTTATTATATTATGTTGCATAAGCAAGGTTGCCATCCTGTCAATGATAAATGTTTCAAGATAGTGGTTATTATATTATGTTACATAAGGCAGGTTACCATCCTGTCAATAATAAATGTTTCAAGATAGTGGTTATTATATTATGTTACATAAGCAAGGTTGCAATCCTGTCAGTGATAAATGTTTCAAGATAGTGGTTATTATATTATGTTGCATAAGCAAGGTTGCCATCCTGTCAATGATAAATGTTTCCAGATAGTGGTTATTATATTATGTTACATAAGCAAGGTTGCCATCCTGTCAATGATAAATGTTTCAAGATAGTGGTTATTATATTATGTTACATAAGCAAGGTTGCCATCCTGTCAATGATAAATGTTTCAAGATGGTGGTTATTATAGTATGTTGCATAAGCAAGGTTGCCATGATACCTGTCAATGATAAATGTTTTAAGATGGTGGTTATTATATTATGTTACATAAGCAAGGTTGCCATCCTGTCAATGATAAATATTACATCCACTCTAGTGGTCAAGTTACTAGTGTAATGGTAATGAATTGCATAATGTCCGCCTCACGGGCAAACAACATAACCATATTTTTCCAATAAAATTTTTTCTCGCGCTCCACGTATCAAACTACCCGTGTCTTTTGCCGAAATACTGTACCGGTATCTGTAAGTCAATAATGGAAATAGGAGTTATGGTCATGTGAGAAAACATTTTAACATCATTTGATATTATTGGTGAATTTTAACTTTCCTACCAAGAAAAAGACGTACCTACACAAAAATGCTGTTTTCTCTAACAAAACTGTAACTTTCTAGATAAATGACCAAACAAACTAGTATATATACTGTCCCGGACACCGTGTTAGTGAATTAACAATTATATAGTTTATGGCGAATTTACTGAAGAACATGCATTTCAAAGCAATTATTTTGATATTACGCAATTTTCGCAATTATTGAGAAAATAAAATTAATTAATTTCATATTTTGTGGTTCGTGATGTTTGAAGTACAGAAGGGATGGAAATTAATTTTCAAATACTGCAATGAATTGGGAATTTTGGCTTTGTGACTGGAAATATATTTCTCTAACCACAGGAGCCCAGTCTTTCAGCGATATCAACACTTTGATTATGTTTTATCTTATCTTAGTACCATTTTTAATTTTCGGGCATGCACACAAGGTAGCTTGAACCTCATTAAAGTGCTTGTGCAAGTTTTTAATATCTGAGTATCTGATTAACCTTTTGAGGTACATCAATGAAACTTTTCAAAAGGCTATAATGTAGGCCCTATACTGTGTAGTGCTTTTTAAATTAAACTATAATTATATATGAATAACCTCAAGGCATTTTCCTGACAAATGAAATAAAAATATAAGTTTATACCTTATTAATAGAAAGTATCAGCAATACTGTCATGATAAAAGGTTTCTTCTTTTAATAATAATAATAATATTAATACTGTCGATTTAATAAGTAATACTAATGAGGGAACTATATATAATTATATATCCCATTTAAAAGAATAGTGGGGACTACTGGTAATTTAGTAACACCCAGTAAACCTAGATAAACATATTTTATCTGACAGACAAGCTTATGTTTACAGCCACTCTCATTTAACTTTTAACTTACTGTAATACAACTAATAATATTAAGTCTCCACTATCCCTATCCCAGTTCTGTTGTCATTGGGAACACCGAATACCCAGCAATGCTATATATTGTCATTATCCCTATAGGTGTTTGTAAGTTGCTCCAAAATTTAAAGTGGATAAGGCTTCTGGTTCAGATATGATCCAACCAATTATTCTAAAAGAGCTGCACTATGAGATCCTTGATGAAGAATCACTTATTTTTAAAAGATCTCTTATCACTGGTCAACTCCCATCAGATTGGACTAAGGCAAATGTTGCCCCTTTATGTCCTCGAATACATAATTGCTTCCAGCCTGTCCACACATTTCACAGAACACAACATACTCTATGAAGAATCACTTATTTTTAAAAGATCCCTTATCACCGGTCAACTCCCATCAGATTGGACTAAGGTTAATGTTGCCCCTTTATGTCCTCGAATACATAATTGCTTCCAGCCTGTCCACACATTTCACAGAACACAACATACTCTATGAGCTACAGCATGGCTTCTGCTAAAAACATTCTTGTGAGACTCAACTGATTCAGCTTGTTGATGAGGTATCTAAGAATCTGTCCACAGGTAAACAGACTGATATTGTCCTCCTTGATTTCAGTAAAGCCTTTGACAAAGTAAATCATACTAAGTTGCTTTCAAAGCTTTAGTAACATGGTGTTTCCAATCAAATAATGGCATGGTTCCATTCCTTCTTAATTAGGATATCTCAGTTCGTAGTGGTCAATGGTTACATGTCCGACCAATGAGGTGCCACAGGGGTCTGTTCTTGGACCCCTTCTCATTCTTCTATATATAAATGACCTGTCCGACACTGTTACTTCTCAGTTTGCTGATGACACAGCCGTCTACCTTACAGTTACTTCCCTTTTAGATTGTCAAAGGCTACAAAATAACATGAATAAGCTTGAAATATGGGAAAACTATGGGACTTGAAATTGAACCCAAAAAAATGTCAAATTCTTCATATTACACGAAGTAGAAAGCCGATTCAATTTCAATACATGCTGCATGGTCAAATACTCTCCTCACTGAAGGATGCTAAATACCTTGGTGTCGATATCAGTCACGATCTAAATTAGAACACACATATATGTAGAATCACTTGATGGGCCCTCTTGTCTTCCATTCCTCTAAAAGGTAACTAAATGTGGCCAATACTATGTCCGCCAGTCATTTACTAAAATGACGGGCGCGTTTTCTTCTTTTCTCTTGAAAAGGTACCTAAATCTGGCCCATACTATAGGCGCCAGTAATTCACTAAAATGACCAACACATTTTCTTCTATTCCTATGTATAAGCACCTAAGCTGGCTAATACTTTATCCCCTAGTCATTGACTAAAATTACGGCTGCCTTTTCTTCTTTTTCTTTTAAATAATATGTATAACTGACCAATCCTATGTCCGCCAGTCATTAACTAAAATGACTGATGCGTTTTCTTCTTTTCTCTCTTAATTACATCTAAATGTTGCCAATACTAGTCATTAGCTAAAATGACGGGCGCGTTTTCTTCTATTCCTCTAAAAAGTAACTAATTGTGGCCAATACTATGTCCGCCAGTCATTAAGTAAAATGACAGGCGCGTTTTCTTCTGTTCTCTCTAAATAATACTTAAAACTGGCCAATACTATATCCGCCAGTTATTAACTAAAATAAAATCATTTTCTTCTATTCTCCTTAAATATATAATACCTAAAACCTATGTCTGCCAGTCATTCACTAAAATGACGGACACGTTTTCTTCTATGCCTCTAAAAAGTACCTTAATATGGTCAATACTATGTCCGCCAGTCATTCACTAAAATGACGGTCACATTGTTAACTCACCTGAGCACAAAGTGTACCGCTCTCCACAAACCATAACAATAATAATAATAATAATAACAATAACAATAATAATGATAATAACAACAGCAACAAGAAATTATAAAAAAATATTTATTTTCAACTAGTATGAAGATCAACATCTTTCTGAAGACATCCGGTTGTCTTTCTTCTTTACACTTTCATGATAAAGCTGCAATTTGTCTGTGAAGACATTCTTAATTTTTAAAGCAATTAAAATCATGTATAATTAAGATATTATCCCATGCCTAGTAGGGTCAATATCTTTCTATGAAGGCGTCCTGTTGTCTTTCTTCCTTAATTGCTTTTTAAATAGGGCAGCAAGTTGCCTTAATATAGTCTTAATATATAAAAGTAATTAAAAATACACATAATAAATACATTATTCCCATGAACAGTCAGCCAGTTATTAACTAAAATAAATTATTTTTCTTCTATTCTCCTTAAATATATAATACCTAAAACCTATGTCCGCCAGTCATTCACTATAATGACAGACACGTTTTCTTCTATTCCTCTAAAAAGTACCTAAATATGGTCAATACTTTGTCCGCCAGTCATTAACTAAAATGACGGTCACTTTTTAACTCACCTGAGAACAAAGTGCACCGCTCTCCGCAAACAAAAACAATAATAATAACGATAATAATAATAACAACAATAATAATAATAATAATAGTAGTAATGATGATAATGATAGTAACAACAACAAAAAGAAATTATAAACAATATTTATTTTCAACTAGTATGAAGATCAACATCTTTCTATGAAGACATCCGGTTGTCTTTCTTCTTTACACTTTCATGATAAAGCTGCAATTTGTCTGTGAAGACATTCTTAATTTTTAAAGCAATTAAAATCATGTATAATTAAGATATTATCCCATGCCTAGTAGGGTCAATATCTTTCTATGAAGGCGTCCTGTTGTCTTTCTTCCTTAATTGCTTTTTAAATAGGGCAGCAAGTTGCCTTAATATAGTCTTAATATATAAAAGTAATTAAAAATACACATATTAAATACATTATTCCCATGAACATGTTGGCCAGTCCTTGTCTATCTTAAAATTGGAGGTGCTTCCTGTGGACTTGTTATTTTGTCTTTTTCATTGCCTTTAATTGGAATGTCTTTCTCTTAATAGTCTAGTCTCATTTCATCCAAGTAATAGATATGTGCCATGTGAAAGTGTTTCACTTGTCTTATCAATCCTTTTGTTAAATTAGATATAATAATATATAGTTTTCCCCCCTAATTGGTGCCATGTTTCCTGCATGTATACAAGAAACCATAATAATCTTATCTTTGGCCAAAGAAGATTGTATCTCACTATCTAGTACATGAAGGGAAGAATTGACTTATTGTTAGTGGACATGACTTCCTAAAGATGTCAGATTGTCTTTTAAACCTAGAATGTTGTTGTGAATTAATCCTTTAAGTGTTTTGTCTCACACACAATAATGCTATACTATTTGTCTCACCACACATTATTTTTGTCCCACCTAGAATTGTGCTGTTCCTTATACTTATTCCTCTTTGTCCCCGGTGGGACATAAGCTTGCAATGGTCTCTTTCCACTTGGTCCTATCTTTGGCTAGTTTCTGAGCCTCACCACTCAAATTGTTCATAATTCTTAGTTTTTACAAAAGGGGATTGCTTTGGTTTGTATGATTGAATTAACTGATTCGTATAATTGCTGATCCATATAACACACTTGGATTAAAAAAATCATTTGAATTTGAAAAGCCAGCGCTCCTTGAGTTCCATCCTTAAGCTACATGTAACATAACACACACTCAAAAACTTGAACAGAGTGCCTTCAGTAACACTTAAACAGAGTGCCTTCAGTAACACTTGAACAGAGTGCCTTCAGTAACACTTGAACTGAGTGCCTTCAGTAACACTTGAACTGAGTGCCTTCAGTAACACTTGAACAGAGTGCCTTCAGTAACACTTGAACAGAGTGCCTTCAGTAACACTTAAACAGAGTGCCTTCAGTAACACTTGAACAGAGTGCCTTCAGTAACACTTGAACTGAGTGCCTTCAGTAACACTTGAACAGAGTGCCTTCATTAACACTTGAACTGAGTGCCTTCAGTAACACTTGAACAGAGTGCCTTCATTAAGTTGTAACATACCTCAATCAAAAGTGTAAAAAGGATGTTTGGTCTTATTATGAAATAGATAAAAATAAAACTGTTACCCTATCCTCTTCAAATTTAGGCATTTTTTCTGCATATTGCCAATTAGTACCCTATTGATAAAAGCACATAAATTGTGAACTAAACAATTGGCACCATTGGATCGTTTTCAAAAAGTCTATTTTACGTGGGGTGTTCCACAATTAATAGGACTTTTTTCACAGCAGCACGACAAATAAGAAATTAAGAAAACAAATTGTATATAATTAAATTTTGATCTTTCACTGACAAATAAGCAAAATATCAAAGAAATTGGATGAAAAATAAGGAATATATTAAACATTAAATATGCTCTGTATCAAGAAGGCGGGTCGCACCGTGACGTTATTATGATGTCGCATTTCAAGCACAGTATTTTAACATAAAGAAACCTTTAATAATTTTGTTTATAGTCATCCTGACTTTCTAAACTGATCTAATAACACTGTTCCGATTGTTTAAATGTGTTTCCGTACCTCTGTTCACAAACAATGTCTTGCAACGATGTTAGAAATTGCTCAAACCTTGGAGCATCTATTAGGGTTCAAACAGTGCTATTAACGTCAACTTAATTTTCAATGAACGCATCTGTGCTAATTTGTAAGTTTATAAATCCGCGATCTGTAAACATTTTGAGCCAACAGAACACAAGTTGCTGCTTAATGCCACTACATTACATGCATTTCATTATTTCATTGGTTAGCACTGTTGGTTTTCCAAATGCATACCATTATTTGACAATCGCACGCTTTTGCTTATTGGCGTTGACGTCATTTTCATCCATGACGCGCTTAGATGCGTACCCTTGATTACTGACTTGTGATAACAATCACTGATCGATTTCTTCGAAAGTTTGCATGCGCATGTCAAAGTCATCCACGTAAAGACATACAATTATGCGTTAATATTTATTTAGTGGTTACTGAGATATTCACATTTTTAATAAGGATGGTAATGACAAATAATAGTGTGACCCGCCTTGGCGTTACATGGTTTCTATGACAACGCTTTGTAAGAGCATCAACAGCAACAACGAACTTATGTTGCTAGCTGTATATAGAGCATACATTGCTAAGCATATGAGACAAATTTAATTAAAATGTAAGCGTTGAGTAAGAAGTTATGAGAAAAGTCCTATTATTTCTGGAACACCCCTCGTATAAAGCCAAAAATTGTCCTATAACTAAAAATTAAAGGGAAAAAAAGAATAAAAAATATTTTGGCTCTAGAGGGGTTTGAACCCACGACCTATAGGAAATCAGTCAATTTGCCACAAAATTACTGAACGTGAGAACTTTTCAGGAGGAGATTCTTTATTACACTCGGATATCCTTAATAGAAGCGTTTTAAGGTTATTGCTACCTTTACATTTGAGCGGAAGTTTAAAATAACAGTATCAAGCGTCTTAAGGTTATTGCTACCTTTTCATTTGAACGGAAGTTTAAAATTACAGTATCAAGCGTCTTAAGGTTATTGCTACCTTTTCATTTGAACGGAAGTTTAAAATTACAGTATCAAGCGTCTTAAGGTTATTGCTACCTTTTCATTTGAACGGAAGTTTAAAATTACAGTATCAAGCGTCTTAAGGTTATTGCAACCTTTTCATTTGAGTGGAAGTTTAAAATTACAGTATCAAGCGTCTTAAGGTTATTGCTACCTTTTCATTTGAGCGGAAGTTTAAAATTTCAGTACCTCAGATGTCACTGAAGTATCTCACAACCATGATCAAATAGTATCTAAAGGCTTAAAAATGATGCTTCTCATGTTTTAAAATCGAGACAATTGTTAATAGTTATTCTGAATTGATATTGAAAAAATTACAGAAGAAACTATTGAGTAAACCTTATGAATGATTTATTCCAAATGTGTTGAACAACCAAATCATGCAAATAGGTCACAATGTTTGTAAACCGTAGTTCTATGCACTGGTACCAAAACTAAGTCAATATTTTAAACAGGATCCAGGATATTTTAGAGGAAGTTCAATTTGCATTTATTTCTAATGAATATTGACTAGCAAAATTATTTAATGCAGAAGAACCAAAACTTACATCTTTGAAAATAAACATCTTTGAAAATAAACGTTTTTATGCCCCTGAATCAATAGATCGGGATGCATATAGTGATTTGCCTGTCTGTCCATCCGTCAAGGTTAACCCAAACTCACTGTTTTTTCTTACATCAATATGACTTGCTACAAAGCTTTCATACTTATAGGGATGTTGTATTTCAACAAGTTCCACACACCTATATCAACTGACCTTATTATTGAACGTAGTCTTGTTTAAATAACAAATTATCGCGAAATTTACAAGCAACAAGTGCAAAATGCTGATTGATTTTATAACCTCCCCTGGTTTCAGCATTTCAGAAACCACTATTAATTAAATTTTTAAACCTAGCCGAGCAATTGTCATGAAGTTTGGTATGAAACTTCTATAATTGTTGCTATACTTTTTTATATACAAAAACAGTATGCTGTTCATGTTAAGTACTAAAACAAAACTTTACATATTTTACAATACTATTTAAAAATACAAACAAACTGTACTATACAATTCCTTTCATTTAGAGCAAAACTTTTTCGGTAAAGTACAACTTTATGTTTTTTGGGGTTTCCCCAAAATCTAAAAATATCTTAAAAACTAGCCTAGCAAATTGGTTGATATTTTTTAAAATGATTGACGTTAATCTGATCTTCATAAACTAGAACAGGTTTTATATACATTGTACAAAAAAATCCAAAAGTAGGGAATGACCTTAATTGCAATGTTGTTATGCCCCCCCCCATCTTTGATGAGGGAAATGTTGCTTTGCTTTTGTCTGTCTGTCCTTTGTCTGTCGGTCAGTAGTTTCATTAGAATTATAAAATCATTTGCACTCTATAGTCTGAATAGTTTCATAGAGTTATTGTTATGTGATGTTTTCACTCATGATTGTGCAGTAGTATTACTTTATAATTTGATATTGTCACTTGACTTGGAATATATGAATATCTATAATTTAGACTTCTAATACTACCATTCTGTGACAAGCAGTGTTTGGGGGTATTCATGTGATATTTCTTGTTGTTTTAAGTCCTATGAGCAGTGTAGAATAATGTTGTCTCTATAGTGTAGTGGTACCATACTGGATCAACCAATCCAGGGACCTGGGTTCGATTCCCAGTAGAGGTAGCTAAATTTTCACTGTTTCTTTGGTACAGAAATGTCACTGTTTGAGATGAATACCCCAGTCACTGCTTGACACAGAGTGGTTGCTTCAGATGTCTAAACTATTATTATATTCATATCTGCCTAGTCTAGTGGCAATATTAAATTATTAATCAATAGTACAGTCACAATCATAATTGAAAATATCAAAGGACACTAACTCCTTATTATCTGATTTGACTATTGGGTGCAAATGATATTTAAATACTATTGAGACTTCTTTAAAATCTGACAAAAAATTATGCAAAAAAACCTTTGGTGTAAACATTGTTTGTTTGTGTTTGTTTCTCTGACTTTGTAAACGCATATATCAGCGATCAGTGAGTTACACATGGTGTGAACATTACTTACAATTAAGCAAATGTCATTTCAGTCAGAGCATACACAAATTTAATTGACGATTTTTCGGAGGTGTGAAATTACGGATGAACCCTCAAGCTTATGCAAATAATAAACAACCTGTGCTTCAGTAAGACCAGGCGCTCATAATACTGATGCCAATGTTTTTCCAATGTCTAATTAAGTCAACTTGCTTTTCATGAAGACGTCCAGGTAGTTTTTGTAGTACCTAATATTACAGTGCTGTGAACTTTTCCTAATGTCTAGTGTTGTTCTAATAATCAGGGAGAGGACTTTCCTTATCTTTGTTGCATACAGTGAAAATATAACTATATCATTTTGCATCCGTCTGTCCTTTCACGCGTTGTTTGTGTAGGCACTAGATCACACTTTTGGTCTTCTCTTTAAATATTGATCACAATGAGATTGTCTCCATACAATATAGGTCACCTTGTGTCAGGTCACAATGATCATCTCCATACAATCTAGGTCACCTTGTGTCAGGTCACAATGATGCCTGCATACAATCTAGGTCACCTTTTGTCTGGTCACAATGATCATCTCCATACAGTCTAGGTCACCTTGTGTCTGGTCACAATGATCATCTCCATACAATCTAGGGCACCTTGTGTCTGGTCACAATGATCATCTCCATACAATCTAGGTCACCTTGTGTCTGGTCACAATGATGCCTCCATACAGTCTAGGTCACCTTGTGTCTGGTCACAATGAGATCGTCTCCATACAGTCTAGGGCACCTTGTGTCTGGTCACAATGATCATCTCCATACAATTTAGGGCATCTTGTGTCTGGTCACAATGAGATCGTCTCCATACAATCTAGGGCACCTTGTGTCTGGTCACAATGATCGTCTCCATACAATCTAGGTCACCTTGTGTCTGGTCACAATGATGCCTCCATACAATCTAGGTCACCTTGTGTCAGGTCACAATGATCATCTCCATACAATCTAGGTCACCTTGTGTCAGGTCACAATGATCATCTCCATACAATCTAGGTCACCTTGTGTCTGGTCACAATGATCATCTCCATACAATCTAGGTCACCTTGTGTCTGGTCACAATGATGCCTCCATACAGTCTAGGTCACCTTGTGTCGACACCCAGTAAGAACAGCTGAGGCACAAAAAAGTCATGTCTAAATGTAATCAATAGTTTTAATAAAGAAACATTGAGGTCTGATAAAAAGGATTTTCATAGAAATTATATAGATAAGTGGGGTTCATGAATTTAATATTTGCTAGAATCTGTTGGTCTTCTGTTTATTATTTCTGCTTCTATATTGGTGTTATTCATCTTATTTAATTTGAGGATAGGGTTATCCAATCATATTGCCTGTTACGGACCAATAGTTTAATATGGTGTGATCTGCTTTAAATATATTAGCATATTAGTTTTTACAAAAGCTATTTGGTAATTTGGCAATGCTGGTTGGTTAACTGTCTTGTCTTCGAAAACTATTTGTCTTGTTTGTAAATCGTAATTACTTTTGACTGTTGTGATCAACTTCATGGTTTAAGTGCTTTACATGAGTTACTGAAATTGCTTGTTCATGCCCAACACCAGGCCAGAATGTGTGCATTTCAGTATGTACACCACTGTGGTTTAAGTGTAGGTTGAAGCTTTAAGAAGGTTGGGTAACCAGTGTTTGTATAAACATCTTTACCTCTTTTTACTATAATCATATAATTTTAAAAAAGTACATTTTAATATGAGGGCACTTTCATTTAAACAGCATACCTGTATTTAAAGTATTTCTGAAACTCTGAAACTGTTGGTCCAACCAAGCACCAGGCCAGCATGTGTGCATTTCAGTATGTACACCACTGTGGTTTAAGTGCTTCACATGAGTTTCTGAAATTGCTTGTTCATCCCCAACACCAGGCCAGCATGTGTGCATTTCAGTATGTACACCACTGTGGTTTAAGTGCTTAACATGAGTTTCTAAAATTGCTTGTTCATGCCCAACACCAGGCCAGAATGTGTGCATTTCAGTATGTACACCACAGTGGTTTAAGTGTAGGTTGAAGCTTTAAGAATGTTGGGTAAGCAGTGTTTGTATAAACATCTTTACCTCTTTTTACTATAATCTTATAATTTTAAAAAAGTACATTTTAATATTAGGGCACTTTCATTTAAACAGCATACCTGTATTTAAAGTTTGTAATTAAGTAAAGGCCATATTTTACACATATGTATAGCATATTGTCATTTTTACAATTTGTATAGCTATACAGAAATTTAAAATATATTCACATGATTATGTACATACAAAACCAATAGTTTTCTGTGGCAAGACAGTTTATTGACCAGTATTGTTAATTATTAGCTGATTTGCTAATCAATTTGAATCATATCATCCATATTAAACTATTGGTTCATACACAGGCGATACAATTGGATATCCTTATTCTTTAATTAGATAAGATTAATAACCTTAAAGCCTCTGAATAATCATTAAATGTGCTTACGCTGCACATATCTGTATAATTGCTCCAAAAATCCTTTTTGCCATTTACCTTTCCCCTTTTTTGTGTTGATTTCACAAAATAAAATTCCTTTTACCCATTGAGCGTATTTCAGTGTAATGCTGTCTTGGCTACCTCGCTGTAATTGGATGCATTTGCTATAATTTACTAATAGACTCACTGTAAATTCATTATTTGTCAGTTTGTTGAAAATGCCACTTGAAGATAGGTCAACATCAGTATTTATATATATATACATGTATTGCAAATAATCATCCATTTATTTTCACAAGTCCTATTTTATCATACTAGAATTGTATTTTTGTGGAGTATATTGGGATCTCAGACAAACTATAGTTCAACCACATTGTGTAATACATAATTTCCATTTATACTTAGTGTGATGTTTCCATGGTCACATGTTTATGTTACTTATAGTATCAAACTAACGAGCATATGATTGAAAACTGCAGGTTATTGACATTTTCAATATTTCAAACTCAAACAAACTCAGTGCCTTCAGTACTTTGATTCTGTATGGTAATTGCATTACAGTTATTGGAGACGTTTAGGTCTTTACAACTTTAAATACTGCACAAGGTCTTAAGACAATAGTGATTTGACATATTTATATCTGTTAAATGTACATTTATGTAGAACAAGATTGATATTTGCCAATCATATGAAACTTCTGAAACTTATTGTAAAATTTCAAAAGATGACACCTAAAATACTGGAAAGTGACAATAGCATGAAGCTGACAACAGCAATTTACACTATAGCATACCAAACTAAGCCAGGAAAATTAAAGACATTAAAAACATTCTATGTCTCTCAGCTTTGTGACTTTATGTATCGAGCTTAAGAGTATCTGGGCAAAGGTTTGAACCCTGGCAGGGCCCGGCTAGGGTTTTTACTGATATGACCAATCACTAGCTTGAAATTTTAGATAGTTATATATCTATGCCTTAATTGCTGACTCTGGTGACGTGCATTAAAGTTTAGGAGTCAGGCAGATGTGTTAAAAAAATTGGCTGGACATTTAAATTGAGGTGACACTTTAAATAAAACACTTCAACATTAAAGTAAGTTTGACCTACTGTATATGAATTTATAGCATTAAGTTGAGCATCAGTATTAGGAACACCTGGTCTTACTCGAGCACAGGTGGCAGTCCATTCAACAATTTTCATTGCATTAGCTCGATGGGATCATCCAAGCGAAATTTCACACCTCTGAAAAATGTCATATTTAATTTTTGTATGCTCCGTTTTTTCTACACATCATGATAATCACAATTTTAATATTGCTATTTGTAGTGTATTTTGCACACATCTTTACCTCCGTAGCTCAGTGGGTATTAGCGTGCTTGGCACCTTATCCGGAGACCCGGGTTCAAATGCGGGTGGAGGCACACATATGCCTGCCATGTTCAGCAGAAAGCTGACTAGCAAATAAAGGCTAAGCTCGGCATTTAAAGGAAAAAAGGTTGTACAATACAAATCAATTTAGGGGACATTAATTATGAGAAATTAACTACTTGTTAAAGTTGTTTGAGTAATACTCTCTGCTATAATAGGTTACCTTCAAACTTTTGTATCGCTACATTGCTAACTGCCGTAACTTTTAAAAGCCACAATTATCACAAATGAAAACATTCACCTTTATGGCAGTCAGAGAAACAAACACAAAACAATGATGATTTCATCATTTTAAGGTCGTACATTGACAACACAAATAGGACATTGATGTATAAGACAACAAAGGTAACATTCAACAAAAGTTTTCACAATTTGAAATATGTGAATGCATGATCATAAACAATGACCATTTTCGCTTTAACAACGAAATATTAAACAACTTTTGGATTTATTGTTAATACATTTTTAAATAGTGACAAGAAAAAATCATCATGAGATTCAGATATGTCAGACTACCATGCTTATCTGGAGCATTTGTCTCAAGATAACAAAGAATTACTGTAACTATAAACATCAATAAATTGTCAAAACCATGTATAGTCAATTCAATAAGTAATACTAATGAGGGACAAAACTATTCCATTTGAAAGAATAGCAGGGATTAGGTTAATTTAAATATACTAGGAATCAATGTAAAGTACCGTTAGCTTGGGTATACTAGATAAACATAATTTACCTGACAGACGACTTGATGTTGACAAACGATTCTCGTTTAATTTTGAAAGATCTGTATAGCATCAATCATTTCAACAAAATAATGGCCACTGAATGACTAAGCTATTTGTTATGGACAAAGCTTCGACCGGGGCATAAGAAATTACTGAACGCAGTCTTGTTTATTTCAAAATTAAAACCACAAGGATCTAATTTTACATTGCTGAGTTTTGACAACAAAACAAAAATTATGGCCCCCATCTTTGATGATATTGCTCTGCTCTTGTATGTCTATCTGTCCATTCATCGGTAGCCCAAATAGTTTCATAAGGTCATTTTGTTCACTGACCTTTACCATTTATACGATTTGCAGACATCTCTTGTTTGCTTGGATTTTAATGCAGAATAAATTATAAACTCTAGACAGTCTGAAAGTTATTGAAAATGACTGTAATATTTAAAATAAGCCAAGTTACCATAAGCTCTCAAAAATACTCTGGAAACTGTTTAAAACCATTGAATAATTTTGATATGGATTAATAGATCTATGTTTTAAATACGCTGTAACCAATTTGCAAGATTACATAGATAGGTGTTTAATATCATTTGGAATAAATCATCTGGAGGGATTGATCTAAGGATTGTTCTGTAATCGCTTACAATACTCCTAAGTGACTTTGATTTTTAAACTTTCGCAAGGTCTAAGCATTTGAGAAAGCACTTTTAATGAAATGATCGCGAAATCTGGATACAAGGGATGTAAAACGTTTATTTATTTTGTTATAGCTTGGCTAATTTGACACGACCCTGACTTTTGATTAGCATTACTAATTTAAAAACAGTCGATATATTACCTACAATACAAAACCAATTGTATGTTTTCATAGTCGGGGAGTATCACGAAGATGCTCAAGATCTAATACAAAAACAAATCTGAAATACCGATATCGCAAGATTTGCTTACGGAAATTCATATGTTTAAAGTAAGAACCTTGTATTAAATTTTTGCATAAAGGTTCAGGTCAAAATAGCAAAGCTTTACTTTCCCTGTTTTCAGCATTTCTGAAAGCACTAAAAGTTTAATTTTAAAAAATCCAGCCTAGCAAATGTTATGAAATAAATAGATCTACATCAAAATTATTATTTCAAAATGTGTATTTTTATCTCCTTTTCAGTCGCTTTCGTCCTTTTCGTGTTTTAATCAGTGTGTGCTAATGTCTAAGCTTTAGGCGACTAAGTTGACTCTTTATGGAAATATACTTTTATTTATTCTATAACTGTTGGGAGCTTTTTCCTGAAATTTTGTAGTTTTGAAGCATTCAATTAATGTCTTGTTTGTTTTAAATCAATTTGAACGATCTATTAACTTAATTGCATAATTTAGCAGATATATATAGTTTACTGAATGATTCCTTACTTACATAGTGCCATGTATACCAAGTTGTATGAGTTATAAAGCCAAATTTTTTCAGTTGAATTACAATAATCGGTTGAAGGGCTTTTCTTCAAAACTAGCTGAGCAAAACTGTTGGGATTTTCTAAAACGCTTATCATAAATCACCAGTGAATCACCTTAAATGTGATACACTTTCATAAGGTTGAAATCTAAAAGTACCGGATCAGTCAAAAGATCATGTTAAACAAATTATTTGTGCAAGTGTTTATTGCAAATGTTATTTTACCCGTTGAAACCAAATCGTGATCTTGACCTTGGAGATATTGTCAACATATTAAGGTGATTATATAATGCTGTCCTTTGTTTACAAACTAAAATGGAAATAAATGCATTTTTGATGTCCATTTTTTGACACTAAATGACCAATAGATAAACCCAAAATTAGTGGGTTTTAGGGTATTTTTCTTTTATTTGGAATGTCATTCCCACACAAAAAGTGATTTTATTTTAGCATATTGGTGTATTTGACCTTTGAACTGAATTGTGACTTTTCATATTGAGATATTGATACCATTTTTACTTAATTGCAAACTTATATTGTAATTTTTTTTAAAAATTATTTTAGAATTTCGATATATACTGCGCCATGTACACGAGTGCGCCAAGGCTAGTAAAATTGGCATACCTGGTAAGCCACAGGGTTGGAAAAATAAAGATTGCTCAATTTATCAGTGGTATTTTAGTATACAAGTGGCCATACATACAAACTTTACAGCAGCATGGGGTATGCATTCAAATTATAATCAATCCTACCAAGAGATGTTGAAAAGCAATGCTTAATACCTATCCATGTTAACCTGAACTCTGCCATCACTTCGATGACACAACAAGAAATTCTTATTCCATTGTTGACCTACCCAGTGATGATATTTGCAAGTGCCCCTTTAGCACAATTTACATGATGACTATTATATGGGTATTAACACATTCAACTTGAAGGCCTTGTTAACACACAGGTTGCCCTTGTGCAGTGGGGAAGGGGGGATGGGGGTGGGGAGGGGGGGTGGGGAAGGGGGGAAGGGGGGTTTGGGTGGGGGTGGTGGTGGTGTTGTTTTTGTTTTTCATGTGTAGTTAGTTAGGTAGTTAGGTAGTTGGATAGGTAGTTAGATAGGTAGTTAGTTAAGTATCCATCTTGTCTGTACTGCTGTTTTAAGTTTTTTTTCTGTATTTTCAGGTTTGAAGAGACGAGGAGTGTAGATGTTCAGTTTCACGATGGCTTCAATTTCCCCGTGAGGTTCCAGGGTAGTAGAATAGGACCTCTGTCATTCTCCCTTGCATGTCGTAAGAGGCGATTAAATGGGAGAGCCCATTTTATTGGGCTAATAGCCTTTGTGCTCTCGGATGACTCTTACAGTGTGTGTATTGTGCACTTAGGATGTGTCCATAGGGATGTCCCTTATAGGGTGTATAACATGCATGTGTATAGCTTGGTGAATTTAACACGACTCTGAACTTTTGATTAGCATAATTTAACAGTCGAATCATTACCTAAGTTTATAACACTTATCATATGTTTTAATAATCGGGGAGTATCACGAAGACACTCTAGATGTAATACAAACACAAATCTGAAATACTGTATTGCACGATTTGCTTGCGGAAATTGATATATTCAAAGGAAGAACCTTGAAATATATTCTTGCATAAAGGTCATGTTCAGGTTAAAATAGTCAAGCTATATGTCTCTATCACAGGTGTAGAACAAAGGTTGTATTAATTGGTTGTATCTCTTACAGGGGATGTGTATCATGTAAGCTGTATCCACAGGGTGTGTCTCTGGATGATGTAAATCATACTGTTTGTACCTACAATGTGTGTCCCTAACATGGGATGTAACACAAGATGTGTCTAATCAGTAGATCTCTTGCAGGGGATGAGACCTACCTTGCTGATATATCCTGTGTATTACATTTCATGTTAGAGACACACATTGTAGTCATTCTGTATGTTACACTTCATTCAGAGAGATACCCTGTGTAGTCAGCCTGTGTTATATACCCTGGGTAAGAGATACACCCTCTAGTTCAACCTGTGTACTACTTATGTGATAGAGACAGATAGCTTGACGAATTTGACATGAACCTGACCTTTTGATTAGCATAATTTAACAGTCGATATCTTGTCAGTATTTATAACCTTGTTACGATTCTTAGTCGAGGAGTATCATTTAGACGCTTAAGATGTAATACAAACACAAATACCGATATTGCACGATTTGCTAGAACCTTGTAGTATATCCATGCATAAAGTTCAGGTTCATGTCAAATTTGCCAAGCTATACCATTTTGACACAACATCTGCAATGCGTTCATTAACGAAAAAGCTCGCCAACGTTCGCGAACAATACTTGAGTTCGCGTTAATGAACGATAAGTTCGCCAACAACATGTTAGCCAATCGCGAACCACCTTTACACATAGCTCGCTAAGCGAACAAAGATGGCGGATAAATAAATATTTGAGTTTATTTATTATAATCTTAGCGATTTAAACATAAATTGTAGATTGTATGTGTTTTGCATATGTGATACATTGTGGATACCAAAGCTGAATCAATAGAACACGAAAGAAGTATTACTGAGTTCCTAATTTTCAATCTATGGCTGAAAATCTAATAGAACTATTTAGGCCATTAAATTGTCTATGTCCGCCATCTTGACATTGTTTGCGGCGAACGATTATAATCGTTCAATAAGTAGTTAACGTGACAAATTAATTCTCGCGGCGGACGTTTTCGTTAATGAACGTAAGGCTGTTATAGACACACCTATGGAAACATCCCATGTGCTCCACACACCCCAAGTAAGAGTCACACTCGATAGACGCATGGTCTCAAGTGTCTTCTTACTTTGACCATAATGATGTTAGTCTGGTTCCCTGTTTCAAATCTTACAGTAGTTTGAGTCAGGATCCTGTTGCATAGCCAAGGCACTATCAAGCGCTTTATGGTAGCGCTTAACTATGTCTATGCAACGACATGTTACCGGCAAACATGTTTGCCAATAGCATACCGTTTCTTAACACTTTGCTAGAGGAGCGCTATCAACTGCTTTTTATACAACAAACTACTTCAAATCCAGTTGGTAGCCCTTTGCTACACAACAGTTTGCTAGCTGCGAGCGCTCGCCGGTAGCATATACATTTTTTGCTTTGTCCAATACGAAGCTCTTTTTTGAAGCAAGCCGTACCTTAGCAGCGTGCTACAAAGCGCTTGATAGCGCCTGGTTTATGCAACAGCCTCCTGGTATCATCCAATTAATCAATAACTCCAGTGGTCAAATCAAAATGGCAGATGTACATTAGTTTGTTCAGACAATTTTAGATTATAGCATTACAGTGTGTTGTCTTAGTGTCATTTTGATGAGACCTTGTATATCAATGGAAAAATGCATAGTCTTTGCAATACTGTAAAATCATTATTTTGGTGGGGGAATAAATTTTGTGGATTTGATGGTTAACCTACAGCCACAAAATCAAATCCCATCAAACAGTAATTTTGACCATCATATTTATTACCTGAAGTGCAAAATCCACCAATTAACGTCCCATCGAAATGGTATTTTTTTACCATAACCACAAAATTTGGTACCATCAAAACTAAATGATTTTACAATATTACAAGTTTATTCACACCAATAACAATATTAATGTTATTTAGTACATATTAAATATGAACTGAATAGTCTTAATTAAAAAATGAAAACTTTTTGTAGCAGCGTGTATTTAATGCATACAATTGTGAATGTAAGCAAGTGTCTGATTAGCTCAATCTGTAGGGCGACTGACTTGTAAACGTGGCTTCCTGGTTCGAGCCTTGTAATGGCCGGATATTGTTTACATTTTGCATAGATATTTTCTTTTTTTTGGTATAAGAAATATTTCATTTCCTCATTATATTTGTAATACAAGTATCAACTGATAGCAAATACATCTATAATATTTTTTTGGAAAAAAGAAGAAATTTCTTGATTCAAACCTGCAACATTCACCTTGCTCGTTAGACGCTCCACCATTTGAGCTAACCAGGCATTTGAATTCAAAAGCAATTTACATGCACTGTGTACACGCTGGTACAGAAGTTTTTATGATTTGATTAGTTATTTTAGTACTGGTACATACATGTATCAGTGATGTCGTTTTAATTAAATGGAACAGACATGCATTTTTTCCGTTAATATACAAAATCTCATCAAAGAACACACACTTTAGGGGATAATATTAAATTCCCTATATTAACTAACATACAACCGCCAGCTTGTTTTACACATGGAAAAAGTCTTTGTTATATTAACCCGGACCTAAACTGTAATGTAAGATTTAGGTACCGGGAACCAGACTAGTAATGCGTCTGATCTGACATGGTGAGCTTTCGTGATCACACTTTGTCCGTCCGTCCATTTCCATCAATCAACAATTGACATTACACCAGAGATCACTCCACCTGATTGTTTGTCGAACGCTCAGTTGTTCGCCTGGCATAATGTCAATTTACTTGTGTGGTTCCTGGGAAGTGAAGATAGACGTCTGTCTTTACTCCTTGTCGTTTGTCACATTTCGTAAGAGACGACTCTATCGGAGACTATTTTAACTTTGGTACGAGATTGTTTTAGGCCAAAATGAAACAGGCTGGTACAAGAAGTTAAAATAGTCATGATTTTTATCGTGATTTTTCGTGTTTTTGTTTGCCATCAAGTGAGGCAGACCCTTTTGAAGTACACATCAAGCGAGCCGGGCATTATGTGATGACATATCAAGTGAAGCACATCAAGCAAGCCAGGCATTATATGATGACATATCAAGTTAAGCAAGGCAGGCATTATATGATGACATATCAAGTGAAGCACATCAAGCGAGCCAGGCATTATATGATGACATATCAAGTTAATCAAGGCAGGCATTATATGATGACATATCAAGTGAAGCACATCAAGCAAGCCAGGCATTATATGATGACATATCAAGTTAATCAAGGCAGGCATTATATGATGACATATCAAGTGAAGCACACCAAGCAAGCCAGGCATTATATGATGACATATCACGTGAAGCACATCAAGCGAGGCAGGCATTATATGATGACATATCAAGTGATGCACATCAAGCGACGCAGGCATTATATGATGACATATCAAGTGAAGCACATCAAGCGAGCCAGGCATTATATGATGACATAACAAGTTAAGCACATCAAGCAAGCCAGGCATTATATGATGACATAACAAGTTAAGCAAGGCAGGCATTATATGATGACATATCAAGTTAAGCACATCAAGTGAGCCAGGCATTATATGATGACATATCAAGTGACGCACATCAAGCGAGCCAGGCATTATATGATGACAAATCAAGTGAAGCACATCAAGCGAGCCAGGCATTATATGATGACATATCAAGTGAAGCACACCAAGCGAGGCAGGCATTATATGATGACATATCAAGTGAAGCACATCAAGCGAGCCAGGCATTATATGATGACATAACAAGTTAAGCACATCAAGCAAGCCAGGCATTATATGATGACATAACAAGTTAAGCAAGGCAGGCATTATATGATGACATATCAAGTGAAGCACATCATGTGAGCAGGCTGGTACAAGTTAAAATAGTCGTGATTTTTTTCATGCATTCGTGATTTTTTTTCGTGATTTTTTCGTGATTTTTTTCGTGATTTTTTCAACTTTCTGGCACTACCTTGTGTGTGACTCAACATTTAATACAAATCAATGGTCGAACATTAATTTATGACAAATAAGACGAAAATTCGTCAAAATTGCAAAAGTGAATAGAATAAATTACTGTGGTTTCGTCAAATCTCCGGTTCGTCAAAATGAATTTATAGTATAAACAAAAATCGGGTTCGTCAAAGTGATAATATAGAGTGATTCACACCATCCATGTAATTACTTTGTGTGCGTTTGTCATAGTATGATAAACATGCAACGGCCAAACAAAACTGATAAATGGATGATAATTATCATTTAATTAAGTTAAAATTGTAATAACTGTTAAATTAAAACACACCAACAATTGCATGATTATCACACAATATTACAAATAAATCAATCGCCAACCCCATACAATACAACCAAATCTTATAAAAAGGTGTTTGTGAAAATAAAAAGGTGTTTGTTCACACTTCTATGTATATCAACTCAAATCCCTGTATAATTCAATTGACGAAACCATAACCTATTTTGTACAGAAAATTAAGTTTGACGAACCGGAGATTTGACAAACCCACTGTCACCCAAAAGAACGCCATAATGGCGAGTCAATTTTAACTTAAAGAAAGTTAAGTTTGACGAACCCACTGTCACCCAAAAGAACGCCATAATGGTGAGTCGAAAGCAGGCGCTTTTTGAGGGCAAATTCAATTTTAACTTTGGAAATAGTTACCAGCTGGGTTAACGGCTTCTTCACAAGCATTCTCCAACATTTGCATTCGACCAAAACGTTGATCTAATCCAAAAAATCGCATTTTCATCAACTTCTTTCTGCAGCGTTCTAAACAGGAAACGCTACTGGTAGTTTCGGAATGCTTTCACGTGCGGTGTGGCAAAAAACCGTCCTTTCCGGACAACCTTGGCGTTAATTAAATAAAATAAAATTAGCAAAGTAATTTAATTGCCCATTGGGTATAAATAGATCTAGTGAGTCTAGATTCTACTGATCTTAAAGTAAGAGTCATTTAACTAGTTATATGTAGGCTACATCTATATAGGCCCTATATAGTGTAGGTACATGGGTCTAAATATTATGAATGGTATTTTTTCCATCTTTAATGAGCAAAATTAAGAGAAAGCAAATATTGTGTGATTCTTTTAATAGCTTTTAGTAGCTAATTTATTCTAAAAGTTTTATGAAAATCAAAATCAAATGTTTTAACCGCAAAATATTTTGATGTTTAATGTATAAATTTCATACGCCAAAATATATAACCTTGTTAAAAACTTTTTAATTGCCCTATTTTTCAATAAATAATTAAAAATATTTGTCATGTATGAATTTCATACGTTAAAGAATTTCATTTGTGAAGATTCTATGAAATACGTATGAAAAGTTCACATACGTTAAACGTACGTTGAGTTTCACGTATGAATTTCATACATTTTAAGTATGAAATTCTCATGAAATCCAAACGAATGAATTTCATTCCGGGCACTTTTTCCTGTGTATCAGGTTCACATATCTTGACCTCTGAAACTTTTCCTATAACGTTTTTTAAAAGCTGCTTTAACAAATAACTCTTTAAGACTTATTCATTGTGACTGACTTAGTATTGTAACTAAAATGAAATATTTCACATGTCAAGAAAAATATAGGATTGCTAATTAGTATCTTATTTATTTTATTGATTTAATATTCAGTCATGAAATGAATTAATAAAATATAAATTCAAACTTTAGAAATTTAAGCACTGAGATTTTGATATGGTGGTGAAGGGATGGCTATAAGTGGAGGTTGGAGGCCATAATTTAAAACAGTAAATATAAATGATGCAAATTTTATACAAAATGAAACTAATGCTTAAATCGTGAAAAATGAAGTAATAGAGTTGGCGTTAAAAGCAGTAGTAGATATCGACGGTGCCAAACCAAAACCTCGTAACTCAATTTTAACGCGAAATTTTTTATTGCAGCGTCCGCATCTGCTAGACGTTCCATGCATTTCTGTCTTGTTGCCATCTAAAGAGCCAATCGCGTTACTTAGATGGCGACAAGACAGAAATGCGCGGGATGTCTAGCAGATGTGGATGCTGCAAACAAAGTTTTCGCGCCAAAATTGAGTTACAGGGTTTTGGTTCGACACCGTCAATATGCTATTTTCCCAAGAAGTAGAATTGGACACCTGTCTTACTCCCTTGCATCTTGTAAGTGGCAACTTAATGGGAGAACTATTTTAAGTTTATTACCAAAGTGTTTTATTTTGGCATAAAACTATCTTTTACCAGTCAGGTACTAAAGTTAAAATAGCATGACTTTTAATTTAGATATGTAAATGATGTCATGTGACATTCTTTGTATATTGTGTTGATGTCACAGACATTTAAATCCTATATAAAATGTTGTTTATGAACAAAAATCAAGTATAAATGTCTGAATTGTCTTATTTTTTCTCTTTTGTTGCGAATATTAAATACCTGTTGATTTAGTATCAACTATAACCTATTATAAAGCTGCTTAAATAGATAACACTTTAAGACATTTGATAATAATGCTTGACTAAGTTCTATATCTAAAATCAAAATATGTATTACACATGTAAAGCATTATATCGACGGTGCCGAACCAAAACCCCGTAACTCAGTTTTGGCGCAAAAACTTTTTGGCAGCATCTGCATCTGATAGACGTCCCACGCATTTCTGTCTTGTCACCATCTAAAGACCCAATCGCGTTACTTAGATGGCGACAAGACAGAAATGCGCGGGACGTCTAGCAGATGCAGATGCTACAAAAAAAGTTTTCGCGCCAAAATTGAGTTACAGGGTTTTGGTTAGGCACTGTTGATATAGGCTTATCTTATTTTTAATTGATTTAATGTTCTGTCATTAATATGAATTGATAAATTTCTAAAGTTTGATTTGAACATGGTGGTGAAGGAATGGCTAAAGGGGAGGTTGGAGGCCATAATTTAAAACAGTTACTATAAATAATGCAAATTTTATGGAGAATGAAAGTAATGCTTAAATTATAGAAAATGAAGTATAGAGTTGATCTTTAAAGCAAGGTTACATTTAAAGTTCACCCTGGTAAAAGACATATAATTACTAAGTTGGGAATAATAGAGTCATTGTAGAATTTGCAAATGAAAATAAAAACAATTGGAAAATAAAGATTAGTATTAGTTTAAAAGGAGTTGTTTAGAATGGTGGTTGTTGATATGTGGTTTCCCCGTGTGGTTCCCGGGAAATAGAATTGGACCTCTATATTCTCCCTTGCATGTTGTAAGAGGCAACTAAACGGGAGACTATTTTAACTTTAGTACCCGAATGTTTTATTTTGGCATAAAACTATCTTGTTCCAGTCGGGTACTAAAGTTAAAATAGCTGTAACTTTTTATTTAGGTATATAAATGATGTTACATACCTGTATAAAGTGCTGTGGATAAATGTCTGAATTGTCTTACTTTTGTTGTGAATATTAAATTCCTGTTAATTTATAATAATTATTAAGAAGCCAATACTCACTCAATATTCAGCAGATGTCACCACGATTTTGATGTTCAGTCACTAAGTAACAGTAAACCCTCAATTGTAAGACTGGCCGTATAACTCCGTCAAGTTATAGAGTGCAATGGTCTTAAAAGCGAGGTTGTATATTTAGTGCAAATTTTAAAACCAACCTTATAACTTAAAATCAAGTGATATGGCTGGTCTTGGGGTTGTTTGTGAAGTTGAAATTGGTAAATGACTTATAATTCCTGAGTTAAATTGGTCATATATATAGTGACCATATAGTACAATCTTTATGTGAGGACTATGCAATTTAAACTCTATATATTGATTGCTTTAAGCAACCTCTATTTAGTGAACATTCAAAACAACCTCTATTTAGAGACCACACAACATAACCTCTATATAGTGACCATACAGTACATTATTTAGACAGGGATTGTGTAGCTTAAACCCTATATGGTGACTGCTTATAACAACCTCCATATAATGACCATGCTAAACAGCCTCAATTTAGCACTGAGCATAACCTCTATGTAGTGACCATACAGGTCAGAATTTCCGCCTTTGACCTACAGTGAACAAAATTGGTTCTACTTCTAAGCGTAATGGGTAACTGGGTCATGTGGGGTCAAAAACTTGGTCACTAGGTCAAATCTTAGAGAAACCTTATGTTCATTCTAGATGTCACCAATTTGCGTTCTAATGTCAAAGAGCTTCTGTGATTATCCCAATAAACTCAAATTTTGTTTTGTTCTGTATTGTTATTGGCTGTTTCTTAGACAAGTTTGCTGGCAGCTTCAATTACCCGTGTGGTTCTCGGGTCGTAGAATCGGACCACTGTTGTCTCCCTTGCAAGTCGTAAGAGGCGACTATAAGGGAGAGCATAGGTAAATATGCCCTATGCTCCTAGGTAGTCTCCTACAGTTTTTGTAATGAGCACTTAGGTTGTTCCCATGGGAACACCCTAAATGCTCAATACACACACTGTAGGAGACATCCTGGGAGCATAGGGACTATTTACCTAATACAGTAACAGGTACAGGGGACAAACAAGTCCCCCACAACCCTAACACAGAGTGTGACTCTTACAGTTAGCGTATGGAGCACAATGTGATTTTTCTACAGGTGTGTCGTTATGTAGGAGGTGCAAGTGTTATGTCTCTTTCACAGATGTTGCACTCAGGTGAAATCTGAAGGGTGTATCTCTTACAGGGTATGTAGAATACTAGCTGCATCCACATGATGTTTCTCTGGATGAGGTTTAGCATATTTGATTAATCTTCAGTGTGTGTCTCTAACATTGGATGTAACTACATGATGAGTCTAAAAGGTAGATCTCAAACAGGGGTGAGACCTACCTTGCTGACCCATTCTGTAGGCTCCATTTCTTGTTAAAGACACCTATTGTAGGTTCTGACTCTATGTTAAATGGCATCCAGAGAGACATCTAGTGGATTCAGCTAGTATTTTACATCTCCTGTACAGATGCATGCATGCTATAGATTCAGCCTTTCTGCTACATTTGTGATAGATGCATACCTACTCCTCCTACATAAACACATCTGTGGTCGGGTTGTTGGTGGCTGGTTCGTCCCCATACACCTGTCTGTTGGGGAATGTAATTCTTTTTATTTTGGCAATTTGTTAGTATATTAATTAATGTAAGTTTGGTATAATTTGGGGTAATGTTATTGTCTAAATTCGCACTTAATGCGCTAAGTAAGGGCTTAAAATTATAACTAGATTTTAAATAATTTAAGTGCATGCCTGTGGATCTAAATTCTGCCCTGAGATCTTGCAATCCGTAAACACCACCCTGCACCAGTCGGTTTGTCTGAGCCGGTTGGTGTTTAGACTCTACACAGAGTCAATGGCAACGTTGGTGGAGTGTCACCGTCTAGTGTAAGGTCCTGACCCTCAATGGCCGCTATCAGCATAGATCGGATATGTAAGTCAGCCATGCATATCAAATGTGTGTCATCATCATGCTTCAGACCTCTTTTTGTGTGCTTAATGGTCTTTGGATGCGACTTGTGTGGTAAGCTGCGTGTTGTGTGCTGGTCACCTCCATTCAGCCTCCACCGCTGGCTAGCTCAGGCTAAAAGGAAGCGTAAGCATTCTCTGCCAGTACATAGCCTCTCCTTAGACAAGCTCCTTGCAGTGCCTTCCCGTGGCAGCACATGTCAATTGAGCCCTTTGTGGCCTCAAGCTGAACTGCAGGAGACTCGGAGGTGGTCTGCCCCCAGACATGCGGTATGCTAGGCCCACTGTAGAGTGGACATGCCCTGATGCCCATGAACAGACCTCCAGCTATGGGTAAATAGCTTTACTGCCTTGCGGAAAACCAGGAATGATTGAAGGCTTAGGGAAACAACCCTGACAGAAATATTGTTTAAGACGTAAACAAATGTATAATATGTACCTAGTGGAAAAAATCATCTGCAGATGGAAACTGTCTTTTTGATGCCATATTAATGTACATCATAATTTATACCTAATAAATATCAAACCATGCATCAAAGTCTCAGCAAAGAACATGCATGAGCTTCAAAAACTTCAAATAGAGGACAGCTTCAAATGTAAAACAGGATATTTAATAATTATAATATGTGCGAAAAGCCAGCACGTGAGAAAAACGGATTGTTGTCCAAACCAAACAAATAATTTGGTCCCAAAATTTGAGGTCATATAATATGGTCATTATTAAGAGGTTATATTGTGTAGTTGATACAGAGCTACTATACTGTATGGTCACCATATAGACATTTTGAAGTATGGTCACTATTGAGATCACACTATCTTTGGGATGAGGTTGTACTCAAGGGTCACTTTATGGAAGTGGTACTGTGTGGTTACTATACAGAGGTTGTATGGTAAGGTCACAATTGAGGTCACACTACTGTATAGCGGGTATATTTTGCGGGGGTTTAATTTTCGCTATATTCATGGTCAACATCGAATGCGCGAAATCTAAACCTGCGAAATAATCACCAAAAATATACAAATTTTACAAAGGGAGACAATGCATCAAGGAACTTTAAGAAATAATCCAACATTACTTTGCAAGACGTACAAAACGACACATTGTGTCGCTTCTGTAAATTACGGTAATAATAAATAGACTATGACATGTATAAAGTATGGTAAGAAATTGGAAATTTGTAAAGAACATGTTTAAATCTCTATGCATGCATATGAATATCGTTTGAAGGTTTGAATTGTAAGCCGTTTCATCACACTTGTTCAATTTCAATAACAGTTTTGTTTATTGCGTTTCTTTATCCTCACCACCGGATAATCCTTATGGGTGAGGCCTCCAGAAGAATTTTAGTTTTGGGGGGATAGTGCATTATACAGAAGATGCCCTAATACCAGAAGCATCCCTGGTTCTTTTTGCATGCCATATTTATAGCACCCATACATGGGACCTCGGTTTAAAGTCTCGGCCAAAATACTATCAGTAATTTTAGATGGCCAGCCCGGGATTTGAACCCACAACCCCGAGATCAGTAGTGACTATTATACTCGTACTCTAACGTTTACCACCCCTTCCATGTTTACCAACTAGGTTTTAATTTCGGGGTCAAGGCCTTTAGCGCGAATTCAAGACACCGTGAATTCAAAAGGATCCAATTAACGCGAAAATTGGACATTGTGAAATATACCCGCTATACAGTATGTGGTCCTTGTGTAGAGGTTGTACTCAAAGGTCACTTTATGGAGGTGGTACTGTGTGGTTACTATACAGAGGTTGTATGGTAAGGTCATAGTTAAGAGGTTGTACTTCATGGTCACTCTGTAGAGGTTGTACTGAGAAGTCACAAGAGGTTTTATTATGTGGTAACTATTTTCACTACATAGAGGTTATACTGTGTGATCATTATGTAGACGTTGTTGTGTAAAGTCACTTTATATTGTTGTACTGCATTGTCACTCTATAGAGGTTGTACTGAGTAGTCGCTATATACAGGTTATACTGTATGGTCACAATGTAGAGGTTATATAATATGGTCATAATTAAGAGGTTGTTACAGAGTGACTGTATGACATGGTCACTTTTGAGGTCATACTGTGCCATCATTATGAAGAGGTTGAACATCACTTTATAGATGTTACTATGTAGAGGTTGTAGTGTAATATCACTTTGTAGAGATTGTCATTAAATAGAGGTTGTATTATGTGGTCACTATAAAAAGGTCATATTTTAGGGTCGATACAGATTGACTGTACAAAACATTTGAATGAGGAGGTACTTGTATTATGTGGTCATTATAAAAAGGTCATATTTAAGGGTCGATACAGATTGACTGTACAAGTCATTTGAATGAGGAGGTACTTGTATTATGTGGTCACTATAAAAAGGTCATATTTTAGGGTCGATACAGATTGACTTTACAAGTCATTTGAATGAGGAGGTACTTGTATTATGTGGTCACTATAAAAAGGTAATATTTTAGGGGTTGATACAGATTGACTGTACAAGTCATTTGAATGAGGAGGTACTGTGTCGCCTCTACTTAGAGGTTGTACTTCGTGGTCAATATATAGAGGTTCTACTGTGTGGCCAATACATAGAGGTTGTACTGTGAGGTCACTATGAAGAGGTTGTTGTGTAAAGTCACTTTATATTGTTGTACTGCATGGTCACTATAAAGAGGTTGTATTGTTTGGAAGAAACAGAGTATCTGTACTTCATGGTCACTATATAGAGGTTTTAATGTATGGTCACTGTTGTTTTAAGGTTATTTTATGGTGGTTGTACTGTGTGCTCACTATACAGATGTTGTTTGGTAAGGTCACTTTTAAAGAGGTTGTACTGCATGGTCACTATATAAAGGTTGTACTGAGTAGTCACTATAAAGAGGTTGTACTGTGTGGTCATTAGGTAGAGGTTATATTATAAGATCATTATTAAGAGATTGTATTGTATGGTCAATACAGAGTGGCTGTACAGCATGGTCACTATTGAGGTCGTAGTGTGTGGTCATCATGCAGAGGTTGAACTTAAAGGTCACTTGATAGTGGTAGTACTGTGTGGTTACTATGTAAAGGTTGTAGTGTAATATCATTTTGTAAAGGTTGTACTATGTGGTCTTTAAATAGAGGTTGTATCATGCAGTCACTATAACGATGTCGTCTTTTAAGGTCGCTACAGATTGACTGTACAAGTCATTTGGATGAGGATGTACTGTGATGCAATTGCTGAATATGTGCGTGAAATGCGTAGGAAGGAGGTACATTCTTTAGATGTGAGGAATCCATATTTATATGTTTTATGTCCTTAGCGTTATGTCGCGCATATTGGTATAGCTTGTTTACGATAGAAAAAAATCGTGTTTTTGAAAGATTTCTGAAAATCCATTTATCAGATTTTGGTAAAAAATTACACACAACTATAATAACTTCCTACCTACTCCCATTTTGAATTTCACAATTTTTAGTCACCAATTAAAAGACATTAATTCTTTATTACATATTGAAATTACATGCGTATTTACAGTTTAAAGCAGGGAGGTAATCTGGTATTCCATTAATGATTTACTATCAATTACGTGGGTTGTCCGCGAAAGTCGCGAACATTGGTTGCTACTATATTTTTTCAAACTATATTAGCAATTGGCATACCCAATCTTATACAGCGATATGTTAACACTACAATTGCAAAGTTTGAAGGTGCCATCTCAAATGATAGAACGAGTATGTAATTTTATCGTAACTGCTATAAGTCAGGTCGGCGCACACTCTACGCCGTCAATGACGTTAAGCTAGACTCTGTGACTTCGTATTTAGATTTCCCGAAAGCCACTACACGCTTTAACATCTCTTCGGAAGATAATACTTACGGGACTCATCTCGCAGATATATGCATAACGTATGTCTAGATTTTTCTGATGTATGCATATATTATGTGCAATGGTTTTACATTTACCGACCTTTGTCGCTACACACGTAACTTCCTGACTTCTGTCGTTGTCGACGACGTTTTTAACTCACTAATTAGTGCCAACTTGCCTTTTTTCGGCCTACCAGTAATTATATTTCGTTAAACCCCTCTTAAAACGTTTGTGTAATGTATAAGCGAAGGGTCCAGGTCACGCAACGTTGAAAATGTGCATTGACTATGTCTTTTTATGTTTGTGCGGGATGTTACACCGCGATCAACACAGTATTTTATAATAACTCATTGCGCCGCACATTTCCGCGACGTCGCCATTTTAAAAAAAAACGTAAAACTTCGATACTATAAATAAATTCACGACGTTGTTGTTATTGACTTCATCAATGTATAAACCAACACAATAACGCAGAAAACATTTACGTTGGAGCCTATATGATTTATAAAACAAATCATGCAAATTGCTTTGAATAACACGGTCTTGAATAACTAATATTTAATTTTTATTCAAAACAATTGAGTGTGCGCCGACCCTACCCAACCGGCATCAGTTAATCATGCTTTGTAGCAAAAATGAATCGGGAAATAACTTCTAACAACTAAATATATGTTATAAATGAATTGACCGAAAATGTGTTTAAAGATTTAAGGAAAATAATACGTAGCGTCTAAATGGGAGACAATGTTTGCGACTTTCGCGGACAACCCTCGTATTTAACCGTTACAATCCGTGATCGGTAGGATTGAGATTGATGTTATAAAGACAAGACTTAGGAGGCCCTGGTGATTCGGTTTATTTAGATATGTCGCCAGTAAACAATTTACAGCAATAAAATGTACTTCGTCATATTCACAGACGGGCCTCGCATGTGTTTAATTAAGTAGGTTGCAAATATGCAAATATACCGTTATGCGTATGACGTGACCGTGAAATTGGCTGTCTTCTAACTTCATATTTCATACAAAACTACAAATATGTTACATAGAACTTATGAACAAACCTTGGTAAACTCTTCTCTGATGTTGCTGTAAATTTAGTGTGTATTAGGTAGATATAGGGGGTCGATAATTGACGGTGGCCGCACTTGCTCTATTTCATTTATTCGTGCAGCCAGAATTTCATACTTGTAGGTGTTGTAATTACAGAGAACTATTAAAAAAACATGATTTTTTTCTATTGAAAACTAGCTATATTAAGTGATCAGATGTATTTTTATGCCCCCGTATCGATAAAAAAGTGCCCCTTTTCAGGCCCCAATATTTTGTTGTTCACGTGACGTCATTTTTCGTGAAAAACCTATTTTTAGCAAAGATTCTGAACCAAGGTCTTCTTCTTCTTCTTATATAGACTGCACTCCTTCAAAACTCTGAAGATTATGTGCAGGCGCTAGTTAAAGTTTAAAAACAATTTTGAATGCGAGTGTATAATACACAAAATAATTATTATAACACATGTGCAGGTTAAAAGATTGATTTTAATCAAGAATTTAGGTTAAAACTTTGTACATAATGGTTGTAGATTTAGTGGGCATATGTGGATACCAAGACGGGCACAGTGACAATGGTCTTAAATACATCAACATGCTTGTTGTGGTCTTAAAAACATCAACTGCTTGTTGTGGTCTTAAAAACATCAACTGCTTGTTGTGCAGTTAATGGCAACATATTCCACTGGCTAATTGTTCATGGATAGAATGAATACTTGTATAACTCTAACGCGAAATAGGCCTAAGACTGCAGTAAATAGGCTGCCGTTACCCAAAATACGGAAGTGCCTACACAGAAAATAGTGCCCCTGTTTGATGGTGATTATTGGTTGAAAGTTGAATGAACACTTTGCATGCAATGTGAATTTTAGATTTCAATCATGTAAAGTAAGTAGAAAATAGCAGATTTGATATAATCTGAATGCTAGATTTTATATATCAGTGGTTTCCATGCGGTCCTCAATTTGTGAAAATGAGCCGAATACTACACATGGCGTAGGGGTATGTCTGTTGATAAACAATAACTTTTAAGAATGCAGGTATTGGTGCCTATTTTTTTTGTCAGAATTTTGTCTCTAGGATAGTTCTACATGCAGGATTCAAGTAAGAATTTTGACCTGAATCATCAATTAATTGTTATATCATGACAAACAAATTTTATATAGAACATAGAGCAAAATTAACTGTAGTCATAGGTCTGATATGGTGGAGAAATGTCAGCTTGTGACCTACTTGGAAATTGAATAACTCTGTCATTTTTTGTGATATTATGTTGAAATTTTCACACATTGAATTTATAATTAGTGTATAATTATGTTTTTAATTGATTTATGTATTATTCTTTCTATTTATTGAGATTATGTAATATGTATACAGTATAACCTCCGCAGAGCAACATCTGGCGGAAACCGGAAAAAGTGTTGCTCTGCAGAGGTGTTGCTCTGCAGAGGTTCTTGATTTTTCGGACATGAGTTAAGTCCCTTGTCGTTGTGTTTGCAAGGTACATAGTTATGTACATGTGATTTGTTTTACATTGTATGTGACTATACTGTAGTATATTCATATTGAGTTGTTTGCATATATTTGTACATAATAAATTTAATATTATGATAATAATATGTTTATAGGAAATATCTTTGCAACTGCATTGATGTAGTTTGCTGGCTGATCTAAGACCAATTATTTAAAGGTCTCATTTCATCCAACAGATTAATTGCTATAAATATATCCAGACTCATACTCTCAATAGCAACAGTATTAAATTGTGATCAAAATAAATTTAACTAGCATAGAGACAAAGACAGACGTGTTGTAATAAAGCTTTCTAAAACAGAAGTGACTAGAAACTGGTACATTTTCTTGCAAATTCAACATTTTTCACGAGTAAACGCAATTAACCTTACTCAATTAGCTACCAGCATAAAGAGACGGCGAGATGAATACGCAAACGTCCCAATTATACAATTATGAAATAATTGAGAAAGACAACGTTTTAATGTTCAAACACCGTTACACAATAATAAGGCTGCCTTTATGCAACAAACATGCAAAGATCTACATCGTACACGAGTTGACACAATTAATCCAAAATCAATAGCTATAGTAATTTACCTGATAATTATAACACCTATTAAACCTCTCCATTGTAATCTCCGTAAATTTAGCGCTAATTGTACACATTGTACAATGCAGATCCGATTTACAAACAATCCTAACGTGTTAACTTTTGAAGATCTTACACACGCGTTTATGCCGTGTTCTAAAAATAGATCACACCTGTTGACAACTGTCGTTGCTCAGAGGTTAAAGTCAAGGGAGGGAACGCATTTTGACTGCCGTTTGCCGCTCTACGGAGTTGTTGCTCTTTAGAGGTTGAAATAAGAGTAAAAACGATTGGGGGGAAATAAAAGTGTCGCCTCTCGGAGGTTGTCGCTTCTCAGAGGTGCCGTTTCGGGAGGTTATACTGTACATGTAATATTTTGTTTTGGGTCCAAATTTCTACTTTCACTTTCAAAATGACCTTTAAACAGCACCCGGAGGTTATTTATAGCTTAGTACCTAGCCTCAGTTTCAAATCTAAGTAAAAATGGAGGTAGATTTTCAAAAGTATGAACGTAAATTGGCTAATCTCTATAAAATCAATGACAATAATTGCCATATATGGACAGAATGTACCAGAGGAAAGTATGTCCGAATCAATACCCAGCTTATAGATGGCAGTTGGCACACCATGAATGCCCACCGGCTGAAGTATATGGTTGTGCACAGAATGTCCTTTCTGCAAATGAAGGCATTTCATACGTCACACTTATGTCACACACCATTATGCATTAATATTGATCACTTGAGCCTGGAGCCAAGCCATGTGAATCTGAGCAGGGAGAAGTGTTTTAATCGGGGCAAGTGTGACGGTCATGCGCCCTTCGCGGCGTGCCCCCTTCTCAGTTTCTGTTACGTAAGCATTATAATTGAAATTTTAGCTATCGGGTTCCTGCAATCCCCATTAACACCATATGCCCTGTTTCTTATCCTAGCTCTGTTGACCTGATAAAGAGCTGGTTGCAGTTTATTTATTTCTGACTTTGTATGTTGTTGCTATTATTTGTTTCGAAATCTGTTTTAGTGTATATGTGTGTGCAGGGCCAGGACTAGGTATAATTTCATTTGACAATCTTTGATAGGTACTTCTTTCGAATTATTTATGTGACTCTGAAGAGAGTCCTCAATGCCTAGCTGTTATCAGTTCAAGGGAGATAACTGTTACTCAGTCTGGTTGTGAATAACTGTGGTCGTCTCCCTTTGATATGGATGGCTTTGGGTCTAGTTGCCCTTTCTTGTAGTCTGATTTAACTTTGTTGTGCTTTTTTTACCATATGTGTTCACATAAGTGACGACTCGCTGCGAGAAGTCGCATTCGTTTTGTTTTTCTAGACTTTGCGTACTCTTTTTGGTACTCGTCTTCTGCTTGCATTTGCTGTAAAGCTTTGGTACAACGGTCTGACAGGCGTATTCCAAGACGCCTTGCTTTCATTTTAGTACTGGTTGCGACCCCGTTATTTAGTCGTAGAACTGTTGAGCCAAGACGGCCGAACACATTCCTCCCATACTTTGTGTTTTTTGGCAGCGACACACTGATGGCGCGATTTACGGCTTCGCACTTCTGGGTATTTGTACCAAACTTCAAAACCTCTATTGCCGCGTCACTCAGTTTCATTTTGATCACTTCGCATATTAAATCTTTGTCATTTTCTTCCAAACACAGGTTTGTAATACGGTGTGTGCCCAAAAGCATTGATCTCTGCCACCAGCTGTTAGTTGCTCCACCATCACAGACGTAGGAGTGCCGGCAACAATCCTTGCAGTCACCATCATAGCACTGGATCGTTGCCCGGAGTACTTTAGGTAACTCTTTTCTCATTTCATCCATGTTTCTGGTGTATTTTTCTAGAAGTTCATTCAGCACAAGGCTGGTTCTGGCTTTAATATCTTGAGCGAGAACCTTCTGGCATCTTTGAAGCGTTACTTAGTTTTAACACTGGGGAATATCCCAGGACTAAATTTGCCATTCGTGATTTTTATGAACTGGGATACTCCAATATGTGTCGGATCTGCGTGGCACTCCACTGTCCACATGGGATTGAGCATTTTCATTATGTCTGCCACGCCAGCCGCTGATCTGCCATCTGCGTCTGTAGTCACATATTTGACGTAAGCTCCTTGCACCCCGAGTTGTTGTCCTATCTTTTTTCCTAGTTCATATTCAGATAGGGGTGCTTGTCTGTGAAGATTGGCTGTGCGTTCTAGGTGGCCAGGACAGGTAATTTCCATGCCTTTATTCCTCAGCCAGGCTCCAGTCCAACATAGCTTGTTCTGGATTGCAGCAGCAACTATGTACTGGCTTCCAGTGACATTTTCACAAGCAACTGCTATGGCTTGTGATGCGTTTTGTCCTGGTTTCTTGCGGCTTGATATATTGGTCGAGTTGTAACGCGCATCCTGGCTGATACTTAATACTCCATTATTCTCTTCCATGGCTGTCTGGGCTTTTTTAGCCATATCATGTGTATTGAGCTCATATACAAGCTTGCAGACTTTGTTTGTTCTTGTCTGCATGGTTCTCTTAGCTGGGGGTGGAATATCCATGCCTGCTAACAGTTTACGGCACCCGCTGTTGCCCAATGGTGTGTCTAGAAGACTCGCTGCCAGTGCCACATTTGAAGCAGCGGGGTTCGGTCCCCTTGTGTTGGTTGGAATTTCTTTGTAAAACTTCTTTATTGGAGACTCAAAGATGCATTTGGTGCAGCGCAATGCCATTTTCCAGCCAATACCAACTTTCTTCTCTTTACTGACTCTAAAAGTTGGAACCTCACAGTCAGGGGATGTTAGTTTGTGCTCCTTTATTGTCTTGTTGAAGTTACAGCACATAAGATCTCTGTCCACTACCCTGTTGCCAGAGTTATCACCCATGTTTTCGGTTTTCAGGGCTGGTTTTACCAGCTGTACCACATCATGTGAGTCTGAGCCTGGATCGCCATCGGTGACATTTGACATAGCAGGAGCTTCTTCGTGGTTATCAGAGCTGTAGTCGGCCATCTTTAGACCCTTATTCCAAGGTATGCAGCCAGGCTTAAAAAGTGTTGTTGTCTGGGATTTTTTACTCATTTTAGATGTAAACGCAGCAAAAGCTGGCGAATAATTCAGCAATTTCTCCAACTTGGACAGCTTATTTATACTGGGAACTGCATTCCAGTTGACAAGAATTGGTATAGTGACAATTTGTGACATTTCCAGGCTCTCAGTCATATTAATATGCCAAAAATAACATACAGTGTCTTGATAGTATATAGTGCTCATTAGACAGCCATATAGAAAAGTGGATGCTAGAACCACTAGTGTGTCAAGGTTTAAAGGTACTTATCTCTGTAATCTCCATTTGCACAGTATTAAAGTACACACTGTTGGATAGCTTACATTACATACCCTAGCAGGTTTTGTAAGATTTGACATCTTGGCTGTCTTAGTTTTTTACTAAATTATCTTTTAAAATTAAATTTCATGTTAAATTATGTAACATTATGTAATATGTTAGTATAGATGCAGTTTTTATATAAAAGTCAACTTTTTACATAATGAAATCTGGAATTTCGCGCCAGACTATTACAATCCTAAAAAATGAAATCCACTAAGATGAATTTACTCCCAAAACTGACAACACAGAATCTATACACTCGATGCAAATAGTTCCTCCTCGTTAGTCAGTTTTGCAAGATAAGAACATTCAACTTTCCTTGTTTAATTTATTCTGTTCGATTGTAATATATTAGTTTCTTCTTGTAATGGAAGGAAATTGTATGAAATTAAAAGAATAGGTGTTTAAATGCGTTGATAATTATTACTACGCGTTATATACTAACGCGATACAGCGCGCGCAATTAACAATGATTTTATTATGGTAAATTATTTAGGTCAATATTCTTCAACAGGATCGTGGTCGAGTGGTTGAGCAACTCGCTTAGTAATTTTCTGATGCTAAGGTCCAGCGATCGAATCACGGCCGCTCCAAATTTTTTATATTTTTAATTTTTTATATTTTTTTATTTTTTTGTTACGTCCAGCACATACCTCTCTTTCGACTTAGAAAACCACTTGATGTTATATTACTTGAAAAGCTATTGTTCCTTAGCAGTTCGCCAGCCTGTCAGTACTTTCAGTACTTTGATTATTTTGTGTGAATATTCCTTTAAATAAAGAAGTTATTAAGATTTTAGTTTTGGCATTGTATCTTGACTAGGGACTTTTGACTCAGAAAGTTGTCTCCTCCACCGACTATATAGAAATGCCTTTAATTTTAGAACCTCTTGCCGGATTGGCATGAAACTTGCAGAGTTTGTCATCAATGTTCTATATTTGATCTCTTTTGAATTGCGTTCTATTATATTGTATAAAAATGGTCAAATATTCTGCAATGTCAATATAAACAGAAATCACTGACCATTACATCGATTTAGGGAGAGCAGAAGTTTATTTTACCTAATCACTTCTAATCACCAAGTAAATTAAAATTACGGTATAGCTTGGCCACATTGACATGAGCCTGACCTATTGACTAACATAACTTTACAGTCGATATATAGTCTACGTTTACAACACCGAGTGTATGTTTTCATAATCGGGGATTTCGCGAAGAGGCTTGAGATGTAATACAAACACAAATCTGAAATACCGATATTGCACGATTTGCTTGTGGAAATTGATATATTCAAAGCAAGAACCTTGTTATATATTCTTGCATAAAGGTCAGACTCAGGTCAAGCTATACACATTGAAAAGATAATCCCTTTTCCAATATCCTTGGGTGTGTTTGTAAGTGCTGTGCAGAACACTGTTCTGACTGTTCCTGTTCCAAGTACTTACGAAAAAATAAAACTGTTCCGAACAGTGTTCCACTCCAAACGACTTACGAACAAAACGGAACAGGAACAGAACAGGAAGTAACAACAATAAAAATAATTTAAAAGAAATAACATTAAGAAATAAAACTTTTAAGGTGGCCCATATTGTTAGTTTCAGCCGTTATATTTGTGGAAGAAAAATCCCCCTAGAAAATTTCCCATTGTAAAGGTTTCCATTTTACCCCCTTGACATACTATTCCCAAGGTGATCAGAATAACACATTTCGTGAAGTTTCCGATTGTCTTGTTGTTGTTGTAATCACGTGACCTGTTCTGCCTGCACCACCTCGTTCACGGGAACAGACAGAACATGTCCAGGACACTTGTCCATGTTCTGGAAGATAGAGAACAGCGTTACGAACACACCCCTTATGTTGTTGTACCTGATTTGCCTATTTACTTTACGTGGCACAGGTCCCAATACCGCGTTAAAGTTATACTGATCATGTGATGTACTGACATGTTTGTAGCCATACCCACTACCGTATCGTGTTCGGGGGTCAGATGGGATTAACAAATTATTTTCCGGGTATATAGCAACAGTATGATGGATAATTTTATAAAACATTATTAAGCGAGCTCTGGTTCTTCTAATTTCTAAGGATGGCCAGTTTAAGTTGTTAATCATGCTTGTTACTGAGCTGGTGTTATGGAAGCGATTGGTTGTAAACCTGGCGGCCCTTCTGTGGACTTTTTCAATTTGGTTTATTTGTCATTTGGTATGTGGGTCCCAGACAGAAGAGGAATATTCTAATTTTGGTCTCACGATAGCTTTATAAGCATGTTCTTTGACCTTTGATTAGTTTATTTTTAGATTTCTACGTAAGAAGCCAAGGGATTGATTAGCTTTGTTGGTGGTAGAATTTATTTATACTCCGATACGCCCTGTGACTCCATTGATAAAGTGTACATTATTTTCGTAAATGTACACTTTTTGAGTTGTAAGAAAGTTGTTTGTACAAAACATTTACTCAGAAAATAATTGGTCAATCATGACAAATCCGCTTATAACTACATGAACAGTTAAATAAATGACATACTGTAAAATCAATTATATTCAAGGGGGGATTTAATTTCGTGAATTTTGTGGATGATTTCAACCACGAAAATCCTTTAAATTACGTTGAACTTTCCACAAAATGGTCTTTTTCACCAAATCCACAAAAATTTTCACATTGAAATTAAATTATTTTACTTGTCAAAAACATGTAGCTAGAAACATGTAGCTAGAAAATTGTAAATCCACCCAATGATAGTGCAACATTAGCCTGTACTACTGTAAAACCATCTATTTTGTGGCGTTTTACTCGAATCAATAATGTAGATAACTAAATCATGAATTCCAATATTCTTGATTAATTTAGGCCAGAACAAAGTTTAGAGAAATTGCTTATTGTTTTGTAAACCGCAAATGGGGAGCAAAATTTATATTCTTGTAATGACCAAGAAAAGTAGAAATTAATTATAGCAATTGAAGCAAAGTTACAGAATATTCATAGCAAGCAAAATTTATTTTTGAACAATATTCTATATATTTATACGACTGTGAGCATCAACATGGGTAGAACGAATATACATGTAACTTTGTTATGTGTATCAAAAAAAAGAGAAAACAATACGAAAATTTTATAGAAATATGACAATTGTGAAAATAAGATGCATAAATTTCTACCTTTGTGCACTAAGTCCTTTATCAATGAATGAAGAAAACTAGATGCAAGTGTATTATAAGCACTTATAAGGTGTATAAACACATTGACACTTGTGAATTTTGATCACAAGCTAATTAAACCCATGAATGGACATTTTTGGACTGTTAACTTAATCCCTTTGGTACATTATAGGCCAAGCATATTTTTACATTAGAACTATATTTTCTATGCTGCGAACGATGCTCTGTTCATGGATTTTGCAAGGAACTTTTGGATAACCATTGTCTCCTGGAGATCATTTTGCTTTTTGTCGGAGTATAAGTCAGATACAGAACTTGTTATCGCTCAAAAGTGTCTTCTTACAAGTGTTATTGTACAGTTTCGAAAGGACGAACAACAAATTATCCTCGGCTTCGCCTCGGACAATTATGTTGTTTGTCCTTCCGAAACTGTACAATAACGCTTGTAAGAAGACACTTTTGAACGAAAACTAGTACTGTATCTAATACATGTTTGTCCCATTTTAGGTTGCTTTGTAATGTTATGCCTAGATATTTAGCAGATTCAACTTTTTCAAGAATGTGGCTGTGCCGTTTGTATTGAAAATTTAGTGGGGACTTTTTCTTTGTTATAGTGAGGATGTTACATTTATCGGGATGGAAATGCATAAGCCAGTCCTGTTCTCACCTGCCAGCAGCCTCCAGGTCGGACTGAAGAAGTTTGGCATCATTAGTACTTTTGATTTCTTTGTATATAATGCTATCATCGGCAAAAAGTCTGAGTGTGCTATGTTGAATGTAGTCTGCAAAGTCATTGATATAGATTAGAAATAGGATTGGACCCATGACTGTGCCCTGAGGTACACCTGAAGTAACTGGTACTTTTTCTCACCATCCAGGGCAACAGTCTGAGTCCAATCTCCTAAAAAGTCTGAAATCCAGTCAATAATATTGTTATTTATGCCATAATAATTAAGTTTGTAGAGAAGATGTTTATGTGGCACTTTATCAAACGCTTTGGCAAAGGTATTTGGAATCACAAAAAATCTGAGAAAAAATCTATTTTTAACTCCAGGGGAAGCTTTTTATGCGATTTCTGTCCGGAATCATCTCCTTTGCCAGTAATGATTTGCAATCAATATATCCAACATCTTTAACTTGCATATGGTCAAAATGCTGTATTTTTGGGCTAATACCATCGAATTTATAAAGAAAAAGTGGGAGATTTTGGAATCTGTAGACTATGTAAAATGTTCCGATAATTTTATTTGATGATTAATTATTGTTAATGTTATAAATAAACTACCATTTTAGATACCAAACATCCTCGTCAAGCAGTCTAACAATACCAAACATCCTCATCAAGCAGTCTAACAATACCAAACATCCTCATCAAGCAGTCTAACAATACCAAACATCCTCGTCAAGCAGTCTTACAATACCACCAAACATCCTCATCAAGCAGTCTAACAATATCAAACATCCTCATCAAGCAGTCTAACAATATCAAACATCCTTGCAAGCAGTCTAACAATACCAAACATCCTCATCAAGCAGTCTAACAATATCACCAAACATCCTCATCAAGCAGTCTAACAATATCAAACATCCTCATCAAGCAGTCTCACAATACCAAACATCCTCATCAAGCAGTCTAACAATATCACCAAACATCCTCATCAAACAGTCTAACAATATCAAACATCCTCGTCAAGCAGTCTAACAATACCAAACATCCTCATCAAGCAGTCTAACAATACCAAACATCCTCATCAAGCAGTCTAACAATATCAAACATCCTCATCAAGCAGTCTCACAATACCAAACATCCTCATCAAGCAGTCTAACAATATCAAACATCCTCATCAAGCAGTCTAACAATACCACTGGACTTTTGGCTACAAATCCAAGACAAAGTTTGCTACAAATAAAAGCAGTAGCAAGTACGTCATCTTTACCGAATTTTATGAAGTATACGCCACCCTAATGGAACCTAAAAGCATTCGGCAATATACTGAATAGTATATACATTTGTATATATATCGTTGTTGATCACTTTTTCAAACACTCTATGAACCCTTTGGAATGTCGGTCTACATTTTAGGTTGTTTCCTAACGTTTTACAGGGTGCTAGACAAAACAACCGAACCACTTATAGGGATATTGCATTGCATTGAAACCTTACTCGTTTCCCTTAGCAAGACAATTGTTTCAAAGAAATAACTATAGAAATGAAATACTTATGGTTATTTTTGTTTTCGCATTGAAGCATATTTTGTCTTGGTGTTGTAGCCAAAAGTAACGCGGAATTGTTACACTGCAAGAACTATTGTGCAAAATGTGAGATTTTAGGGAAAATTTATACAAGAAATGAGTATATTTTTGGAGTAACTGATAGTTACAGGACTTCACAGTTATTTATCATTTTGTTGTTTAATCCTAGTGACCATACGTGCATAATGACTGTATAAATGTACCCCAAACAGTTAAAATTCAAGAAAATAGTATGACTGTTTTGGAAGTTTAAGTCAAACCATTAAATTATTACTAGCTATGCTTAGTAATACTAGTATATGTTATTCAATAAACACCAAGAAATGTTTGTAAGCCAGGGATAGGTTTCAACAGAACCAGGAATAACTTCTACCTAGAGCTGAGCGCACGAAGAAGTAACTGAATAAATAAGTATTTGGCAGTTTTTGGTATCACGCACAGCTAGGAACGACTACCTGTATATTGGTACTAGGCTATGTTTTGTTACCCTCCTAAAACCATGAATGTTTGTTCATAACTGAGTAAGATACCATACAGGGGCTATACTATACAACAATTGGCACCCTATAAGGTCAGAAATGACATTGTCTGGCATGATTAAATAAGGGTAACTGTAAAATAAGAACACTCAAATAGATCCAGGAATAGCTGTTCCGAGCTGACGTACAAGGTATACTATGGCACTCAATCAGAAAAATCAATTCTATAGATTGCCAGTGCCTACAATCTTGATATACATTTTAGACCACAGTTTTTTTTATATTATATTATTATTTAGATTTTGTCTCATCGAGTGCCAGCGTGTCATGCATAGCAACGACAGACATAGCAATATGTGCATCCGCAGCCCATGCCCTAGCGTGATTGCTGTCTTATCTGGCGACCCGATTTCAAATCGGGACAGAGGCACTCATATGCCTGCCATGATTGAGCATAAAGCTGACTGGCAAAAAAATGCTATGTTCGGAATGTCAAGTTTGGTGTCCTATACAGTTAGAATAGGATGTGTTATACACCCTGACAGCCAGGAGTGATTGTTTAGGCCACAAATTTTTTTGATCAAATATAGCAAGTAATAGTTATGGCGTGTAATGTTTGATATACTTTAGATTCACGGATGGCTATGTCAATCGGTACTATTAATTAAATGAAGCCAGTTACCACTCTGTCAGCGTTTTTAACCAGGGTTGCCTTGGCATGTTATTTAGAGTCCTCATACATCCAGGATTAACCATTCCCAATAGTATTAAGAAAGCCATTTAGGTTGTAAATTGCTATGATAAAGTGTTTGCTACCCTTTGGAGTCTCAATCAGTGTTGGGAACCATTTAAAGTCAGGAATGACTTTGTCATGGAGTATAATTGATCTTTCAAAAATATAAGGCACAGCATACAGCCAAGAATACAGGCACCTAAATACACTCATTAAATGTTATAAGTACACCAACACAGTACATAGTGTTACAGTGCAAATAGTCGGTCGGTCGACATGCCGAATGGTTTTTCAACAATAACTCCAAAACGATTCGACCAAGAATTCTAAAATTTTAAGTGGAGATTATTCATCTTCCACAGACGGCCCGACTCAATTTCAAGGTAATTTGGATCAAAGGTCAAACTCACCACGACCTTTGAACACACAACAATCACTGGTCCACACCATAAGAAATATAGGACCTTTGGTCGAAAAACTTTACAGAGAGGTTGCTTATCATCAGATGTAGGCTCCTCCTAATTTTGAGGTTGATAGGCCAAATGTCAAGGTCGTGGTGACCTTAGCTACACTAGGCTAATTACTGCCATGAGACTGTATGTTTCACAAACCTCTCTCCTACGGTCTGTTATCGTAATTCTACCGGTTTTGTGTTTTCCTGGTGTGGGTATTGATGGACAATGTGTAAGTAACATTTTTAGAGTTCTTGCAATAATCATTTTGTTTTGCACATGCATTTTGCATAATTTAAAAATTCACGGCTCATTGCTCGCAGCGTGCAAATTATAATCATCGAATTATCGGATATTGCTGCTATACTACTCGCATGAAGACATGCAAAAAATGAGCATGATATCATGCATAATAAAAAAGATATACGCATAACATGTTGGTGTACTAATAACATTTAACAAGTGTAGTCCAGTGGCCCTTGATGTCTAGTAATAATAGCTTATTGTTATATATACATGCACCTTCTAGTTTATTTATGATTAATTGAGAAACAAGTTATTTCAATTTCAAGTAATTAATCGCACAGGGCCTAATTTGTATGTTATCCATTGCTTCTATGGGATGAGAGAGAAACCACTTCCTTTGTATACAGGTGTCTGGCAAGGGAATTACTGATACCATATTTATTGGGTCTTTTGTATAACCCTACATGGGATTCAACCTAGGCCATTCCGACACTTTGCCACTAGACTATCAATGACTGGTGGTTCTCAGCAGTATTTAGTATCTATAGCAGTAGGTAGGGATGATTGTGATATGCTGGGTTAGGTATTTTATAGTGCGAAGAATGACTGTACAGGACCGTACCACTATGTATATCAAATTGCTGTTAAAAAAATATCAATTTGCTAGGGCTCTTTTCAGCTATTAAGCCGCTCAGGCATCCTTTGACATACGTTTGTGAGAGACTATTTCTCTCCTGTGGGTATGGCAGCCAACATCGATCTGCAGCGCCCAGGAATAGACACTGCCCTCAAAGGTACCAATTTAACACCTTGGTGGACGAGTGGAGCATGTGGTTTATTCTTGCACAGAGAAATTAACCAGTCGTCCAGACGGGGGTGAATCCGGGACCTCTCGACCTTCCCCCCCCCTGTATGTAAGTCTGTATCAGACTCAAAATACATCTTGTAGCACTAGATAGCCTGTACACAGCGACTTGTACCTAATAAGACCAGGTGAAAACTTTACAAGGCTATGGGAAGTTTTACAATTTTAAATGTTTTCATCATGTAGCGTTCAGTGTTCAGTAGGTCTTATTTTTATTTATACGATTGTACCAGGTAATGGACGAACTCCAAGGCATTGAGTGGTTGGATTTACTGGTGGTGTTTGTATCCTATCAGGTCAATCAAGCTTGTAATCAGTGGTGGTGAGTACTCTATAGTGCACGTGATGCCTGTGTTTTATGGGTACTTAGAATAAGTACCGTAATACATAATAATTATGAGGTCGAAACGACTTGCAAAGTGGTACCAGACTAAATATTGTCCATAGATTATCAACTCCACCCCCCCCCCCCATTTTATACACATATTAACAGATGCCTTACTTCCAATATATATCGCATGGAATTAGATGGTTTAACTTGAACTATATAATGAATTACCATCAAGTAAAATTGTCTTTGACAATGTAGTGGAACTATTCCCAAAATATGCACTTTTCATTTCCATTTTGTATGTTTTATCCTACAATTACTGGTCAAAATCAAATGATTTAAGTTGATTGGTACATAATTATTAACACAAATTACTGAAACACCTACCTTAGTAGCTACAAATGCTAAATTACTAAATATACAAAATAAAATGACTTGTTTCGAATTCCATACCAAATGTCAAAATCCGCACAATTCCTTCATTAACTTTCTAATATTTTACCCCAAAAATAACGTGTTTTGTATTTTGTGTTCTGAAGTTTAAACTCACTATAAATTATCATAGCGATTATTAACAAAAAAATAAAACGGAAAATGATAACTAAACAACTAAATTGTTTCATGAGGCGTTAAAACTATAAAAAAATTTATGCACAATGCAAGAAAACTCTATGTGCAGTTGTTCTCCTACTATCTACTGGTCTACTGGTGAGTTGTCGAAAAAGGGCGTCAAATAACAAAGTGATGAAATGTCGATTATGACGGGTCACAGTGTCACATAACTTGGGGCATAGTTTATTGTGTCTCCGTAGCTCAGTGGTAAGTGCGCTTGCCACCTAATCTAGCGACCCGGGTTCAAATCCGGGTGGAGGCACATACATATATGCCTGCCATATTTCAGCAGAAAGCTGACTGGCAAATGAAGGCTATGCTCAGCATTTAAAAAAACTTTGGGCATATCTGTTTTCATTCAACTGAGGAGAAGTTCTTTGGTATAGCTATGCTATGTGATATATTCTCCAGTTGCATACAAAGTTTTGTACTAAGGACCTTTCACCATCTTATACACTTTATCACTGGTAGATCGACACCGTACAGCGGAAATAGCCCCCTATTTTGGACGAAAACGAAAGTAAAAGTGGTAATCGATTTCGGAGGACGGTAAGTTTTTAACCATTATTCGGTAAATATGTATGCGATTCACTTGAAGTGAACTGATTTAGGTAGTGTAATGTTTATTTTAAAGCTCCAATATAGTCATTTGCTCTGTTACTTCGTTAACTCTTGACAAACAGCACCGAAATGTACCTCTTTTGGCGGACGGTACAGAAAAACGTACATTTTTCTTTTATCGCAACTAAATTATTCATTTTCCAAGACCCTGTTAAGATTTAAACTTTTACTTGTCATGTTCTTTACCTATGTTGAAACCCTCGTCAATAAACATTCACTAACAAGCATGTAATTGAAGAAAAACAACATTGCGTTGTGTACAGAATCTATCCTTTTTAAGAAATTTAATGTACAAAGTCTAGTTTTTTACTGCACTGGGTCTAGCAGTCCTGTACAGGGTCTAGTTTCCTAATTTTGACTATATTGACAAGAACTAATCGAATTTACCAAAACTATTGCTTTGTTTAAATTGTTCAGTGATATCTTCATATATTATAAAAATTATTGGGGACGAAAATGTTATTTGATTTCCTATAGGTCGTGGGTTCAACCCCCCCACTAGAGCCAAAATATTTTTATTCTTTTTTTGTTTAATTTTTAGTTATAAGACAATGTTTTGGCTTCGTGACATCACTTTATAGTGTAATTTGGAGAAAAGTATTTTTTTCTTTCTTTTTTCTCTTTAATTTTATAGGAATTTATATGTGGCAAATAGATGAAAATAGGGTTACTATGGATTTCTGAAATGTATATTTTCAAAAGCCCTCGGTAAAACCTTTCAAAATTTTGTTAAAACATTACACACACATTCAAGGTATTTTTTTAAAATCAATGGTGCCAATTGTTTACATCATATTTATTGCCGTTTATCTATAGGGTACTTATTGACAATATGAAAAAAATGCCTTAATTTCAAGGAGGGTAGGGTCACATTTTTATTTTTATCTTCTTCATAATCAGACCAAACATCATTTTTACACTTTTGATTGAAGAAATAATCATTATCATTAGATTTAAACACACTCTTGTTTTTATTATGTCATCTGTTGCACACTTATTTTATTTATCATGCAGTTGACTCCATTTTTTTTTGCATGACTTTCTTACGCTGGGTGTAGGGGAATAAAAATAGGAATTACTTTCTTAAATGCCAAAAAAAAGTGTTTTAAAATTCACATGCTGTTGTCTTAATAATGGATATACAATAGAATAAAAATGTTTAAAATGCAATCCTCAACATTTAAAAAAATGTTTTTACACCCTATGCTGGACCAAATAAAACCATCCCGCCCACCAAGTCAGGACATGGGGGCATATCTATTTCGCCCCCTAATAATTCAGAATAGTCCCATGATAGGTCATTTGCCTTTTGTTCTTGGTGAAAAAAAAAGTATGAAAAATGCGTTTTTTAATGCTTCGCTCACTAAGTATCTATTAAAATACGTTATCCCGCATTTAAAAGCTATAGCGCATGTCAATAACCTTCCCAATTATGAATAAGGTTAAATCGGAAAACCGGGCAATTTCAGAAGAACAAGTATGAATAACAAGAACTTCAATTAGCTTGATTTTGTAACAAAATGGGCAAATAATACCAAATAAAGTATCTCAGAATGCACCAGATTGATCCACTGTTTTTGAAAATGTTCCCGGGGAGCGCTGGACCCCTAATACAATAACCTCCTATTTTTACAAGTAACAACTTCCTAGATATACACAATCTTAGTCATTATATAGATACACAAGACATCCACATACGCTTCCATAAACATGATGTTTTATCTATATCTATAATGTATGGTCACCCGCCCCCCCCCCATTTTAAAGACGCTGCTATAGATAAACCACAAGCAGTCGGACGTAACTCACTTTTAATAATGAAATAATCCAGGTAAACGGGGTGTCTTTTTCCCAATCAGAATTGATATGCATAATTGAACTGGTGATTTATATCGTCCACCTTGTTGCAATTGGCTAAGTTACCGCTCGTTAGCCTTTTTCAATGTTTTAGCTTGGGATCGAATCCCACCAACATGGACATTCATTTTTAATTTTGTTAAATAAGCATGTGCGTGCATGTCTATTATATACATTTCTAAAGCATTTATTTGTTCTAATGTATACATTGATGCACTGAAAACATTCCCATGTGCAGACCTTTGAACCGAAGTATCGGTCAACTGTCAGCCAAATTGCGCGCATTGAGTATTGTATACGCTTTATCTTCTGTACCTTCGTTGAAATGATCAAACCATGGCTAATTTTACATAAACTATCCTGGTGTTTGTCCCCAGTACGTTCAAATGAATATATACATTGAATCGGTGACACAAAGTTATTTTTATGTTCATAGACAAGCATGTATGATAAACCACACGGACCAAACCTAAAAATTAATTTATATTAACACTATTTACATACAAAAAATACACAAATGTAACGAGAAAATCAAATAAATAACATTAACTAGACCCCGTACTCCCGGCTAGACCCCGAACACTTGTTATGTGAATAAAAACTAGACTCTGTACAATAAAAAACTAGACCCAGTACACAACGCAATATTAATTTTCGTCAATTACATGCTTGTTAGTGAATGTTTATTGACGAGGGTTTCAACATAGGTAAAGAACATGACAAGTAAAAGTTTAAATCTTAACAGGGTCTTGGAAAATGAATAATTTAGCTACGATAAAAGAAAAACGTACGTTTTTCTGCACCGTCCGCCAAAAGAGGTACGTTTCGGTGCTGTTAATCAAGAGTAAAGGAAATCACCGAGCAAATGACTACATTGGAACTTTAAAATAAACATTACACTACCTAAATCAGTTCACTTCAAGTGAATCGCATACATATTTACCGAATAATGGTTAAAATCTTACCGTCCTCCGAAATCGATTACCACTTTTACTTTCGTTTTCGTCCAAAATAGGGGGCTCTTTCCGCTGTACGGTGTCTACCAGTGTTTATATCAAAATAAATTTCTCATAGGCTGTAGACAAGAAAGGAATGGCGAGAGGAATCAAAACAAAGGTTGCAGGGACAAGAAATGTAGTAGATGTTGGCAAATTAAAACAGAAGGTCACAAACAATATTACAAAGCTTCACAACTTCCACTTTACAGAAGAAGGATTGCGTGTATGGAAGGTGTATGGTGCTGGAGACAGAAGAAGGATTGCGTGTATGGAAGGTGTATGGTGCTGGAGACGGAAGAAGGATTGCGTGTATGGAAGGTGTATGGTGCTGGAGACGGAAGAAGGATTGCGTGTATGGAAGGTGTATGGTGCTGGAGACAGAAGAAGGATTGCATGTATGGAAGGTGTATGGTGCTGGTGACAGAAGAAGGATTGCATGTATGGAATGTGTATGGTGTTGGAGACAGAAGAAGGATTGCGTGTATGAAAGGTGTATGGTGCTGGAGACAGAAGAAGGATTGCGTGTATGGAAGGTGTATGGTGCTGGAGACAGAAGAAGGATTGCGTGTATGGAAGGTGTATGGTGCTGGAGACAGAAGAAGGATTGCGTGTATGGAAGGTGTATGGTGTTGGAGACAGAAGAAGGATTGCGTGTATGGAAGGTGTATGGTGCTGGAGACAGAAGAAGGATTGCGTGTATGGAAGGTGTATGGTGTTGGAGACAGAAGAAGGATTGCGTGTATGGAAGGTGTATGGTGCTGGAGACAGAAGAAGGATTGCGTGTATGGAAGGTGTATGGTGTTGGAGACAGAAGAAGGATTGCATGTATGGAAGGTGTATGGTGCTGGAGACAGAAGAAGGATTGCGTGTATGGAAGGTGTATGGTGCTGGAGACAGAAGAAGGATTGCGTGTATGGAAGGTGTATGGTGCTGGAGACAGAAGAAGGATTGCGTGTATGGAAGGTGTATGGTGCTGGAGACAGAAGAAGGATTGCGTGTATGGAAGGTGTATGGTGTTGGAGACAGAAGAAGGATTGCGTGTATGGAAGGTGTATGGTGTTGGAGACAGAAGAAGGATTGCGTGTATGGAAGGTGTATGGTGCTGGAGACAGAAGAAGGATTGCGTGTATGGAAGGTGTATGGTGCTGGAGACAGAAGAAGGATTGCGTGTATGGAAGGTGTATGGTGTTGGAGACAGAAGAAGGATTGCGTGTATGGAAGGTGTATGGTGTTGGAGACAGAAGAAGGATTGCGTGTATGGAAGGTGTATGGTGCTGGAGACAGAAGAAGGATTGCGTGTATGGAAGGCACATGGTGCTGGAGACAGAAGAAGGATTGCGTGTATGGAAGGTGTATGGTGCTGGAGACAGAAGAAGGATTGTGTGTATGGAAGGTGTATGGTGCTGGAGACAGAAGAAGGATTGCGTGTATGGAAGGTGTATGGTGCTGGAGACAGAAGAAGGATTGCGTGTATGGAAGGTGTATGGTGTTGGAGACAGAAGAAGGATTGCGTGTATGGAAGGTGTATGGTGCTGGAGACAGAAGAAGGATTGCGTGTATGGAAGGCGTATGGTGTTGGAGACAGAAGAAGGATTGCGTGTATGGAAGGTGTATGGTGCTGGAGACAGAAGAAGGATTGCGTGTATGGAAGGTGTATGGTGTTGGAGACAGAAGAAGGATTGTGTGTATGGAAGGCGTATGGTGCTGGAGACAGAAGAAGGATTGCGTGTATGGAAGGCGTATGGTGTTGGAGACAGAAGAAGGATTGCGTGTATGGAAGGCGTATGGTGCTGGAGACAGAAGAAGGATTGCGTGTATGGAAGGCGTATGGTGTTGGAGAAGGTATGATTCTTTAAAGAAAAATGAAGGCTTCATGGTTTGAAATTTGATGATAGATCAAGTGGAACTGAAAGTCAGACAGTTTTGCTTGCAATTCCTAATTAATTGCTCTACAAATATGATAAATATACTATGAAGTGAAATGTAAGGATGCTCAACTATGCATCAACCAAAGACATTGCTCTACAAATATGATAAATATACTATGAAGTGAAATGTTAGGATGCTCAACTTTGCATCAACCAAAGACATTGCTCTACAAATATGATAAATATACTATGAAGTGAAATGTTAGGATGCTCAACTATGCATCAACCAAAGACATTGTGGTGGAACAACACATGTTCACAGTGGATTCACACATCAAACACTTAAAGTGTATAGAGCTATATTCTAACAGTCATTTAATGTCAACATAATTACTTGCATTGTTTTTAGTATGATACTAGACTACCTTAATTGCAAATTAAAACTTTGGATGGCTTCTGTGTACTTTTTTAGACGATTCTTATAGTTTCATAGGGTTTTCTAGAACACTTTCATATGATAATGGACAGTTTGCATGTCAAATAAATAACAAAAAGAGTTTCTGTTAAAGCTGAAGCGAAAAATTATCTAATTGATATGAAGGCATAATTGTTTTTCAGTTTTTGAAACTTTTTTTTTTAAAAATTGATCGATATAGCTATATACACTTTAAGTAGATATAAAGCTGCCATATCTGATAATATATTGTAAAGAATCGAGAAATAGTATCATTCAGCATTGTATTCTGTTATTCAGTTTAAAAAAATTGTATAAATTATAAATGTATGTTCTCTGTAAGGAGTTGTTTCACTTTCACCATTCTATATCAGGAATGATGCTGCCGTGGAATACTTTGGAAATTCCTGCTTGCAAGACAGAACTACTCACTGTAGATGATTGGTATAACAGACTTCAAACAGATAACAAAGTGAAAGGTTGAAAGTTATTCTTATTTGATTGTAATCTGCATGCTTGTTGACCTCCTTAATGATTGTCTTCAAAGATCTAGCCCATGTGGTTGATGTGATATTTTCACTGTGTCCACTTTTATAGGTAATACTTGGAGTATTCTGATGTATTTTGACACTTTTTGAAGGAATAATCTTCTAATTTCCACAAATTTAGTTTTGTGTCAATTGCATGTTTTTCATGCCAATGCTGGTTGAAGGGAGACAACCACATTTACTTTTAAAAACCTTTTATTCAATATCAAATTTCATGTTTTCTGTTTTTACTATGTTTTCTTATATTGGTAATATATAGAAGTTTTGTTATATTGGAAAGAACTTTTATATTGATCTTCCTAGCTAATTTTGCATGTTTACAAGGTACATATTTCAAATTAAGACCACAAGTTAAGTTTTATTCTGTGTCAAAGGGAGGTAACTCCATTTTTCCAATTAATGCAATATCAACACGGGATCATTTTTGTTCTGTCTTCTTTTATTGGTTCAATATAGCAGAATATTTGTATCAAATGGAACTAGATATTGACCTTCTGATTTTCTTTGACATGTTTTGAAGTTATAAGAGTTGCATTAAATGATTGTGGAGAAGTGTTTGTGTGAGGACTTGCACTCAGTTAGTGAATGGTTAGTTGACAATAAACTTTCGCTTCATCTCGGTAAGACCAAATCCATACTATTTTGTTCAAAACCTAAATTAAAATCCAACCTGCATTAAACATATATCTGGTAATAATACATCTATTCAGTCAACTTCATCCGTAAAATACCTTAGTGCTACTCTGGATCAAACTCTTTCATGTGAATCTATGGCAGTGAATGTAATAAAAAAGGCAAATGCAAGATTAAATTTTCTCTACAGGAAACGAAAATTTCTCACAGAATATGCAAAGAAACTTCTGGCTTCTTCATTAATTCAGTGTCACTTTGATTATGCTTTTTCCTTCTGGTATCATGCTTTGACCAAACAACTTAAGTCTAAACTGCAAGTCACTCAGAATAAACTTATAAGATTCATTCTCAATCTTGACTGTAAAACACAGATTTCTCATAACCATTTTAAATCACTAAATTGGCTTCCAGTTGAAAAGAGAGTTGAACAAATCATACTTACGCATGTTTTTAAAATTGGCACACCAAGTGACACACTCACTATACTAAGGCCCTGGTATTTGTATATATACATGTATATATATATATCTATAATTAATTAATTATATATTGGCAGTGGGCGCAACAGACATAACAGTACACATGTATCAAAAGCTAAAATTAAAATGCGATGATGTTTTTTTATGTTGTAATGATTTTTTCATTTAGGAAATTTTAATTCACAAGTGTTACCTGATTAGTGTTATTTCTGTCTACAATGCATTTAGCTTACCATGATTATTAATGACAATATTTGTCTTTGACAAACTAAAACAAAATCAAACACCTCTCAGTTGTATGGTCCTCAAAAGGTACCTATTTGTTTGACTTCACCAACTAGCAGTTTGGAAGTTCCTATAAGTAACTGAGACTCACAAGTATTGGGGTCCCACACCTTATTCATCAAGTTACAGGCCTTGATCAGTCATTGTCATCTTCATGTAGATAGAGTACGGAGAATTGGACATGATCATGATGTAGATAGAGTACGGAGAATTGGACATGATCCTGATGTAGATAGAGTACGGAGAATTGCACACGATCCTGATCATATGTAGATAGAGTACGGAGAATTGGACATGATCCTGATCATATGTAGATAGAGTACGGAGAATTGGACATGATTCTGATCATATGTAGATAGAGTACAGAGAATTGGACATGATTCTGATCATATGTAGATAGAGTACAGAGAATTGGACATGATTCTGATGTAGATAGAGTACGGAGAATTGGACATGATCCTGATGTAGATAGAGTACGGAGAATTGGACATGATCCTGATGTAGATAGAGTACAGAGAATTGGACATGATTCTGATCATATGTAGATAGAGTACGGAGAATTGGACATGATCTTGATGTAGATAGAGTACGGAGAATTGGACATGATCCTGATGTAGATAGAGTACAGAGAATTGGACATGATTCTGATCATATGTAGATAGAGTACAGAGAATTGGACATGATTCTGATCATATGTAGATAGAGTATGGAGAATTGGACATGATCCTGATCATATGTAGATAGAGTACGGAGAATTGGACATGATTCTGATCATATGTAGATAGAGTACGGAGAATTGGACATGATTCTGATCATATGTAGATAGAGTACAGAGAATTGGACATGATCATGATGTAGATAGAGTACGGAGAATTGGTCATGATCCTGATGTAGATAGAGTACGGAGAATTGGACATGATCCTGATGTAGATAGAGTACGGAGAATTGGACATGATCATGATGTAGATAGAGTACATAGAATTGGACATGATCATGATGTAGATAGAGTACGGAGAATTGGACATGATTCTGATCATATGTAGATAGAGTATGGAGAATTGGACATGATCCTGATGTAGATAGAGTACGGAGAATTGGACATGATCATGATGTAGATAGAGTACGGAGAATTGGACATGATCCTGATGTAGATAGAGTACGGAGAATTGGACATGATCATGATTTAGATAGAGTACGGAAAATAGGACATGATTCTGATCATATGTAGATAGAGTATGGAGAATTGGACATGATCATGATGTAGATAGAGTACAGAGAATTGGACATGATCATGATGTAGATAGAGTACGGAGAATTGGACATGATCATGATGTAGATAGAGTATGGAGAATTGGACATGATCATGATGTAGATAGAGTACGGAGAATTGGACATGATCATATGTAAATAGAGTATGGAGAATTGGACATGATCCTGATGTAGATAGAGTATGGAGAATTGGACATGATCCTGATGTAGATAGAGTATGGAGAATTGGACATGATTCTGATCATATGTAGATAGAGTACGGAGAATTGGACATGATTCTGATCATATGTAGATAGAGTATGGAGAATTGGACATGATTCTGATCATATGTAGATAGAGTACGGAGAATTGGACATGATTTTGATCATATGTAGATAGAGTATGGAGAATTGGACATGATTCTGATCATATGTAGATAGAGTATGGAGAATTGGACATGATCATATGTAGATAGAGTATGGAGAATTGGACATGATTCTGATCATAATTATGTAGATAGAGTATGGAGAATTGGACATGATTCTGATCATATGTAGATAGAGTATGGAGAATTGGACATGATCCTGATGTAGATAGAGTACGGAGAATTGGACATGATTCTGATCATATGTAGATAGAGTATGGAGAATTGGACATGATCCTGATGTAGATAGAGTACGGAGAATTGGACATGATCATGATGTAGATAGAGTACGGAGAATTGGACATGATCATGATGTAGATAGAGTACGGAGAATTGGACATGATCATGATGTAGATAGAGTACGGAGAATCGGACATGATTCTGATCATATGTAGATAGAGTATGGAGAATTGGACATGATCATGATGTAGATAGAGTACAGAGAATTGGACATGATCATGATGTAGATAGAGTACAGAGAATTGGACATGATCATGATGTAGATAGAGTACGGAGAATTGGACATGATCCTGATCATATGTAGATAGAGTACGGAGAATTGGACATGATCCTGATCATATGTAGATAGAGTACGGAGAATTGGACATGATTCTGATCATATGTAGATAGAGTACGGAGAATTGGACATGATCCTGATGTAGGTAGAGTACGGAGAATTGGACATGATCCTGATGTAGATAGAGTACGGAGAATTGGACACGATCCTGATCATATGTAGATAGAGTATGGAGAATTGGACATGATTCTGATCATATGTAGATAGAGTACGGAGAATTGGACATGATTCTGATCATATGTAGATAGAGTACGGAGAATTGGACATGATCCTGATCATATGTAGATAGAGTACAGAGAATTGGACATAATTCTGATCATATGTAGATAGAGTACGGAGAATTGGACATGATTCTGATCATATGTAGATAGAGTATGGAGAATTGGACATGATTCTGATCATATGTAGATAGAGTATGGAGAATTGGACATGATCTTGATGTAGATAGAGTATGGAGAATTGGACATGATCCTGATGTAGGTAGAGTACGGAGAATTGGACATGATCCTGATGTAGATAGAGTACGGAGAATTGGACATGATCCTGTTGTAGGTAGAGTACGGAGAATTGGACATGATCCTGTTGTAGGTAGAGTACGGAGAATTGGACATGATCCTGATGTAGGTAGAGTACGGAGAATTGGACATGATCCTGATGTAGGTAGAGTACGGAGAATTTGACACGATCCTGATGTAGGTAGAGTACGGAGAATTGGACACGGTCCTGATGTAGATAGAGTAAGGAGAATTGGACACGATCCTGATGTAGGTAGAGTACGGAGAATTGGACATGATCCTGATGTAGATAGAGTATGGAGAATTGGACATGATCCTGATGTAGATAGAGTACGGAGAATTGGACATGATCCTGATGTAGGTAGAGTACAGAGAATTGGACATGATCCTGATGTAGGTAGAGTACGGAGAATTGGACATGATCCCGATCATATGTAGATAGAGTACGGAGAATTGGACATGATCCTGATGTAGATAGAGTACGGAGAATTGGACATGATCCTGATGTAGATAGAGTATGGAGAATTGGACATGATCCTGATGTAGATAGAGTACGGAGAATTGGACATGATCCTGATGTAGGTAGAGTACGGAGAATTGGACATGATCCTGATGTAGGTAGAGTACTGAGAATCGGACACGATCCTGATGTTGGTAGAGTACGGAGAATTGGACACGATCCTGATGTAGGTAGAGTACGGAGAAATGGACACGATCCTGATGTAGATAGAGTACGGAGAATTGGACAGGATCCTGACCTTTAAGCCTAAAACAAACAAAAATACTCCGTGGGTTAACACCTTGGAACGGTCTTGTGAGAACTATAGGAGGCTTAAACTTATTTAACGGCACCTACCTCGCACTACCCTGTTACAGTACACGCAAGGTGGGTTTTCTAAATTCCACCCGTCACGGTGGCGGCGACTCGAGGTGACAACGCAAAATTTGTCACCGTGAACCCACCCAAAAACACCCAGACTGTTAATTAAGGTGGACGGTCGCGGTGACAATTTCCACTGTGACATCACAGTGTATACGCGGTGAATACACGGTGGCCCGTGACAACACGGTGTATTGTGGTGGTGTTAGTCTTTATAATTTGTTTGTATGCATTCTACGATTATTTTCATACTATTTGTACGCAATTTTCGTTTTTGTTTTCAGAATTAATAGAAACATGTTGTTTTTAATTATTAAAGCAGAACTTGTTATAAAATCAATCCTAAATACATCACTAATAGTTCTATTAAGTTATACCGTTGTATCGGCTTTTGATATACATGTACGCTACAAAACGCATTCCTGTTAGTTCAAAACACATCAGTGCACACATGTACATTAAGTTGTGTGGATTCATTTGTCTCTGTTTACTAGTATTACTAGTATATGGTTAACGCGCGATGTAGAGTTACAAATATTCATACATTTTACTATAATTAATGCTACGGTCACAATGCTCGTACGGATTTACCAACTCGTGCTAGTCTAAAATATTTTAACCCAAACGTTATTTGTACGGCGTACGTTCTTAGCATCTGTACAGAATATATAGTGTCCACCAGATCGCCGAGTCCTCTGCGAGTTCAGTTGTGGAAATCCGTACGATGCTCGTACGAGCCTGGATATCCTTTCGGTATCGCAAAAACAAAAATAGCGGTCATTTAAGTCGCCGGGGTTGGCTTTTCCCTAATACCCTACTCACAATTGCCCTACGAGCTCCATACGAGTAGGTTTTATTGAACTCGCACAAAGTCCGTACGGAGCCAGTAGGGTATTAGGAAAAAGCCAACGCCGGCGACTTAAATGAACTATAATATATTGTCAAATTCAAGTAAAGCAGTCGTTATTTGTTTTGTTTGTTGTATTCAATCTAATAAAATTAATGGCATTTAGAATGTCAAAGCACGTTGACATTTAATTTTTCAATGATATTGAAATCCAATATAAAGTGAGCGAACACCCGCGGCTTAAAAGACCGTAAATAATTATCATATACGTTTATACTATCGACTCCACGAAAAATGTTACAAATTAATACATTAATGGGTCGTTAATTATTATATATAATTATGTACAAGTGTGGCAAACATACTGCAAACATAAAGAATCAATAAGCTCCTCCCACATAATATACAGTCATAAAGCCCATAAGTGCATATCTAATTAGCTCCTCCCACAAGTGAGATTATGCAATATTATCTTTGGCGTTTTTAATTAGCCCCTCCCTATTATGTAACATAACAAAATCCTAGTAAGATCTATATTTAATAAAATATAGTACTGCTGCTGCTGCTGCTTTGAACTCTTATACAAGTATTATTTTGTGATTTGTAACAAGAAATTAGTAATCGTTAATATATTACGGTAGTAGTTTACCAACAGTGGAATTCGCTACATACATGTGCAGCATATAATCTTACTTGTATTGTGAGAAAGGCACGATGCTAGCACTGGGTAAGGACACGTTTCGATATATTTGTTAGAATACTGTATGCGACCATATGCATTGTTCCATACGGTATTTTCAATTGAAGTGGACAGAACAACACTAACAAAGAATTTATCTAGGAAGAATTATGCTTACATACCGATTTAGAATTATTCTCACATTTTAATACACAATAATACGTACAGTAACAATTAAATTAAACATCAAATGGGCCAGATAAATTTATACTATATCAGATTGTAACTGATTGTAATCCCGCTTTTGGCATGTTACAAACCCCGTTATGTGCATACTGTACACAAGAAGGTATGACACTTCTGAAGATCGACGCTGTCAGGAACAATGTAATTTTAACCGGCCATGATTTCAAAATGAACGATAGAAAATTATCTAATACTAATCTGTACTGTTGCATAAAACTAACATGTGCGTGAAATGCACACTTTTATTCACTATTTAATTATTTTAAGTAAAAAATGACATTTTCCACTTTTGTATTGAGCTTTTTTATCTTATTATTCATAGCAAATTCTGTTATGTTTGCCCACCATAAACAATTAAAATGGGGATTAATTTAAACATTGGTGAAAATATAAGTTTGCATCAATTCATCCACGGTGACTGTCTAATTGTACATAATTAACAGGAAACTCCCCGCTGAGATGACAATATGCGATTTTTATCTAGATAATGTACCGATCAGAAGTTCAATATAAATATACAGCCCTCCCGTTGTGTAATCTACATGTGTTTGTGATAGTTATATAGATCAGGAACAATGTAATTCTAACTAGACTGTTCCTGACGCTGTATATAAACCCCGTGGAGATTTCTTTTATGATTGTGCTTTATATTTGACCCAGAGTTACAAAATAGCGCATGCATTTCATGAAAGTTAAAATTTCAATTTATAGCATAATTATCATGTATAGATTGTCAACACGGCTTCTGTGATGTACTGATTATACAAAATGACACGTGTTACAATAAGGGGTACAATATGGGGTTACTGTTATATAACGCTTGATATATATCTTAATCAAATGTATGTTCGGTCTGTGTTATTGTAAAGCATGTGTAAAACCCCGTCTGGTCCCATCATTCGATGCGTATTTTCACTATTTTGCTTTTTCAGTGTCAAAAGATATAAAGAATCTCTGTAAAAAAGGATCACATTGCCATAACCCTGAAAACTGATACTGAGGTAGTGACAAAAATATACATACTTTATTCATTACAGATACACCCGATACTTGTAAACATTTTCAGTATAATATTAAAAGGAGAAATTGGTGTCCAATTAAACGGACTTACAAACTATCTAAAACATAAAATCAATTATTACTATTAGTACGGAGAATTTGACTTGATCTCGACCTCTATGCATGCATACATATTACAAAAACCAGGCATGGACTATTTGTATAGGTTATAGATGATATATTAGAATTCATAATTGTGCTCCACTGGATTTAATGTGTTCATAATTATAATATGTGATATATAACTGGCTTATGCTGCGGTCACATTTCCCTACGAGCTCCGAACGAGTTGATTTTGCTGAACTCGCACTTTACTATTGAAATTAGATAGAACAGTTTTCGATGTAACTATCAGCGATCAGTTTTAATGTTAGTTGCCCTTGACAATTTAAAAAATATTCGAACGCGGCTAAATGAGAGATCCGCGAGGTGCGATCTCATTGGCTAGCAGCGGATGCAAAGCGACATAGCTCCACCCCCAACTTCTTGATTTGAGAGTGTTTTACGGGTGATTGACATATCTCACGATAGTATTTTATTAATAGTACACATAGTGCATTGAACATTTCAAATAGATTAACAAGATGATTTGTCATTTAAAGCAGTCATGCATGTGCATCAGCATTTAAGGGAATCAAAATATATGAACCTGACATAAAATAGGAGATGTACATGTAGGCATATATACTTATTATATGTACATTTGTACATGTGCAACGATTTAAGAGTCATGTATTAAACAATGTAAATAGGTACATATCCAAAAGCTGTTCATCCAAATGTAGCTTTTAAGAAACTTTAAATAACGCTTTTTTGTATCAGACGATATGTACATACAATTCGGTTAGGAAGGTTATAATGTTTAACAGAAAAAAGTGTTTATATCCGCAATGAAATAATGCCGCAGAAATAAACATGTATCTTTTCAAGTGTACAATCAAATGAAATGATTTTGAATTCAATATGTTTACAATCGACGGCAAGTTATTATTTACAGTAGCGCAAGTTAATTTTCTCTTACTTTTGAGGCATAATTGCCTAATTTTGCGTTATTCACGTAATCTGTATTCAAGACAATTATATCTTGTGTGTTGGACAAAATTCTCGATACAAAAAAATCTATGAAAGCTTAATGTCATCAGAACGAGTAACTGCATGCTATACATGACTGTTCTACAATTATGTTAACTCACCTGTCACGACTTGTACATTATGTACGTTAATACATGTACATCAAAAAAGCACGACAGCAGTTGCAGCGCTTTTGAAAAATCTGTTGGAACGGAAATTAAGGCAGGTATGAGTTACATGCACATGCAGTATAACACATTCACGACACAGCACACTTTCATTCTGGATAAATTTATTGAGACAAATCCTGCAAACCTCAGTCGATAATAAACGTGTGCATGAAATATCGGCCAACTAAATATATCTAATCTATTCATCTGATCATGTATTTTACTTTAAATCTGACCATATTTCAAAGTATTAAACATATAGATCGGCAAATATAAAATATATTTCCGAAATCAATCACAATTGCACTGTAATGTCAATTGTCACCGCGAATCCACCGCGCCCGCTAACTTGGTCACGGTGTATCCACCGTGACAAGAATCATCGCAGACCTGCGAGATAACGGGATATTGACGCGGTGACATTTAGGGTGACAAAAGTCTGTCCACGGTGGGTCCGCCACGGTGACATGTCACCTCAATTTTATTTTTGACGCGGTGGCTGGGTGGGTTTGGGAAAACCCACCTTGCGTGTACTGTACAATTGGCTACCGGTAGGGGACTTTCATTGCTTGGCAATAGTCTTGTTTATTTTGCCTTGCTTCTTTCAGATATACATACATGTAATAATATTATAGTCCACAGAATTTGACACGACCCTCGATCTTTCATTTGCTTTATTCAACAACTGATACATAGAGAATACTAGGTTAGTGTCTTATAAACTTGAATCATTAGATGAGTTGAAGGGAGGTTTATACGGCGAGCCTTTCGGATATGAATCCAATTTATCCTGCAATATGTTTTAAGACAAGAAGATGTTTTCAAAGATTCAAAGATCTCTGTCACAACCGTGTAAACAAACATTCACCCCGGTCGATTATTAAATGTGTGTCAGGATTGAATTTTACCATCAATGATACACTTAAATGATTAAAAAGCTAATAGTCCTATAGCGTAGTGGTTATACTTGCTGCAATTAGCTATTCAGAAATGGAACATTATGTTGGTTTTGACAGACATCTTTGAATCAACAATAATTCTGTGTAAAACTGGTGACCCCCTAGTGGGGCCAATTTTTATCCCAGGGGTATAATTTGAACAATCTAAGTTGAGGACCACTACATGTTGTATCTACAAGATACAAGAAACCTACAAAAAATGCAGAGTTCCTCTGGTCTGTTAGGGGTCTTCCTCTGGTCTGTGAGGGGTCTTGCACTACAAAACCATGAGTTCCTGTTACCAAGGTTTACAAGATACTGCTGTGACCAGCAAACCAGAGTTCTTGTTGCCTGTGAGAGGTCTACCAAATTAATGACTAACACTACAAAACCCCAGTTCCTGGCATATGTGTAATATAGGTCTACAAGATTCCGTTGTTACTTACACTACAAAACCCCAGTTCCTGGCATATGTGTAATATAGGTCTACAAGATTCCATTGTTACTTACACTACAAAACCCGAGTTCCCGTCATATGTGTAATATAGGTCTACAAGATTCCGTTGTTACTAACACTACAAAACCCCAGTTCCTGTCATATGTTTCAAGATACTGTTGTGACTTACATCATTGGATACCACGTTCCTTCCATCTGTTTATAGGTCTACCAGAATCTGTCAGGACTCAAACAAATAATGAAATCAGCAAACATTTATATGTTCTGCAAACAAAACTGCACATGTTATTACAATTGAACATGTTTGATGCTTACAATTTGCACCCTATAGTGATGAGAATGCCCAATGTTGATATACATGCATAGTTGAATTAAATAAAGTTTAATAAATGACAATTTTACAAATATCCCATTTTATTTCAAATTTCCTACTTGCCGTAGTCTATTAAGTATTATTGTCCTGACATGTGTTGATTTGTACGTCTTGCAAATCAATAGGGTCAATTTTGGGTTATTTCTTGTAGGTCCTTAACTGGTTTTAATGATGAATTGTCTCCCTTTGTAAAATTATTCATTATTTCATGGGGTTTAGATTTTGCTCAATTTGATCTTCACCGCAAATATAGTGAAAATTAAGCACCTGCGAATAATACCTGCTATACAGTATGCTTAATATCTTCACTGCATTCCTACCATTTAATCATAATAAGTTTGTTCTTAAGTTCTCAAAAAGTCTAAAAAAAAGTCTAAAAAATAATCTTAAATTAACTGAGTTTAGGCACGTTTTTACATACATGTAGGAACAAAAATGTCAGAAATCTGGCTACAATGAGTTGGATGCTATCCAATGACACCCCTGCTCCATGAGGCAGATAATACTCCATGTATAAGATGTTTGTCAATTAAGGCAAAACTGACATTATTTTCAGTTTGTCTCTGATAGTTTATTTTAAATGGTTCCAAGAACAAGTTTTTATTCTATAAAGTTTGTTTCTGATTTCATGTTTTATGTTACAATAGTAAAGTGAAGGCATTACAAGTTTGATAAAATTTAAGTTTGATAAAATTTTACTTGAAGTATGTATATTAAAAGTTCCTTGAATTAGCATATTTATAATATAGTATATTTAAAAAGCACTATTTCGTTTTCTTTTGTTGACAACAAACAATACATGGAGGGGGACCAGAAAGCACAGACATATTCTATGCTTAAAGTTCACGTCAGCTGTTTGATAAAAAGTTACATTTCTCGTTGTAAAGGATATTTTTCTTGATAAAAAGATAGTAACTTGACCCGTATTTTCCGTGATTCCTCTTTTCTACTTTTACCTGTCAAGATATATTTCTAATTAATAATCATGTTCCATCAATCTATCTTATTCAATTTGAAAAATATTTCTATAGATTTCGTCAATTTGTTGAACTTTTTTTCAAATTTAACTATAATATTATTACAGCTCAAATGTCTTTGTGAATACTCCACGCTAAAGAATAAATATCAGCTATTAAATAGAGTCAAACCTCTATTATTCGAAATTGACGGGACCGAAATTTTATTTCGGATAAACCAGGGCTTCGGATTATCCAAATTCAAAGAAGACAAACCTCTGTTCAACTAATTAGTCTCCATCTTAGCTGTAGCCGTGTAGGATACTCGTTTCTGTACATGTTTTGTTGTTAATATAAATAAAATAATAAAGAAGTAAAAAGGAATAAAAAACCTGCGTTAATAACACGAATCGGCAACAAAATATAGTATGCAGCATTAAACATGTATGAAAGTCTACATAAACAGACAAAAATGCATTCGCTGACATTACTCGTTAACAAAGAAGTAGATAACATGGTATAGTATAATAAACCATGGAGTTACATAGACAAAATACGGTCCATGAATAAACCTATAACTATATATTTCACATCGTTGTAGTCGTCACTGCGTTAGCTCAAGTCTATAAATAAAATGTTTTGTTCTGATCAATTAAAAGTCATCACTGTTATAAAGCATATTGTTAATGCAGTTTATCAAAGTTTGCCGAATGTTTGTACATCAAAGTCAACACTTAACACAAAGTCAAACATGTTATCAAACATAATGATATGTATTTTTCACGGAATAGCAAATATTACGTACAACCGCTTCGTTTTTTCACAACTTGAGAATGACAAAACTTTTAAAATCACATAAATTAAACACCTTTTGAACAATAGGTGCGAAAACTTTCAAACTTCGTTGGTAGAAAAATATAATTAGCTATCATTGATAATGCAAATTCGAATAATAGGTGTACAATTCGTATGAAATATTATACTCGGTACTCAAAAATTGTTTCGAATAACAGAGGCTTTTCGAAAAACAGAATTCGAATAACCCGATCGAATTTGTATAGGTTTATATAGGAAGTAAAACGGGACTGCAATTCTATTTCGGATAAGACAAGGTTTTCGAATAAAAGGTTGTCGAATAATCGGAGTACAACTGTAATGCTAAATTAAATTAACTAGTTAGGAAGGTGTCAAGTTCTCTGGACTATATTATGTGTAAGGGAATTAACTCCTGTGAAGAGTTAAATCCAGTTTCTCATGGAAATTTAAACTAAAAGACGATATTTGAGATGAGATCTAACTCAGATTGGGACCAGACCTCTATCTTGAGGCTGAAAGAGGAACTACATGTGTAAATTAACATCTTACATACATCATGCAGTGGCGCTGAAGGGGGTCGAACCAGGGACCTCTTGATCCAAGAGAGTGTGCCCTACCTCTTACTCATTACACCTCACTAAGTTACTTACAGTATAGAGTGGTGAAAATCATTTGTTATTGTTATTAGTTGCTGAAATCAATTTTTGACTTAACAAATAAACTTGGAAGACCTTTATTCCATGTTCATAAATTGCCACAAAAATTAATATTTTTCAGACATCATACTTTACTTCTTCGCAACTGAGACTTCCACCAGGATTCGAACCTGGAACTTTCACTTTGATAGTGAAGATGATAACCATTACACCATGGAAGTGTGGTCCCATTGTTGGCAGAAGGATAATAGTCTGATTTCTCATAAAACAAATTCTAAAGTTCGGGACGTTTTTGGAATTTTCTGGTGCAACTTGGAATAAATTCTTCAGGTTAAAGACAGCCTTGAAACTCGATAACTAAAGTCACTAAATGCTGGCAACGGTCATTATTCTTTGACGACATCTATTTCACTTATACACTGAATGCTGACCACTGTCATTGTTCTTTGACGACATTAATTTCACTTATTCGCAAAATCATGACAACTGCCATAAAATCACAATGTATAGTCGATTCAATAAGCAATTCTAATGAGGGACATATCCCATTCGAAAGAATAGCGGGGATTAGGTTAAAGTAAACTAGGATTCAATGTAAAGTACCGTTAACTCGGGTATACTAGATAATCATAATTTACCTAACAGATGACTCGATGTTGACAAACGATTCTCGTTTAATTTTGAAAGATCTGTATATACGAGTATATTATGGTTTGATAACAAAAACAAATTTAGTGTAGAATGATTACAATCATTGGTTAAATTTTGGCTTTCAACCATATATAGCCTTTTTGCTTCATTCCCTCTTTCCAGTCCTCAAATGACATGTAAGATGACGCCAGACAGAACCAATTCATGAAATATTGAACAAGAGATGGTAAAAAAAGGGGCATCTGACTCGGGCTCATTATCCAGACAAGTCAACTGAGTAGACACAGGAACAGCAGTTAACATTGGGACATCTGACTCGGGCTCATTATCCAGACAAGTCAACTGAGTAGACACAGGGACAGCAGTAAACATTGGGGCATCTGACTCGGGCTCATTATCCAGACAAGTCAACTGAGTAGACACAGGAACAGCAGTAAACCTTGGGACATCTGACTCGGGCTCATTATCCAGACAAGTCAACTGAGTAGACACAGGGACAGCAGTAAACATTGGGGCATCTGACTCGGGCTCATTATCCAGACAAGTCAACTGAGTAGACACAGGAACAGCAGTTAACATTGGGACATCTGACTCGGGCTCATTATCCAGACAAGTCAACTGAGTAGACACAGGAACAGCAGTAAACATTCGGACATCTGACTCAGGCTCATTATCCAGACAAGTCAACTGAGTAGACACAGGAACAGCAGTTAATATTGGGACATCTGACTCAGGCTCATTATCCAGACAAGTCAACTGAGTAGACACAGGGACAGCAGTAAACATTGGGACATCTGACTCGGGCTCATTATCCAGACAAGTCAACTGAGTAGACACAGGAACAGCAGTAAACATTCGGACATCTGACTCGGGCTCATTATCCAGACAAGTCAACTGAGTAGACACAGGGACAGCAGTAAACATTCGGACATCTGACTCGGGATCATTATCCAGACAAGTCAACTGAGTAGACACAGGACAGCAGTAAACATTGGGACATCTGACTCGGGCTCATTATCCAGACAAGTCAACTGAGTAGACACAGGGACAGCAGTAAACATTGGGACATCTGACTCGGGCTCATTATCCAGACAAGTCAACTGAGTAGACACGTGGACAGCAGTTTACATTGGGACATCTGACTCGGGATCACTAACCAAACAAGTCGACTTAGTTGAAGTACGGAGATGAGTCGACTTGGACTGTGGTACAGTTATGGGGGGGGGGGGGGAGTTTATTTAGGGGAAGTAACGGGACAATAGTGCAATAGTACAGAATGCCGGCTGTGCTGAAGAAGTTTGTGTAGCACTCACCTGTTGTAGTCTTTGTTCTTTAAACTTTGCTGTACCAGCTGTGTTTGCAGGACAATGGAACACATGTTCTCCTGTCCCAGATGAAAGTTGGGCTGGTTTGCCCAGAGCTTCTGAAACACCTTGACTGGTGGCTGGTGGTGACTTTTCAAATTGTATACCTTGCATCACTACAAGCTTATCTTGGTCTTTCCCATGCTGTGTGTGCCTACAAAAAAGTTTAAAATTGGTTGTACTGATATGAGTCATCCATTTTATGTTGTTGAGAATACAAATAGGAATATAATTCTAGGTAGAGATTGGTTAAAACACCATGATGTGAGGATTTATTTTGATTTAGGATGTTTAAAAGTACGAAAATCATTTTTTAATTTAGTAGAAGACAGGCAAATAGCTTCCTTAGTGAGAATTCAAAGGAATACCATTCTAAAACCTCAAACTGTCAATTATTGTAATGGCAAATTGAAACAGAACCCAGGAATACGAAATTTTAAAACTTATGAGCTAAGGACAGTAGAAAATGGGTATATAGCATCAGAGCCAGGAATTATGATTGCAAATTCAGTATTCAAATTACAAAAACACAGGAAAATTCCTGTGGCAATCACAAATAACACAAACAAAACTATAAGATTAAAGAAGGGGTGTGTCATAGCTAGAGTAGACTTGCTTGATGATAAATGCATAGCTTCTGTGAGTAACAGACATCAAGCAAGATCACAGCCAAAAACATTCAGTCCCATTGATGAGTCAGAGATTATTACCCCCTCAGAACATTTCCCTTATGTAAAAGACCTATTAGCCACTCACCGTGATGTGTTAGCAAACAATGACTCAGAACTCACTGAAACCAGCACAGTGACTATGAAAATCCCTACAAATGAGCACCAACCAGTCCGACAACGTCTGTATCGTGTTCCCCTAAATGACAGGGATAAAATGAATGAAGCCATTGATGGCATGTTGAAAGACAAGGTTATTAGGCCTTCGCATAGCCCGTACGCTAGTCCGGTAATTCTGGTTGATAAAAGAGGCGATCAATCGAAGCGCTTTTGTGTAGATTTTCGTAAATTAAACAAGGTTATCGTCCCTACATCATATCCATTACCGCATATTGATGATATACTGGCAAGTCTGGGGCATTCCAAATATTTTACTAGTTGAGACATGAGACAGGGTTATTGGCAGATACCCATTGATGAGAATGACCGTGAAAAGACGGCATTCACAACATTTAGAGGCTTATTTGAGTTTAATCGCATGCCATTCGGGTTGATTAATGCCCCTGGTGTATTCCAAGATTTAATGGGTCAAGTTCTAGACGGGTTAGGATCATTCGCGGTAGCATATTTAGATGACATCCTTGTGTTCTCAAGAACATTAGAAGAACATAAACGACATTTAGAGTTGTGTTTCAACGTATGCGAGATCATAATCTCAAACTCAAGTTAAAGAAATGTCAGTTTCTACAGCCTCAAACTTGTTACTTAGGCTTTGTGATAGACAAAGATGGGATCAGACCTAACCCAGACAAGGTTAAAGCCATGAGGTCATTCCCTGAGCCAAAATGTGTGCGTGATGTAAGATCTTTTATAGGAGCCAGTTCATTTTACAGGCGGTTTGTGCCTTCATTTTCAAAAATTGCAGAACCTTTAATTCAATTGACCCGCAAAAATGTTCCATTTAGATGGACTGACAGCTGTCAGGACAGTTTTGATACATTAAAGGCAAAGCTAGCGCAGATTCCCATGTTAGCATATCCAGATACAAGTAAACCCTATGTGTTGTATACAGATGCTAGTAATTCACATATTGGGGCATGTTTAGTCCAAAAGGTTACCAATCCCGACAGTACGTCCAAGGACAAGGAAATTGAACGGCCAATCTACTTTCTGTCCCATAAACTCAGTGATACTCAAACACGATATAGCACAATTGAAAAAGAGGCATATGGCATATATTAGGCCTTACAAAAACTAGATCATTATCTGCATAATGCTGAATTTACAATCAAGACTGATCACAAGCCACTGATAAATTTATTGAACAGTCCCATACAAAACAAGAAAATTCAATTGTGGGCATTGTCTTTGACTGTCACATTGAACACATAAGTGGGAAGCACAACGTAATGGCAGATTTTTTCTCTAGGCCCCCCGAATCTGAAAATAGAAAAACAGAAAATGAGTCAGACAATGAGCCAGACATACATGACAATACATACAAAATCCAGTCTCAAGATAACAAACACTCAAATGAAGTTTTGTCAGTAAATGCTATAAATTCAAATGAAATTGACCCAAAACAATATGTGAATGCACCATATGAGTAACTAATCATTATTACTTTATATGTTACAGGTAGCAGTCATCCTTTGAATTAAAATAGATTTTGGAAATTGGCGTTGTCATTTATGACTGCTACTCGAAGTATTCAAACTTGATAAGGAAGTTCTTCATTCGGTCGTTTTCGGTCTCAACATGCCGCGATTACAGTGCCCAATAGATGGTTGTGATTGGCAGTCTCAAGACCTGGATGCAGCGTTTGCGGCTGGCTTAACAGCAGCGCTCCAAATTCATGACAGGACCGTCCACGCGACACCAGCCCCTGTGGCATCGCACAAGCTGAAGTTGGACCCACCTACCATTGCTGCAGGATGCGACCCAGACCAGTGGTCAGCGTTCACCCGACAGTGGGTCATGTATAAGGTCGGGATGACTATTGCGGACAATGTGTTACCTACTGCGTTATTCTACTGCTGCGATTCAGATCTACGCACTGATTTAATGCGCGATCTTCAGCCGGATGTAGCTACTATGGCAGAGGCAGATCTCCTTGCTGCAATCAAGAGACTGGCTGTGAAGGATGAGAGCATCTTGGTTCATCGCATAAAACTAAACAAGATGACTCAATCCCCAGGGACTGGAGTTCGGACTTTCCTTGCTGCTCTTAGAGGTCAGGCGTCTCTCTGTCAGTATAAGGCCACATGTAATGTAACAGGTTGCACACATGTGTTTGACTACAGTGATGAAATTATCAAGGACAACCTAGTAAGGGGAATAGCCGATCCAGAGATCATGTCAGACTTACTGGGGGACCCAAAGACAGATAGAACACTGGAGGAAACTGTGTCATTCATTGCTCAAAAAGAACAGGGTAAGGTGACCAAAAGTGCTGTTGGTGAGTCGATGGGTGCAATGTCTACTATGCGTTTGAATAAACAATCTCAATCTCAAACCCCTGGACGGAAATGCTGGGCATGTGGTGGCCCCGCTCATGGACAAAGAAACGATCGTAAGGTTAGGTCCAAAAACTGTGAGGCTTGGACATTCACATGCAGTAAGTGCTCATCGAAGGGTCATTATACTAAAAACTGTAGCAAATGCATCTCTTGTGGTGAGTGGGGTCATCGTGACTCTTTATCGCGAGCGTGCTCCAAAGGTACTGGTGGTAGAAATTCCACAACATCAAACGTGTCTAAGGGGTCAAGTAAGGACTCAGAGCATGACAGTGCTGGATATGTCTTTGACCAGTTGTGTGTGACAAAAGAGCATGACAGGCGGAACAGCAAATCCAATGGACCAGTTGCTCCAGGCTCTCTAACCAGCATACCTCCCATTGATCATCACATATTTGATGGACAGTGGGTGCCGAGACCTTCAAAACCACACCCCATGGTTCTGGTACACTTGACACCAATGCCGGAAGAGCACTCTTCGTTTGGACACCCAATGAAAGATACATGAAGTCTCAAACCTCTTACCGTGTCCATGGTTGCTGATACAGGGTGCCAAAGCTCAATAATACCCTTACAGACTTCAAACAGCCTAGGGATACAGACACAGGACCTGATTCCAGTCAAGTTGGTTATGCGTGGAGCTATCAAGGAAGACCTTGGGGTTATGGGAGCCATCGTGCTCAATGTTGCCACCTGGCCCCGAGTTCACGAAACAGCTTAAGCCTGATTTTCAGGATCAGATCAAATATTTGGATCAAGATCAAGATCAAGATCAAAGTTGGTGTTCACAAAGGATCAATATTAAAGTTGAGCCGAAAATCGGGATCAACTTGAGCTTGATCTTGTTCGATTTTGATCCTGCTTTAGAGGAGGATCAGAATTGATCCGTATCCCATAATTCATTGTAAAAATGCCTGAAATAAACGAACAAACATGTAAAAGACAGTGTAAAATTATTAAAATATATGTAAATGCCAAATGGAATCGCAAACGCTATGAATTGGATGACGGGTGATGAGCCTGTTGTATCCACTTCGATCTATATACACTCGTGATTAAGGATTTCAGATGAATTTCTTACAGGTACAAGTAAGTATTTTTGCATTATTGTCATGCGAACCCATTTTTCGTGAATATTGTATGACTGCTTTGACTTGTGAACCGACTTTTGGTCGAGTTTTCTGTTAAAACAGGTGGTATTTCATTTATACTTAACCGGCGGTGTCCGCCGTTTAAACTTTGTAAGCGTTCAGACGACAAAGATGAAGTCAGCAAGTCGATTTGATCGTCGGAAAAATGCTAAATACGGTCACATTGGGACGAGAACAGAAGTATATTTTATCTTTCTTCTTGTTTTTATACCTAGGTTACTCATTTATATTAAATTTATATGATATCATCGACCAAATTAATAACGAGAGCACTGTCTACTTTCTCTTTGAAATATTAATTCTTTCATCCATGGATCGATTTTCAGACTCGGTAAAAGGACGTTTTATTCAAATTATTGATTGCACCTGGGCCCTCACCAGCATGAAACATACAACACATGTTTATATCTAACTCGTTTCATGAAGGAATGCTGGCTTCTCTGTCATGTGGGGCTTAAATTCTATGTTGAATGATACCAGGCATCAGTAATGAGGTGTTGAGAAATTGAGAGTGAGTGATATTATGTTGTCCGCCGCCCACGTACACGATGCAAAACAAGGGTGTTAGGACGATGTTTGACAGAAGACAACGGAATATGACGTTCGTAAAATTGACTAAAGTTCAAAAATGTCACGCTGTCGAAGTCATGCAATCGTTTCAGTTTGATATCGTAAGCAGCATATCACATTGTCTTGCGTCTTGTAATGATCTATTTTAGAAGCATGCTTCCCTGAACAATGTGATATGACATTGAGACACTGTGATATAATGCTCGGCAATGCATGTGACATATATCACCAAAATTAACTTGACATGTATTAACATTTTGATGAATGCCGAATCGCATTGTCGAACATCCATGTACATCAGTATGGCCTTTTCGCACAGTGTATCAGGTCGTTGTATTGCTTTGTAGTGACTAGTGTTCAGGAACAACTGAAAACAATTGACATGGTACTAACTGGCTACTGTAGTTGATGTCAAATTACACATTCCATGTATTATGATTAGCCCTATAGGCTATCCACTACCAATCAGGAGGTCCTTTATTCAAATCTCAGCTGGGACACAAGAAATTTCAGAAATGCTTAGAGGTATATTGGTGCTATTCACACCGGGTAGGTTAAAGAACCAAGGAGTTTACTAGTGAAAGAGCTACCATAGTCTGGCAGATAAATAGCATATTTTGGGGTAACCGTGCAATGTCTTCTATACAAAATGTTTTTGCATTTTCTTGTTCTCTGGACCATACCATACAAGAATCTGAGTGATGCCACCTTGTCATCATTGAGCAATTCTCAGAATGAGGCCCCAAAGGGGGTATATGAATTTTCACGAATAAATGAGCATAAATACATTGTTATTTTATCAAATGTACAGAAGAATCAACTAAATGATGTTTATTGTATGCCAAATAATGTGTTCATTCAATTTTTAAACATTTTCAATATTAATTTATGAAATTGAGGCCCCACTCGTGGTTTACAACCTAACACAAGACCCCTTATTAGACAAACAAATACATCCCATTAGTAAATGGTGGATGTTAAACATGATAAATTATCTATTATTCGAATTGAATGCAGTGGCATTGGTAAGTACAAACATAGCAAAACATTACATAAATTTACTTGATGCCCTGTCATCATTTGGCAAGTGGGGCCCCCAAATGTTGTATATGAATACAATCATGTACATTAGGTTTTTATCGAAATAATTAGTTTAAACACATTATGATTAATTATACTCAATCAAATGTAATGCAAAACACCTGACATGTAGTTCATGTTGTGTTAAGTATTGCGTTGCATAAAATTTACCTTATCCATAGGAAATTGTTTAATTGAGGCCCCGCTTGTGGTCGACACATAATATGTGTCCCCGCAATAGGCCTACACATAATATTAATCAGAGAAGTACATGTGTCCGTGTTAAACACATATTATTAATATATCATTTGAGAATAACACCAAAGTAAAAAAAATAGATAAATACAAATTGACAACAGCTTTAATTAGCTGGTGTAATGCTTTAGTTAATGACATTAAGGCCCTAATAAGGGTAAAGGAAATTTTGAAAAGATATATTATCGTTTAAAAATGAATTGGTATAATGACTTTAGTATATGAGATAGCTTGTAGTTATGAAAGTGTGAATGTAATGTACAGGTATTAAATTTTGAAATACTAGTAATAAATTGAGGAAATGAGGCCCTGCTAGAGTGAAAACACATAAATAAAGGATGTACTAGGAACGAGGCGATTATTTCATTACTCACGTATGGCATATACTATTCAAATGATTTCAGTAGCGCCGTTAAGCATTGATAACCTCTATTACACTGATAAATATGGTATTCCATACATTTAAGGCCTTTGTAAGTGTAAATTCAATCGTGATAACGTATAAACAATGTAAGATAAGATATAACACCATACTAGTGTTTGGAAATAGAAAAACGGGGACATGGATCTCTGCTAGTGATTAGTACATACGTAGTGGTCGATCAAATTGTTGCGTAAATCAGACAGAGAAGGCAATTAATCCTCAACTGAAACAGCAGAATACAATATGCATCAAAGAACTGTTACAAGAGTGCTTGTTGGAAGTTGCACAGAAAAAATGAAGAATACGTTGTACTGAGTTCTGGTAATATATGACCAATTAACAAGCAATTGTACTAGTATTATATGAAATGTTGGACACAATTTCTGTATAATATACTATTACTAAAAGCGTTTTGTATGCATATTAGCAGTGACATTAAATAACTTATTGTTTGATAAGGAATAATTAATTCAGACATGTGTTATCTAACTTCATAGGAGCATAGGAAGCATCATTCTGTATGAACCGCTTCACCAATACATGTACTACTCTAACCACAATGCCAGTTGTTTCTTATCTTCTTATCAGTATTTCTATCAACACCATGATTATACAGCCTTTTCATTCAGAAAGTGGTATTCATATAATCACTGACTACAGACATTTGTGTCACCTTGCGGGATTTAACCCCTACCAAACAAATCATCACTGGCTCTACATGTATCAATGGCCACTGCCTAATGTGCTTCCGATCGCTTTGGGTTTCCCACAGCCTCTCAGAACCCTATAAGGAGGTCATAAACACTTACCCAGTAGAACAATCAGACTGTGCATCATCAATTCACGCAATGCCAAGCCAGATTGCATACAAACAGCCCCAAATGAATCTAGTAAAAACCTCACAGGTAACTCCCCACCCTGTGTACTGCCGTTCCAGGTTCTATGAGGCACACACTACCACCACCCATTCCATTTCATAAAATTATAGCTTACTCTTTATCCACGAAATACAACCCTTTAAAGAACTGGTCACCAGTGAGAACCAGGGTATTGTATACCTGGCATTATTGAGTATACAACACCTCTATGAACTGTTCACCACCACAACGTATGTTTTGCAATTGCATGCCCTTTGGGTATTCAAGAATACTATGTGGTGGTGAGTACCATATGGGGATGGTGTAGATTTGTTTGGTTACTAGTAAAGTGATCATTATACGCATGGATCGAATGATCAAGGCTGTATTATGTATTACTATCAACCCAGTAACTGTCTAAGCCATGGAATTAAGTTGTCATGTTGGAATAGAGAAATTATTTATGTAAGAATAGTTCTTGTTTACTTTCGTTTTGGCAAACACATTGAAATCTTGAGTATAATATTACTTCTGTGTGATTGTGGGCAAAATTATCTACATACTTAATGATATAATTGCAAGGTCCTTTGATGTAACCAATAGAGCTTGACTATATTACAATTCATATGGAGTTAAAATGGCTAAACTTGATGGCGGCGAATACTTCATTGGGATGTTCTGGTGAGAACTCAATCAGTTTGAAATGTCTGTTTTGATAGCGATGAGTACTCTTGTGTACAGAAGGACTGTGCTTTATTGTTATAAGGAAAATACCGGGTGCGGCATAGAGTCACTGACGCTCGTGCATCTTTCAATAATTTGACCAAGAGCCAGTGGTATTATACATTGTGTTTATGTTTCTTTTCTTGGAGGTCTAATTCCACACCCTAAAGCCAAACATTTGGTCTGAATCCTTACATGGGAGATACTCGTTTCATCAACTGGTCCGGGCGCATGTCGGTCACCGTTAGTGGTTTAATTCGAAAATCAGACTGAAGTCTATTTTCTGGGACCCAAGATCATTCTGCATCATTCCCCGCTCTGAAACCCTCTTAAACATATTGATAGGTTGTGCATTACGAGTATCTCATAGTGCCTTGTTCTAAGTGGTAATATCAAGGTATAACATCTTGATATCTAACTGAAAAACATAAGAGTTTAACGACACATTACGGGCATCAATTCATTATTTCATTATCAATCTAAAATGTAGTTGTTTATGTGAATATAGATAGTTTACTAAAATTTTATTATTATTAAGTCTCGTATTTGATATGATAAAATGTTGAATTGGACATGGTCTATGTATCATTTTCTCTTTTTTCATTGTTTAACACAGAAGCACACCCTCAATTTCTCATTTGTCTTTTTCGAAATGTAGTGCATGACTATCTAAATAACTTTTCTATCAATAATAGTTATGGTTAAAGTTGCATTCCGTAAGGTTTAAAGAAATGACTTGAGTAGTTTGGACCAAATTCATAAAGTTCTTACATTTAAAATTACCCCTAGTAGGGCCTCAATTTAATTATGAATTGTTGATGCATGATTGCACTAGCCAATGCCACTTAATTCAATATAAGATATATTCAATATAAAAATGTGTGAGTATGCATCCTTTACTCTAATTTAACTCATTCGTTTTGCAAATAACAGGTCTCGTTTTAGGTGTAAACCACGAATGGGGCCTCATTTTCTCATTTAACCGTTACAAATGTTTATAAATTGAATAAACACATTATCTGGCAAACTATAAAACTCATTTAGGGTGTTTTGCAACTCAATATTTAACACAACATGAACTACATTTCAAATGTTTTGCGTTACATTTGGTGTGTTTAAGCTAACTACATTGATAAATATAAACCTACTATACCCCTATGGGCCACATTTGCTAAATGATGACAGGGCCTCAAGTAAATTAATTTAATATTTAGCTATGTTTATAATTACCAATATTATATCAATGAATATAAGTCTAATAATAGATATAATGAAACAATTCTTTAACATGCATCATTTACTATTTTAACCATTTGTTTGTCTAATAACGGGCCTCGTTTTAGGTGTAAACCACGAATGGGGCCTCAATTTCACAAATTATGATTGCAAATATTTATAATTTGAATAAACACATTATTTGGCATACTATAAACAACATTAAGTGGGTTATTTTGTACATTTGATAAAACAACAATATATTCCAACTGATTAATTCATGAAAATTCACATGGGGCCTCATTCTGAGAATTGCTCAATGATGACAAGGTGGCATCACTCGGATTCTGTTATGGTATGGTCCAAAGAACAAGAAAATGCAAAAACATTTTGTATAGAAGATATTGCACGGTCCCTTGCAAGTTCTGCCGGACTACCAGGTCAGCTTGGCCGGATTCCTTGTATCACACAATTTTTCTGTCTCAACCTTCAGACCTGAAGGTGACTGTCGTTGGCCAATTTGGCAGGGGTAAACCAAATTACATCACAATTTGGAGATATTGACAGTCTCTGTCAAACGCAAAAAATTAACTAATTTTTATATTATACAAATATGTATTTTACAGATCTATGTTGAATGATTTTCCCACAAAAGGATGATTTTAACTGAGGTTGGGTGCCTACATGAGGTTGGACAACAGTTCATAGTGTTTGAGGACTATATATGTGTGGTTAATGGTGTATTGCAGAAAAATGTATGACACTATCAGGTAATATAAATATTTAGATTGTTTATTTCAATTTTACATAAATAGATGACCAGTCCAAAGTTGTCAATTTATATAGAGACATGGCCTCGTTTAAGAAAGTTTACTATGAAACGACAAATGTTGATTCTTTTTATTGTATTCCACAAAAAAATCACAATGAGGAATGTTTATCCTTATAGCTACTACCAACTACTTAAAGATGTTGTTTATCAGAGTGATGTCAGTCTAAGATAAACTAAAAGTGATGACTGGTGTAATTATACAAGAGGGTGCTTTTCTCAACGATTTCAGTTTTAAATCGCGCCTCAGCCTGATTCACCTTACCAGTTATACTTGACTGCACCGTAAACTGCATCCTAACCGATACTATCTACCCTTCCACAAGAAGCCATCGACTTCTCCACATGTGGTGGAAAATTGACATGGTCAAGTTTTCTTGGAATTTTCTGGGAATCAAAACTGAACCAAAACTTCAGTTGTTAGTCTACATGTACATTGAACAAACTCAGCATTGACTTAGGCACTTAAATGTGTCATTCAATAGGTACTTTTCTGTAATATTATAACCATGGTAATATGATTTATATCCATTATTTACATATATTTGCAGAAGACTGGTAGATGTTGTACAAGTTGCTGTTTTAACTATGGATTTCCAGGATCGAATATTGAAGCAGCTGACACTCACAGATGATCTGGACAATCTGATGATGCACAAAACCTTTCTATACAATTGCGAAATCCAATTTTGATGTGACTAAGCGAGTTATCATAATAAATTTTGTTTCAGCATCAAAGTGATTTTCCTTTTGTTTCACATTTTAGTACATTTAAATCCTGATATTTTGACTGTTGACCACCTCACTATAACTGTAAATGTTTTTCAAACAATATCCTCAACCCCTTTTAAATATTTTGGGAAAAATGTGTCTAAAGCAACATAACATGTGTATGTTGAAACATTTCTAAGCAAGTACTATTCTGTTGGTCATCAGTGAAATGTATACTGCAAACTACTGTGAACACTTTCATATTTTTAATTACACTCTACTATTGCTACAAGATAAACAAAGAAGCACTTCTGTTTATAGCACTTTTTAATATACATGTATATACAGTCAAACCACCAATGTGAGCAGCAAAATGTTCTTTATATACAGGTGGTCACTCTTATCAGGTTTCCATCATTGAAAATGTGATGGGGTATGAAAATGATTGTCTTAACAGACATACTTTGTAATAATTATAGTAATAGGGTTTGTATATGGTCACTGACACAGGTTGAACTGTATATTAAGTGTACCTGTATACATACAATGGAGTCAATACACACAAATGTAGCAGTTCGTATTTGCTATTGTTTTGAAAGAATCGCAATAGTGGTGACATCCAAATGGATATAGCTTTACCAGATTAAACTGAGACTCCTTGCATAATTCGTTCAAGTCCGGAAAATTCCGAAGTTTTTAAACATATACTTACAATTATAGATGGCCTTACACGGACATAACGTTACAAAGTAAATAAACATGTGAATCGAATATAGCCAGACGAGCTTACGGACATAGATGAGTCTCAGTTTAATCTGGTCAAGCTATAACATATGATACCACACAAACCGTCAGACTATAGTGCGCCCAGGATAATGTGATGTTTACAAACATTGACTGGATGGTCTACTGTTGCAAAATTGGTTACTATAATAAACACATACGGTCAATTATATATACAATATACTAAAATAACATCAATAAATCGAGCACACTTGATGTTTCCACCTTTGTGGTTTATTCCAAATTTTCCCACCTTTCTTGCTATCCTGTGCACGCTATAATTAGGCAACAAAAGTTCAATGACTATCAAAGTTATACACATAAATTATCACAGACACATGGGCTTAAGCCTTATGCAGAACATATTAATTACTCTGATGTCACACATCCTTTGACTGAAATCTTAATACAATAATACAACATTTTGAATTTACTGAATACCTATCATAGACATACATTCAATGTTATATCAAAGCTTATTAACTTCAACCCCTCATTCAATATGTTTGTACAGAATTACAATAAATGCACTTTTAACCAGATTTTCCAACGGAAAAATTTGGTTATTAGATTGGCAATTTTGGCAGTGTCGACAATTTGGTTTCCAATCATTGATAGCTTTAGTTTGGAATGAGAATTAGATGGGGAGCATACTTATACTTCAACAATGTGAATATTTTAAAGGCCAAGGGTAATAATTTGTATAAAGTTTTAAGCATAAGTTATCTACCTTAGTCTATGAGTGAATTGTAAGCTTGGTCACTGGTAAATGTCATAAAGAAGTACCAATTCTCGCAATAAAATAAAATTGAGACATGGAGTAATTTCACATTAATTTAACACTAAATGTCAAAGGGAGTTTTATAACAAATAGTATCCCTTGAATTGTAATTGATAGCAACACCTTAATGATATACATTGATAAGAAGAAAAGTTTAAATTAAAAAAGCAGCAGTAACTGTTTTCATGGAACTAACTTCTATTGTCTACATAATTTGGTTTTCATTGTGTTGCAGCAATGTTGACTTTCAAACACATATCCCGACATCACAACTGGCTTGTAGCTCCCACTTCATATTGCTGCTGATTTCGATGAAGTTCTAGGTTTCATTCTAATCTATGTTCTACTATAATTGGGAAGATGGCTAAACCTGTAATAAAAATGATGCAACCAAATCATGCAGTCCAATCTTGGTGTTGATGAACAATGATTGTGGATCATAATGAACATGGGTACTGTCCAATTAAAAATTAATTGAGAACAGTAACAACATAAGCTTGTCAGTCAAGTTAACTATGTTTATCTGGGTGTAACAGAGTTCACTGTAATTCTCTATATCATTTGGAAAGGGAAAGTTCCCTCATTAATATAACTTATTGAATTGACAGTAGCCTGCTCACCGAAAATAAATGATCAACTTATCATTAATGTGAATATGTATGTATGGTCATCTAGTTCGAGGAAAATGGACGAAAAACATTTAAACAAAAATGGTATTAGAAATTCCCATGCTAGATGCTCAGCTTAAAATTGAAACTGAATTCTCTTCCCTCATATCCTCAGCAATGAGGTATCAAGAGTGATTACGGCCTCCTCGATAGCCTAGTGATATAGCCTCCGCTTTGTGTGTGGGAGGTCCCAAGATCGATCCCAGGCTGCGTCATACTAAAGACGAAATTAAATGGTACCAGAAATCCTCTTGCTTGATGCTCAGCATATAAGGGAAGCTAGCTTCTCTTCTCTCATACCCTCGTGGTGATGGATATATAACATCACGATTGAGGTGTCGAGAATGGTTAATATTAGTTGGAAAACTTGTTTTACAACCAACCATAAATTAACTAACCTGGAATCTGCGTCTACAGGAATTCACTTTACACATGGATCATGAAATATCAGAGCATGACTGCATTTGTTCTTATTTAAACCTGTAAAAACAACAAATATTTTTATAGTGTTTACATTATTACTGTTGGTATGGGGACCAAAGTAAGAATAAACTTGCTGTAGTTAACTGGTTAGTGTTCTGGGTTTGATGATACCATGTGAACCGGTCATTACTTTCCATGGAAATTTGAGAACCATGTCTTCCTCCACATGTGGAGTAGTTGCTGTTCCTTTTGTAGAATGACTAGTTAGTGCTGGACTGCTGGTTAAGATATAGTCCAGGAAACTGGATTTAACACAAATGCACAAACAAATTAATCCACTACAATAGCCAAACAAAAGTAATGATGGAATAATCTTTAAAATTGGGAGATTGCGGTCATCACACAAGAATGACTTTACCCAGTCAACACTTTTATAACAGAATACATGGAATTCTGGTTTAAGTAAATCACTGTAATGAAAGCGACCAAGTGAGTTACAGTTCCATCATTTACATTGTTTTATTTCAATCAACCAAGGATTAAAATCTTGGGTAGTGTAATAAAATAAGAATGGACCCATCTTTAATTCTTATTTTGTCTAGTGGTGCGGTTAACTTACACATTGAGTCAAATATGTAGCTGTCTGATTGTTCTGAACCTCTTTATAATCATGGTACTTTCACCTTCCTGAAAGTTAAAAACACACACAAAATAGTAAGTTGAAAGATACACAAACATACATTTAGTTAAAATAATTCAGTTAAATTTTTTAAAAGCGACCTCAGTGCTAAGTGCTGTCAAAATTTTATTAATAAGAACTTTCAAAGTTATGTCAATTGAAGCAGTATAAATATGATTCGTACAAAGCAGTATTTTATGACCATAATCTTGTATGGGCTAAATTAGACCCTGACCTACAATATACAGGTCAGCCTGTAGCCAGACTGAGGTGAAGATTTGGGAAATCACTAAAATGTAATTAAGTACTTTTCTAGAGCAAAACTCCCCTAAAAGACACTATGTTTTCCCCTGAGTATTTTTCTAGAGATATGGTCCTGTTGGTAATTTGATATCACTTATAGTACACATTTAAAATTCAATTAAGGTCTGCAGAGTGTCAGTCTGCAAAATTAGACCTTGTCCAGTTGTACAGGACAAGATATTGTTGATTCTAGCAAGTAACTTTTGCAGTAATTAGCATAGATTATAAAATTATAGGAAAAATATTGAAATTTGTCTATTCAGGCAAGTAGTTTGAAATAATAAATTAATATAATGTCCGCAGTTCTGCTCACCATTGGTTGTCTGATTTTTTTGCGGTTTCTTTAATCCCAAAAATCTGGAATCATTTGCAGTGTCATTTGCTGTGTCAAATCCCACCTATCATAAGCCGTTTTCTGTCAAATGACCGGTGTCCCATTGGGTTAAACATTGATAGATGCTGCCATGCATAATTCTATGGCTGAAAACAGAAATATTTCTGAATCAAGTTGCTGTTTTAAATCTGGGGAACAAATAATCAAGAGCATTCAGAAGAAACAAACAGTATTAAAACTAGGAACACGACCACTTAGCATTGTAATAAATTTCATACAATAGCTGATTTGTTTTTAAAATCAAAACTTGTGTTAGAAAAAGTTTCCAAGTTAAACATATTAATTTATTTATAAAACAGGAATGTCAGCAACATTATAAAATAGTGTTATGACTTATGTGTAGTCTTTGTGTACAAGTATTTTTTTGTCTTATCCAAATAATAATTGTGAATATTGGACCGGTTTTGGGATTTTATTTCAGTCTTGAGTATTTTCTTTAGGAGTATAGGAAATGGCAGACACTTATGTGTGAAAATCAAAATAATGAAGCCATTCAGAGATTTCATGTTTACAGCTGAAATAAGACACTAGGGTATTTATAATTTTCCTGACCGTGGGAATCAACACCTACTTCAACAAGCTGCTTGAGTAATGATGCAAAAATCCAGAATTCAGGAAAACGGGTTTTACCTCTAACACTGTCTAATGTCAACAAACTTTTGTGACTAAAAGAAATGTGACCAAGACCATGCTACATGAACGAAAGTCATTTTTTATTACATAAAGATAGTACCAGGTCCATCATGCAAAGACCTGTACTGCAATTTATGGCATGTTCTACTGAGTGAGGCGCTGAGTGAAATGTCACTATCAGTTTATTATCTCGACAAATGCACACGTAGGTTTGCCTTGTGTAAATCTGTGACACACAGGCTGTAGATCTACGTGTTCACGCTTCACACGGACAGGGTTTATGTCGAGATTATACGATCTTAGGTAGCTCAGATCGATAAAATTATTATTAAAAATATGCCAAACAAGTTCATACAAAATAGCCCGCCAAATTACGGCGATTCACCGGTAAGTTTTAGCGTGTATTCCTTTCCATTTCGGCGAAAAATGCACAGTTATAACAAATGCATTGATGGTGAAATATCATACCTATGACTCGGTATCCATTCTGTTCGATAAATAGTGCGCAATGTGAACATTGACGACGAAATTCCACTTGTAAACAAAGCAGCTGTCAAAATCAGACGAAAACATCGTGTAAATGAGTCTCCGATTGAAGAGCAACAGGTTCCGGGTCGCTTACAACGCGGAAAATGCGGATCAAGTTGATCCCGATATTTGGCTCAGCTGATCCGGATCAAGTTTAGCTTCGTGAACACCAAAATAAAGCTCAAGATCAGCTGATCCTAAAAATGAGGATCAGTTGATCTGATCTTGATCCTGATATTGATCCTTTGTGAACTCGGGGCCAGAGCTGCAGATGAGTCAATAAGATCAACCCGTGTGCTTTGTTATGTATCCAATGTCATTGAAAAGGCTTTCCTCTGCATGGAAGCTCTAGTCTCTCTGGGGATAATCAACAAGAATTTTCCGGTGGCATCAGCGGTTACATCTCCAGGTGTCGTGGCGTCAACTAGCAATTGTGAAGAGGCTCCATGCTCTTGTCCAAGACGCCAACGGGAACCACCTCTCGTGCCAACATCCTTACCAAATGGCCTGAGTGCTACTGCAGACAATGTGGAGGCCCTGAAAGATTGGCTACTTGAATACTATGGTGCGACAACCTTCAATGTGTGCGAACATCAACCACTACCACTTATGAAGTGTGAACCACTGCGACTACATGTTGACCCAAACGCTGTTCCTGTTGCAGTCCATAAGCCAGCGCTCGTCCCAATACATTGGCAAGATCGAGTCTATGCTGACCTTGAGAGAGATGTTCGAATCGGTGTGCTTGAACGAGTTGACCCGAATACACCCACAACTTGGTGCTCAAGAATGGTTGTTACCAGTAAGGCTGATGGCACACCAAGGCGTACAGTAGATTTGCAGCCTCAGAACAGACACTCCGTACGCCAGACTCATCATGTTTCAAGTCCATTTCATCTGGCTGACCGTGTTCCTCAAGGCACAAAGAAAACTGTGACTGATGCATGGAATGGGTACCACTCTGTACCAATCTGCGTAGAAGACTGACATGTTACCACATTCATTACACCATGGGGCCGGTACAGGTATAAGGTTGCCCCGCAGGGGTTCATGGCAAGTGGAGATGCATATAACCAACGCTTTGACTCAATCATTGCAGACTTTGAGAACAAAGTCAAATGTGTGGATGATACATGCATGTGGGCAGACTCCATTGAAGCAGCATTCTTCCAAGCGTGTGAGTGGCTTGACCTGTGTGGTCGAAACGGGATCACCCTCAATCCTAAGAAATTCCAGTTTGCTCGGGACACAGTTGATTTCGCAGGACTTACCATCACACCCACAAACATACAGCCTAGTGCAAAGTTCTTGGATGCAATCAGAAACTTTCCTACACCTACCGACATTACGGGTGCTAGAGCTTGGTTCGGGCTGATCAATCAGGGAGCATATGCTTTTGCCATGACGAAACAGATGAAGCCATTCCGTGCTCTCTTGAAGCCATCTACTGTGTTTCATTGGACAGATGGGCTGGATGAACTGTTTCACCAGTCCAAGGAAGTTATCATCAGGGAAATGAAGGAAGGTGTGCGCTTATTTGACCCCACACGTCCAATGTGCCTGGCCACTGACTGGTCCATAGATGGCATTGGTTTCTTCCTGATGCAGAAGTACTGTCAGTGTGCTAACAGAGCCCCTACCTGCTGTCATGATGGCTGGAAACTTTGTCTAGTTGGGAGCAGATTCACACATCCTGCCGAAAGCCGATATGCTCCCATTGAAGGTGAGGCCTTAGCCGTGGTATATGCACTTCATCAGACACGCTACTATGTCCTTGGATGTGAAGACCTCATTGTGGCTACTGACCACAAACCACTTCTACAAATCTTGAATGACAGATCACTCACTGACATAAGTAACAGACGACTTCTTAACCTGAAGGAGAAGACCCTAGGTTACAAGTTCACTATAGTGCATATTCCTGGTAAGAAGAACCTTGGACCCGATGCAGCATCGAGACACCCAACTGGACATCCTGAGCGTCTAGTGTTACCTGGTGAGGTATCCTACACCAAACCACAAGTCAATACAACAGCATCTTGTTATGATGCTCTGCCCAGCTTGTACCAGTGTGCAGATGGTATTGATGTGGCTGATGACAACTCTACAGTAGCAGCTGCAACCTGTGCCCTTAATGCGGTTGTTTCAGTGGTCACATGGGACATGGTTCGTGAGGCCACCGCATCAGACCCAATCTTCACCAGTCTTATCAACTTGCTAGAAACTGGATTCCCAGAGGATATCAGGGAATTGCAAGTAGAGCTGAGACCATACCATCGGTTTTCAGGGAGCTTATGTGTTGTGGACCGTGTAGTACTTATGGGCCAAAGAATAGTTATCCCTCCAGCACTCCGTCAGCCAGTTCTCAATGCACTCCATGCGGCTCATCAGGGAGTTAGTGCCATGCGTGCCCGGGCAATGGACTCTGTGTATTGGCCAGATATCACTATTGACATAGCTAGGATAAGGGACCAGTGTACACATTGCCATCGGATGGCTAAGTCTAATCCAATGCAGCCGCCATCAGACCTAACCCTGCCAGACTACCCGTTTCAGATGATATGCAGTGATTATTTCACCTTCAATAGTAAAGACTATGTGGTTATTGTAGATAGGTACTCTAACTGGCCTATGGTGTACAGGTCAGAGTCAGGTGCAGATGGCCTTGTGAAAAGACTAAGGGAGACGTTTGTGACATTCGGCATTCCCGAGGAATTAACCTCTGATGGGGGACCACAGTACACAGCAGGAAAGACTCAGGAGTTCTTGAAGGCCTGGGGCGTACATCACAGAATCTCCTCCGTCGCAAACCCACATGCCAACTGCAGGGCTGAGATAGCTGTGAAATGTATCAAACACATGCTAATGGACAATGTTACAGCGGCAGGGTCCCTTGATGTGGACAAGTTCCAGAGAGCTCTACTGATGTACCGTAACTCTGTTGACCCAGAGACTAAAGCATCCCCCGCATTGATTCTGTTTGGAAGACCGATCCGGGATGCTATCCCGATACTGATGGGCAGATACACCCCTCACGAAACTTGGACTGAGCTGTTGTCCCACAGGGAGTTGGCACTAGCTCGACGTCACTCAAGGGACAAAGAGAGATGGACAGAGCACACCCGCAGGCTGCTGCCACTCCAGGTCGGAGATAATGTTTATGTTCGAAACCTTGTTGGGAACCATCCCAGAAGGTGGGAACGTACAAGGATCGTCGTTGAGGTCAAGCAGTACCATCAGTATGTAATTCGGATGGATGGTACAGGCCGGGTGACCATACGCAATCGCCAACACCTGCGAAAGTTCACTCCCTTTCACACCCCTTCAACACAAGGCTTGTCAGTTACGCCTCCTGTAGACCAACCAGATGAGGTAGTCAAAAAAGACTCAACTCCAATCACTGCTCCTCAGTCAGGGATCTATATGCCTCCTACTCCACCAAGTGATTCTGGCATGCCTGTCAGTCCTGGCACAGCTCCTACACAGACCACCACTCAAGGGCGTCCAGCAAGGATCCTGCCCGATGTATCGTCACCAGCAGTTCCCGAGTCACCTATGGACCATAGCACAGCATTACCCAGGGCTTCTTCAACAGGACTCCAACGGCTGCTGCCAACAAGTGTATCCACAACGAAGTCGGCCGACCAACCAGGGCTGAGTCACAAGCGACTCAGTTTTGCTCATCAGACTCCTTCACCCACCGTGACACGTGTACCGCGTGCTCTAGCTCGCCTGCAGCCCCATAACAAGGCTGGTAGTAGTGAGCTTGAGAAACCTCGTAGGCCATCTAGACGGGATGAGGGCTAGCACCTCAGTAGACTTTTTCTTAATTGTGCGATGAATCATTGAATTTTGTGTTAACTGTTAGTTTGAATTTTTTTACTTCCGCGTTTAATAACTGTGACATGAATCAAGGAAATTCTGTGTTAACTGTTAGTTTGAATTTTCTTACTTCCGCGTTTAATAACTGTGACATGAATCAAGGAAATTCTGTGTTGGCGGTGAAATGAATCAAGGAGGGTTTGAACCGGATAGTACTTATGGGATAGTGACTGACCACCAGTGATTTATTGTTACACACTCTTAGACTTTTAATTTACATATACATGTACTTAGTTTTTTACGTACCCTTAGAAACTTATCCCTGGGGGAGGAAATAACTAATCATTATTACTTTATATGTTACAGGTAGCAGTCATCCTTTTCCATACTCTACATAAATAAGACTAATCAGCATAGTAGGGGGAGGGGATGAATTATGTTTTTTATTATCATGCTGTTCTTCATTTATTATTTGTATGTACTCGTTATGGAAAAGAATTTCACCCTTTGAATTAAAATAGATATTGGAAATTGGCGTTGTCATTTAATGAGAAAACACTTGATTCCATAGAACCTGTTAAGGAATTTGCAGACTTAGACATGGTCGCAGAACAAGATAAAGATCCAGAGATCTTGCAGATTAAAATGAAGTTGAGACATGGTCAACCCTCAGATAAGGATAAGTTTTTGGAAATGGATCAAGTAATATATTACATTTCAAGTCCAGATGAGGAGCCTACACCTCGTCTTTATGTACCAAAACACCTGAAGGGTTTAGTTATTAAACAGTATCATAATCAGGGTTTTCCCTAGGAATTTTCATAGGAGGGTCCCAGGACCCTTAAGGTTTATATTTAGGGAGTCCCTGAGAAATTTTGAGGGTCCCTTCATGAACGGTATGCATTTCAAGTTCATTATTACAGCGTGTATCAAATTTATAAATAAATAAAACTGCAAATTCAGATTGCTCAATGCTCCACAAGACTTAGTGCAATGAATAGCACAAAAAGAAATGTTCTAGCTGAAACAAAAATGTCTATTCGAGTGATCCTATTGGTGGTCCCAAGGATGCACAGTAATGCAGGAATGAGGGTCCCGAGCCACAAAGTTGCGTCAGGGACGCAGAAAACCTGCATCAGGGAAATCCCTGATAATGAAAATTGCCATCCGGGCACGCAAAGAATGTTTGCTACAGTTAAGACCAAATATTATTGGCCGTCATTGTTTAAAGACCTATACGCATATGTGTCTACATGCGTACCCTGTCAGACTAGGAACTTAAAGAAAATCAGAGCTCCATTGAAAGAGACAAATATAGCACCCTATCCCTTTGCATGTATGTCAATAGACATATGTGGTCCATACGAAACTACTGATAATGGTAACAAATACATCATTTGTTTTGTAGATATGTATTCTGGCTTTCCGGAAGCATTTGCAAGTCCAGATAAAACAACAGACAGTGTTATAAGCTTATTATTAAATGAGATCTACTCACGGTATGCGTGCAATCTTTCCATAATCCATGACGGATGTTCCGAATTTACATCTCAGGCATTCAATGAGGTCCTGAAAGAATTAAACATACATAATATAACATGTACGGCTTACCATCCAGCTTCAAATGGAAAACAAGAAAGAATGCACAGAGATTTAAACAATATACTGGCTAAATTAGTTCAGGGTGATACAAAAGCGTGGGATGTACATTTAAATATGGCTCTAGGAGGTATTAGGCACAATGTCTCCTCTAGTTCAAAATTTTCTCCATTTTATCTATTGTATAACAGAGACCCAGTACTGCCAATTGATAACTTGTTGAAACCAAGAGCTAAGTATCATGGCGAGGAATACTCAAAAATTGCTTTGCAAGAAACGCACAGAACATTCATGTTAGCATACAGGCACTTGAAACATGCAAAAAGAAGAAACAAAAAGTTTGTAGATAAAAATGCACAAGACATCAATTTTGAGGTTAATGATGCTGTATATTATAAGAATTTCCGTCCGAAAGGTAAATTGTCGCCTAAGTGGAAATCACATTTCAGAATAATTGAAAAGCTGTCTCCTCTGACTTATTTGATTAAAAATCAGTTAGACAATAAAATCATGAAAGTACATGCAGATCAGATACGAAGTGCAAATTTAGATAAGTGGCCTAAAATAAAGTCCTCGAATAAACGTACGACAACCTATGTTGTACGTCCTAGTGATAGTAGTTCTAGTGACACGGAACGTGAAAGTAGTTCAAGTGATGAAAATGACATTGAAAGACCAAGGTTAAATGACATCATGTCAAATAGCTCTGAAAATAATATGAATGCTTCTGCATACGAAGGCGACACAGAAATTTATGACCCTGAATCAGATATCAATAACAAAGTTATTAGCCATTCGAGTAGTTCGGATTCCAAAGGTATCACAGAAATTGACAGTTCAGATAATACTATGGAAATAGGCGCAGTACAGGTTAGACAAACTACAGTTAAAAAGGAGTCTAGGGTCCCAGAAATTCAGACCGCTATGACAAATCAAGATTCTAGTAGTTTTAAAGAAACAATGACTATGTATAATAGTATGTTTCTGAGTATACTTGACAAGTGTAAGTAGTAAATTGTTTGAGGTTCAACTTACCTGAACGTTGAATTCAAATTATGTGGCAAATAGATGTTGTCATCTCTCATTTGTACATGGAATCATTTCACGATAGTGTTCGGAAATGAATTAAATCGAGTTGAAGCTGTTAACAAGTTGTAAACAGTTGTAATCTTCAAAAATACTTTTAAGATTTTTGTGTGGAAATTCACACTTCCGGCAAAAAGGAAATTCTCCTTTGTAGAGAGTATCTAATCAAAGGGAGATAATTATATACGAATGCTTATTATATCGTTGTCGTCTATTGTAAAAAATATTATGCTAGTAGGGCTTCTAGTGATATCCCATGTATACGTTAGTTTTCATTTACTTGATCAGTCATTTAAATCTGATCCATATTAATTTGATGAATGAAGTAATAATTTGGTACTATGCCGCTCATACTATTATTTGTAACAATGGAAGGGAATGATAAATTAATGGGGTATAGAAAAAAATAAGTTGTATTCGATCTGTCAATAATGAGTGTTTCAGTTAATATACCAAGGATCAAACGCGTTACTTTCCAAGCTACAAGAGGCTATTAACAACTCCCTACTACAAGAGGCTATCGACAATTCATGGTCCTGAAGTGTATACAAAAGATGCCTGTTACCACGACACATTTTTCGAAAACCATTCCATTGAAGATGTACATATCAAACACCGGAGTACAATATTTAAAAACATTCAATTATATCTCCATCATTCAATTGGAGATAACAATTTGCAGATGCATGGGATTTCAATGGATAGTACAATTTTATTGCACAACCGATTATTGTTTTGGGCGCTGGTTCATATATAACCAGTCCACACATATGCCCGTCAATATGCAGCCTAGGCTATGTGTGGATACAGATGTTGATTATTGTTTGTGGACGCTGGTTCATATATAACCAGTCCATACATACGCCTGTCAATATGCAGCCTAGGCTATGTTTGGATACAGATGTTGACGACCCTAGATGTCTAATACTATCCCAGAATATACATAAACATTATTGTGACAAATTGTGTTAAGTATTCATATGATTCAACCAGCTGATTACGCTGAAAGAACATTACGTGTGTGTGTGTATATATGTACACTATTCTAAGTGCCTACTGCAATAGATATTATTTTATTATATAACATGTATTTTCACCAATATCTACAGTTATAGTGCCAATAATACTTTAACCACAATGAGTGGGGAGGACAAATCGGACGTGTACCCGATGAAATTTATTGTTCGTGTTAACAACATTTTGACTGTTGAATCAACCGTCTGAACTATTTTTTATTGTGTTTATTTTCTTACTGTGACATTATTATTAATTCATTTATGTATATATTTTTCAGGTATGTGATATTGTGTATTGGTTGACATTTTAATTTGAATGTCTACATATTATTATTGTTCATAATCTCATTATAACTTCATGTGGGGGTTTGTAGGTAAAATTTTAAGATAAAATTTCGTAAGAATAGGAGGAAATATTGTAGCGTAACGGTGTGGTTACCTGTGGTTACAGACTAAATAATTAATAATATTGGACCAGGTGATAATCTATATAATACAATCTCTACTTCTATACTTAACATCATATTCATGTAATGCTGTTCGGTAGATTCTAGTTATTGTTCTATTTGATCACTGCCCAATGTGATAAGCTTCATAATAAGAATCAAGTTGACCATATGATTAAGTATGTCAATAGACGTCTATACAATCTATACCCTTAAGTATGAACAGCACACAATACATCTCGATAATTGTGATTTGAGACCACATGTCTGTTTGACCAGAGAAGTTTAGTTAGTAACTGGACTCGAGAGTGGGCGGTTGTGCCTTGGAGAGGACTCACTAAGCGAGGACTAAGGTCTGTATAAGACCTAAGCTCAAGTGTATGTCCAGTTAAATTACAATTAAATAACAACAATAATATGTGGAATATGTTGAACTATTGAACTATTGAACTATTAAATCATACTATACGATCAGCGACAGTGTTCTGTTGTTTTAATGACTACGTAACATAACTTACAATCTGAAATAAATGCTGACCTTTATAAATGCTATAACACTTCGTCAAAATTTTTAAAAAATCATCATAAAATTCGGATATGTTGAGCACCATGCTTATCTCGAGCATTTGGCTTGTCCCGATGAGTCCTTGAGATAACAAAGTTTTACTGTATAAGTCAGTATACAAGCGCTAAATGTTGTACATCTGAGACATACACTGGTATATCTGTATATATCACATGAATTTCCATGTATCCGGGTTTCTTCAGTGTAAATATGAGAAACATATGAATGTTATAGTATGCCATGGTGATATCGTTGTATCTTGTCCTCTTTTAAGAACATAAGGACAATAGCTGGAGAAAAATGGCCTTTGTTTATCTGTTAGCATATGGTTAACTCACGGGTACAGCACCAAGTCCACCACGCATGCACCTGGAAAACAACAACATGTTCTCATTTCATCTAAAAAAGTATGTAATACATACATGAGTTCACTAAGGATACCTCATCCTCAGGAATGGAGACCCTCAACAAATAAGTAGCCACTGGGATCACCAGGTCTCATCCTCAGGAATAGAGACCCTCAACAAATAAGTAGCCACTCAGATCACCAGGTCTCATCCTCAGGAATGGAGATCCTCAACAAATAAGTAGCCACTCGGATCACCAGGTCTCATCCTCAGGAATGGAGACCCTCAACAAATAAGTAGCCACTCGGATCACCAGGTCTCATCCTCAGGAATGGAGACCCTCAACAAATAAGTAGCCACTCAGATCACCAGGTCTGCCGACAGTTTATCATCTGGTCTGCTGATAGTTTGAATAGGTGACCTAATTTATAAAAGTCTATTCAGCACTTGTTATCTGGTTGATATTGCTAGAAGTTACTGGATTAATGTTGTAAAGTGATGGATATTTTGATTGCCTAAGATGACATATTGCCCTTGATGTCTTTTTTCTGCTTTCTAGTTTTGTGCTGTGAACTTGCTTTGTTTCAATTATATCAATTTTACCAAGAACTGTGGTTAAGTTAGTTGACTACATCAAAACACCATGAAGAAGCTTATTATTACCTTTCTGTACTTTCAACTCCTGAAACCACATTCTGCACACTCTTTTTGGCTTTAAATCCACCTTTGAAAATCTTTCTTCAAACTCAGTAGGTTTCTTGTCATGATCATTCCAGAGCTTTATTAGATGTGTCACTTGAATATTGGTGTGCTGTCGCAAGTAAAAGGAGGAATAACTTTATTGTACGTCATTGCATAGTACTTTATTTCACAGAGAGTTTCCAGAGATGTTACGTTGACTACGATAAACTGAAAATAAACAAATACATCTTTCAGTCCTAGACATATATCAATATCACATACAATATTCATCCAATAATGCAAGAAGCTGATTATCAAATAAAAAGATCAACTAGAGCTATCACAGGAGTGATGAATCATACCCCCGCAGCACCGCCTTGACACAGGAATATTATTTAAAAATATAGTCTAAACAACACATTTGATGGAAATCTGCTGCTATACAGATTGAAAAACACCATGATTGAAATTTCATGACTTTGTGGTGAACACTTGTACCAAGCAATTTTAAAATCCAGTAAGAAATGAAAAAGTTACAGAGCGAACACGATTTGCATGACTATATAACCTTTGACCTGTAAGTGTGACCTTGACCTTTGAGATAGGGACCTGGGTCTTGCGCATGACACACCGTCTTAATGTGGTGAACATTTGTACCAAGCAATTTTAAAATCCAGTAAGAAATGACGAAGTTACAGAGCGGACACGATTTCCATGATTATAAAACTTTGACCTGTAAGTGTGACCTTTGAGATAGGGACCTGGGTTTTGCGCATGACACACCGTCTTGATGTGGTGAACATTTGTACCAAGCAATTTAAAATCCAGTAAGAAATGACAAAGTTACAGAGCGGACACGATTTGCATGACTATATAACTTTTGACCTGTAAGTGTGACCTTGACCTTTGAGGAAGGGACCTGGGTCTTGCGCATGACACACCGTCTTGATGTGGTGAACACTTGTACCAAGCAATTTTAAAATCCAGTCAGAAATGGCAAAGTTACAGAGCGGACACGATTTGCATGACTATATAACCTTTGACCTCTAAGTGTGACCTTGACCTTTGAGATAGGGACCTGGGTCTTGCGCATGACACACCGTCTTGATGTGGTGAACATTTGTACCAAGCAATTTTAAAATCCAGTAAGAAATGACAAAGTTACAGAGCGGACACGATTTGCATGACTATATAACCTTTGACATCTAATAGTGACCTTGACCTTTGAGATAGGGACCTGGGTCTTGCGCATGACACACCGTCTTGATGTGGTGAACATTTGTACCAAGCAATTTTTGAATCCAGTAAGAAATGACAAAGTTACAGAGCTGACACGATTTGCATGACTATATAACCTTTGACCTCTAAGTGTGACCTTGACCTTTGAGATAGGGACCTGGGTCTTGCGCATGACACACCGTCTTTATGTGGTGAACATTTGTACCAAGCAATTTTAAAATCCAGTAAGAAATGACTAAGTTACAGAGTGGACACGATGCTAACGGACCGACAGACCGACAGACCAACATAGTGACTCCAGTATACCCCCTTCAAACTTTGTTTGCGGGGGGTATAAAAACTTTGTTTGCGGGGGGTATAAAAACAATGATTTAGTAAGTAAGTAAGTAAGTAAGTAAGTAAAGTCTTTATTTTACGAGGCTAACATATTTACAATAATGCAATCTTCCATATGGGCCTCAAGCAATCTTCCATATGGGCCTGATTTGCCAGAACCTTACAAAGCATTATATAGCATTCAGTCAAGGGAAGCAACTGCTACAAAAATTATTAAATTTGACACAATGGATTATCTCCCTTGAATTAACTATGCAGGAAATTTAAAAAATCATTTCTTCATATTATCAAACCATAGTGTACATGTAAAAAAAACAAATATGTAAACAAATGAAAGAGCATAGACTAGGTGCATATATTGACTAGATCATGTATACAATTATGTACATAATGTATAAACAGGCGATAGCATAATGCCATACACAATTTAGCCAAGGGAGACAACCACATGTTTTACCAAAACTGAATTAACCAAATTATGTACAATATCAGGGTAAGTTTTTCTGCTGAAGTAATGTGAACCTTCACAAGATATTTCTAAACAATACAGAATGGGTACACACTCTTTATGACAATGATATACAGCAGAATGCAATTACGTTTATTTTAGACCATGGTTGACAATGTGCGCAGTAAAATGCCAGAAACAAACAAATCAAAACTGCCATAAATCAATGCATTACAGTAATTGTACTTGGCATAAGATTAAATGAATTTGTTTGATACATCATATATGATAACTGAAAATAAGATATCCTCCAAAATAAGCACAGGAAATTGTCATTTATAACATATGAAATTAATTGTTAATGTAATTCTAGCAAAACATGGCGGCATCTAACGTAGCCGTGCCACGACCAATCAGATATTGCTGAATTATGACTACTTTGCTGTTGACGTGCAGTACTGTCCATATGTAGAATTGAAGGATGTTCTCTTTGACATAATGTAGCATTTCTCCAAAGATTGTGGAACATTGCATCTCGTTGTTTAAGCCTAAAAAACGGGTGCTGAAGAAAAATCGCTACGCAAGTCATTCATATAAACTATAAGATATTCATTCCCACCGAAAATCTTGTTCAATTGTATCTTATAACTGCCAAACGGCAAAACAGTGTTCCCTTCGTTATTTATCTCCGATCGAGGTCATTTTATTTATGCGCTGGATACCCGCTTCACTCACAGTATCGTAATTATTGTTAGGAACCAAGTCTATTTTTAGATGCGATGTTCCAAAATCTTTGGACATAAACATAAAGTTGGCTTTATACCTTCCTAGTATACTTAGCTCAGTGACAGAAATTTATTTATATATTTTTTTCATAATTTTTATTTCCTAAACACTGATACTGCCACCTGCGTCCCGCACTGGGTAGAAACTTTTTCTCCTCGAATTACAATATTGGCAACAAGGTTTATTTGGACAGTTGCGGGCCTAGTCTGTCGAACAAGGTTATAGAGCATGCGGATGCATGGGCTTTACTCTGTTGAAACTGAACTGTTGATGCCCTGCTCAAGATTAGATTCCACTGACAATTCAAGCCTTTAAAGATAAAGTGAGGAGGAGTGTTGTGGTTCATGCGTCAGTAGCCCGGTTAGCTCAGTTGGTAGAGTGCCTGACTTGCAAGCAGGAAGAGTCCTGCACTGGGTAGATACTTTTTCTCCTCAAATTACAGTAATATTATGCTATAATGTACACAAATATTTGTACATTTATAATACTTTTTTAGTATCTTACCGATATAACAGCTCTTTTGTTTACAAATGTTGGCGTTTTTCCAGTTGGTTTGGATGCCGCTCTGTTCCTTTTAAGGCTCTTAGTAACCTTCCTGGGTGTTATGGTCCTGCCATAACCATGGTCAATAACACTGGGGAAGGAACTCCAAACTATACTGGTGTGACGTTCATGGCTATCAACCACACTTGCCTTGTCATACAAGTGGACTGACATGATATTTCTGTAAATATATGATGAACTTAATAAATTGTATTTCAAGTACACTATGCATACTATACACTATGTACATTATGTACCCGAAGTGATACCTATTCTAGTACGTGGGGTGATCAAAAAGTAATGAGACAAATGCTCTCATTTTAAAGTTTACGTATCTGATCCATGAAAGTATCATATTAATTTTGCTGTTTTTATTGCCGAGGTTTACGTATACAGCAAGAAGTTCTTTATTAATGCAACGTCAAAGACAACGTGTCGCGCTATGTCGCCGCACATCAAAACGTCGCCCTTTTTAGCCATATGGTAGGGGAAACATTCCACTTATATTTTATCAAATATTCCTCGAATATTTATCAAATTAAATAGAGATGATACTAAAACATTGAAGAACTGTGGATTAAAACGTTTTTGATGTATGTGTGTTTGTTTTTAATATATGTCGTGAAAACTAACAGTAGCGACTTGAAAACTACGCAATATTTAGGCAAAAAATCACATCTCGAAAATAAACAGTTTTTCCACAACCTAGGATTAAGGTCTAAACAAACATTTAAAATGAGGAAACGAGCATCGAAAGAGAAGTCTGCGAGACATATACTTATGTATAGTTATTGGAAAAGGGTTTGTGGTCGGAAAGAAACTCTATTATATCAAACTGGATCAGAAAAGCATTACATGAGCTGTCAATTTTGAGTGTCACTCGTTTGACAGACGTCTTATACGGGAGCCGTCTTTAGAATGAGAATGGTCGAATAATTATTCAACATTTCCTTGATATTTTATAACAACTGATTTGCTTTTAGTCAAATGAACAATTGTTCTAAATAAATACTGAATTATTAGTAAATCTATCCAATACTTTTAGAGACATACGCGATTTTTCGGAGCAACGAGACGTTTGAATGGTTAATAATTTACGTACGTAACATCATTGACGTCCTTAATATGCGGCGAGTCGCTGTACCCAAGGTTGCAAAATAATGGATATCTCTGCCAGTAATGGATGAAAATTTATGAAATTCTGTAGACGGAGAAAGGATACATTTTTTCTTTGAAATAAAAAATTGTTTCATTGATATCACGAAGAATTATCATTTAAGAACGTTTGTCACATTACTTTTTGATCACCCCACGTATGTATGAACAATTATCGTGGATATGAATTAGAAATCCGAAATTATGGTTTATCTGAAATTTGTTACTGTGGCTATTTATGACATTTTTTTTAAAAATCATGGTTGATCAAAGGCCAGGGGCATTCAAATTTAGCTTAACTGAAAAATAATATCAATAGCAGATGATCAATTATTTTAAACAACGTTCTTTGTTTAATGTTAAAATCTTACCCAGCGTGACCCGTCATGATCAAGCCCGTGCCAGACCTGTTAACGTAGTGGTAAGGGAAGGAACTCCTGACTACAAGAGCCAGAACACTTCTATAATCTTCTGTCAGAACAGTTAACAGAACACTTCTATAATCTTCTGTCAGAACAGTTAACAGAACACTTCTATAATCTTCTGTCAGAACAGTTAACAGAACACTTCTATAATCTTCTGTCAGAACAGTTAACAGAACACTTCTATAATCTTCTGTCAGAACAGTTAACAGAACACTTCTATAATCTTCTGTCACAACAGTTAACACAACACTTCTATAATCTTCTGTCAGAACAGTTAACACAACACTTCTATAATCTTCTGTCAGAACAGTTAACGCAACACTTCTATAATCTTCTGTCAGAACAGTTAACAGAACACTTCTATAATCTTCTGTCAGAACAGTTAACAGAACACTTCTATAATCTTCTGTCAGAACAGTTAACAGAACACTTCTATAATCTTCTGTCAGAACAGTTAACAGAACACTTCTATAATCTTCTGTCACAACAGTTAACACAACACTTCTATAATCTTCTGTCAGAACAGTTAACACAACACTTCTATAATCTTCTGTCAGAACAGTTAACGCAACACTTCTATAATCTTCTGTCAGAACAGTTAACAGAACACTTCTATAATCTTCTGTCAGAACAGTTAACAGAACACTTCTATAATCTTCTGAGCAGACCAGTTAACAGAACACTTCTATAATCTTCTGTCAGAACAGTTAACAGAACACTTCTATAATCTTCTGAGCAGACCAGTTAACAGAACACTTCTATAATCTTCTGAGCAGACCAGTTAACAGAACACTTCTATAATCTTCTGAGCAGACCAGTTAACAGAACACTTCTATAATCTTCTGAGCAGACCAGTTAACAGAACACTTCTATAATCTTCTGAGCAGACCAGTTAACAGAACACTTCTATAATCTTCTGAGCAGACCAGCACAGTACGAAATGATAACTTACTCTTTCAAAACAGCTACTACACATATTAATTCGCAGTCCCTCGACGAAAAAAGTAAACTAACAACATATCTTTAAACAAAGTCAGTAGAAATTGCTGTTGTAAATATGGCAGATGAAAGTAGACTTAACCTATCATCCCTTATTCTATGACATCTTTTCTATTTATTGGGCATTTCTCAGTGATGATACAAACTTAAATCCTTAATTGAAAGAATTCAACTACCTAGACTTAACTAGATATTTGTGCCCTCAGGCAAATTATATCAAGCCTTGGCACACATTGAAAAAAATGCACTAGCTTAAATGTGCCAAGTTACATCTAATGCCAGCATGCATAAAGAAGAAATGATTCTTTGACCTCTTACTGTGACCTTGACCTTTGAGAAATGAACCAGGGGTTGCTCATGACACTTCGATTAAAAGAGGTTAAGATTCATGCCAATTTTAAGCCAGATTGGCCAATGCATGACCAAATTATGGCCCAGAAAAGCTTCTAATAGAAATATTGCTTTTGTAAAATTTTGGTCTTTTTTATTTCAAGTTGAATAGACCTGACAATAGTTGAAATTGATCCAAGTGGTTTAGGAGAATTTGTTTGAATGAATTATTGAAGGACACATGCCTATCAGGACAGATTGATAGCAGACATAGAATGGTCACAACAATTCATCTAATGATAAGACACAGTTATAAGATATCACATCTAATTTAGTAATTAAAATTTAAATTGAGTTGTCTCCCTTTAACTGGCAAATTAAAGGCAGTATTCTTTCATGGCTGTAAAATTGAAACAAACAGGACCAATATAAATGTATCATATTTGATGCAAGCATGTACCAGGTGATGGCTGATAAAGAGCTATCACAAAAGCTCACCATGTCACTATTTATATGTGACAGATAAAATTATACGATAGTCAGTCAAAAATAACTGAGAGTTGCTAAATAATGCTTAGAAGAATAAGTGTTTCGTTATTTTCCATACATGATTGTGAATTAAGGAATTTCAATGATGTTATGGCAAATACCAATCTTGGTTATGACAATTTGATTGTTGTTGCAAGGCAACCAAAGACAGCAAGTACACACATTTCCAGTCCTCAGCCTAAGTACATAAATTTCCAGTCAATAAAACATTGTTTAGTGTCCATTTCAGAAATATATACATGAAGTTTTGTCATCAATCTACACTTTCCATATTAAAACAGTATTTGAAAAGAACAGAATTAAAGTCTTTATAAGAACTACTTTAGCATACTATAACTAGCACTTCCACCTGTGTGACACCAATTATATGATGTACTTATATGAGTTTGAGCTGGTTCATGTGTTCTCAGCAGACAAAACAATGTCTTACAACAAATTTCCACTGCTTGTCTGCTGTTTGGAGGCCTAAAAGTATAGCATATATGCATTTCCAAGCCATTCAACATGGCAGGCTGAACATTAACTACAAAAATATGTACTGTTCATGAAATCAACTTCAATGTATCAAGAAAATAAAAAAGAACTTAAATCCTAAAGGGGAGATAACTTTGGAGATTGTGGATTTTTCATAAAGTGACATATTTCAGCCTATCTCTCACTCTCTTTGTCTAATTAAGTATTGTTTATTAACTATAGTGTTATATGGTATCTTCTTAAACTACGTGATATGCCACATCATTTCTGTAATGCACTATTATCATCATTTGAAGTCAAAAATAACATAATCACCATGGGCATCATGACGTGATATCAAACAATGCTAAAAGCACAGAAAACGAAAGGCAGGAAACTGCTTCTTCCAACCTGTTAACATCTATGGTGTCTGTACAGAAAGACAGGAAACTGTTTCTTCCAACCTGTTAACATCTATGGTGTCTGTACAGAAAGACAGGAAACTGTTTCTTCCAACCTGTTAACATCTATGGTGTCTGTACAGAAAGGCAGGAAACTGCTTCTTCCAACCTGTTAACATCTATGGTGTCTGTACTATAAAGGAAGAAGAAGAAAGAAGAACAGCTATGGTGTAGGAAAGGTACCTTTGGAACAATTTGCAGTAGGAGTCTGAGATAGAGCCACATCTTATACATGATGAGCCTTCTTCATCCACTGGGATCCTTGAGGAAGGATATGACTTGTGGCCAAGACCTGAAAAAGCAAAAAGAAAATAACCTTGGAAATCAAATCATCGGCTTACAAAAGTTATTTGGCTTACTCAACATTTTTTCCACTGAGCACAGTAACTTTTACAAAGTGCACAAAAGTGAGTTTAGCTGTTGACAATTGTACTGGTTGTGGTTTATTTTGCCAGAAATGAAAACATACACAGAAATAGCTGGCATGACAAAACCTGCCATCAACACATACCTGGCTGTGGCTCTTCTAGATTTACCAAAGGAAATTTCAAAGGCAAAGTGTCTGTTCACACAGCTGGACTTACCTTTTCCGTCTACAAGCGGGGTGAAGCCATCTGCAGGACCTTACAAAGGTCAGCAATAACATAACCAGCCTCAATCAGCAAGATATGGCTAAAAAGTGGATAATGGTTGTAGACCGCAACAAGCAGAATGGCGCTATTGAGCAATCATAGCTACATTTGCCAACAGACGCAAGGTACAATATACCCTGCATGACTTTGTCATACGAACCTGGTCTTAGGTCCTCTCAAGCATATTCTGTGGCAATGGAAATTCACAACCCCAACAAATACATCATTGCCACAGCAGTTGAGAACAAGATTCAAGACTATTGCAAAGCAATAAAAGTCCCCTACCGGTAGTATCAACCAGAATGGTTGCCAAAGCAACCAGAATCGTTCACGTAGGAACAAAATCCAAACATGTGCATGATCTCCATATTGCCATGTTATGATGTAATCATGTTTTAAGTTTAATGAAGCAATATTAAGTCCTTTTAAAGTTATAGCATAATCCAGAAAATTGACAATTTTAGCATAATTTCTTGTCTATCTGTTGCCACCGTAGCAACCAGAATCGTTGACATAGAAAAAAAATCAAACTACATGCTTGATCTACATATTGCCACGTTTTAAGTTTCATGAAACAATATTAAGTACTTTTAAAGTTATTGCATAGTCAAGAAAAGTGTGACATATTGACCGACCGGCCTACCAAACCGACCGACCAACAGACGTAGCACAAACCATAAGTCTCTCCGGTTTTACCAGTAAGGGGTTTATATACTGTGCAAGAAAGGAGAAGATGAGGATCATTAGGGTCTATATGTCAACTGTCCTGGAGATCATTACAGCTATACTGCTAATATGCCATAAGTATTTGTAACCTCATGCCACACTCACAAAGGAAGATGGTCTACAGCACGGCTGACAACATATTGTCCGATGGATAAGTTGTCAGCACACTTACAACAGACGGGATATACTGTCAGCACACTTACAACAGATGGGATATACTGTCAGCACACTTACAACAGATGGGATATACTGTCAGCACACTAACAACAGATGGGATATACTGTCAGCACACTTACAACAGATGGGATATACTGTCAGCACACTTACAACAGACGGGATATACTGTCAGCACACTTACCACAGAAGGGATATACTGTCAGCACACCTACAACAGACGGGATATACTGTCAGCACACTTACAACAGACGGGATATACTGTCAGCACACTTACAACAGACGGGATATACTGTCAGCACACATACAACAGACGGGATATACTGTCAGCACACTTACAACAAACGGGATATACTGTCAGCACACATACAACAGACGGGATATACTGTCAGCACACATACAACAGACGGGATATACTGTCAGCACACTTACAACAAACGGGATATACTGTCAGCACACTTACAACAGACGGGATATACTGTCAGCACACCTACAACAGACGGGATATACTGTCAGCACACTTACAACAGACGGGATATACTGTCAGCACACTTACAACAGACGGGATATACTGTCAGCACACTTACAACATACAGGATATACTGTCAGCACACTTACAACAGACAGGATATACTGTCAGCACACATACAACATACAGGATATACTGTCAGCACACATGCAACATACAGGATATACTGTCAGCACACTTACAACATACAGGATATACTGTCAGCAGACTTACAACATACAGGATATACTGTCAGCACACTTACAACAGACGGGATATACTGTCAGCCCACTTACAACAGATGGGATATACTGTCAGCACACTTACAACAGACGGGATATACTGTCAGCACACTTACAACAGACGGGATATACTATCACACACTTACAGCATATGGGATATACTGTCAGCACACATACAACAGACAGGATATACTGTCAGCACACATACAACATACAGGATATACTGTCAGCACACATACAACAGACAGGATATACTGTCAGCACACATACAACATACATGATATACTGTCAACACACATACAACATACAGGATATACTGTCAGCACACTTACAATAGACGGGATATACTGTCAGCACACTTACAACAGACGGGATATACTGTCAGCACACTTACAACATACAGGATATACTGTCAGCACACTTACAACATACAGGATATACTGTCAGCACACTTACAACAGATGGGATATACTGTCAGCACACTTACAACAGACAGGATATACTGTCAGCACACTTACAACAGATGGGATATACTGTCAGCACACTTACAACATACAGGATATACTGTCACCACACTTACAACAGATGGGATATACTGTCAGCACACTTACAACAGACGGGATATACTGTCAGCACACTTACAACAGACAGGATATACTGTCAGCACACTTACAACATACAGGATATACTGTCAGCACACTTACAACAGACAGGATATACTGTCAGCACACATACAACATACAGGATATACTGTCAGCACACATGCAACATACAGGATATACTGTCAGCACACATCCAACATACAGGATATACTGTCAGCACACTTATAACAGACGGGATATACTGTCAGCACACTTACAACAAACGGGATATACTGTCAGCACACATACAACATACAGGATATACTGTCAGGACACATACAACATACAGGATATACTGTCAGCACACATACAACATACAGGATATACTGTCAGGACACATACAACATACGGGATATACTGTCAGCACACTTTAAACAGACGGGATATACTGTCAGCACACTTACAACAGACTGGATATACTGTCAGCACACTTACAACAGACGGGATATACTGTCAGCACACTTACAACAGACGGGATATACTGTCAGCACACTTACAACAGACGGGATATACTGTCAGCACACTTACAACAGACGGGATATACTGTCAGCACACTTACAACAGACGGGATATACTGTCAGCACACTTACAACAGACGGGATATACTGTCAGCACACTTACAACAGACGGGATATACTATCACACACTTACAGCATATGGGATATACTGTCAGCACACATACAACAGACAGGATATACTGTCAGCACACATACAACATACAGGATATACTGTCAGCACACATACAACATACAGGATATACTGTCAGCACACATACAACATACAGGATATACTGTCAGCACACTTACAACAGACGGGATATACTATCACACACTTACAGCATATGGGATATACTGTCAGCACACATACAACAGACAGGATATACTGTCAGCACACATACAACATACAGGATATACTGTCAGCACACATACAACATACAGGATATACTGTCAGCACACATACAACATACAGGATATACTGTCAGCACACTTACAACAGACGGGATATACTGTCAGCACACTTACAACAGACGGGATATACTGTCAGCACACTTACAACAGACGGGATATACTGTCAGCCCACTTACAACAGACGGGATATACTGTCAGCCCACTTACAACAGACGGGATATACTGTCAGCACACTTACGACAGACGGGATATACTGTCAGCACACTTACAACAGATGGGATATACTGTCAGCACACTTACAACAGATGGGATATACTGTCAGCACACTTAGGACAGACGGGATATACTGTCAGCAAACTTACGACAGACGGGATATACTGTCAGCACACTTACAACAGACGGGATATACTGTCAGCACACTTACAACAGACGGGATATACTGTCAGCACACTTACGACAGACGGGATATACTGTCAGCACACTTACAACAGACGGGATATACTGTCAGCACACTTATAACAGACGGGATATACTGTCAGCACACTTACAACACTGCCAGGTTATACTGTGTGAACATTGACTGTGAGGTAATGGGACAAGTAGACCCTAATTACTTGACAAGAGAAAAAGTACAAAACATCACAGTTTTCCAGCACCATGATTCTGCTCACTACTCAACAAGAGGGTCCAAAGGGCCGTATGTCGCTCTCCTGTCTAAATGCACCTATGGTGACCTTTTAATCATTTATTCCTTCTAACAAGTAAGACTAGACCATGATGCATACCAAATATCAAAGCTCTAGGCCTAGTAGTTTAAGACAAGAAGATTTTAACATGTTCCCTATATAAGTTTATGTAAAACAGTGACCCCTGGAGCGGGGCCAACTTTGACCCCAGGGTCATAATTTGAACCATGATGCTACATACCAAATATCAAAGCTTAAGGCATTGTAGCTTTAGACAAGAATACTTTTATATGTTTACCCTATATAAGTTTATCAGGGTTCCCACAAATATTCTTAAACAAAATTCTCTGACTTTTCCCTGATTTTTCCCTGACCATACAGTTTTCCCTGAAAAATAACATAATAGAAACAGTGAAAAGGTGGTTTTGTTTGCTTTATATGGAACCAAAAAGTTGAAGGTGGAAGTTTAAGAGCAGTAGATTGAATTTAGTAACCAGAATTAAAAATTATCCCGAGCGAGTATAGCGAGCGAGCAACTTCATAGGAAATGACAAATATCAACATCTTATCTGAAGCATTTTCTGACTTTTACCTAACTTTTGCTTAACTACCAAATTTCCCTGACTAACTAAAAACATTCCCTGACTCTTCCCTGACCTTTAAAAAATATGTTTTCCCTTGACTTTTCCCTGACTGTGGGAACCCTGTCTTTGTAAAATGGTGACTCCTAGGGTGGGCCTAATTTTGACCCCAGGGTTATAATTTGAACAATCTTGGTAGAAGACCAATGGATGATGCTACATGACAATGACAATGACATACCAACTATCATAGCCCTGGGGCCATATTCACCTAAGTTGTAAGTCTAAAATTCGGACTTAGACTTAAAATTGTCATTATTCATAATCCCTGGCATTTCTTTGAAAATAGGTTTAACCATGTGAAATTTAATCGGACTATTGGTTGTTACCCACTAGCATGTGTACCAATTTATATCAATATTTGTACATGTAAAATGAGCGATAGAACATTTGATGATGTAAAATCTATGTTTTAGACTTACAACGTTGGTGAATAAGGCCCCTGGGCACTGTTTTATCAAAGCATTTACGGTAATCGTAAACTTACGTTCAAATTTGAATCCTTTATCATTATGTAACTGCTTCAAATTCTGGTAAAGCGATAGGTAAAATCGTCAGTTAATTAATTCGTTTAATGATTTTAAACAATATATTTCCCTCATTTGCAGATGTAAACGCATAATAAGAAATTTAAATTTGAGCGTAAGTTTAAAATATTCGTAAGTCCTTTGATAAAACAGTGCCCCTGGACTTGTGGTTTTAGGTTTGTTATGCTTGCATTTAAAACCCTGTTTATGGGCCTCGATCATAACCCAATTATTCAACAAACTGAAGAAACACAGTATGATTGAGAATTTACTTACTCCCTCTGTCAATGATACTTCAGGAAATTGGGTACCAGTCTCTGCTCCTTCAGCCTCTGTCAGAGATACTTCAGGAAATTGGGTACCAGTCTCCGCTCCTTCAGCAGTGAAACGAACCTGCAAATATTTGTATACAAAGTATTTATGTACTTATGATCATTTAAATCCGACCAAAGTTACCCTTCACTATAGTTGATTCAAAGATCTCTGTTACAACCGCGTAAACAAACATTCACCCCGGTCGATTATTAAAACTGTTTCGGGATAAAATTATACTATCAATAATACACTGAAATGATTAAAAAGCTAATGGTCATATAGCGTTGTGGTTATACTTGCTGCAATTAGCTATTCAGAAATGGAACATTATGGCGGTTTTGACAGACATCTTTGAATCGACAATACTTCACACTAATATAGGATCTGATCACACTCTGCATGGGGTCATGTCAATTGAATTATGCCAAGCATAGCCTTTATTTGCTTTATTTCTACTGAAACATGGCAGGCATATATATGTACCTCCACCCGAATTTGAAAACGGGTCGCCAGAATAGACGGCAAGCGCACTAACCACTTAGCTACGGAGGCACATATGATGTGAACTTTACATCATCCAATCGAACCTTTCTCTCACAAATCTGAAAGTGCAGAGAATCTACCTACTGACACCAAAGTGATTCAGATTACATAACTGGGTCAGACAAGTAATGTTCCTTAGTGAAATTTGTGGCGGTCATGGGCTCCACATGTGGAAAAGTTATCTGTTGCTTATAGATGCTAGTACTGGTTGATATCTGATTCCACAAAGATGAGCAAGAGAAACTCACTCCAATAATATAACTGCAACATTATTGGAAACTGATGTAAACTTATGTAAACAACTGCATGGCTTGGAACTATGTTAAATCTTACAGTTGCTTACTAACTACAAATTTCAGGGGCGTATATAATGTATAATCTGGGACAATTAAAAAAGTTAAACTTGAAGAAAATTATGACAGTATTTTGTTATCGGTACAAAAAAATTAAATAAAAATAAGTTGGTATGAACTAACAGAATAATTGTAAGTAAGTAAGTAGTTGTTTTATTGTCATGCAGCAGTGAGTGGTCCAAGACAAGTAATTGTTAAGTCGTACAAGTAACTTCTGCAGTAATTATGCATAAGAGTACATAGTAAAACTATTCAGTTTTGCCGAGTCAGGCAACGTACCGTATAGCTGGTTATTTCTGCGGGCCGAAAAATCTGCCATACTGCGGTCCATGATCAATTCGCAGAATTAAATCTGAGCAGAAGTTTATCATCCGTAGAAAATTTTCATGCAGAATATTATCTCTACTATATATAAAATTAATAATCAAGGGGTATGTATTCACAAGTTAACTTGATTATTGTATAGTTTAGTGCAGTTTGTCTAGTGTCACAATTTCAAAGGTGTTTATAATTAAAGCGAGCATTGTTTGTACATGTACAGTGTATAGTGATAATTATGTTATAGTGCGATCCACAGTTTGGACTGTAATAATTAATTACAATGTACATGGATCAGACTGCCATTGAAACTGGTGAATGTCAAGGCTTATCATTTAGCAAACCACAGAAATTTACTCTTTCTCTCAGCAGAAATAAAAACACCCATTTTGGGGGCAAAAACGCAAAATATTACACCGGAAGAAATAACCAGCTGTACGGTAGTTAAAAATCATAAATTCCAAGACTGATGCAGTTCAACAGGACTTGTAAAACCATCTGTTATCACATAAATACCTTAAATGCTTATGTGATAACAAATTGTGGAACATTGTTCTCCAATACGGTATTTTTTATCTTTTAAGAAATGTTGATTTTCAAAGACAACTTATGACAGATTCTATTTTATCACATGAATTCCTTGTATCCAGGTTTGTATAACCGGTACATATATAGAGGATCTATCACGAGCTGCCAATTAGTATAAATTTATATACAAAACAAGTTTTGGAAATTTTATTAAGCGAGCCTTTGGCGAGCTAAATAAAATTTCCTGAACGAGTTTAATATAAATATATCAATTGACAAGAAGTGATAGATTCTTTTTATCATATGACACTAAAAACGCTAAATACGCAGCCGCATTGATTTATTGGAAAAACTCAACACCTTATACTACACATGGTATAACTTTATACGTACTGGCTATACTAACCTGGATACAAGGAAAGTCATGTGATAAAATGTTAAATGTAACACCCGTAGTATAACTGATGTCACTTTATCTCGTAAATGATGTCATTTTATGCCGAAAATGACTTTATTTTTGGCGTGGGTTACAGTATATAGTGGAGTCTTTTTCCAGCTGAAAGGTGCATTTTTTCATGTTATTCGAGTCCTATGATATAACGCATGCACCCACACGCACGCACCCACAAACACAATTTGAAACGCATTTCACTAAATTTTCTTAATAAATCATTTAAATAGCCGATTTATCATTACAGTACTTGATCTCCGAGGAAATTGGTCTTTAATAGACATTTTACATAGTTTTACAATGATATCAACACTCAGATCATACCAGATGCTTGAACGCAAGTAGGCTACAATTCGTTCCATGTCAATAATACAAATAAACAGTCCTATGTCTCAATGTAGCTTACCAAAGAAATGTTTATGAGATTATTTTGTTACTGTAAATGAGACTTATGTACCAGTCAGTTTCATTCACAGCACCCCACCCCCGGGAAGGACCCTCAGTGATTTTGAGTTTTGGGTTTTAAAACCCCCGCCCTTCCACAACCTGCTGGGGAAGGCTTCAAGCTGATGGTAAAATCTCTGGTATTTCCCCTGACAACTAAATATTGTCCCCTGGCTGTTGGTTCACAGAAATAAATCCCCAAATTTCCCCTGAATTTTCCATGAATTCAGAGTTGTTCTTTTATTGTGGTTATCCGTTTTGAATGGTCATCGACGGGGTAAATTTGTTGCATGGTCATCTAGTGACCTGCCTTACGTTCATTAACGAAAACGTCCGCCGCGAGAATTAGTTCGTCATGCGAACTACTTATTGAACGATTATAATCGTTCGCCGCAAACAATTTCAAGATGGCGGAGATAGACGATTTATTGGCCTTATTTGTTCTATTAGATTTTCAGCCGTAGATTGAAAATTAGGAACTCAGTAATACTTCTTTCGTGTTCTATTTATTCAGCTTTGGTATCCACACTGTATCACAAATGCAAAACACATACAACCTACAATTCGTCCCTTTGGCGCAACATTAAAAGGCCCTATCTCATTTTTTCACTTTTTTCAGGAAGAGCAATTAACTTTATTTTTTTGTAACAAATTGAGGAACTTGTGTTGGCTTTTGATATTTACTTAAATAAAACATGACATTTAAGTTGAAACATAATACATACACAGGAAAAATTTCTGCGTACGCCTGGCGTACGCTTAGGTCTGGCGTACGCATATCGTACGCGGATCGTACGCTTTTCGTATGCCTTTTTTGTCGTACGCGGTTCGTACGACAAAAACGCGTACGCCAGGCGTACGATTTTTGACGTACGACTAAAGTTGGCGTACGAATTTCGTACGCCATAAATGTCGTACGAAAAACGTACGATCCGCGTATGGATTTCGTACGTCAGAATGAAGCGTACGCTAGACGTACGCTCTTATATGTGAAAATGGCGTACGCTTTTCGTACGCTTTTTTGAAGAATGAACCAGGTCGTAAATTGTCATGCGGGACCATTTCCAATATCAAATCTTTTATTTATTTAGTATCATAATAATCAGTATTATAATTTGTAACAACTATTCAAGAATTGAAGGCCAGCTTGGCTAAATTATAGTGTTCAGAACTGCGAGGATAGCCCGGAACTGTTACCATTAAATTTAAATGAAAGTTTGTGTCAGGAAAATTTAAGTGCTTTAATATTGTTAACCTGTAAATTTTATTTTAACAATTTAGATCCATGCAGTGTACCTATACATTGCACATATTAAATGACAGTTACTGTACACATAAAGATTTGTAGAATCCATGTTCACTAAATCTTTATATAGTATAACCTCCGCAGAGCAACATCTGGCGGAAACCGGAAAAAGTGTTGCTCTGCAGAGGTGTTGCTCTGCAGAGGTTCTTGATTTTTCGGACATGAGTTAAGTCCCTTGTCGTTGTGTTTGCAAGGTACATAGTTATGTACATGTGATTTGTTTTACATTGTATGTGACTATACTGTAGTATATTCATATTGAGTTGTTTGCATATATTTGTACATAATAAATTTAATATTATGATAATAATATGTTTATAGGAAATATCTTTGCAACTGCATTGAAGCAGTTGAACTGCAGCATACCGCTGCTCAACATTTAGGAAGACCTTCTTCTTAGCAGACATTATTTCAGACTCAGACTCTCAATAGCAACAGTATTAAATTGTGATCAAAATAAATTCAACTAGCATAGAGACAAAGACAGACGTGTTGTAATAAAGCTTTCTAAAACAGAAGTGACTGGAAACTGGGTAAACGCAATTAACCTTACTCAATTGGCTACCAGCATAAAGAGACGGCGAGATGAATACGCAAACGTCCCAAGTATACAATTATGAAATAATTGAGAAAGACAACGTTTTAATCTTCAAACACCGTTACACAATAATAAGGCTGCCTTTATGCAACAAACATGCATAGATCTACATCGTACACGAGTTGACACAATTAATCCAAAATCAATAGCTATAGTAATTTACCTGATAATTATAACACGTATTAAACCTCTCCATTGTAATCTCCGTAAATTTAGCGCTAATTGTACACATTGTACAATGCACATCCGATTTACAAACAATCATAACGTGTTAACTTTTGAAGATCTTACACACGCGTTTATGCCGTGTTCTAAAAATAGATCGCACCTGTTGACAACTGTCGTTGCTCAGAGGTTAAAGTCAAGGGAGGGAACGCATTTTGACTGCCGTTTGCCGCTCTACGGAGTTGTCGCTCTTTAGAGGTTGAAATAAGAGTAAAAACGATTGGGGGGAAATAAAAGTGTCGCTTCTCGGAGGTTGTCGCTTCTCAGAGGTGCCGTTTCGGGAGGTTATACTGTATAAGGTACAAATTACCTTGCCATGTTTTTTTCCTTTTTTTAAACAGTGAACACTCAAGCTTTTAAAGTGTTTTTATGTAGCTTACATGATAATTAAAAAATATTTCTACCGCAATTTTATCGACGGTCCCTACTTTTTTTGTCCGGAAAGAACGGGTTTTTGCCGTACTATGACGTAGAGCACGTGAAAATATTCAGTACAAGAACAACAACAATTCAGTCAGCGTTCCTTGTTGCAGAAGATCGTGTAAAATGCGATGATACAACGTTTAGTCGAATGCATATGTTGGAGAATGATTGTGAAGAAGCAGTTAATGCAGCAGGTAACTATTTCCAATGTTAAAAACGAACCACAAAGGCGTCTGTTGTTGTCGATGTTTTGCCTTTTGGATTCGCACCCACGCCATTTCGTAACAAAGTCTTATTCATAATTTCCTTTTACAAATTGTATTGAACTGTTCAAATCGTGAATGAAATGTAATTATGAATGATTATCTTACTTATGCACCTATGAATCGAATTCTCACTGGCCACTCCAAACCGGGGATTGGGAATTTTTCTTTCTGAATCTTGAGTTCTCAATGCATGAATCTAAATCCTCAGGGCTTAGGATTTGTCCTCTATACCGAGGACATATTTCAACCAACCCTATGAATGCTTTGTTATGCAACGGGCAGTCCATTGCATACATGACCCCCCCATCCCGGGGGATTAGCAGTGGATAGCTAGTGAAACTGCCATGTTTTTACCTTCCAACTTCCCCGACAGAGCAGCCATTGGGATTTTTTCTCCAAACCAATACCACAGGTACAATATTTAGCTTTTAGTGGACCGGGAAATAACAGATTTAAACCATCAGCTGTTCCCTGGGCGGGGGTTTTGACAACCCAATAGTAAAAAACCTGGCCCATCCCAGGGGTTGGGGCCATGGTAGTTAGAGCTCTTTGACGATAATCATTCCATTTTAAAGATGAACGTCAGTATCAATAAAAGCTAAATTTAGTTATGCTGGGTTTTCCCTAGGATTTTTCATATGAGGGTCGCAGAACCCTTAAAATTTATATTAAGGGAGTCCCTGAGAAATTTTGGGGGTCCCTTCACCATATAGTTATGCATTTCAAGCTCATTATTAGTGAGTATCAAATTCATAAATAAATAAAACAGCAAATGCAGATTGCTCAATGCACCACAAGACTTAGTGCAATAAATAGCAGAAAGAAAAATGTTCTAGCTGAAATAAAAATGTCTATTCGAGGGATCCTATTGAGGGTCCCAAGGATGCACAGTAATGCAGAAATGAGGGTCCCAAGCCAGAAAGTTGCGTCAGGGACGCAGAAAACCTGCATCAGGGAAATCCCTGGTTATGGTATCCAGAATGGATGCAACTGACTCACTGGTGTATGAGCCTTAAGAAAAGTAAAATCCCCTCCCCCGACACATACAGTCACAATTATACAGATGATGAACCACAAAATAATAGTCACATCTAAATTTCCCTGCTATCATGGCCTGAATCTGAAGGCTTGTACTCGCAGACTCAGGGCAGGGGGGGGGCATTGGAAAGGTATTAGGTAAACACATGGGGCTGTTCCCAAATTAACCTGGATTCTCTTCTTCTTCGATATGATACATACTGTCTATTTTTCTAACATTTCGGTATATTTCGATATGAAACAATATTCTCTAACAGCAGCTTAAATACTTCATGTCTTAAGTGTCAATGAATTTGTTGCTTCTATAACAGCAATTTAGATGTGTCAGTGTCTACTACTTTAAATGAATTTCGACAATATGAAGCATATTTTAATACAATTAAAACGAGTGATACCGGTATACCTAATCAGTAGGCTGTCAGATATTTTCGTTGTCTTAATATTATTTATACCGAAATTTAGAAGTATTATACCGTGAACCGTGTGGGATTCAAGTCTGTGTTTTGTGTATCGCGATATGCTGTTACAGCCCTAGTACTGATCTGTGAATTTTAACTAGCGTCTGATTGAAATCTTGCCTGAAATGCATGGTTGATTACCATGATAGAATGGATTCCCCGATAGGTGGAGAATGATCCGAGAATCCCCCCAGATCGTACCAGAATAGCTAAGCCATTACAATGTATCAGTTTATTGGTGGTTATTATTGCATATATTTAAATCATTTATTTCTTTTCTTTGCAGCCATTGTAACAGACAGTGGAACCACCAGAATAAATAGATTGGCTCTACCAGTTCATAGTCAGAGAACTTATTGATCAACATGTATGTCTAATGAGTACTTTGGATGACAATGGACATTTTGAATGGGTCAAATGCAGGTAAATTACTTCTTGATTGAATTTGTGTGAAATAACATTTTTAGAAGTGAAACTGTGATACAATTATATGCCTTCATTTATCACGGAACAATGTTCTATAACATGTTTCATAACAAATGCATCATGTCACCACCAGCTTTTGTTTGCGAAGACCAATTCATAATGACAAGGCAGACAACCCAGATATAGTATCTATAAGACTTAGAATTATGTTCCCTTTTTCTGGAAAACAAGCATTTGTTATACTATCCTGTCTCCACTAGCATGACTGGATTCAGTTTCAGGAAGAAGTTTCTATGTCTTAATAGCCGTCATCTACTGATGCAGAGGCATATAGCAGTGCACCTGTCCATTCCTTTGTCTGCCTGTTACACAATGTTGCAAATATTTTTGATGTCCATCTGGCATCAATCCATTGATTTTAAACTTGGCATACATATTATCATACACTTACTATCATAAACAGGTGACATTATCAAAGCCTGGTAACACTATCAAGCTTTTCAACGGAATTATGGCCCTTGAATGAATAAGCTTTTTGTTATGGACACAGCTTCCACTGGGGCATAACTTTTGTTTATGTCTCCATGTATATTTATTCATTACTAGTATTGTTACATTTACAGATATTGATAATACCCAACCTGATGGCCCTGCCACCGTCAATGCTCACGGAGAAGAATGTTAGATGTGGAACACCTACATATATCAGCTAACCTACACATGCCAAAGAGGAGTGTGAAAGGGCCTCTCTGCTCATAATGTAACATGGTAAGACTATCTTACCAGATTGTCTGTAATAATAAGATATAAGAGAAAAGGTCCTAAGTGATTGCCGCCAACTTGGATCCAGCCCAGCCTCTACTAAAGTTCAATCTGATCAAGATACAAACTTTTCTTGCCTCTGCCTAATTAGATGGCAAAGCAAACAAATCTAGGCCAAGTTCAAAACTGGATTATGTTGGGTCAAAAACTAGGTCATTAAGTCATTCTGAGAAAAACCTTAAGTTCACTCTGGCGGTCACAGTTTTGATCCAATCTTCATGAAACTTCTTCAGAATGACATTCTCATTGAATTCTAGGCTAATTTTAAAATAAAGTCTTGTTGGATAAAAACTAGTTCACTAGGTCAAATCTTAGAAACACCTTGTGTTCACTCTAAATACACAAGTTTTGATTCAATCTTCATGAAACTTAGTCATCATGATTGTCTTCCTGATATCTTGGTCAATGTTCAACTATGTCATGTTTGGTAACAAATTTGGTCACTTGGTAAAATCTTGGAATATACTCGTATGCATGCACTCTATGTATTGCTCAGTTTTCATCCAATATTCAAGACACTTGTCTCTCAGAAGTTGTCAGGTGAGCGACCAAGAAAGGGCTCGGGCCCTCTTGTTTACATATAATGCAGGTGATGTGGCTGTCAATGACTGCTTTATGTTTATGATAAATTTTGTCTTGAAAAGATTGTGAGAAATATTATCTACTTTCATATAAAAAATCAAAGCAATTATATTTTGGGCAATTAATAATAATTCTGAAATTGACCTTTGGTTATAAATAATGTTTGTAATACCTTTATTTATTTGTTACAGACGAGAGAGATGAGCAATTAGTGGAGGGCCGGTAATGATCTGAAGGACTTCTGACCAGAAATAAGGAAATTGTAAAGGTAAGCATGATAAGCATGTCTGAATCACAGAAACGCACAAGTTTCTGCTTATAATAGCTTCTCTAAACAAACATTGGCATCGATTGACGATGACTATTCGCGTTTATCCAATATGTTAATAAATATCGTCATCAACGGTACTGGTCTTTCCCAGGAACGATATTTTATACTTGATTTGGCATATTTGTACGATAAATTGTCGGTCATATTGTCTGATGAAAGTATTTTTATCGGCCTTTCGGGCCTACTGGTTTTCGTTTTGTCGTCCAAATAAAAAATTTGCATCCGATCTGAAACTAGTTGTACAAAGTACAATTCATTGTATACTGTGTACTATGGAGGGATATAACACCCTTGAGAGACATAGTTTGTATACAACTTTGTCTGGGGATAATTCCCCTAGCTTGTTATACTACCAGTTTCAATTACAATATTTTGTAGCCCATTTCGTTTGAATCAATGAGTTAAATTGGTATGCCATGCTGAAAAAAACTATTCAAGAACCATTACTCAACTTCTGTGATTTTTGAATATTTTTTCAATGATTGGTTTTATTAGAGCATTTCTAGTCTGCAGCATATCTTAGACATTTTAGATTTAAGAACCATAACTCTACCTCCTGTGTGATTTTTAAAATATCTCTTTAGTATAAGAGCATTTCTTTTCTGCAGCTTAACATTGTCATTTTAAGTTCACATAACCTCAACTTGTGTACGCCTGTTTCTTGCAAGAACTCTACCTTGTGCAATTTTTTAATAGTTTCCCTTTGATTAATTTTATTTGAATATTTCTTGTTGCAACGTAACTTTTTCATTGTATGTTCAAATCATTTCAAATTTTGTTTGCACATTTCTTAGAATCACTTTAAGTGCAGTGCGCAAGAACCGTAAATCTACCTTGCGTAAGTCAACACAGTACTTGCAGAGCTTGTATTTCAATCTACCATTAAAAAAAGTAAACGAATAATCTTTGATATTTAAACGAATGCATTTCGTCTGTCATTTTATCAACCTAACAAAAGGTCATTAATAATAGGTAATTAAATGCTGTTTTCTTCTGTATTTTCAGATTATGGCCTGTCCGGAGCCTCAAGAATGAGATAGAAGAATCATGTTTTTTTAATGTGATATAACTGAAAATAAAATTAAAACTAATATTTGGTTTGTGTATTTTTACAATGTATGTCTCAGACTATGGTATACAGTGCCATGAGATGAAGTATTGGGATCACTTTATCAGTTGCTGTCTGTCACTCTCTTAAACAATGTATATCAGTTATAGATCATTGTATAGAAGGTGTAATTATCCCATAAATAGTTTGAAACCAGATTTTCCAGAAGAAAAACAACAGTGTTATTAGAAAGGCGAAACAGAAGAGTATTGGCGTACGAAAACCATATCACCTAAATGGCGCATGAAATGCGTACGAACGGCGTACGCCAAAATGAATTTTTATGTATTAACATTACTGTATAGTTTTGGCGTACGAAAAACGTATATTAAGTCCACGTACGAAAGGCGTACGCGGTGCGTACGATTGGCGTACGCCAAAAAATCACAGTTTACGATCCGCGTACGCCGTTCATACGTTTCGCGTACGCCAAATGGCGTACGCCAGGCGTACGTGGGCCCTTTTTTATGATCCGCGTATGCCATTTGGCGTACGAAAAACGTACGCGAATCGTACGAACGGCGTACGGAGAAATTTTTCCTGTGTATCTTATGACTCCAGGTTGACAGGGTCTAACATCTCCTCAAGTTCATTATTTTATGGTAAATTGACTGATTTTCTATAGGCATAGGTTCAAACCCACTAGAGAAAAAATATTTAAACAATTTTATTTTTTTTATTTTTTTTAGACAATGTTTTGGCTTCACAACATGACTTTAAAGTATAATTTGGAGAAAAGCAGTTATTTTGAAAATGTTCTCTTTAAGTTTATATGAATTTATACCAGTAAATAGATTTAGGGACTAAACTCCAGGGCACTGTTTTATCAAAGGACTTACGAACATTTTAAACTTACGCTACACATTTAAATTCCTTATAATGCGTTTACATCTGCAAATGAAGGAAACATATTGTTTAAAATCATTAACTGAATTAATTAACTTATGATTTTACCTATTGCTTTACCAGAATTTGAAGCAGTTACATAATTATAAAGGATTCAAATTTGAACGTAAGTTTACGATTACTGTAAATGCTTTGATAAAACAGTGCCCAGTTGGTTAATTCAAAATTTATCAAAAAGCTCTCTTAAAATGGCTTTATTTGGCTTGACTGACGAGATAAATTTATAAACAATTCTGGACTAATTGATCTGGAAGCAACAAAATCGCATAACTTTGGTTTATTACCTTTTAAACCCCTGAAATCTATTGTGTGACAAATGCAGCAAAATATTTATATAACATTGTAGCAGCATCATGGGGAACAGTTACATTTTTATTATTTCATATTAGTTCAAACATCATTTTTGTGTGGCGATAAGCCACACAATGTAATAACTATCTTTCAATCTTTCAGCTTTATATATACTATCAAGTTAACGCCTTTATGCCTACACCAATAAATAGTTCTATGATTTGAACAATATTACAAGCATGCTACACAGGTTACACGTATCATTGAACCCGATTTGTTTACATTACGAACATTTATTAATATTAAGACCAACAATTATATCCGACTTTTATTGTTAGAGGATATTTATAGCAAATTATTCCGCATGGACTATATTCCTACTACCAAAGCATGTTTTCACTGGTGGCAGGAAGCTGAAATAGTTCTACGTAGATTCGGTTCACGGTACGACAAATAGACCGCTACGGTACGGAGTTTATCCATTCTTCAGTTAAAATGAAGAAAAATATGAATCATTCGCTTGACATTACTATTCAATTAAACGAACGGACGTCAATATTTTTTTAGATTTAATTACGAGTGCGACATCTCAGAAGCAATATTGTGTTTGTTATCAACGAGCGTGGAAAGTGACAGGACGATCGCGGCCATATTTGTTATGCAGAATGGCTAAAGCCCGTTCAGGACCGTACCATACGAATCCAGACCGAAAATACGTTCAGAATAGTGAAATAAATACGGACAAAAATCGTAAAATTACTTGACAGCTCATAGAATGGAAATGTTTATTATGTTCGAAAAAGAACTTTAAAGAAACAATAATAAATTAATCAGTGAAACTAAAGGTGACAGTTGTGGGCTATAATGGGGATCTTCTAAACTTCATAAGACCCTTACATACAGTATATACTATATGACTGTGCAGTATTGGGGAATTATTTTTTTAAGTGAACTTCATTTGTTGGTAAAAGTAATTGCTTTTAATAGGTATTTTTGTAAGAGAAGACGTCTTATAAAATGGCTGCCTGTTTATATAAGGAAAAAAGCCTTTATGGGTGTAATATCAAAAGTTTCAACAGTGAACATACTCATTATACAGTCTTAATGAAAAACTATAATGTGTATCATAATACGTATCGTATCATAAGTCTGTATCATGATACGTATCGTATCGTGAGATGAGCGTATCGTTACACCCCTACTAGTCCTGTTTCTATAGCAGGGGGATGGCCATCTCGTTTGTTGTGTTTTAATTTCCACTGTATTCAGTTGTATGGAGACTACCCAGTCACTCATCTTGACACCCGCGCTTGGTGTCTTGAGAGCAGCACAAACATTCGAGTGAGTCTGGGCTTTTCAGAGCTCTGACACAGCATGTTGATGCAGCCTTTATTTGATTGGTTATAATGACATCAGTACGCCACACATCAGTACTTTCAGCGCTTTGATTATACTTTTGATTGACTTAATAATCATTTGTTTTTGCTGTACGTTTTTACGCTAGGGGTAGGGAAATAAAAATAGTAATTACTGATGGTAAAAGTGTTTTAAAAATCGCATGTAGATATCTTAATGGGTATACAATGGAAGAAAAATTTTAACACTACTGTCCTTAGCACTATTTAAAACAGTTCAACAGAATTATGCATTAAGTCAAAAAGTCAACTGCAAATATTCCACTTAATAATCAAATTTGTATCCCATAACTGAAGAATGTATTTAGAGAGAGTTATAACCCTTTTCAGGGGGTGAAAAGAGAAAATTTAGACAGAAGACATAATCATGAAGTAGTAAATATTAGAAATAATTCAATTGATAATTTGACACCTTCACTTGTGTGTAAATATAAGTTTGAGTTGAATATCTTTATTATTACTGAAGATATTCTCGTATGTCAAAACTTAAATCTTGATTTTTGCTATTTTTAAGTAAACAAGAGGGTACAAAGGCCCATAGGTGGCTCACCTGTCTAAATGCACCGGTAGATGGTGACCTAGGAAATCATTTACACATGCACATATGAAGTAAGAATAGATGATGCTACATACCAAATATCAAAACTCTAGATAAGAATATTTTCATACGTTCCCTATATAAGTCTATGTAAAGCTGACGACCCCTGGCGGGGCCAATTTTCACCCCAGGGCCACAAGTTGATGCTACATACCAAATATCAAAGCTCTAGGCATTGTAGTATTATGCAAGAAGATTTTTATGTTTTCCCAATATAAGTCTATGTAAAACTGGTGACCCCTGGCAGGGCCAATTTTAACCCCAGAGACATAATTTGAATAATCATGATTAAAGACCATTATTGATGCTGCATACAAAATATGAAAGCCCTGAGACTTGTGGTTTCAGACAAGATTTTTGAAGTTTTTAAAACCCCTTTTAGGGCCTCATGTCCTTATTAATCAACATACCTGAACCATTTGTATAACTTTCAAATTGGTAAAGGTCCATCCAAGGAACATTCTTGCAAAGATTTTAGCAAATTTGGCCAAGTGGTTAAGGAAAGAAATAATTTCTGACAGATGGACAACGAACAAAGAGTGACCACAAAAGCTTACCTTGTCACTATGTGACAGGTGAGCTAAAAAGAGACATATATAACTCCAAATTCAGGGGATCCAGTTTAAGAGGCCTTCATGGCAAACCAAATGGTGGTTTTGATTATAAACAAGTATTTAAAATTTGAGTTTAATGTCTGTAAATGTAGTGGATTATTTAGGATTGTTAAAAACTTAACCTTGTGAAGCAACTCGAACACTGACACACAATTAGTTGACAGTATATAAGTTTCTCTTTTTCTTAGTCAAGCTAAACATCTGTTTGGTCATTTTAAACAAGAACTTACCATGAAATAGCCAAAATATACTGGAATACACAATTAATTAACCTAATAGTATGGAAATACCAACCACTTTGAGGAAAAACTTTTCTGTCAGAATCCTATGTGTAAAATGCGACTTTTAGGAAAATATCAAGGGTCAAAATGGTAAATTAAAGGGTCAAATGAAACCCTTGTAAAACAATGTGATATGTTTATCATTACTTTAAGTTTGTATTCAGTTTCTTAAAGTCCCATAAAGTCTCAGAAAGAGCAATATTTTACTAACAAATAAGACCGTGAAACATTGGCAGGTTATAGAGCTCCCCAAATGTCATAGACTCAGCATATATTTGATCTATGTTGACTTTTATCCTAAGAATAATAATCTCCGCAAATTGTCAATTTGTAAACAAAGGAGTATTTTGTCCACCACACAAAATACTCCTTTGTTTACAATCTGAAATCGACGGGTCGTTCCGAAGACAGTACGTAAAGTTCCGTAATATATCGAGGACACATATATTGATGACCAATTTATGCGAGTACATGTATATGCATTTAAATAAAAGTCAAATACCGACCGGTATCCTCCGGTACTGGTAATCGCCGGTATCCTACTGCACTATATTGTATAGGGTAATCGAGTGTAATATATCACGTGTGAATTAAAGGGTAGATTGATTTGATTAGGTTATAATATAACATAGTGAGAAGTAAAGTGTCTATTTAATAATGTTTTAGACCTTACGTCAACTAAACCCCGGTACTATGCGGAAGGGATGCTGATTACAACATGCTCGTTTCGGGAACCCTTTAAGTTCATTTAATGAAAAGCATGGATGCTGGCAAGAATAAGTAACATGGGGCGCGCTGAGGGTGTCAGAATGACAAAAATCCAGACATGTATGCTAAAACGTCATTTTGAAAAATGCGATATTTATAATAACATGGGGTTTAGCTCGAATTAGTGCGAGGAACCTATTTTCTATCAATAAAATTGGACAGTATCGAGGTTTCGATTATTTGTATTCTTCTAAAAGCAATTTGTTAAAAACTAATTTATAAAGACACGTGGTCAATCAGAAATTCGTTCAATGTATGCATGAATCTGACGTCATGAGCGCGTTCCACATGGCTCATTCTCACAAATTGTAGTGTTTTTAAGAAAAGTCAATCAACAGGGAACAAATTCATACCAAATACGATACTGTTCCAAGCTGTTTACGAGACCAACGTGCAAAAAAATATTTGCCGTTACGCATGGATGATTTTTTACATGAATAAGCCATTTTATTCCGAAAATCGATAAATTAGTGCGTGGAATGAACAAATTACACAGCCTAAGATTTATTGATATAATATATCAGATGACATAATGTTGTTTTAGGGTGGCCAATTAGAAATTTGGTTAAGTGTATAGACGATGCCGAACTACTATCTGAACCTCTTGGTAAACTGACGGCATCGCATCCGCTGCCATTCGAGATATACGCTGATGACCCGGCATCACTTCTTCCACGATCAACTGGTGCCTTTGGTAACTTTTCGCTTTTCGGCTTGTGATCTTAACATAATCGGCATAGCTTCCGTGTGTAGAACGCATCCCTTCGGTGATTTTGAGAAGCTTTTGACATCGATTCGATTTTGGAAACCTTTCGGGATGTCTACATGATTACGAAGCCTCACAGAAAGCGTCCCGAAGATGTGGATTGAATGTGGAATGATGCGGAAGGGTTCCATAACATTGCGAGGACATGCCGAACCATAACGATCTGGCGAATTTCTGCTTCGGGAACCCTTCCGGTCCTAGTGGACACATTTTAGTTTAAAATATAAGTATAAATATTTTATGAATATTTTAATTTCTGTCAATCCTGTTAAAAACTGCCGCAAAGAAGTGTTGGCTTTAACAGATGAAAAAGTGTAATATACAAGTAGCACATAGTTAAATAGAAAACTATCACAATGTTTGTGAATAAGTAATACCAACCAACCCACCAAAGCTTAGTTACAACAAAATCTACTTTATACAAGGCAATATACAGTATGTTTAACCAGCGATATGGACAGTTTCTATAGTTTCAAAAAGATACCGGCGGACACCGAGATTTAGTACTCGCCCACGTATGTGAATAACTTCATGCTCGTGTGCACACGGTACTTGACGAAAATAAGCTCGGCGTGTATAACAGTAAACAAAACATCAGAATGAAAGGCCAGAATTATCCATATTGTGTTAGTCAACTTATTGTTGCACAGTAATCAATATTCATAAAAACATAATACATTCTCGATAAGTTACTCATTTTGGGCACAAAATATGACTGCTTTTGAGCGTTAATGGGACTTTAAATTGAATTACTTCTCAGTTAGGACTAAATGACATCATTATGTATTTAAATCATAGTAGTTTCATAGTGAACATTAAGTTATACTCGGAATATGCATTACTGAGATATTTTCAGCTAGATTTTAGATATAATATTCATACTTTATAATATATACTTTAATGTATGTTGCACATTAGACTGTTAGCTTAAAAGTACTTACTCATACAGTACTCTTACATGAGATACAAACATGTTTCACCAAAGTATCCCACCTAAATATAAGTAAAATAGTTGAGATAGGGCCTTGTTCCTCCAAACAAAACACATCAATATGAGATACAACCTTTTGCCAAATGTTTTTTCTAAGGGGTTATAATTGGAATTTTACTTTCAAATTTGCATAGGAATATGTATTTATGGATTCTTGGTAATTTTATGCAAAAAAGTGATTTTGTCAAAAATGTGAGATAGGGCCTTGTTGCGCCAAAGGGACGAATTAATGTTTAAATCGCTAAGATTATAATAAATTAAATCAAATATTTATCTATCCGCCATCTTTGTTCGCTTGGCGAGCTATGTGTAAAGGTCGTTCGCGATTTGCTAACATGTTCGTGGCGAACTTATCATTCATTAACGCGAACTCACGTATTGTTCGCGAACGTTGGCGAGCGTTTTTGTTAATGAACGCACTGCTGGTACGGGATGATACCTGGTCAGTAAAAATGACTTCATTTTTTGCGTCGTTAACAGTATATAGTGGAGTCTTTTTCCAGCTGAAAGGTGCATTTTTTCATGTTATTCGAGTCCTATGATATAACGCATGCATGCATGCACACACACATACCCAAAAACACTATTTGAAACACATTTCACTTAATTTTCTTAATAAATCTCAACTGTTGCAAGACCTCAAAACCTCTGAAACTTCATCATTATATAAAGTCTGTTAAATTTTCAGACGGCATCTCCGACGAATAAAGTTTTAATCAACATTAACATAATCACACTATATAGCAAAACCCGCCTAAAATGGGTCCACCGGAATTTACCGAACCACGTACAGCGATCAAAATTTGGTGAAACTGGGATATAGGGACAGTATGAGCAACAATAAATGAAATGTGCAGGTATATGTATATAGATCATGAAGGCTGAAATTGTGAGCCAAATAAAATACATCCAATTTTGATGACATTAGTCCGCAGAGTAGACCGTAGGTATATACATAAGCCGAGCATCGATATTACGATCACCCCGCTTATTTTGAGCAAATTTCAAAGTCCCAACATATTATATGTTGCAATACGTGGGTGAATAAAAAAGTTCGTAGAATTTTGCCATAACTTTTTTTTTTTCGAAGTTATTGTCGTCATATCTATGCTGAACGAATACATTGGTATTTTCTTTACATACACAGATTTATAGCGACCCGATGATAACCGTTTTAAAAATATTTATATCTTAAATAAGGGCGATTACGTATACCGGAGCACACGGATAATTTGAAACACATTTTCTTAAATTTTCTAAAGTATCTCAATTGTAGGACCTTCAAAAACCGTCAAAATGTTATCTCTAATTGTTTGATATCATTTATAAAGTCTGTTAAAATTTCAAACGTCATCTCCCATCAATAATGTTTTAATCGACATTCACATAATCCCACTTTATAGAAATACCCGCGTAAAACAGGTCTATCGGAATTTACGGAACCACGGGCTGCTATCAAAATCTGCGTGAAACTGGAATATACGTACAGCGTGGGAGAAAATACATGGTTTGAAACGTTTAGGTATATATCCTGAAATAAATAGACATCGATTTATTAGTGGAATTAGTGCTTTCGTGTAGGATACCAGAAGTTGACAACCGAATAAAATACACCCGATATTGGTGACATTGGTTCGCAACGTCGTCAAAGAGGACCAGCGCTAGCGGAAATAGGAAAACACTTAGATTAATCTTATAGGACAGCGCACACGATATTAAACAAGCAATTGAAAATGCAGAAACTATTATCACGATGCTTATCCAAAAATACCTACATATTAGTCAATCGAGAAGCAATAATGGGTAAAAATGTTAACGTAAGTATTGACAAACGTGGCGTAACTTTGACGTCGTTCATCAAATGACGCTGACGTGCTCCGGTATGCTGTTACAGCATGTGTGCGCTTCAATGTAAAAATCACGTAGTTTTGACTAATTCAATGAAATTTATCAAATTGTTTTGTTATACTTATGATCACGTTATGTTAAAATTTGAAAGCATTTGATGCTGTGGTTTGTGAGTTATGATATTTTTCTACGAACTTTTTGATTCACCCACGTATATACTCATTCTAGTATGTCCAACTCCCGGTTTATTTCGATCATTTGGCATGTCCCGATTAGTCCTCCAGATAACAAGGTTTTACTGTAATTTAAAAATTCATTTTTAGTTGGGTGGAAAACATTGAAGAACATTTCAGAAATGATCAAATTAAACAACCAATCTGTAGTCAAGAGCATTACCGACATAACCACGGTCCCGCCCATTTTAAACTTGGTGATATTGTAGTGTAGTGCTGGTATTAGACATGTACAACCAAAGCGGAGAGTGGAAAACAGAGAGTAGAAAGTGGAGAAACGACCAGGGGTTTTCTCATCATTGCCAATAGCTTGTATAAAATTATAATAATGTAAACTGCGTTCGATTTGCTGTGTACGTTCTAAAAATAAGATATTCTTCTAAACCACTGAACATATCGTATATTTAGAAAACGATGAAGCATGTAGCTTTGATATTTTGCAAGGGACATCAGTATGTATCCCCTATCCGTTATTGTAATTGCTATCATAATAGTTCTCCATCTTTCAGGGTCCATCTTTTAATTTGAATCGTAAGTATAAATGTAACTCGATAGTACGCTTATGTTAAAGCAATTCTCTCTAAAACTATTGGTTTTATAGCACAGGAGATGTCAATGAGTGTACCATGCGTTGCACGAAATTCTCGAACGGCGTTCACGGATAACCGCTTTTTGGCAAGCATGGGGCAGAATACAGGTACTGTATTCAATTTTAAGGTGATTCGCTAGTCCTGGGGTTTTCTGTACAAGGTATATCAAAACCTCTCATATTTAATAAGAACACATTTACTGTACGACAATCATTTTGGAAAACACCAACCGGGGAAGTAACACAATGAATCAACGTTTTGCACCCGTTGTATACAGCCTCGGATTTCGCGATTTTTCAAAGCGTGTATTAGTAAAGATAATTACAGTTTGAACTTGTTTATATTCTTCAGAAATAAATGCAAAATCCTTCCCCAAGATGCTTGAAAATCAACTATAATTTTTTTGCACTATTTGGTCTCGGTTTGCAGACGTTCTCAAAACGCTTACCAAGTAATTGTGATTGTTTAACTACTGTCCATTTCAAAAGTGGTGAATCACCTTAAACGGATCTAATCTTGGTATACGAGATATGTTTAGGCAATTCAATTTTAAATAAATGTTTATTTTCGTTTATAACTACGCTCTTGAATAATGCATACACAACTGTTTTAAAGTTTATGCATTTAATTAAATGTTTACATGTAAAATAGTTGTACATGGTGTTTTTTTTGTTTTAATCATATCTTTGAACAGCACTTTTAACAAGTGAATACAGTACATGGAAATGTGCTACATGAATATCATAATAATTTAATACCATATACTATTATGTTTTATGTCAACATATCCCCCAATGTACCAGCTCGTCCGTTACAAAATGTTGAAACTCTAATTGTTTTTATATTTCAATTGCTGGTACGTACTGCGAAAATGGAATTTTGTGAAGTTTTCAGATATGGCAATCACTGTTTTTACGGGCCTATACACAGCGAATTCTGGAAACTGGACTCTCGTCATCAATAGCATGAGGGAGAGTGACACATATGATATACAGCAACTTCTGAAAAAATGTAAAGGAATTCTTTAGAGTCTCAGCAACAGAGAAGTTGGAGGTTCATTCTCATTGAGCGACACTGAGTGATTCATTTATTATTTTGTTTGGCCTTATTTAGAATGAATAAACTTTTGAAACCAACCCGACAGTTTTTCTCCGTTTTCCACTTTCTTTTTGCACTTTCCACTTTGGTTGTACATGTCTATTACAGCAGTGTAGTGATGAACTGTTATAAACATACACAAGTCTATTATAAACTATATAGTCTATCGTATTTCAAGGTATGAAATATAAGTCCAAATACTTGTATAAAGTTCTACGTATTTTTATTAGCTTCCAAATCACCAAATCTAAAATAGCTATTACAAAAGCATGTAAGTTCTACAACATTCTAAGTAGCCTTAATACATATGTCCATGAGTATCAATAGTCCAGTTAATTCAGTATACTTCTTAAGAGGCCTGGTAAAAACCGGATTATCTAGTTCGGTACTTTCTTGGCTTATAAAGCTTTCCTGATGTCGTCACGCTTGCGTCATTAAAGTACCCTTCGTATCAAGAGTAATTCGTTGCCATAGCGGTGCACTGCAGATTTTTTCCAGTAAATGCATTAAGTTTAATATCGCCAATTGTTACAGTGTTTCTTCATTTAAAAACACAAAAATGTATACTCATGTTAAGAAATGTCATGACGATAGTTTGGTTATATCTCATATATTCGTCATTTCATGAATATGAGGATTAACTATAGTCATACAAAATTCAACGATAAAATATGATGTCACAAGACATCATTTGCAGTCGAAAATAATTCAATTATATATACAGCTAGGCAAACGCAAATTTGAAATACCAATATCGCACGATTCGCTTGCGGAAATTGATATATACAAAGCAAGAACCTTTTAATATATTCTTGCATGAAGGCTTCAAGGTCAGATTCAGGTCAAAATAGCCAATCTATAATACAATTATAGATAAACACATTAAGGTTTGTAATACATGTTAAATTCAAAACAAGTGAAGTTATTGTAGGACGTCTACAATCTCAGATTCTTTCCCTTCTAAAATTGTTACTTTATACATATTTTTAGCTTGACCTCGTCAATGCGGTAGAGCATGTGGAAATTAGACAAACAAACATTTCCAACAGGTGGGAATTTGACAACCTTTTAGACATGGGCGTAGGAGCAGGGGGGGGGGGCCAGGCCCAGACTGGAGGGGCCAACATATCTTTTTGCCCCCCCAATAATTCAGACAAAAAGTATAATTCACGGCCTAATATATCTCGTAATAGGCAAATTGCCTTCACTTCTTGGTGAAAACGTAAATTTTTTTGCTCGCTTCGCTTGCAAACTAACTTCCTTATATCAAAATATTTAAAAAAAAACATTTTAAAAAAATAATACAATCATGACATCAAATGTACTCTAAACGTCCCCCAACCCTCCTATATCAGGTTGTCAAGTATATTATAAAGCTTTTCAAACAAACATTTGCACATTAAGCTTCAATCTCAAAATCGGGCAATTTAAATTTTGTGCAAGCACTTTTAAATTGGGTTTAATCCAAGAACTTAAGTTTCCTGCAATTAGTAATAAAATAGGTCCATTTTTAACCTAAAATTAGGTATCTCAGAACTCTCAGAATGCACCAGTCCATTGTTTAGAAATTTTCCGGGGAAAGCCCCCCTGGCCCCTATACTTTAATTGATTAATTTCCAGTTACCACGCAATGAACCAAATTGCCACAGAACCATAAACTATCAGTTATTATATAGCTATAGGAGGGTTGGGTACATTTAAGAGTATAATCGATGTCAGGACTGTATTTATTGCAACGGGTGTTTAGATAATTTAGACATGTGTATGGAAGTTACTAGTATTTTGCGAACGAAGCGAGCAAAAATATTTTTTAGCCCAAGTTGCCAAATGTTTGGCCCCCCCAATGTTGAAGACGCTCCTACGCCCATGTTAGACTCTGAGTCCAAGAATAGACTTTGGTCCCGTTGCAAGACCCGGGAAATACTACGTAATCACATGTCCCGACCCCGGGGATTTAGTTAGTAAACATTATCTCCAGGGTGGGGATTTAGACATAAAAATGTCTTATCCTCCTGGGTGGTGCACCGCCCCTGGGCGGGCAAAATATTGACTGGTCCATATTGATATGATTTTCTGTCATCTATGGGATATATTTCGGCAACCTCTTAGAAACACATCAATGAATCGACATACCTTACTCAGTGTTTTGAATATAAATACCAGGTGAAATAATTCAGCAGGAGAGAAATGTTGAATGTCAATGATACACTCATTATTCAATATGCAGTATATTATATGATACAGTTTCTATGTCCTGATGACAGTATCATGGCCGTAACTAGGATTTTTCAAAGGGGGTGCGAAATCGAGCTGAACGGGGTGTTCTGAAGATGGGATGTAAGATATAGCTACTTATCCTTATAGGTGCTTAGTGCAATTTCTTAGTATTGTAAAATACACTGTTTATATGAGGGGTATAACTGTACATAACCGTTGTTACGTAAAAACGTGAAAGTTTTGAAAGAGTGTAATTATCTAAAGAGCCTACCACACAAACTCGTAACTGCATTGCGCTCAAACTAGTATTCTACCTAATATACACACCATTTAAGTTATTTAGCGAGCGGAGCGAGCCAGAAAAAAAGCGCTATTTGTCCGAGTAGCATGACACATACACTCGTTCCCCGTTATATATTGTTAATCATTAAAATATATGACGAGCGAAGAGCAAGAAAACATCAGTGCGAGCTGCATGCATTGCAATACAGACTGTCACCCCTGATAGATATTGTTAATCATTAAAATATTTGGCGAGCGAAGCGAGCTAGAAAAGAATTGTACTAGCTGCATGCAATACAGAGGCTGTCTCCGCTGATAGATATTGTTAATCATTAAACTATTTGGCGAGCGAAGTGAGCTGGAAAAATTAGTCTGAGGTACATGCAATTTACAAACTGACTCCCCTGTTAGCTATTGTTAATCATTAAAATATTTGGCTAGCGAAGCGAGCTGGAAAAAATGCATATTTAGTCCATGTTGCATGCAATACAAACTGGCTCCCCTGTTAGATATTGTTAATCATCAGAAAAAAAATGCATTACATGTATTAGTCCGAGCTGCATGCCATACAAACTTGTCTTTCTCTACATGATATTAAGGGACACTTTAAATTATTTGCTATCAAAGCGGGCCTGAAACAATGCAGTGTTAAAAAATTAAGTGTCCGAGCTACATTCTACATAAAATTGTTCCGAATATTTGATCTATTAACTTGTTAATCAACTTAATGTATTGTGCGAGCGCTGCAAGCCAGAAAAGTGCCCTAGTATCAGAGTTGCATGCATACCAGAAATATACAGTGTATACAGTTTTATCCTGACAGCATTCAACATTTATAACCTATTGATGCTACATATAAGCATCGTCGGAAACCCACAGTCGTTGCCTCCGCTCCGCTCCGTACATCTCCCATGGGATTTTTATTTACCGATTCGCCGTTTTGATAAATAACTAAACCCGTATTCTGGTTGGATGCAGTACAATATTGTAATGGGCCTAACAGCCAATCAGATCACTCGTACTAAAACTATGTTCATTTCACGTAAACATGGCGACTACATCTGAAGTTAACTTTACCTCGGCGTGTGAATTGTTCAAAATTGAAGAAATGCGTGAGTTTCAGAAGGATACCGTACATGCTTTGATCAGAGGAAAGGATGTGTTTTATCGGTGAAGACAGGCGGCGGGAAGAGATTATGTTATCAGACTTTTCAGGTTGTTTGGCGACATCATAATGATAATTCTCCGTGTCACTTGTTACACCGTTGATATCAATCATGAAGGAACAGAGTGCTTATTTAACTTCGCTTGGGTTCCGGAGCACCTACATCGGGAAAGATAAGGACGAAGAGGCAGATATTTTCAATGGAAACTTTGACTTTTTGTTTGCTTCCCCTGAAAGCCTGTTTGCAGTGCCAGTGTCCACATGGAGAGAGATGCTTGGACAAAACGAGAATATCAGAGTTCAGACTGATGGTTGTAGACGAGGCCCACACTGTCCTACACGGGTATGGTTTAAATTGATTCATCTTTTTTTCTTTTAATACTGCCTCATGCTATGAGTATGATGGTCATAATTTGAAGTTGCATTCGGATACTGACAGCCAGCAAAACTGTATAATATGTATTTACTATAATAGTGACTAAGTGAGTGAGGTGCAGGTCCAAAGGCGCCTCATATATGTTACTAGAAAGGACCGGTACCAAAAAGCCCCACTTTTTAGTCCATAATTGTCCACTTTCTGTATAACAACGCAATAAACAATTTATTTTTACACTGAGATCATTAGTGTGTATTTGTTTGAATCAGCTGGTGTGTATTTAAATTTTAATCAAATTAATGGCCATGCACTTGTATATATGTACAGTATGCATTGTCAATGTTGCAGTATCATGCATCATGTTACTACCATGTTTTTATCCAAAAAATATAAACAGTGCTTTTATATCCCCACAAATGAAGATTGAGGGTGGCATATTGGAGTTACTCTGTCAGTCAATTAGTTGGTTAGGTAGGTTGACCTGTCCGTCTGTCCACATACAATAGTACAAGTTAGTGGAGCAAACTACTATCACACTGCTTATGTGATTGCATTGATACTTAAAATATGTCATCACCATGAACTGTAGATAGGCAAGACACAATTTTCATGCGAGTGGTCCACTCATTCCAGAGTTACGTGCCCTTGAACCTAGCCATATAGTTTACTATCACAAAGCGGCAGCAGGGGAATTAGTCAGTAGTTAACGTGACAAAGCTCTAGTTATAGAGCTATATTGAGTTAGAAGCTAATTCTACTGTGAAATTACTGATTATAATAATATATAATATTTAGATACCATTACATTAGTATTTCTTTCATTTTAGGGGAGAATCAGATGGAGGTGATGCACCATTATGAACTTGGTATGGAAAGCTTGGCGAAGCACGGTCCTTAACAGCTAACAAGTCAGCAAGGAAACAGATGCAGAGGAAGTTTTCAATGGTGGACTGTCTAGAAATTATTGACATCCCTGATAGACTTAACATCAAAATGTTTTCTCATAAATTTTAAAGTACATTGCCTCTCAGTTACTTATTTCATTTTTTTTAAGTGATGTTAAGCGTAAAAAAAGTGACTGTGAAAGACAAATTATATTTTGTCCATCTATTAAACTTTGTAGTCATGTTTATACTATGTTACGTCTAGAACTGGGATCTGATATAAAATATGTTCAAATGTTCCACTCCATGACAACTGATGAAGTGAAAGAAAAATACGGAAAGACATGAGTGTAAACAATGGTACCATTAGAATACTGGTTGCAAGTAGTGCTGCTGGTATGGGAGTTAATTTTAAAGGGTTGAACAGTATTATTCATTTTGGACCACCTAAGACATGGACAGCTTTATACAGCAGTTTGGCCGCGCAGGAAGAGATGGGTCTCAGGCTATGGCACTTCTTTTATTTAATGGAAAACAATGTAGAAATGTTGATGTAGAAATGCATGAAAACATGACTAATGAAACAACATGTAGGAGAAAAATTATTTTAAATGCATACAATGCAAAGCCTCCTTCAAACTTAAGCAAACATTCATGTTGTGATATTTGTGCAAAGGAATGACCTGGAATGTCGTTGTATGAATGAAGATTGTTCAAATTTTAACCATCCAATTATTTCAATATATAACTCAGCTAACAGTTATTCAGATTCGGATGATACAGACAGTGATGCATCTGACTCTGAGGAGGATGGAGATATTTTAGTAGTCTGATTCTTTTTCATTTTGCTACATAAGCATTGTTCTAATTAAAAGCTGTCCATACTGCAGTGCTCTAGTCTTTTCTCAGTGATTGGTAGTTTTGACAATTTTCCAAAGTTAATGCATGTTTATTGTTTAAAGGAGGCTTTGCAGTGTATAAGATAGGAAAACTGTCCTAATTATTATAACTATTATTAATATTGAGTGTTATCTACCTTTTACTGTTGCCTTTTCAGCCCTTTTTCTATTGTTTTGTTAACAAGTAATGGGACCCTTTATTGGGGACATGTGCGTTGTGAAACACTAACATTTTATACAGTGATTTTTTTCAAAATTTTCTCACTACCCATGCCCATCCAAGGGGAAATTTAGCGCAACATCCAGTTAATAAAAAATATTTCCAATGTCTGGGGAAAAAGTTAAGTTGATCAATTTGTCACTGATTTTCAGAAAACATGGTGATACTATTTGTTGGCGTAACAGCGTAATTCTGGTAAAATGTTAAAAATGGCAAAGCTGTACTTCATTATATTTTGTTCATATAAATGAACTACCATTGTTATGTGTGCACATTAAACTTTGTTTAAAGTAGTTTGTAATATATGTTTGTTGAAATCAACATCTTTGAAATCAGAATTAATTTCTAAGCAGAAAATGTTGTTATTTATACCCATTTTAGCCCTGGCATACAGGTGATGTGTGACCCAGGTATGATGCCTGGCATACAGGTGATGTGTGACCCAGGTATGGTGTCTGTCATACAGGTGATTTGTGACCCAGGTATAATTTGTGACCCAGGTATAATGCCTGACATACAGGTTATGTGTGACCAAGGTATGATGCCTGGCATACAGGTGATGTGTGACCCAGGTATGATGTCTGGCATATGGGTGATGTGTGACCCAGGTATAATGTCCGTCATACAGGTGAGGTGTGACCCAGGTTTGATGTCTGGCATATGTGTGACCCAGGTATAATGTCTGTCATACAGATGAGGTGTGACCCAGGTATACAGGTGATTTGTGACCCAGGTATAATTTGTGACCCAGGTATAATGCCTGACATACAGGTTATGTGTGACCAAGGTATGATGCCTGGCATACAGGTGATGTGTGACCCAGGTATGATGTCTGGCATATGGGTGATGTGTGACCCAGGTATAATGTCCGTCATACAGAAGAGGTGTGACCCAGGTATGATGTCTGGCATGTGTGACCCAGGTATAATGTCTGTCATACAGATGAGGTGTGACCCAGGTATAATGTCTGGCATACAGGTGAGGTGTGACCCAGGTATAATGTCTGTCATACAGATGAGGTGTGACCTAGGTATAATGTCTGTCATACAGATAAGGTGTGACCCAGGTATAATGTCTGTCATACAGATGAGGTGTGACCCAGGTATAATGTCTGTCATACAGATGAGGTGTGAGCCAGGTATAATGTCTGTCATACAGATGAGGTGTGACCCAGGTATAATGTCTGTCATACAGATGAGGTGTGACCCAGGTATAATGTCTGTCATACAGATGAGGTGTGACCCAGGTATAATGTCTGGCATACAGACGAGGTGTGACCCAGGTATAATGTCTGGCATACAGATGAGGTGTGACCCAGGTATAATGTCTGGCATACAGGTGAGGTGTGACCCAGGTATAATGTCCGTCATACAGGTGAGGTGTGACCCAGGTATTATGTCTGGCATATGTGTGACCGAGGTATAATGTCTGTCATTCAGATGAGGTGTGACCCAGGTATAATGTCTGACATACTGGTGAGGTGTGACCCAGGTATTATGTCCGTCATACAGGTGAGGTGTGACCCAGGTATGATGTCTGGCATATGGGTGATGTGTGATCCAGGTATGATGTCTGGCATATGGTTGATGTGTGACCCTGGTATAATGTCTGGCATTCAGGTGATGTTTGACCCAGGTATGATGTCTGGCATACAGGTGATGTGTGATCCAGGTATTTAGTTCCACATTCGATTCAATTTATTCGAACACAGACCACATGCCGCACCTTCATTCTTTAAATGTAAGTCGGAAAAAATGAAAGCAAACGCTGGACACAGACTCCAAACTTCTATATTTCTTACTTTTAATAGAACATAGGCAGAGCGAACATTTTCGCATCGTTTTTCGCATGGGCGCAGCCATTTTTATTTGCGTCTCCACGCCGGAGAGTATCGAAAATGTAAGCGTCGTTTCTATTGGTTAATGTATATTCTGTTCTATTCAGTGAAAACGGCGAATCGGTAAATAAAAATCGCACGGGAGATGTACGGAGCGGAGCGGAGGCAACGACTGTGGGTATCCGACGATGCATATAAGATGAAACTATTGATTGGGTGAGGGTGGAAGAAAATATGGACTGCTCTACTGAGCAGCACACATCACCCAAAAAGCGTTTCTACTTGTTATTGTTTCGATAGTTTTGTTAACAACAGTACGAGGTCGAAGAAACTCAACGTGTATGTGAACAGCACTCCACATAAACTAGTCGGTCTATACTTGTTGATTTTGACTTATAATCATTGTTGAAAAATAAGATGTAAATAATTTTTTTCCTAAGAAAAACTAAGTTGACAATGTTAACGTCCGACGCACCCCCTAGTTACGGCAATTATTACTAATTATTAAAGTTATTTGGCGAGCGAAGCGAGCCAGGAAAAATAACATTCTTATAAAGTGAATATATTTCACCCTTAAATAAGACTACTTTGGCGAAAAAGGGGGGTGCGTTCGCACCCGACGCACCCCCCAAAGTTACGGCCATGAGTATTTGTGTCACATGTGTCTAGCTTGATGAACCAGTTCCGGTAGTTTTAAACCAGCTCTGGTAGTAAGTACAATACTGGGACCGGTTTAGTCATGATACACATTTGCTTGCTGTCATCAACGACAAATATTCTATGTTTATCTTAATTTCTTTCATTTTAATTTGTAGATCTATTCAAACACCATTGATGAAATCTTGAAAACTGCATTATAGAAGTTTTCCCATACCAGAGGAACATTCACTAAAGGTGGAATTCATATTGGTTTCTACAAACTTCCAGTTGAACGGAAACAAAATGGTTACATTAGCATAAAAGAAGCATTCTACAATGTGTACTATGAGGTAATCACCAAATTATTGAATATAAGAGAATACAGTTTTGTACAATATATACCTGCTGAGTGAATAAATCACTGTTTTAGAATGCCACAGACTTATTTAACATATGTAGAGCATGCTGTTTTTTTACAATTAATACTTTTCAAGCCAACAAATCGCCGTTCAATTTGAAACATGTGTGTAATGAAAGGTATGTTATATTTCTATAACAAAAATCAAACAACTGAAGTGAAAATACGAAAGAGTTTCTCGTGGTGATCAAACTGTGGCGAATTTTTAGTCTGACCGCCTGACAGAGATCAGTTTATCTCCGTTATTGCTACACATACAGATAAGATAAATACCCGTACATGTTTGGAAATGTATAAAGGGTGGCACTGCATTGAGATATTTGGACAAAACAATTTGGTTTTAACATAAACCAATAACAAATAAGAATCTTACCTGTTGTTTTTCGTCAAAATGTGTACAACATATGTACACCATGAAGTTCGACATATAAAATTATGCATAACCCATTTTGGTATCGATATGTTGGATCCCCCACCGTGAGAATAGTATTTTGCTGTATATAAAACATCAGAGGTATTCTGAGGTACAAAATATGTGTTAAAGGTGTTAATGTTAATTCTATTTCAGATTCACTGACACCTACCTAATGACCTTGAACAGAGAAGAGAAAAACTTCAGGAATGGTATTCAGGCGACTAATCACCATCAAAGTATGCGCAAAAGAAGACCGCCTGAAACATGATTTAATAAAATATGACAATTTTTGTTGAGCATTATGTAGTAGTTTAGAAATCATTGTACCAGTATGTATATGGAAATAATACAGTGCATACAGTTTATATCTCTTATCCGGATACTAGACTTACATATTTAAAATCTATGGAGTAAAGGGTTAAAGGGAATTTTTTATACTATGTATAATACCAGAGCTTGTGTGATCAGGACAGCCTCTAAGACAATGCTGCACACCTCAATTAAAAACATTGATTGAACCCCATTTTTTGTAAGCTTGATTGTCCAGATTTAATAATTGTTGTAGTCTTGTAATTACAGTTAAGTACAGTAACTGTCTGATAATGAATACTGAACTTCGAAGAATTATTGTCATATATTTTGTATTCATTTAAAGTCCTTGTTTTCAGGCAAAATTGTCTTTATTTGCTTTTTCGCAGATTTGTTAAAATTGTGATACTTCTGATCTCATTATTTTTTTTATTATGTTAATTCAGGTTAAACATCATTTCTGAATAGTTTGTTATAATAGGGGACCAGTTCCTGAACTAGTATACCTAGATTATATTCTAACAAGCATGCTAACTTACCGTACCACAAGCAACTTTTCCACATGTGGAAGAAAATTAACACTATTGTCAAATTTTGATGTATGTGTATGACAAGCCACAGCTTAGATCACTGGTATACAAATTCAGAACACCAACCACTGCACAATAGCTCTAACTTATTAAGTTACATTTGTACTAGCCTGAAATTCTTTATATTGAACTGTTGTTTTTTCATCTTTGGTGTGTACATGTACTAAAGTAATCAGAATTTTGTAAGAAACATGGGAGCTGTGCTCAACTGTTGATTTGAAGTTAAGTTGTGCAGTCTAGTATTTTGTTGATATTCTAAACTTCACTATATAGCTATAGCTATTATCTGTATCTTGTGTTTGTTTGTATGCATCAGTTTGACCATGTATCAATAATATGTTGATTTGGCAATTTTCGTTATTTTTCTTTATTAATTATCTTACCAATTGGGTTCTAGCTAACCCTACACAGCCCTAACTGATGAGGAACTTTTTGTTGGTTGTTATAAAGCATCATAGAAGAAAACTTATGGTTTATAGATCTACCAATTTATTTATCATTGATAATGAAACAATTGTTTTTCGCATGTACATTTATCCCTCTTGGAATCTCATGTTTGGTGTTATTCATCTCCCCAAGGGTATGAGAGAAGAGTCTTTTACATAGTTCTCAAGAAAAATAAGAAGTCAGAAGAGCCCCATTCTGATGTTTTGTTGCACACATGTTTTACTTGGGTCAAATTTCCTAAGTTTTTCACCATAATGCTCTATTATAAATACTAGTCTCTGAGTCTCAGTCACATGTAGTAACAAAACTTGTGTATGCTCCATGGCAGCCCAATTATGAATTGCCAAAAATGGTAAAGGTCACAGTGACCTTGACCAACTGACCTCAAAATCAATAGGGGTCTTCTACTGGTGCTGATCAACATCCATGTAAAATTTGAAGATCATAAGACAAATCATTCTTGGGTTATTGAACGGAAACCATATGGCCTAAAACATGATAAAGGTCAAAATCAATTGGGTCATCTACTGTTGCTGACCAACATCCATGCAAAGATGGAAGGGCATAGCATTCTTGAGTTATTGAACTGAAGCCATATGGTCTAAAACATGATAAAGGTCAAAATCAATGGGGTCATCTACTGTTGCTGACCAACATCCATGCAAAGATGGAAGGTCATAGCATTCTTGAGTTGTTGAACTGAAACCATATGGTCTATTGACACACCAACCAACTAACATGAGCAAAGCAATATACAACCTCATTGATGAGGGGCATAACAATAACTCCTTGTCCCATAGGAGGAGCACACCAACCTGCCTATGTGGTGTCATGAAATATGCATATTCTCTTCACATGGAATAAATCAACAGAAATTGTTACAATAAAGACCAAGTTTTATTCTGTTATAAATTCATATGTATTAAAACATCAAGCGCACATAAATAAATGGACAAATCTCCACCTTGGGGAAATAATCCAACAATTGACATTTGAACTTAACATGACAAAGTTATGCAATGGACCAGAAAATGCTGTAATAAAACCGATCAAAGGGAAGTAATTAAAAAACATCACAGTTAAAATGACAAAGTTATGCAGCAAATGCTAAAGACGAAAATAGCACAAATAAGCCGCCTGGTCAGGCGACACAAAACTATGTTCATTGACCCAAAAATATTGAATTAAGATAATTGTCTTCCAATATTTGAATCCATAAATTAAGAAACTGAAAAATTATCATTTTGCCAAATTCAACAAAACTTATTACCTGTGGAAATCTCTGATTGATTTTACAGTACCCCTGATACAGACTGAAAAATAGGGTATAGTCCAGTCATTGAAGCTAAAAAATATGGTCAACCTCAAACAAATTGCAAAACAGAGTTTCTTTGCGTTTTCATCATCTACAGACTATTATCAACTACAGACAAAACGTCAAAAATGCGAGTTCAGTGGGGAAAATACAAAAAAATCGACATGTTTAAGGTCACTTTTGGTAGCAATTTCAGCGTTTTCCTTATTTCATACTAGATGGGGAATTTTAAGTTCTAATAATTCCCGTGTAAGCCGTTAAATATTTACTTATTGCACCTTAAAACTGATATTTTCTGAAAGATACAACCTTCTTTTATCGAATACAAATATTGATTTTATCGTCAGACAATTTACTTTTCATATATATGCCAGTCTACGTGTTGGTATACTACCCATTCAAATGTCGACAAAATGGCTCAAAATAGCACTTGGAAGGGGAAACAAAAGTTTTATTCATTTCTTTAATATTAATCCAATTTGTTTCAAATTTACACATATCATGTGTTGTATACATGTGTGCCTAATGGAAAAAGGAAATTTGTGTTTGGACAGTATACAATAATAACAATATACAAAATGTACACGAATCTATCGATTCGGGAGAAATAGTGATTGTTCTCTTTGTCTGTTCGTCCACAATTGCATTTGTATTCACAATTTTGACTTTATGATTATGAAACTTGGTCAGAGTGATCATCTGAACAAAATTTAGGCCAAGGTAGAAAATGGATGATCAAGGGTAAAAAAACTAGGCCACTAGGTCAAATTGTAGCAAAACCTCGTGTAGTCGCTAGAGGTCATATTGTTGACCTTATATTTATGAAACTTGGTCACAATAATAATATCAACAAAATCTAGGTCAAAGTTATAAATTGGGTCAACCGGGGTCAAAAAGTAGGTCGCTAGTTAAAATCAAAGGAAAACGTTGAGTAGGTACAAAATTCACAATGTTGGACTAATATTTATGCAACTTGGTCACAATGCCCATCTCAAAACATCTAACACATGTATGTTATTGAATAATTTGGGTCAAAATTAGGTCAATAGGTGAAAATAATTGATGCGACTTTTTGGCGCATGAAGGTTTGTCTATTTTTTGACCTAGTGACCTAGTTTTAAATTATTATAAGTCAATATTGAATTAGACCTACATTTTGTCTTCATGATCCAGGTGACATGGTTTTATAAAGATAACGTAAAAAGGGCGCCTTCTAAAGATTTGTTCTATAATTTGGCCTAGTGACCTAGTTTTTAACTCAGGTTAATCCAATTTCATACATGACCTTGAGTTTTGTAAGGTGATCATTGTGACTAAACTTCACAAGTGTAAGGTCGAAATTGCGACCCCTGGTGACTATATCTTGTTTTTTCTATGTTTTGACCTAGTGACCTAGATTTTGGCTTCGGTTAACTCAAAAATTTATTTTACCTAGATTAGTTTCCGATGATGATTGCTGCCAAGTTTCATAAAAATCAGACTAAAATTGCGACCTCTAACCACGATGTAAAAATAAGTTACTGGTACAAGTCAAGATTTATTTACATCAAAAGTGACAAATATCGCGAAAACATGTGACAATTCAATATATTTGTAAATATCTCAAAAAGTCCCACAAATATTCAATTAGGACATTTTGTACATTGCTAAGGAAAGCTTTACGCACCATATAAACACGGAACTGTTTGTTTTGCAATTAGTTTGAGGTTAAAAGTTAAAATGACTGGACTAGTAGGGCATAACAGCAAAACATTGATGATTGTGTGTTAGTAGCAGCACATAATAGATTATAGATATAAGGCACATTCACTGATTTTTGCCAGTTCAACATCCAGCTCCAATTCTGGTGGCTATGGTAATATTTTTTTCAAAATTGACAAAGTCAAATGAGTCAGTGTTGTGAGATATACACAGTCATGTAGTCATGTTGATTTATTTCATAATCTTTGTCTGGTTATTGTGGAACAGGCTCTTTAAGGATGGAAATATTTTCTTCACCATGATCTTCTTATAAATGATTGGTCAACATCAAAGTGAATTAATGACATGTTGACCATCAGCATGCACATTGATTTAGTTCTATTTTAAAAGTATGACACTGTGTGCCATCAGGTGGAAACAAAGTTTGATCTGTGATTTAATTACCTAGGCAATTGCCTGACTGAGTGTAAGAAATTATTTATTACCCTTTAATCCAATCCATTTCCATATCCCCGTCAGATGTGACAGAGTATATTTTAATAAGTTCAAGGTCTATGCACTGTTCTGTCCTTATCCTCACACCAAGCAAAAAGTTGGGCTGAAATGGAAAACATTAACTGTGGAGGACAGCAGATGGTAAAACCTCCGGTAGTTCCCCGGCCCCTTGACAACTAAATATTGTCCCCGGACCCCTGGGTATTGGTTCAGAGAACAAATCCCTAACATTTCCCTGGCAGTGCGGGGGAAACTGGACGATAAAATCACAGCCGTTTCCCTGGATATCCACCACCAAGGACAGTATATACAGTATTTTTTCTATCAATCTCCATGCCACCACCCATCCCGGGGGGTGGGGGCATGGATGCAACTGACAGGTGCATTAGCTGTCAGCAGAGCACAAGACTTTCAGATGTTGGTGGGTTAGAGTGGTCCTGTAGAGCTGACAGGCAAACTAAAACTTTAAAAAAAACTAGGTCCTGTGTGCTTCCGCTTCTGTCTTCTGGAATTTGGGCAAATGACTTAAAGACCTGGATTTTGGCACTGGGCCAACCAATTTTGGTCATAGTTTTCTCAGCATGTGGTTACTGATTTTTAAGATATCTGACCATATTGTACCCTATTACATAATATTATGCAACATTGCACAGCATGTTAATTAGTTTACAAGAGGCCCTAGTATTAGATAAGAGACAACAACAGTTCCCTTTATGACAGGAAGTTATAAAATATCAGTAGGCCTATAGTAAAATTAAATTGATATATAAGTTTTTGTAGTATTTTATTGTGAAAAACAACCTGAACCATCAAGATTGACATAATTTTGTTTGTGTTGCTTGAAAACGACTGTCGTGTGATTAGACACAAATGCATGCAAATTAATGCACAATTATAAAAGTGTTTAAAAAATCTGAACATATAAAACTTATATACCGGTAGCTGTATGCCTCATGATTAACATTTCTTAATAATGTATTCAATGAAATGAGTGAATTGATATTATTCATAAGATATAAAAATGTTATTTTTGATGTTGGTTTTGTTTTGATGTTTTGAATTTAAAAAAATTAATTTATTAACTAGATCTATGAGTATTATTAACCTGCGGCCTTGAGCCGCAGGTTATATTTGTATGCAACAAGAAAAATTTCCATGTAGGGGCACGTGACCTGTTCTGGATGGTTTACCATTTCAAAAAAAAAATCCAAAAAAATCAGCATTTTTTAAGAATGTCGTGAACCAGACTAATACCTTTTTTTTTTTTATTTAGATTCGTATAGATCTATTTTATTTTATTTTAAAATAAAGTATTAACCATTATTTACCCCTTTAAGTAATAATTAATAAGAAAAAAATGTATTTCGTAATGTATTTTAACGCGCACTTGACCTTTCGTTAGTCTGGTTCACGCGTTCAAAACTATCTCCAAAAAAATGAAGCACTTTGTGCGAATGTCGTTAACCAGACTATTTCACTATTGTTTTATTTTATACTTTAAAATAAAGTAATGTAAGTTTATAACTATAATTATTTCTTTTACCCCCTTAAAGTTATTAAAAATAAGAAAAAAATGTGTTTCGATATGTGTTTTGGCGAGCACCTGCAGTTTGGATTACCTCTCCTATATCATTACGTTAACTAGGTCATGCAGGCCGACGCGTCGGCATTAAACACCCAAATCTTACCCAAATCTTAACCAACTAGTAACGTTTTTACCCAAATACTTTTTTTAACAATATGGGGTTGATTAACTTTATTAAGCATTTTGATGACCAGTGATGACTAAATAAACGTAAACTAGCAAGTTTTTCGGCAGGACTCGGCCCAGTATCATTTCGAACCGGCGTTTGTCATAATATTTGCACGTCGTGAGAATCGCTTTATTTTACTTTCGGACTCTTTGTGCGCCGATACCCAAATATACAAAAGTATGAACGTTTATTTACCCAAATACTTGTATTTAATAAACTATTTGTCGTAAATAAACTATATTACGCATTTGAATAACCAAATAATGAAAATAGCACCATTTTCCGGTAAATTATACTAGGTAAATATACCCAAACACACATATGCCTAGACTTTTAATTGTTTCTTTGGCTCATGTGTGGGCATTGCTCATTGTACATGTGTCGTGGTGTTACTGGTGCGAGTCTTTGCTCGGCTGGTAAAGTGTGCTGCCTCCCCTGTCCGATTTCCTCATACCTTTATATTAAGCCTTATTAACACTTTAAAAAGTTCTAGTTTCTAAAATTATAAAAAAATGTCTCTCACAATACTGGTCTGTAAAACAATTGGCCACAGGAACTATTTAACTTGTGTTATCTTATATGCATAAAAAAGGTATATTCACAGACATACAATCAGAATTGATATTATGTACCTCTTTGGTATAGTTGCTTAGTTTTATTTGTATCGGGTTTGTGTGTGTATTTATTTGAATAACTCTTAGGGAATACTAATAACTAAAATAGTAAATATTTTGACAAATAGTTTTTACACACTTAAACCAGATGGAAACAAAAATCAAAGAAATATATCTACTTATACAAATTAAACAAACACACAATGTAACACATATTTTCAAGGGTACATATTACAGTAGCGCATTATTGATTATCAGTAGCTATATGGGCCTCTGATCCCTTACACTGACCAGTTACAGTGTTTTATGACCCCAGATAATCTTTTAATAGTGATCTCATGCTGGCACAATGCTGGCATCATGCTGATCCCTCTATAAAGTTCTGGACCAGAAGCAAAGAAGGAAAAATGTAGGGCTTTAACACTTTTGGGGGCCTCGACTGATGTGCCAGAGGCGAGGATAAATAAAATAAATATAATTATTATTCATCTAACGTTAACCAATGAAAATTACGATTACAACGATATTAGATTGAATGAGTAAAGAATATCCGAAATTTGCAATGAAATGTGCACCATCCGAACAGCGTGCACTAAAATAAATTGTAAAATTTCCAGGTTGGCAAGAATGATCAAGGTGAAAAAACTTATCCACCCAATGCTATTATTTATAAAGATCACAATTACCAAGTTTTATTAACTTAATCACACTATTACAAGTTATATCCGATTTACCTTGGTAATAGAAATTGACGATTCGTCGTTTGCTCATTGTGTACATCGCCGAGGAGTTCCGAATGGTCTCGTCGCCGCCATAAGTGACGTCAGCCTGACGTACTAAAATACTATAGTACGACAGGGAACCAGACTACACTACATAGACTTCATTCAAAATTTAGCATTACAATGCGCGCGACGTCATGCCGACGTTTGTATTTTACTGACGTAACGGGTCGATTCAAGGCGCGGATTGGCTTACGTTACGTCATCCGGAACCAACCAACCAATCAACGTAAAGCTAATGTAAATGTTTATGTAACGGCACGGCTTTAATGCACTCCCACAGCGCAGGTTATGTGATGAACTGTAAAATCATTAATTTTCGTGGGTGATTAAATTTCATGGATTTCGTGGATCACCTCAACCACAAACTTTAATCCCAATGAACATTGATTTTGACCCTTGTTTTATTACCTGAAATGCAAAATCCACGAATTCAAGTCCCAACGAGATTGTCTTTTATACTAAAATCAATGGAATTTAATGATTTTACAGTAGTTTGGGAAAATTTAGCACAAAATAACACAAAATGTGTTCATATTTGGCTTTTATACTGCTTAATATTCAATTGATTTAGCAAAGACATTGGCCAGACTGAGTTTAAAAATCTAGTGTTTTGACTTAAAACAGCCATACCAATAAGTTGTTTTTATAACAACTGGAACCATAGGGGAATGAGTGCCCTCTTTTTGGGAAAAAATGATAACTTTTTTGAAAAAATGGAGGTTATTTTGCCGGGGAAAGTGCCTTTATAAGGCAGTAAAACGAGCCAAGAAAAATCACCGTCAAATGGCTTCATATATTAATAATCCAAAGTATTTTAAATGACCATTCATTCTTATACACGGTTAGCAGGGTATAACTTATACACCCAACATTAAAATGCATCATCTTTTTAGTTGACATATTCTACTTTCACTTTGCTAATAGCATGGCACACTGAACTATAGATAAATGTTACATCATGCCATTTGAGTTCTTTGGTAGAGAATCAGCTACGTTATTGAAACAAGAGTAATTAATATGTTCACAATCATGATATAAATTGACTGTCACTAAATTGGCGAGTAGCTATCTACAAAATTATATTATCCGAATTTACCAATTATCCGAAACACGGGCCATTTCCCAAAACATGTTATAGGCAACACGATTCCATCTTAACGAAATGATAAACGATCTAACATTAAGCTTAATTATATGTGCTTTATAATATTGATTACAACTGTTATAAAGGTGTATCAAAGTAATAAAAAAACGCTGTGCAACGTGAAAATGTGTAAAATCGTCAGCATACCATGTTTGTAGTTGTTGTTGCTTTCTGAGACATTCGTCCCCAGACGCGTCGTCTGCACATGGGCGGCTTTCATAAAGATTATGGCACTGCAGACCATATATTCACCCTAAAAATGTTAATCGATTTTTGGAAAAAAAACTTCTTCGGCACAACATTGACGTACTGTAATTATAAACTCTGGCGACAGTTTAGACACTCAGGTGCTAGTGAGTATTGCCGAGGGTTTCGCTTCTCTCGAGAGGTATGTACTCCAGCCCAAGAAGCCGGAGCTTCTGAGAGTTAACCCTACCAAAAACTCGCGTGTCACAGCAACCCCTCAGTCCTGTGAGATTTACGGTAAAGAGATCTCCCAACCCCATGCTAGCACTCACCTTGGTCTTAAACGTTCAGTCACCCAACAGAACACAGAGGAGCAGACGGTAGAGAACAACATAAAAAAGTCGCGGCGCACAGCATTATAGTCTAATGTCTAGTGGCTTCCATCATGTATCTATATAGCTTGATCCTCGAGTTCCATAAGTTTGCAATGTACAATTAGCTTTTATATTTACTGTAACCTTCTTTGTAACATTGCCGTTGGTGGGGAATATACACGCGTGCTTCCATGTAGAGAATGGTAATGACCCTGTCTCCAATCTCCAAATCGCCACTCTTCACATTATCCCAATTCTGCTTTACGGATTCGAAATAGTCATACCAACTGGTAAAACTCTCAAAAACCTTGAAACTTATCAGAAAAAGTTGCTCAAGCAGATTCTCTCCATCCCCATCAATAGTGCAGACGTAGAAGTGTACAGTGTTCAATACCCTATTGAAGCTCAGGTGGATAATAAGAGAGTACCTACCATGTACAATAACGTCTGTCTCCAATCTAAATCAGCTGTCGAAAGGAGATTAGCGATTAGACAACTAACTGTGAAAAGAAACTCCAGTTACAGTTGGTACATCCAAGTGCAAAAAGTGTTCTGGAAGTATATGACCCATTCTCGTTCAACCAGCGTATGTTTTTTCAATTCTCTAGGTACTTGACTAACCACTGATTTATGAGAATGAGTGGGCCTCAACTGATGCTCGACAAAATTATTACACTCAATTAAAAACAACTAAATATAGAGCGAAATCGGCACTTGCCGGGTATTCTTACATATACGGGAGATACTTAAGGCTATATAATATAACCATATTAAATGCACGATCGTTATAATCAAGAAATTAACTCGCCGTTAGCAGACGAAATCGCAATCGTTTTGAGTGCGAACGTTATTCATTTGATCACGTGATTCTCCACACTGTAAAGGTAATGAGCCAGTAAAACAAAACAGCGAAACGGGTGTGGTTTTCATCTGGTTTCTGATTTATCAAAAGCAGTAATGTTACTTCCGTAAATTTCCCGAAAGTATATAATTTTCTTATATTTTCCTTCTATTGAATTCTGGTTCTAGTTTATTAATTACCTTCCTTCATTTTATTTTCCTAACATATTTCTATCAAGTCCTGTTTTTATAGCAGGGGGATGACTATCTCGTTTGTTGTGTTTTAATTTCCACCGTATTCAGTTGTATGGAGACTACCCAGTCACTCATCTTGACATCGACGCTTAGTGTCTTAAGAGCAGCACAAACATTCGAGTGAGTCTGGGCTTATCAGAACTCTGACACAGCATGTTGATGCAGCCTTTATTTGATTGGTTATAATGACATCAGTACGCCACACATCAGTACTTTCAGTGCTTTGATTTGTACTCTGTGACCTTGATCCTGACTACGCCCATGTTAGGCTATTCAAGGTTCACACGATGCATAACACGTGATGAGGTTGCCATGTTTATAATAGAGTCTATGCAATAGGTGAACACATGTCATGATTGTGCGTGGATCTATCGCCTTTATTGTTAAACGAACAATTGAAATATCACGAGCTATTTTGCTTCGGGCATGACTACCTGCAGATGATGATGATCGGGTGTTTCCGTCATTAATCCGGAAAACTATTCATTTTGATTGGTGCATTTCTAGTGTTTCCGGGTCAAAGGTTACCAATGGCGAAAATGCGGATTTCAAACTGTTGTGTTGGACCTATGTTTTTGGAAAATACGATGTAAGTAAAGTTATAGTTTTTGGATTTGAGTTGAAAATGTAAATTCTACATGCAATATCAACACGCAATTATAGTTTAACGATGTTTACACTGACGTCTATATTTAATTGCGCGCTTTGAGCACGGATTTTTCTGACCTTGAAGGTTTTTCCAAACATTTTTCTTCTTATAGTTATTATGATGGCGGTCGTACTTGTACTTTTTGCAACGGGGTAATGACCGCTGGGGGAGGGAGGGGTTATTTGACACAGGGGGAATTACTAATTTTCAACTATTTGATGTCTTAATCCACACCCTGTGGACAATGCTTACTGTCTAAATCCCAGGGGAGGGGACACTTAATCACATATAATATATAGTGCTAATGATAGACCCTGCGATTGCTTCACGGTATGCTACACTATGTTTCACAATCTAGGGTGCTAAAAAGACCCTCTTAGATGTGCTTAGCTTTTTGCGACACGATTCTTTGTCGCTGTTTGGTGACCGATTTAGAGCATTTAAATTCAATATACAGTTAAAGCACACCACACATGCCTTCATAAATACCTTTCCTATCGTTCAATACCAATATTTGCAAGAACACTAACCTCACTGTTGCACAAATTAATCCAGTTTCACTTCCACTGCCAAATTACTGAAATTTCCAGAATGTTGACAAACAACAATATGGCGCATTTTTATTAGACGAAAAAAGTGGCTAAAACCCGGTATCCGGAACATAAAATCCGGAACGATAATCAAGAACGACTACTCTGTGCAGATTAATTATTTCGTCTAAGACACGTGCGTCTACACTAGATAACCAAAATGGGGTCAACTGAAATTGATTCACGGCGGCTGTCAGAAAAACGTTTTATCTAATATTGGTTGTGTAAAGGTATATTTAATGATGTTTTTGTAGTTTATGAATGAAATAAGCGTTACTATGACCATGTTAGCTGTTAAATACAGAATAGGTGGTTTAGTTTGCAAATTACACTTTGCTATGGAGAGCTATTAATAGAGCTATAAAACTCAGTATAGGAGCATATTCATACCGCGAGTATCTGAGTTTTACTAGTAGAACTAATATAATATACTAATTCAGACCGAACATTCAATGGTGGGGTGGGGCATGGATGCAATTATGTATGAATATTGCAATATTGTAACAGGCTCACTGGTCCTTGTTAGACACTTGGCCTGTGATTATCTGTTTCCAAGGTTTCAACTACATATTACAGTCATTATTTACAAAAGATATAACCACCTAAATTACACAGATTGCAAACATGTACCAAATCTCACGCTATCTCGTAGCCGGTCTTCTGAAATCTCATGAAATCTTGTCTGTTTTTAATACCTAATATCTCCTGTTTTACAAAAATTCAAATAAGTTTATGCAATAAATTTATTATTCAGCTTTAAAATGATACCTCATTTATTGAAATAATTCAATTAATAAAACTGTAGACTCCGAAGAGCACCTACTCACATTTTAATCATATTAATGCAAATTCTAAGTTTATCATAAAAAACCTGATTTGCCTTCTTTAACTCTTATGTATTTTATAAGGGGTAGACAAAACAGAGTCACTTCATGCAGTAGAAGAAACTTAGCTCTTCAACATGATACATTGTCCATTAAAATTGGATGACTAAAACAGTTTTATGGACAATAACTGAATCTGCTGCCTGTTAATTTGCATTTTCTCTAAACTTTCAGTGGAGTGTCCAATCTGTGTAATTTAGGTCTTTGCAAAAAATAAAGCAAAGATAACCAATTAATGTGAGGCTTAAATGATTTTAATGTTTATAAATGCTTGATAAATATAATCAATCTCAAAACAGTCTAATTTAAGAAAGATAATAATAAGCCATTATTTAATATAAAGTAAAGAGTAATTTGGAGTTTACTAAATTAAGAATATCTAACCAAAAGTTAATAAAATGCCCCCATTAATTAATTTCTAAAGGGGAGCTCAGCTCATGACAGGGTAAAAGCTACCATGTGAATGTCCAAGAACTGAGACTGAAAGATCTGCCTATTATATACCCATCAAAAACAGAAAGCATGAGAACTTCATGAAACATGAAGTTGTCATCAAACTAAGTAAGGTTTATATAGTCACTACAAAGTTAAGCATGCAGTGGTTACATGGTACACTATAAATACTGTAAACAGGGTAAATACTGTACATTGTTAAATTTAATACTAAAGTTTATATAGGAATTAAACCATTCCTGCCACAATATATGCAACGTTCTTGCTTTTTGAATATATCGAACAAATCGTTCCATATTGGTTTTTCAAATATAGACAGGATATCAGCTGTTTAATTATGATAATTAAAAGTTCAGGATCATGTCAAGCTCACCTAAGACTTAAAATTAAAGTTTGTGCATTTTTTTCAATGTGTGCCAAGGCTTGACATAATTTCCTGAGGGCATAAACTTCTAGTTACAGTGCAATTTGCATTAAGCGACCACCTTAGGGATGGTCTGAAAACGGTCGCTTAAAGGAATGGTCTTTTAACACAAATGTTTCAATGATTGAGTGTAATTTACAAATTTCGAACTTTAGGCCACAACAAATAGATCATGCGTTCGTCGGGAGCGCCCGCTCCTGATTTTTCTAAATTGAAAAATAAATATTTAAATTTAAATTATTGCGCCCGCTCCGGAGAAAACCACGCGCATGTGATTTTTTTCCTACATTTTTTTATATTATTTTGCCGCTAGCATCAATATTTACAAATTACGAAAAATAAAGCCAACTTGTTTATAATTTCGTCACTGTTACTTCAGAATATGTTCTGGGAAAGCGCGCTCTGCTGAGGATGTTACTTACTTGATTAATTTTAGCAGTAAATTGTTGCACACAAAATCGTGTAACTTTTTACGCAAGCGTCTGGTGAAATGATTCTTGTGAATATTCTGCCCCTTACAAAAAACACGCATAAGTGTATACACGTAGTAAAATGGAAAGAATTGCGATTGCGGAATTAACCAACAAGCGTTTCTAGATATGTTTGTAGTCATTATTATTACTAGTATTCCGTACTACCCACGAAATCATGAATTGTCACCCATTTTCGCGACAATGACGTCTCGTTTGTACATGGTCCGTGGTATGTGATATTAACGGTTTTATGCGTCCCGGAAACGCAACGCACCTGTTAATAAGTTTCTATACTGTATCCTACATAATTTCATCAGGGATTTTAAATACTGTACATAGAGAAACCTTCAGAAGGTCCTACTTTCATCAAAGAGTTAAAAAAAATTGATAAAACATAGTTTGCTCTAATTATTGCACCTAATGCTGTACTTTTCAGCCACTTGCTAAAAGCTAGATTTATTTAAACTGGATAAATCACAGCTTATGTAAGATTACATGCTGCAGTTCTCAACAACTGTCCCGGGTTCGATTCTCGGCCGTGACACTTCATGACTTGGTCATTTTTAGAAACGCTTTTTAGTGTTTCCGCACCAGCTAGAGATGATCCTGGTTGGAAACCCAGAGGTAGTCTTGCGTGTATCGGTGCTTTACACCGGGCACGTTAAAGAACCTAGGAATTTATTCGAAACCAGCTTGGGTATTGCACCCAGATTCCTTGTATCTCACCTTTGTCTCTGCCCTGCAAATTACATGGAAGAAAGAAAGGACCTTGTATATCCCTAAGGGAAGTGTGCTTGATGTGGGGCTAGATCCTATGACGATAACCTTACATAGCATCATGCATCGGTGCGCTACTAACAGTGCTAAATAAACATGCCGTCTGTGCATGATGTATCACTACAAGATGGTGATCATTGACTAGCTTGATGCTTAGTTGATTTGAATCTTTAACCACTAGTCACTCAGAAATGAATAGGGCACATTTGCTCCTTCACACGCTTTCAAAAATGGCATTTTCAAATATAAATTTAAAAAAAATTATTTCGCTCCTTCCCTCGCTCTCAATTACGGGTTTTTCAAAAATAAATATTTAAATTTATATTTCGCTCGCTCGCCCCTAATTTTCCCCCAAAAAATCTGTAGAACCAAAAATTAATTTGGTGTGGCCTTAGATACTATTCACTGCTTGGGCTTCAAGAAATTAATTGTTGTCATGTTTTACAGATGATGGTGGACGTTTGGAATTAGAATGATGGAATGGACCACTAAACCAGAATGTAAGTAGGGACAATGAGGAACATTTAATCCTTATATGGACGGAATTCAACAGGTGAAAAAGATAAGTACTTAACTTTATACTTTTTGTGGTAATGTTTTGTAATGTTTTCAATTAATACTTAACTAATATGCTTTGTTATGTTTTTTTGTGCATGTTTGTTGCCTGAGTGTCATAAATAACATGTCAAATATTTGGTGAAGCGAAAAAAAAAACCTGAAAAAAAGCTGCACAGGGGTAGCCTGTGGGCAAGGCCTTTAAGTTGGATGTGTTACAACCCATGCAATCGTCATCATGTAAATTGTGTTTAAGGTGTACATGCACGTATCATCACTCGGGGTAGGTCAACAATGGAATGATATTTTCTTGTTGTCTTATCCAAGTGATGGCAGAGTTTAGGTGAACTTCGATAGGTATTGAGCATTGCTATTCAACATCTCTTGCAAATACAGTCAGCCCTTGTTACAACATTCAATTTACCGAGAATTTCTTGTAATAACATAACTTGTTGGGGATGATTTCTATTCAACGTTATCAAGTCATGTTGGTATACTGACTCCAAGACCAAAAGGTTGGGAACGGATTGATAGTTTACATTTACATTTAGTAATTAATTTATACTCGATATACTGACACTGACCCTGTTTTTCCCACCTGACATATTTATTGTCTTTTCTCAAAGAAATTGTCTAAAGTTTCACTTACAATTTATATACTGTAAAATTATTAATTTTCGTGGGGGATTAAATTTCATGGATTTTTTGGTTCACCTCAACCACAAACTTTAGTCCCAACGAACATTAATTTGACCCTTGTTTTATTACCTGAAATGCAAAATCCACGAATTCAAGTCCCGATGAAATTGTCTTTTTTACCAAATCCACGAAATTTCTTCCCAATGAAATTAAATGATTTTACAGTAAACGATATTTGGGCTTGATTTTATATTTATATTTTATTTAGGACCGGAACAATTTCAAAATTCTTTAACTGGATTATAGCCGGTATGAAACTGAATAAAACAAGTTTTGGTCCCCATATTTAAAATGATGATTCCTTTCCTGACAACCATACTTTGCTATTACAACATTTTGGTTGGGAACAAACAGTGGGCCTGGCGTAATGAGGGCTGACTGTACACTCAAGTACACATTTTCCAATTGTTTATAATTAAGGTCAGTTTGAATTTGATAAATAGTTGCTCTTTGACATAAAGTGAAAATGTGTTTTATAAAAATCAAGTTTTGCAGATCTCGCACATGTGTGAGGATCAAAAGACTTGCTTTGGCATCTAGGATCAAAATCAATTTTTCTAATACGGTTGTTCCAATTATGTCCTGACGTGGTCAGTGACTGCTAGGGGTGTTATTGGTACTCACAGAAGCACTATATATTTCAACCTGAGCTGTGTGGAAACTCCTTAAAAATGAGGGGTTCCGGTCAAGTAGACCTTTCCAATGCATGTTCTCTCTTAATAAACCATTCTGCTAGATTAATAGTGCTTTGAATCTTTAAATGGTTTTGTTGTAAACAAATTGGCCAAAAACTAAGGTGTGTATTTATAACTTTTGTAAGCTCACCTGTCACTTTTGGCTTGGTTGTTGTGTGAAACAGGTATTATTATTAATGCATTGCTATCGAACATCTCTTGTACACAGGTAACTGTATCACTGATAACAATAGAAAAAGGAGAATAACTTTTTTTTGTACAATTTATATTTTTCTTTCAATGTCTTTGCAATGTGTGCGGGCATAAATTTACATGTAACTTCATATTATATAGTCCATTGTTTAAACTTTTCCTGAAACATTCAATGGTACATAACTACCACTTACGACCTTTTAAGACTCACACATTTTTGAAATCTGCATCATAAGGCGCTTCTTATGAGCCTATTTTCATGAAAATCGGAACTTGTCATGTTGACCATAAGTAAGGAGTAAATTTCTGACAGTTTTTTATTGTTTGCTCTTCTCATTCTAAGCCATCGATTTGTACATGTAAAATACATTTTCTTCAATTAATATTCCGACTTCATGTCATAAGCGTTCCAATTATAATAATTAGTTTATGAAGATATCAATAGTCAATTTTGGTTTTTGATACATTGAAATTTTGGCTACTTTAAAACATATACCTTTATAGAAAAATTATAATTTTTACAAGATTCTTAATTTTATTTTCTCTAAATCAGTGATACAGTTACCTGTGGTCTTGTTGTGATTGATTAGAATTTGAATGCCTAACCCTACTGCTGTAAACTTTTTTTTAAGGCACCTCATATGCCACTGTTAATTTTTTTGTAAGGCACATAATATGCCACTGTGAACTTTCTTTGTTAGGCACCTGATATGTCACTGTGAACTAGCTTGGTTAGGCACCTAATATGCCACTGTGAACTAGCTTTGTTAGGCACCTGATATGCCACTGTGAACTAGCTTTGTTAGGCACCTCATATGCCACTGTGAACTAGCTTTGTTAGGCACCTGATATGTCACTTTGAACTAGCTTTGTTAGGCACCTAATATGCCACTGTGAACTAGCTTTGTTAGGCACCTGATATGCCACTGTGAACTAGCTTTGTTAGGCACCTGATATGTCACTGTGAACTAGCTTTGTTAGGCACCTGATATGTCACTGTGAACTAGCTTTGTTAGGCACCTGATATGTCACTGTGAACTAGCTTTGTTAGGCACCTGATATGCCACTGTGAACTAGCTTTGTTAGGCACCTGATATGCCACTGTGAACTAGCTTTGTTAGGCACCTGATATGTCACTGTGAACTAGCTTTGTTAGGCACCTGATATGTCACTGTGAACTAGCTTTGTTAGGCACCTGATATGCCACTTTGAACTAGCTTTGTTAGGCACCTGATATGCCACTGTGAACTAGCTTTGTTAGGCACCTGATATGCCACTGTGAACTAGCTTTGTTAGGCACCTGATATGTCACTGTGAACTAGCTTTGTTAGGCACCTGATATGCCACTGTGAACTAGCTTTGTTAGGCACCTGATATGCCACTGTGAACTAGCTTTGTTAGGCACCTGATATGTCACTTTGAACTAGCTTTGTTAGGCACCTGATATGCCACTGTGAACTAGCTTTGTTAGGCACCTGATATGCCACTGTGAACTAGCTTTGTTAGGCACCTGATATGCCACTGCAGGCCTCGTCAAATTTTTCCAGAGCCACTCGTCCTACCGGACGAGCGGTCTCAAAAAACCACTCGTCCTGCAGCAAAATCAACTCGCCCGTATTTTTCAGTCAAAGATAAATGTGCAAATCTGTTTTTGACGATGTGATTCTCGTCTAAAACGGTCAATAAAATTGTGAAAATATAAATGTGTGTCACATTTTTGCTCCTTTCTCCATTCTGAAGCAGACATCTTTTGATCAGCTTGATTGGTAATAACACGGTGTCTATACGAACTTTATTATTCATGTGATGACCACTATGTTGTCATTAAATTTTGTCCTTAATTACGCAAACCGATGGAAGGCGTTTGTTTGTTAGTCCATACATTCATACATTACATTCATTTTGCGCACTGTGACGAACCGAAAACCTCGCTTTAACGCTTATAATTATGTTTCGATCGATTAAAATAAGAACAGCGTCATTTGTTAATCGAGCATGACCGGGGAATTCCCGTGACGTCACAGCGCACCCATGTTTTGATTATTCGAACTTTCGTTTTTGACTGACAGATGATCTGGTGTTCGTATCAAATACGAGATATTTTTTATTATTGTTTAATACGCGATTAATTATTGAAACTTGATTGTTTTCTGACAGAAATATTGCACTCGTCCTGCAGGACGAGCGTTGGTGGATGTTGACTCGTCCGATGTGACTTTCTACTCGTAATTACCAGCGGACGAGTGGATTTGTCGAGCCCTGCACTGTGAACTAGCTTTGTTAGGCACCTGATATGCCACTTTGAACTAGCTTTGTTAGGGACCTCATATGCCACTGTGAACTAGCTTTGTTAGGCACCTGATATGCCACTTTGAACAAGCTTTGTTAAGCACCTCATTACCGACCACAACGAGGTGTGTGTCCTGTGAAAAATGGTAGCAACATCTCATAGTTCAAGGTCAAACTTAAAGTTGTTCAAAGATCATGAATTTGACAATACTGTAATTTGGTTGTAAACTAATCAATACTCCTAAAGCAAAACTAGGTTTGCCGATTGAAGAAACTCGCCAAAGTAAATAGCCGTGAAAATGTTCAGAACAAGTAAAACGCGAAACTTTCTTTTATCTGAAAGAATTAATTATTTTTCGGTATCTAGTTTGCAAGACCATATTAAGTTTAAATTGCATAATTAGGCTATTAGATTTACCTGTGTTTTTATTTAATGTATAATTGTGAGATAATGATTTTTAATTTATTTACAATGCTATATTAGTTATTCACAAATTTAAACTACCTATCACATTTGCTGCATAATTATATGGTCTTTGAACACATAATTATAATATGATAATTTTAAACAGTGAAGTGAGACCTGGCTAATTTCTTATATTTATCTTTGCCTCAAGATATTTCACATGGGCAAAGCCCCCAGAAGAGTTTAGTCATTTTAGGTTTTAGGGGATAGTACAAATACAGGAAGACTTAAAAATGAGAAAGTTTGCCAACGATTCGCTAAAACGCATAAGTTAGTATCCGCGAAAGTTTCTAGGTTTACAGTATTAGTTTTTTGTGGGACTCTTGAATAAATTATGTGGTCATAAGCACAACGTAAAAACCAAATCACTGTGTGGCTTATTGGGATACCTTAAAATTTACTTGTATTCATGACTTGTTGCAATTAAGAGCACATGTAAATCTGATCACTGTATGACTTATTGTCATACTTTATATTACAATGGGTATGCCTTATTGCAATTGCAGGAAATCATTGTGTTATTATTACGCAGTAAATATTTTTCCATATATCGAAGGCTTAGAATTAGAAGGTCGTAAGTGCCACTTACGACCTTTTAAGATTCATACATATTTAGAATAAGCATCACAAGGCGCTTCTTATGAGCCCATTTTTATAAAAACCTGAACTTGTCATGTTGACCAAAATGAAGTTGTAAAAGTTTGTTTTACCATAAGTAAAGAGTAAATGTCAGACAGTTTTTCTGTGTTTTCTCAAAATATTGATTTGGTAGTAACAACCTTCTAATTCTAAGCCATCGATATCACCATGGTCAATATCCCAATTTGAGTTCAAAGGTCATAAATTGCATCTGTTTACTTTGTCTGGACTATAGCAATGTTACTGTGGAACTTACTTATAACAGACTTGCATATTATGAAATGTCTGTTATAGCAAAAGAAAAAATTCCCAACCGCAGTCCTTCTTTATACCAATTTACTACCTGTTATAAAAAGTTGAATATAGCAAAACATTCTAAAGAAATAATATACCCTATACAATGATGTATGAGCTTCTAATTTTGTATAGCTTGGCAAATTTAACTTGACCCTGACATTTTAATCAGCATTGGGGAGCTGTGGCCTAGAGGTAGGGCGCACGCTTCGGGATCGTTAGGTCCCGGGTTCATCCCCTATCATGACCACTGGTCAATTTCTCTGAGCAAGACCCACATGCTACACTTTACCATGGTGTAAAATGGTACCTGTGTGGGCAGTGTCTATCCCTGTGTGCCGCAGATCGAATTAATCTCCACAGGGAGACACAAGCATAGGTTTCCATAGGTAGCCTAATGACCAGGGAAAGTTAAAATGACTTGTAAAATATTGAAATAACCTAGTTAGACTTAGTGATAACGAGTGAGTCATAATAATGTTCACAGATGTGCTGCGCGATACTTTTTATATTTTATTCACATGATCGATCTCTTTTTCGCAAGTTTTATAGCAAACTAGGTTTTTGTCAGAGTTATGCTATTGGCTGTTCAGGGGTTTCAATGGACCCGAGGACCCGAGTCCGGACCTGGGAGATTTCCAAAAGACGCAGAAAGGACCCGGCGTATTTCAAGTCTGTGCGTCACTCCGGACCCGGGGGATTTTTCCTTTGTCAGTCCATTAAATTATCGCACGTTTCCTGTCATAAAACTGTAAATATTAGCGTGTAAACAATCACTGGACGCTTGAGTAATCGCTATCAATCAACGCATGATCGCAATCAATGAATGCTTGGATGGGGACCCGGATGCGTGACGACATCCACGAGTCGGTTAGAAGCCAATGATTGTCGTCGGAAGGCGTGGCTTGAATAAATTACATAGTAAAATGCCCAAGGTCGTCGTATGTGATGTAAACACGAGGCGGGACTTATATGCAGATTGACAGGCAGTAAATTGTTTATGTAGATTCGCGAAAGGTGTTATAATTGGCATTAATTGGTGTTTAATTGTATGCGTTGATTGTGACACGCACGTGTCGTCTTAAACCACTGGATAGAGAATTAAAAGAACCGCCGATGCATTTGACCGGTCGATTTAAAAAGCCACCGGACGGTCATTTTAATCGATAATTAATTAATTGTAAGTGCCCGGATCGATAATAAAACAAAACAAATTCGTATAGATCCCGATTTTATATTTAGACTCGTGTGTTCAATAAGTTAGTCACAGTCACACGATAAGTTTGTATAAGTTACCAAAATATCCCAATTTGATATTATTTTGCCACCAGCAGTGACGAAAACCAAAATTACAATGTCACTTTCGAATGTCATATGTTTTCGCGATATTGGCGTATCGTTCAGAAAAACGAAAGTAGAACTAAGTTACTAAGTGCTATTTTAATCCACCAAGAAGTTTATAAATACATGCAGATACGTGTATTTGTATATTGTTTTTGGTATCATGAATCTATATTAGGCTCACAACCCTGTTCAAGACTACCACTTTTGTAGCCTACTTTAATTAATAGAAAATCATATAAAGTTGTAAATAAGCCATTATTTGGCTAAATTTATGTACATATTAAATTTATTTGACATTAAATAAAACAACAACACATTTTATTAATAAACTTTGTTCATGTTACTTAGCAAGAGCTGCATAATTAGTGGTATTAACCATTAATGTAGACAGGCATGTTCGTGAAAGGACTCCCGGGTTTCAGAATAGGACCCTCCAAAATTTTGAGTGAAGGGTCCTGGGACCCTCGGGTTTTCAGGTCTAGTGAAACCCCTGGCTGTTATACATCAATGAAACTTGGTATACAGTAAGTTCAATGTGTGAATAGGTCACCTCAAATAGACACTTAGGAATACTGTAAAATCATTTAATTATGATGAGACAACATTTTGCGGTTTTAGTAAAAAAATACCATTTCGATTGGGCATAAATTTGTGGAATTTGCATTTCAGGTAATAAATACAAGAGTCAAAGTTATTGTTTGATGGTAGTTAAATTCTTGGTAGAAAGAGAACCACAAAATGCACGAAATTTAATCCCCCAAGAAAATTAATGATTTTACATGTGTGGTCAAAGTCACTGTTACTACAAATGAATATGCATTCTCCTGTGTTCACTCTAGAGGCAACAAGTTTGATCCAATCTTCATGAAACTTAGTCAGAATGTTGTTCTCTATAAAATCTAGGCCAAGTTTGAAACTGGGTCATATGGGGTCAAAAAATAGGTCAATACTGTCCGATAATAAACTTAAAATATCCAAGAGTATGGGGGATACAAAAGTTGATATTTAAAGTAATGTTTTTGTTGTGTTTATTGGGTATGGGTGACTCTTGATAATTAATCTCCAGAAAGTGTAAATGTGTTTCTCACTAAACTTGAGATGAATTGGTGACCACGCAATACAGTTGCTATGTGGTGACAATAAAGTATAACCTCTATGTAAGCAACTATAGGCAAAATCAATATTGGCATTAGTTAAGAGGGAGTTGTTTGGAATGGTTGTTGATTTGAGGCTTTCCCCGTGTGGTTCCCGGGTAGTAGAATTCAGGGCCGGTATTTATAAAGCATCTTAAGTGAAAACTTAAATATTTTGACTTAAGTTAAAATATGGAACTGCCCATATTTCACAAGAAACTAAAAATAGCCCACGTTTTCTATATGATTGTTGTAGCTTTTTACACAATGCTTCTAAACAATGTAAATAATCTTTAATATCATTTTTCCTGTTTAGCTGATACACTTAAGGAAAATTTTAGATTTTAAGAAAATTCTAAGTTTTCACTTAAGATGCTTTATAAATACCGGCCGAGGACCTCTGTCTTTCTCCCTTGCATGTATCGTGACTAAAGGCGACTAAATGGGAGACTACTCTAGAATCTGGTAAATAAGCGCATAGTTGAAAATAAGCGCCTGTCAAAAATAAGTGCGTACAACCTTACAGTCAATGTATATTAGTTGAAGTAAGTTGAAAATATTTATATAGCGCTTTATATAACAAGTCTCTCAAGCGCTTAACACGCGAAAGTCAGCTATTTGACAGTTCATTAAGAGTCTAAAACAATTTCACTTGATATAATGATGAAGATAGAAGTCGTTACAACTTGTTTTTTCGATGGTTTTGTTTTTTGTCTCGGGATAGCTAGATATGTTTTCGACCTAAGTATGGATGCTAAACGAAGAAACAATTTGGTTTATCCAGGCGATACCAAATCGTTTCTTCGTTTAGTGTCCGAGGACGGATATTTTTAGCATCTTGGGAACTAAAAAACAACAAGTTAGTAACCTCTTATATGTTCAAAATTCATTGAAATATTGTTTTCATACTTGTTCACTTTCATGTCATGGTAGTTTTCTTTTATTCTTTTCTAAAGAAAATCAGGTTGGTAAGGAAACTTTTTTCCAATTTGGCAAAAATCGAGTAGGGATTTTCGTAAACCAATAAATAAAAAAGGTGTGACCTTAACATCAGTAGTTTTCACACAAACAAGTTTTTAGTTATTTCATTAGGTTATTATCATTGAAAATGCTTAAAAGTCATATTTGTTAGCAATATAATGATGAAGATAGAAGTCGTTACAACTTGTTTTTTCGATGGTTTTGTTTTTTGTCTTGGGATAGCTAGATATGTTTTCGACCTAAGTATGGATGCTAAACGAAGAAACGATTTGGTTTCTTCGTTTAGTCGTCCAAGGACGGATATTTTTAGCATCTTGGGAACTAAAAAACAACAAGTTAGTAACCTCTTATATCTTCAAAATTCATTGAAATATTGTTTTCATACTTGTTCACCGTCATGTCGCGGGAGTTTTCACGCAAACCAATGTTCAGTTATTTCATCAATCAATATAAAAACTGTGGCCTTTGTTTTTTTCGATACTTTTATTTTTTGTCTCAGGATAGCTAGATAGGGTTTCAAACTTGAGTGTGGTCACTAAACAAAAAAAGATTAGGTATGGCCAGATTATGTCTACATTATTGCCAGCTTATATACATTATGCTCAATGTATATTAGTTGAAGTAAGTTGAAAATATTTATATAGCGCTTTATATAACAAGTCTCTCAAGCGCTTAACACGCGAAAGTCAGCTAGTTGACAGTTCATTAAGAGTCTAAAACAATTTCACTTGATTCACTGATATGCACTTTTAAACAGATGTGTAAAGTCTTTTTGAAGACTGTCAGAGAGTCAATGCGCCTGATTTCCACAGGCAGACTGTTCCATAAGGTGGCAGCACATTATTGGAGTATAAGCGCATACTATATCCTTACCATAAAAGTGGTCGTGAGAATAGGCGCATAGTGTGTGTACATATTATATATGTAAGAAAGATAGGCACATACGACATGTCTATAAGCGCATATCAAATATAAGCTTATATTATTTGGCAAAAGTATAAGCGCATATCGAAAATAAGCGCATAAAAATGTCACTAAAATTTATATAAGCGTATGCGCTTATTTACCAGATTCTATAGTATTTTAACTTTGGTACTTGATTGTTTTATTTTGGCATATAACAATCTGGTACTATTGTGGATTCAAAGATGTCTGTCAAAACCGCCATAATGTTCGATTTCTGAACAGCTAATTGCAGCAAGTATAACAACTGCGCTATATGACCATTATATTTTTAATCATTTATGTGTATTATTAATGGTAGAATTTAATCCTGACACACCTGTAATAATCGACCGGGGTGAATGTTTGTTTACGTGGTTGTGACAGAGATCTTTGAATCAACTATAACATTAAAATAGTCATGATGTTTTTAATATGGAAATGGTGTCATTTGACATTCTTTGTACATTGTGATGACATCTGCGACCTTTTTAAGACCACCCTTATAACTCAATCACGTAATAGAGGCTGTGTCTTCAGCGAACACAACTGACTCTATTTGGTTTAAATATGCTATAAATATGCATTGCAGCTGTTGGTGTAAATAAGTCAATACTTACTTAATCATTGATAATTTAATTTTGAGCTTAATATTTTACATTTTCAAGTGATTCGATAAAACATTACCATGGTGAATAGACCAATGATTGTGGAGAGTTGATGTTAGAAAGCAAAGCTACATGTAGACAGTTGAAACCGATTCTCACTCACACTTATGAAATTTCCTGTGTCCTTTTAGAACTGCCTTTGTAGTCATCGAGAGCATCATGTCTGATAATAAACTTAAAATATCAAAATGTATGGGGGATACAAAAATTGAAAGTTAAAGTTATGTTTTTTTTGTGTTTATTGAGTTTTGGCGACTCTTCATAACTAATCGACTCTTCATAACTAATCGTCAGAAAGTTTAAATGTGTTTCCCACTGAACCTTGTGATGAACTGGTTGGAAACCCAGGTAAAGTCTCTCCTGAAATATATATATTTTTGTACAATTACAACTGAATTTCGATAGGTCTATTGTTGTGCTTCCGTACTACATCTAATAAAGTCCCAAGCTAACTGTTATTGATCATGGTCTAAGTCAGATAGAAATCTCGTGGACTCGCCTATAATGTGTCATAGGCAATTGCTGAGCTTGTGTCTCTATCAAAGACAACCCTGCTTGTATCTATCATATAAATATTTGTCAAGGATAAAATCATTCAAGAAACATTAGTCCAAATGCATCTTTTAATCCTTAATACCAACAGAATATGCAACTTTTATCTATTAATGATCCATACAGTGTTTTTCATTATCACCAGCGACTTTATCTTTTCAAAATTAACATACTTGGGTCTCTTGTAAGTTGCATCATTTAGTTACAAAATTTCAAGGGTTGTTTTCAGCAGTTCAATCTTTTAACAACCCTTCACAATGTTTTAAATTCCACCCTATTTTGAAAGATAGCCATATGTTTAATTCCCTCTATGTTGAAAGATGGTCATATGTTTAATTCTCCCTATGTTGAAAGATGGTCATATGTTTAATTTCCCCCTATGTTGAAAGATGGTCATATGTTGTAATTAAACAAAGTTGGGATATAGAGCAATGTGTAAATCTGTACTGATAATAAAATACAGTGAAATAACGTCAGTATTGACATGTACAATGGTTAACCAGAACTGATGTTATTTCACTGTCTTTATTTTCAGTACAAGAAAATCAGATTGCCAGCTTATGTTCTTGTACTGATAATGAAATACAGTGAAATAACGTCAGTATAGACAAGTCCCATGGTTAACCAGAACTGACGTTATTTCACTGTCTTTATTTTCAGTACAAGAAAATCGGTTATGTTTTCATTATTGCAAGCTTATGTTCTTGTACTAATAATGAAATACAGTGAAATAATGTCAGTATAGACAAGTCCCATGGTTAACCAGAACTGACGTTATTTCACTGTCTTTTTTTCAGTACAAGAAAATCGGTTATGTTTTCATTATTGCTAGCTTATGTTCTTGTACTGATAATGAAATACAGTGAAATAACGTCAGTACAGACAAGTCCGATGGTTAACCAGAACTGACGTTATTTCGCTGTATTTATTTTCAGTACAAGAACATTAGCTAGTGATCATTAAAACATTACCTTATTTTCACATTTGCTTCATATACTTCCACTTTGCATTAATCTCAATATATTACCACCTTTCAACATCAGAATTATGTTGTTTGACGTGACATTTGTGTTTTGAACAGCAAAAGTATAGCTGGTAATAATTAAACAGTGTACCCATAACTATTAGACATAGGTACATATAAGTCACAGGGTTGAATAAAACCTTGTTAACACCCCAGAAGTAAAGTGAAGAAACTATTTTTGTAAAATCATACCCTTTGTAATGTTTCCTTTATACCCCAATAGGGGCACCTGTGTTCCATGGACACATTTCTAGTCAACTTTATTGACCATTTACAAAAAAACTTTGGCAAGACATCATAAATAAAAATACAAATGTTTACTGGCAATCAAGTCTTCATACTATACATCACTTTAGTCATCTAATATGTAATACTAATGAGGGAACTATCCCGTTTGAAACTCGGGTATACATAGTTAAACATAATTAACCTGACAGACGACTCGATGTCGAAAAACGATTCTTGTATAATTTTGAAAGATCTGTACATCAATAATAATATTAATAATAATACTTCATGTCATTGACATTTCTTGATCTCCACATTTCTGTCATATAAATATCAATCATCAGTATTTATGACTTTAAGTTTGATATTGTAATAACTTATTAATAATGGTATAGGATAGGAAATGAGTGGAGTCGTCTATACCATATAGACACTATCTGACTTAGACCATGTGATATATTATACTATGCACAATTAAAAGCGCAACATGTTATTTAGTCAAATACAAACATATTGATATTATATCTGTATATGAGAGTAGTTAAAAGTATTTCATGCCAGACAAATTTAGATTCAGCGCGCCAAGATTGTATCATACTAAAATTCATTGCTTTGTTCAGGGTATTATTAAAAAGAATGGAATTGGATTAAAGAATTGTCTAGCATCAATGGATACCATCAGAAATGAGGTGTCTGAATTGAATTATTTAAGTTGTAAGAACTATTTTCACAATTGACCTAAACTATTTAAGTATGCGTTGATTACCTGGTACCGCCCAAGCTCGCCGGACAAAATTTAGCACAATTAAAGGTCTTGTAGTTACCAAATCAGTTCTAAGAAGATGCATTTTCCTTTACTGTCTTATATCCACCCTTAACTCATCAGGTCATTCAACTGTTTATCAGAGCATTCTTTATGGTTCTGTTGTAATTGCTTACAAAAGGGGATTGCTTTGGTTTGTATGATTGAATTTACTGATTGGTATAATTGCTGATTCATATAACACGTACACACTTGGATTAAAAAAATCATTTGAATTTGAAAAGCCAGCGCTCCTTGAGTTCCATTTTTAAGCTACATGTAACATAACACAACTCCAAAACTTGAACAGAGTGCCTTCAGTAACACTTGAACAGAGTGCCTCCAGTAACACTTGACCAGAGTGCCTTCAGTAACACTTGAGCAGAGTGCCTTCAGTAACACTTGAACAGAGTGCCTTCAGTAACACTTGAACAGAGTGCCTTCCGTAACACTTGAACGGAGTGCCTTCAGTAACACTTGAACGGAGTGCCTTCAGTAACACTTGAACGGAGTGCCTTCAGTAACACTTGAACAGAGTGCCTTCAGTAACACTTGAACAGAGTGCATTCAGTAACACTTGAACAGAGTGCCTTCAGCAACACTTGAACAGAGTGCCTTCAGTAACACTTGAACAGAGTGCCTTCAGTAACACTTGAACAGAGTGCCTTCATTAAGTTGTAACATACCTCAATCAAAAGTGTAAAAAGTAGATAAAAATAAAACTGTTACCCTATCCTCTTCAAATTTAGGCATTTTTTCTGCATATTGCCAATTAGTACCCTATTGATAAAAGCACATAAATTGTGAACTAAACAATTGGCACCATTGGATTGTTTTCAAAAAGTCATGTTATAAAGCCGAAACATTGTCTTATAACTAAAAATTAAAGGGAAAAAAATAATACAAAACATTTTGGCTCTAGTGACCTATAGGAAATCAGTCAATTTGCCATAAAATTACTGAATGTGAGATCTCTTCTAGAGGAGATTCTTTATTACACCCGAATATCCTTAATAGAGGCGTTTTAAGGTTATTGCTACCTTTACATATGAGTGGAAGTTTAAAATTTCAGTACTTTAGATGTCACTAAAGTATCTCGCGACCATGACCAAATAGTATCAAAAGGCTTAAAAATTATGCTTCTCATGTCTTAAAATCGAGACAATTGTGAATAGTTATTCTGAATTGATATTGAAAAAATTACTGAAGAAACTACTGAGTAAACCTTACGAATGATTTATTCCAAATGCTCTGAACAACCAAATCTCGCAAATAGGTCACAATGTTTGTAAACCGTAGTTCTATATGCACTCGTACCAAAACTAAGTCAATATTTTAAACAGGATCCAGGATATTTTAGAGGAAGTTCAATTTGCATTTATTTTTAATGAATATTGACTAGCAAAATTATTTAATGTAGAAGAACCAAAACTTACATCTTTGCAAATAAACGTTTTTATGCCCCTGAATCATCACATCGGGATGCATATAATGATTCGCCTGTCTGTCCATCTGCTGTACGAGGTTAGCCCAAACTCACGGTCATCAATATGACTTGCTACAAAGCTTTCATACATACAAGGATGTTGTATTTCAACAATCTCCACACACCTATATCAACTGACCTTATTATTGAATGTAGTCTTGTTTAAATAACAAATTATCGCGAAAATTACAAACAACAAGTGCAAAATGCTGATTGATTTTATAACCTCCCCTGTTTTCAGCATTTCAGAAACCACTATTAATTAAATTTTTAAACCTAGCCGAGCAATTGTCATGAAGTTTGGTATGAAACTTCTATAATTGTTGCTTTACTTTTTTATATACAAAAACAGTATGCTGTTCATGTTAAGTACAAAAACAAAACTTTACATATTTTACAATACTATTTAAAAATACAAACAAACTGTACTATACAATTCCTTTCATTTAGAGCAAAACTTTTTCGGTAAAATGCAATTTTATGTTTTTTGGGGGGTTATCCCAAAAATCTAAGAATATCTTAAAAACTAGCCTAGCTAATTGGGTGGGATTTTTTACTCTGATTGACCTTAATCTGATCTTCATAAACTTTTACAGGTTTTATATACATTGTACAGAAAAATCCGAAAGTAGGGAATGACCTTAATTGCAATGTTGTTATGACCCCCGTCTTTGATGAGGGAAATGTTGCTTTGCTTTTGTCTGTCTGTCCTTTGTCTGTCTGTCAGTAGTTCCATAAGAGTTTTAAAATCATTTGCACACTATAGCCTGAATAGTTTTATAGAGTTATTGTTAAGTGATATTTTCACTCCTGATTGTGCCAGTAGTATTACTTTATAATTTGATATTGTCACTTGACTTGGAATATATGAATATCAATAATATAGACTTCTAATACTACCATTCTGTGACAAGCAGTGTTTGGGGGTATTCATGTGATATTTCTTGTTGTTTTAAGTCCAATGAGCAGTGTAGAATAATGTTGTCTCTATAGTGAAGTGGTACCATACTGGATCAACCAATCCAGGGACCTGGGTTCGATTCCCAGTAGAGGCAGCTAAATTTTCACTGTTTCTTTGATACAGAAATGTCACTGAATGAGATGAATACCCCAGTCACTGCTTGACACAGAGTGGTTGCTTCAGATGTCTAAACTATTATTATATGCATATCTGCCTAGTCTAACGGCAATATTTAATTATTAATCAATAGTACAGTCACAATCATAAGTGAAAATATCAAAGGACACTAACTTTCTAAGATCTGATCTGACTATTGAGTGCAAATGATATTTAATACTAATGAGACTTCTTTAAAATCTGACAAAAAGTTATGCAAAAAATCCTTGATGTGTTTTCTGCAAGCAGAGAGTTACACATGGCATGAACATTGTTTGTTTTGTGTTTGTTTCTCTGACTTTGTAAACGCATATATCAACGATCAGTGAGTTACACATGGTGTGAACATTACTTACAATTAAACTAATGTCATTTCAGTCAGAGCATACACAGATTTAATTGACAATTTTTCGGAGGTGTAAAATTACGGATGAACCCTCAAGCTTATGCAAATAATAAACAACCTGTGCTTCAGTAAGACCAGGCGCTTGTAATACTGATGCCAATGTTTTTCCAATGTCTAATTAAGTCAACTTGCTTTTCATGAAGACGTCCAGGTAGTTTTTGTAGTACCTAATATTGTGCTGTGAACTTTTCCTAATGTCTTTTAGTAGTACGTAATATGGTGCCGTAGACTTCTCCTAATGTCTTTTAATAGTACCTAATATGGTGCCGTGAACTTTCCTTAATGTCTTTAAGTAGTGCCCAATATGGTGCCGTGGACTTTCCGTAATGTCTTTAAGTAGTGCCCAATATGGTGCCGTGGACTTTCCTTAATGTCTTTAAGTAGTGCCCAATATGGTGCCGTGGACTTTCCTTAATGTCTTTTAGTAGTGCCCAATATGGTGCCGTGGACTTTCCTTAATGTCTTTAAGTAGTGCCCAATATAGTGCCGTGGACTTTCCTTAATGTCTTTAAGTAGTGCCCAATATGGTGCCGTGGACTTTCCTTAATGTCTTTAAGAAGTGCCCAATATATTGCCTTGGACTTTCCTTAATGTCTTTAAATAGTGCCCAATATGGTGCCGTGAACTTTCCTTAATGTCTTTAAGTAGTGCCTAATATGGTGCCGTGAACTTTCCTTAATGTCTTTAAGTAGTGCCCAATATGGTGCCGTGAACTTTCCTTAATGTCTTTAAGTAGTGCCCAATATGGTGCCGTGAACTTTCCTTAATGTCTTTAAGTAGTGCCCAATATGGTGCCGTGAACTTTCCTTAATGTCTTTAAGTAGTGCCCAATATGGTGCCGTGAACTTTCCTTAATGTCTTTTAGTAGTGCCCAATATGGTGCCGTGGACTTTCCTTAATGTCTTTAAGTAGTGCCCAATATGGTGCCGTGAACTTTCCTTAATGTCTTTAAGTAGTGCCCAATATGGTGCCGTGGACTTTCCTTAATGTCTTTAAGTAGTGCCCAATATGGTGCCGTCAACTTTCCTTAATGTCTTTAAGTAGTGCCCAATATGGTGCCGTCAACTATCCTTAATGTCTTTAAGTAGTGCCCAATATGGTGCCGTGAACTTTCCTAAATGTCTTTAAGTAGTGCCCAATATGGTGCCGTGAACTTTCCTTGATGTCTTTAAGTAGTGCCCGATATGGTGCCGTGAACTTTCCTTGATGTCTTTAAGTAGTGCCCAATATGGTGCCGTGAACTTTCCTTGATGTCTTTAAGTAGTGCCCAATATGGTGCCGTGAACTTTCCTTGATGTCTTTAAGTAGTGCCCAATATGGTGCCGTGAACTTTCCTTGATGTCTTTAAGTAGTGCCCAATATGGTGCCGTGAACTTTCCTTGATGTCTTTAAGTAGTGCCCAATATGGTGCCGTGAACTTTCCTTGATGTCTTTAAGTAGTGCCCAATATGGTGCCGTGAACTTTCCTTGATGTCTTTAAGTGGTGCCCAATATGGTGCCGTGAACTTTCCTTAATGTCTTTAAGTGGTGCCCAATATGGTGCCGTGAACTTTCCTTAATGTCTTTAAGTGGTGCCCAATATGGTGCCGTGAACTTTCCTTAATGTCTTTAAGTGGTGCCCAATATGGTGCCGTGAACTTTCCTTAATGTCTTTTAGTGGTGCCCAATATGGTGCCGTGAACTTTCCTTAATGTCTTTAAGTGGTGCCCAATATGGTGCCGTGAACTTTCCTTAATGTCTTTTAGTGGTGCCCAATATGGTGCCGTGAACTTTCCTTTATGTCTTTTAGTGGTGCCCAATATGGTGCCGTGAACTTTCCCTAATGTCTTTAAGTGGTGCCCAATATGGTGCCGTGAACTTTCCCTAATGTCTTTAAGTGGTGCCCAATATGGTGCCGTGAACTTTCCTTAATGTCTTTAAGTGGTGCCCAATATGGTGCCGTGAACTTTCCTTAATGTCTTTAAGTGGTGCCCAATATGGTGCCGTGAACTTTCCTTAATGTCTTAAGTAGTGCCCAATATGGTGCTGTGAACTTCTCCTAGGTCACCTTGTGTCAGGTCACAATGATCATCTCCATACAGTCTAGGTCACCTTGTGTCGACACCCAGTAAGAACAGCTGAGGCACAAAAAAAGTCATGTCTTAATGTAATCAATAGCTTAAATAAAGAAACATTGAGGTCTGATAAAAAGGATTTTCATAGAAATTATATAGATAAGTGGGGTTCATGAATTTAATATTTGCTAGAATCTGTTGGTCTTCTGTTTATAATTTCTTCTTTCTATATTGGTGTTCTTCATCTTATTTAATTTGAGGATAGGGTTATCCAATCATATTGCCTGTTACGGACCAATAGTTTAATATGGTGTGATCTGCTTTAAATATATTAGCATATTAGTTTTTACAAAAACTGTTTGGTAATTTGGCAATGCTGGTTGGTTAACTGTCTTGTCTTCGAAAACTATTTGTCTTGTTGGTAAATCATAATTACTTTTGACTGTTGTGATCAACTTCGTGGTTTAAGTGCTTTACATGAGTTTCTGAAATTGCTTGTTCATGCCCAACACCAGGCCAGTATGTGTGCATTTCAGTATGTACACCACTGTGGTTTAAGTGTAGGTTGAAGCTTTAAGAATGTTGGGTAACCAGGCAAGTGTGTGTATAAACATCTTTACCCCTTTTTACTATAATCATATAATTTAAAAGGTACATTTTAATATGAGGGCAGTTTCATTTAAACAGCATTCCTGTATTTAAAGTATTTCTGAAATTCTGAAACTGTTGGTCCAACCAAGCACCAGGCCAGCATGTGTGCATTTCAGTATGTACACCACTGTGGTTTAAGTGCTTTACATGAGTTTCTGATATTGCTTGTTCATACCCAACACCAGGCCAGTATGTGTGCATTTCAGTATGTACACCACTGTGGTTTAAGTGCTTTACATGGGTTTCTGAAATTGCTTGTTCATGCCCAACACCAGGCCAGTATGTGTGCATTTCAGTATGTACACCACTGTGGTTTAAGTGTAGGTTGAAGCTTTAAGAATGTTGGGTACCATTGTGTGTATAAACATCTTTACTTCTTTTTACTATAATCATATAATTTAAAAAGGTTCATTGTCATTTTTTACAATTTGTATAGCTATACAGAAATCTAAAATATATTCACATGATTATGTACATTCAAAACCAATAGTTTTCTGTGGCAAGACAGTTTATTGACCAGTATTGTTAATTATTAGCTGATTTGCTAATCAATTTGAATCCGATCATCCATATTAAACTATTGGTAAGTACATAGGTGATACGATTGGATATCCTTATTCATCAATGAAATAAGATTAATAACTCAAAGCATCTCAATAACCATGAAATGTGCTTACGCTGCACATATCTGTATAATTGCTCCAAAAATCCTTTTTGTCATTTACCTTTCCCCTCTTTCGTGTTGATTTCACAAAATAAAATTCCTTTTTACCCATTGAGCCTATTTCAGTGTAATGCTGTCTCGGCTATCTCACTATAATTGGATGCATTTGCTTTAATTTACTAATAGACTCAGTGTAAATTCATTATTTGTCAGTTTGTTGAAAATGCCACTTGAAGATCGGTCAACATCAGTAGATGAAGTCATGTTGACCTATAAGTCTGAAGGTCATCTATAAGGGTTATAGTGGTCATAAACATGGTATACTTTAGGTTGCCATTGGAGCATATATATATTCATGTATTGCAAATAATCATCAATTTATTTTCACAAGTCCTATTTTATCATACTAGAATTGTATTTTTGTGGAGTATATTGGGATCTCAGACAAACTATAGTTCAACCACATTGTGTAATACATTATTTCCATTTATACTAAGTGTGATGTTTCCATGGTCACATGTTTATGTTACTTATAGTATCAAACTAACGAGCGTATGATTGAAAACTGCAGGTTATTGACATTTTCAATATTTCAAACCCAAACAAATTCAGTGCCTTCAGTACTTTGATTCTGTATGGTAATTGCATTACAGTAATAGGAGACGTTTAGGTCTTTACAACTTTAAATACTGCACTATACTGATGTAACATATTTATATGTGTTAAATGTACATTTATGTAGAACAAGATTGATATTTGCTAATCATATGAAACTTCTGAAACTAATTGTAAAATTTCAAAAGATGATACTTAAAATACCGGAAAGTGACAATAGCATGAGATTGACAACAGCAATTTACACTAAAGCATACCAAACTAAGACATGAAAATTAAAGACATTAAAAACATTCTACTTCCCTCAGCTTTTAGACTTTATGTATCAAGCTTAAGAGTATCTGGGCAAAGGTTTGAACCCTGGCAGGGCCCGGCTAGGGTTTTTACTGATATGGCCAATCACTAGCTTGAAACTTTAGTTAGTTAAATATCTATGCCTTAATTCCTGACTCTGGTGTCGTGCATTAAAGTTTAGGAGTCAGGCAGATGTGTTCAAAAAATTGGCTGGACATTTAAATTGAGGTGACACTTTAAATAAAACACTTCAACATTAAAGTAAGTTTGACCTACTGTATATGAATTTATAGCATTAAGTTGAGCATCAGTATTAGGAACACCTGGTCTTACTCGAGCACAGGTGGCAGTCCATTCAACAATTTTCATTGCATTAGCTCGATGGGATCATCCAAGCAAAATTTCACACCTCTGAAAAATGTCATATTTAATTTTTGTATGCTCCCTTTTTTCTACACATCATGATAATCACAATTTTAATATTGCCATTTGTAGTGTATTTTGCACACATCTTTGCCTCCGTAGCTCAGTGGGTATTAGCGTGCTTGGCACCTTATCCGGAGACCCGGGTTCAAATGCGGGTGGAGGCACACATATGCCTGCAATGTTCAGCAGAAAGCTGACTAGCAAATAAAGGCTAAGCTCGGCATTTAAAAAAATCATTTTTTATTACACCAGCATAAACCATAACATTTAATTGTTTGTTTGCATCAAAGGAAAAAAGGTTGTACAATACAAATCAATTTAGGGGACATTAATTATGAGAAATTAACTACTTGTTAAAGTTGTTTGAGTAATACTCTCTGCTATAATAGGTTACCTTCAAACTTTTGTATCGCTACATTGCTAACTGCCTAACTTTTAAAAGCCACAATTATCACAAATGAAAACATTCACCTTTATGGCAGTCAGAGAAACAAACACAAAACAATGATGATTTCATCATTTTAAGGTCGTACATTGACAACACAAATAGAACATTGATGTATAAGACAACAAAGGTAACATTCAACAAAAGTTTTCACAGTTTGAAATATGTGAATGCATGATCATAAACAATGACCATTTTCGCCTTAACAACGAAATATTAAACAACTTTTGCATTTATTGTTAATACATTTTTAAATAGTGACAAGAAAAAATCATCATGAGATTCAGATATGTCAGACTACCATGCTTATCTGGAGCATTTGTCTCAAGATAACAAAGAATTACTGTAACAATAAACATCAATAAATTGTCAAAACCATGTATAGTCAATTCAATAAGTAATACTAATGAGGGACAAAACTATCCCATTTGAAAGAATAGCAGGGATTAGGTTAATTTAAGTATACTAGGAATCAATGTAAAGTACCGTTAGCTTGGGTATACTAGATTAACATAATTTACCTGACAGACAACTTGATGTTGACAAACGATTCTTGTTTAATTTTGAAAGATCTGTATAGCATCAATCATTTCAACAAAATAATGGCCACTGAATGACTAAGCTATTTGTTATGGACAAAGCTTCGACCGGGGCATAAGAAATTACTGAACGCAGTCTTGTTTATTTCAAAATTAAAACCACAAGGATCTTATTTTACATTGCTGAGTTTTGACAACAAAACAAAAATTATGGCCCCCATCTTTGATGATATTGCTCTGCTCTTGTATGTCTATCTGTCTGTTCGTCGGTAGACCAAATAGTTTCATAAGGTCATTTTGTTCACTGACCTTTACCATTTATACGATTTGCAGACATCTCTTGTTTGCTTGGATTTTAATGCAGAATAAATTATAAACTCTAGACAATGACTGTAATATTTAAAATAAGCCAAGTCACATAAGCTCTCAAAAATACTCTGGAAACTGTTTAAAACCATTGAATAATTTTGATATGGATTAATAGATCTAGGTTTTAAATACGCTGTAACCAATTTGCAAGATTACATAGATAGGTGTTTAATATCATTTGGAATAAATCATCTGGAGGGAATGATCTAAGGATTGTTCTGTAATCGCTTACAATACGCCTAAGTGACTTTGATTTTTAAACTTTTTAAACTTTCGCAAAGTCTAAGCATTTGAGAAAGCACTTTTAATGAAATGATCGCGAAATCTGGATACTAGGGATGTAAAACGTTTATTTATTTTGTTATAGCTTGGCTAATTTGACACGAGCCTGACTTTTGATTAGCATTACTAATTTAAAAACAGTCGATATATTACCTACAATACAAAACCAATTGTATGTTTTCATAGTCGGGGAGTATCATGAAGATGCTCAAGATCTAATACAAACACATATCTGAAAGAACCTTGTATTATATTTTTGCTTAAGCTTTACTTCCCCTGTTTTCAGCATTTCTGAAAGCACTAAAAGTTTAATTTTTAAAAAGTCCAGCCTAGCAAATGTTATGAAATAAATGGATCTACATCAAAATTATTATTTCAAAATGTATATTTTTATCTCCTTTTCAGTCGCTTTCGTCCTTGTCCTCGAAAAATGGCTTTTCGTGTTTTAATCAGTGTGTGCTAATGTCTAAGCTTTAGGCGACTAAGTTGGCTCTTTATAGAAATATATTTTTATTTATTCTATAACTGTTGGGAGTTTTTTCCTGAAATTTTGTAGTTTTGAAGCATTCAATTAATGTCTTGTTTGTTTTAAATCAATTTGAACGATCTATTAACTTAATTGCATAATCTAGCATATATATAGTTTACTGAATGATTCCTTACTTACATAGTGCCATGTATACCAAGTTTTATGAGTTATAAAGCCAAACTTTTTCAGTTGAATTACAATTATCGGTTGAAGGGGTTTTCTTCAAAACTTAGAGCAGAGCAAAACTGTTGGGATTTTCTAAAACGCTTATCATAAATGTGTTCTTCATATATAAATATAACAGATTTGATACACCTCATACAGAAAAATCCTACACCAGTGAATCACCTTAAATGTGATACACTTTCATAAGGTTGAAATCTAAAAGTAGCGGATCAGTCAAAAGATCATGTTAAACAAATTATTTGTGCAAGTATTTATTGCAGATGTTGTAAAATAAGTGTTTTTTATTGTTTTTACCCTTTGAAACCAAATTGTGATCTTGACCTTGGAGATATTGACAACATATTAAGGTGATTATATAATGCTGTCCTTTGTTTACAAACTAAAATGGAAATAAATGCATTTTTGCTGTCCATTTTTTGACACTAAATGACCAATAGATAAACCCAAAATTAGTGGGTTTTAGGGTATTTTTCTTTTATTTGGAATGTCATTCCCACACAAAAAGTGATTTTATTTTAGCATATTGGTGTATTTGACCTTTGAACTTGAAGTGTGACTTTTCATATTGAGATATTGATACCATTTTTACTTAATTGCAAACTTATATTGTAATTTTTTTAAAATTATTTTAGAATTTCGATATATACTGCGCTATGTACACGAGTGCGCCAAGGCTAGTAAATGTGGCATACCCGGTAAGCCACAGGGTTGGAAAAATAAAGATTGCTCAATTTATCAGTGGTATTTTAGTATACAAGTGACCATACGTACAAACTTTACAGCAGCATGGGGTATGCATTCAAATTCTAATCAATCCTTCCAAGAGATGTTGAAAAGCAATGCTTAATACCTATCAATGTTTACCTAAACTCTGCCATCACTTTGATGACACAACAAGAAAATCTTATTCCATTGTTGATCTACCCAGTGATGATATTTGCAAGTGCCCCTTAAGCACAATTTACATGATGACTATTATATGGGTATTAACACATTCAACTTGAAGGCCTTGTTAACACACAGGTTGCCCTTGTGCAGTGGGGAAGGGGGGAGGGGGGTGGGGAGGGGGGGGTGGGGAAGGGGGGGAAGGGGGGTTTGGGTGGGGGTGGTGGTGGTGTTGTTTTTGTTTTTCATGTGTAGTTAGTTAGGTAGTTAGGTAGTTGGATAGGTAGTTAGATAGGTAGTTAGTTAGTTATCCATCTTGTCTGTACTGCTGTTTTAAGTTTTTTTTCTGTATTTTCAGGTTTGAAGAGACGAGGAGTGTAGATGTTCAGTTTCACGATGGCTTCCATTTCCTGTGAGGTTCCGGGTAGTAGAATAGGACCTCTGTCATTCTCCCTGACATGTCGTAAAAGGCGATTAAATGGGAGAGCCCATTTTATTAGGCTAATAGCCTTTGTGCTCTCGAATGACTCTTACAGTGTGTGTATGGTGCACTTAGGATGTGTCCATAGGGATGTCCCTTATAGGGTGTATAACATGCATGGTATAGCTTGGTGAATTTAACACGACTCTGAACTTTTGATTAGCATAATTTAACAGTCGAATTATTACTTAAGTTTATATCACTGATCATATGTTTTAATAATCGGGGAGTATCACGAAGACACTCGAGATGTAATACAAACACAAATCTGAATTACTGTATTGCACGATTTGCTTGCGGAAATTGATATATTCAAAGCAAGAACCTTGAAATATATTCTTGCATAAAGGTCATGTTCAGGTCAAAATAGTCAAGCTATATGTCTCTATCACAGGTGTAGAACAAAGGTTGTATTAATAGGTTGTGTCTATTACAGGGGATGTGTATCATGTAAGCTGTATCCACAGGGTGTGTCTCTGGATGATGTATATCATACTGTTTGTACCTACAATGTGTGTCCCTAACATGGGATGTAACACAAGATGTGTCTAATCAGTAGATCTCTTGCAGGGGATGAGACCTACCTTGCTGATATATCCTGTGTATTACATTTCATGTTAGAGACACACATTGTAATCATTCTGTATGTTACACTTCATTCGGAGAAATACCCTGTGTAGTCAGCCTGTGTGATATACCCTCAGTAAGAGATTCACCCTCTAGTTCAACCTGTGTACTACATATGTGATAGAGACATATAGCTTGACGAATTTGACATGAACCTGACCTTTTGATTAGCATAATTTAACAGTCGATATATATAGCTTGTCAGTATATAACCTTGGTTGTATATATTCTTAGCCGGGGAGTATCATGAAGACGCTTAAGATGTAATACAAACACAAATACCGATATTGCACGATTTGCTAGAACCTTGTAGTATATTCATGCATAAAGGTCAGGTTCGTGTCAAATTTGCCAAGCTATACCATTTTGACACAACATTTGCAGTGCGTTCATTAACGAAAAAGCTCGCCAACAATCGCGAGCAATACGTGAGTTCACGTTAATGAACGATAAGTTCGCCACGAACATGTTAGCCAATCGCGAACGACCTTTACACATAGCTCGCTAAGCGAACAAAGATTGCGGATAAATAAATATTTGATTTAATTTATTATAACCTTAGCGATTTAAACTTTAATTGTAGATTGTATGTGTTTTGCCTATGTGATACAGTGTGGATACCAAAGCTGAATAAATAGAACACAATAGAAGTATTACTGAGTTCCTAATTTTAAATCTATGGCTGAAAATCTAATAGAACAATTTAGGCCATTAAATTGTCTGTCTCCGCCATCTTGAAATTGCTTGCGACGAAGGATTTTAATCATTCAATAAGTAGTTAACGTGACGAACTAATTCTCTCGGCGGACATTTTCGTTAATGAACGTAAGGCTGTTAAGACACACCTATGGAAACATCCCATGTGCTCCATATACCCCTAGTAAGAGTCACACTCTATAGACGCATGGTCTCAAGTGTCTTCTTACTTTGACCATAATGATGTTAGTCTGGTTCCCTGTTTCAAACCTTACAGTAGTTTGAGTCAGGATCCTGTTGCATAGCCAAGGCACTATCGAGCGCTTTATATGGTAGCGCTTAACTATGTCTACGCAACGACATGTTACCGGCAAACATGTTTGCCGATAGCATACCGTTTCTTAACACTTTGATAGAGGAGCGCTATCAACTGCTTTTTATACAACGAACCACTTCAAATCCAGTTGGTAGCCCTTTGCTACACAACAGTTTGCTAGCTGCGAGCGCTCGCCGGTAGCATATACATTTTTTGCTTTGTCCAATACAAAGCCCTTTTTTGAAGCAAGCCGTACCTTAGCAGCGTGCTACAAAGCGCTTGATAGCGCCTGGTTTATGCAACAGCCTCCTGGTATCATCCAATTAATCAATAACTCCAGTGGTCAAATCAAAATGGCGGATGTACATTAGTTTGTTCAGACAATTTTAGATTATTGCATTACAGTGTGTTGTCTAAGTGTCATTTTGATGAGACTTTGTATATCAATGGAAAAATGCATAGTCTTTGCAATACTGTAAAATCATTATTTTGGTGGGGGATTAAATTTTGTGGATTTGATGGTTCACCTTCAGCCACAAAATCAAATCCCATCAAACAATAATTTTGACCATCATATTTATTACCTGAAGTGCAAAATCCACCAATTAACGTCCCATCGAAATGGTATTTTTTACCATAACCACAAAATTTGGTACCATCGAAACTAAATGATTTTACAATATTACAAGTTTATTCACACCAATAACAATATTAATGTTATTTAGTACATATTAAATATGAACTAAATAGTCTTAATTAAAAAATGAAAACTTTTTGTAGCAGGGTGTATTTAATGCATACAATTGTGAATGTAAGCAAGTGTCTGATTAGCTCAATCTGTAGGGGGACTGACTTGTAAACATGGCTTCCTGGTTCAAGCCCTGTAATGGCCGGATATTGTTTACATTTTGCATAGATATTTTCTTTTTTTGGTATAAGAAATATTTCATTTCCTCATTATATTCGTAATACAAGTATCAACTGATAGCAAATACATCTATAATATTTTTTTGGAAAAAAAGAAGATATTTCTGGATTCAAACCTGCAACATTCACCTTGCTCTTAGACGCTCCACCATTTGAGCTAACCAGGCATTTGAATTCAAAAGCAATTTACATGCACTGTGTACACGCTGGTACAGAAGTTTTTATGATTTGATTAGTTATTTTAGTACCGGTACATACATGTATCAGTGATGTCGTTTTAATTAAATGGAAAAGACATGCATTTTTTCCGTTAATATACAAAATCTCATCAAAGAACAAACACTTTAGGGGATAATATTAAATTCCCTATATTAACTAACATACAACCGCCAGCTTGTTTTACACATGGAAAAAGTCTTTGTTACATTAACCCGGGCCTAAACTGTAATGTAATGTAAGATTTAGGTACCGGGCACCAGACTAGTAATGCGTCTGATCTGACATGGTGAGCTTTCATGATCACACTTTGTCCGTCCGTCCATTTTCCATCAATCAACAATTGACATTACATCAGAGATCACTCCGCCTGATTGTTTGTCGAAAGCTCAGTTGTTTACCTGGTGTAATGTCAATTTACTTGTGTGGTTCCTGGGAAGTGAAGATAGACGTCTGTCTTTGCTCCCTGTCGTTTGTCGCATTTCGTAAGAGAGGACTCTATCGGAGACTATTTTAACTTTAGTATGAGATTGTTTTAGGCCAAAATGAAACAGGCTGGTACAAGAAGTTAAAATAGTCATGATTTTTATCGTGATTTTTCGTGTTTTTGTTTGCCATCAAGTGAGGCAGACCCTTTTGAAGTACACATCAAGCGAGCCGGGCATTATATGATGACATATCAAGTGAAGCACATCAAGAGAGGCAGGCATTATATGATGACCTATCAAGTGACACACAACAAGAGAGCCAGGCATTATATGATGACATATCAAGTGAAGCACATCAAGCCAGGCAGGCATTATATGATGACATATCAAGTGAAGCACATCAAGCGAGCCAAGCATTATATGATGACATATCAAGTGAAGCACACCAAGCAAGCCAGGCATTATATAATGATATATCAAGTGAAGCACACCAAGCAAGCCAGGCATTATATGATGACATATCAAGTGAAGCACACTAAGCAAGCCAGGCATTATATGATGACATATCAAGTGAAGCACATCAAGAGATCCAGGCATTATATGATGACATATCAAGTGAAGCACACTAAGCAAGCCAGGCATTATATGATGACATATCAAGTGAAGCACATCAAGAGATCCAGGCATTATATGATGACATATCAAGTGAAGCACATCAAGCGAGCCAGGCATTATATGATGACATATCAAGTGAAGCACATCAAGAGATCCAGGCATTATATGATGACATATCAAGTGAAGCACATCAAGCGAGCCAGGCATTATATGATGACATATCAAGTGAAGCACACCAAGCAAGCCAGGCATTATACAATGACATATCAAGTGAAGCACACCAAGCGAGCCAGGCATTATACGATGACATATCAAGTGAAGCACATCAAGAGAGGCAGGCATTATATGATGACCTATCAAGTGACGCACAACAAGAGAGCCAGGCATTATATGATGACATATCAAGTGAAGCACATCAAGCGAGGCAGGCATTATATGATGACATATTAAGTGAAGCACATCAAGCGAGCCAGGCATTATATGATGACATATCAAGTGAAGCACATCAAGCAAGCCAGGCATTATATGACGACATATCAAGTGAAGCACATCAAGCGAGCCAGGCATTATATGATGACATATCAAGTGAAGCACACCAAGCAAGCCAGGCATTATATGATGACATATCAAGTTAAGCAAGGCAGGCATTATATGATGACATATCAAGTGAAGCACATCAAGCGAGGCAGGCATTATATGATGACATATCAAGTGAAGCACATCTTGCGAGCCAGGCATTACTGTAAAATCATTAATTTTCGTGGGGTATTAAATTTCGTGGATTTCGTGGTTCACTTCAACCACGAACTTTAATGCCAACGAACATTGATTTTGACCCTTGTTTTGTTACCTGAAATGAAAAATCCACGAATTCAAGTGTCAACGAAATTGTCTTTTTTACCAAAACCACGAAATTTCGTCCCAACGAAATTAAATGATTTTACAGTATATGATGACATATCAAGTGAAGCATATCAAGTGAGCCAGGCATTATATGATGACATATCAAGTGAAGCACATCAAGCGAGTCAGGCATTATATGATGACATATCAAGTGAAGCACACAGAGCGAGGTAGGCATTATATGATGACATATCAAGTGAAGCACATCAAGCAATCCAGGCATTATATGATGACATATCAAGTTAAGCAAGGCAGGCATTATATGATGACATATCAAGTGAAGCACATCAAGGGAGCCAGGCATTGTATGAGGACATATCAAGTGAAGCACACCAAGCAAGCCAGGCATTATATGATGACATATCCAGTGAAGCACATCAAGCGAGCCAGGCATTATATGATGACATATCAAGTGAAGCACATCAAGTGAGCCAACATTAGATGATGACATATCAAGTAAAGCACATCAAGCGAGCCAGGCATTATATGATGACATATCAAGTGAGCTTTCGTGATCACTCTTTCTCTATCCATTGTCCATCCATCAACAATTGACATTACGCCAGAGCAGAGATTGCTCGGCCTGATTGTTTGTTGAAGGCTTTGTCTGATTGACACCTTGCATAATGTCAATTTACTTGTGTGGTTTCTGGGAAGTGGAGGTAGACTCTCTTCACTCCCTGTCGTATGTTGCATGTCTTAAGAGATGACTATATCGGAGACTATTTTAACTTTGGTGCAGGACTGTTTTAGGCCAAAGTGATTTTTTTTTTGTGCATTCGTGATTTTTTTCGTTATTTTTTCGGTTTTTTTTCAAGATTTTTCAACTGACTGGCACTACCTTGTGTGTGACTTAACATTTAATACAAGTCAATGGTCGAATATAAAATAACATTAATTTATGACGAATAAGACGAAAATTCGTCAAAATTGCAAAAGTGAATAGAACGAATTACTGTGGTTTCGTCAAATCACCGGTTCGTCGAAATGAATTTATAGTATAAATAAAAATCGGGTTCGTCAAAGTGATAATATAGAGTGATTCACACCATCCATGTAATTACTCTGTGTGCGTTTGTCATAGTATGATAAACATGCAACGGCAAACAAAACTGATAAACTGATGATAATTATCATTTAATTAAGTTAAAATTGTAATAACCGTTAAATTAAAACACACCAACAATTGCATGATTATCACACAATATTACAAATAAATCAATCGCCAACCCCATACAATACAACCAAATCTTATAAAAAGGTGTTTGTTCACACTTCTATGTATATCAACTCAAATCCCTCTATAATTCAGTTTGACGAAACCATAACCTATTTTGTACAGAAAGTTAAGTTTGACGAACCGGAGATTTGACGAACCCACTGTTACCCAAAAGAACGCCATAATGGCGAGTCGAAAGCAGACGCTTTTTGAGGGCAAATTCAATTTTAACTTCCAAAATAGTTACCAGCTGGGTTAACGTCTTCTTCACAAGCATTCTCCAACATTTGCATTTGACCAAAACGAACGTTTATCTAATCGACAAAATCCTCTTCTTTCTGCAGCGTTCTTAACAGGAAAAGCTAGTTTCGGAATGCTTTCACGTGCAGTATGGCAAAAAACATCCTTTCCGGACAAAAGTTCGTCCCGCCCGTAAAATCGATGTAGATTTTTTTTCATGACAAATATTTTTTTTAAAAAACCTTGGCGTTAACTAAATAAAATAAAATAAATTTCACATCGAAGTAATTTAATTGCCCATTGGTTATAAATAGATCTAGAGAACCTAGATTCTACTGATCTCAAAGTAAGAGTAATTTAATTTGTATGTAGGCTACTTCTATATAGGCCCTATATAGTGTAGGTACATGGGTCCAAATATTATTAATGGGATTTTTTCCATCTTTAATGCATTATGAGCAAAATTAAGAGAAAACAAATATTGGGTGATTTTTTTAAATAGCTAATTTATTCTCAAAATTTTATGAAAATCAAAATCAAATGTTTTAACCGCAAAATATTTTGATGTTTTAATAACATATAAATTTCATACGTTAAATATATAACCTTGTTTAAAAGTTGTTAATTGCCCTATTTTTCAATAAATAATTAAAAATATTTGTCATGTATGAATTTCATACGTTAAAGAATTTAATTCGTGAAGATTCATATGAAATACGTATGAAAAGTTCACGTATTTTAAACATAGATTGAGTGTCACATATGAATTTCATACATTTTACGTATGAAATTCTCATGAAAATCTTATCGTATGAATTTCATTCCGGGCACTTTAATTACTAATTACTTATTAGTATCTTATTTATTTTATTGATTTAATATTCAGTCATGAAATGAATTAATAAAATATGAATTCAAACTTTAGAAATTTAAGCACTGAGATTTTGAAATGGTGGTGAAGGGATGGCTATAAGGGGAGGTTGGAGGCCATAATTTAAAACAGTTAATATAAATAATGCAAATTTTATACAAAATGAAACTAATGCTTAAATCGTGAAAACTGAAGTAATAGAGTTGGCGTTAAAAGCAGTAGTAGATATGCTTTTTTCCAAAAAAGTAGAATTGGACATCTGTCTTACTCCCTTGCATCTTCTATGTGGCAACTTAATGAGAGACTATTTTAAATTTAGTACCAAAGTGTTTTATTTTGGCATAAAACTATCTTTTACCAGTCAGGTACTAAAGTTAAAATAGCATGACTTTTTATTTAGATTATTTAGATATGTAAATGATGTCATGTGACATTCTTTGTATATTGTGTTGATGTCGCAGACATTTAAAACCTATATAAAATGTTGTTTATGAACAAAAATCAAGTATAAATGTCTGAATTGTCTTATTTTTTCTCTTTTGTTGCGAATATTAAATACCTGTTGATTTAGTGTCAACTATAACCTATTATAAAGCTGCTTAAATTGATAACACTTTAAGACGTTTGATAATAATGCTTGACTAAGTTTGGCTAAAGGGGAGGTTGGAGGCCATAATTTAAAACAGTTACTATAAATAATGCAAATTTTATGGAGAATGAAAGTAATGCTTAAATTATAGAAAATGAAGTATAGAGTTGATCTTTAAAGCAAGGTTACATATAAAGTTCACGCTGGTAAAAGACATATAATAACTAAGTTGGGAATGATAGAGTCATTGTAGAATTTGCAAATGAAAATAAAAACAATTGGAAAATAAAGATTAGTATTAGTTTAAAAGGAGTTGTTTAGAATGGTGGTTGTTGATATGTGGTTTCCCCGTGTGGTTCCCGGGAAATAGAATTGGACCTCTATATTCTCCCTTGCATGTTGTAAGAGGCAACTAAACGGGAGACTATTTTAACTTTAGTACCCAAGTGTTTTATTTTGGCATAAAACTATCTTTTACCAGTCAGGTACTAACGTTAAAATAGCATGACTTTTTATTTAGATATGTAAATGATGTCATGTGACATTCTTTGTATATTGCGTTGATGTCACAGACATTTAAAACCTATATAAAATGTTGTTTATGAACAAAAATCAAGTATAAATGTCTGAATTGTCTTATTTTTTCTCTTTTGTTGCAAATATTAAATACCTGTTGATTAAGTATCAACTATAACCTATTATAAAGCTGCTTAAATAGATAACACTTTAAGACGTTTGATAATAATGCTTGACTAAGTTCTATATCTAAAATCAAAATATGTATTACACATGTAAAGCATTATATTGACGGTGCCAAACCAAAACCCTGTAACTCAATTTTGGCGCAAAAACATTTTTGCAGCATCTGCATCTCCTAGACGTCCCACGCATTTCTGTCTTGTCGCCATCTAAAGACCAAATCGCGTTACTTAGATGGCGACAAGACAGAAATGCGCGGGACATCTAGCAGATGCGGATGCTGCAAAAAAAAAATTCGCGCCAAAATTGAGTTACGGGGTTTTGGTTCGGCACCGTTGATATAGGCTTATCTTATTTTTAATTGATTTAATGTTCAGTCATTAATATGAATTGATAAATTTCTAAAGTTTGATTTTAACATGGTGGTGAAGGAATGGCTAAAGGAGAGGTTGGAGGCCATAATTTAAAACAGTTACTATAAATAATGCAAATTTTATGGAGAATGAAAGTAATGCTTAAATTATAGAAAATGAAGTATAGAGTTGATCTTTAAAAGCAAGGTTACATATAAAGTTCACGCTGGTAAAAGACATATAATTACTAAGGTGGGAATAATAGAGTCATTGTAGAATTTGCAAATGAAAATAAAAACAATTGGAAAATAAAGATTAGTATTAGTTTAAAAGGAGTTGTTTAGAATGGTGGTTGTTGATACGTGGTTTCCCGTGTGGTTCCCTGGAAATAGAATTGGACCTCTATATTCTCCCTTGCATGTTGTAAGAGGCAACTAAACGGGAGACTATTTTAACTTTAGTACCCGAGTGTTTTATTTTGGCTTAAAACTATCTTGTTCCAGTCGGGTACTAAAGTTAAAATTGCTGTGACTTTTTATTTAGGTATATAAATGATGTTACATACCTGTATAAAGTGCTGTGGATAAATGTCTGAATTGTCTTACTTTTGTTGTGAATATTAAATTCCTGTTGATTTATAATAATTATTGCATTTAAAATGCAATAAGAAGCCAATACTCACTCAATATTCAGCAGATGTCACCACGATTTTGATGTTCAGTCACTAAGTAACAGTAAACCCTCAATTGTAAGACTGGCCGTATAACTCCGTCAAGTTATAGAGTGCAATGGTCTTAAAAGCGAGGTTGTATATTTAGTGCAAATTTTAAGACCAACCTTATAACTTAAAATCAAGTGATATGGCTGGTCTTGGGGTTGTTTGTGAAGTTGAAATTGGTAAATGACTTATAATTCCTGAGTTAAATTGGTCATATATAGTGACCATATAGTACAATCTTTATGTGAGGACTATGCAATTTAAACTCTATATATTGATTGCTTTAAGCAACCTCTATTTAGTGAACATTCAAAACAACCTCTATTTAGAGACCACACAACATAACCTCTATATAGTGACCATACAGTACATTATTTAGACAGGGATTGTGTAGCTTAAACCCTATATGGTGACTGCTTATAACAACCTCCATATAATGACCATGCTAAGCAGCCTCAATTTAGCACTGAGCATAACCTCTATGTAGTGACCATACAGGTCAGAATTTCCGCCTTTGACCTACAGTGAACAAAAGTGGTTCTACTTCTAAGCGTAATGGGTAACTGGGTCATGTGGGGTCAAAAACTAGGTCACTAGGTCAAATCTTAGAGAAACCTTATGTTCATTCTAGATGTCACCAATTTGCGTTCTAATGTCAAAGAGCTTCTGCGATTATCCCAATAAACTCAAATTTTGTTTTGTTCTGTATTGTTATTGTCTGCTTCTTAGACAAGTTTCCTGGCAGCTTCAATTACCCGTGTGGTTCTCGGGTCGTAGAATCGGACCACTGTTGTCTCCCTTGCAAGTCGTAAGAGGCGACTATAAGGGAGAGCATAGGTAAATATGCCCTATGCTCCTAGGTAGTCTCCTACAGTTTTTGTAATGAGCACTTAGGTTGTTCCCATGGGAACACCCTAAATGCTCAATACACACACTGTAGGAGACATCCTGGGAGCATAGGGACTATTTACCTAATACAGTAACAGGTACAGGGGACAAACAAGTCCCCAACAACCCTAACACAGAGTGTGACTCTTACAGTTAGCGTATGGAGCACAATGTGATTTTTCTACAGGTGTGTCGTTATGTAGGAGGTGCAAGTGTTATGTCTCTTTCACAGATGTTGCACTCAGGTGGAATCTGAAGGGTGTATCTCTTACAGGGTATGTAGAATACTAGCTGTATCCACATGATGTTTCTCTGGATGAGATAAAGCATATTGGATTAATCTTCAGTGTGTATGTCTCTAACATTGGATGTAACTACATGATGTGTCTAAAAGGTTGATCTCAAACAGGGGTGAGACCTACCTTGCTGACACATTCTGTATGCTCCATTTCTTGTTAAAGACACCCATTGTATGTTCTGACGGTATGTTTAATCTCATCCAGAGAGACATCTAGTGCTTTCAGCTAGTATTTTACATCTCCTGTACAGATGCATGCATGCTATAGATTCAGCCTTTCTGCTACATTTGTGATAGATGCATACCTACTCCTCCTACATAAACACATCTGTGGAAAAATCATATTTTGCTCCATACACCCACTGGAAGTTCCAATCTGCACTCGGGTTGTTGGTGGCTGGTTCGTCCCCATACACCTGTCTGTTGGGGAATGTAATTCTTTTTATTTTGGCAATTTGTTAGTATATTAATTAATGTAAGTTTGGTATAATTTGGGTTAAAGTTATTGTCTAAATTCGCACTTATTGCGCTAAGTAAGGGCTTAAAATTATAACTAGATTTTAAATAATTTAAGTGCATGCCTGTGGATCTAAATTCTGCCCTGAGATCTTGCAATCCGTAAACACCACCCTGCACCAGTCGGTTTGTCTGAGCCGGTTGGTGTTTAGACTCTACACAGAGTCAATGGCAACGTTGGTGGAGTGTCACCGTCTAGTGTAAGGTCCTGACCCTCAATGGCCGCTATCAGCATAGATCGGATATGTAAGTCAGCCATGCATATCAAATGTGTGTCATCATCATGCTTCAGACCTCTTTTTGTGTGCTTAATGGTCTTTGGATGCGACTTGTGTGGTAAGCTACGTGTTGTGTGCTGGTCACCTTCATTCGGCCTCCACCACTGGCTAGCTCAGGCTAAAAGGAAGCGTAAGTGTTCTCTGCCAGTACATAGCCTCTCCTTAGACAAGCTCCTTGCAGTGCCTTCCCGTGGCAGCACATGTCAATTGAGCCCTTTGTGGCCTCAAGCTGAACTGCAGGAGACTCGGAGGTGGTCTGCCCCCAGACATGCGGTATGCTAGGCCCACTGTAGAGTGGACATGCCCTGATGCCCATGAACAGACCTCCAGCTATGGGTAAATAGCTTTACTGCCTTGCAGAAAAGCAGGAATGATTGAAAGCTAAGGGAAACAACCCTGACAGAAATATTGTTTAAGACGTAAACAAATGCATAATATGTACCTAGTGGAAAAAATCATCTGCAGATGGAAACTGTCTTTTTGTCCATATTAATGTACATCATAATTTATACCTAATAAATATCAAACCATGCATCAAAGTCTCAGCAAAGAACATGCATGAGCTTCAAAAACTTCAAATAGAGGACAGCTTCAAATGTAAAACAGGATTTTTAATAACTATATGTGCGAAAAGCCAGCACGTGAGAAAAACGGATTGTTGTCCAAACCAAACAAATAATTTAGTCCCAAAATTTGAGGTCATATAATATGGTCATTATTAAGAGGTTATATTATATATTGGGGCGAGGTTGTACTCAAGGGTCACTTTATGGAGGTGGTACTGTGTGGTTACTATACAGAGGTTGTATGGTAAGGTCATGGTTAAGAGGTAGTACTTCATGGTCACTCTGTAGAGGTTGTAGTAAGAAGTCACACGAGGTTTTATTATGTGGTAACTATTTTCACTACATAAAGGTTATACTGTGTGGTCATTAGGTAGACGTTGTTGTGTAAAGTCACTTCATATTGTTGTACTGCATTGTCACTCTATAGAGGTTGTACTGAGGAGTCGCTATATACAGGTTATACTGTATGGTCACAATGTAGAGGTTATATAATATGGTCATAATTAAGAGGTTGTATTGTGTAGTTGATACAGAGTGACTGTATGACATGGTCACTATTGAGGTCATAATGTGCCATCATTATGAAGAGGTTGAACTTTATATAGGTAATACTGTGTTGTTACTATGTAGAGGTTGTAGTGTAATATCACTTTGTAGAGATTGTCATTTAATAGAGGTTGTATTATGTGGTCACTATAAAAAGGTCATATTTTAGGGTCGATACAGATTGACTGTACAAGACATTTGAATGAGGAGGTACTTGTATTATGTGGTCATTATAAAAAGGTCATTTTTTAGGGTCGATACAGATTGACTGTACAAGACATTTGAAAGAGGAGGTACTTGTATTATGTGGTCATTATAAAAAGGTCATATTTTAGGGTCGATACAGATTGACTGTACAAGACATTTGAATGAGGAGGTACTTGTATTATGTGGTCATTATAAAAAGGTCATATTTTAGGGTCGATACAGATTGACTGTACAAGACATTTGAATGAGGAGGTACTTGTATTATGTGGTCATTATAAAAAGGTCATATTTTAGGGTCGATACAGATTGACTGTACAAGTAATTTGAATGAGGAGGTACTTGTATTATGTGATCACTATAAAAAGGTAATATTTTAGGGGTTGATACAGATTGACTGTACAAGACATTTGAATGAGGAGGTACTTGTATTATGTGGTCACTATAAAAAGGTAATATTTTAGGGGTTGATACAGATTGACTGTACAAGACATTTGAATGAGGAGGTACTTGTATTATGTGGTCACTATAAAAAGGTAATATTTTAGGGGTTGATACAGATTGACTGTACAAGTCATTTGAATGAGGAGGTACTGTGTCGCCTCTACATAGAGGTTGTACTTCGTGGTCAATATATAGAGGTTCTACTGTGTAGCCAATACATAGAGGTTGTACTGTGAGGTCACTATGAAGAGGTTGTTGTGTAAAGTCACTTTATATTGTTGTACTGCATGGTCACTATAAAGAGGTTGTATTGTTTGGTAGAAACAGAGTATCTGTACTGCATGGTCACTATATAGAGGTTTTAATGTATGGTCACTGTTGTTTTAAGGTTATTTTATGGTGGTTGTACTGTGTGCTCACTATACAGATGTTGTATGGTAAGGTCACTTTTAAAGAGGTTGTACTGCATGGTCACTATATAAAGGTTGTACTGAGTAGTCACTATAAAGAGGTTGTACTGTGTGGTCATTAGGTAGAGGTTATATTATAAGATCATTATTAAGAGATTGTATTGTATGGTCAATACAGAGTGGCTGTACAGCATGGTCACTATTGAGGTCGTAGTGTGTGGTCATCATGCAGAGGTTGAACTTAAAGGTCACTTGATAGTGGTAGTACTGTGTGGTTACTATGTAAAGGTTGTAGTGTAATATCATTTTGTAGAGGTTGTACTATGTGGTCTTTACATAGAGGTTGTATCATGTAGTCACTATAACAATGTCGTTTTTTAAGGTCGCTACATATTGACTGTACAAGTCATTTGGATGAGGATGTACTGTGATGCAATTGCTTAATATGTGCGTGAAATGCGTAGGAAGGAGGTACATATTTTAGATGTGAGGAATCCATATTTATATGTTTTATGCCATTAGCGTTATGTCGCGCATATGGTATATGGTATAGCTTGTTTGCGTTAGAAAAAATCGTGTTTTTGAAAGATTTCTGAAAATCCATTTATCAGATTTTGGTAAAAATTACACACAACTACGTGGGGTGTTCCACAATTAATAGGACTTTTTTCATAGCAGCAAGGCAAATAAGAAATTAAGAAAACTAATTGTCTATAATAAAATTTTGATCTTTCACTGACAAACAAGTGAAACATCAAAGAAATTAAATGAAAAATAAGAAATATATAAAACATTAAACATGCTATGTATCAAGGAGGCGGGTCGCTCTGTGACGTTATTATGACGTCGCATTTCAAGCACAGTATTGTAACATAAAGAAACATTTAATAATTTTATTTATAGTCATCCTGACTTTCTAAACAGATCTAATACCAATGTTCCGATTCGTTAAATATGTTTCAGTACCCCTTTTCGCAAAAAATGACTTGCTGTGATGTTAGAAATTGCTCTCACATTGGAGCGTCCATCAGGGTACAAACAGTGCTACTAATGTCAACCTAATTTCCAATGTAACCACCTGTGCTTATTTGTAAGTTTATAAATCCGCGATCTGTAAACAATTCGAGCCAACAGAACACAAGTGGCTGCTTTATGCCACTACATTACATTCATTTCATTATTTCATTGGTTAGCGCTGTTGGCTTTCCAAATGTATACCATTATTTGACAATCGCGCGGTTTCTGTTTATTGACGTTGACGTCATTTTCACCCATGACGCGTTTAGATACATACCCATGATTACTGATTTATGGTAACGAACACGGGTCGATTTCTTCGAAAGTTTGCATACGCATGTCAAAGTCATCCACGTAATGACATACAATTAGGCGTTAATATTTATTAAGTGGTTATTGAGATATTCACATTTTTAATAAAGATGATAATGACAAAAATAGTGTGACCCGCCTTGACGTTACATGGTTTCTATGACAACGCTTTGTATGAGCATCATCAGCAACAAAGAATTTCTGTAGCTATCAGTATATAGAGCATACATTGCTTAGCGTATGAGACAAATTTCATTAAAATGAAAGCATTGAGTAAATAGTTATGAGAAAAGTCCTATTATTTCTTGAACACCCCTCGTATAATAACTTCCTACCTACTCCCATTTTGAATTTCATAATTTTTAGTCACCAATTAAAAGACATTTATTCTTTATTACATATTGAAATTACATGCATATTTACAGTTTAACGCAGGGAGGTAATCTGGTATTCCAATTAATGATTTACTATCAATTATTTAGTCGTTACATTCCGTGATCGGTGGGATTGAGATTGATGTTATAAAGATAAGACTTTAAGAAGGCCCTGGTGATTCGGTTTATTTAAATGTGTTGCCTATAAACAATTAACAGCAATAAAATGTACTTCGTCATATTCACAGACGGGCCTCGCATGTGATTAATTAAGTAGGTTGCAAATATGCAAATATACCGTTATGCGTATCACGTGACCGTGAAATTGGCTGTCTTCTAACTTGATATTTCATACAAAACTACAAATATGTTACATAGAACTTATGAACAAAACTTGGTAAACTCTTATCTGATGTTGCTGTAAATTCAGTGTGTATTAGGTAGATATAGGGGGTCGATAATTGACGGTGGTCGGTAATAGCCGCACTTGCTCTATTTCATTTATTTGTGCAGCCAGAATTTCATACTTGTAGGTGTTGTAATTACAGAGAACTATAAATAACATGATTTTTTTCTATTGAAAACTAGCTATATTAAGTGATCAGATATATTTTTATGCCCCCGTATTGATAAAAAGTGCCCCTTTTCCGGCCCCAATATTTTGTTGTTCACGTCATTTTTCGTGAAAAACCTATTTTTAGCAAACATCCTGAACCAAGGTCTTCTTCTTCTTCTTATATAGACTGCACTGCTTCAAAACTCTGAAGATTATGTGCAGGCGCTAGTTAAAGTTTAAAAACAATTTTGAATGCGAGTGTATAATACACAAAATAATTATTATAATACATGTGCAGGTTAAAAGATTGATTTAAATCAAGAATTTAGGTTAAAACTTTGTACATAATGGTTGTAGATATAGTGGGCATATGTGGATACCAAGACGGGCACTGTGACAATGGTCTTAAAAACATCAACTGCTTGTTGTGGTCTTAAAAACATCAACTGCTTGTTGTGCAGTTAAGGGCAACATATTCCACTGGCTAATTGTTCATGGATAGAATGAATACTTGTATAACTCTAATTGATGTTCTGCAATGTCAATATAAACAGAAATCACTGACCATTACATCGATTTAGGGAGAGCAGAAGTTTATTTTACCTAATCACTTCAATTCACCAAGTAAATTAAAATTACGGTATAGCTTGGCCACATTGGCATGAGCCTGACCTATTGACTAGCATAATTTTACAGTCGATATATTGTCTACGTTTACAACACCGAGTGTATGTTTTCATAATCGCAGATTTCGCGAAGACGCTCGAGATGTAATACAAACACAAATCTGAAATACCGTTATTGCACGATTTGCTTGTGGAAATTGATATATTCAAAGCAAGAACCTTGTTATATATTCTTGCATAAAGGTCAGACTCAGGTCAAGCTATACAAATTGAAAAGATAATCCCTTTTCCAATATCCTTGGGTGTGTTTGTAAGTGCTGTGCAGAACACTGTTCTGACTGTTCCAGTTCCAAGTACTTACGAAAAAATAAAACTGTTCCGAACTGTGTTCCACTCCAAACGACTTACGAACAAAACGGAACAGGAACAGAACAGGAAGTAACAACAATAAAACAAATTTTAAAGAAATAATATTTAGAAATAAAACTTTTAAGGTGGCCCATATTGTTAGTTTTAGCCGTTATATTTGTGGAAGAAAAATCCCCCTAGAAAATTTCCCATTGTAAAAGCTTTCGTTTACCCCGTTGACATACTATTCCCAAGGTGATCAGAATAACACATTTCGTGAAGTTCCCGATTGTCTTGTTGCTGTTGTAATCACGTGACCTGTTCTGCCTGCACCACCTCGTTCACGGGAACAGACGGAACATGTCCAAGACACTGTTCTGTGTTCTGGAACATAAAGAACAACGTTACGAACACACCCCTTATGTTGTTGTACCTGATTTGCCTATTTACTTTACGTGGCACAGGTCCCAATACCGCGTTAAAGTTATACTGATCATGTGATGTACTGACATGTTTGTAGCCATACCCACTACCGTATCGTGTTCGGGGGTCAGATGGGATTAACAAATTATTTTCCAAGTATATAGCAACAGTATGATGGATAATTTTATAAAACATTATTAAGCGAGCTCTGGTTCTTCTAATTTCTGAGGATGGCCAGTTTAAGTTGTTAATCATGCTTGTTACTGAGCTGGTGTTATGGAAGCGATTGGTTGTAAACCTGGCAGCCTTCTTTGGACTTTTTCAATTTGGTTTATTTGGCATTTGGTATGTGGGTCCCAGACAGAAGAGGAATATTCTAATTTCGGTCTCATGATGGCTTTATAAGCGTGTTCTTTGACCTTTGATGAGTTTATATTTAGATTTCTACGTAAGAAGCCAAGGGATTGATTAGCTTTGTTGGTGGTAGAATTTATATGTTTGTCCCATTTTAGGTTGCTTTGTAATGTTATGCCTAGATATTTAGCGGATTCAACTTTTTCAAGAATGTGGTTGTGCAGTTTGTATCGAAAATTTATTGGGGACTTTTTCTTTGTTATAGTGAGGATGTTACTTTTATCGGGATGGAAATGCATAAGCCAGTCCTGTTTCCACCTGCCAGCAGCCTCCAGGTCGGACTGAAGAAGTTTGGCATCATTTAATTTAGTACTTTTGATTTCTTTGTATATAATGCTATCATCGGCAAAAAGTCTGAGTGTGCTATGTTGAATGTAGTCTGCAAAGTCATTGATATAGATTAGAAATAGGATTGGACCCATGACTGTGCCCTGGGGTCCACCTGAAGTAACTGGTACTTTTTTTTCTGACATTATACCGTCCAGGGCAACAGTCTGAGTCCTATCTCCTAAAAAGTCTGAAATCCAGTCAATAATATTGTTATATATGCATAATAATTAAGTTTGTAGAGAAGATGTTTATGTGACACTTTATCAAACGCTTTGGCAAAATCCATTATAATTATGTCTATAGGTATTTGTAATCACAAAAAAATCTGAGAAAAAATCTATTTTTAACTCCAGGGGAAGCTTTTTATGCGATTTCTCTCGGGAATCATCTCCTTTGCCAGTAATGGTTTGCAATCAATATATCCAACATCTTTAACTTGCATATGGTCAAAATGCTGTATTTTTGGGCTAAAACCATCGAATTTATAAAGAAAAAGTGGGAGATTTTGGAATCTGTAGACTATGTAAAATGTTCCGATTATTTTATTTGATGATTAATTATTGTTAATGTTATAAATAAACTTCCATTTTAGATACCAAATATCCTCATCAAGCAGTCTAACAATATCACTGGACTTTTGGCTACAAATCCAAGACAATGTTTGCTACAAATAAAAGCAGTAGCAAGTACGTCATCTTTACATAATTTTATGAAATATACGCCACCCTAATGGAACCTAAAAGCATTCCGCAATATACTGAATAGTATATACATTTGTATATATATCGTACTTGATCACTATTTCAAACACTCTATAAACCCTTTGGAATGTCGGTCTACATTTTAAGTTTTTTCCTAACGTTTTACAGGGTGCTAGACAAAACGACCGAACCACTTATAGGGATATTGCATTGCATTGAAACCTTACACGTTTCCCTTAGCAAGACAATTGTTTCAAAGAAATAACTAAAGAAATGAAATACTTATGGCTGGTTTTGTTTTCGCATTGAAGTATATTTCGTGTTGGTGTTGTAGCCAAAAGTAACTGCTACACTGCAAGAACTATTTTGCAAAATGTGAGATTTTAGGGATATTTATACAAGAAACGGGTATATATTTGAAGTAACTGATAGTTACGGGACTTCACAGTTATTTATCGTTTTATTGTTTAATCCTAGTGACCATATGTGCATAATGACTGTATAAATGTACCCCAAACAGTTAAAATTCAAGAAAATAGTATGACTGTTTCGGCAGTTTAAGTCAAACCATTAAATTATTACTAGCTATGCTTAGCACTACTAGTATATGTTATTCAATAAACACCGAGAAATGTTTGTAAGCCAGGGATAGGTTTCAACAGAACCAAGAATAATTTCTACCTAGAGCTGAGCACATGAAGAAGTAACTGAATAAATAAGTACAGTCGTTTCGGGTAATTCTGCGCATCGGGTAATTCTGCGCACCTTAACTTTCTATTTCTTACATGCTTGGCTGGGTTGCTTTCCTTTGGTCCTCGAGTGTTTTTGAAGATATGTGTTGTTTATGTAAAGTTTTATAATCAAATCAACGAAATCGGACAAGTTTTTCTACGAAAAATTAACCAAAATGAGTGTCAACGGCGATTTTTGTTAATTTGACATACCACGTGACAGATAAATTGAATAAACGCACCTTTGTACTGGATGATGACTTTTCCTTTCTTGTCAACATTGTCTTAATGACTTATTTTTTCGATACTGTGATAAATTTCTTGTGAAACAAATCTTTAAAACAGACTATACAAAAAACAATTCCACCTGCGCAGAATTAGCCGAAAAAATTTACGTCATGAAAACCGGAAGTCATCTTGTTTTGTGACGTTTTTTTTACCTAGTTTAGCGCAGATACGATGTTTTGAATTGTTTACATTGGTCAATGAAGGTTCAGTCTATCTAAACAGCACCATAATTTATTCTAAAAATAAAATAATCTCAAATGTAGAAAGCCAATAACCGTTAGGTGCGCAGAATTACCCGACAGCACTGTATAAGGCAGTTTTTGGTATCACGCACAGCTAGGAACGACTACCTGTATATTGGTTCTAGGCTATGTTTTGTTACCGGCCTCTTAAAACCATGAATGTTTGTTCATAGCTGAGTAAGATACCATACAAAGGCTATACTATGCAACAATTGGCACCCTATAAGGTCAGAAATGACATTGTCCGGCAACTGTAAAATAAGAGTACTGAAATAGATCCAGGAATAGCTGTTCCGAGCTGTACAAGGTATACTATGGCACTCGATCAGAAAAATCAATTCTATAGATAGCCAGTGCCTACAATCTTGATATACATTTTAGACCACAGTTTTTTTTATATTATTATTATTAATATATTATTATTTGGATTTTGTCTCATCGAGTGCCAGCGTGTCATGTATAGCAACGACAGACATAGCAATATGTGCATCCGTAGCCCATGCCCTAGCGTGACTGCTGTCTTATCTGGCGACCCGGGTTCAAATCGGGACAGAGGCACTCATATGCCTGCCATGATTAAGCATAAAGCTGACTGGCAAATAAATGCTATGTTCGGAATGTCAGGTTTGTAGTCCTATACAGTTAGAGTAGGATGTGTTATACACCCTGACAGAGCAACAACAAACAGTTGTTAACTGTTTTTGTGCATCATATAAAGCCATGAGTGATTGTTTGACCAAATATAGCAAGTAATATTTATATCATGTAATGTTTGATACACTATAGATTCACGGATGGTTATGTCAATCTGTACTGTTAATTAAATGAAGCCAGTTACCACTCTGTCAGCTTTTTTAACCAGGGTTGTCTTGGCATGTAATTCTGAGTCCTCATACATCCAGGATTAACCATTCCCAATAGTATTAAGAAAGCCACTTTGGTTGTAAATTGTTATGATAAAGTGTTTGCTACCCTTTGGAGTCTCAATCAGTGTTGGTAGTACCATTTAAAGTCAGGAATGACTTTGTTATGCAGTATAATTGATCTTTCAAAAATATAAGGCGCAGCATACAGCCAAGAATACAGGCACTTAAATAGTCCAATGGCCCTTGATGTCAAGTAATAATAGCTTATGTTTATATATACATGCACCTTCTAGTTTATTTATGATCAATTGAGAAACATGTTATTTCAATTTCAAGTAATTAATCGCACAGGGCCTAATTTTGTATGTTATCCATTGCTTTTATGGTATGAGAGAGAAACCATTTCCTTTGTATGCAGGTGTCTGGCAAGGGAATTACTGATACCATATTTATTTCTTCTTTTGTATAACCCTACATGGGATTCAACCTAGGCCATTCCGACACTTTGCCACTAGACTATCAATGACTGGTGGTTCTCAGCAGTATTTAGTATCTATAGCAGTAGGTAGGGATGATTGTGATATGCTGGGTTAGGTATTTTATAGTGCGAAGAATGACTGTACAGGACCGTACCACTATGTATATCAAATTGCTGTTAAAAAAATATCCATTTGCGAGGGCTCTTTTCAGCTATTAAGCCGCTCAGGCATCCTTTAATTGACATTGTAACTTCCCCTGGTAGTTGGGCTACCTATGGAAACATGCTTGTGCCTCCCAGGAGAGACTATTTCTCTCCTGTGGGTATGGCAGCCAACATCGATCTGCAGCGCCCAGGAATAGACACTGCCCTCAAAGGTACCAATTAACACCTTGGTGGAGTGGAGCATGTGGTTTATTCTTGCTCAGAGAAATTAACCAGTCGTCCAGACGGGGGATGAATCCGGGACCTCTCGACCGCCCCCCCCCCCCCCCCCCCCTGTATGTAAGTCTGTATCAGACTCAAAATACATCTTGTAGCACTAGATAAGCTGTACACAGCGACTTGTACCAAATAAGACCAGGTGAAAACTTTACAAGGCTATGGGAAGTTTTACAATTTTAAATGTTTTCATCATGTAGCGTTCAGAGTTCAGTAGGTCTTATTTTTATTTATACGGTTGTACCAGGTTGAATGGTTGGACTTACTGGTGGTGTTTGTATCCTATCAGGTCAATCAGCTTGTAATCAATGGTGGTGAGTACTGGGTAGTGCAGATGATGCCTGTGTTTTATGGGTACTAAGAATAAGTACCGTTATACATTGTAATAATGAGGTCAGAAACGGCTTTATGAAGTGGTACCAGACTAAATATTGTCCATAGATTATCAACTCCATCCCCCCCCCCATTTTATACACATATTAACAGATGCCTTACTTCCAATATATTGCATGGAATTGGATGGTTTAACTTGAACTATATAATGAATTACCATCAAGTAAAATTGTCTTTGACAATGTAGTGGAACTATTCCCAAAATACGCACTTTTCATTTCTATTTTGTATGTTTTATCCTACAATTACTGGTCAAAATCAAATGATTTAAGTTGATTGGTACATAATTATTAAAACACATTACTGAAACACCTACCTTAGTATCTACAAATGCTAAATTACTAAATATACAAAATAAAATGACTTGTTTCGAATTCCATACCAAATCTCAAAATCCGCACGATTCCTTCATACTTTCTAGTATTTTACCCCAAAAATAACTTGTTTTGTATTTTGTGTTCTGAAGTTTAAGATGTTTGATATCTTACTTGCAACTCACTATAAATTTTCATAGCGATTATTAACAAAAAAGTAAAACGGAAAATGACAACTGAACAACTAAATTGTTTCATAAGGCGTTAAAACTATAAAAAATCTATGCACAATGCAAGAAAACTCTATGAGAAGTTGTTCTCCTACTATCTACTGGGCTACTGGTGAGTTGTCGAAAAAGGGCGTCAAATAGCAAAGTGATGAAATGTCGATTATGACGGTTCACAGTGTCACATAACTTGGGGCATAGTTTATTGTGTCTCCGTAGCTCAGTGGTTAGTGCGCTTGCCGCCTAATTTAGCGACCCGGGTTCAAATCCAGGTGGAGGCACATACATATATGCCTGCCATATTTCAGCAGAAAGCTGACTGGCAAATAAAGGCTATGCCCAGCATTTAAAAAAAACTTGGAGCATAACTGTTTTCATTCAACTGAGGAGAAGTTCTTTAAATTGGTATAGCTATGTTATGTGATATATTCTCCAGTTGCATACAAAGTGTTTAACAAAATCTGTGAACGTTGCTGGGGACAATATTAAACGTGAGCCTACTATCAGATCCCTTGGTGCTTTCCTTGACGAATCATTGAACTTTAAAGAACATGTTAAACGCAAATGCCGCACAGCCATGTTGAATTATTTGAGAATAAAGAATATCAGAAAATACTTAACTATAGAGCTGCAACTGAGATACTAGTATTATCTTTGGTCATTTGCCACCTTGATTATTGCAATTTGATTCTATATGGAATAGCTGAAAGTGAAATTCAAAAGATGCAGCGTATTCAAAATATGTGTGCCAAACTTGTTCTCTTTTGGAATAAATATGACAGCTCAAAACAGGCACTGTTTGAACTTCATCGGTTGCCGGTAAAAGCCAGGGTTAAATTCAAAATATTATGCTTCATGTACAACTGTCATGTAGGGAACGCACCATCGTATCTGTCAGAGCTTTTGAATCAACAAGTTCCAGGAAGGCAACGGTTGAGATCGTCTGTTGTGTCTGACTGTAGTTATGCTATTCCTTTTAACAAATATAAGACTCTTAACGATAGAAGCTTTGGTACAATTGGTCCAAATTTGTGGAAATTCTACCTATAGAAATTAGAAAATCTGAGTCCATTGCCATGTTCAAGAAAAAGCTGAAAACTCACTTTTTTAGAGACTTTTATTAACTGTTTTAAGCATTTTATAAATATGGGACACTGATGCATGTAACTAGTTTATTACTGTGATAATATGCTTTTTAATTGAATCGTTTTTACATCATTATTTAATTCTGTCAAATGAATTGTATTTTATGATCAGCTTTATTTTGATTTTATTATTGTCAATAGTATTTATTTTAATACCTTTATATATGTAATTGTTATAAAATGTTACATTATGTTGTACAACGCCATTGAATATATATTTATGTATAAAAATAGGACTTATATCAAATAAAATAAACTAAAACTTACAAAGTTTTGTACTAAGGACCTTTCACCATCTCATATACTTTATATCAAAATAAATTTCTCACAGGCTGCAGCCAAAAAAGGAATGGCAAAGGGAATCAAAACAAAGGTTGCAGGGACAAGAAATGTAGTAGATGTTGGCAAATTAAAAAAGAAGATCACAAACAATATTAAAAGCTTCACAACTTTCACTTTACAGAAGAAGGATTGCGTGTATGGAAGACGTATGGTGCTGGAGACAGAAGAAGGATTGCGTGTATGGAAGGCGTATGGTGTTGGAGACAGAAGAAGGATTGGGTGTATGGAAGGCGTATGGTGCTGGAGACAGAAGAAGGATTGCGTGTATGGAAGACGTATGGTGCTGGAGACAGAAGAAGGATTGCGTGTATGGAAGGTGTATGGTGCTGGAGACAGAAGAAGGATTGCGTGTATGGAAGGCGTATGGTGCTGGAGACAGAAGAAGGATGGCGTGTATGGAAGACGTATGGTGCTGGAGACAGAAGAAGGATTGCGTGTATGGAAGGTGTATGGTGCTGGAGACAGAAGAAGGATTGCGTGTATGGAAGGCGTATGGTGCTGGAGAAGGTATGATTCTTTAAAGAAAAACGAAGGCTTCATAGTTTAAAATTTGATGATAGTATTTCAAGTAACGTTGGTTGAAGGGAGACAACTACACTTATTATATAAAAAGATGTCATTTTGGCAATTTCAACGTTGATGTGATATTTTCACTGTGTCCACTTTTATAGGTAATACTTGGAGTATATGTATCATAATTAACTGTATTCTTGACCTTCTGAGGTATTTGGCATTTTTTGAAGGAATAATCTTCAAATTTCCACAAATTTAGTTTTGTGTCAATTGCATGTTTTTCATGTCAATGCTGGTTGAAGGGAGACAACTACATTTACTTTTAAAAACCTTTTATTTAATATCAACTTTCATGTTTTCTGTTTTTACTATGTTTTCTTATATTGGTAATATATAGAAGTTTTCTTATATTGGAAAGAATGTTTATTTTGATCTTCCTAGCTAATGTTGCATGTTTACAAGGTACATACTTCAAATTAAGACCACAAGTTAAGTTTTATTCTGTGTCAAAGGGAGGTTACTCCATTTTTCCAATTAATGCAATATCAACACAGGATCGTTTTTGTTGTGTCTTCTTTTATTGGTTCATTAAAGCAGAATATTTGTATCAAATGGAACTCGATCTTGACCTTCTGACCTTCTTTGACATGTTTTGAAGTTATAAGAGTTGCGTTAAATGATTGTCAAGAAGTGTTTGAGTGATGACTTGCACTCAGTTAGTGAAAGGTTAGTTGACAATAAACTTTCGCTTCATCTCGGTAAGACCGAATCTATACTATTTTGTTCAAAACCTAAATTAAAATCCAACCAGCGTTACATATATCTGGTAATATTACATCTATTCAGTCAACTTCATCCATAAATACCTTGGTGCTACTCTGGATCAAACTCTTTCATGTGAATCTATGGCAGTGAACGTAATAAAAAAGGCAAATGCAAGATTTCTCTACAGGAAACGGTACATATCATATCGTGAGGTGAGCGTACCATTACAACCCTAGTAACAATACAGACACATTAATATTCTGTCCTCACTTGCAAAGATGACCTCGGTGAAAACAACTGTCTAATCTAATACCAAAGCTGAATATTTGCCATTATTAATTTAAGAAATAAAAATCTGTTCGCGTTTATTGTCGGTGAATAAAACACGGGCAGGAGTTCGGATGCGTAAAAATTAAATCACGAGTGCGTAGCACGAGTGATTTAATTTTCCGCATCCGAACGAGTGCCCGTGTTTTATTCACCGACAATATACAAGAACAGAGTTTTTATTTCGATTCTAAATACGATAATATCCCGCACTATTTAACTGCGCGCATTCCATTTTCACCCATTTGACATTGAACATAATTCCACGAAGAAATTGAGTGGCTTATTAGCTGGTACAATTACCTCCCCCGTTAACGAAAACGACCTTCGTAATTTTCTGAAGGAAATACCAAAATTTAAACATTGAAACAATTTTAATAACACGAGTATATGGTATCTATTTCATAAAATGAAAAATATAAATGGATTGATTATCAGAAGCTTTAATAAATCTTGGTTTCTAGAGTATATTGGAGTTTCTAAAAATAGATGCGTCATAGATGTAACACTGGATTCTCGTGCAACTCGCCTTGTCATCGTGACTTGTAGTAAATTTTACTATAAAGTTTACGTTCATTCATTCATAAATATGTCAAGTGATACTGGGCGTAAATAGAAACAGCCAATTTGATAGGTATGTTTTATGGGGGCAATAAAACATGGTTCGGTTCGTTCTTTGTGTATTGGATTAATCCGCGAATCGTGTTAGAATTTGTTATATGGTATACTAGACAAAGTCACGTGATTACCGCCTATCTGAACACCGCCTATCTGAACGATGACCTACTCTCAATGCAAAACAGCTGTTTATCTTTTAATGCTGAAGGTTTATCAATATTAAAAATATTTAATTTCTGAGCAATTTATTTGAAGGTCCATTCGTACAGAAATTGCCGAACAGGTTACTGTGGTACATTTTATTTGTCTTATGTATATCAATCATCTACAAAAGGCTGCAATGAATGTAGGCCTAAATTTACTTCATATTATAAAATTCATTGCTTAAACTTTTACGATGGTGTACAGTAAAACACTGAGAGGACGACCATTTTAGTATGTGTTGAATGTACCACAGTGATCAGTTTCGAAATAGTATCTACATTTCATAGTGCAACCTTTCTGGCATCGCACCCTTTGTAGTATGTCGGCCACTACACTAGTACAGTGAGAAGGTGATAATGGTAACGTTTCCGCTGCCACCACAAGATAAACTTGAATAATATATATGAAGACAATATCTTCTACTACTGTTTATTTCTCATTTGCACAATAATTGTTCCATTTATTTTAATCATAAGTCCAAATATATCTTATGTTGTACTATTAGTGAAATATTGATGATAGGATGATATTTACAGCAACTATCAGAGTTCTTGATTTAAGATTTAGATGTAAGACGTTGGTTCCCTTTCTTTTTGTTCTTTCCTTTCCTCAGTCGAATTCCCTCCCTCTTATATGGAGATGAAAGTTGCCGCAGTAATTTTAGCAGTGGGAAAGTTCTGACCGGTTGACCGTATATGGTCGGCAGAGAAATGTTCAGCAGAGAAATTGTCGGCAGTAAAATAGCGGCAGGAATTGGCCATAGTCCAATCAGTTATGAAATTATACTGTGTGACTAACCTTTAGCAATTACAAAAAAAAACCATTTTTATTAGTGCATAAGGTCAGAGATATCTTACTCTGATCGAATGATGTTAATTGGCTCTAGGTTTTTCTGCAATTTTGAAATTGCTAGCAGAAAAGTCCTTGAATATATTGATCACCCCTCATGTATAAGCTTGGATGAAGGACACGGCTAATTTCTTGCACTGCCTCTACTATATAAGCTTGGATGAACGACACGGCTAATTCCTTGCACTGCCTCTACTATATAAGCTTGGATGAAGGACACGGCTAATTCCTTGCACTGCCTCTACTATATGAGCTTGGATGAAGGACACGGCTAATTCCTTGCACTGCCTCTACTATATAAGCTTGGATGAAGGACACGGCTAATTTCTTGCACTACCTCTACTATATAAGCTTGGATGAAGTACACGGCTAATTTCTTGCACTACCTCTACTATATAAGCTTGGATATTTTTTTTGGACATGGCTAGTTCCTTGCACTGCCTCTACTATATAAGCTTGGATATTTTTTTATGGACATGGCTAATTCCTTGCACTGCCTCTACTATATAAGCTTGGATGAAGGACACGGCTAATTTCTTGCACTACCTCTACTATATAAGCTTGGATATTTTTTTATGGACATGGCTAGTTCCTTGCACTGCCTCTACTATATAAGCTTGGATATTTTTTTATGGACATGGCTAATTCCTTGCACTGCCTCTACTATATAAGCTTGGATATTTTTTTACGGACATGGCTAATTCCTTGCACTGCCTCTACTATATAAGCTTGGATATTTTTTTAAGGACACGGCTAGTTGGTAATAAGCGCACATCAAAAATAAGCGCATGCTATTATCCTTACCAAAGACTGGTCGCGAAAAAAGGCCCATATTCCAATATTTGTGAACAGATTACCGTTGCTTCGACTAGACGTAATTATTAGTGATAAAGACCCTGTCACACAGTGGCTAGTTGATGCTACGAGTTGTCACAAGTTGTAACTCGCCATAACTCGCCCAGTGTCGCATCATTCATATGTCGTTCTTTGTCGCTAAGATGTCTTCCCATGTTGTCATTACTCACCATTGTGTGGCGACAGTTTTAAACTGTTTAAAATTCTGAAACATATTTACAGTTCACATCATCTAGTGGTCCCCAACCAAGATTGCTCAAATTAAACCCTGTACATTATGTATGTAGCATCGTCTAGTGGTCCCCAACCAAGATTGCTCAAATTAAACCCTGGGGTCAAAATTGACCCAACCCCAGGGGTCACCAAGTTTACATAGACTTATATAGGGAAAATCTTCTTGTCTAAAACTACAATGCCTATAGCTTGTACATTATGTATGTAGCATCATCTAGTGGTCCTCTACCAAGATTTATCAAATTATGACCCTTGGGTCAAAATTGGCCTTGCTCCAGGGGTCAGGTTTTTACATAGCCTTGTATAGGGAAAACATACAAAAATCTTAAACTACAATGCCTAGCGCATAATTGGTATGTAGCATCATCTAGTGGTTTTCTACCTAAGATTGTTCAAATTATTCCCCTGGTTAAAAATTGTGCAGGGCTTCATTTATTATCAGGTGAGCGATATAGGGCCATCATGGCCCTCTTATTTTAACAACACACAATATTTATTAGTCCCCTACCAGTGAAACCGGAGGGGACTTATGGTTTGCGCTCCGTCAGTCTGTCAGTCCATCAGCCAGTCAGTCACACTTTTGTCCGGAGCATAACTTCAAAACTAAGCAAGCTATGACTTTGAAATTTCACATGTGTAGATTTCGCTCAATTTGATCTTCACCGCAAATATAGTGAAAATTAAGCACCTGCGAATAATACCTGCTATACAGTATGCTTAATATCTTCACTGCACAAAATTGTCAGAAATCTGGCAACAATGAGTTGGATGCTATCCAATGATACCCCTGCTCCATGAGGCAGATAATACTCCATGTATAAGATGTTTGTCAATTAAGGCAAAACTGACATTATTTTCAGTGTTTTTCTGATAGTTTATTTTAAACGGTTCCAAGAACAAAATTTTATTCTACAAAGTTTGTTTCTGATTTCATGTTTTATATATCAATAGTAAAGTAAAGGCATTACAAGTTTGATAAAATTTTACTTGAAGTATTTATATTAAAAGTTCCTTGAATTAGCATATTTATAATATAGTATATTTAAAAAGCACTATTTCGTTTTCTTTTGTTGACAACAAACAATACATGGAGGGGGACCAGAAAGCACAGACATACTCTATGCTTATAGTTCACGTCAGCTGTTTGATAAAAAGCTACATTTCTGGTTGTAAAGGATATTTTTCTTGATAAAAAGGTATTAACTTGACCCGTCCTGTACGTGTATTCCTCTTTTCTACTTTTACCTGTCAAGATATATTTCTAATTAATAATCTTGTTCCATCAATCTATATTATTCAATTTGAAAAATATTTCTATGGACAATTTGTTGAACTTTTTTCAAATTTATGTATATTAAAACAGCTCAAACGTCTTCGTGAACACTCCACCCTGATGAAACAAGAGTCGTCACAGACGGGTGATGCTCCCCATGGGGTGTTAAATGTCACCAAAAAAATGCTCAAACAAGGAATGTACACATGGGAATAATTAAAGCAAGGGACATATTATAAAATGGGAATTTTATCTGTATTGCATTGCGTATCTTAATAACTTCTCTGTCTCCAATAGAGAATTAAGTATGAAAAATACAAAGGGGAATAACTCCAAAAAATATGCAATGAAGAGTTATGGTTCTTGTGCACTGCACTTACCCTCATTAAGATCTAGTCATCCATGAAGTTTCCAATTGATATGTCTTATACATGTGTTCAAATTATGGCCTGGACAAGTGTGATGGAAGGACTGAAGGACGGACAGACGGACGGACGGACGGACGGACGGACAAAGCGGCGACTATATGCTCATCCTTCGACGAGCATAAAAATATCGGCTATTAAATTATGCTAATTAAATGGTTAGGAAGGTGTCAAGTTCTCAGGACTATATTATGTGTAAGGGAACTAACTCCTGTGATGAGTTAAATGAATCGTCCATGAATTGTCTCCCTTAAATGCTATAATTTGATTGCTATGAAACGGTATGTCACTGCTCGAATTCATAAAACTTGCTTAACAATACTTGTTTTATGAACAAAACAGAACAGAATAGATAGATAATGATAACTCAGATATCAAATCAAACTTTTAAGGTGGCCAATATTATTAGGGGCAGCCGTTTTATTTGTGGAAGAAATATGCCACTAGCAAATTTCCCATCTTGAAAGCTCAGTCATTTTCCATTTTTCTCTGTTGATTTACTACTGCAAAGTATAAAGGCCTAGGTGATCGGAATGACAAATGTCGAGAAGTTTCTGGTGGCTAATGTTGTAATCACATGACTATTCTAGCTGTAGCACCTCGTCGATGGTAAATGATTCTATCAACTAAAAGTTAGAGAGTCAGTTACATTTCTTTCAAACACCCCTCATATTTTAGCAATGGTCAAAATGTGACCAATTTGTTAATTTTGAAATTGTTTGCAAAGTTATAAGTGTTCACTGTTATTGACGTGCTATGATATATATATTATGAAGCGGTTTGTGGCGTGTTCTGGTTGACTATGGGGTGGCGCTTAAAGTAAGCCACGCTCACCGGATGTTGCTGCAGACGTTTATATTTCATGTTTCAATACGTTGACGTAATTGTCTAAATTCCAACAGTAGAAGTAAAACTGACTTCGTAGAGTTTTGACGTTTTAATATAGTTGATCAACAAATGCATGATTCACAAAGTAGATGTATGTTTCACAAAGTTAATGAAGATTGTCACAAAGTTAATGAGTAATGAAGATTGTCACAAAGTTAGTATTTAATTGGTAATCCAATATTATTCACAAAGATACTGACACAAAGTCAGTATTAAATTGGTAATCCAATAAGTCATATTTTAACACAAAATATATAATTTAAACTTGAACTCAAGTTAATGTTCATATATGGTAATCCATATTTAGTCCTATTTATATGCTAGTTAGGAACTCCTTACTAACATAACCTAACACCTAAAGTTTCATGATGGTTACTAGTTATCCTGAATAGGATTTTATATACAAGTGTACAGACATTGACACCTAGAGCAATACTTATCAAAGGAAGTGGCTTTCAACACTTAATAACATAATTATATTAAGGCTTCAATCAGTGACAATTGAACAAAAGGTTTAAAATTAATAAAAGAAAGTTTGCAACATAGTTTGAAAGATATGGCTTGACAGGAAATTGATAACATCTGTCATCAAGGTATTATACTTAAAATCTCAGATTAACATATGTGCTCAGAGATGGAGCAATATTATATGAGACTTGATTATTAAACAATAAAAACCATGATTGGTTATGTAACAAAAATTATGGTAATAAATGATAAATGTTACGTCATAACATATATAAGACTCCAGAAAGAGTTCCATTCTGTTTTGATCTGTTCATGTTTAAACTCTCAAGCATACATTTACAAACTTATCAAATTCATGAATATAGCAAAAGTTACTGTAAAATCAATTAACATTCAAGGGGAATTAAATTTCGTGAGTGATGATACCCATGAAATTAAATCAGCATGAATATGAATAATTTCTATTCTATATGACTTAGTGGATAAGATATCCTTGAAATTATGTCCTCACGAAAACATACACTTTACGTACGTTTTACATAGAGTTATATAGGGAAAACCTTAAAAAATCTTCTCCTCCTAAATGGCTTGGTCTATGGCTTTCATATTGTCCATGTTGAATCAGCTAGAGGTCCTCTACAAAGATTGTTCAAATTATTCCCCTGGAGTCAAAATTGGCCCCGCCCCGGGCGTCTTTACTTTTATATAGAGATATATAAAGAAAACCTTTTAAAAATTCTTCTTCTCCGAAACCGCCTGGTCCAGGGCTTTCTTATTTGGTATGAATAATAGAACAAAGGTTTGCAGCTTTGAATTATGACTACTGTTTTAATGTCACATTTCCTTCCAAAAAAACTTTAGTTGAAACAAAGGAACTTAATTTAAATTATATTAAGTTACACATTTAATAAAATATTAATAAACAACTTTTTAGCTCACCTGATCACAAAGTGCTCAAGGTGAGTTATTGTGATCACTCACTATGCGTCGTACGTCAGTCTGTATGTCCGTCTGTCCGTCCGTCGTCCGTCCACACTTTTAAATGACATCTTCTCTCAAACCTTTTGGCCAATTTTGATGAAATTTTGCCAGATTGTACATGGCATTGTGGGATTTAGTAACTGCTCAAATTATGGCCCTAGGGTCAAAATTGGCCCCGCCCCAGGGGTCACCATTTTACATAGACTTATATAGGAAAAACATATTAAAATCTTCTTGTCTAAGACTACAATGCCTAGAGCTTCTATATTTGGTATGTAGCATCATCTAGTGGTCCCCTACCAAGATTGCTCAAATTATGCCCCTGGGTCAAAATTGGCATGCCCCGGGGTAACCATTTTACAAAGACTTATGTAGGGAAAACATATAAAAATCTTCTTGTCTGAAACTACAATGCCTAGAGCTTTGATATTTGGTATGTAGCATCATCTAGTGGTCCCTACTGAGATTGTTCAAATTATGCCCCTGGTGTCAAAATTGGCCCAGCCCTGGGGGTCAACATTTTAACATAGACTTATACAGGGAAAACATATAAAAATATTCTTGTCTAAAACTACAATGCCTAGAGCTTTGATAATTGATATGTATCATCATCTAGTCTTTTTCTACCAAGACTGTTCAAATTATTCCCTTGGCTGAAATCTGTGCAGGGCTTTATTTATAATCAGGTGAGCAATATAGGGCCACCATGGCCCTCATGTTTTGTACATATCAGTCATGTCATTTTAATGAAACATGTTTAATTGAAAAGAACATTCATTTTCACATTAATATACAAAGTCTCAACGAAATGACACATACATTTATGACACACACTTTTGGGGGATATCCTAAAATTCCCTATATAAACTAATATACAACCGCCATCTTGTTTTACCCATGGACCTACACTGTAATGTAATGAAAGATTTAGGTACCGGGAACCAGACTATATTTAAATGCTGATGCGCGATTAATCGCTTGGTTGTGCATATTTTTTGGTCAAAAAAGATAGGACAAAGTGTCATATAATTATTAGTTTGTGATAGCGGATGTCATCATATTCTTAATTAACATACAATATGCCAAATAAAATGATAGACAACATTCGTTATTAAATAATTTGATTGATAATTGGAAGGAAAGTTGTCTCTAATGTCCGAAACATGTTTTCATACCTGATTAGTTAGCATAACTTATGCAAACAATAAAGATCATGTTCAAATAACAGTTTAGAAATCAAATTAGAATAATTCGTCAACCACAAAATCCACGAAATTAAATCCCCCACAAAAATTACTGATTTGACAGTACCCCATTACCATTGGTTGGGGAGGGGGGCTGTATAGGAGTCACTTTGTCAGTCGGTCTGCCCCAAAACTTGTCCGGACCATAACTTAGTCATGCATGGACCTATCTTTCTTACATTTGGCATGAATGTTAACCTCCATAAGGCAGAGTGTCATGCCCAACCCCTAGGTTCTTAGCTCATAGGTCACTGTCAAATTAAAGCTTAACTGTTTCATGCATTGACAAATCTTTCTTATACACCCTTTCAATTAAGACCGTAATTAAATTGTCTCCCTTTGATGACATCAAACGAGGGCTCAAAGCGAATACACTAGCCGATTACCGTTAGCGTGTAAAGGAAATAAAAAATGTGTCAACTTTAAACCGCTGTAAATCACGTTTTACTCTGTCGATTTTTAAAAGATGAACACTTACGAAAACAAGATCGTATAGACTTTTTAATAATGTAACTTTTGTTAATGTATTTTCAATAATAAAACATAAAAAGCCATGTTTTCGGAACAAAAATTTCAAGGGCAAGAAAATGTAAAAATAAAGAACTGAATTCAATACTCAACAATTGGCATTTAACTTGCTCAAAATGTTTATTATTTGCAGTTTTAAGAAATGTGTAGACTAAGCTTTCCAACAATTATATTATTAAAAGATATTATTAAAGTTTTAAAAGGAGAGCCATGCTTTTCGAACCTAAATACCATGCATCACGCGTGCACAATCCACTCATTGAAACCTGACTTACAGTTTATACTAGCATAAAGAAATTGTGTATTTTAATAATTCATCACACATCATAAAAGTATAGAATATTAGCTATATCATTTCAAAAGTACGACTATATAGCCAGAAATTAAAACGTTAATTTACACAGGAGGAAATTTCTTTCTAGATATAGTTTGTACTAAAATCCGGGCGGCATGATTTTACATGTCCACATGTGCTTACTTGTTTAGTGTTAACACGAGTACATTGATGTGTTGTTTACTACAATCAAAGAAAGGTAGGAATCACCGGAAAAGTTCACACGACGAATAACTTAAAATCAGAATCAATTCTATGTATTTTGTTGTATGTAGGTAAAACTAAATTGTTTGGCAATACAATGTAGTCTGTTTCAAATCTTACTCTTCCATCATGAAACCTTTGTTCATTTGAAATTCATATACAAGTAAATGAGAAAAGTGCTTTATTTATTTTAAATCGTGTCTACGTGTAAAAATATTGCAATAAATTATATTTGAAACATCAAAATGAGCATTGTAGCACAAGTCATACAGGTGCATGTCCATTAATTTACACTTTTTGTTCGGACACGGAATTAGAGAGACCTCCGTGGTTTGGATTAACATAATTTATACTTTTTTATACACCTCAGCTAACTTGGATAACCAAAAGGGAAACAACTTAGAAACGGGAAACTAATTGGGGAACCCACACCAGCAAAAATAGGAAATAGGCTTAGGAGTCAAAAAAAGCTACTAAGGTTAAAAGACTTACCAATAGTTTAAAACAATAAAGTAACCTAAATAAGGAATAATCTTAACTAAACCCCCTAGTAAAAGACCACCCCCGTTAAATAATGGTTAACACAAATAATCCTATAACACATAGGAGCCTAAGTGTCTTGTCATGGAATACGGGTGGTTTAAGAGGGCACGTGAGTAAAAGGGCAGAGTTCCAACAATTCATTAATAACTCCACTTCAGAAATAGATATCATATGTTTACAGGAAACGCACTACAAGGCAAACAGTGCTCCGCTTAAATTGACAGGGTACCAAGCTCCGCTTAACTGTCCCAGGGAATATGATGTTTCAGGATGGGGTGGTTTATGTATTTATGTCCGAAATGGAATCCCTTACTCATATACTGAAGTTAAGAATCAGAATGTTTTTGAAACTCAAATGGTCACTGTTCACGGGTTAATGTCCAATATTAACATTTACAATTGTTATATTAAAGAGGGCAAACTTCATAATAAAGATAACCTGCAAAAGGGGTTAAATAAGATAACGCCAAATACAGTAATCATGGGGGATTTCAACCTTAAGCACCCACTATGGAACCCAGACAATGATTTCCGTACAGACACTGAGGCCGATATGTTAATTAAATTCTGTGAGGATAATAACCTTCAAATAATTAACGACAATCAAATTACGAGAATAAGCTCAACTGCTGTAGGCTCAAACTCAGCATTGGACTTAGCTATGGTATCAGACAATCTAAGAACGAGGGCAGACTTCGTAGTATTCAACAACTAGTGGTAGTGATCACTTGCCAATCTTAACAACGCTAGATTTCAATTACAGAAACAATGCCAAAATTACAGTTGATAAATGGAAATTACATAAAGCCTCCAAAGAAAATTGGAAGGATTTTCAGAAATTATGTAATGAACAACTTCACACTTTAACTGATTCTGAGTCTATAGATGAGGTGTTCACTGATTATTTAGAAAAACTTAATAACATTTTCGAACAAACTATTCCAAAAGCTAAGGCAAAAGTGATCAAACCAAAGAAGTTAGTAATATGGTGGAATGCTGAGTGTGATACCGCAATAAAAGCCAGGGAGATTGCCTACCATAAGTTCAATAAACATAAGACCCAAAGTAATGCCCAAAATTGGAAATTATTAAGGAGTCAGGCAGACACCACAATCAAAAAAGCTAAGCAAGAGAGCTGGAAAAGTTTTTGCAGCTCTATCAATACTGAAACCAAATCCAAACAGCTGTGGGATTTTATTCGGAAAATCAAAGGCCAACCCCCAGCGAGCGAGCCCGCAATGTTATTTAATGGACAAATTGTCACAGATAATGAAGAAAAGGCTAACTCCCTGGCAAAAACATTACCAGGCCACGAGTAGTAATGAAGGATACTCAGATGAGTTTATTCTGCGTAAAACAAAACATGATGATCATGTAATACCTGTAATTCTAAACCTCCCATATCCCCATAAAAATCTAAAGTATAATAGGGATTTCAATATGTTAGAACTAGAGCAGGCTATAATTAGGTGTAAAAATGGCGCGCCAGGTGACGATGGTATTCACTATGAAATACTAAGACATCTCCCAATGGAAGCCAAAAAGTCACTATTAAACTTATATAATCTATCATGGCAGTCTGGTTCTATACCTGAGGATTGGAGTAAGGCAATAGTTATCCCACTACTAAAGCCTTACAAAGATAAACAAAGCCCAGCTTCCTATCGCCCAATATCATTAACATCTACATTTACCAAATTAATGCAGAAAATGATCAAAAATAGACTGTGCAACCATTTAGAACAAAACAACCTTATTTCAAACGTCCAATCAGGTTGTCGTTCATTTCATTCATGCGAAGACAATTTAGTCCGTTTAGAGGCAGATTGTAAAAGGGCACAATTAAGTAATGAGTACCTAGTGGCTATCTTTTTAGATCTCAGCAATGCTTTTGACAAAATGTGGAATGGTGGCGCCCTAAAATATTTGGCAGACATAGGTATTAAAGGCAGAATGTTAAAATGGCTGGCATCTTTCTTAAGTTCTAGAAAAATTCAAGTCCGATGGAATGGCCACAAATCAGAAATAGTAGAACTAGTTAATGGCTGCCCGCAAGGGAGTGTATTATCACCAATCATTTTTAGTGTCTTCATTAATACACTCCATGATGAAATTAAAAAACTTAATGGACCAATCAACGGTATAGACCGACGGCCTTGCGAAAAAGCTGAACTATCACAATTTGTTGATGACTCTGCAACTTGGGTAACTTCAAAAAGCCCTCAATTAGCGGTAAAAAGAGCCCAAAAAACCTTGGACTGCATCCAAAACTGGAGTAATAAATTTGGTTTTAAAATCAACCCAGCAAAAACGCAAGTTCTGATAGTTCACAAGCATATGAGAAAAGCCCCTGAGGATGTTATTGATTTTCCTAAATTAACTATAAATAATCAGGAACTACAATATAATAAAACTGCCAAATTCTTAGGTATGATCTTTGATAAGTACCGAACTTGGAAGGAGCATATAGACTCATTAATTAAAAGGTGCAATAAGGACTGTCAATTGCTAAGGGTAGTTAAAGGGAACTCATGGGGATCAAACAAAAGTTGTCTGCACAGAGTTTATAAGGCCCTCATACTTGGGAAAATAAACTATGGCTCCATAGTTTATAATTCGGCCAGTAAGGCGGACCTCAATAGGTTACAAACACTGCAATTAAAGGCCCTCAGGATAGTTACTGGCACATACAGGTACACCCCCAGGCTACCCCTATTAATTGAATGTGGCGAACTCCCACTAGGATTCCAACGGGAACAGAGCATGCTCAAATACTGGGTTAGGTCAGGCCGGTTAGGATCGAACTTGCCCATCAATGAAATGGTCACTAAAGACCCAATATATGAGCACAAGGTGTACACTGTAAAGCCCAAATATGTTACATTTAAAGTCCCATACCCACAAAAAGTTAGGGAATGCATCGAGGCATATAATGTTCAGAACCTAGTAGCTGCACCACTGGTGTACTATGATCCCCCTGATATAAGTAATAATATTCCCGACTTAGACCTACTGCAGGTTACGTCCAAAAGCTATACCAATGGTTACAACCTGCAAATATGCAGGCAGCATATTGAAGATAATTACTCTAATTATTTCCAAACTTACACCGATGGTAGTAAGGATGAAACCCTGGATAACACCGGGACGGGCATGTATGTCAGGTCACCAGATAATGAAACAATGGTAAATAAGGGTATCAAACTCCCCAAAGAGGCCTCTATCTATACCTGTGAATTAATAGGGATCCAAATGGCATTGCTCTGGACCCTACGGAAAAAGTATCAATTCTCAGCAATATTTAGTGACAGTCTAAGTAGTCTCATGTCCATTAAAACAGGGATTTCAAGTACCCGGCCAGAAATAATGTCCGAAGTTCTGAATCTTCTGCACCAGATTCAAAACAATAACCAATCGGTCAAGTTAGTCTGGGTCCCCAGCCATGTAGGACTAGAAGGGAATGAAAAGGCTGACCAAATAGCCAAACTTTCATGTACAGAAGGCACCACTGTACCCTTACAGTTAAGCTTATCAGAGTCATACAGTGCCATTAAATCTAAAATAAAACAGGAATTTAAGAAATACTGGAACTCAAGTGAATATGATAAGAGTATGTTTGATTCTGAGCATCTACCAACCAAATTAAAGACATATAGTAACAATCCTTTACACGATAAGATATTTACTAGACTCAAATTAGGGGCAAGCTATCTGGGTGCTGAAAGAAAACCCAATGGCGACAATTGCCCAAACTGCAATCAGCCAGTAACGTTTGAACATTTTGTCTTTGAGTGTCCGTTGTATACCAACCATAGGAAAATACTAGAAGCCGAGCTTTTGGAGGCTGGCTTACAAATTGTCAACAAACATTCTATTTTTAATCCACCAAGTAAATTAGCGCAAAGGGTCAGGCTAGCGCTCTTTAAATACATCCGAAACACCGGATATGAAGATAAATTATAACTCAGAATCAGGCATAATGTTTATCTTACTCAAGTAGGCAACCTGTCCAGGGTAAATAAGATAGGGGTAAAAATATCTTCCTTAAGAAGACGGAGCCTCAATGTGAGGACGATACCCCTCTTACCAACCCTTGACGGGAAGCCAACTATAAACAAACTAAGGGTTAAATCAACAAACCAAGAAATAAATACATAAATAAAGCAAACTAAATTAATAAATGCATAAATAAATCAATATATAAGTTAAAGGCATAAATAAACAATCAAATTATACCAATAAAATAAACTTAATTAGGCAGTCTATTAGGGAAAGATGACAGACGGTACAAATATCTTCCCTAAGAAGACAGAGCCTCAATGCGAGGACGGTACCAAAGTTGTCAATCCATAATAGGCGACATAAAATTAATATAACATCGGAGCTACAGACAAGGTTTTGGTCCACGGGGTATTTTGCCCCCCAATTTCAATATTGAATGAACTTTGACAAATTCGTTTGGATAATTAATCAAACTCATTATGTTAAAAATCTTTTATATACTGTTTTTCACTAATTCACCCCTTCCTTTTTTTGGATCCTTCACATTATAACTGCTTACTCTTATATCTTCCACTTGGGACATAATTGGCCTTCAGAGAAAATTTATAATTCAAATACCATGGTTAACAGCCTATCTGTAGCTCTGTAAAATACTTAAAAGTCTTAAATATCTAAGTATAAGATCAATATGCCAACATGTTGTGGGTAAAATGACACAAAATGGTAAAAATATCTTCCTTAAGAAGACAGAGCCTCAATGCGAGGACGATACTAGTGTTATTTGCCTGGGACGGGTTGGCGTATCGGTTGTTCTGCTTTAAAAATAAAATAGGAACAGGTGGCCGCTATGCAGAGGTCCCGTAATAAATACCTAAAAATAACTAAAACTGCATACACTCATAGGTGTTATGGATAAATCAATTTAAAAATAAAAATTAATATGTACTAACAAGTTCAAAGATAAAATAGGAACAGGTGGCCGCTATGCAGAGGTCCAACAATAATCACCTAAAATGACTAAAACTGCATATAATCATAGGTGTTAGGAATAAAGTAAATTGCAATAAAGCAAAATATGTAATAACAAAATGTAATCATGACAATGGAATGTGGTTGCTTAACACAGGTTGGCATGGTTAGACCACTAATAGTGCTAATGATAGACCCTGCGATTGCTTCACGGTATGCTACACTATGTATAGGAGCATATTCATACCGCGAGTATCTGAGTTTTACTAGTAGAACTAGACCACTAAGTACAGTATCCCAAGTCCACATATATGGCCCTAGTTATGCACCTTTTTTTACATTTTTTTACACATGCGTATAAGTAACCTATTCATTACTTTGGTTACTTCAGGTTACACCTTCTATTCCTTTGGTTACCTTATCTTCCCAATACAACCATTTTATAAAACAACCCCTGTATACTGGTAACTCAGGTTACTGCACTATTCCTTTGGTTACTTGCAGGTTACATCCGGTTACTCAGTTACTTCACAAGTTACTTTGCTTAAATTTATAAAACAACCCCTGTATACTGGTAACTCAGGTTACTGCACTATTCCTTTGGTAACTTGCAGGTTACCTCCGGTTACTCAGTTACTATACAAGTTACTTTGCTTAAATTTATAAAACAACCCCTGTATACTGGTAACTCAGGTTACTGCACTATTCCTTTGGTTACATGCAGGTTACCTCCGGTTACTCAGTTACTATACAAGTTACTTTGCTTAAATTTATAAAACAACCCCTGTATTCTGGTAACTCAGGTTACTGCACTATTCCTTTGGTTACATGCAGGTTACCTCTGGTTACTCAGTTACTATACAAGTTACTTTGCTTAAATTTATAAAACAACCCCTGTATACTGGTAACTCAGGTTACTGCACTATTCCTTTGGTTACTTGCAGGTTACCTCTGGTTACTCAGTTACTATACAAGTTACTTTGCTTAAATTTTTAAAACAACCCCTGTATTCTGGTAACTCAGGTTACTGCACTATTTCTTTGGTTACTTGCAGGTTACCTCCGGTTACTCAGTTACTTCACAAGTTACTTTCAAAATTGTTTAAATTTATAAAACAACCCCTGTATTCTAGTAACTCAGGTTACTGCACTATTCCTTTGGTTACATGCAGGTTACCTCCGGTTACTCAGTTACTATACAAGTTACTTTGCTTAAATTTATAAAACAACCCCTGTATTCTGGTAACTCAGGTTACTGCACTATTCCTTTGGTTACTTGCAGGTTACATCCGGTTACTCAGTTACTTCACAAGTTACTTCGCTTAAATTTATAAAACAACCCCTGTATACTGGTAACTCAGGTTACTGCACTATTTCTTTGGTTACATGCAGGTTACCTCTGGTTACTCAGTTACTATTGAAGTTACTTTGCTTAAATTTATAAAACAACCCCTGTATACTGGTAACTCAGTTTACTGCACTATTCCTTTGGTAACTTGCAGGTTACCTCCGGTTACTCAGTTACTATTGAAGTCACTTTGCTAAAATTTATTAAACAACCCCTGTATACTAGTAACTCAGGCTACTGCACTATTCCTTTGGTTACTTGCAGGTTACATCCGGTTACTCAGTTACTATACAAGTTACTTTGCTTAAATTTATAAAACAACCCCTGTATATTGGTAACTCAGGTTACTGCACTATTCCTTTGGTTACTTGCAGGTTACATCCGGTTACTCAGTTACTTCACAAGTTACTTCGCTTAAATTTATAAAACAACCCCTGTATACTGGTAACTCAGGTTACTGCACTATTCCTTTGGTTACTTGCAGGTTACCACTGGTTACTCAGTTACTATACAAGTTACTTTGCTTAAATTTATAAAACAACCCCTGTATACTGGTAACTCAGGTTACTGCACTATTCCTTTGGTTACTTGCAGGTTACATCCAGTTACTCAGTTACTATACAAGTTACTTTGCTTAAATTTATAAAACAACCCCTGTATACTGGTAACTCAGGTTACTGCACTATTCCTTTGGTAACTTGCAGGTTACCTCTGGTTACTCAGTTACTATACAAGTTACTTTGCTTAAATTTATAAAACAACCCCTGTATACTGGTAACTCAGGTTACTGCACTATTCCTTTGGTAACTTGCAGGTTACCTCTGGTTACTCAGTTATAACACAAGTTACTTTGCTTAAATTTATAAAACAACCCCTGTATACTGGTAACTCAGGTTACTGCACTATTCCTTTGGTTACTTGCAGGTTACATCCGGTTACTCAGTTACTATTGAAGTTACTTTGTTTAAATTTATAAAACAACCCCTGTATACTGGTAACTCAGGTTACTGCACTATTCCTTTGGTAACTTGCAGGTTACCTCTGGTTACTCAGTTACTTCACATGTTACTTTGCTTAAATGTGTAAAACAACCCCTGTATACTGGTAACTCAGGTTACTGCACTATTCCTTTGGTTACATGCAGGTTACCTTTGGTTACTCAGTTACTATACAAGTTACTTTGCTTAAATTTATAAAACAACCCCTGTATACTGGTAACTCAGGTTACTGCACTATTCCTTTGGTTACATGCAGGTTACATCTGGTTACTCAGTTACTATACAAGTTACTTTGCTTAAATTTATAAAACAACCCCTGTATACTGGTAACTCAGGTTACTGCACTATTTCTTTGGTTACTTGCAGGTTACCTCCGGTTACTCAGTTACTTCACACCTTAAAATTCAGGTGGTAGTCACTATATCATGAATACACACAGGTGCATGATGTTATTTTTGACATAGTGTAAAATAATTCATTAAAAACCATCTACTAGTAAATAGTTTTTTATTCCCTTTGGACTTTGATTGACCTAATAGTGGATGTCATGCTTATATAATTCCCTTCAAAATTGATAAAATCAGGTCTCTTGAGAGTTTTTTCATTGACTATAAATGTATTAGATGCATATTTGGCATTAGCCTAAGTGATTGGTTGAAGTGGGATTCATACAATAAGCAATACAACATAACTTTTAACATGGTTTTAAGTTGCTTATATTTCACATACAAACATATACAAGGTTAATACAAGGATATCTTATATTATCTATACATTTATGGGTGTACCAGTTATGTGGTCACTAGGGCTGTAACGGTACACTGCAGTACACAAAACACCGCATACTTCAGTCCCACATGGTTCACGGTACAAGACTTCCAAATTTCAGTATTGTCGATTCAAAGATGTCTGTCAAAACCGCCATAATGTTCTATGTCTGAATAGGTTAATGTAGCAAGTATAACCACTACGATATAGGACCATTAGATTTTTAATCATTTAAGTGTATTATTGATGGTAGAATTTAATCCTGACACACCTGTTATAATCGACCGGGATGAATGTTTGTTTACGCGGTTGTGACAGAGATCTTTGAATCAACTATACGGCTCCATATAAGCTTTAAGCAAAATAACAATCAGAGAATGATAATATCGGACTACCTACTGATTATGTGTAATTTCCATGTATCACTCGTTTTAACTGTATTAAGACATGCTTCATATTGTCGAAATTCATTTAAATAGTTAATAAGGGCATCATAATACATGTTATAGAATCAACAACTTTATTGGCACTTAAAAATGGTAATATTTAAGCTGCTCTTAGAGAATATTGCATCATACCAAAATCAAGCCAGACCAAAATATACCGAACCGTTAGAAAAAATGACTGTATGTATCATATCGCGAGGTGAGCGTACCGTTACATCCCTAGTGGTCACTGATTTATACAATAAGCAATATAATATAACTTTTAACATGGTTTTAAGTTTTTGAGGATAATTTGTTATTCATCCTCCCTATACTGTACAATAACGCTTGTAAGAAGACACTTTTGATAAAAAACTAGTCTTTATCTGACTTATACTCCGACAAAAAGTAAAATGATCGCCAGAGAGACAATGGTTATCCCAAAGGTTCATTGCACAATCCATGAATAGAGCATCATCAAACATGTAGTTCTAATGTAAAAATATGCTTGGCCTATAATGTACCTATAAGGGATTAAGGTAACTGTCCAACAATGTCCATTCATAGGATTATTAGCCTGTAATTAAAATTCAGGGTGTCAATGTGTTTGTAGACTTAAAGCTCAAGAAGTGTCTGCTTATGAAAATAATGTACACTTTTTGAACAGGGTCACAGAGCGCATCACATTATAATCCTTCATTGGCAGTTTACACAAAACCAGTTTTTGCCCGAGTCAATCATTTTGAAGTGTTTCACAGTAATATTGGCACATGTCCTGTGATACCATCGCAGGCAGATGTCGCAGGATACCCAGAATAGTCCTCCCTGCCTACTTTGCTACACTTGTTTACTAATTTCATCTTTAATTATCTTTTAATCACCACAAAATATATACAACTTTTTGTAACAAGCAATGTTTAACAATCAGTTAAAACACAGGCATATTAATTACAAGCATTCTCTTGCGACTTTTGTTCTTAGTTGTTAAAGCAGAACGGTACCAAACAACTTGTTTTCAACTTCTTTTGTTTATATAATTTCAGAATACTTTATTCAATTTTGTGTAGGTCTGTAAGTAATTCCATTTGAAGCATATTGGAAATTCAATGTTGATTTGAATATATATGTATAGAGGAAGCAACTAGCTGCAGATAGATCAGTAATGATTCACTTATTTATCTGTTCTATTACTGTGTATATTGGAGCATTTGACACATTACAGCAATTAGGAAACATCCAAGTTTTTTCCCCTGGAGTTTTTTCTCTTTGTATAATTATAACTTAATCACAATGACAAATACTACATACTAGGGGACCTTTCTGTAACTGTTTCACACATGGCTGGTTCAGGGGACTCTGGAAGTTGGGAATTTGTCATGGCTGGAGCACAGGTAACAGTATCGTTGAAAAAGAAATTGAAAAAAATTGAAAAAAAATTTTTTCTCGAAATTTAGGTATTATATACAAGGTATATTTGCCCTAAAAACACAGATTTTCAAAGTATCAAAAAACAAAAATAAGCTTTCGATACATTCAATAACTAATTATATTCTTACGCAACATTGTTAAAACTACTCGCATACAAAATTCCATCGAAATTGATCAACTTATTAAAAAGTTATGCCATAAAGTTTAGTTCCCTGTGTCCAGCCGGTTCGAAAGGTGCATTCCAATAAAACCAAAAATACAAATTTCGAGGATAAAAACCTTCATATTTTGTATTTATCGTAATGAATAAGCATAATAATGCGGTAGAATTGAAGGACGCAACAGTTTGAACAAATTTACCGTGGTGAAATATGCGAGCTTCCGTATTAGCCGCGAAACAAATCATCTGCACATTTTATTTTGTCAAAATGTTTTTAATTTCACCATGTTTGTCCGAAAGTTGCGGATGATTTCCATTTTGTGACAACAACTTTCATTGGTTATAAAAATACATTCGGAATATCTCTAGTCGTCAGACACTCTAAAAACCACACCGGCCGTCCTTGCAGCGTAATTCGAATTACGCCATCGAGAGTTAAAATAAAAGTTTAAACGATGCATTTGATCGTTTTGAGGTAAATGTAAAGCATGATTTCAAATGTTTGCAAGGCATTATGCTGTATTTGTCCCCCACACAGCCTTTTTGTTCATGATCAACTCACGTAAATGCCGTAGTCTATGAAAACAAATTGCACCCTTTCGATTTTGCTCTCAATTTCCTTGCAAATATGCCAATTTTTTTTTTCAATTTCTTTTTCAACGATACTGTTACCTGTGGGCTGGAGTTGTGGCTATTTCTTCAATAGACAAGTTCATATCTGCAAATATTAAGGTGGTTATAATTTGTCATGTTTACTATTAAAGTGCCATTCATTCAGTCAAACTAAGTGTCTATAAGTTGCAATTGTGCCAGCTGTGTTGGAAAGCTGTTTTAGCAACTTACTGACTGCCGTAAATTTATGGTAGTCATTACATTTTATATTGGCTGTGGGTGGCATTGATAACATCACAAGGTCTTACTGTCAAAAGAGTGTTTGTTTGGCTTTACATTTTCAGTTGGATGCTATACAGACAGGACAATCACTGTATGCTTCCAATCGACATATTGCTTTCCATCAGAAGATGCTTGGGCATGAACATTATTGTTTGTTATTCAACACTATTAGTTTGGTGTCTATTAATATATCAGCCGTCCTCCAGGAAAACCGGACTTAGTGACACTGTGCAGTTACTATGCAATAAGATTTAGAAAATGGTGCAAAATGCGAAATAATTTGTGCCCTTTGATTTTATCTATAAATAAATGGATAGTAAATTACTATCAATTAGGTTCAAATTTTCTAAAAAAAGGTTTTGATGATTTCTGTCGTTGCTTAGTGATCAGTTTCTAAACTGTACTCATATTAAGAAAAACAAGGAGTGAGTGGACATAAACACTAGCTATTGTTCCCTGCAAGCAAACAATCACAATTTGAGCACATTTGATTATTATTAAAATAAGAATATGACTCTAAGATGTGGCGTAATTTTAAAGTTCAATCAACACATAATCAGCTACTGGATTTTTTAAACGCCCATTTATGTTAGGTCAAAAATAGGCTGTAGTGGTTGGTTTAAAAAGACTTTGTAAATGTGAAAAATAGTTTCTTCAAATTTTCAGAAACTGTTAATAAGTGTCTTGTCTTTGTAAGATATTTTATTATCAAAATTTCAGTTTTGTTACTACCCAGCCAAGTTTTGCTGGAGAACTGCTCAACTATTATCAAATTATTTTATATTTAATGCTTGTTGTCATAAAAAATCATAATTCATACTATGTTAACAAATACTACATACCAGGGGACCTTTCTGTAACTGTTTCACACATGGCTGATGCAGGGGACTCTGGAAGTTGGGAATTTGTTATGGCTGGAGTTGTGGCTATTTGGTCAATCGACAAGTTCATATCTGCAAAGCGTAAGGTGGTTATAATTTGCCATGTTTACTATTAAACGAAAATTAGCAGGTCATCACCACAGGTGGCAGTATCAGTGTTTGGTCCGAAAACGATTAAAAAAAATATTTAAACAAGACTGCGTTCAATAAACGCTTATGCCCCCGTGGAAGCCATGTCCATAAAAAGCTAAGTCAATCAGGGGCCATTATTCAGTTAAAATGTTTGATAGTGTTACATGGCTTTGAACTATAAGGGACTTATGATGGTAAACGAATATGCCACATTTGAAAGCAGTGCCTTGATTGACTTCATGTGTGATCTGGTGATACAGGTGTTATGGTTCTTTGTCACTGCGCTTCTCAAAGTTGCCACCAATTCATATACCAAGTTTGAAGTCAATATTTTAAATACTTTTGAAGATACGCTCCGGACAAACAATTATCATGAAAATACTGAAGGGGAGATAATTCAAAATGTAAGACAGACAGAGTTATGGTACTTGGTCCATGCACTTCTACAAGCTACCATCTATTTATATATCAAGTTTTAAGGCTATATCTTAAACAATTTTGAAGATACACTCCGGTCAAAATTTTATTCTGAAAATACAAAAGGGGAGATAATTAAAAGTTTAAGACAGACAGAGTTATATTGCTTGGTCATTGCACTTCTCCAAGTTGCCATCTTTTTATATTCCAAGTTCCAAGTCAATATGTTAAATAGTTTCGAAGACATACTCAGAGCAAAATTTGACTATAAAAAACACGAAAGGGGAGATAGTTCAAAATTTAAGACAGACAGAGTTATGGTTCTCTGTCAATGCACTTCTCCAAGTTGCCATCTATTTATATTTCATATTTCAAGTCAATATGTTAAATAGTTTTGAAGATACGCTCCAGACAAAATTTTATTGTGAAAATACTAAAGGGGAGATAAGTCTAAGTCCAAAATTAGGTCAAGGTGAAGGTCAAAATGGAGTCAGGTGATACAGGTGTGTGGAGAGTGGTCATATACAACATCCATGCAAGTATGAAAGCTTTGTAGCAAGCCATATTAATGCCTGAAGAAACGGTCAATTTGGGTTAACCAAGAATTTGGCCCTTCAATAAGTCTAAGTCCAAAATTAGGTCAAGGTGAAGGTCAAAATGGAGTCAGGTGATACAGGCGCGTGGAGAGTGTTCATTTACAACATCCATGCAAGTTTGAAAGCTTTGTAGCAAGCCATATTAATGCTAGAAGAAACGGTCAATTTGGGTTAACCAGGGCGGACGGACGAACGGACGGACAGGTGCATTACTATACGCCTCCCGATCTATCGATACGGGGGGCATAAAAATCCGTCACTGAGCTTATATACTATCAAGGTATAGAGCGTACTATATATCTATATGCCAAAGATTGTCGAACATCGCATCTTGTCATTTGAGCATAATATACGGGCGCTGAAGAAAAATCGCTACACAAGTCATTCAAATAAACTATAAGATATTTATTCTAACCGAAAATCTCGTTCAATTGTATCTTATAACTGCGAAACGGCAAACAGTGTTCCTTTCGTTATTTAACTTCACACGAGGCCATTCTATTTGTAAACGGCTGGATACCTGCCCCACTCAGAGTATCGATATAATTGTTAGGAACGAAATCTATTTTTAGATGCGATGTTCCACAATCTTTGGACATAGACATATAGTACGCTTTATACCTTTATAGTGTATTAGCTATGAGACAGATTTTTTTTTTTCAATTTTTTAAATTTTATTTTCCAAACGCTGATACTGCCACCTGTGGTTATCACTGGGGCATTACAACAATTAGTACCTGCCATTTTACTACTACTTTCAGAATTTACAAGTCACATGATAACAAAAGATCTTTTCCCTAAAAGGTATTTGTATAATGACCCTTTTAATAGCTGTAAAAATCAAAATTTGGTTATTTAAATGCTATTTCAATGTTACTTGTTAGTCCCACCATTACTCAGCATTTCTAGACATGTCTCATACTTGTATCCATACAATTATTTGATAAGGAGTCCCTTTGTAATTTAGGCATTATTGCTACATATATCAACATCATAATTTATGGGCAGATGTCCCTAACTGTTACAAGTCTCGTTTTTAATCTAATAATGTGCTTTATGTTATTTTTTATTTAATTTACTTTGTTACTTCCAAATTGATAAATCAGGACTTGTGAATCAAAGTAAACTTACTAATCAACGTTCTTGGATGTAGTAACCCAACTGGGATGTGTGTCATTTTCCTTGTTTTCTGGCCTATTCTGGTGGGTCTGTTTAGAAGAGCACCTTTCTTGACGACAAAGTCCTTGTTCATAATTACTGTTGCATCCAAGGCAAGAACAGTCTTCTTTTTTATTAGAAAAAACTGTTGTGGAGTTCACAGCCTAAAAAAAAACTTTTATAGTATAAAATCCTGGTTTCAAAGCAAGTAATCTAGCAAAACTATAACTGTCAGACCAGCAGCAGTTGACCAGCAATGATCATTTAAATAGCAAAGACATCTGAAGTTGATTTTTATACTGGTTTCGAGCCTTGTGAAGTTTCAGAGAATTCCAAAAGAAATTTACTGAGATCATTTCCAGTGATTGTTTGTATACAAGCAATTAATAATTGTGACCATTTTGCAATATCTGTTATTTCAAGCAGGCTAATTAATATTATATTATTATATTTTATACATCAAATACATTTATAAAATTCTAATTTACAATTAGTAACAATTCACATGTTTAGCATTTAGAAAGCAGACTGGACTTTCTACTTAAGCCATTTAAACTTTACAAACAAAAACAGATTAACCACCAGTTTAGTAAGTATATGAGGAATGAAAAGTGCAAATTTCAAATCAATAGAGTAAAAATTATAGAAACATGAACATTAACATCACCCTTTGGACTATTTAATATGCATTATTTTAAAGCAAATCTAGTGTGCCACCCACCCGTTTCGATAAATTAGTATATGACAGCATGGATAGTTTTCCGATTTCAATATTGCTTGACAAGTTTTCTAGGCAAAGGTTGGATCTTTCAGATAATGTCAACTATTATACACATAAGTTGGATATTAAACATCAAGTGACCCTCATTTATACCTCAAAATCAATGGTGGAATCAATTGTTTCTTCATCATGTTATGTTGGTCTAAGTCCAAGAACCGGTAACTTCTTCTTGTAGAATGGAACCATGATGTTTCTGACATAATCCATTACGTGATTCATGTATTGGTATTTACCAGCAATATTTAGTACCTACAATGTAAGATGACATTGATTCATACATAATTTGCAGAATCTTTCAGCATAACACCCACCAATTTAATACCAGATCATTTTCATTACATGCATCATTGTGGTTGTCATAAATGCATTGTATTTACCACTATCAATTGGTGACCAAACTTGTTAGCATTCATTTATATAATAACGGTCAGTTTTTATGTTTCAGAAAATATACCGAAGTCTTTTTGGGTCAACAATAACTCAACTGTTAAGTCAAAAAAGGCACATGTATGCTTACTTTGTTCGATTTCATTACTTATTAATAATAAAAAAGTAATATTATAAAACACAACTTGCTTGGTAATATTTTGATATTAAATAGTTCTCGTAACCTCATTCTAGCAAGAGTTATTTGCAAAACATGTATGCCCCATAGCAGTCGGAAAGAGTAAAGGTCTCGGTGACCTTAACGTTTAGCCTACTGATCTCAAAATTAATTTTATCTGCTGTTGCTAATTAATTCGTAGATCCTAGGGCAAAATTCTTGAACTGACACCATTTGGTCAAACAAATAGTAAAGATCCCAGTGACCTTTGACCTCAAAATGAATAAGGTGTATCTACTTTTATTGTCCAACCTCCATGTAAAATTTGAATATCCCAGGGCTTAACATTTTTTCGGTTATTGAATGGAAACTATTTTGTCTACCGACCTACTGACCAATATGTGTAAAGCATAATAATCAATTAACATATTAAGAGCAATTCTCTGTAAAAACCAAAAAAATAAAGAAGGGGTCCGGCAGGCATAGTCACCGATTTTGCTGAAACTTGCACCCTTTTAAACATACCGCCCACTAACAACAAACCAGGGTTCATATAAATGATATCAGGTACCGTTGCCATGGAAACCGGGTTTTTGTGATTTGGGCATATTTTGCCACTTTTCCTCATTCATTTTATTGCCAAAATGCGTTATTTAACCATCTCCTGTAATCTTTACTAAGCCACGTACATGATTTTGAGTTTTGAATTAGAAAAGTTCATGGATATGTGGTTATATAAACGTTAAAAGCCACGTAAATATGCAAATGCTAAGTATATGGCATGCATTTTAGATTACCACGGTTTTCATATATTGATATTTTATCAAATTTATATTTTTCATGTGTTTTTCATATTAAATTTGCTAATAAAGCCGGGCACATACCACATGCTTGTTGCCATGCAAGCAAAGACGACGAATGGTACAAATCAATTAAGAAGACCTGCACCGATTTGGCCTATAATCGAACAGTTCAACTTGGCCTAGATATTACACCCATAAGCATTGTCAGCAAGTTTGAAGACGATCGGATGAAAACTGAATGAGCTAGAGTACAGACAAGGCCAATTTCACCTTTTTTTGGTAAAAGAAGGACCATAACCCAAGAAGGCCTGCACCGATTTGGCCTATAATCGAACTTGGCCTAGATATTACACCCATAAGCATTGTCAGCAAGTTTGAAGATGATCGGACAAAAACTGTTTGAGTTAGAGTACAGACAAATATTGGACGCCGCCGCACGCACGCCCGCCCGCCCGCACGCACGCCCGCCAAGGGTGTTCACATAATACGTCCCGTTTTTCAACGGGCTATAAAAATACTGTGTCCATTAGAACAAAAATTGGTATGTGTTAATAAAACACCCTTACCAACTCTCATAAAATAAATAAGAATTTTTGGTGCACAGAAAAGTGTACTTTGCATTCAATACTAACGCAAAATTTTATGTCTAAAATAGGGTAAATACATATGGGTAATTGAAGTAAACGGAACAGCAAAGATCAGCGATTTGGTCCAATATACAAAAATGTAACTGCATATTATGTTACACACCAGTGACCATTGTAACTATTTAACGATAGAATGTATGACGAGGCCCGTACATGAACATTTATTGTTATTAATATAACTTGGGCAACCCATCAAATGCCAACATAGGTTCATAAAGAAATCAAAATATTGAAATAAAACTTTATGTGACACTTAATTGTATTTGACGTGACATTAGTAAGACATCAATTAGTAAATTGGTGGAGTTTCGATAAATTCTATTATAAAGTATTTTATTTAAAATATATACTAAATTGTACAAAAAATAGAGACAAACTGAAAATGGCGACCCTTTCGATTTTTTCTATGTCTTACATATTTATTTTATTTGTTAATTTTACACAAGAACTACAGTAAAAAAAGTAACTGTTACATGCCAATAGCTAAAATGGTGAGATTTAATTAAAATTTATTAATAAAGTGGCTTTAATTTAAACTTAAAGTTTAATAAAAAAATATTTGGTAATAAACTATACAGGTAATCAAAGTATCAGGGCTATAAAATATTTTGACTTTAATAAAACTTGGCATACATGACAATTTGCAAGTAAGGAATATGGATACAGTAAAGTTAAAGTTTATTGTAGACTAGTATGTTCTTTGTATTTTAACATATGTATTTTTGTGGGGTTCTTTTATTCCAAATTTCTTGACAATGGCGTGGCTAGACATATAATAATTTAACTTTTAGTCTTTTGTAAATTCCAAAAACATATAAAATGATTACAAAATGAATCAAAAGTCACCATTTGTTGTATGCAAGTTTCGCAATATTGTTTTTAAAAATGTGTTTAGAATTAAATTTGTTTAACCTTGAAGTTCTTTAAGTTCTCATGCATGTAGGATTCCTGGAACTTGTTTCACAATCTACCAAAAATAAATTAGTATAAACTGAATTTTATCAATAATATAAAGTAGTTAAATAGGTATCGTCTTTTCATTAATCCAATACTGTGCATGATGGTTTGAGTATATGTATACAAATGCAGGACTGTTGTTTTTGTAATCTATAATTAAGAATAATCATAATATAGCTCTAATAATTCTGACTGATGTCTCGTTAACTTACAGAGGAACAGAAGATTGAAGGACAGTAACTCACCATACACATATAGAAGACAATGACCTAAATGACTGTATTTTAGTTATTTGATTTAACGTCTTTATTTTCAGTGGATAACATAATTGGTTAGACAATAGACAATATCCGCAACTTGGTAAATGTTGCCACACTTATTATCATTGATTTCAGGACTTTACTTCTCCTGGACACTTTAGCCATGGACAGTACTCCTCCCAAAACCCTAGACATTACACCTTCCATTGGGAGGAGTACTGTCTTGGGTGTATTGTTATATAATTGATAAAATTGGGAAGATTGGGCAAACGCCTAACTATGTTGCCTCTAATAAGGCTCTATAAATAAAGTCTTTGTTATTATTATTATTATTGTTGATAAGTTATTAATATTGATATTTTATTATTAATTATAAATGTATTTTGTTTTTATTTAGCATGTATGATGCAAGGACAGTTGATAATTGATAAAGTATTTTGATCATCCAAAGAAATTCTGGTTATTGAGTTTCCTTTTTTAATTTCTTTAAATAATTATAATCTTTGTCAAATTTTATAAAAATAGCAAACAGATTATTTTCTATAATTCATATGTAGCTGTTGATAATTTCAGTTTTAAAAAATGTTAATTAATATAAATCATTTAAGAAACTGTTGACATTAATAAATATTTATTACAACAAAAAGAATGAAGAATTTGATTTGACTAGTTCATACTAGACAGTTGAAAAAATCTGTGTCAGAGCTGGCCATATCATATGATAAAGATACACATGTACTGAATTTGTTCCAAACACTTCTGAAATATAATCAAAGAAGCTGCACGTTTAAAAAACAATCAAATGATGTCACAGTTATGTGTCAGATGATGTGAGAACTAAGATGACGTGATGTCAGTACGGCGAATAGTGGTATTTTCTGTTGACATGTGAGAAGAATTACACAGGATATCACTGGTTGATCGATTTTTAACATAAACTTGTTTTTGCGTATATAATTGTTTGTCAAATTTACATGCTGATTGCGAAAGCATTTGGTATTGAAGTTACCACTGCGGTATAACGTACACCGGATATTGCTAGTAAAGTGAGTAATATTGTTAATTTTGAGGAGACTAGGGTGAGTTTAAATACGATATTTTCCAAATTACTGACTACTTATGCGTATCTGAAGTGAGTTTTAACTTCTTCGGGAATTTTTGAAACTTTATAGCAACTATAGTATATCAGATATCCATAGGAAGGTTAAAATGATCCACTATTATACCGATACTCACTAGCAAATAATGACAGCGGTACTGTACACGCTTCTGGAATAACTTTTTTACCAAAATGTTGATTTTTTGAACTGGCCATTTTGTTTATATTGAACCCAAAAGTGTTGTGACCAAATTTCATAAACATTGATCGAAAAACAACGAAGATACATATAAAAAAAGATTCACGTATGTGTACGGAGTATTGCTGTTTAGTGTACGGGGTATTGCTTATTAGCATGAGCAAATAAAGAATGTAAATGGACAGTTTTATCGCATTATTACGTCTGTTCGTCAATAAGGTCATGTCTTATTAACTGTATGATATAATAAGACTAGTGTTATATGATAATATTAACATAGTTCAATCTGTCAGGCAGATGAATGCAATGAACATAATAGAATGCTGATTTTCATACATTAAGTGTTCTTATGACTAGAACAAAGTGATATTTATCTTGGATTTATATAATTCGTTGAGAATCATGCTTACGATCAAATGGCAAATACGGACATCACTAATTCTATTTAAGAAGATATTTTTCTACTATCTTTAAGGCTTATTAATTTGATATAAAATGTTCAGTAAAACACAACATTCTAATCATTTGAAGCAAGTGCATGGACTTAACTTAAGCATGAAATGGTTGTATACTCATGGGCCAGATAATGACAATGCAATCTTGGTTTTGGATAGTTTAATGTGACAATGTGTTGTATCGGGTATATTTAATTACAAATGGAAAGTCTACCATTTCCTGAAGACAAGGGGTGCTCCTAAAACAATTCCAATAATACATCTACTTTAACGCGAGTTATCTTAATATATTGGTTAAAATCTAAACACTAACTTAACAAGTAAACAGAAAAAAACGTTTAAGGTTTGTGTGGTATTTGTATTATGTTGTCACGAACGCAATAACAGAAAATATGGATATGTGGGTGACATAGCATTTCTATCAGACATGTTTGCCTGACTACAGACATTTTCTCAAGGGGATCTTGGATTTCTTCCCAGCAGAGGTTAGACAACTTATTTTGATCAGTCGGTCAAAGAAGACATTGTTCTTATGAAAGTGTACAGACCACATTCTAAACCCTGTAGAATTGGTGTACATTTCTAATATCACAACATGTAAAATTCAGGGGGATAGGATTAGCTTGTTATATTAATTGTTTCATGTATTACATACAATCCAAACTTAATAGGTACAGATCTATATAATAACAAGTTATTTTTACCAAACAAACACTGATTATACCTTGCATTTATTCAAGTTGTGTGACAAATAGTCACTGCTGTTAAAAGCAATACTCCGTACACGATACAGCAATACTCCGTACACCAGTGAGCAATTATAAAACAATACTCTGTACACTAACACCTGTATTTATTCTCACAATGCACCGCTATTTGCGAATAGTTTCGAATACTACATTTACAATACAATCTTTGTAACAGGAATGGCAATTCGCTCGATTCAAGTTGTGTATTTTAATGAAGAATATAAACAAAAACATCTTATTTCGACAGATCGAACTTACTTTTTGCGTGAGTAACGATACGAGTTTGGTCTTTTAATCACCCTTTTAAGAAATTCCTTGCAATTTACCGGTTACATGGACTAGGACAATTCATGGAAGAAATACGTTTGTATAAAATATATATGAAATACACTCAGAAAGACTAAAAATCGTCTCTGAACTAACCCTTGTCAACACTAGAATGTCGCGAAAATTGATAATTTTACTCATATTGCTAGCAATATCCGGTGTACGTTATACCGCAGTGGTTACGTTATGACATAAAATCACTTTTTTCGAAGACGTGACTGTAATTTTCGTTCAGACGGTAAAAATCATTGATTTGATACATTAATTCAACAATGATTTTGATTAGTGTCAAGTTGAAAAATCAGACTCAGGGTGGTCATCAAAATATAAATTTGAGACTTTTACCTTTACCTTGGTAGATATGTTAAATTGTTTCAATTGTTTTGATAAATACATATCAAACTAAACTTGTTGTTGTACTAAATAATTTTGCAAACTGATCATTGATGCATGATATATAGCCAAATTTCATTGAGATATAAACATGGGTGATAAAGTTATCTACGAAAATAGAAGCGATGACTTAGAAAAGTTGCAAAGTATATCAATAAATGTTGTTCCTGTTAGTCTAAAAAATGACTACACTTATACATTTCATTTGAATTATAAAACAGTTGATATACCGGTACTCACATGTCTATCCTATGAATGAATTCGTCCTTTTAATTCCGGATAGATGTTAACAGATAATATATATCATAGTCATTGGAATTACATAAACACTACAAAATTCTAACTTTAATTTGCACTTCCTATGATACATTCAACTTAATACAGTCCCCATGTTATACAAAACATAAATTCACACAATAATTATTATGAAAATCTACAAATTCACATTTAATTATAAACTTTTAATGTGGTATTGACATTTTTCCTTCTTTGCTTCTGGTCCAGAACTTTATAGAGGGATCAGCATGATGCCAGCATTGTGCCAGCATGAGATCACTATCAGTGATTATCTGGGGTCATTAAACACTGTAACTGGTCAGTGACAGGGACAAGAGGCCCATATAGCTACTGATGATCATGCAATAATGTGCTACTGTATGTAGTACCCCAAAACATATTTGTAATATTGTGTGCATGTAAGATAACATAATACACATAGATCAAGTAAATATTTTTTTATATATTTAAAACATTTTAACCAAAATCAACAAAAATAACATTTTTATATCTTATGAATAAAATCAATTCACTCATTTCAAGGAATACATGATTTAGACATGTTAACTACATGTTCAGATTTTCACACATTTATAACTTTACATTAATTATTAATATGCATTTGTGTCTAATCACTCCTTTCTAGCAGCACAATAGATATGTCAATCTTGAAGGTTCAGGGTTTTTTCTCCTGCTTTTATTTTTTCTATAGGCATATTTATAACTTCCTGTCATAAAGTGAACTCCTGTTATTATCTAATACCAGGGCCTCTTGTAAACTAAGTAACATACTGTGCAATGTTACATAATATTATGTAATAGGGTACAATATGGTCTGATATCTTCAAAATCTAGAACCACATGCTGGGAAAGTAATGACCAAATTTAGTTGGCTCAGAGCCAAAATCCAGGAGTTTTTAATTGTTCCAATTTAATACCACCAGCAGACAGGCACCCTGAAGAGAAGTAATAAAACCCCCTTTGAAGTGACTTATGGGAGGAGCTTCCAAATAAACTACTTTTGTTTTCAGTTGATTAGTTTAATTGATCTATATCTCCAAAGGGTTGAATTAGACCCCTAGACAGGCACCCTGCAGAGAAATCATAAAACCCCTATTAAAGTGACTTATGAGAGGATCTTCCTAATGAACTACTTTTGTTTTCAGTTGATTAGTTTAATTGATCTTTTCCCACATTATAAATATCTCAAAGGGTTGAATTAGACCCCTAAACAGGCACCCTGCAGAGAAATCATAAAACCCCTATTAAAGTGACTTATGGGAAGAGCTTCCAAATAAACTACTTCTGTTTTCAGTTGATCTTTTTAGCTCACCTGTCACAAAGTGACAAGGTGAGCTTTTGTGATCGCTCTTCGTCCGTCGTCCGTCGTCCGTCCGTCCGTCGTCCGTCGTCCGTCGTCCGTCGTCCGTTCACAATTGCTTGTGAACACACTAGAGGTCACAAATTTAGCCTGATCATTATGAAACTTGATCACAATGATCATCTCCATAAAATCTAGGCCAAGTTCGATATTGGGTCATCTGGGGTCAAAAACTAGGTCACTAGGTCAAATCAAAGGAAAACCTTGTAAACACACTAGAGGTCACAAATTTAGCCTGATCATTATGAAACTTGATCATAATGATCATCTCCATAAAATCTAGGTCAAGTTCGATATTGGGTCATCTGGGGTCAAAAACTAGGTCACTAGGTCAAATCAAAGGAAAACCTTGTGAACACATTAGAGGTCACAAATTTAGCCTGATCATTATGAAACTTGATCACAATGATCATCTCCATAAAATCTAGGTCAAGTTCGATATTGGGTCATCTGGGGTCAAAAACTAGGTCACTAGGTCAAATCAAAGGAAAACCTTGTGAACACATTAGAGGTCACAAATTTAGCCTGATCATTATGAAACTTGATCACAATGATCATCTCCATAAAATCTAGGTCAAGTTCGATATTGGGTCATCTGGGGTCAAAAACTAGGTCACTAGGTCAAATCAAAGGAAAACCTTGTGAACACATTAGAGGTCACAAATTTAGCCTGATCATTATGAAACTTGATCACAATGATCATCTCCATAAAATCTAGGTCAAGTTCGATATTGGGTCATCTGGGGTCAAAAACTAGGTCACTAGGTCAAATCAAAGGAAAACCTTGTGAACACATTAGAGGTCACAATTTGTGACTAATCTTTATGAAAATTGATCACAGTGATCATCTCTATAAAATCTAGGTCAAGTTCGATATTGGGTCATCTGGGGTCAAAAACTAGGTCACAAGGCCAAATCATTGAAAAAGCTTGTGAACACACTAGAGGTCACAATTTGAGACTAATCTTTATGAAAATTGATCACAATGATCATCTCTATAAAATCTACGTCAAGTTCGATATTGGGTCATCCGGGGTCAAAAACTAGGTCACAAGCCTTTGAAGGCCAAATCATTGAAAAAGCTTGTGAACACACTAGAGGTCACAATTTGAGCCTAATCTTTATGAAACTTGATCACACTGATCGTCACTATAAAATTTTGGTCAAGTTCGATATTGGGTCATCCGGAGTCAAAAACTAGGTCACAAGGCCAAATCATTGAAAAAGCTTGTGAACACACTAGAGGTCACAATTTTGACCTTATCTTTATGAAACTTGATCACAATGATCATCATTATTAAATTTAGGTCAAGTTCGATATTGGGTCATCTGGGGTCAAAAACTAGGTCACGAGGCCAAATCATTGAAAAATCTTGTGCACACACTAGAGGTCACAATTTTGACTCTATCTTTATGAAACTTGGTCACAATGTTTATCTCTATAAAATCTATGTCAAGTTAGATACTGTGTCATTTGGGCCAAAATCTAGGTCACTAGGCCAAACAGGTGAGCGACCCAGGGCCCTTTGGACCCTCTTGTTTCTATTAGATCCACATCTCAAAGGGATGAATAAGACTCCTGCTGGTAATCGAATAAGGGTTTCAAAAGTACTAAATAATCTAAATAACCTTTCGAATGCAGGAGGTCTAGGGTAGATACCCGATAGTGCCATACCAGAGACAAAATATAAATGGTACTAGTAGGTCCCGTGCCTGAAGCTCAGCATTAAAAAGAATCTGACTTCTCTTCTCACATACCCTCCTGACATGGGATAAGGATTAATTTAAGTTCACAATTGACCTAAAATAAATAGTATAAACTAAATATGAAACTGAAAAGATTATTAAGGGGCTGGTATAAGGTTCCTGCTATTGATGACATGTTCTATGCTTGTTTTCATAGTTCCCGTCATGTTTAAATAGGGGCATATGGCTTAATATCTTATTGATTGTATAAAATGGAATACATAATAGTTATTTTGAATACATGTACAAAATAGGCATATAAAATGAGTGCATAACAGTGGCATTAAAATTATCCTAAAAGCCTATTTGCCAGGTTCTACAAAAAATATTTTTCAGATATATGTAAAAATACATTTGAAAAAATAAATACAAAAAGAACTTTTGTGGAGGGGGTAGAGGGGACCACACAAATGAAGAGTTTTTTCCGTTTGACTTAACCTGGCAGCCAAGCTTATGTTCATACTTGATTTTATTTAACATTGAAAAGACTGTAAATGTGTATGTTTGTGAGTCAAGTACGGTATTTTGAAGGTGTTTATATGAACCTAAAACATTACACCATTGCCTGAACAGATATGGTACAGTTTAGTTCAACATGAAAATATTCTGCCCATGTTTGTATAACTACATATAATGGGATTTAAATTTCAGTATACAGGGAGTCTGATACATGCAGTATGAACATTGTACGAACAAGCAATATGTGTATAACACTTATTATAACAAACAATAATATTATTTTAGTTTGTTGACAACTTTCAGTAGACTTAATATTGATGTTAAATTAAAACAAAATTATGTTTGTAAGATTTACTAATAATTCCTATTATTTTAAACAGTTGTGAAATCTTAGTTCTCATAATATTACTATGAAGACATTTACAGATTTCACCTTAAGTTTAGTAAATACTTGCCCAGAGTAAGATACCAGACATCAAATGTATAGCGGTTCTAGATGAAAAGAGCACTTATTGAACCGGACTGCAAATGATCACTCGGGTCCCCTTTCTTTTGGAAATGAAACCATCGCATTATTAACATGTGTCAATGCTATTGTGCCATTATATCTCGGGCACACTATAGATAATGTAGTATTTGCAAACATTGACTGGATTAGCCTACTGTTAAAAAAAAGGTTTCTTAAAGTTAAGGTGATTACCCAGGCGAAATGCGACCATGGTTGAACCATGGTCAACATGGTATTTGATGGTTGACCATGTTAAAAAAAAAACATGGTCAACCATCAAATACCATGTTGAAGAGATAGTCAGGAGCACAGTCAACCATGGTCACCGTTGTTGACTATGGTCGACCATGGTTGACTGTGATCGACCATGGTAAGAGAAGACTGACCATGGTTGACCATGGTGAGAAAAAGAGAAACCGTTTGACCATGGTCAACCATGGTGAGAAAAGACAAACTGAAGCTTGACCATGGTCTAACATGGTCAGTGTTTTCAACCGTGGTTGACCATTTGACCATGGTCGACTATGGTCAACCATGTTATTGTCTCACACTTTTATATTATCTCCCTTTAACAAAAATTATATATTTTTTTTAAAGTCCCAAAATACACTTTTAAATGAAATGTTAGCAAAGTAATATATCATTCTTATTATAAAAATAGAAAGATTTATGAATTAGTTTGACATAATAAAAAATTCATAATTACAACAAAATATTTATTAAGCTTTCCTATAAGAAATCAAATATTTCCTGACATTATTTGCAACAAGCTGATTCATCTGTAGCTTGAACCCATGGTCATTGACCATGGTCCAAGACCATGGTTGACCATGTTACAAAACCACGGTCATTGACCATCAAGTGCCAATAACCAAATAACCATGGGTCCCCTGACCATGAACTACCCTGGTCGACCATGAACTATCATGGTAGTTCATGGTTTTAAACCGTTCATTTTACCATGAACTACCATGGTTGACCACGTTTGGTTAAAAGACACCATGGCTTTTCATGTGCTACCAACCATGGTAGACCATGGTCTTTGGGTGACCATGGTCTCAGGGAGACCATGGTGTTTATCGACCATGGTTAGAAGAACATGAAAAGCCATGGTGCCATTTAACAAAACATGGTCAACCATGGTAGTTCATGGTTATATGACCATGAAGTACCATGGTAGTTCATGGTAGTTCATAGTCAAATGACCATCATTTTCGCCTGGGTAGCCTCTGTAAGAAGTCCTTGTACAACAGGGATCAATGGAGGAATTAATGGAAAAGGCAAGCTTTAAGCATCATTCTGCCAGAAATAATAAATGTTTGCATGGCTAGTTATGAAAATATTTGAATTTTGAGTGGAAACTGAGAATTTTTTTTTTATTTTTGAATAGTTTTTCAAGTGTGGCGATCTAAAAAAGGTATAAATGGTATGAGTTAGTAACTAGACATTATAGGCAGAAGTAAGAATCAACAAACATAAAATTCATGGGCATATATACATATAGCTAGTTTGCGATAGAAAGAATGTGTTTTTCTTAATTTTCTGAAAATCTATTCATCAGATTTTGGTAAAAAATTACACAGAACTACAATAACTTCCTACCTACTCCCATCTAGAATTTCATAATTTTTAGTCACATATTTAAATACATTTATTTTTTATTATATATCGAAATTATATGCGTTTGGACAGTTTAACGCTGGGAGGTAATCTGGTATTCCATTGAGGATTTACTATCAATTATTATAACGTTACAGTCCTTGATCGCCGAGATTGACTTTACAGTTATGAAGACGAGACTTATGAGGCCTGTATGATTTAGGTATGCCGCATGTAAACAATGTACAATACTAACATGAAAAACAGTGAAAATCAATGCCATATTTAGAATTTTTTAACGTTTTCAGTAATTCTTTTGAGTGGTTTTTTTTTGCATCCTGTAGCAACGGTATGTAGATAGACACCAAAAACTCAAAACACTATACATACATACAAGTACTTCATCAGTATCACGGACGGTCCTTGCATTTGTAGTATTAAGTAGGTTGCAAATACGTAAATATAACGTTAGGCGTATCACGTGACAGTGAAATTGGCTGTTGCAAGTATCAATTCTTCTAACTTTGTATTTCATACAAAACTACAAATATGTTAGTGTGTATATTTTTTCAATATTATCATTATTGCTGTTTGTATAACAGTTCCCACATATATATTATAATGTAGGGTTAACGCATACTTTTTTGTGCTATTACATTTGAGAGTCCTGAGGGATGGTTGGTGCCCAAGCCCGTTAGGGCGAGGGCACCAACACTCCCGAGGGACTCTGCAGATGTAATAGCACGAAAAAGCATGCGTAAACGCTATTATAGCATAAAAAACATCTATTTATTAGTATGTTTTTCAAAATTATGACATTTTGGCGGGACATTTTGGGCGACGTCAGGAAAACAAACGCGACGTCGCTTAGCAAACGTTACGTCACATACAAGTTTTTGTTATGAGCGTTGACTTCCGGTTTCGGCAAATACCAAGAAAACAGTGGCATTGGGTTTTGTTTTCGTTTATTATTTTACTATTATAGAACATTGATTAGCAGTTACAATTAGAATGTGAATTACAGTTTATATTACGCTGTAAATCGTTTATATTTGTCGGCTGGGTCTTGAAATGAGCATACTTAAAACTGAACACCAACAGCGCGTGTGCGCGAGAATCTTTACAATAACGTACCTTTTTTTCCCCGTTTAAGTATGAGCAAAATCACCGTTTTATGCTATAATACCCTTCTCCATAGGATAATTCATGTACCGTACAAATGTAGTCAAACTAGGTTGTTTTCGAATGACACTGCTAAATTATGATAGGCCCTTAGATCTATCATTCAAACAATATTGAAAAACCGGAAGTGATCAAACCTCTGTCAATATTTCAAGCTTTTAAATGAAGCACACTTAATAAATCAACCTAAAGTATATTTACCAAACATTTCCGCCTTTTGCATTATCTAGGGCGTACGTTATCCCTAGTCAGCCACATTAATAACACATACAAATTTGCAGCACATCATAATAACTGAATAAGCATGCATGAAAACTGAACAAGGCAATTAAAATATTGTTTGTGTGACCTTTACTGACCCGAGTACTATAAAAAATAGGTAGCTAGGTAAATAATTCTATTAGTGATATTTTTTTTTATCTCAGTAATTATAATATTGCATACTGTGTACATAGACACTAGTATATTTGTGATGCACATGCTTATAATATATAGAGCTTTAAGATAATTATAAACCATATTAATTATTATTAATATTTTCAGACCTTTTCGAGTTAAGCATGTATGAATTATTATACATGTATAAGTAGGGGCATCTGTTTGGATAGGTAGGTAAAGGTTAAACCAGCAATATTTTGTAATTGCCTTAGAATGAAATCTCAAAATAGTAAATACTTACATTTTTACTATACACTAATGCTGGCTTTAATCCATGTAATGAGATATCGCTGATGGCTGTTTTTACAGTCTGCAATCTAATTTTGATGAATAGAATTTTCAAATTTTGACAACCTTAGTAACCATGCAGTGTTTAGTTTTTAAAAAATTATTTATAATTGAACATTATCAAACTTGGAGATCTTGGACTAAGAGCAGTATTTTAATATCGTCAATGACCATTTTAAAAGTGTCAGAATCAGAATGTTTATATTGTAAAAGTTGAGAGTTTCATATTAATTAAAATTCTGTTTTTATTGCAGCAAATACCTAAAATACATATTTCTAGATCTTTGATTGTAGTACTTAAGAAAGTGGTAGACACAAGTTTACTACTGTTTTATTTCCATTTTTAAGCGAATTTAAATTCTATTATACTTTTTAATCATTTCTATATGACATAATTTGTCAAAATAGATAGTCAAATTATTTATTTATCATGGCAATTTAGAATACTTATCTGTGTCCATACAATATTAATTTCATCATAACAATCATAATATTTCAATGTTAATATATTGAATAGATGTATATAGTTTTATAATATACTGTGATAATAGCATGTTTAACTTATTATCATACTTATTTTTAATTCAGGGTCATTATTATCATTATATTTTACATCACATGACAAATTTGATTAATTTTTGCTCATTCTTAGTACTATTTTTCATCTTTATCATATTTCACTAGTTGCGTTTAATGTTATTTTAATCTTTAAACATTAGCAATTATGAAGGACCACAGTCGGCAATAGAAATAAGGGTTCCTTCGAACACTTTTTCTGTTATTCTTGTCATTTAATGTTTATTTCACAAAGCTATTTTATTTAATCATGCCTACATTTACTGTATAAATTTGTATATTTTGTTATTACAAATGCCATGTAAATGCTCATTTTATGTTGAAAATAAATATTATATATGTTCTACAATAAATGTTAATAATATGAATAAATGCATGGCAATACAAACAAATGAACTGCCTGTGCATAAAGTTTCAAAAATGAGAATTATTGAAAAAGATGATTATTAAATGGTCTTTCTTTTCAAGAGAAATAACTGATTATTTGTGAAACAGTTGATATACCGGTACTCACATGTCTATCCTATGAATAAATTCATCCTTTTAATTCCGGATAGATGTTAACAGATAATATATATCATAGTCATTGGAATTACATAAACACTACATAATTCTAACTTTAATTTGCACTTCCTTTATGACAACCACAATGATGCATGTAATGAAAATGATCTGGTATTAAATTGGTGGGTGTTATGCTGAAAGATTCTGCAAATTATGTATGAATCAATGTCATCTTACATTGTAGGTACTAAATATTGCTGGTAAATACCAATACATGAATCACGTAATGGATTATGTCAGAAACATCATGGTTCCATTCTACAAGAAGAAGTTACCGGTTCTTGGACTTAGACCAACATAACATGATGAAGAAACAATTGATTCCACCATTGATTTTGAGGTATAAATGAGGGTCACTTGATGTTTAATATCCAACTTATGTGTATAATAGTTGACATTATCTGAAAGATCCAACCTTTGCCTAGAAAACTTGTCAAGCAATATTGAAATCGGAAAACTATCCATGCTGTCATATACTAATTTATCGAAACGGGTGGGTGGCACACTAGATTTGCTTTAAAATAATGCATATTAAATAGTCCAAAGGGTGATGTTAATGTTCATGTTTCTATAATTTTTACTCTATTGATTTGAAATTTGCACTTTTCATTCCTCATATACTTACTAAACTGGTGGTTAATCTGTTTTTGTTTGTAAAGTTTAAATGGCTTAAGTAGAAAGTCCAGTCTGCTTTCTAAATGCTAAACATGTGAATTGTTACTAATTGTAAATTAGAATTTTATAAATGTATTTGATGTATAAAATATAATAATATAATATTAATTAGCCTGCTTGAAATAACAGATATTGCAAAATGGTCACAATTATTAATTGCTTGTATACAAACAATCACTGGAAATGATCTCAGTAAATTTCTTTTGGAATTCTCTGAAACTTCACAAGGCTCGAAACCAGTATAAAAATCAACTTCAGATGTCTTTGCTATTTAAATGATCATTGCTGGTCAACTGCTGCTGGTCTGACAGTTATAGTTTTGCTAGATTACTTGCTTTGAAACCAGGATTTTATACTATAAAAGTTTTTTTTTAGGCTGTGAACTCCACAACAGTTTTTTCTAATAAAAAAGAAGACTGTTCTTGCCTTGGATGCAACAGTAATTATGAACAAGGACTTTGTCGTCAAGAAAGGTGCTCTTCTAAACAGACCCACCAGAATAGGCCAGAAAACAAGGAAAATGACACACATCCCAGTTGGGTTACTACATCCAAGAACGTTGATTAGTAAGTTTACTTTGATTCACAAGTCCTGATTTATCAATTTGGAAGTAACAAAGTAAATTAAATAAAAAATAACATAAAGCACATTATTAGATTAAAAACGAGACTTGTAACAGTTAGGGACATCTGCCCATAAATTATGATGTTGATATATGTAGCAATAATGCCTAAATTACAAAGGGACTCCTTATCAAATAATTGTATGGATACAAGTATGAGACATGTCTAGAAATGCTGAGTAATGGTGGGACTAACAAGTAACATTGAAATAGCATTTAAATAACCAAATTTTGATTTTTACAGCTATTAAAAGGGTCATTATACAAATACCTTTTAGGGAAAAGATCTTTTGTTATCATGTGACTTGTAAATTCTGAAAGTAGTAGTAAAATGGCAGGTACTAATTGTTGTAATGCCCCAGTGATAACCACAGGTGGCAGTATCAGCGTTTGGAAAATAAAATTTAAAAAATTGAAAAAAAAAAATCTGTCTCATAGCTAATACACTATAAAGGTATAAAGCGTACTATATGTCTATGTCCAAAGATTGTGGAACATCGCATCTAAAAATAGATTTCGTTCCTAACAATTATATCGATACTCTGAGTGGGGCAGGTATCCAGCCGTTTACAAATAGAATGGCCTCGTGTGAAGTTAAATAACGAAAGGAACACTGTTTGCCGTTTCGCAGTTATAAGATACAATTGAACGAGATTTTCGGTTAGAATAAATATCTTATAGTTTATTTGAATGACTTGTGTAGCGATTTTTCTTCAGCGCCCGTATATTATGCTCAAATGACAAGATGCGATGTTCGACAATCTTTGGCATATAGATATATAGTACGCTCTATACCTTGATAGTATATAAGCTCAGTGACGGATTTTTATGCCCCCCGTATCGATAGATCGGGAGGCGTATAGTAATGCACCTGTCCGTCCGTTCGTCCGTCCGCCCTGGTTAACCCAAATTGACCGTTTCTTCTAGCATTAATATGGCTTGCTACAAAGCTTTCAAACTTGCATGGATGTTGTAAATGAACACTCTCCACGCGCCTGTATCACCTGACTCCATTTTGACCTTCACCTTGACCTAATTTTGGACTTAGACTTATTGAAGGGCCAAATTCTTGGTTAACCCAAATTGACCGTTTCTTCAGGCATTAATATGGCTTGCTACAAAGCTTTCATACTTGCATGGATGTTGTATATGACCACTCTCCACACACCTGTATCACCTGACTCCATTTTGACCTTCACCTTGACCTAATTTTGGACTTAGACTTATCTCCCCTTTAGTATTTTCACAATAAAATTTTGTCTGGAGCGTATCTTCAAAACTATTTAACATATTGACTTGAAATATGAAATATAAATAGATGGCAACTTGGAGAAGTGCATTGACAGAGAACCATAACTCTGTCTGTCTTAAATTTTGAACTATCTCCCCTTTCGTGTTTTTTATAGTCAAATTTTGCTCTGAGTATGTCTTCGAAACTATTTAACATATTGACTTGGAACTTGGAATATAAAAAGATGGCAACTTGGAGAAGTGCAATGACCAAGCAATATAACTCTGTCTGTCTTAAACTTTTAATTATCTCCCCTTTTGTATTTTCAGAATAAAATTTTGACCGGAGTGTATCTTCAAAATTGTTTAAGATATAGCCTTAAAACTTGATATATAAATAGATGGTAGCTTGTAGAAGTGCATGGACCAAGTACCATAACTCTGTCTGTCTTACATTTTGAATTATCTCCCCTTCAGTATTTTCATGATAATTGTTTGTCCGGAGCGTATCTTCAAAAGTATTTAAAATATTGACTTCAAACTTGGTATATGAATTGGTGGCAACTTTGAGAAGCGCAGTGACAAAGAACCATAACACCTGTATCACCAGATCACACATGAAGTCAATCAAGGCACTGCTTTCAAATGTGGCATATTCGTTTACCATCATAAGTCCCTTATAGTTCAAAGCCATGTAACACTATCAAACATTTTAACTGAATAATGGCCCCTGATTGACTTAGCTTTTTATGGACATGGCTTCCACGGGGGCATAAGCGTTTATTGAACGCAGTCTTGTTTAAATATTTTTTTTAATCGTTTTCGGACCAAACACTGATACTGCCACCTGTGGTGATGACCTGCTAATTTTCGTTTAATAGTAAACATGGCAAATTATAACCACCTTACGCTTTGCAGATATGAACTTGTCGATTGACCAAATAGCCACAACTCCAGCCATAACAAATTCCCAACTTCCAGAGTCCCCTGCATCAGCCATGTGTGAAACAGTTACAGAAAGGTCCCCTGGTATGTAGTATTTGTTAACATAGTATGAATTATGATTTTTTATGACAACAAGCATTAAATATAAAATAATTTGATAATAGTTGAGCAGTTCTCCAGCAAAACTTGGCTGGGTAGTAACAAAACTGAAATTTTGATAATAAAATATCTTACAAAGACAAGACACTTATTAACAGTTTCTGAAAATTTGAAGAAACTATTTTTCACATTTACAAAGTCTTTTTAAACCAACCACTACAGCCTATTTTTGACCTAACATAAATGGGCGTTTAAAAAATCCAGTAGCTGATTATGTGTTGATTGAACTTTAAAATTACGCCACATCTTAGAGTCATATTCTTATTTTAATAATAATCAAATGTGCTCAAATTGTGATTGTTTGCTTGCAGGGAACAATAGCTAGTGTTTATGTCCACTCACTCCTTGTTTTTCTTAATATGAGTACAGTTTAGAAACTGATCACTAAGCAACGACAGAAATCATCAAAACCTTTTTTTAGAAAATTTGAACCTAATTGATAGTAATTTACTATCCATTTATTTATAGATAAAATCAAAGGGCACAAATTATTTCGCATTTTGCACCATTTTCTAAATCTTATTGCATAGTAACTGCACAGTGTCACTAAGTCCGGTTTTCCTGGAGGACGGCTGATATATTAATAGACACCAAACTAATAGTGTTGAATAACAAACAATAATGTTCATGCCCAAGCATCTTCTGATGGAAAGCAATATGTCGATTGGAAGCATACAGTGATTGTCCTGTCTGTATAGCATCCAACTGAAAATGTAAAGCCAAACAAACACTCTTTTGACAGTAAGACCTTGTGATGTTATCAATGCCACCCACAGCCAATATAAAATGTAATGACTACCATAAATTTACGGCAGTCAGTAAGTTGCTAAAACAGCTTTCCAACACAGCTGGCACAATTGCAACTTATAGACACTTAGTTTGACTGAATGAATGGCACTTTAATAGTAAACATGACAAATTATAACCACCTTAATATTTGCAGATATGAACTTGTCTATTGAAGAAATAGCCACAACTCCAGCCCACAGGTAACAGTATCGTTGAAAAAGAAATTGAAAAAAAAAATTGGCATATTTGCAAGGAAATTGAGAGCAAAATCGAAAGGGTGCAATTTGTTTTCATAGACTACGGCATTTACGTGAGTTGATCATGAACAAAAAGGCTGTGTGGGGGACAAATACAGCATAATGCCTTGCAAACATTTGAAATCATGCTTTACATTTACCTCAAAACGATCAAATGCATCGTTTAAACTTTTATTTTAACTCTCGATGGCGTAATTCGAATTACGCTGCAAGGACGGCCGGTGTGGTTTTTAGAGTGTCTGACGACTAGAGATATTCCGAATGTATTTTTATAACCAATGAAAGTTGTTGTCACAAAATGGAAATCATCCGCAACTTTCGGACAAACATGGTGAAATTAAAAACATTTTGACAAAATAAAATGTGCAGATGATTTGTTTCGCGGCTAATACGGAAGCTCGCATATTTCACCACGGTAAATTTGTTCAAACTGTTGCGTCCTTCAATTCTACCGCATTATTATGCTTATTCATTACGATAAATACAAAATATGAAGGTTTTTATCCTCGAAATTTGTATTTTTGGTTTTATTGGAATGCACCTTTCGAACCGGCTGGACACAGGGAACTAAACTTTATGGCATAACTTTTTAATAAGTTGATCAATTTCGATGGAATTTTGTATGCGAGTAGTTTTAACAATGTTGCGTAAGAATATAATTAGTTATTGAATGTATCGAAAGCTTATTTTTGTTTTTTGATACTTTGAAAATCTGTGTTTTTAGGGCAAATATACCTTGTATATAATACCTAAATTTCGAGAAAAAATTTTTTTTCAATTTTTTTCAATTTCTTTTTCAACGATACTGTTACCTGTGCTCCAGCCATGACAAATTCCCAACTTCCAGAGTCCCCTGAACCAGCCATGTGTGAAACAGTTACAGAAAGGTCCCCTAGTATGTAGTATTTGTCATTGTGATTAAGTTATAATTATACAAAGAGAAAAAACTCCAGGGGAAAAAACTTGGATGTTTCCTAATTGCTGTAATGTGTCAAATGCTCCAATATACACAGTAATAGAACAGATAAATAAGTGAATCATTACTGATCTATCTGCAGCTAGTTGCTTCCTCTATACATATATATTCAAATCAACATTGAATTTCCAATATGCTTCAAATGGAATTACTTACAGACCTACACAAAATTGAATAAAGTATTCTGAAATTATATAAACAAAAGAAGTTGAAAACAAGTTGTTTGGTACCGTTCTGCTTTAACAACTAAGAACAAAAGTCGCAAGAGAATGCTTGTAATTAATATGCCTGTGTTTTAACTGATTGTTAAACATTGCTTGTTACAAAAAGTTGTATATATTTTGTGGTGATTAAAAGATAATTAAAGATGAAATTAGTAAACAAGTGTAGCAAAGTAGGCAGGGAGGACTATTCTGGGTATCCTGCGACATCTGCCTGCGATGGTATCACAGGACATGTGCCAATATTACTGTGAAACACTTCAAAATGATTGACTCGGGCAAAAACTGGTTTTGTGTAAACTGCCAATGAAGGATTATAATGTGATGCGCTCTGTGACCCTGTTCAAAAAGTGTACATTATTTTCATAAGCAGACACTTCTTGAGCTTTAAGTCTACAAACACATTGACACCCTGAATTTTAATTACAGGCTAATAATCCTATGAATGGACATTGTTGGACAGTTACCTTAATCCCTTATAGGTACATTATAGGCCAAGCATATTTTTACATTAGAACTACATGTTTGATGATGCTCTATTCATGGATTGTGCAATGAACCTTTGGGATAACCATTGTCTCTCTGGCGATCATTTTACTTTTTGTCGGAGTATAAGTCAGATAAAGACTAGTTTTTTATCAAAAGTGTCTTCTTACAAGCGTTATTGTACAGTATAGGGAGGATGAATAACAAATTATCCTCAAAAACTTAAAACCATGTTAAAAGTTATATTATATTGCTTATTGTATAAATCAGTGACCACTAGGGATGTAACGGTACGCTCACCTCGCGATATGATACATACAGTCATTTTTTCTAACGGTTCGGTATATTTTGGTCTGGCTTGATTTTGGTATGATGCAATATTCTCTAAGAGCAGCTTAAATATTACCATTTTTAAGTGCCAATAAAGTTGTTGATTCTATAACATGTATTATGATGCCCTTATTAACTATTTAAATGAATTTCGACAATATGAAGCATGTCTTAATACAGTTAAAACGAGTGATACATGGAAATTACACATAATCAGTAGGTAGTCCGATATTATCATTCTCTGATTGTTATTTTGCTTAAAGCTTATATGGAGCCGTATAGTTGATTCAAAGATCTCTGTCACAACCGCGTAAACAAACATTCATCCCGGTCGATTATAACAGGTGTGTCAGGATTAAATTCTACCATCAATAATACACTTAAATGATTAAAAATCTAATGGTCCTATATCGTAGTGGTTATACTTGCTACATTAACCTATTCAGACATAGAACATTATGGCGGTTTTGACAGACATCTTTGAATCGACAATACTGAAATTTGGAAGTCTTGTACCGTGAACCATGTGGGACTGAAGTATGCGGTGTTTTGTGTACTGCAGTGTACCGTTACAGCCCTAGTGACCACATAACTGGTACACCCATAAATGTATAGATAATATAAGATATCCTTGTATTAACCTTGTATATGTTTGTATGTGAAATATAAGCAACTTAAAACCATGTTAAAAGTTATGTTGTATTGCTTATTGTATGAATCCCACTTCAACCAATCACTTAGGCTAATGCCAAATATGCATCTAATACATTTATAGTCAATGAAAAAACTCTCAAGAGACCTGATTTTATCAATTTTGAAGGGAATTATATAAGCATGACATCCACTATTAGGTCAATCAAAGTCCAAAGGGAATAAAAAACTATTTACTAGTAGATGGTTTTTAATGAATTATTTTACACTATGTCAAAAATAACATCATGCACCTGTGTGTATTCATGATATAGTGACTACCACCTGAATTTTAAGGTGTGAAGTAACTGAGTAACCGGAGGTAACCTGCAAGTAACCAAAGAAATAGTGCAGTAACCTGAGTTACCAGTATACAGGGGTTGTTTTATAAATTTAAGCAAAGTAACTTGTATAGTAACTGAGTAACCAGATGTAACCTGCATGTAACCAAAGGAATAGTGCAGTAACCTGAGTTACCAGTATACAGGGGTTGTTTTATAAATTTAAGCAAAGTAACTTGTATAGTAACTGAGTAACCAAAGGTAACCTGCATGTAACCAAAGGAATAGTGCAGTAACCTGAGTTACCAGTATACAGGGGTTGTTTTACACATTTAAGCAAAGTAACATGTGAAGTAACTGAGTAACCAGAGGTAACCTGCAAGTTACCAAAGGAATAGTGCAGTAACCTGAGTTACCAGTATACAGGGGTTGTTTTATAAATTTAAACAAAGTAACTTCAATAGTAACTGAGTAACCGGATGTAACCTGCAAGTAACCAAAGGAATAGTGCAGTAACCTGAGTTACCAGTATACAGGGGTTGTTTTATAAATTTAAGCAAAGTAACTTGTGTTATAACTGAGTAACCAGAGGTAACCTGCAAGTTACCAAAGGAATAGTGCAGTAACCTGAGTTACCAGTATACAGGGGTTGTTTTATAAATTTAAGCAAAGTAACTTGTATAGTAACTGAGTAACCAGAGGTAACCTGCAAGTTACCAAAGGAATAGTGCAGTAACCTGAGTTACCAGTATACAGGGGTTGTTTTATAAATTTAAGCAAAGTAACTTGTATAGTAACTGAGTAACTGGATGTAACCTGCAAGTAACCAAAGGAATAGTGCAGTAACCTGAGTTACCAGTATACAGGGGTTGTTTTATAAATTTAAGCAAAGTAACTTGTATAGTAACTGAGTAACCAGTGGTAACCTGCAAGTAACCAAAGGAATAGTGCAGTAACCTGAGTTACCAGTATACAGGGGTTGTTTTATAAATTTAAGCGAAGTAACTTGTGAAGTAACTGAGTAACCGGATGTAACCTGCAAGTAACCAAAGGAATAGTGCAGTAACCTGAGTTACCAATATACAGGGGTTGTTTTATAAATTTAAGCAAAGTAACTTGTATAGTAACTGAGTAACCGGATGTAACCTGCAAGTAACCAAAGGAATAGTGCAGTAGCCTGAGTTACTAGTATACAGGGGTTGTTTAATAAATTTTAGCAAAGTGACTTCAATAGTAACTGAGTAACCGGAGGTAACCTGCAAGTTACCAAAGGAATAGTGCAGTAAACTGAGTTACCAGTATACAGGGGTTGTTTTATAAATTTAAGCAAAGTAACTTCAATAGTAACTGAGTAACCAGAGGTAACCTGCATGTAACCAAAGAAATAGTGCAGTAACCTGAGTTACCAGTATACAGGGGTTGTTTTATAAATTTAAGCGAAGTAACTTGTGAAGTAACTGAGTAACCGGATGTAACCTGCAAGTAACCAAAGGAATAGTGCAGTAACCTGAGTTACCAGAATACAGGGGTTGTTTTATAAATTTAAGCAAAGTAACTTGTATAGTAACTGAGTAACCGGAGGTAACCTGCATGTAACCAAAGGAATAGTGCAGTAACCTGAGTTACTAGAATACAGGGGTTGTTTTATAAATTTAAACAATTTTGAAAGTAACTTGTGAAGTAACTGAGTAACCGGAGGTAACCTGCAAGTAACCAAAGAAATAGTGCAGTAACCTGAGTTACCAGAATACAGGGGTTGTTTTAAAAATTTAAGCAAAGTAACTTGTATAGTAACTGAGTAACCAGAGGTAACCTGCAAGTAACCAAAGGAATAGTGCAGTAACCTGAGTTACCAGTATACAGGGGTTGTTTTATAAATTTAAGCAAAGTAACTTGTATAGTAACTGAGTAACCAGAGGTAACCTGCATGTAACCAAAGGAATAGTGCAGTAACCTGAGTTACCAGAATACAGGGGTTGTTTTATAAATTTAAGCAAAGTAACTTGTATAGTAACTGAGTAACCGGAGGTAACCTGCATGTAACCAAAGGAATAGTGCAGTAACCTGAGTTACCAGTATACAGGGGTTGTTTTATAAATTTAAGCAAAGTAACTTGTATAGTAACTGAGTAACCGGAGGTAACCTGCAAGTTACCAAAGGAATAGTGCAGTAACCTGAGTTACCAGTATACAGGGGTTGTTTTATAAATTTAAGCAAAGTAACTTGTGAAGTAACTGAGTAACCGGATGTAACCTGCAAGTAACCAAAGGAATAGTGCAGTAACCTGAGTTACCAGTATACAGGGGTTGTTTTATAAATTTAAATCAACATTTAGTAACTGAGTAACTGTTGTGATATCATTATCATAAAATCCATAATACAAAATAAAAAGTTAACAGAGGAATAGTAACCACATAGACTTAAATAAAGTAACCAAAAGAATAGAAGGGTAACCAGAGGTAACCAAAGACATAGTGCGGTTACTTTCGCATGCCTATGATTATGAAGCATTAAAAAGTGCATAACTAGGGCCATATCTACAAGTCCAAGCCCATTAACAAAAATAAGTCTCATAACAATAAACTATGACATACCATAATCATACCGTGCCAGCATCCCCTTAATGCATTTAGATCCATTGAGCGGTTCGATTAGTTGATATTTACTAAGCAAGCAGTGACATACTTATATGTTGATTGGAAAAATTCACAACCAACAATATAACACATCGATACATGCCCGTACTTAACTCATAATAGTAACGAATACCCGAATGATGTTGGTCCCCATCTTCTACGACCTCCAATCCATCTATATACGGGTATAATCCACCAATCCTCCACCCAGTAGTTCTTTCATCAGTCACTGCTTCTGTATCCGAAATAAGGCATCCGAACCGCATCCACTTCCCAACGTTTCCAAATTAGTTAACTCCAGTGCTTCCAACTCAGGCCCCGTCCGGTAAAAAGGGTGCGACAACCCGTCCACCCAAGCCGTAGCAGCACATACATATCCATTAAAACGATATACTGTAGAATTCCGTCCTGTAAGCCATAGAATACATATATATCCGAAAGGTGTATCCGAATCTCAGCAACTCTCCGGCAATTTCGCCCAGGTCAACTTCCGCAATTTTAGAATCCAGCTTATTTCGATAAATATGGTGTGACAACACGTCAACCAGATCCAAATCAGTACCTCCACATCCAATTAAGCGATTTAATGCAAATTACTTACCCATGACCCATAAACCAACGAAATATAAGCTGGAAAACGCAACAATTCTATCCGTAAAACACATGCCGTGAAATTTCCGGTACATCCACGATTACAATGCATGATGGGTAGTAACCAAGGTTACGACCCAAATCTAGTTACCTCCCTTGACTAAATTGGAAGCACAAGCCATACGCAATTACCCCCCTTATTAAAAATCTTAAAGTTCATGTTCCATCGGTATGTAAACAACTAAACATCTAAATAAATAGGAAGTATTAGGCAAACTAAATTATTAATAATCTAATAAATAAGGGAATAAGAGTTAATTCATCTATAGGGTCAATTACATCATGATAAACAAATAAATTACAAATAATGAATACTGGACCTTATAAATGTAGGTAAAAATACAAAGTATAAATGCTTAAAGTGATTTACTGGGTCCCTAACTAGGATCCCCCACCAGACCGCGCATCCCCACAATCATTTGACAATTAAGAGTAACTATTTCTCCCATGTATATGTGGGGCCCTAAAAAGGGCCGTTTGGGTGGCATTATTTAGAAGCCGAAAAAGCTCTAAAAATGACCATATGCAGCAATTAGTGTCTGCCGCAGCCTCAGCAATAAGCAGCGCATCCCCTCAATATTCAAATGCACCTGATCCGGGCAACATGCTTAAAAAACCTAAGATTAGGAATCCTAACAAGGTCCTGGCCAAACCACTTGGCCATCCTCCTATTAAGGTTGATGCGCTGCCTATCAAAACATTCCTGTGTCAGGCCAGGACACTTGCGGAAATCTCCCCGGGGGGTGACCTCAACTATGTAGACTTGGCTCACGCCGCCTCTACGAATATCCCCCACCAGGTGACAAATCTGGTGGAAAATATCCTTATGGCTAGACATCGGAGTAATGTCATTACCACCCAACATGACTATGACCACATCAGGCTTACACCTGAGCAGGTCCTCCAACAGGTGGCGATCATAGCGCTCTGCCCTCATACCGCCCTTTCCATAGAATGAGGTAGTATAGGGGGGGGGTACAGCGTGGTGCCGGTCTGCTCCAAATATTCCCCAAGTCGCCGTACAAAGCTATCGCCAAATACTGCAAGTCTAGGCATGGTAGTGGAAATAATGAGGGCTACAAGTTAGCATACAACTTATATACCCAAATGACATATAGCAAAACATTACCCGTCAATAAACAGTAACATGCCAATTAAAACTGCCAATAAGGGTAATGTCACCTAATGCAATCAATTAAGACTGAGCAGTCTGGTATATCCATGACGGATAAACTAGGCGCCGTCACTCCAACACCTGTAATAACAACCCCTCACGAGATCACCCCAGTAGGTAACTAGGAAAACCCGGTAAATCTATAAAATCATGTAAAAATAAAATAGATAATAAAAACTAAAAATAAAAAACATAAAATTTAAAAAAAAAATAATAAAAAAAAAATAAAAAAATAATAATAATAAAAAAAAAAAAAAAAAAAATAGTTGTAATCATAAAAATTAATACTAAAATATGGAAAGTCAAGTGTTTTTTGTGCCAAGCAGCACCCTTATTATTATGAATATTTTTGATAGGATTTGAAATTGTCCCACTACTAGTGTTAGGAGTACTACTAAGTATATAAGGAATATAAGTATTATTGTCAGGAACAGAACAAAAATCACACACATTATTATTATTTTTTTTTCAAATGTATAGTTAAATATGTATAAGGTGAAGGCACGCCTGGCCAAGTCCGAGTACGAGAACAAGTTTCACTTAATTACTCACTTACTGCATTAAGTTAAAAGACGCCTGTCTTAGCCTGAACAAGAGAGAAGTCTAATTTAATGTGTAAGTTAAAAGACGCATGTCTTAGCCCGAGTAGGAATTAAGTTAGGACAAATAAGTAAGAGACGCACGTCTCAGTCCGTGAAAGAGAAACTGAAGCATTTAAGAAACTCGAGTATCGCCGGTGTGGGAGGATGAATGATCTCAGCTGTCTGGTTTCTCCAAAAGCACCCGTCCGAACAAGTTTCAATGCCCCTGTGAAACAAGTTTCAACGCCCCTGTGAAACTCAGCCATGAGCACCCGTCCGTGTCCAGACAAACCAGACTGCATTTTAAAAACTAAGATAATTTTTTGTCTGCTTCAGGCACTCTTTGACACCACAGTGCCGCTAAATTTCTCTGTCTCCTGATGGTCTTGATTGTTAATTGCTTCTAAGACCACAGGGACGCAACTCACTTCAATATAGGACAAGTAGATACAAGTAAATACAAATGCTCTAGATCTCATTGGTCGATTTTTGTATTTACATTAAATAACACAAAAACTAAACGTCCGGCTAATGCTTGCAGATAAATTATCTGCAAGACAAATTTACCCTATTTCGAACTTTTTAACTTTCTCGGCATGAAGGGGTACATGCCGGGGTCCTATAAAAAATCCAGATTACCGAAAGGTATGGGACGATACGAGGACCTTATAAACTCATATCAAATCAAATCAAATCAAAGCATTGTGAGCCCAGCATTGATCACAAGATCGTACATGCACTTTTTATTCATAACGCTATTTATTGTATACAGTAACTATTATGGCTTCGGGTTTCAAGCCTTCCTCAGGTAATTGCTAAGTACATAAAGTAACTTTTATTAAGGCCAGTGTTTCTTAAGTCTATATTATTATAAGGTCTATATATCTGACAGTGCTTGCTGCGGCTCACCTTCCCCCACCCCCACCTTTTAGTTGTTATTGTCGTGTTGACTCTTTTCCTGACTTGTTGTTAGTGTGTATATATGTATGATTTGTAAATCCTTATAGATACGGGATAAAGACCGATCCTGTCCATTAAACTTATGTCCCCTTAAAACTGTTGTTTGTTTATTTAATTTCTAATTTGGTTTTACACTGTATATAGACCTAGTGAGAAGTGGCTCACAATACATACATTGTTAGTACATTATAAACATATTTATTGAAAAAAAAACAGCTACAAAACATGCAATTAACGAAAAAAGCGATTAAATAATCTCTTCGCTACTGCGTTTATAGTGTCATTAATTTGTAGAGCCCTCGTTTTACGTCACATCCGGTTTACGGGAGGTAACTCTGTACATACGATTATCGCTTAATTGAAAGGGTCTATATTTGGCATGAATATTTAACTTCATAATTGAAGTGTCATGGCCAATCCCAAGGTTCCTATCTTAAAGGTCAAGGTCACAGATGGTCACAGATGGAGGTCAAATTCATTCAAGACCACAACTTTGTCATGCATTGGCAAATCTTTCTTGTACACAGGAAAAACTTCCACGCATGTTTACCATACGTTTCTTACACCGTATGTTCTTATATGAGAAACGCATGTTTTTCATGCGTTTTTCACAACGCATGAAAAACATATGTCAAAAACCGTATGTTTTTCATACGTTTACTGACGTATGAAAACCATGTAACGTATGAAAAAACATACGTTTAGTCAAATGCATGGTTAACGCATGGTTAACGCATGTTTTTCATATGAAAAACATATGTATAATTTTTCATGCGTTTTACATGATGAAAAAAACATATGTTTTTCATAGGAAATTTGGTTATTCGCAAAGTATAAAAATATGATTTTAGTAAAACTGGTAAAAATCAACTGTTTTAATATCTTAGTAGAAGAGTGTGTGCCTAAGTATAGCAGCTCACAGGTTCCATCTGAGGCTGCATCATACTAGGAATGGTACCAGTAATGTTGTCCTCCTGTGTTTTAAGCTGGAGTCATGCTCAATGTGCTGAATTTTGAAACCCGGTAATCTGGATTCGATTCCTTTTTGTAAAAGTAAATTTTCCTCCACATGTGGAGAAGTTGCTGATAGAGGAGATATATGGAAGGGTAAGTTAGTACTGACTGTACTGGTAATGTAAAAGTCTATGAAAACTGGTTAAATGAATAAACCGTCTTATAATTATGAAAAACCTGAATAAACAAACAAAAGGATGTAAAATATCTAATAACATGTAGCGGCAAGTTTTGTGTATAGGCGCTTGTTTACCTCAATGGTTGAGAACTGACCATGTAAAGGGAATTGTCGAAGTTGTAGACCTGGTCATGCTTCGTATTGTTCCCTTGTTAATTACTATGCCTGGCATAAAACCTAAAGATGGAGGGATTCTGTATCTGCGATACCCTATAAGCTTGTGTCTCTTATATCTTGTGTCAATTAATGTATATACCATCAGATATGAGGTGTTTATAATTTATTTAAAGTATTAGTTTCACAGTCAACCTAAAATATAGAGTGTATAAAATGGATCTACATGTAAGTAGATCTAGATCTAAGTGTTAAAAATACATTTGGAATTCATGTGGAAATTTGAGTTAGATCCATGATATGTATACACATGCTGTAGTAACAGTTTGCCTAAAGAATCTAAAGAACAATAGATTCTCCACCTGGAGAACGGAAGTGGTATTAAATACCCATACAAAGTTTTTTATGTTGGGGACAGTTAATTTACCACAGGCAGGACTTTTTTGTTTCTGAAAACAGGTACGGCAGATACCGGCGTTTAGTAGATACACCGGATCTTTCTGCATGAGAGAATCGAACAACGACACCGTACTTCAGTCTCGCGCAGCGTCTGTTTTCATTGTGCGTCTGCTGCAGGTCTTGAATTTGGAATGAAACCGATTAAATGAACGACTTTGTCGACTGCAAACGTGGCAGAAGTCTTGTGAAGATTCAATTCCGAAGGTACTGCTTTGCCATATAAGATAATTAGCATCTATAAAGTCGTTTAATCGCACCGTTATTTTCACGATGAATTTCGCGACCACAAAGTTGCGTAGATTCTCGCTCTATCGGGGCACTTAATGTTTTCTATGTGTTATTAAGCAACTGAATAGACCGTTTGCCACTGACTGGCTTTAAAATTAATATCTCAGTGAAAAATAAGCTCAAAATACACGATAAAAAAGTTGATATTTACAAAATCACGCAGTAGATGATCAACCATGGTCAAGTTGACTTCCCTTACTATCGGTGCATGTATTTTTACATACAATCGGTAGATCTATTCAGTTCAACCTCTGACAAAATGTCAGGAAGCTTGAGTCTATGAGCACAGGGCTTCTTAGACTTCAGAAGCATCACTGCCATGCTCGACCAACTGCAATTAATGGCCCTCACTACAGGAGCGCTGAGCTCAAGCATGGGTTACTATGATATGTATCCGGTTGTATACAACTTTGTTGATGTCCCTGCCACATACCTTTTACCAACCACTGCAATGAATCGGAGGTCACAGATTCAACTACCTCATACTGTACGCTCAAACTCTCATTGCTGAGGAGAAACATCACCAGCTGTCCTACAAGTACAAAGGTGCAGTGCTTCAAGATGCTGGTGAGGCCAGCTATTGATTATGCATCTCCGGCTAGAGATCCACATACCACCAGCAACATCACAGTGTTGGAAGTGGTTCTGACAGACGAGCAGCCCCCTATGTCACTGGGGACTAAAGGCGAACAAATAGCACCACCCAGATGACAGCAGGCTTCGCGAAATTGCCAAAATCGTGCCGGTCCACGGACCGACAGACTTTATAGATCTGTCGGTCCCGAAAAAATCTGCCGGTCCGAAGGTGTTTTGGAGCAAAATACCCCGGGACGAAAGTGCTGTTCTAAAATGATAACACTAGCTAAAATACGAATGCCAAGTTATGGGAAAGTTCATGTACAACATTTATAATGATATAATTACCACGAGCATTACTAATCGTGATCGTAACAACAAAATAAAATTATGACCAACTGACGAAACCGGAAGGAATCGCCGATAAATCATTCTAGATGAATGCAGCGAATGATTTTATCCATTTATCGGCAATTCATTACTGAATTAAAACCCGTAAGGTTTTAATACCCGCTCTGGTTTCGTAATAAAACAAGTATTTTGTTCGTTTTTTATTCTTTATTGATCAAACTAAGCAATGAACCATGACCGATAAGTTTCCTTGTTTCCAACACTGTATATACGCTACGACCATGTGCTTGGGTACCAGCTATAAATAATTAAGACCTGCGCTTGCGCATCGTGAAATTACCGGAAATGATGCTTCGTACCGACAAATTTCGTACCAGACGATACGAAAATTTTGACGGACATTCGGACCGGCGATCTATAATTTTTGTCGGACCAAACTGATTTTCACCGGTCAGGACCGGCGGTCCGGCAACTTTCGCGAAGACTGTGACAGTGCAGAGAATGAGAGATGAAGTCGAACTGCTACTCATGTACAGATTTACACTCAACTTTGTTGAAATCCTTGAACTTCTTCCATCCACAGTGTGTCAATTTTCCTGATTAATCCCGATTTATCATTTATGAAAAGGCAATGCCTCCTGACCAAAATAAAAGTTATTTGATGAAACTATCTCAAGAAGTAGCAAAGATATGGTAAATTCAATCTGCTCAGAAGGGTTTTCTATAATAAAAACAGAGTTAAATGTGGAAATAATCTCATTGAAGGCCCCTTATTTAGCAAAGATGTTTGGCCACTTATAATGTTCCTAATTTTGAATTTTGCCCTGTTGGCACCCCTACATCCAGCAGCCCTCCACTTCTTGCTATATTGCCGGACAGACACTGACTTCTTCCTGCCTTATACAGGGTTTCCACTGGGTCCAAAAAAAATTCCGCCAAAATAAATCAGCGTGGCAACTGAGGGGGTGGGTGCGGGAGGGGGTGTTCCCCCTTCCGTGTATCAATTTTTTTTTTTAAATATGCAAGTAAAATGGGTAAATTTGAGGCATTCTTCAACTAAGATAATTGAGGAAAAACACACACAATACAAACATATTTAGCACTAACATTTTGTTTCCATCTTGTGAAAGGACAAATGAAATACCTGTCTTTGGACAAAGGGATCTCAAAATTGCTTGTCCTTCAAATACAACAATTGGTTTAGAGCTATTGCAGGTGTGTAAAACAGGATCTCTGTTAAAATGTTGCATTCTACAGTTTACAGTTTATCTGAGCAGCATGTATTCAAACTAAAAAATTAACATTTACCAACTACACTCTCAACCCCAAAAGTTATTAGTCCAATTGATTTTAGAAAGTATGGATGTGAAGCTCCGTTCAATTTTAGTAGTGAAGCAAGGAGTCATGTGACAATGTCCATAAATTTGCAAAATGCACCTATAGACCTAGAGCTACATTGTACATTGAAGCTATACAAAATATAGTTTTCAAATTTCTTTTTCTTACGGATTTTGTTGTAAGACAGGGCAACATAGTTGTGAGAATGAATGGTAAATTTATAATTATGTGTTTGATGTTCGATTTTCTTCAAAAACATTGACGTCATGAAAAGTATAATCATTTATAGACAAAAAGATCGTATCCGAATTTGACGTCCGATTACTATGCAAGTTAGCCTTAAGATTTCAATTTTCAAGAGATTTTCTAATCTGAGCTAAAGATTGAAGTGAAATAATAATTACATGGAATATATATAACTACCGATGAACACATGAAATTAAAGAGAATCCCAGGAGATGCTACGGACCGTGCACACTACAGGTGTTTAGACACAACTGACCGTACAAAACTTGGTTTTAGACACGAAGGACTTCACAGGTGGATTTTAAACACGACCTGATACGAAGAGCAGAAATGGAGATCGTTATCACACCTTTTAATCTGTTAATTGCCTGACAGGGGGGATTAACTGCCTGTTTGCAGTGTAGTCACAGGCAATTAGTCAGTTGTTTATTGGTGTCTACAGGTCTTCCCGCTACACTGATCTTCACACCAAAATAAAAAAATAGGTTTGAATTTTTTTTTATAAGCTATGAGATTTTTTTTTCGCCAATCTCAAAATAATTCCGCCAAAAACGGAAATGGCAAATACCAGCGGAAACCCTGTTATATCCAGTCATTGAAAGCCATTGTCATGTCCCTGACCTTAAACAGCTTCAAGGCTTGAGTGGCCACTCTCCACTAGACATACCTCAGTCACAATTTTATCTGTTTTTATCCTTCAATTACCTTTGTTTACCTGCCTCACGCTCACCTTGTACATGTATATCACAAGTATGTTGACGCTCCAGACTACCAGAGTTGGCCCTGTACTTTAACGGGAAGAAGCATTTACATTCCACACGCTTAAAAAATATTAATCATTTAGACATATCTCAAGTCAAAATAGGCAACAGAAACCATAGCGACTACAGGCTCCATAGATTATTGCGATAAATGTTATAAGTTGAACTGTTTGTGAGGTAAACTTTTGGGTTGATCGGCAAATATAAATATTGTCCAAGAAAAGTTCAAATTTTGGTGTTCAGGACTGTAAAAAATGGTGCAGCACTTTCCCGAATGTCTGTGTTGCATTAAATGATCAAAAGTAGAGCAGGTTTCTACCTTTCAATAACCAATAAACATTTTGAAAATTGTTTATATACATGTGAAGCTTAATTATGATCAGGAGAGATTAATTAATGGTTGCAAAATGACTAGCTGACTCATCCCCACACCTGAACATGGCCAGTCTGGGAGTTCACCATTTCCAAACATTGCAATTTGCAGCCATGATTGTAGATATCTCAATAAAACTGAGTCTGATGTATCGAACCCTGACCCATAATCTGGTACCCGAGTATCATACTGTTTGTCGATCAGGCTAACAAATGCTGCTAATATGATTGCAGTTAATGCTGCTGCACCAGTCAATTGAAACACAAGCCACCAAGATAAGGCGGGGATAGCCGGAGACTGGTGCCTGGTTTTTACATTTCATTTGTCCCTGCACTGCCAGGGTCAGTCAGTGCTGGATATATGTAGCGCACCTTGATTCCTTGTAACTCACAGTCACCTGTATTTTCATTGATTTTAAAACTGCCCTAATGTCAGATACCTGCCAATTAGTTTTAAGAAGTTTGAATAATAAAAAGTTAGTGGTTATTTTTTTACACTTTTAATAATATACGGTACAATACATGCAGACTTCCTGATACTAGCAGTTTACCGGTACTTAGATTTTAAAATGAATTCAGAAATATTAGAAACTGGTATTAAATGGTATAAATAGGTGATCAATATACTCATTACTTCATTAAAAATTACCTGTCTTTATTATACCCCCGCAAACAAAGTTTGAAGGGGGTATACTGGAGTCACTATGTTGGTCTGTCGGTCTGTCGTTACGTTAGCATCGTGTCCGCTCTGTAACTTTGTCATTTCTTACTGGATTTTAAAATTGCCTGGTACAAATGTTCACCACATCAAGACGGTGTGTCATGCGCAAGACCCAGGTCCCTACCTCAAAGGTCAAGGTCACACTTGCAGGTCAAAGGTTATATAGTCATGCAAATCGTGTCCGCTCTGTAACTTTGTAATTTCTAACTGGATTTTAAAGTTGTTTGGTACAAATGTTTACCACATCAAGAAGGTGTGTCATGCGCAAGACCCAGGTCCCTATCTCAAAGGTCAAGGTCACACTTAGAGGTCAAAGGTTATATAGTCATGCAAATTGTGTCCGCTGTGTAACTTTGTCATTTCTTACTGGATTTTAAAATTGCTTGGTACAAAGTCATGAAATTTCAATCATGGTGTTTTTCAATCTGTATAGCAGCAGATTTCCATCAAATGTGTTGTTTAGACTATAATTTTAAATAATATTCCTGTGTCAAGGCGGTGCTGCGGGGTATGATTCATCACTCCTGTGATAGCTCTAGTTAGTTTTGATTTTTATAGATATTGAATGAAGTTAAAAGAGACAATATACTGCTTTGATGTCTAGTGATGTAGGCATTTGCTGATTTATAAGCCAATACCTGTATATCCGGGATGCTACTTTTGTTAATTTAATTTTTTTTTTCACAGATATAATCCCTATTGTTAGTTGGCTTACTCCAGAATCCATGTGTTGACACTACTGGTACATAATGTCATAGAACTGATTCATCAAACTGTATGTCTACCATACTGAGAAGTGTGGATGGCAATGGACATGAAACTGTTCAAATGCAGGTAAATTGCTTTTAAGTTTTTGTGTCGCCTGAACAGGTGACATATACTGGTTGGCGAACAGTTTCCGACAGTTTTTTCATGTTTTTCGTAATTTCTTGAAAACCAGACGGTTTAAAACAAAATAACTTACATTTTCGTAATCCTGAGCTCAAGGCCAAAATCATAGTAACAATTTGACATTTGTGACGTCATACAGCGAGTGGAATTCGGGGCGCAAAAGGGGTCACTATTTTAGTGCATAAATTAGATGTAGAGCACCAGTAGCCGACATTTCACATTTAATAACATATTATGCCATATTTTCCCCGCTTTGACCCTCTCAACTCAAAATGAATTCGTCCCTTTGGCGCAACAAGGCCCTATCTCAGTTTTTCACTTTTTTCAGGAGGAGGAATTAACTTGATCATTTTGAAACAAATTGATGAACTAGTGTTGGCTTTTGATATTTACTTCAATAAAACATGACATTTAAGTTGATACATAATACATACAACAAAACTACTCTATAAAAGAGATTTTGATCAATTTCCCAGATACAACCTTGTTGCACCAAATAAATTCAAGATTATTATCAAAGCGTTTGGCGCAACAAGGTTGTATCTCAATACCTTTTAGAGATTCATTTACGTTTGTTAATGAAATGCAATTTGTTATGAAGTTTATAAACACAATAACAATGAAGCTCAACCTATCAACACATTTGTGACTAAATATTTTGCAAAAATCCTTTTTTGAGACCTTTTTAAGAAAAAGGGAACAATCATAATAGCCAACAAATAATAGTACCGAAAGTTTGTTAGACTCATATTTTCTGAAGTATAAAACGAGTGTAGGATAGAAGCCCCTACGGACATAAGCCCCTACACTCATTTTTATACATGAGGACATAAGCCCCTACGCATTTTTTTACACTAGGACATAAGCCCCTACATACTTTTTTACATTAGGACATAAACCCCTATGCATGTTTGTTTGCAACATGAACAACTCAGCCATGTACCAGTGTCTACAAGTTCAATTTTTTAAGTTGTAATTAATTATCAAATGAGACACAACATAATAACAAATAATTATTATATTTATAACAAGTATCTATGAACAAATGAGTGTTTTGGGGCATCCTACAAACAGATAGTCACTACAATACACGATAATTGATCTTATTAAGCATTTTGCAGACTAATTTTCTCTCAATTTACTAATTTTATACCTGAAATTAATGCATATTTGTAACAAATAAACAGTAGATACAATAGAACAGTTTGTACAATAATTATTTCTTAATTAACCATTTAATAATAGAAGAAAACATAGAACGGTGCAAACAAAACAAGCATAGGGGCTTATGTCCTAGTGTAAAAATATGCGTAGGGGCTTATGTCCTAGTGTAAAAAAATGCGTAGGGGCTTATGTCCTCAAGTAAAAAAATGAGCGTAGGGGCTTATGGTCGTAGGGGCTTATGTCCGTCCCCCGTATAAAACATATTCAAACAGTTTTATTCAAACTTTGTATGTAATTATAGCGACCAACAAGGATATTAATTTACAAATTTAGTTTTGATTCAGACAAAATTTGTGGTTGCTATGGATACGGAAATATAGAAAATACTTCAAAATCTGGATCTTGTAATACCGGTAATTCAAATAGTTTTCAAGTGAGGTTTATGAAACTTTGTGTGTAAGCAGTATATATAGGTGGCATTAAAGACATTATGTACATCTATTTTATTTTTGCTTATGACAAAAATGTGTTTGCCATGGCAACAGAATCATTGAAAATAAGTTTAAACCGGAAGGGACCTTTTACAATTACAATTCGTAATTACTTGTCAAACTTAGATATTGGAATAAAAGTCAATGTTGTGCAGTATACATATGATAACTTCTGAAGTATCACCAGTATTATCTTATAACTCAATGTTTACAGGGTCTAACATCTCAAGTTCATTAATTGTATGGTAAATTAACAGATTTCCTATAGGCGTGGGTTCAAACCCCACTAGAGCCAAAATATTTTTTAACAATTTTTTCTTTATTTTTTGTTTTTTAGACAATGTTTTGGCTTCACAACATGACTTTAAAGTGTAATTTGGAGAAAAGTATTTATTTTGAAAATTTTCTCTTACTTTATAGGAATTTACATGTGGTAAATAGTGTAGGGACTAAACTCCAGTTGGTAAATGCAAAATTTATCAAAAAGCTCTCTTAAAAAGGCCTTTTTTGGCTTGACTGACGAAAAACATTTATAAACGAATCTAGACTTATTGAACTAGTTTATTACCTTTTAAACCCCTAAAATCTATTGCGTGGCTAACTAACGCAGCAAAATATTAATATAACATTGTTACAGTGTAGTGGGGAAAAGTTTTGACCTAATTAATGGATGGCAAAACATGCTTTGGAGTTTTCATCAATAGCGCCTTTGATCATAATGTAAGTTGTAAGATTTGTGAAACATAGCTTTGTGCTTAAAACATCTAAAAAATGTGTTTTTATCATCAAAATCGAGTTTAGTCGCTTTAAAATCAGGTTTAACTACGGATTTCTGAGATGTCTATTTTCAAAACGGCATGGTAACACCTTAAAATACCTTATTCACACATTTAAGTTAATTTGAGAACATTTCAGATCTGCCAATGGTTTGGTTAATATTTTATGGCATTAAATTTTATCAATATGGTACTGTAACTTATGTGCAAATAGACAAACATTTTGCCTTAATTTTAAAGGGGGTAGGGTTACATTTTTATTATTCATTCATTATTTATTATCTCATAAATTTTATACTTTTGATTGGGGTGATTCCAAAAAAAATGCATCCACAATATGACAAAGTGGTCAAATTTCAAATTGATGTTATTTACAGTTTTCCAACTTTTGACATTATATTTTCAGAAAAAGCAGTTTTGGACATGATATGGCCAATAATTTTTTTATCATGAAGAAATATTGTTAGTTTTGTTTAACTTTTTCACTAATTGACTGGTGTTTTCTCAGCTGATTAAATCTTGTGTAAATTTAATAATAACTTAATATTTTAGCCTGTGATTGATGATGTACATATACAAGATTTTTTTTATGCTTTAATATTGAAGAATCTTGACAAAATTACATTTTCTATGATTTTTTTACATTTTTTACTCCTGCTTGTATTGGCTACAGCTCTGTAAGTTTTCCTGTGAACATTTTAAAGCATTAAAAACTTATTTAAATAGTTTCAGTACATACTTTAAGGCATCTTTAAAATAAATTATGATTTTTTTCCATATAATGAAAGGGGGTGAAGCTAACTAGAAGCATTCAAAATAAGTACCTTTTTTGTCAATGTTGTCACACTTGTGACAATTACACTGCTTGGGTTCAAACAAGAAAAAGGCAATGTTTTTCTTAACTTTATTCGAACTGGGTATAAACACTGTAATGAACAATGGAAAAAATAATAAATGCACCAATATTTGAGAAGGAAATGACACGGTCAGTCAGAATGTACTTAAGAGGTATAATGTTGTTTACAGTAACTTGTGAAAATATCTCAAAAATAAGGATACCTAAACATATAGAATATATTTTTGTGCTACTCTGTCAATATATATCACCAAAGAAGTACTTTATGAGGCAAAATTCAAACAGGTTTCAAAATCTCCACATGATTAATCAATAGTGATATTGTCACACTTGTGACATAAAATATTGCTTTCAATAATAGTTTCGATCAGGATTCATTTTTAAAGTAGTGATATGAAGTTATAATGATTTCCTTTAATATATGTACCATTGAACTGACACAAAGGCAACCTTTTGATGCTATCAAATTAATAAAAGTAACAATATATTAACAAGAACAAGTTTTTACTTGAAATACTTAGAACTGACTGTTTCTGTAAACATTAAAACTTTATCCAGATTTTTGGCTTATTTTACTCTAGGATAATGTAAACAACATAATGAAGTAGGTTTCTAAGTAAAACCAATGTAATGACAAAGGTAATATAAATTACAGTACAGCATTACTGCTTGTCACACTTGTGACTAAAAACAGAACTTAGAAGAGTTAAATGTGTATGAAAAGATTTCTTTTCAAATTGCTTTGTGAACTAACAATTTAAACGTTAAACATCAAATAAGTGTGTAACTTGAACAATCAATGCACTTTAAAGTGTCCCAAACATCTTGTCAACACTAAGAACTCTAAAACAATCAGAACTGTCTGCTACTTTGATCATAAACTTGTTTTAAAGTCCCTCTTTACACTGCATAAATTCATTAGAATTGAATTTAAGCTTGATGCCACGTCCAGGGAGTAGATCAGGCTGTGTCAGCTTCTGTATAATATCTGAAAGTGGGTGCCATGCTATATCTTCTTTTGCTGGCCAAGTGTACATAACGGGTGATAGCGACTTCATGAAACGTATCTTAAGGTCAGTGTCTGCTTCCAACACCTGAAGTACATAAAAAGAAGTAAGGAGAGAATGAAATACTGGACCATTTAGAGTTTTGTTGAAAATGCAAATATTTAGATATTATACGGGATGTGATACTATATCAGTTTACCTTTGCTACAAACAACCTCTTTTGTCTTCTGTCTGAAAGACGAACTGCCACGAAATCACCAGCTTGATATCTGAAAAATGAAAAAGAGGTGTTAAAATTTGTTACAGTAATGCACTTCTGTCCGCAATTTCCAACTACAAGAAAATATCCGCAGCATACACATGATAAAGTCAACAGTAGAAAAAGTATATGAAAATGAAACTTACGGCCAAAATTCTTCTATGCAGACATAATGATGAAGCTCTGGGATATAACCAAGTATTATTTTGCCGTTGGGAGCAGATTCAGTCGGAGAAATTGTAACATCTTCTCCCTCCTTCTCATGGACAACTAATATTTCTAAATTCAACATAGTGGCCAATGATTGCAAGCAGATATGATCGGCATAGGTGCCGTCTCTGGCCATTCGTGGTAGGTATATATCAAGGGGTTGTGTAAGGAAACTCTTGATGTACTCCTGTTTATGCTGAAATCAAGAAAGTAAACATACGCTTAATTTAAGCCCTAGGAAAAGCATATATGCACAATGGTAAAAATGGTTAAGTTACATGTGTGATTTTTAAACTAAAAGCCACGTGTACATGACTACTAAATATGCTATATTTTCTAGCTAGACGTGTTAGTGGTTAGTGTATTTATATAACATGATGGCAAATAGTTTATACAGTTGTATACCTCTGGAAGATCTTTCATATATTGAACAACATCTGCTCTAAGTTGAGTGTGGCTTATCATCTGTGGAGGTTCTAACTTTTCTAACTGCTCACTCACAGCATGAAAACAGCAGTTTCCATCTGCAGGCGTTTCACCCATTAATTTCCAACCTCGCTTTGCAATGCTATTGGAAAAGGATGACAGACTGGTTTCAATGTTACCAAGATGATTGGACTCTTCAAGTATACTCATCTGCACAACATCAGCCACTTGGACATTGGCTCTAGTACCAATTTCATTTGATTCTTCAAGTACTCTCTCTGGAATACCATCAGCTACTTGAGTACTGTTGCAGCCATTCCCTTCATCATTGTTACTACTAGCTAAGCAAGTTAAGGGTTATTAAAGAGCATGCAGGTTATATAAGCTAAGCAAGGTTTTAGGGTTAACAAGCAAGTTATAATAGGCTTCATGCAAAAAAGCACACAAGATTTACACTGCCAAAGCATGAAACTGAAATTACACAGTCATTTTCGTGTACAAATGTATATTATGTACTTTTAAATTAGATCTTTGGCATTGTAAATAGTTCTGAAGCAAGCCAAAATATAAAGAAACTTTATTCGGAGTATTTGAAGGATACTATATAAGCTGTCTTTGCTTAGAAGATGAATCTTTGGAGCCATGGCATACTGCTTGAAGTAACATGGACCCTCCTGCTCTGTTATGCATACAGTGCATGTGCAGCTCAAGTCAGCAGATCTGATCTTACCTGGCTCAGCTACTTTCACCATGTGAAATGCTTGTGTCCCTGGTACGGTTTTAACGCCTGGATGTTTAGGTGGTTGCCTTTTCACTATGGTATGATGTGGCACATACACGATCCTTTGATCTTCTGTATCATTTGACTGCGCCAAAGCCAGTTAAACCTGATAGGCATTATTAATAACTTGGCCACCAAGTATTAATCTGTCGAGTCTTCTCTTTATAGCCGCCCCATGTCCATCAGAACGTCCCTTACCATGACCAGATTCTGTGTAATGGTACACAACCTTGATTTTGTGTACATGCTCTATCAACTGCAGGTGTGTAAACGCATCTTTTGACTTATATTGTGTGGCGCAGTTGTCTGAGAAACGATGAATAACCTTAATGCTGCAGGGTCCCGGTCTATTCTTAAGATGGGCTATCAATTGCTCAGTATAGACATATACTGCGTTTGAGTTATGGCCAAGGGAATCAGATATTATGATAAGCGACTCATGAATGATATCCGGCTTGCTTTCTGTACTGGATGGGGAGTGCCTCACAATATGAATTGGGTGTAAAGTGACTTGTTTTTGAGTCCAGTGCGCACTTTCTATTTCATCTTGTTGTTGCAGTGTTATATTTTGGGAAAAGTCCATAATAACTACGCATTGATCAATCGGCAAGTTGGCTATTAGATTGGCCTCCATGAAATGCTGATAGTTTGCACGAAATATGTGACTTGTATATTAGTCCAGTCATTTTAACTTTTAACCTCAAACTAATTGCAAAACAAACAGTTTTGTGTTTATATGGTGCGCAAAGCTATCCTTAGCAATGTACAAAATGTCCTAATTGAATATTTGTGGGACTTTTTGAGATATTTACAAATATATTGAATTGTCACATGTTTTCGCGATATTTGTCACTTTTGATGTAAATAAATATTGACTTGTACCAGTAACTTATTTTGACATCGTGCTTAGAGGTCGCAATTTTGGTTTGATTTTTATGAAACTTGGCAGCAATGATCATCGTAAGCTAATCTAGGTAAAATAAAATTTTGAGTTAACCGGAGCCAAAATCTAGGTCACTAGGTCAAAACATAGAAAAAACAAGATATAGTCACCAGGGGTCGCCATTTCGACCTTACACTTGTGAAGTTTTGTCACAATGATCACCTTACAAGACTCAAGGTCATGTATGAAATTGGATTAACCTGAGTTAAAAACTAGGTCACTAGGCCAAATTATAGAACAAATCTTTAGAATGCACCCTTTTTACCTAATCTTTATGAAACCATGTCACATGGATCATGAAGACAAAATGTAGGTCAAATTCAATATTTACTTATCATGAGTTAAAACTAGGTCACTAGGTCAAATAAAAGACAAACCTTCATGCGCCAAAAATTCGCCTTAATTATTTTAACCTATTGACCTAATTTTGACCAAATAACTCCATAACATACTTGTCTTAGATGTTTTGATATGAGCATTGTGACCAAGTTGCATAAATATTAGACCAAAATTGTGAATTATGTACCTACACAACGTTTACCTTTGATTTTAACTAGCGACCTACTTTTTGACCCCGGATGACCCAATTTATAACTTTGACCTAGATTTTGTTGATATTATTATTGTGACCAAGTTTCATGAATATAAGGTCAACATTATGACCTCTAGCGACTACACAAGGTTTTGCAACAATTTGACCTAGTGACCTAGTTTTTTACCCTTGATCATCAATTTTCTACCTTGGCCTAAATTTTGTTCAGATGATCAGTCTGACAAAGTTTCATAATCATAAAGTCAAAATTGTGAATACAAATGCAATTGTGGACGAACAGACAAAGAGAACAATCACTCTTTCTCCAGAATCGATAAATTCGTGTATATTTTGTATATTGTCTGTATTGTATACTGTCCAAACACAAATATCCTTTTTCCATAAGACACACATGTATACAACACATGATATGTGTAAATTTTAAACAAATTGGATTAATATTAAAGAAATGAATAAAACTTTTGTTTTCCCTTCCAAGGGCTATTTTGAGTCATTTTGTCGACATTTGAATGGGTAGTATACCAACACGTAGACTGGCATATATATGAAAAGTAAATTGTCTGATGATAAAATCAATATGTGTATTCGATAGAAGAAGGTTGTATCTTTCAGAAAATATAAGCTTTAAGGTGCAATTAGTAAATATTCAACGACTTACACGGGAATTATTAGAACTTAAAATTCCCCATGTAGTATGAAATATGGAAAATGCTGAAATTGCTACCAAAAGTGACCTTAAACATGTCAATTTTTTTGTATTTTCCCCACTGAACTCGCATTTTTGATATTTTGTCTGTAGTCAATAATAGTCTGTAGATGATGAAAATGCAAAGAAACTCTGTTTTGCAATTTGTTTGAGGTTGACCATATTTTTTAGCTTCAATGACTGGACTATATGTGGTCATGTCAACAGTTATTTCTTTAACCAAACTGTCTGGGTCAGTTACTTTCTGTAACTGAACCCATCGTCTTGTTGAAATCTTTTTGCCTTCTTTATTCACATAGGACTCTGGGCTTGTCTCCCACTGTGTGAACTTTACTTTATCATTGTCAGTGCACTTGCTCAATAAGGGTTCATACCAGTCTTGGATTGCCTTAGTGCCACAGTTACAACACTTTCTGTCAATGCATTCTCTCGCTGGAAATTTGTCATGTTCACATACTGATTTATTTGACAGTTGTCTTGGGCTTGATTTCATTTCTGTCATACCCTTCACATTTGCAAGCTTATTAAGGGCACTAATTTTCTGCTCGATGTTGTAGTCTCGACTACAGACACACACTCGTCTACAAGTTACATCTAATTTCTTTATGTATCTTGGCATCATCTTCAAAAATGTTGAACGTTTTCTATTGAAGTCTGGGTATTCTTTCTTAAACTCATTGTACACTCTCTTCTTTGTCGTAAGCAGATGCCTTTTTGCAACTGGTTTGCCATCTATATTAATTGTATCTTTTTTGTTAGGCATGACTCTTGAATGCCTTTCTAAAAAGCTTTCTATTGTCCCCTTCCATGACTTATTGTACTTCTGTTTCTTTGACATTGTATTTTCTTGAGCCTTCTTTCGCAACATGTATTGACCGAGCTGTTTCTTCGAGCTCCACAGCTGTTGTGCCTTGTCTGTATACGCTAACTTGCGCTTCACCTTAGCATCTTCCTTACGTGGTCTTCCAAGCTTTGTTATGCCAACAGCCTCGTTTATTTCATTTAGACTGTTTTGTCTCAACGTCAACAGGGACCTTCTCCTGGGCATTGCTGTTTTGACTACATGGTTAATTGTTTCAGCCCACTTCTTGTAGTCCTTCGGGAGAGCATGTCTTGCTCGTTCTGCTCGTTTCCTTATGCTGTTTTCGTTTCGTACATTTTTGGAAGATGAAGCACTTGCCCCCTGGTCTTTATTGTATGTTTCTGTGTGCTTTCTTGCTTGGGTCTTTCTTCTTTTTCTTTCCTTCTGTTTCCTTTGTCTACATTTTTCTCTAACATACTGATCATATTCAGAACAGGTTTTCCTCATTTTTGTTACTTGTTCCCTATACTTTGAATTTTGAACCTTCCTTTTCTGTTTAAGTTCTTGTAACTTTTTGGAATCATTTTTAAGTTTTTCCCGGTACTTCCGTGTTCTTTCTTTTGATGTTGTTTTGATTGAGGAACTTGTGCTTTTATCTTCAAGTCTTGTTGATTTTCTCTTAAAAGGTAGCTTAACTACCAGTTTTTCCATTTTACACTTCGTTCTGTTCCTTTTCCTGTTTGAAAATAGCATTTTCTCATATACAGTATGCATAAATGATATTTTAGTCACAAGTGTGACATTTTGTCATTATTAAATTGAAAGAAAATAATTGTATTATATATGCTTCAAATGTATAGTTTATGCTATTTCCTCTATTTACTTTGTATAAGATTTAAAAAAAAAATAGAAATTGTTACATTTGACTCTTTAAAAAGTGCTGAAATTCCTGTCAAAAACAGAGTTTTTGAGTTTTTTTGTGTTTTTTAATACCTTTTTCTGTAAACCACTTGAAATACACCTTCAAATCAGTAGCAAAGATGATAACTATTGCATTTGTCAAATGTTAAAAACACTAACAGAAGAAAAACATGTGTATCTTGACACTTTTGGCATGTGAAATAGACATGAAAAAGTATGTCACACTTGTGACATCACTTATGATCACTGCATGACCATAACAGAAATACTACATTCATGAAACTGCACTGATGGAATCATACTGACCTACTTTCCTGAAAATAGGATTAAACTGCTGTAAAGATCTTTTGCTTAAATATTTATGCAGCCTGAAAATCAAAATGTCACACTTGTGACAACAACATATCACCAGAAATCAGAGCCGTTTTTGATTCTTAAAAACATGTTTAAGACAATCACTGCAATAGTTTTATGTATAATAATAAATGATGTTTCAAATAACATTCAATCCCATAACAAATGTTTTAAGATTTAAAGATATAGTTGTTTTATTGAAAATTTTCTCTAATATTTTTAATTTATTATTATTTTTATAATAGTTGTTTCGAATTGGGGCATAGAAAATGACCATGTTACTTTAAATGGTCCAAGTAAGTTGTTTTTTCTAAACTAGACATGCTAAAAATTGCGTGGTAAAATAGTTTATTTTATAACCGGTTTGAATTATTCGTAAAGTGATGGAGAATCTGATTGTTTTTAAAAAATGTCGCGCAAAAATGTCACACTTGTGACAATTTTGGCTATATTTTAAGTAATATTTTCTGAACGAGTTGAAGGATTCATCTGAAATTTTGACTACTTGTTCAGGACACAGAAGGCAATAACACAGTGTATATCTTTGACTAAAATATGAAGAATGGCAAAACTGAGCAGGGTCAAAAGAAAATGCTGCATTTTTTTTGGAATCACCCATTGACTAAATAATCATTTGTTTTTGCAGAACATTTTTACCCTAGGGGTAGGGAAATAAAAAAGTAATTACACTCTTAACTGATGGTATTTTAAAAAAAATCACAAGTAGATATTGAGATATCTTAATGGGTATACAATAGAAGAAAAATTATAAAAAAAATTACACCCTGACATCATTAAACATAATAACAGAATTATGTTTTAAGTCAAACAGTCAACAGTCAAATATTCCACTAAATAATCAGATTTGCATCCCAGAACTGAAGAATGTATTTAGACAGAGCTATAGCCCTTTTCACTTATAGAATTTTTGGGGGTAAAAAGTGAAATTTTAAAGCAGACAACATAGTCATGAAATAGTAAATATTAGAAATAAATCAATTGATACTTTCAGTTTGAGTTGAATATATTTTAATAATATTACTGAAAATATTTAAGTATTCAAAACTTCAATCTTTTTTTGCTGTTTTTATGTAAAAAGGGGACGTATTCCTCCAAAATTAGGGGAGCCAGTGTAACAGGCCTTCATAGCAAATTAAATGGTGGTTCTGATGATAAACAAGTATTCAAAGTTTGATTTGAATGTCTGTTAAAGTATGGTGTTATTAAGGATTGTAAAAACTTAACATAGTGATGCAATGTGGACACTGACACACACTTAATTGACAGTATATTAGGTTCTCTTTTTCTTTCATAAGTCAAGCTAAAAATCTGCTTGATCATTTTAAACAAGAATTTACCATTTGATAGTCAAAATATACTGGATTACACCATTAATTAATCCAAATATTATGGAAATACCAACCACTGGGAAGAAAAATTACTTTTCTGTCAGAATCCTTCGTTTTTTACTATGCGTAAAATGTGACTTTTAAGAAAATATCAATGGTCAAATGGTGAATTAAAGGGTCAAATGAAACCCTTGTAAAACAATCTGGTATTTTTATCATTTCTATAAGTTTGTATTCAGTTTCTTAAAGTGAATTACTTCTCAGTTAGGACTAAATTACTTCATTATGTACTAGTATTGAAATCAAAGAAGTTTCATAGTGAACATCAAGTTATATATACTTGGAATATGCATAATTGGTGAAATATTTTCAGCTAGATTTTAGATATGATATTCACACTATAAAATATTTACTATATTAATGTATGTTGCACAAAAGTCAATAGACTGTTAATTTTAAAGTACATCATCATACAGTACTCTTACATGAGATACAAACATGTTTCACCAAAGTATCCCACCTAAATGTAAGTAAAATAGTTGAGATAGGGCCTTGTTGCGCCAAACAAAAAGCATTGATATGAGATACAACCTTTTGCCAAATGTAATTTTTAAGGGGTTATAATTGGAATTTTACTTTCAAATTTAAATAGGAATATGTATTTATGGATTCTTGGTCATTTTATGCAAAAAAGTGATTTTGTCAAAAATGTGAGATAGGGCCTTGTTGCGCCAAAGGGACGAATTATCTCCCGTTGGATAAACATAAATTCTTAGAGTTGTCTCTCTTTGTTTGGATACTCACTGAGGACATAATTGAGACATAATAGTCAGTGCGTTTTCCAATTAGTAAAAATCTCTGACGTCATTTACAATGACGTCAATGATGACGTTTGTGTCAATATTTATCTTACATCGAGTTTGGTATGGATTGCCAATACAAATCATTTTACATCAAATTGTCAAAACTCCAGAAATTTCCTAAGTGTCTTAAAATAATTAATTAAATAATTAATTACCAGTAGATAATCACAGATTTAGTCTTTTTCCAGTTTCCTCGGCAGCAGAGAATGACTAAAAAACAGCTGCAAGCTTATTTATAGTGATCTTACATAACCTCTAATTGGTCAGTGGACAATGTTTAATAAAAAGATTTTGATTGGCTGATAAGCCTCTGGTCAACTGGTCAGTCAGTGTATTCTGAAGATTGACAGTTCTGAGACACTGATAAGCACCGCCTAATGTCTACCAGTGACTCATCACACTAAGCCAATTGAAACAACAACATTCAATACACTAATATTTTGTAGAGGCAATTACCATAAAACTAAACTTCCAATCAACAAACTAACAATGCCATCATATTCCTAACAAAATGCTGATTTAATAGACACCAAATACAACCACATTTTGATAAAAATAAAGATTTTGACCATTTAACACTTTTATATAAAACATAGTGCACATGCACTGGTTAAGCAAAACAAATAAAAGACAATTTCTATGAAACTAGAATTCAAATCTACATTTTAGCACTGCCATCTTATTACTTATGAAATACTGAACAAGTTAAATAGTTCCTGCGGCCAATTGTTTCACAGACCAGTATTGTGAGAGACATTGTTTTATAATTTTAGAAACTAGAACTTTTCAAAGTGTTAATAAGGCTTGATAAAAAGGTATGAGGAAATCGGACAGGGATCGAGGCAGCACACTTTACCAGCTGAGCAAAGACTCGCATCAGTAACATCACAACACATGTACAAAGAGCAATGCCTTCACGTAAGTCAAAGAAACAATTAAAAGTCCAAGTCCCCGAAAAATGCGGAATTTTACAAACCTCTCTGATTTAGTGGGCTTATGTGTGTTTGGGTATATTTATTTAGTATAATTTACCTAAAATTGGTGTTATTTTCATTATTAGTAATTCAAATGCGTAATATAGTTTATTTACGACAAATAGTTTATTAAATACAAGTATTTGCGTAAAAACGTTCATACTTGTGTTCTTTAGGGTATCGGTGCACGCAGAGCGTAAGAATGTAAATAAAGCGATTCTCACGACGTACAAATATTATGGAAACGCCGGTTCGAAATTATACTGGGCCGAGTCTTGCCGAAAAGCTTGCTAGTTGACGTTTATTTAGTCATCACTGGTCATTAAAATGCGTAATATAGTTAATCAACCCCATATTCAATTATTGTTAGTTAAATATAAGTATTTGGATAAAAACGTTACTATTTGGGTAAGATTTGGGTATATTTGGGTGTTTCGTGCTGCCGCGTCGGCCTGACTGACCTAGTTAACGTAATGACCTAGGGGAGGTAATCCAGACTGCAGGTGCACGTCAAAACACATATCGAAACGCATTTTTTTCTTATTTTTAATTTCTTAAGGTAAATAACCACTAAATGCCTACGCGGACCAAATTCAGATACAGTCAAATAGTCTGTTTAAAAACTTTAAAGCGACTGGAAATGGGGGTATGTCTTCTCAAATCAGCATCAGAATCATGAAATTGGTGTTAAATGCTTTGTATGCATGTATGTGATGTAGTGAAATGGTTTTATTCAGAAATATTTTGTATTCTGGCTTAAATATGAAAGTGAAAGTAAGGTTGGGGCTAACGGACAGTGAGTAAATCTGTACATGTGAGAAAATCTGTTCACCGCGTTTGACGAACCAAATTTTTCTTATATAATACATGACCCCCTACTTTTTTTTCATTTTCTTCAAGCTGGATGCTATTTCTATTGATTAAAAGATTTTGAGAGGGCCCCATGGACAAAAAGTTGACTTTTTTTTGGCTGACCAAGGTCACTTTACATTGAGTTAAAGAACAACTCTATTTGGTGGTTTGTGACCTAAAGACATGCAAAATTCCTTCAAAATCATGTTTTCATTTTTTTGCATTTAAATGAATGGAAATGCACTCAAGATGGGATTTTAACCATTTTTATCTGTGTAAAATGTCTAAAAAAGTGAAAATTTAGATTTTTATCATGAAAAATCCAGAAAAGTTCAGATTTATTTTTTCTTAAATTGACATTTTTATGTGAATGTTGCCCTTATTTTAGTATCAGACATGGATAATTGTGATTAAATATGAAGAATAGACATATTATTAGGCATCTAAAGCAAAATTAGGGTTCAGAATACCATTTTAGCACAAACAACCCCATTCCATGTCACTATTCATACCATTTGACAGGCGCTGACCAAATTTCTCCTTAAAGGCGCATATGCGGGTTTGTAATTTTTTCTGGATTTCATGCCCAATTTGTCTAGAATTGATTGTTTTGTGCTGCATATATATAGTAGCATTGAAAAAAGTGTAAAAAACACTTAAACAACCCAAAAAGGGTTGCCTTAAGGTAAATAACCACTAAATGCCTACGCGGACCAAATTCAGATACAGTCAAATAGTCTGTTTAAAAACTTTAAAGCGACTGGAAATGGGGGTATGTCTTCTCAAATCAGCATCAGAATCATGAAATTGGTGTTAAATGCTTTGTATGCATGTATGTGATGTAGTGAAATGGTTTTATTCAGAAATATTTTGTATTCTGGCTTAAATATGAAAGTGAAAGTAAGGTTGGGGCTAACGGACAGTGAGTAAATCCGTACATGTGAGAAAATCTGTTCACCGCGTTTGACGAACCAAATTTTTCTTATATAATACATGACCCCCTACTTTTTTTTCATTTTCTTCAAGCTGGATGCTATTTCTATTGATTAAAAGATTTTGAGAGGGCCCCATGGACAAAAAGTTGACTTTTTTTTTGGCTGACCAAGGTCACTTTACATTGAGTTAAAGAACAACTCTATTTGGTGGTTTGTGACCTTAAAGGGGTAAAAGAAATAATTATGGTTATTAACGTACATTACTTTATTTTATAATATACAAATAGAAATAAATAGAAAAAAATAGAAAAAATAATGGTGTTAGTCTGGTTCACGACATTCTTAAAAAAATAATGCTTATTTTTCCGTATTTTTTTTTTTTGAAATGGTAAACCATCCAGAACAGGTCACGTGCCCCTCCTTAGTCTGGTTCACGACATTCTTAAAAAATGCTGATTTTTTTGGATTTTTTTTTGAAATGGTAAACCATCGAGAACAGGTCACGTGCCCCTACATGGAAATTTTTCTTGTTGCATACAAATATAACCTGCGGCTCAAGGCCGCAGGTTAATAAATCAACACCAAACATGACAATATTCTGTTGATAATAAAGAAATTAACAATTTAAGCATTTATTAAACCAATACACAATATAATCTAATTGAAGCTTGACATATCTATCTACATTTGTATATGCATATCTGTATAAGAGTGTATTGGTATTTAAACTCCCTTAAACTTGCTAATTATATATCATGGCCAGTTAACACCTCCTGGGGTGCTAATTGATATGATCACCAACCTCTACAGAAGTATAGTACCATATATAGTAAAAGTATTTGTATAGATTGGCCACTGATTACTGCAGTGCAGAGAAAGACCTGGGTACAGGGTGTCCAAAAAGAAAGTATACAGTTTGTGGGTATTGTTGTCAAGTCTTAATGTTCTGCTATCGCAAAGAAATTTTGCACATGATTAGACAAAAGATATAAGTTTTTTCTGGTACCAGTTTGAAAATTGTAACTCCAATATTTTTTTTAAAATGTCAATTTCCAAAAAATACCTTATTTTGACCGTGACATCATTTGGCGTTATTTACAACTTTTCACAATTTCTGTCCGTCTCATGTTTCCTGTTTTGCACCCATTTTCTAAAAGTGTTGGTTACATTTACACAGATTTCTACAAACAGATCTTCTCAAATTGAATTTTGATGTTGATCAGAAGAAATGTTGTGTATATTAACATTTGATTGTTCAAAAGCGATATCGGACAGCCCAAAAGAAAAAAAATCCACATGGATAAAGACCCGGGCTGTGAGCGGGCCATTCCACTCTGCAGTGGAATTAGCTAGAAATTATTTTGACATCTAATGTTTCTTGTAATTCACGCAACACCATGAATTGCCATGTGTGACTCTGGCCCCACTTGCATGAACCATACAACATTCAAAACAAAGGATTGGCTGCGGAGTTCAGAAAGAACTTGCTTAACAAAGGCAAGTAACACAATGGGTTTTCTTCTATTTCTATTTTGTTGTCGAAATCGCAAGTGAATATCCTATTAAAGCCAACAAACATACCCATGCTATTGAGACATATCATATATATAATATCTGTTTAAACATTTGTGAAATGCAATGCAAATTTTCCAAGACTGTGTGCAAGACGGGAAACACCAGAAATACAGACATTGGGAAAACGTCGTAAATAACGTTAAAATGACGTCACGGACAGAATACGGTAATTTTAATAAATTTAAAACATTTAAAAAAAAAAAAGTTTTAAAATGATGCCAGATAAAATTTTCAACTTTTGACTAACTATGTGCTAAATTTCTTTGTGATAGCAAAACGTTAAGGTTTTATTAAAATGCACTGAAACTGTATACTTTCTTTTTGGACACCCTGTACACTAAAATACCCAATATAAAATCTAATAATATAGTACTACTAATATAGTGCTATTAATATAGTGCTATTAATATATAGTTCTAATAATATATAGTGCTAGACCCCAGAAACTTCACAAAAGCAACAAGTCCCACTACGTAAAGTCACAACTTAAAAACAATAAAAATCCTATGTATTTATTGAAAACAGTTTGTGTTAACAAACTAAAATGGTATTTAAAATAAAATGTTTCTCCTACCAGTACCTACCTACCTACCTACCCTTAATTTTTTGGCCTGTAACCTGAACCACAACATAATTTGTTTTGGCCTAACCGTATTATATTTTAACATTTCAGATACATCTTTTCTGTGAAAACAAGTGCTCATACTTGGCAGTTTGGAGAAGTAACTATTTCAGATCAACTGAACGTCAGATAACAAAGGTACTATAGAAATTACTTAATGGTCGTTCAGCTTGCTAGAACACATGTCTAAAGGCATGTTTGTTAAACTTTTAGGCATTGTCTTATGATATTAAGTTATTAATAACCACTGGATCACTGAGTAAGTAGATTAATCTGAATTGATTTCTATTAAATGGAGACTATCAAGTTGATGATCTGACAGAAGGAAAACTTTAATGCCTAGTCATAGACTAGTACCAGAAATTTTAAACTGGTCAATTTGATAAGGTATGAAATAAATAATAATGAAAATGTTTGTATAAATCATAAAATGCAACATTCAGATGTAATTAGAATAGAAGTTTTTGCTTACATTAAACTGAGATGAGCATTTATAAACAAAACATACATTTCAGTTACTGTATAATAATGTTTTTCTTGTTGTTTATTTCAGACCCATTAATTATGCAATGAAATGTAACAGTATTCTCGAAGATGGCTGATTGACAAATATATTGGACTTGATTTTGGGAGAGAACCGCTTTTACTGTTTTCATGAAACTACATACATTTAAGAGACTGAGATGACTTCCAGAGCAGGATCTAATTTGCTTTCCAACAAAATTAAGAGTTTCAGACGTGCTGATTGACTGTAATGTTGTGCAGTGAACTTCTACATTTTTTGTTTAACTTACTTGTTTAACTGATCTACATTGTGACTCATTATCGAGGATTTATTTAATTTTGTACAGCCACTGATATCTTAAAACAACACTATAAGATAGGTCAGACATTCATACTTGGCTTCCCATGTGACATCATCATAATATGCTAAGAACGTCAAATAATGTAATTCGCATACAGTGCCGTACCCAGACACGAATTTTAGCCGAGGCAGCCTTGGGGCTAGACATGACCGTAACTAGGAATTTTCCAAAGGGGTGCGAAATCGGGTCTTGATTGGGTGACGGGGTATTTACAGTAGGGGACGTCCAAATTCGTTCTGTACATGCTATTTTGAATATTTACAATGTATTTTGCGAGCGAAGCGAGCCAGAAAAAGGGACTATTTGTTGAAGCTGACACAAATTTAATTTATGGCAAATATGCACTATTTGTCCGAGCCCACACACATTTTTGTCCACATGATATTATTAATGCTCATAAATTATCTGGCGAGCGAAGCGAGCCACAAAAATGTACTATTTGTATCAGCCCACACATTTCGTTCTCTACATGAAATTGAATGATGATAAATTATTTGGCAGGCGAAGCGACCCAGAAAAAAACTCTTTGTACGTGCCCCCACGAAATTTGTTGTCTACATGATATTATTAATGGGCATTAGGTATTTGGCGAGCGAAACGAGACAGAAAGAATGCAATATTTGTCAGCACAACTCGCGTGGTATGATTAATCCTTAAAGATGCATGATTTGCCCTAGCTCACACAAACTCGTTCTCTAAATGGTATGATCAATCGTCGCATTATTTACCCGAGCTGCATGCCCCATAAATTCGTTCTCTACACGAATTTATGAAGCATTGATGTTATGTGACAAGCAATGCGAGCCATAGAAAATGCACTGTCTCTCTAAGTTGCATGTCATGCAAACTAGTACAAACTACAGTAGTTATTTGGCAAGCGAAAAGATCATGATTTCTCTGAGGTTCAGGTAGAACAAACTACTCTCTACACGACATTCTTAAATATGTGTTCAATTCATTTGCCGAGCGAAGCGAGCCGAATTTATTTACAAATGTAAAACATTGAACTTTTAACCAGGACCACTTAAATTGGAGTAAAAGGGGTACGTTTGCCCCGATGCACTCCTTAGTTATGACCATGTAGTGGTGTGGTATATTTGTTTCTGAAAGCACGCAGCATTGACAAAATCAGAAAAGTAGAATAGCGAAGCGAGCTAGATAAACATTATTTGTACTATTTGAACACCATGCCAAAATAATATTCTGTATTTGATAGTAGTCACTTATAGATTTATCTATGTAGCCTATAGAAACTATTTTTCTAATTGATAATAGTCACTGATACAGCTGTTGTGAAGGCGAAGCCAGCTAGAAAAAGCATTATTTTCTGAAGAGCACCATTGGCGACAGGATCGTTTTTCTATTCTATTCGAGACACCTTCCATCAGCATATCCTACGAACTCGAAGGCTGCACATTTGTGTTAAGGGGAAGCTTGAACGATTTGAATGCAAGTAAATTAAGGGATCAATGTCATGCTCCACGGGCATTCAAACACATTCATCTGCTACATTCTTTGGTCCCTTGTTTTGGTATTGAAACGGAACTCAAGAAATTTCATAGCAATTTTTAAACAAGAGCTCAAAGCAGAAAATACTTATGTGCACATGCTTATACTCTTAAATGTGTAGCCCACCTCACTATTGAGTTGAGAGTAAACAGTATCATGCGAGCGTAGCGAGCGAAAAATGGCATATTAACTATTTTTACTCACAGCACATTGACCTGGATTGTGGCGATATTAAGGGGATGGTGTGCCGGTGCCACTTGCTTTCTATATATAATAAAATTAAAGTGTCCGGTATACTACCATTAAGGTGCAACCCTGGTGGTGCCTCAAGTTGCACAATGTATACTACCATTAAGGTGTAAATCTAGTGCCTCAAGTTGCACTATGTATACTACCATTAAGGTGCAAATCTAGTGCCTCAAGTTGCACAATGTATACTACCATTAAGGTGCAAATCTAGTGCCTCAAGTTGCACAATGTATACTACCATTAAGGTGCAAATCTAGTGCCTCAAGTTACACTATGTATACTACCATTAAGGTGCAAATCTAGTGCCTCAAATTGCACTATGTATACTACCATTAAGGTGCAAATCTAGTGCCTCAAATTGCACTATGTATACTACCATTAAGGTGCAAATCTAGTGCCTCAAGTTGCACTCTTTGTTTATAACTTGCGACAGCTTGTAATTTTTTTTTATTATTCATGTATTTTATTTTACATAGAAGTTGAAGACGAATTTTCGAACCGTATCGAAGAAGTGTATATTGCGACGCAAATTTCTGTTTCTGAGCGTCTGCCGTTGGATCCATGCATACGGTCGTGTACATTATACTAGATAACCAAGTGCATCAGAATAAATTGCCTCATTATTTATTACAAGCGACAATTTGAGACATTTTATTTTAGTATATTTAGGGAAATTTTATTACATGTATATATTAATAACAAAAAAAATGTTTGGTCCGCAAATTTTAGGCGAGGCAACTGCCTCGCCTGGCCTCAGTGTAGTTACGGCGCTGGCATATTTAATGCGTAGTGTGCATTATAGGATGTAGAAAAATGCACAGATGCAGGCATTGCGAAACTTGACACTTGGTCTAGAACTGTCGACTATTCGAAGAATACTCAAGCTATTGTACCAGTCTTCACGAAAAACTTTTCACAGTACTAGCCAGTCAGACTAACAACATGGACGAACTTACTAGCCCAAGAACACTTTTGGTAGCCCGAAAATTAAATTATTTAAAGTGTATCATGTTCATTTGTTTTAAATTGTGAAGATTTTAAAGTCTTAGTATAGTGACTAAATATATTTGAACATAAATGCGGGTTCATTTTCTTTTATTTTGGAAATTTGATACATGTACAGAATCTTTACTAGCCTTTTGGACTAGTCACCTAGAGACAATAACTAGCCCAACCTAGTTTTTACTAGCCTCAGGCTTCGGGCTATTGTCCAAATTCGAAGACTGTTGTACTCGCCCAAGCGGCAGCGTCAGTGTCGGCATACCTGTGTTAAGATTTTGTATCTAAGCTGGTATCTCAATAACCACTGAAGGGAATAGTTTAAAACTTTATGCACTTGTTGACTGTGAATATCTAAGATGATAGGGACAGGTCCCATAACTGTGAATTGTTTTTTATGCCCCCGTATCGATAGATCGGGAGGCATATAGTAATGCACCTGTCCGTCCGTCCGCTCTTACAATTCGTGTTTATGTGTCTACATGTTAGTATGACAATGTTATATGTGACTTATTATGTATTTGGGGCTAGCCACATAAACCCATTTTGTTGATGGTACAAAATGGTACTTAGTTTCTTAATAACCCATTTAAGAAAAAAGACACATACTGCAACGGAAAGAAATGTCCGTCATATCAGACCTCCGTGGAACGTATTGTACTTGTTGTCTCCCTTTAACCACGCGAAACTTCTGTTCGCGGTCAGTAAAGCAATATACTATAGTGCGGGAACCAACATCACGCATGCGCATGGGGAAGGTGAGCGGCCCAAGGTGAGTGAATTTGGATGGAATTTAATAAGTTTAATAGTAGGCTATTGTTTTAATCAGAATATCACACTTTTAAAAAGAAGATACTTAGGAAACGTGCATTGCTTGTCTGAACAGTTATTTGCAGACTGGCTTTAGAGTTTAATACCATTCCAAACAAAAACGGACGCGTTTTATAAAAATGGCGGCCATATTTATCACGCAATTCATAATTTGTGTGTTATTGTTTTCATACTCTGTTCGCTGATCAGTGTCAGAATGCTTTTAGTGATAAACACGTGAACAGGTATTTTTTTATTATGCCATTTATTGCCACGGTGCTTGCAATAGGATCGTCACAATTCTGTATTCGAACGCTACAGGGGTGGGTGGGGTATCCCAGATTTTCGTATCGTCATGATTTCTCGTATTTCCGGCATGCATCAAAACTTCTGAGTTATGTGTTTGAATCATTTTGATAGTTTTAACAGATATAAGTTGATTTCCACAAAAAAATGCATCAGATTTGGTCAAAAAACGAAAATTGTCGAAAAAAAAAATATTGGAACATTTCAAAAAAGGGAAACAACCCATATTATTCTTGCTCAAACTTTTTTGACTGGTTTTCAACCACAAATGAGAATTTGCATGTGTGGCTGAAGGTCATTTCTTCTGATTGGGCACCATATAAAATTTGTAAGAGTCCCAGTCAAGGCTCAATACAAAAAAAACGGGAATACGAAAAAGTGCTATTGAATTCAGATTATTGAGGTCACATGATATGATGCTAAAAATAAACCATACAAGTTATTTTTTTTGTGTTTTTGTTGATTGCATCTTTTGCTGTAGTGGTTAAATCATATTTTCCTCTAATTTAAATAATTCATGAAGTTTTTTAAAACGCTTTTAAAATAATTGTTGTGCTTGGATGCCCGGAAATAGAAAACAACAAGATAAAGGTAATATTTTTCTTCCAGCAATTTTGCATGATTGAAATCCGATGTGCAAAATATCTGAACAAAAATTATTTCAGTATGGAACTGTTTTGGTGTCACCTACCAGGGCTCCCGAAGAAGGTAAAATGGCCGGTGAAATTGATTGAGTGGCTGCACTTGAAGGAAGAAAAAGCTCTGGTGTACAGCCGTTCGGATGATGCATGGTATGAGCTTTTAATTTGAGTAAAAACTAATTTATTTGATATTGTTTTGTATGTACTGGGATAATCAATTAGCATTTATTCCTACAACTTTGTGCCTTCCTACAAGATGCTTTTCATTAAGACGTCGATTGCTTAGCGATGAAATCGAAATCCTATGTTCACATTAATTTCAAGTTAACGAGAAGACATTCATCCAGGTAAATAAATACAAAACATGCAACGAAAACAGGGTCTGTTACGTCCACCGAGAATTTTGTCCTAGTACCGATTTTACTGTTTACATATTCACCGCTTCCAGTCACGAACTTGGGAGACAATTGTAGTTCTCTAAATAACATTAATAATGATTTATTTATGAGCCGATTAGCTACCAATGTAAAAACAAAACATCTTACTTCTGCTACAAAACTTGTTTAATGGCAAAATCCTTTGCATGTGCTCTTAGAGACGTCATCAGTTTATGTGCACGAACTTGCAAGAAAGCACCTGTCTGATCAAGATAGCAGACTGCATGTCAACATTGGTGCTGATTTTGCAAGTTTCCACAGTTGGATATGACATTTTGTCTGGATTTCGTTAATAAACAGATCATTGATTTTGTTTATCGCAAGTTTGGTTCCAATGTATTTGTTTTTGTGCTCATGCGCCCATTTCAAAGTTACGAGGCACAAACTTGTTAGTGTAGTGGCTACCAGTGCATTAGGTAAATGTATTACCGTTGCAATCCGAAAATCCAAATAATACACACATAATATATGTCATTTCTCGTCTTTTACTGTTTACAATTGAACACACCTTCATTTATCTGATGAACTATTGACCAAAAGGTTCTTTTTAAGTTTAAGCTGCATTTAATTTACTTATATAAACAAAACAAAAACGTTTTCATTCAAATTCTGTCAAAATCTTATTCTATGTATATACTCGTCAATTGCCACAGATAACAATGGGATATATTTTTTCTGAGTGTCAATCATTTTGTTGTTGTTGTAGTGGCATAGGTATTGGGTGACGTCATAGAACAAGACGTACGCTCATTTGCATATATATTAATTTTCACTTATTGCATTATCTTATAAACCAGTAATATGTATTACGTCATAATCATAGATGGCTTCCATATTATGTTACTGTCTACTAGCTTCAATTATGAATTTCAAGACAAAATATGATCGTTGGCGGAATTAGACTGTCCTTGTACTTTTATTAAGAAACAACTTTAATATGCAGATAAAATCATAGATTATTCTGCATGCAGCTATTGCCTTGAATATATAAATTTCCGGGAGCAAATTGTGCAATACTGGTTCTTTAGATTTGTTTTGGTATTACACCTCGAGCGTCTTCGTGATACTCTCCGCTTATGAAAACATACAACCGGGGTTATAAATATAGAAAATATATCAGCTGTTAAATTATGCTAATTTAAAGGTCGAGAGTCGTGTCAAATTCTCTGGACTATACACCGGTAATACGTTATATCAGCATAAATTAGTAGGGACCCAGTAGCCCATGGCCCATAGTTTTTGAGGTAGGTCCCTAGATCTTTTGAAGAAGTTCCCTATAATTTTTTTATACTATATATTAAATAGTCAATAAAAGTATTGTTGAGTTGGACTACTGACTTTAAAATCATTTGTCTATATCCCTGTGCATCAATATTAAAACAATTTTGTTTGGTTTCGGGCTTGGACATATTTAATCAGTTTCAAGCTGGGTTTTTTTCACGAGAGGTAAAAATATATTGATGCCAAATGATTAACTCAGAATACGCAATTACAAAAAATAGCGGGTTAATACCCAATTACCACAAAAGTTGATCTGTAGTCTGACTTTTTTAAAGAAATTCTAAAATTTCTACAGCCATTGGCTAATTTGGCTATGGTAGTGCTAACAGAGTTTGACAGCAAAATAAACAGAAATGAACATATTACAGTTTTAGAGTGTCAAAGGATGTATTGGTGCCATTTCCTGGGCGTTTTGAATCCTTCAAAGTCAAAGGAACTGGTAAAGAACAAGTTGTGTTAGTTGAATTTGTTAAGATACAGTGCAGTTACATTATTAGACCATTGCTTTGTTGCAATGTTGAGTTATTGTTACCATTGCTTTGTTATAATGTTGTCAGATCAGGACTTTTTATAGGTTTCAAAACCCAAGCGTCATTTACTCTTGACACCAAAATCAAAATGTTTAATCAGTCGATATGTTACCGTAATGAACATATAGATCTCTAGTCATTGATGAACAAGTGTTTCTACACTGAAAAATAATTTATCCCATTAACAAATAATCAGAAAGCAAAATATGTCAATACGTTGTTATTCTAATTCTATTTTGTAAAAAATCAACAGAAATCTATTTTATAAACAAATCAACAGAAAGTAGTACATGAAATGCTTCTTTACAGAAGGATAAAACTATTTATAAACTCGTTGTACATTTGGAACAGCCAATATAGGTTAGCATAGCTCAGGTTGTACATTTGGAACAGCCAATATAGGTGAGCATAGCTCAGATTAGGTTTATTGCAAACAACCCCCATCGAATGTTGAATGATCTATATGTATGATAATGTACATTATTAACTGTCCTGTTTAAATAAAATCATCATAAACTTGGCGAGTTATAAACTATGAAACAATGTTAAAATCCTTTTTTGCATCTTTTTAAAGACAAATAGTCATAAGTATTGTTAGAAGTGCTTAAACATCCTTGCTTGTTTTCAGTATATAACTTATAAATAAATTGAGCTACTGTTATAACATCATACATAGTTGCCTTATATGAGACCCCTGCATGCATACAGAGTGTGTGTTGGGGGGGGGGGGCAGGGTGATCTTTATCTTTCTGCAAGTAAGCTTTTATTTGGTCTTTGCATTCAATTGCTTATACAAATAATACACATTGTATTTAGATTGTTCTGTGTTTGTTTACCTTTATGATTAATTATGTTAAGCATGTGCGATTTTAGGTGCCCTAAGGAAGAGAAAGTCAACACTGAAGGCGTTTGAAGATGACATTGACTGGGCCTTGTCAGAAATGTTGCAACATAAGTTTTTTAAACTCAGTGCGGCAGAAAATGAGCTGGAGTGGTGAACTTGAAAGCTTCATGCTGTCTTCAGATTGTTCTTTTCTAAAATAAAACAGATTTTTGGATGGAAATCAACTGCAGTGGAACTGTCCTTAAAGAAAGCCTACACACATGCTTTTATTGTGACTTTCAATTTAAGCTAGTCACATTATGGCAGAGATGAATGGAAGGTTATGAAATTGACTGCAGTGAAATTTTCTGTAAAATTTGTTCATTTACAGTCCACTCTCGTTATCTCGATGTTTTTCGGACTGAGAAAATTATATCGACACAACGAAAAATCGAGATAAAAATCGACAAAAGATCGATCATATTTACCAATACATTAAAATGTTTTACTTTCGTTTTCTACGTCGGTTTCATGATAACTACAAATCGTGATAGTTACTTGATGTGTTTGGTTGTATTGATAGTGAAGAGATGAACATTATTTTTTTATGTTTATTATTAAAATGAATATTAGCCCTCCTATTCACTTGTTGTATTTTCTGGTTTTTGTTCGATCTATGTATCTATCAGTATATATTTCTCAATTTGAGTGTCGATCTTCAGAGTCGAAGTTATTTAAACCCACGATAGATCACTTATTTCTGACATGTTTGGCCAACAAAAGCCATAATTCTATGCGAGCTTGGATGTTTTAAATTAAAGGTTGTTAAATTTTCACACGCTGTCATTGATCACCGAAGCTGATACAAACAATTATGACATGTTTTTACAACATTTTACATGACCATTATACAATGCTAATTATATCAACGGTATCGAGCGAAGGTGTGAAAAACTTTGGTTTAATATCATATCGAGATAAACATCGACTTATTGTACTAAAAATCGATATCGGGACTTTGGATTTATATCGACTTAGCGAAAATATCGATTCAATGAAAATCGAGTTAAACGGAGCTAGTTTATATAGATAATGAAGGAAAAAAGTCGGGACTTTCATTTAATATCGACACATCGAGAATATCGACTCAAGAGAAGTCGAGATAACGAGAGTGGACTGTATTGTGGTTTTACGACCAGTTCAACAACTTAGGTAATATTAGCCACCTTAGAGAATGGGGGAGTGGATACAGAAGAATATGAGCATTTATATCCCTAGTCTTCATTAATAGATCTCCCGTATCTTTATCATGCTTGGTGTATAGCAATGGTACACACAAAGATTACCTGGGTTTCTGACTAGTACATCTCTAGTGGGGTGGAAAACAATGAAAAATCCTGATGCTTCTATCGGGGATCAAACCCAACACCTCTGGATTGGAAAGCCAGTGTGCTAACCACTGAACTATTCCGTCGACCCCTTTTCTGAAAAGAAAGCCATAATGCACATTTTAAATGTGTCCTTTTGATTAACTTCCATATCAATGTGACTTTATGGCCTTTTTAAGCAAGTCACATATCCACGGACAGGAATGAAAGTTGTGAAGTTGACTGCAGTGGGTTTTGCTGTAAAAAAAGCCAACTTGCTCACTTATTATGTGTCTTGTAAAGCCTCTTTAAGCAAGCCACTTTAAGATGGACATGGTTGGAAAGTAAATACATGCAGTGAATATTTTTGCTTTCTTCATCTCTTTTTAGCTGACAAGAATGCTGAGCAGGGTCATCAAGATCATGATGAGGAGTCAGATCCTCCAGATGAACTGGTCTGTGATGAGGTGAAGATTAAGCCAATTAATCAAGATCCGTCAGACAGTGACAATACAAGTGAGTTATAACTTATATAATGATGAGATGGACATAAACCTTGACTACATATTTAATGAAAACAAAGAAATCCTTCTTTTAGGTGATTTTAATTACAATTATTACTCTGAAACTGATACATCGGTAAACATAAAATGGAATGATATCATTTGTAAATATAATCTTACACAGCTTATTGATAAACCAACTAGAGTAACTGCTGAAACAGCCACAATCATAGACCATCTATACTCCAATATGCCATGTAATATTGTTGAGGTTAATGTACCAATGTTGTCAATAAGTGACCACTATGCTTTAAGTTTTACTCGAAAGTTAAAATTAAATACCAAAAACGGGCCCCAACATAAAACAATTAATTATTGATCACTTAAAACTTTTAACGAAGTCGACTTCAGAAACAGTCTCAGTATACAACCCTGGTCAGTCTTGGAGTCCTTTGATGACCCAGATGATGCAATTGATTGCTTCAATAAATTCTTTTTAAATGTGTTAAATGAACACGCACCAGAAAAACAAAAACGAGTAAAACATCAAAATCAGCCAGACTGGTTCAATAATAAAATATCTGAGACCATTAAAGCTAGAGACAAAGCAAAGCAAACTGGGGATAACATTTTATTTAAAGAATTGAGGGAACATGTTAAGAAATTATCATTTGATGCGAAAAAGTCATTCTTTTCGAATTCAATTAACAAAAACAAAAATAATCCGAAAGCTCTTTGGAAAAACCTTAAAGATCTTTCTGGTAAAAACTCAACTCATCAATCGAATATAATTCAAGATGAAGCTGGAAATCCAATTACTGAACCATTAAAAACAGCGGAAGCATTTAATAACTATTTCTCCAGCGTCTTTAAGAAAGCCCCAACTTTTGATAATTATAACTTTAACAAACTAATTAACTTTGTAAATACAAACCTAAAAACGGAGGAAGAATTTGAATTACCAGAAATCTCACTGGAATTCATAGAAAAAGAACTTAAAACTCTTGACCCTAGTAAATCGACTGGAGTTGATGGCATTGGGCCAAAATTTCTAATGATAGGGTATGACATGATATTTAAACCAATACAATACATTTTTAACCTTTGCATTTCTAAGTCAATATATCCAGCAGCATTCAAAATGGCAAAAATAACACCTATCTTCAAAAAAGGGTCAAAGTCAGAAGTCAACAACTACAGACCTATTTCTGTCCTACCAGTTCTTTCTAAAGTATTTGAAAGACATGTATCAAATCACTTAAAAATATTTCTTTATAAAAATAATCTAATAAGTAATCATCAGTCAGGCTTCTGAAAATTCCACTCATGTGAGACAACACTCATACACATAATAGACAATTGGATTGATTCCATAAATGATCATAATGTTGTTGGAACTGTGTTATAGCTAGTTTGCGATAGAAAAAAGTCGTGTTTTTTAAATATTTTTCTGTAATTATTACACCTACAAGTGTGAAATTTTGCACGAATTAATGAAATATATCTACCTAATACTTACTGAAATTTCAGCAACATCAGAAATGAGTTTAAAAAGTTTTGTTCATAAGTTCTATGTAACATATTTATAGTTTTGTATGAAATATCAAGTTCGAAGACTTGATACTTGCAACAGCAAATTGCACGGTCACGTGATAAGCATAACGGTATATTATCGTATTTGCAACCTACTTGGTTTAACACATGCGAGGCCCGTCTGTGAATAAGACAAAGTACATTTTATTGCTGTACATTGTTTATAGGCGACACACCTAGATAACCCGAATCACAAGGGCCTCCTAAGTCTTGTCTTTATAACAGCAATCTTAATCTCGCCGATCACGGATTGTAGCGGTTAAATAAATGATAGTAAATCATCAATGGAATACCAGATTACCTCCCTGCGTTAAACTGTAAATACGCATGTAATTTCAATATGTAATAAAGAATAAATGTCTTTTAATTGGTGACTAAAAATTATGAAATTTAAAATGGGAGTAGGTAGGAAGTTATTGTAGAAGTGTGTAATTTTTTACCAAAATCTGATAAATAGATTTTCAAAAATCTTTAAAAAACACGATTTTTTTCCATCGCGAACTAGCTATACTAGATCTAACTAAAGCATTTGACCTTATTAACCATGAACTACTACTGAAGAAACTAGAGTGTTATAAGCTAAGCTCTAAATTTGTTAACTGGTTCTCTTCATATTTAACAAACCGTTTCCAAAAGGTTAACATATCAGGTCAGTTTTCAGATGCCAAAGGTATCAATGCTGGTGTTCCACAAGGATCAGTTTTAGGACCCTTACTTTTTATTATCTACATAAATGATCTTCCCCTCTATCAACAAAATAACACAAACATTGACATGTTCGCTGATGACACTACATTGTCTGCTTCAGGTAAAACATTCAGTGACGTAAAATCGTCCCTCCAAGAGCAAGTTAATATCACAGAACAATGGTGCACACAGAACGCCATGTTACCAAATGCACAAAAAACTAAAGTTGTGTATATTGCTGCATCTCACCAAAAACTAAAAGACAGATCTGAACATAGTGATTCAGATATAATTCTTAACAATCAAGTTCTTACGAACTCCAAAGAAGAAAAACTTCTTGGTATCAAAATAGATCAAACTCTAGCATGGAAAAGTCACGTTGATCATGTTCTTAAAAAATGTAATTCTCTTTTATACTTACTACTACGCATCAAACATTGTCTCAATCTAGACTCTCGTAAGCTCTTCTTCAATGCATATATCCTGCCCCACCTTGACTATTGCAGTACAATTTGGGGATCATGTGCAAAGGAACGCATAGATAAACTTTACAAATTTCAGAAACGGGCAGCTAGAGTTATTCTAGATAAACCATATGACCACCCGTCAGATGAATTATCCATGAAATTAAATTGGATGAAAATTGACGAAAGAATAATATATAAAAAAGCTATTTTAATGTATAATTCAATGCACAATAAAGTTCCAAAATATCTAAGTGATAAATTTGTATTGAACTCTAATCTTGGATTAAGATCAACAACAAATGAAACATTGGTTGTTCCATCCCCAAATATGGAGTTCTTTAGGCAATCATTTTCCTACTCAGGAGCTTCTATTTGGAATGAAATTCCATTACATATTAGGCAGGCAGAGAACATCAATGCATTTAAAAGACAATTCTTACAATGGAAACAAAATCAATAGTACATGTAAATTGTGTCATTTAAATGTGTGTTGTCCCTTGTTCTAGTCTTATCGCTTAGTTCTTGTCCCGCGTAGTTTGACTGACTGAGGCGGCAAACGCGCGGGGTGGGATTTCGGGTTTGTGTAATTTGTATACCAGTTGTCTTCAAGTTGTACTCTGGTGTTGTGTCGTGGTGTTTCTGATTTCTGTGCTCGGCTGGTTGGGTTGAGTGCTACCTTCCATGTCGGATTTTCTCATACCTTTTTTGATTATGTATACACTATGTACAAAGTTATTTATTTATATATGATTTAATGCTTTAACAACATGTGTGTTTTCATATTCTGATCATCTCATTAAGTTATATGTGATACTGTTTGTATTTATCATTAATATGTTTGTATATTATCATGTAATTAATGTATATATGTTCTTTATGTAGACCATATTGAAAATTGGTATATTACCAAATATGTTATCTACTATAAATAAAGTCGTTACTTACTTACTTACTTACTTACTTACTAATATGTGAGCTCAAATATGTCTTCAGTTATTCCAACTTGATGCTTCTTTTTTCCAGTTTGATTACAAAGTGTTTTTGGGTGTATTAATGTGACTTTATTGCCTTATTCTGCAAGTCACATATCCACGGACAAGAATGGAAAGTTGTGAAGTTGACTGCAGTGATTTTGCTGTAAAAAAACCCAACATTATCATACACACTTTTATGTGTCTTTTAAAGCCTCTCTAAGCAAGCCACTTTAAGATGGACATGGTTGGAAAGTAAATACATGCAGTGAATATTTCTGCTTTCTTCATCTCTTTTTAGCTGGCAAGGATGCTGAGCAAAGTCATCCAGATCATGATGAGTCAGATCCTCCAGATGAACTGGTCTGTGATGAGATGAAGATTAAGCCAATTAACCAAGATTCCCCCCCCCCGGGATAGTGACAATACAAGTGAGTTGTTACTTATATAATCTGTGCACACTGTATCGGCAAAACGAGCTAGATCTGGTGCAGCGATCCCGCTACGGTTAACGAAGCGAAGATAGTCCGGATAAAAATGGCGGATATCAACAAAAGTCAAAGGGTGAGTGTAACACTTTTGCGTATTTCATGTGCTTAATCTTGAATTCTGAAGACAAGAATACTCTTACGGAATGTCCACGTCCATCATGCATGCCCGTAGCTAGTTGGCATTTGCCTGCATCAATTCGTATGAACGTAATGCACGTTGAAAATTAGGATTCAATGGTAAACACACCAAAACACACACGAAAGTCGTACATTTTCGACAAATAAGCCCAATTAAAAGCTTACCTAATCAAAATTTACATTATGCCAGGTATTATTAGGTAACATTTATTGCACAGCTGCTCACCTTGTATCAATACTTTATTCCATTTGACCAACATCTTACGTTTTATATGACGAACGATTATGAATCCGGTTGTCAATACAACGGAAATGGTACGACTCGAGTTTTACAGAAAAAATCGCAACGGCTAATGACACATAATATGGACGGTAAAGTTTTACCAATAGTTAAAATAATAGTATCACTGCTCTTTGGTATGAAAGGTGAATTATATAACCCATCAGGTCATAACTAATATTATGTCAACAAATATAGCACTTAGTGTATGATGTATATCACTTTAGATACATAAACGTACCAAAAAGCTGTACTTTGTAAGTTGCCTAATTTTAAAACATTGACGCAACAAAATTTATGTTTCAGGGGATTCTGCGTATGAAAACATCCAGGGCATCTACTTATCCAATAATGCAGGTCAAGCAACCAAAAATGACAATAATGGAGTAGTTGATGCTTGTGAAATAGTTAAAGATCAGTCCGGGCCATCGTTCCAAGGTAAATTGTATATATTCGAATGATAAACTTGGGTTTCTGATTGTTTATTTGGCTCATGTCTGGGCATTGCTCAGGGTAGTTGTGTTGTGGTGTTTCTGATTTCTGCGCTCGGCTGATTAGGTTGAGTGCTACATTCCCTGTCGGATTTTCTCATACCTTTTTTAACCATGGTTCGTCGTGGTATCTGTACATTCGACATGTTCATGTACATCATATCAGTTGCATCATCTTGTCGATTGTAACTGATTGTCAATGTCCAGAATGTTTAAGTTTATAACACCCGCAGTATGTAATGTTTCAAGCAAATGTCTTATGAATTGGATAACTTTTATATCTTCCGAAAGGCGTTTTCAAGGTCTCGTGGATAATACAATATCGACCCTTATCTAAAAGGGATTAAGCTTAATTTATGTAAAACCTCATGTTCAGCATTGTGTGTTTATATTTTGAAGGAACCACAGCTAAGATGGGTGTAATAGACGAAGAATCAAACCACATAGAAAGTCTGGAACTGCCAACAGTAGATGCAGCCCTGTGTGGGACGCAGCCAATGCTGTAACACTGTTTTAATTGCGATGAATCCAAGATTGAAGGAAACGTGCAGGACTTCAACTTGGAAATCAAATGTAATGTGTGCATGATGTGTATGGACAGAAATACTGAATAAAGATTAGGAGTTCACACATTGTTTATTGCATTTATTGCTTTGATTGCAAAACTACATAAAAAGAATCACATAAATATAAACACTTCTTCACTTGAGAAAACGTGTAAAACAACACCTTAAAGTGTATATAGCTATATTGGAAGATATTTTTTTAAAAGTTTCAAAAGCTGAAAAACAATTATGCTTTCATATCCATTTGATCATTTTTCGCTTCAGTTTTAACAGAAACTCTCTCTGTGATTTATTGGACATATAAACTGTCCATTTTCATACGAAAGTGTTCTAGAACACCCTATGAATTTATAAGAATCGTCTATTTTTCGACGATTGAATCAAAGTACACGGAACCCATTCAAAGTTTTAATTTGCAATTAAGGTAGTTTAGTATCATACTAAAAACGATGCAAGTAATTATTTCAACATTGAATGACTGTTAGAATATAACTCTATACACTTTAACAAAGGATACTTATATCAAATTCCTGCTAAAATATCGTTTCGACACAAATTCATAATTGTCTCCAACAAAAAAGTTTCTATTTCTGGCATCTACCAAACTAAACATTTCTGACAGTATTCATATCAACTAGAATCTATCTATGTGGATTTTTTAAAAGTCCGGCCAGACATATTTAGGATAGCCAAATATTCAGCACACAACCACTATGCCTCTTTCACCTTCAACCATTGCTGGATACAAAACAACAATATAAATTGAACGACGAAACAAAGTGTAAATATAAACAATAGTTACTGTAAGACTTACAAAAATTGTGTCGATTACCGATTAATGTAGTAATATACAGCTCAAACTATGATATATTAAAACCATCATACATGTCTCTTAAAATAAAAGTACCAAGCAAAATGTTACTACAAAAATGTACGATGAAAATATGTACAAGATGATTTTTTTCCTTTAAAACGTTTTCAGAAATCTCAATATTATTGAATGAATACGTGATTAAAGTATGCATGATAAACTATGAATATATTTTCTAAGAATCTCCACAATAAAACATAAACAAATAGGTTGTTGGAGCTCTACACTCTAGTTACTGTCAACATTGTTCAACCTTGTTATGATTGACAACCAAACGGCATTTACTTGATGATACGTTATTCCATGAACAACACATCTGTAAAATTCCCCACGTGTATGTCCGGCAAAACAAACGAAATACAAATCCTCATTTTGCCATTTTGATTAGGGGGTATATTGCTTAGCACAAGTGAGTCTGTCGGTAGACCAAAATGGTTTTCGTGCAATGACTCAGGCAGGGACGCTTTGCTCTTAGATCTTCAAACTTTACATGGCGATTGACCAGCAACGTTTCATGACACCTATTGATTTTGAGATGTAAATCTTATTTGGAGTATCGGTGGCGTTTACTCATGACCCATTTGATGATATGTGTGATGACAATGCATCCTTGTGTATGAACGCTTTATCACACTCTGTGGCATTGTGGGTAAAAAATACATTCGTTTGACATGCCACTATGGCAACACACAACAAACGTTACTTCACAATGTAAAACACTATGACCTGGTCGGTATGCCTTTGTTGTAAAGCTTATGGCACATTCAGTACATGTGTAATGTTTATCCGTTGCCTCGTAGCCCAGTTTGTGCCATATTAATGATGAAATTGTAAGTCTTCGGGAATTAATCACACTGGAATTGTCCTGAAAAATAAACAAAAATAATAATATGTTCATTGGTTCTTTATATACACACATTCTGAATTAATGTATAAACACGTGGGCATCATGAACATGGTTTCTCAATACATACCATTAGTATTTGCTACCAGCCAAAATGTCTTTACAGACCTTCAACAACAACTATTAAACTTGCTATTGTGACAACTAGGATAATAACATTACTTTGTCAATAAAAAGAGTTAATACTCATGTTGTTATGAGCAGACAGAAATGGGTGAGGTAATTTATACTATTTGAAACACACTGTCTTACATGAACAATAAAAAGTAGAAAATAATGATAAGATAACTTAGAGCATTGCAAGCCAATGACATTAAATTTGTTGTTCTGGCGAGTCAAATTCGAGTCGTGCCATTTTCGTTGTATTGAAAACCGGACTAAGAATCGTTCAATTTGGAAACGTTAGATTTGAGCCTAATTAAGTACAGTATTGAAACAAGTTGAGCACCTAGGCAAGACATGTCACCCAATAGTGCATGTCAGTACAAACATTAGACTCGGTATGCTTTTGTTTGGACTAATTTGTCGAAAATGCCCGCATTTCATGTCAGTTTTGGAGTGTCTACCGTTGATTCAAAACATTCAACGTGCATTACGTTCATACGCATTGATGAATACCTATGTCAACTATCTACGGGCATGCATGATGGACGTGGACATTCCGTAAGAGTATTCTTGTTTTCAGAATTCAAGATTAAGCACATGAAATACGCAAAAATGTTACACTCACCCTTTGACTTTTGTTGACATCCGCCATTTTTAGCCGGACTATCCTCGCTTCGTTAACCGTTGCGGGATCGCTGAACCAGATCTAGCTCGTTTTGCCGATACAGTGTGCTGTGAGCTCAAGTATTGTCTTCAGTTATTCCAACTTTATGCTTTTTTGTTTATCTTTGATTCAAAATGGTTTTAATTGTATTCCGTATTGTTGCAGATATTAATATCAATCATTGGTAGCAGATCAAGTAAATCATTGGAAGTATAATGTCTGAAAATAGTAAAATGCAGGTGACTGTACATATATAAGTAGCTACAGCTGATTGAGAATTGTTTACCATCCTGTACCATATCATATATATCTAAATCGCTCATTTTTTATATTTTAGTTGAATGTTGGGGCTCAGTTATTGTCATACCTAAAGAGCAAGACGCACATTTAGATGTGTTTCCAATGTGTTCGCTAGTGTTGGCAATGGGAAGGTAAAATGTACCATTTTTAACTTACAGTTGGTAAATGACATCCTGATAAATATTACTGCATTAGATATTGTAAAGATGAATAACTGTATAATTGGTTAGATATATTTCATTTCATACTGTATGTATGCCAGTCTCTTACATGGCAGCTCATTACCATTCACCTCTGTAGAAGGCTCGGAAAGTAGTCCCAACTCTTGTGGTTCTAGTTACTGAATCACAACGTCATATTTCCTCTTCTCTTTGCAAGATATAATAGGGATTTGCACTGTTTGTCTCTAAAACATTTATTTTTGTCGTAGCAACGCACAATGATCATCAATTTGTCTATTTTGTTTAAATCAGCGAACGAATCCGAATCTGCGTAAACGGACATATTTCAAATAGTTCCAAAAACAAGAATCAAAATAATTAATATTGACCTATTTTATAATAATTCAAAACACATTTATTCGTTATATGCATGTGTATAGTTCTAACAATTAATCTCAATGAGCGTAAAATACCCTTTTCCCGTGTTGACAAGATTCTTGTCATTGAGCCTTTCGCAGAGATGTATGTTGAGAGCAACGAACGACAACTCTGCTAGGAGATTGTATGTATGCATGTATAGACCTTTAATATACATTGAATTAACATCAGTTGAAATTATTATTTTTAGTCTTATGCATCACTGAAATAATAACCAATGTTTACAAAAGTTTACTACTTTTGCATCTCACTTTTTATTTGTGGGACACAACTTCATACGAAACATAAAACATCCTTTACCATGTATCTCCAAATGTCTGCCAAATGACTGCATGATGCGTACAGTGTGTTTGTTGTAGTGTATGTGCTTGTCACTCTCGCTTTCAGCCTCACCACTGGTTAGCAGTTCGCTGTGAAAAGGAAGCCGAGTGCGTAAGTCTTCCCTACCAGTTATAGCCTAGCATGCAGTAAGACCTATGTGACCCAGAAATGGGATCCTCCTAGAGGTGGTAGACGGACAACTGGGCACCTTGCGGCCCCAGGCTGAATCACAGGGTCTCGGAGGAAACTAGGCCCCTAGATACATGGCATGCTAGGCCCACCGGTGAGTGGACACGCCCTGATGCCTGTAAACGTAGTTCCCAGCTATGGGTTAAATAGCTCCACTGCCTTGTGAATAGCTTGGGAAAGCTAAAGGCTATGGGAGAAAACCCAAACAGAAAATCTCCTAACATATTAAGATATTTCTATATATCAATGTGCACAGGGATATTTGCTTGAAAAGTTAATCTTTGCATTTCAGTTCTAGATCAAATGACATTATAGTAAAACATGCTGCTTCACATGAGATTACTTTGCACGTAAACCACCATGGACAGGTAATCTGTTTGTTTATATTTACTCTTGTATTTATACAATCAAGTGATTTTAGCTTTTATGCTAATAACTATATTTTGCAAAGTCTGATCACTTCTTTTTTTTTTTTTTTTTTTTTTTTTTTTAAGTTTGAGGAACCAACTCGGTTAACCCCGTTTATTCAATAAAAGAATGGTAACAACATGGTTTATGGTATTGACACAATAATACAATACAAGCAATACATGTATAATAATCACTACAATACAATAAATAACAGTATTATTACATGCAAGCTAATTTAAGATTAATTGATATTTTCTTTTATTTTACTTAATAAATGATCAGTATTATTTTTACAATAAGATTTACATAAATTCCAAAATTCTGATTTAAATAATTTGTAGATATCAAAAGACTTAGTTCTGCTTTCACTTAAAAAGTATGCTTTGTAAATACAAAATCCGGTAAGTGTTAAGATTAAATTCAAATAGGTATTTGCAGGATATAATAGTCTATCTCGTATTACAATACTCTGGAGAGATTGAAGGTTTTTATTTACTCCGCATTCACTTAAGCAATGCGTTAATTTGATCCAGGGATCTGTAACTACAGGACATTTTAAAAATGTATGATCATAATCTTCAATTACGTTGCAGAGGTTGCAATTCGGCGAATCAACCATTTGCCATTTAAATCGTATTTGTTTACATGGGAATATATTGTGTATTAATTTGTATTTATATTGTTTAAGTCTGTTATCTGGTAAGTATCGTAAGAAATTATAAAAGATTGACCAATCAATACGTGTGTCAAATTGTGAGTTCCAATAGGTATGTATATATGGCTTTACGAACTTATTTTTGATAAATTCGTCATATATAGTTTTGTTGGTTTGCGTGTGAATACTGCGTTGAAAGACAGTGATACCAAGTTGTGTTTTCACTAATGTCAAACGAGACTGTTCTGTTTGTATTTCTTGAATCCACTTTTTGGGGATACATTTCTTTAATAGTGTTATTTCGGCTATCCAATTTGATTTATTATTTAGTTTGTTATATATCAAATTTTCCTGTAATACACCATCATCATTTATTAGGTCATTAATGAAAATAATGTTCGAATTTATCCAATTGTTAAAGAATAAACATTTATTTTTAATTCTAATGAACCTGTTACCCCAAATTATTTCTTTTCTAATGCTTACTGCTGATTTTGGAGATTTGTGTTCGTTGATGTTTTTTGCTTTTATCCAGATATCAAGAACATTTTTATAAAATTCTGGTAAAAATGACGTATTTAGATTTTTAATGTTATCAATATTAGACTTGAATATGAAAAAATTTTGTCCGAATTCTTTGAAGAAGAAGAGGGGCAAAAGCTTCCAACTGGAAAATTTATCGTCTGTTAATGATTTTACCCATTTAAGTTTTATGGACGATATAAACGATTCTAAATCGACCATGTCTATTCCACCTTGCGATCGGTTGCCAATTAAAGTTAATCTTTTATTTTTTTCTCGTTTGTCGCTCCATAAAAATTTGAATAAAATGGTATTTATTTTATCTGATATTTGCTTCGGAACTACTAAGGACTGAAACATATACGTAAACTTTGGTAATAAGAGGGTTTTAATTATTATGATTTTCCCATAAATTGTTAGTTTACGTTTTGACCAGCTATTAATCAATTGTTTACATTTTTCTAATTTAGTTTCCCAGTTCAATTTGTTACATTCAATTTTGTTGTGACCAAAATAAATACCCAGTGCTTTAATAGGCTTTCGTGGCCAACATATGTTACCGATGCAATCTATACATTGTTTACTTTTTCCTATCCACATTGCTTCTGTTTTATTTTTATTTAATTTCAGTCCAGAGACTAAGCCAAAATCTTCAATTATTTTTAAAGCATTGAGGATATCTTGTTTTGCTCGAAGAAAGAGCGTTGTGTCGTCTGCTAGTTGAGAAATTTTTAATTCTCTTTTCGAATTATCGACTTTTACGGATATACCATGAATAATATTTGATTTTCTTATATTAGTTGCCATTAGTTCTGCAGCCATTATAAAAAGTAGGGCGGATAATGGACAACCTTGTCTTACTCCGCGCTCTGGGGAAAAGGGTTTAGATACCCATCCGTTATTAATAATCGAAGTTTGAGCATTGTTGTATAAAGTTTTGATCCAGTGAATAAACTGATCTTTGAAGCCAAATTTGTTCAAAGTTTGTAACAGGAATTTATGTTCAATAGTATCAAATGCTTTACGGAAATCTAAAAACAATATGGCACCATTTAGGTTTAATAAATTTGTATATTCTATTACATCTTGTATTTGACGTAAGTTGTAGCCAATAAATCTATCTTTGATATAGCCTTGTTGGTCATTGCTGATTATTTTATCAATAACTGTTTGTAGTCTATTAACTAATACTTTAGCAGCAATTTTGTAATCAACATTAAGAAGTGAGATGGGTCTCCAGTTTTCAAGGTTCGTTGGATCGCCTTTTTTGTATAGAAGAGATAAAACAGCAGAACGTTGAGAGTTAGATAATTGAGTTTGTTCATACCCCTCATTAAAGACTGATGTTAAAATGTATTTTAATTTATGCCAAAATGTTTTATAAAACTCAGAAGTAAGTCCGTCTAAACCTGGACTCTTGTTGTCTTTCATAGAATTAACTGCAGTTGTGCATTCTTCAATAGTAAAAAGACCTTCGCATTTATCGGCCTCAGCTGTTGTAAGTTTTCTGTCTATTTCAACATTATGAATATAGTTATTAATTTGTGTGACATCGGGGTTAGTTGAAGTATATAATTTAGAATAAAAAACAACTTCTTGGTTTAAGATATCTTCTATTTTGTCATAAATTACATTATTTACTTCAACTTTTGTTAAGTTTTTTCTAGATTGTCTGCTATTTTCAAGATTAAGGAAATATTTCGTATTTTTTTCGCCATTTTCGATTATATCTATTTTTGATCTAATTTGAGCTCCTTTGGCTTTAGATTCTATAGTTTCAATAATTGAGGAGTTTTCGTCATTTATTTTAAGCAAGTTTGACAGTTGTTTTTCTAAAACTTTTATTCTGCACAATCTTTTATAGCAGATAAATTTAGAGTACTCGATTGTTTTCTCTTTGATTTCATTTTTAAGAAGCTCCCATTTTGTTTGTGGTGATATGGAGTTTAAAGTATTGTATTTATCTATAATCGTATTTATTGTTTTCAAGAAATGTTCATCGTTTAGATGTGAATTGTTTAATTTCCAGTAGCCAGGACCTTTTTGTGTGGAAATCAATATTTTAATGGATATAGCTTGGTGATCTGTGTATTTAATGCAGGCTGGGCGGATGTCTGTTGAAAGTACAGTGGGTATTATGTCGGACTTAATAAGCCACATATCAAATAAGCCACATATCAATTCTACTTTTTTCTTGATTATTGTGTCTTTTCCAGGTGAATTGGTGATTAAGTAAATTCATTTCTCGCCATATATCTATTAGTGAAAATTGAGTCATCAATTTCTGTAGATTGATAGTAGTTTTATGGTTATTTGTGGATTTGGTTACTCTACCTTTAGAATCTAAAATATCATTGAAATCGCCTCCTATTATTAATATACCTTGCGACAATAGTTCGATTTGTTCCATTAGGCTGTTAAAATAAATATTTCTATTATGTTTATCGTTCGGTGCGTATATGTTAACTAGTGTAAATGTGTTATTGTTGATAATAATATTTAGCAAACAATATCTGCCTTTTTGGTCTAAGTGAAAATCTATAATTTCGTTACAAAATGTTTTTTTGATAAAAATTGTACAACCCCTACTTAGGTTATTCCCATATGAATGAAAGCAGTCCCATTCTAAAAATTCATTAGTTACTATATGGGACATGTCTGCTGTAAAATGAGATTCTTGTATGAAGACTATGTGTGCTGTTTGTTGTATGATGTATTGAATAAAGCGTGCGCGTTTTTGTTTATCTCTTAAACCTTGGCAGTTAAGGGATATGATGTGAAGGTGTTCAGTCATAAACAAAAATAATAAATACTAAATTCATTATGAAAACAATATAGTATAGGGAAAATTGAAGGTGCATGGAGTTTCTTCGATATGTGATTATAAAAAATGAAGAAATAAAAATTAAAGAGATACATGTATATGATAACATAGAATAATGCGTTATTTAACAATATTGAAAATACACCATAATAGTACATGTAAAATAAACAATGTAACAATTATCTAGTGGCATTGGTCTAATATCGACATAATATTTACTACTGCTGGTTAAAACACATAATATCATTACATTATATTTATAGCATCGTTCGTTTGCGTAAACTATGAGGTTGGTAAAGTATAACGTGCATTGTAACTTATGACGATGTAAGCAATGGTGGTAATGGTCTATACGATATATAGTCTTTTTGCGATTAATAGTGTAATAATGTATAAACAATAAATTTATTCCTAAAAAATTTGATTCACCACGCACAAAGTGGCAACCATAAGTACAAGACAATGGGTATGTTACCCGTTCTTTAATTATACTAATAATCATACTTAAAAATAGTATAATGTGTAAAAGAACAAGTGAGTACATGGTAAACAAAGTGAACATACATTGTATAGTGTTACAATAAATGTAAACTAGAAGACCAACACGTGGTATGAAGTGTAACAGCCATATAAAACTACACATACAAGATGTAAAATGAATAGCAATAAATAACAAGCTCAAAATCATGGTGATTGTGTATGATACTCATCATAGACGATTAATATATGCATATCAATAAACTGACTTGGTATATTTATTCCCCTTGCAAGAATACGGTGTTCGTTACAATACTGGTTAGACTCAATGTAGGTCACGTGATTATGACTTACCGTATTTGGGCATACAACTAAAGATAGTACATGGTATATATACTCATAGTAAAACAATCGTACGTTATAATCAATGGAAGTCACGCGACTATGACTTGCCGTATTTGGACATACACATAGTATATATACATGGTATAAAATCATAGTAAAACAATAATAGTAGTTCGTTTATTCGTTTGTCGAGTACCTGTTTGAAACAGAGACTCACATAATTCTTCAGTCATATAAAATTGTATTTCGTTAGGCGATTTATCTCGTAGTCCGTTAGACAGTTCGAATATAGGGTCGAAAATCAGTTGTTGGTTAGCGAAGATGTACATATTACTTCTCACGGTTAGCCTTGCGCGATTTTTTACTTTGGTCATTCAATACTTCAGTTGGAGTTGGTGGAGATCTAGTCACAGATCTTGACCTTTGTTTATCATTTCGAACTGACGACACACGCGCACTTTTAAGAAATTTATCAAGATTGGATTGAACTGGCGTAGTAGCGCTTATATTCACACTTTTGTTGTTATCTTGGTGTTGTTGAGGTTTTGATCTGGATGATTTACGTCTTGGTTTTTGTGTACCTGGAGAATTACCCCGTTGGGTGCCTTCGTTCACACTTTCGTGTTGAATTTTATCATCTACATCGGAGCACTCAGAAGCGGTGAATGAATTACTATCGGACATATTGTCCTCAGTTGGTGGTTTACACTCGCTCCGCTTGTGTCCAATTTGGTTACAACTCAAACATTTCCAGTCATTACGACAGTTTTGAAGTGTATGATCACTTCTTAATGTTATAAGATTTACATAATCTTTTTCAATTGTCTATTGATTAGCCTTTCGAGTAGAAAATGCTGCTCGCCTTGTTGGACTTGCAATGTATTTTGTTCTACTTGTCTGACCCCACCATGACCAACTAGCCTAGCCAATTCGAGCGAGCGAGTGCATTTTTACATCCCTGAAGTGTGCCCAAGGAGAAACTATCTTCATAACTGATTACACATTTAAGTTAAGTCCCTTTGACTTGCAAAGCTCTATTTTAGAGTCAAGCACCGATAAGTCTAGTCTGCTCAGGGCTTTCCTTCCTTTATTACAGAGGCCTATAAAAGACCTCTCCCCTAATAAAATATGTGGAATCTTTTTAACTGTGGCAAAGAAACTGCCCAAACTGCAAGGTGAAATTTTCAACAAGTGTATGTTTGCGAGTAAAGCTGCTTGAAATATCGTCAAGTGACACAAATTTTGATAAATTTGTTGGCAGGCAATTTACCATTAATAAAATTTGAATACATGCATTTTGAGTGTTAAAGTGCTAAGAAATTGAACACCATGTTGAATATACCATTTTCAGGTCTATTCAGTAAGTGATGAGGAAGTGAAACCTTTACATCATAAAGAGTATTTTCATGTTGGGAGAAGGAAGTTTCAGTGGTATTACCCAGTCAGAAAAGGTATGAGTATTTTTAGCTCATCTATCGCAAAGTGACAAGGTGAACTGTAGTGACTACTAGTGATCTGTTTATGTCCATGCGTGTGTTCATTTGTACTAGACTTTCAGTTGTGACATCACTAGAGGCCACATAGTTCATCAGATCCTGTAGAAAGTTGGTCAAAAAGTTTACCTTAAAATATTAAACTTGCACTTAACTACATGCAGTATTGTGTGAATATATTTCATGTAACCCATTGTGCGCTTATTTTGTGCGTATTCAATAAACCTGTCAATATGTATGACACTGCACCGTTACTAGCACTGCATGAGGATATTTTGACACTAATATCACGGATGGTTGATTCTGACAAAGCTACGCACCGATTCAATCAACGTTGGTTTTCTACCTCTACCTTCATTGTCTGTCATATCATTTTGACCTTCTATAAAACGTTTGTCATTTAAATACAATTGACCGCTATACAGTTGGTTTCATACTTGTTTTGTCCAACTTTTCTTTTTTGCGTGTTGGTAGTTTTTCTTAGCTGTACCTATTATTTAAAAATGTACGACTGTAAATGAAATCTTGTGACGTCATTCTTTACGTTAAATGTATCATGACAAAGGTAACTCATATATTCATAAAATAATGGATATACAAGATATGGCTTTAAAATTTCACACAGATGCGATATGACGTTACACAACATAACATATTTCTGCATTTTTAAATGAAAAAAAAACACAGTCACAATCAGCAATAGTGTAACATGTTTTACTGAAGAAATCTGCGTTGCGCGGCATAAGCATTTATGCGTTGCTATGGTAGCTTGTTACTATTTATGCAACGGGTATTTTATAAAATGTTATGAGATTTATGTGAATAATAGGTAAACGTCACTTTTGGTTAAATGTCGTACCGATCTGACCTAAAATAAACTTTTAAAAGCAAAAGTACACAAATTTTTGGATAACCCCTCGTACAGCTCCTGTTTGTTGAACTTTGATTTTGCCTCAAACTTTTGGATAACCCCTCTTACAGCTCCTGTTTGTTGAACTCAGATTGTAAAGTGTTTATAATTGTACTCAATATTAATGTGACTTTTACTGTGTCTTTTAAAGCCTCTTTAAGCAAACCACTAAGATGGACAGGGTTGGAAAGTAAACTAATGCAGTGAATATTTCTGCTTCAACTCTTTTTAGCTGGCAAGGATGCTGAGCAAAGTCATCAAGATCATGATGAGTCCGATCCTCCAGATGAGGTGAAGATTAAGCCGATTAACCAAGACCCCACCCCGGACAGTGACCATACAAGTGAGTTATTACTTTTATTATATACCTATCTGTGTATTGCCACAGATACAGGCCAAATCACACAGTGGAATACAACACACCAGATAACATTGTCCGTATCTTGCATGTCTGAACACATATTTATGCATGTCTGACGTTTCACACGCCGAAAATATGCCAAACGTCATGACTTCAACGTATACACATTTAACGCTTTTTCGCGCGTAAAATGTATTTCACTTTGTAGACCTGTATAAAAGGAATACCATTGCAGTGTGGTGATATGTTGGCCATATTACCCCTCATTGCTTGTATAATGTATGTTTGTTTTTAAAGAGACATTTTTATTTCACTTTCAGTTTCCGACATCAGTTATGATTATGATCAAGACGAAGACTATGTGCCACCCTCGGACATGGATGAAGAGTTTTCAGTAACTTATTTATCAACTTTATCATACCTCCAACACCCTGGTCGAAAGGATCATCAAGTTGAGGATGTGGCATCCTCAGACAGTGATCAAGAGACGTCTACAATAACTCATGTTTCAAAATACAGGGGTCACCTAAAGTCTCCTAATGGCGACTCTGTAAAAAAAGTCACCGAATCAGTAGATAGCCTTAATGGTAATTGTGCTTTTGAAAAGGACTTTCACCAAAAATTTGATTCTGAGAAAGTTACTGAATTTGAAGTAAAAAGGCTTGATGAAGATCAAATAATCAGAGATATCAACTTCAGTAAAATTTACATGCGAAAGCATTTAAAATTGCCTGGTAAGTCCAGTGGCCAGAATCGGAAAAAAACAACAGAACGAGTGTACAATAACTACCACGCTTGCTTCTATTGCTCCAGGTTTGTTCAACACATTAACAGCCACGTAAAGACTCACAGAAACTTTGAAAGTGTGCAAAAGTTAATGAGATCAGCAAATCCAGATTTCAGTGGAATTAGAAAGTTAGGTGATCATCAAAACAATCAGAAAGTTATCGAGACAAAGGAGGGAGAATTTTTAATTGCTCGTCGACCATTAAATAATTTCCTTGATGTTGAACAGTATGGGCCTTGTTACAATTGTAAGGAGTGGCTGCAACTATGTGGCTTAAAGAAGCATCTTATGTCATGTTTATCTGGCGATTCCAGGGAAGTAATTGAAGAGGGTATTAAGAATTGTGTTTTAAAAGCACAAGTCTTGGCAGGTTTTATATCTACCAAAGCCAGCAAGACTATGTTGGAGGAAGTTTTGCCTTCCATGAAGCGCGACGAGGTTCGTCATGTAGCCATAAATGACAATCTGATAATAATGCTTGGGGAATTAAAGCTGGCTTAGACGGAATCTCGATAATGTAGAAAAGAGAAAATACTATGCCAGTCAGCATATGAGACTTGCTGCCAGGCTGTTAATAGAACTGAGAAAAAATCGAGTGAATGAGGAACAAATGCATTATGGGAATTCCTTATACCAAGTTCTTTTGATGGAATTGTTGAAGCTTCCCTACAAGTTTCAATGCCAGACATGGATGATGTCAGTGAATTGAAAGCACCAAGTAACGCCATTAAACTTAAGTATGACCTTAGACGGTTGGTGAACATGAAATATGCATTTTTGCTGAAAAATAACAACGAGGGTAGAGAAGTATCTGACTGTAAAGGTTTGCTGGAATTGATGAATTTAGAATGGAGTGAAAGGGTTACGAAGTTGGCTAGGACAATCTTACAGCAGAGAAGATACTTTGAGAGCAAAGAATTGCCATCCCCCGAGGACGTCGAAAAATTGACAAAATACCTGGTGTCGGAATTACAGTCTGTCCAACTCATTCCAGAAAACTTCATGAAAATATCAGCTCTCTGTCAAACACGTTTGATGATGTATAACAAAATACGCTCCAGAGAGCTTGAAGTCATTACGTAAGTTTTTTATTGGACTGTTGTAACTCGAGAGGTCACAGTTTTGAATTAATCTTCATGAAACATGGCCCCGATCTCCAGAAACATCTCAATTTGAGATAAATCTCAGCACAAATTTTGTCGCATAACATTAGAGTATATTTCCATGCAAGATCAGACTCAAATTTGGTATCACCAAAATGAAAACATCGTCTAGAGAATGATTACAGCAAAGTTTTAAGACCTCCAACTTGAGATTTGTCTTCAAGTCTCATTCTGATTTGAGCAAAATCTCAATTTGAGCTGAGATTTTTCTTTGAGATGCTTCCGGAGACTGCGGCCTGGTCACAATGTGTCCCTATTAAATTTAGGTCAAGTTCGTTACCGGGTCATCTGGAGTCAAAAACCAGGTCACCAGGCCAAATCAAAGAAAAACCTTGTTAACACTCTAGAGGTCCCATTTTTGACCTCTTGACATCTTTATGAAACCTGATCACAATGTTTGTCTCCAGACTCTTTAAAGTCTAGGTCAAGCTTACAACTGGGTCATCTGGGGTCAAAAACTAGGTCACCAGGCTAAATCCAAGAAAAACCTTGTTAAAACACAAGAAGTCACAGTTTTGACCAATTCTTTATGAATGTATATCTCTGTATAGCTAGTTTGCGATAGAAAAAAATCGTGTTTTTTAAAGATTTCTAAAAATCTATTCATCAGATTTTGGTAAAAAATTACACAGAACTACAATAACTTCCTACCTAGTCTCATTTTGAATTTCATAATTTTTAGTCACCAATTAAAAGATATTTATTCTTTATTACATATTGAAATTGCATGCATATTTACAGTTTAACGCAGGGAGGTAATCTGGTATTCCATTGATGATTTACTATCAATTATTTAACCGTTACAATCCGTGATCAGCGGGATTGAGATTGCTGTTATAAAGACAAGACTTGGGAGGCCCTTATTATTCGGTTTATTTAGGTGTGTCGCTTGTAAACAATGTACAGCAATAACATGTACTTCGTCATATTCACAGACGGGCCTCGCATGTGTTAAATTAAGTAGGTTGCGAATACGTAAATATACCGTTATGCGTATCATATGACCGTAAATTGGCTGTTGCAAGTATCAAGTCTTCTAACTTGATTTTTCATACTAAACTACAAAAATGTTACATAGAACTTATGAACAAAACTTTTTTAACTCATTTCTGATGTTGCTGAAATTTCAGTGTGTATTAGGTAGATATATTTCATTTATTCGTGCAAAAATTCATACTTGTAGGTGTAGTAATTACAGAGAAATATTTAAAAAACACGATTTTTTTCTATCGCAAACTAGCTATAAAATCTAGGTCAAGTTTTCAACAAGTGGTCATCTACGGCCAAAACCTAGGTTATGATATAAAATCCTTACTCATTGTACTAAAATAGCATACTCCGATGAGCGCTTCAGGGCCATTATCCCAGTACATTCTCGCAACCCATAGCCTATTACAATATTATTAGCTCGACGTTTCGAAGAAAATAAGTCGAGCTATTGTCGTCACTCAGTCATCTGTGTCGGCGTCTGGGTTAGTTAAGTTTTCAGGTTAAGTTTTTTGTAAGACAACATTTAAGACAACATTTCTCAAAAACTATCAGAGGTATCCATTTGAAACTTGGAATACTTGTTCACTATCAAAAGGGCAATCCATTACAACAAGGTAGATAATCCTGTGATTTGTATTTCCAGAGTTATTTGCCCTTGTTTGGACTTGGAACATAGAAATTTTGGTCATTTTTGTTGTAAAGCTCTGTAACTTTGTCATTTCTTACTGGATTTTAAAATTACTTGGTACAAATGTTCACCACAACAAGACGGTGTGTCATGTGCAAGACCCAGGTCCCTAGCTCAAAGGTCAAGGTCACACTTAGGGGTCAAAGGTTATATAGTCATGCAAATCGTGTCCACTCTGTAACTTTGTTATTTCTTACTGGATTTTAAAATTACTTGGTACAAATGTTCACCACATCAAGACAGTGTGTCATGCGTAAGACCCAGGTCCCTAGCTCAAAGGTCAAGGTCACACTTAGGGGTCAAAGGTTATATAGTCATGCAAATCGTGTCCACTCTGTAACTTTGTTATTTCTTACTGGATTTTAAAATTACTTGGTACAAATGTTTACCACATCAAGAAGGTGTGTCATGCCCAAGACCCAGGTCCCTAGCTCAAAGGTCAAGGTCACACTTAGAGGTCAAAGGTTATATAGTCCTGCAAATCGTGTTCGCTTTGTAACTTTGACCTTTCGGAATATTTTAATGAAACTTCATACAAGTGATCAACATGATACGTAGTAGTGCGAGACATAATTTTTTCGCCGATGAAATTCAAGATGGCCGACAGGCAGCCATCTTGGATTTTATTTTGTGGAGCGAACTCCTTCTACAGTTTTTGTCCAATTTTCATGAAACTTCATACAAGTGATCAACATGATACGTAGTAGTGCATGACATTTTTTTTTACCGCAGCAATTCAAGATGGCCGACTGGCAGCCATCTTGGATTTATTAATTTTTTTACAGTAGCAGATTTCTATGAAATTTCATACAGTTGATGCTTATGATGAGTAGTAGTGTGTTACATTATTTTTAGTTCAACAAAATTAAAAATGGCTGACTGGTGGCCATCTTTAATTTTCTTTTGTGGCATTTTGTGGATAGAACTCCTTCTACAGTTTTCATTCAATTTTCATGAAACTTCATACAGTTGATTGACATGATGAATACTAGTGCGTGACATAATTTCTTTGCCACCGCAATTCAAGATGGCCGACTGGCAGCCTTCTTGGATTTATTAAAGTTTGTACAGTGACCGATTTCTATGAAATTTCATACAGTTGATGCTTATTGTGTGTTGTAGTGTGTGACATCATTTTTAGTTCGACAAAATTCAAAATGGCCGACTGGCAGCCATCTTTAATGTTCTTTTGTGGCATTTTGTGGAGTGAACTACATGTACAGTTTTCGTTCAATTTTCATGAAACTTCATACAGTTGATCAACATGATGAGACTACTAGTGTGTAACATAATTTTTTCGCCAATGAAATTTAAGATGGATGACTTTGGCCATCAGACTTCTTGGATTTTATTTTGTGGAGCAAACTTCTTCTACAGTTTTCATCCAATTTTCATGAAACTTCCTACAATTGATCATTTATATAATGCCCCTTAACAACTAAGATTTGATGCTTTAGGTCACATTGCACAATATCTGTATGAGGTATTGACTTGTTACTTAACATACTTGATCACAGTTATAAGTCACTGATGATTTCATTCTGTAGACAAGGGGAGGTAACTCGATCAAGGATTTTGATGGAGTTATTGCCCTTATTACACTTAGACTTTTCACTTTTCACGTTAAGTACAATTTCTCAATATCTATCAGAGGTATTGACTTCAAACTCAAGATACTTGATGTCCCCATTCATTAGACAAGAGGAGGTAACTCTATCAAATATTTTGGTGGAGTTATTGCCCTTTTTTAACTTAGAATTTTCACTTAATGTCCCATTTCTTTATATCCATAAGAGGTATTGACTTGAAACCAAATATACTTGGTGAAGACCCCATTCTGTAAACAAGAGGAGGTAACTATATCAATACTTACGGCGGAGTTATTGCCCTTTCTATACCCCCATTAAACGAAGTTAGGGGGTATATAGGAGTGAGCTTGTCGGTCGATCTGTTGGTTTCCGGACCATAACTTTAGTTAGGAATGAGATATTGTGATGAAACTTAATTGCTGTATAGGTAACTTGTATGAATACGCAGCTTGGGGTTGAAAGTGGGGCTTGTAGGGTCAAGGTCAGGGTCACCGTTACTAAAAATAGAAAATCAGTTTCCAGACGATAACTTTAGTTAGGAATGAGATATTGTGATGAAACTTGCTTTATAGGTAGCTTGTGCATGGTGTAAAATCAATACTTACACGGAGCTTATATTTAATATGCTGTGTCCCAGATACTTATAAACTTGTACGCGTGTCGACCTGTGTCGCTATGCGACGCGCTATATTTAGATCAGTCAGGTATTTTTCTACTACAAAGTTTATTTGCATGTGTTCATTGCACAATCGCTCACGCTTGACTTACATGTATAGTAATGACCTGTTATGCGATGCGTGTCTTTATGACCGGGTTAGATAATTAACACCAATCGGCGCTTATAATTAATGGGATTAAGTCAGAGATCGGTAAGATGGACACTAGACATATCACACGCTGTTTTTATTGCACCTCCAGACAAGATCTATATATCGTTATTGTGATTTTACCCGGAGGCGTGGATAATTGATCTGAGATGAGACTTAATTAAAGTTCGGAAGGTGTTGTTATAACGTTTGACTTGACAAGAAAACAAAGGCATGTACCATCTTTATAAACAACGCAATCACAGGATTTTATAATAAATTAATTTGCCGACTGACGGGGTGTGTTTTACAAGTGTTTTTTAGCTCGCACATTTGCCTTTCTTTGTAAACATCGCACATTTGTGTTTGTGGTATTTTTATTTGACTGTAAGGATTCCATGTTAGCAGTACCGGTATATCAGATCTATGATAAGTGCGGCTATAAGCTGAACAGTATAGGGATAATCAATGAAAAGGATGTGATTGTATCCCGCTAATTTTATTTTTCATTATTGTTCTAAATTGAATAAGGCGTCTACTCGCGCGTTTTATGTAACGCGCGATTTCATTGGTCATTGGTGATATCATAGCTAGCGCTATTTATAGAACTCTCACACGATATGTGGCCCTTTGAATCAGAGGACAGATTTATAGGTAATTCCGACTAATTCGTCATCTGATGTATGAGAATGTCCCAGTACAACTTAACATAATCATTGTCAAGCATACAAACAAAGTAGATTCAAGGGCTGGGCACATTACAGCCAAGGTCAAGGTCACCAAGGTGTTGTACGGGGGTATATCATAATATGCTTTTATCAGTTCATATCCTTGTTTGGTTTTCAATTCTCATAGCATCCCAAATATACTAGCGAAGCAAGCGCAAACCAAAAGCTTGGTGGTGGTATTAGATAAAACCATTAAAATGCAATATCATGAAATAGGTACATAATGCAGTGTTTACAAAGCTCATAATTGAAATATAAAACGCTATAATTGTTGAAAACCCTGCTTTTATAATAATAATATTATAAACTGAAAATGTTATAAAACATAAAAAACGAATTATTCTCTTCCACCATTTAGTCTTCAAGGTTATGCCGCCAGAAAGAAAGAACTGTCTGATGTGGATGAATCTGTGGCAGCAGATCTTACCAAAGTCGAAAAATACTTGCTTTCATCCCAGGAGTTGATGACAGTGCCGGGAAAGGTATGTTATTTTTAACTTAAATTTTTAAGGGACTTTGTCTTCATGTAAACTCACTAATTCTTGGATGATGTCAAGTTGGTGCGGGTTTTTCTGTGCGAAAACACATAATTAAAAAACCTGAAATGTTCAAAATACATTGGACATGTATTACTGTGTTTCTTTGAGACACATAATTATATCTATCCTGAGGCACATTACAGTACTGGTGTTCACTTAAACCTTTGCTGAAAGACACATTAACATTTCCTTAAATGGACACATACTTATGTACTGATGTCCATATGAAGCCACTTAAAACTATGCAGAGAGACACATTAAAATGTCCTTTAATAGTCCCTTACTACTGAGCTGATGTCCGTAATAAGCCACTTAAAACTATGCAGAGAGACACATTATTATGTTCTATAATAGTCCCTTACTCCTGAGCTGATGTCCGTAATTAGCCACTTAAAACTAAACTGAAGTGTCCATAAGAAGCCACTTAAAATTATGAAGAGAAACACATTAATATGTCCTTAAATAGTCCCTTACTCCTGAGCTGATGTCCGTAATTAGCCACTTTAAACTAAACTGAAGTGTCCATAAGAAGCCACTTTAAATTGTGCAGAGAGTCACATTAATATGTCCTTAAATAGTCCCTTACTCCTGAGCTGATGTCCGTAATTAGCCACTTTAAACTAAACTGAAGTGTCCATAAGAAGCCACTTAAAATTATGAAGAGAAACACATTAATATGTCCTTAAATAGTCCCTTACTCCTGAGCTGATGTCCGTAATAAGCCACTTAAAACTACACTGAGGTGTCCATAAGAAGCCACTTAAAATTATGCAGAGAGTCACATTAATATGTCCTTAAATAGTTCCTTACTCCTGAGCTGCTGTCCGTAATAAGCCACTTAAAACTACACTGAGGTGTCCATAAGAAGCCACTTTAAATTATGCAGAGAGTCACATTAATATGTCCTTAAATAGTCCCTTACTCCTGAGCTGATGTCCGTAATAAGCCACTTAAAACTACACTGAGGTGTCCATAAGAAGCCACTTAAAATTATGCAGAGAGTCACATTAATATGTCCTTAAATAGTCCCTTACTCATGAGCTGATGTCCGTAAGAAGCCACTTAAAACTATGCAGAGAGACACATTAATATGTCGGCAAATAGTCACATACTTTTGAGCTGGTGTCTGTAAGACGTCACTTAAAACTATGATAAGCTGGGTTTTTTAGTTGTCGCCACTACTTAAACCACATTCAAAAAGTTGGAGCCAAATTTGGGCCAACTGGAGCCAATTCTTAAAACATGGAAATTTGCGTTCATAATTGGAATTATAATTGTTATATCGGATACAATATTTAACGTGTATTATTTTACAAATACTTTGTATTGTTGGTAAGTCAGTGCTAGATGCAGCTGTTACACTGCCATAAACCACTGATAGTAATCTTGATTTATTATAGTTCTTACTGTGTATCTTACAGTACTGCACACTGATACCTCAACGAGTCATGTCAATGTGCTGCTCTACATAAACTCACAATCATGCTACTATTATGCAGAAAAATTGTCGATTTTTGGTGAAAGCACTCATGATCACAGAAAATGATATTTTCACGAGTGGCGTTGTATTGATTTCTGTGTTCACTCGGTGAAAAAAAATTCAATCTTACACTAAAATCAACAAATATCCTCTATATATCTTAAAGCTTTTTCAGGTGGTATTTTATCAATTACAATAATGCACAGTTTTTTTAATTGCAGGGAGGCAGGCCTGTACCTGTTATTGTACCACCAGATGTGAAGGCTCCCTTGGACTTCATTGCGTCAAGGGAGTCCAGGAAAGCAGCTGGAATAATGGAAGCCAACAAATATTTATTTGCAAATACTGGTAAGCAATAACTGAATAACAATGTCCTTGTACATACAATCACAGCTGAATAATATCCTCTTATCACATGAAAGGGTCTCATTGTTGTATATAAAAAATAGTTACACAAATCAAAATATCTAGTGATTCTGTGTCAAGTATCATATCAATTTGTTCAACTACCGTGAGCTTTATAAAGAAACGTATATGTGTCAGTGTTATAGTTTACATTTCCGTTAGTCAAAACTTTAGTCAAAACTGAAAATTACTAAAGCAATTGAGTAAATTACCCCCCAAAGACTGCTACAGGCTTCTGGCTTGTACTTTGATGTTAGTTCTGATGTAGTTTTACGCTTTACCCTTGTTTTTCCATACATGTAAGTCAATACTTATTTATACAAATTTAATATTGCACAAATCCACTGAATGTGAATGCTAAGGTGATGCATATTGAATTTAATGCTGTAATGATGCATTAACATTTTTTTCAGCTTCTCAATACACCAGGGCGTACAAGAGCTTGAAAGATGCATGTCATTCTTGTAGTTTGAAATCACCTCAGCGCATTACAAGTGTAGTTATGAGAAAATACACTGCTACTCTCTCACAGGTAGATTTAAGCTAACTTGATTATACAATGATCAAAACAACTAAAGGAACACCATAAATTTTGGCGTTATCTTTGCCCTAAATGAATAGATACCAGTAAAATAAATATATATAGAATGAGTATGTGAATGTTATCTGACGAACAAACATTAACATTCTGCAACGGACGTATACTTATTAAAAAAAGAACGCATATTGATAAAACCTATTTTTGTGTGAATAACACTGTTTTTGGTTTTTGTTGATTATTTCATTAACACTCAAAATGCACTTCACTAGTAATGTGTATGCCCCTCTATAGTGTTACTGCAATGTCTACACTGATTTGGTAATCGACAATTTTTTAAACTTTTTGACACAGACTTCACATTTATGAATTGAACCAGTTCTTGTTTTTTTCTGCAGCAGGTGTGTCGAGATTATGCTACATTTGTTTGCATGGTTTGACACAAGTAAATTATTTGTGAATTGAGGCAAGTACCAGCTGGGATTGCTGTTGGTGCAACTTGATTTGGAATAAATAAATTTTATAAAGATGTTATTAGAAAAGAAGTCAAAAATGAAATATCCATGTGTGAAAGTTTTCAGGCATTATGCCTGAACTTCAGGCAGGTTGGCCGCAGACTCTGTAAGACAGGGAAAAGGGTTGAAAAAAATCCCGGAAAATTAGGGAATTTGAAAATTTGTCAAAAATCAGGGAATTTTACAAAATTTGGAGAAAAAATCTTGGCTACTGGTAGCTTCTCTTCCTGACTTTATTATTTCTTCAAACTGTTAGCAACATATATTAATAAATTCATATTAGACCTGTAAAACTCAACTCTTTCAGTAATGAATGAGGTTAGCTTAATTGTGGTGAATGTATGGCTATTTAGGAAGCTTGGAGGTGAATACTTGTACAGTCGTATTTGGGCTGCGTACATCACAAAAAGATCAGGGAAAGTCCCCTTTCAGTCAGAGAAAAATCAGTAACTTGTCGGGGAATTTTTTAAAATTATTTCTGGGGCCACCCTGTCAGGTTTTGAGTGTACCAAATAGTCTGTTTTTTATTGGCAATTTTTGAGGATTTCAGGTTTTTCATGACTTTCACCCATGAGTATTGGTTCTTTAATATTTTTTCAGCTGATGAACTTGGACAAATACCAGATGGATTGGCTATGTGGTCATCTTGGCCACACAAAACCAGATGTCTGGCTTGATAGAGCGAGTGTATGTCACTAAACTGATGATGGTTCAAGACCTGAATATGACAAACAAGTTTAAGGGACAATCATTGGAGGAGATTGATTTGAACGGTACTTTTGTCCTTTTATATACTTATTTACTTTTATATACTTGGTATCAGTGTGTATTTTATTTTTTTATCAAAGGTGCTGGCTAATATCTATTTGTGTGACTTGGCCAGAGAATTCCCTTCTGCAATACCTGTGGCATAAGCATGACTAGGCTTGTTTGGTTGTGTGCACTGGTGTAACATATACTGAACCAAAACAGAAACACAGGGAAGAGTTTAAAAATGATTCCAAATAAGATGTCAAAGGTTATGTTCAATTTATATAAGTAAAAATGAAGATCATTCCATTGCGAACGATAACAATAACAACTTGTGTTTGTCTGGTTTGTGATTTAAGAGTAATTAAAGGGAGTTGAGGGGGAACCCCTATAATCTGAAATCAAAATGGGCTGATTGTGATAAGTGGCTCGTCAAAAACACGATATGTCGTCAATGGCAATCTGCACAGCATTGATTCTCCTGGGCAGTGAGTACATGAGTGGGGTTTTCTTTCTTTTTTGCGATGACAAAGTTGTATCGAACCTAGGTCCAATGATTACCCGTCTATACTACAAAGACGGACGTAATTTGACGCTGCTATTCGGACATATATAGGCCTACTTGGCAAATCTATTTATATATTTCTATTGTATCTGTTCTATTTAAACGTTATTTTCACGTCGACGGCGATTACTTATCAGAATGGCTGCCTATTTAGCTATATACGGTATATAAGTCCGAATAGAAGCGGCTAATTTTCACTGCGAATTTTCTGTATATACATCCCCGGGCGTGACTACCTCTAATTTGTATTATATATATGTGAATTTTTGCAGATATTGTGTATGGTGCAGATGCGCCACAGGAACCAGGAATAGATGTGCCACAGGAACCAGGAATGGAAGAATTCGATGGGAGGTTTGTTCTGCTATTTCATCATGCCATATTAAATTGACAGTTTCTTTTTAAACTCGACTATTTGATGAACTATGAAAGCTATTGTACTATCCCTGGCGTCCTAGTTGGTGTCTCCTCACATTAAAGTTTTTCGGCGAGTTTCTATTTTAGAGTATTTCTAATATACCGTTGAAGGTACATCATTGAAACTTGGCATGATGATGGTGTAACAATGGTCATACAATGTATGTCAAGATTGTTCACTAATTTCATGGATTATGCTCCTTTGTGACCAGTGCTGTAGTCGAGCGTGGTGTCCATTTGCGGTGCTTTTGTTATGGTTTTAATCCAATATTGGTAAATTTGAATGTCATAGATCAACAATTTTAATACTATTGTATGACTAAAGAAAGCATCAAGTAATAAATGACTTGAATGCATTGTAAAGTTTCCCAATCACACTTGGTAATCATGAATATGACGTGGTGTTTGGGCCTGTTGGCTTACAGTTCTATGCTATAAGATGTTAAAATTGATGTATTTATTTACTATTTGCAGTACTCACTTCAGGCAAGAAAACTCGCCTTCAAAAAAGCGAAACTTCAATGAATCATCCGAAGCGTCTGAAGAGGAACTGCCTGTCAAAAACAAGAAAAGAAAAGTTTTGACAGCCCGCCAGAGGTGGACTAATGAGGAACTTAATGAGTTAAACTTATATTTTAAAGAGTACCTCAGCAGTGGCATTTGACGCTCGCTGAAGCTCGTGTCTTAATCTCATAACCAGCAATACTCATTGTCTATCCTATACTTAGAGGACACTTGTAATATAACAAACTAGTACCGTATCTATTACTAAGATTATTAGACACTTTCATGATTACTTTAAAGTTACTTTTTTAGCTCCACTATTCGTAGAATAAGGGGAGCTATTGCAGTCACCCGAGCGTTGGCGTCGGCGTAACACTTGTTAAAGTTTAGGTACAGGTTTTTTAACCTCTTATATTCTCTAAGTCCTTTGAGATATTGCTTCATACTTTGCATACTTGTTCGCCATCATGACCCAAACCCATATACAGGAGTAGGTAACTCTATCAGGTATTTTGGTGAAATTATGCCTTCTTTTTCTACTTTAATAGTGCAAATGTTTAAGTTTAGGTTTTTTAACCTCTAATATCTTCATAGTGCATTGACATATTGCTTTAATACTTTGCATGCTTGTTCACCATCATGACCCCAACCCATACGCTGGGGTAGGTTACACTATCCAGCATTTTGTTGAAATTATGCCCCCTTTTGGACTTGGAAATGCAAATGTTAAAGTTTAGGTACAGGTTTTTTAACCTCTAATATCTTCAAAGTGCATTGACATATTGCTTTGCATACTTGTTCATCATCATGACCCCAACCCATTCACAGGGGTAGGAAACTCTATTAAGCATTTTGGTGAAATCGTTCCCCCTTTTTCAACTTGGTGCAAATGTTAAAGTTTAGGTACAGGTTTTTTTTACCTCAAATATTTTCAAAGTGCATTCACATATTGCTTTGCATACTTGTTCTTTATCATGAGTCCCTACACAGGGATGGGTAACTCTATCGAGCATTTCGTTGAAATTATGCCCCCTTTTGGACTTGGAAATGCAAATGTTAAAGTTAAGGAACAGGTTTTTTAACCGCTAATATCTTCAAAGTGCTTTGACATATTGCTTTGATACTTTGCATACTTGTTCACCATCATGATCCCAACCCCTACACAGGAGAAGATAACTATTTAGCATTTTGTTAATATTATGCCCCGTTTTGGACTAAGAAATGCTTATTTGTTTACCATCATGACCTAGAGGACCTACACATGAGTAGGTAACGGTCCTGCATAATTTGTCCAAATTATCCCCCTTTTTTTTACTTAGAAGCCCCAACCTCTACACATCAGAGGGTAATGCAGCTGTTATGAAGCATTTTGTTTTGAATATATGATGTACTATCCTAGCATGGCGCTGCGAATAGTGGAGCGCGCTGTTCGTGGACAGCTCTTGTTTTAATATTTCTTGTTAAATTTTGTGATTCATCATGAAGGCATCGAGAACTTTTATTAGACAATGTGACTCAAATATCAACATAAAAAAGGGTTCAATGATAGCTCTTGCTGGAAATAAATGCGTTGTAGACAAGTGTTTGTTTTTTTTTTTTTGACAAAATGATTTTGTTTGGCTTTACGCTTAACTTAGATTAGAGATTGCCATTTCAAAAGAGTTAGACCATTCATGGTTTTCTAACAAAAAGTATAGCGATTGTTTTTCTATCAAAAACAAAGTCGAGCATCCAGCACCAATAGGCGGTGCTCTTGTTTATTATGGATCAACTGATAAGTTATGGAGCTGTGAAGGCTAAGGCCATGCATGCTTTATAAAAGTAAGTTTCAAAAGATGCTTGTTTGTGTTGGAATATATACAACCCATGAAAGATTAATCAGCAAACCACAGAACTGTTGTCAATCTCCAACACAGCACCAAAACTCCCATTGTTTATATTTAAAGACATGTTTTTTCAATAATGTGTTTAACTTGAACAAAGATACTTGTATACATGCAGTAACACAACATTAAAAGGAAATATACAAGATTTAATAATATTAAAGGGAGGTGATAAACCTCATTCTGAATTAAGTACTGTGACAAAAATAGGTATATAATTAAAAGGTTATTATTCTCCTTGGAGTTGTGGTTGGGCAGTTTGTCCGTGCTATTTCTCTATTATTAATGATCGGATTTCAATGAAACTTAGCATGACTCATCAGTATCAAGCCTAGTTATGCATATTGTCGCCACAAAACGGTTGGATCAATGTTCACGGAGTTATTGCCCTTAGTTTTTTCCACTTAGAATTTTGTCCGCGCTATTTCTGTTATTAACGGTCGGATTTCAACGAAACTACATAACTGTGACAGGCAATGTATCTGGGGGTATTCATCATCTTCAGTGATAGCTCTTATTTAACATTGTTCTGTACAATACTAGACCTAATATATCTCCTTATTGTACAGAACAATGTTTACTTAAATAACCTATAAATATGTACATTGTACAAGTAATGCTAGTATAACAAGAACATTTGTAACAACTTAGCAACTAGAGGAGTATTCGAAGGAAATATGACTTTGTGTGTACAGTCTACATCTAGAATTGCCTTTGATAAAGGCATATATAGCTGACTATCATGAAATAAGTAACAAATACCAAACGTTATATATTAAGACTCTCAAAACATGGACATTTTACAAACACTCAAACCTGAAATGTTAGAAAACATTTTGAAGACACATAAAACGCATTTAGCGAAGTCACTTAATCCGAGACCCATAAACCCAATATGTGGGTCCGTCCTTCCGTCCGTCCATCCGCCCTGGTTAACCCAAATTGACCGTTTCTTCTAGCATTAATATGGCTTGCTACAAAGCTTTCAAACTTGCATGAATGTTGTATATGAACACTCTCCACGCGCCTGTATCACCTGACTCCATTTTGACCTTCACCTTGACCTAATTTTGGACTTATTGAAAGGCCAAATTCTTGGTTAAACCAAATTGACCGTTTCTTCTAGCATTAATATGGCTTGCTATAAAGCTTTCATACTTGCATGGATATTGTATATGACCACTCTCCACACACCTGTATCACCTGACTCCATTTTGACCTTCACCTTGACCTAATTATGGACTTAGACTTATCTCCCCTTTAGTATTTTCACAATAAAATTTTGTCTGGAGCGTATCTTCAAAACTATTTAACATATTGACTTGAAATATAAATAGATGGCAACTTGGAGAAGTGCATTGATAAAGAACCATAACTCTGTCTGTCTTAAATTTTGAATTATCTCCCCTTTCGTGTTTTTTATAGTCAAATTTTGCTCTGAGTATATCTTCAAAACTATTTAACATATTGACTTGAAACTTGGACTATAAAAAGATGGCAACTTGGAGAAGTGCAATGACCTAGCAATATAACTCTGTCTGTCTTAAACTTTTAATTATCTCCCCTTTAGTATTTTCAGAATAAAATTTTGACCGGAGTGTATCTTCAAAATTGTTTAAGATATTGCCTTAAAACTTGATATATAAATAGATGGTAGCTTGTAGAAGTGCATGGACCAAGAACCATAACTCTGTCTGTCTTTCATTCTGAATTATCTCCCCTTCAGTATTTTCATGATAATTGTTTGTCCGGAGCGTATCTTCAAAAGTATTTAAAATATTGACTTCAAACTTGGTATATGAATTGGTGGCAACTTGGAGAAGTGCAGTGACAAAGAACCATAACACCTGTATCACCAGATCACACATGAAGTCAATCAAGGCACTGCTTTCAAATGTGGCATATTCGTTTACCATCATAAGTCCCTTATAGTTCAAAGCCATGTAACACTATCAAACATTTTAACTGAATAATGGCCTCTGATTGACTTAGCTTTTAATGGACATGGCTTCCACGGGGGCATAAGCGTTTATTGAACGCAGTCTTGTTTGCAGAGTTATGCCCCTTTTGGACTTAGAATATTAGTGTTAAGTTTTTGCATGTTAGCTGGTATCTCAGTAACCACTGAAGGCAATGGTTTTAAACTGCACATACTTCTTCACTGCGAATGTCTTAGCTCATAGGGACAGGTCCCATAACTGTGATTTGTTTAAAATTTTGCATGTAAGCTCAGGTATAGATAATATGATGTAGTACTGTGCTGATTGTCATACATACATTGTGATAGTTTTTCCATGAATTTAGTTTTAAAAATAGAGGACCTATGAGAGTTGTCAATTGATAAAAATTGATATTATACCACTTTTGGAAATTTTACTAAGCGTGTGATAACAAAATCCGCGAAAACAACGTCACCAGCTTACATTTGTTTATTCTTGCTTAGTAATATGGTAATGCGATAAAAAGAATCCTTCTTTTGTTGTCATTGGAGATCAACACTTCTTAAACTTGTCAGGAAAACAAAACATTAAACTCACCAAAAGGCTCGCTTAATAACTTGTGTTTTCTAGACTCGCTCAAGAAATGTTGATTTCCAAAGACAACTCATGGCTGATCCAATAATATATATTAAACTTGTTCAGGAAATGTAATTAAGCTTGATAACGGCTCGCTTAATAAAATTTCCAAAACTTGTTAAATATAAATTATATCAATTGATAACGGTTGATAGATCCTCTATATATCACATGACTTTGTTTGTATCTGGCTTTGGGTTAATATAATGTTCACATGACGTCAACATATTCTCATAAATGAAATCACTTTGTATTTTTATGCCCCCGTATCGATAGATCGGGAGGTATATAGTGATATGTCCGTCTGTTCGTCCTTCTGGCCTGGTTAACCCAAATTGACCATTTCAAATACAAAGCTTTCATACATGCATTGATGTTCTATATGACCACTCTCCACACACCTGTATCAACTGACTCCATTTTGACCTTGACCTAATTTTGGACTTAGACTTATTGAAAGGCCAATTCTTGGTTAACCCAAATTGACCGTTTCTTCTAGCATTAATATGGCTTGCTACAAAGCTTTCATACTTGCATGGATGTTGTGTATGACCACTCTCCACATGCCTGTATCAACTGACTCCATTTTGACCTTGACTAAATTTTGGACTTAGACTTATTGAAGGGCCAATTCTTGGTTAACCCAAATTGACCGTTTCTTCTAGCATTAATATGGCTTGCTACAAAGCTTTCATACTTGCATGGATGTTGTATATGACCCCTCTCCACATGCCTGTATCACCTGACTCCATTTTGACCTTGACCTAATTTTGGACTTGGACTTATTGAAATGGCTTCCACGGGGGGCATAAGTGTTTATTCAACGTAGTCTTGTTTTCATCTGTCAAGAATCAGAATGTTTTTTTTATTGTTATTATTCTCTGCGCAGGACTTCTGTCAATGTTTTGTACATTTATTTATCATATGAATTTCATTGTATAAAGCGTATCTATCAAGTGCTGTCAATTGATATAAACTTACATTAAAGTGTATAGAGCTATATCAGACGATATTTTTTTAAAAAGTTTAAAAAATTGAAAAACAATAATGCTTTAATATCCATTCGATCATTTTTTGCTTCAGTTTTAACAGAAACTCTTTCTGTGATTTATTACACATGCGAATTGTCCGTTTTCATACGAAAGTGTTCTAGAACACCCCATGAAATTACAAGAATCGTCTATTTTTTCCACGATTGAATTAAAGTATACGAAACCCATCCAAAGTTTGAATTTGCAATTAAGGTAATCTAGTAGCATACTCAAAACGATGCAAGTAATTATTTTGACATTAAAATTACTGATAGATATAGCTCTAAACACTTTAAACAAGTTTTGGAAATTTTATTAAAGCGAGCCTTTGGCGAGCTTAATAATGTTTCCTTTATTAGTTTAATATAAGTTTATATAAATTGACAACAAGCACTATATTTTTAGCTCATCTGATTTTTTAAAAATGGATGATTTATTGTCATCACTTGATCGTCATGGTTAAGTTTTGTGTTTAGGTAAACCTTTTTCATAAACTATCAAAGCTATTGCTTTTAAACTTGCAACACTTGTTCACCTTTAATACCTAAGCCTGTAAAGCAAGACCCATAACTCCGATCTGCATTTTGTAAGAATTATTGCCCCTTTTTGGACTTAGAAAATAAAGTGCCTTGGTTAAGTTGTGTGTTTAGGTCCACTTTTCTCCTAAACTATCAGAGCTATTGCATTGAAACTTTCAACACTTGTTCACCATCAATACCTGACCATGTCAAGCAAGACTCATAACTCTGATCTGCATTTATGCATGAGTTATTGCCCCTTATTGGACTTTGAAAATTCCTTGGTTAAGTTTTGTGTTTAAGTCCACTTTTCTCATACACTATGTGGGCTATTGCTTTGAAACTTTCAACATTTGTTTACCATCAATACCTGACCATGTCAAGCAAGAACCATAACCCTGATCTGTATCTTGCTAGAGTTTTTGAATGTTCACCTCCACGAGCTGGAGTGTCCATGACCAATTTCCAGGTTCCTAGCTCAAAGGTCAAGGTCACAGTTGAAGGTCAAAGATATGTTTTAACTAATGCAGCAGTCAGTTGCCTCCACAGCCCCACCCCGGGATCCTCAGGGGAAAGCCAGAGAAACTGCTGTGATTTTACCTTCCAGCTTCCCCTGCAGGGTTGGGGAAATGTTTGAAATATTTTCTCCAACCAATACCCAGGGGATAATATTTAGTTTCCAGGGAGCCGGGAAAAACTGGAGATTTCACTATCAGCCCTTCATGGCAGGGTTTTTTACAACTCAAAAGTAAAATTCCCGGCTCATCCCTGGGGGTGGGGCCGTGGATGTAACTGACTGGTGCATAATTGACTTACTTAAATGTTATCGTACAACAGGGAATCAACCTAAACGTTATTGTTGATTTCAGTTGGAAACCTTTGTTTTTTGGTGCATGTAAATATTACTGTGACAGTCGAAATTCATTCTGTGGTGATGTAGATATGATAGAAGGTTCTCTGATGGTCTGGTTACCTGATGACCCTGAAGCTGATCGAAAATGATTGAAAGTCCATATACACTTAGCGGCACTTCTAACGCTGCCACTTATATATTTCAGTTTTCTTTAAAAGTCCTCAATGAATTGTAATGAAATTTGGCATACTTGAACATCAATATTTGACACAGTTTCTGGCGAATTTTCTGCTCGATTCGACAATTGACTATTGAACGATACGCCTTCAACTGACTCAATACTTATATTGAAAGTCACATTTTTATCACTCAATATCGGCCATCTGATTGTTATGTATGCGTGTAGATGTCCCTATTTCCTATAATGGTTGTGCATATCAACACTTTATTCGCTCATGGTTTTTAATAGTTATTAACAATATTTACCAAAATGCTAGAAAACGAAAATTGTTGGTTTTGCTGCAAATTATAGTGTTTTCCGTACCCATAGCGTGTCTGTTGAGAAAATACGATTCTTGCGAGTAACGCAGGTTGCGCTCAACGTAATTTAAATTTAGGGTGACTAATTATTATATCAAATTGAAAGAATTCAACTCTACTGCGTACTATTAACATTTGTTATTCAAAAGAAATGTGAATTTTATCATTCAAGTAGCACTATTTGAGGTTAAACGTTTATTTTAAGCGCAACTGTTTAATATTCAGATTATGAGCTGATTTTGAGGCGGTCTAAGCTTACCTACTGCTAGTTCGTTACCTAGGAAATTGTAACGTAGATGAATTTTATGAATGTTTTTATTGTGTACACTTATTACATAACGTTTGACGTTGCAAAGAAATAAAATATTGAAAATACTCAATTGACCCCTAATAAATACGCTGTTTAATTTTGTGACTTTGTAATTCCGGTTGACGTAAATTACGCTTTTACCACGAATTTTCATACACACCAATTTCTGAATTATCACGTGCAGCAGTAGACACATGACTAAAACTAAAACTGGTGAAAGTTTGATAAAGTTATCTCAAACGGTTTTCGAGATATCAAGAATAATCAAGTGGCAGCGTTAGAAGTGCCGCCAAGTGTAGAAGGTATATTATGCATACCACACTGGGTGATGGATATGCAGGAGATTGCATTTCCAATGAGGGTGACATTCCTTGCTTAAACTTTTAACTCAAGTTCCTCAACTAAATAAAGTTTAATATGTAGCTTTCACTTATTTTACATTTAGTCTTCATGAAGCAATTAAACTGATATTTGTGATAATTTTGTGTGAGTAAAAGGGCCAAAACTATTAGTTTAATGGGATTTTATTTCATGATTGAAGGTAAACCATGAAATCCATGAAATTAACCCCCCCCCCCCCCCAATGAAAATGAATAATTTTACAGTATTTCTGTTGTATTTTTAGATTCATATTTTTAGATCAATATTTCTATTTTTAGATCTTTATTTCTATTTTTAGATCAATTTTGCTATATTTAGATTAATACTTCTATTTTTAGATCAAATTTCTATTTTTAGATCAATATTTCTATTTTTAGATTAATATTTCTATTTTTAGATCATACTGTAAATTCCGTAAAGCAGAATGGGAAGAGAATGAGGATTATTGTACACATCTGATAGAAAGTGAATCTCAATATAAATATGAACGTTATATACCAGATCTTATAGATACACATATCTTTGATTTCCTGATAGGTATGTCAATCTTCTTTTGTAACTCTTCTATACTCTCCTAAATTGGAGGAAATAAAATGTTTAAAATATGCATTATACAATATTTATCGCATTTCCTGCGGTGTAGGAGTGCAATAAAGCTGTGCCGGAAACATTGTAATGCACTCACAGCCCGTTACAGAAATATGCAGAAATAAGCTTGATGGTGGTTGGTTCAGGGTGACGGAATGTAAGCAAATCTGTGCCTTGAATCGACCCGTTAGCCACACAGGATGTCTGTGCGTCACACTCCAAGTACTACTCAATTTTGTTTGAAACCTCATGAACATAAGCAGCATACGAGGGCCATTCCAAAAATACGTAGACAACGTCGATTGTGAAACTATTTATCATCCGATTTTCATCAAACTTGGTAGAAATCAGGTTCTACTGGTTATGAAATCAGTGCGTATTTTTATCTTGAAAAATATATGTTACATTCGAAAATATGGTAGTTATAGCAACGTAAAATTAAACACACGGGCAACCCATCGATTTACCCTGTAAAAATTTGGTGTTGATTGCTTCGCCCCATCACTTACCTTAAACGGTTGCGGAACCTTTCGAGAATTCATGTGTGTATCGTTTAAAGCTATGTAGTTCTGTGTTTCAAATTATGATGTCATATTTAACACAGTTATAGAGATATTGGTCATCGTACAAAGTCACTCTTAATATCAGAAAGAAAACGTGACGTCACGTTAAACCACGGACCAAGCGTAATCCTGATATTATGTGTTGTGCTTGATTTAAACACACAAAGTACTTGAATCGTGGCCGAAAATTGGAGATTTCACCTAGACGAAGTGCCAGAACATCATGTAAAACATACAGTCAAAGTGTTGTATATATCACTTGATTGAATCAGCTAAAACATGTCCCCTACAGTCCAAATTTCGCTTAAAATATAGAGGTCCAGACTTTGATATTGGTACAATTTGGGTTCGTTAGTATGGAACTCGAAACAACACATGAACTAATGTATGCTATTTGCTCTTGTTTGAAAGTTTAATTCTGCGTTGTGAATTGATCATTATGCAGAATGGTTGGTGACAGAGTTGTGCAATGAGTATTATTGTGAGAATTAAGAGTATGTTGTGAGGTTACCGAAACCGATAACGTCAACAATGACGTCTGGACTTGCCCCGTGGTCACTATAGATGCAATGCATAAAACAAGATCTTCACTTAACCGTCGGTCTGATTTCTATGAAACTTTAGGATTTGGGCGAATGAATGTGGTGGTACACAAAACTAAATAATTATTGATTTATCTGAAAAAAATAAGCTTGCAAATTGATTTGTCTACGTATTTTTTGAATGCCCCTCGTACATCATCATTTTCTAAGAGGTTTACATTCAGTTAATACCCCTACAGATAATCAAATCGTTGTACACCGCTATCTTACTGTAGCAAAGTATTTCTAAATACCATGTCTCCTAAGTTTTATCTTGCATTTCGTTTCGGCAATATGATACTGATGGGAGACTAAATAGCGTTAATAAAAATGTTTTTGTATATTTTATGTACATTGTATATTGTTTTAAACATGTATTATTCGGGACTGTACAGCACTTTTGAACGTGTGTATACATGAAAAAAGGGCTATATAAATATGGTATAATAATAAATAATAAGATATTTAGTGTTCACTAAGGTTATATGATAAATACAATCTTACATTCATGCTCATTCCTTACCATTTTTATTAAACAAGTTGACAAAAACAATATGATATGAGGCTCTATTAAACTTGTTGACAAAAACCAATATGGCACTCGGCAGAGCCTCGTGTACGGAGTATTGCTGTTTAGTGTACGGAGTATTGCACATCAGCTCAACGTTAGTATACGGAGAGTATGACATAATAAAATGAGTAAATAAAGCATGTAAATGGACAGTTTTATCGTATTATTACGTCTGCTCACAAATATGGTCATGTTTTATGGGTTATACGATACAATAAGAATATTCTTAAATGATTATGTTAAAATATTTCAACCGTCAGGCAGATGAATGCGATTAACAATATAGAATGCTGAATTTTATGCATAAAGTGTTGTTGTGAGTAGTACAAATGTGATATTTAGCTTGGATATATACAATTCTTTGAGAGTCATAGTTATGGTCAAATGGCAAATAAGGGCATTCATATCCATATATACAAAATATACACACCAAGGTTTATTTTATAATCTCTCAACTATTTCAGATACTGTAATGAGGTTTCTTTGCTATGATTTACGTTCAAAGTTGCTAATTCAAAGTATTGGACATTGTAGTAGTTTTGTGTTTGTCAAATGCAATTGCTCAGCTATGACTCTTTACTGTATGTGAAATACACGGTTACTAATAGAAGTTTCCGTTAAAATTCAGGGAGGACTTGGAGCTAGGATTAGCTTGTTACATTAATTGCTCCATGCAGTCCATACAATCCAATCTAATAGGTACATATCTATATAATATAAGTTATTTTTTATAAAATAACGCTGCTTATACCTTGTAATTATTCGATTTGAGTGACGAATAGTCACTGCAAGTAAAAGCAATACTCTGTACACCAAACAGCAATACTATGTACTCCAGAGAGCAACTATATAGCAATACTCTGTACACTAACACCTGCATTTATTCTCGCAATGCACCGTCATTTTTTATTAGTTTCGGATACTACATTTGTAATATTATCTTTGTAACAAAAATGACAATTCGCTCGATTCAAGTTGAGTATTTTAACGAAAAATATAAACAAAAACATCTTATTTCGACAGATCGAGCTTACTTTCTGTGTGAGTAACGGTACGAGTTTGGTCTTTTAATCACCCTTTAAAGAAATTCCTGGCAATTTACCGGTTGCACAGGCTATGAAATTTGTGGAGAAGATAGTTTTGTATAAAATGTACATTAAAACACTCAGAAAAACTAACAATCATCTCTGAACTTACCCTTGTCAACACTAGAATGTCGCGAAAATTGATAATATTACTCATCTTGCTAGCAATATCCGGTGTACGTTATACCGCAGTGTGTCAACTAGTTAAATAAAAATGGCAAGGAATGAGCACAAATTCAAGCTCCTCTATTTTAGATCCGGTTGGCTTGGTAAGCTATATGGGTGGTCCACACACATATTACTGTATAAGCTGGAGTCCACTATTCACTATGTAACCTTTGTTCGATGTTCACTAAAGGCATTATTGTTTATATGTATTTCAAGAGCATGGTCTCCAAAGACATGATGGAAGCTACTTTTAAAGAGATCCCTACACTTTAAAGAAATAAGATTCTTTGTGCATGAAGTAAAATCTTTATATATGTGATTGCATTATATTCTAGGGAATATGGACAGACATCATTCAGAAATCTTTGAGATGGCTGGTGAAGATGCATTCTTAATACACATGGATAATGGTCGAGGGTCAGTGCTTATTGATTTATTTATTGATTTCTGTTGGTGTCCTGAAGTTGTTTAACTATTTGTATGCCTACAAGTATAAGGGCAATGACATTATGCCATCAGCCTTACTAATTATCCTGAAATTAGTTTGATTCTGCAAGTATTCATTCTGTTGTTCCCACATAGCCCTGACAGCGATTAGTGCGCTTACCGTCCAATCTGGCGACCCGGGTTCAAATCCAGGTGGAGGAACATATATATGCCTGCAATATTTTAGTAGAAATGAAGCAAATAAAGGCTATGCTCGGCATGCTCGGTTGAAGTCAATGATATGAGACAGAAAGTATAGATTCACACAGCTTTCAGCAAGTTTGCCTATCATAGCCTTGTCTGTCCACTGGGAGCTTGGTCTTGTGGTTAGTGGACTGTGGTCTAGTAATTAGTGCACTGGATTTTTAACTTTGAGATCCAGGTTCATATCTTGATGAAGGCCAGTCAGTATATATGCCCCCTTTCAAGAAAATTTGACCACAATTCCTATTGCCCACAACATGTGAAGAAGTTGCTTACTTTTTCCCACAGGTAATTGTATCGTTCAAAAAGGAATAAAAAATGGAAAAATATAAATTTTACAGAAGATTTGTTTTTCGATTTCAAATTTTCTTTATCAGTGATGCAGTTAGCTGTGCTTGTTCCCTGCAGCCTGTTGCCAGGATCATGTGACTGGTTTACTTTAAACCATTATGTAAGAGGACTTTAAACAATGTTTTTTATATTTGTAGGTTTGGTAAAGCGAGTGTGGATGAGTATTCTATAATAACTCCATTACGACAATGTTGTAAAATTAGGAATCAACATTTATGAAATTAGTAAAATTATATATTGGACCGGAGAGATTGAGTAATTTGTTAGACCAGTCTATGAAATCCGATCCTGCCTATCCAATAGTGCTACAAGGACATTTAAACGCTGTAGATAGACGTGTGTTACATGTACTCACTGTGGTAGCAAACTGTGTGGATGAAAGAAAATCCATAAATACTGTGATTATTGATGACGGATATTGAATATTGATGAGGGATATTAAATATTGATGACGGATATTGAATATTGATGACAGTTATTGAATATTGATGGCAGTTATTGAATATTGATGACAGTTATTGATTATTGATGACAGTTATTGAATATTGATGACAGTTATTGAATATTGATGACAGTTATTGAATATTGATGACAGTTATTGATTATTGATGACAGTTATTGAATATTGATGACAGTTATTGATTATTAATAAATGTTATTGTTTATTGTTGTTGGGTATGTTTTTGTCACAAAGTGAATATTTTGTCTGTTATGCTTTTACCTGTTGATGATAATTATGCCTTGGTCACACTGAGATAGATTTGCCTCGGGTGATGCACTCCCGATTTTTATAAATGGGCATCAGAAGGTATCGGGAAAAAGGGTCCTCATGGTCTAGGGAAAGCTTCAGGGCTAATCATTAGAAACTTTGTGTTATCCCTGCTCCTGATGCCTTCTGAAGCTATTTTATTTACCTCAGGATTACATCGCCATGGCTGAAAATGTTCAGTGGGACCAAGGTATGAATGGTGCAAAACGTAATGTGAAGATAATAATGATACTTTAAATATAAGCATTGCTTGTACAGTAAAGCTGTAAATACCACATAACTTATGGCAACAAATTCTAGCCAAAATTTGCTTCTTTAAATTCAAAAATATATTTTGATTTAATTATTGGTATTTTATTTCTTAATAAATTTTATGCAAATTAAATATACACCATGCTAAGGGAAATAATACAAGCTTTCTGTTACAGTATAATAATCGAGGGCTTGGTGCAAAACTATGGTAACATCATTGATTTATAGAGGCACATACCATAGTTTTACACTAATTCCTGAATTCTATCCCTAGCTTGGCACTTTTATGCAAACAAGAGTTATTTCCCTTCATTGTTTGTTGAATGTTTCCTAGTGCTATAAATGTACGTTTGATTATGCAAATTATAAGTGCAATATTTTCAACATTTTACCACCCAAATATATTCACTACAGATGTTTTGAATATTATAATGTCACTTTTGGATTGAAAGATTGTGACTATCAGTACTTAAAGATATCTGGGTGTAATAAAGAATCTCCTCTTGAAGAGTTCTCAAGTTCAGTCATTTTATGACAAATTGACTGATTTCCTATAGGCCGTGGGTTCAACCCCCATTTTTTTTTTCTTTTATTTGTAAGACAATGTTCTGGCTTCTTGACATCACTTTATAGTGTAATTTGGAGGGAAAAAAGATGTTTTTTTTCTTTTTTTTCTTTAATTTTATAGGAATTAATATGTGGCTTCCATAAACACAGTTTTGATTTACTCAAAGACCTAATACTGTTATTTAGGTCTTTGATTTACTGTACTACGCAAATAAAAATTTCTACCCACAGTGTATGATCAATGTAATATCTTTGTTTGATACAAAAAGCACAGTGGCAAATCTTGTCTAGGGTCTATGTGAGGTTTTTTTTTTCAAATACATACTTTTTCAAATTTTCACCGTGGCCTCAATGTTGCTAGAGCCTGAAAGGGACATGAACTGACTTATGTATCTATAGAGTAAAGGGATCAAAAACATTTCATTCTTATGTGACGGTTACTGTTTAATTGATTCACATGCTTACGGTGAGTTGTCTAATAATTGCGAATTAGAAACTCTGTAGACTGTAACATGTGGAAATGTTGAGTACCATAAATTCTCGAGTATTGGTCGCGGTCGTGTATTGGACACAGGTAAAAAATGAAAGAACATTTGAAGAAAAAAAATTGAAGAAAATCGAACAAAAAATGTCAAAGTTACAAAGAATTTAGCAAAAATTGAAAAAAAAAATTGGCCGCCATTTTCTTTGTGTTCCGTAATAATAACCCAATCATGATAAAATTCTGCGTGTTATACTCGAGAATTTATGGTATATAAGGCAATAAACCACCCTTGATGGGTAAGGGGGATTTTCTATTGACAGGGTTTGTTGACCAAGACTCGGTACATGTTACATTTATAGATCTGATATGTTGTTGATATTTCTCACAGTCAGGGAGATACATTTTGTACATTGATTGTGTGCTGGGTATTCTGTCTTGATGGATTTCACTCAGTTTGTCCGTGCTATCACTTCTTAACCATACCTGCCAAGTACTCCTGTTAAAGTGGAGTTACTCCTTTTTTCGTTGGATAAATTTCTGGTTTCCAAGGTCACCTACATTGCACAAAATGACATTTTGGTTCATTTTATGATCTTTTGTCCCGTATTTATTACCACTAGAAATAATACATTCCTTGTTTATGCATCTAAATTCCTTTTAAGTCACATTTAAGTGCATCTTGCGACATGTTTCGCTGGACCACTCCTATTTTGGATTTATAAATATCTTAATGAGATATCAATGATGTTTCTAATGAACAGTCTGTACCTAACCTAGTTGTGCATTTTGTCAGGAATTGTTTTTTAATGAGTTATGGCCCTTTGTTGGAGACATACGTTGTTGTGTCAAAAGTACTCGGGCCTTATTCACAAACATTGTAAGACTTAGACATTAATTTGTCAAAATGTTCCATTCACTCCAATGTGTTATAAATGTATTGATTTTGATACATTTGAGTATTCATGTTCAATGGATAACAACAAATATTCAGATACAATTTAACATTGTTAATTCTAATTGTAAAGAAATGGCAATGATTATAAACGTTGTCAATTTTAAGTCTATAAGTCCGAGTTTCTGAGTTTCAGTCTTACAAGGTTGGTGAATTAGGCCCCTATACTTCTACTTTTAAATTATTTCAGTGAAATGTTGAATCCTTGTGAAACCAGGTAATTATTTTGTTTGATGTTTACATATATAATGTTATTGATTTTGAACTGTCATTTTATAATTATATTGTTTGTTTGTCATGCATACAGAAATTGGTTTACATTGATGGTCTTCCAATCTAGTTTTTGATTTTATATTTTATTAGTTTTCTTGTCTTCAGTAACTTTTTTGTAAAATATTTTGATTTTAACAAGGTTTTTTGGTGTTGTTTATGTGTAACCTCCAAGGCAATAATTTATAAAATATTTTTTAAAGAAGTTTAATTTTTTAATAGAATTTTGTGATAGAATTCTGATTAAATATTTTGGGTATAGGATATTCGGATGGGTACCGTTGTAGTAAGTGGGAAAACAATAAATATTTTATATTTGTGGCCTAAATGTGTTATTTTAACTTATATTGTCTTATTTTGTCTTCCGGAGAGGTTTGAAGTAAAGGTAACAGTACATTAAAAAATGAGTAAAAAATGGGAAAATCTGTTTTTTTCTTTTTCTCGAATTTATGTTACCTTACCTTAACTGGGATTTTCAGGCTTTGAAAGTGGGATTTCAGGCTTTGAAACTGGGATTTTCAGGCTTTGAAATTGGGATTTTCAGGCTACGAAACAGTGATTTCAGGCTTTGAAACTGGGATTTTCATGCTTTTAAATTGGGATGATGAGGCCTGATTACCAAACCAGGATTGATTTTAACCTAATTGAAGTGTTCTTATAATCCGTTTGCGGGATGGTTCACTACATTAACTAATTATTTTTGTCATTTTCTTCAAATTTACATAAACTCACACATAATTTAGATCTGGGGCCTTGCTTTGTCAATGTTATGCCTTCACTGTTTCTAGTTTAAGGGGACACAACTTATTTATGCCATTAACAGCATTTATATTTTTAGCTCACCTGTCACAAAGTGACAGAGTGAGCTTTTGTGATCACTCTTCGTCCGTCGTCCGTCCGTCCGTCTGTCAACAATTGGGTTGTGTCCTCTCTAGCGGTCACAATTTTGGCCTAATCTTTATGAAACTTGGTCACAATGATCATCTTAACAAAATCTAGGTCAAGTTCGATATTGGGTCATCTGAGGTCAAAAATTAGGCTACTAGGTCAAGTAATAGAAAAACCTTGTTTTTCATTCTATCAAAGGGAGTGTACTCTGTAATTTTACTGGTTGTGATCATGTAAGAGTTGTCTCTCTTACTATATTTTAGTTGTAGAACTACAAATGTGTACTTGTTAGCAGCTTTGAGGCTTTAATTTAAATTAAATGCAGAATGTGGATATTAGGGTTATCATCGTTTACAGTGATTGTATGTTTACAAACTATTAAACAATTATTAAGCTGTAATTATAGTCTTATGCAACCTTACTAATCGTTTTACATAGACTTATATAGGGAAAACATATAAAAATCTTCTTCTCTAAAACTACAATGCCTAGAGCTTTGATATTTGGTATGTAGCATCATCTAGTGGTCCCCTACCAAGATTGCTCAAATTATGGCCCTGGGGTCAAAATTGGCCCCGCCCCGGGGGTCACCGTTTTACATAGACTTATATAGGGAAAACATATAAAAATCTTCTCCTCTAAAACTACAATGCCTACAGCTTTGATATTTGGTATGTAGCATCATCTAGTGGTCCCCTACCAAGATTGCTCAAATTATGGCCCTGGGGTCAAAATTGGCCCCGGCCCGGGGGTCACCGTTTTACATAGACTTATATAGGGAAAACATATAAAAATCTTCTACTCTAAAACTACAATGCCTAGAGCTTTGATATTTGGTATGTAGCATCATCTAGTGGTCCCCTACCAAGATTGTTCATATTATGCCCCTGAGGTCAAAATTGGCCCCGCCCCGGGGGTTACCGTTTTACATAGACTTATATAGGGAAATCATATAAAAAGCTTCTTCTCTAAAACTACAATGCCTAGAGCTTTGATATTTGGTATGTAGCATCATCTAGTGGTCCCCTACAAAGATTGTTCATATTATGCCCCTGAGGTCAAAATGGCCCCGCCCCGGGGGTCACCGTTTTACATAGACTTATATAGGGAAAACATATAAAAATCTTCTTCTCTATAACTACAATGCCTAGAGCTTTGATATATGGTATGTAGCACCATCTAGTGGTCCCCTACCAAGATTGTTCAAATTATGCCCCTGAGGTCAAAATTGACCCCGCCCCGGGGGTCACCAGTTTCTATATTTACGCTCTACCTTTGTTAGTCTAAATTGTGCAGGGCTTCATTTATAATCAGGTGAGCGATATAGGGCCATCATGGCCCTCTTGTTTATTAAATTTTCTTTCTCTAACATTCCATAATATAGATTGTTTATTCAATTTTTGTATTTTTCTTCTTTTTATGTTACTAAATCATACTTTGCTTTTTGTATGTAAGAATACATTGAGATACAAAGGAGGAGAATCTCATAAAATTATAATTATAATTAGAAAAAGTAAAACACTGGATCTTTTTGCTGGCTATGAGTATATGCGTATACTATGAGCTTTAAGCCTAATGCTATGCCTAATTTTAACTATGGTGGACAGTTCTGGGCTTCCATTTTACTTTTACAGAGTAAATCTGTATTTTAACTCTCAAATTTTACAAAAGTGCCAGTCATATAAAACAATATCACATCACATTCCAAGCTAAGCTTAGAAAAGGTCAGAAAATGTATGAACTTACATTCCAATATTCTATAACATTCTACATTTTATGTGTTTATCATCTTATTTAAGCTAAATCATTATCTTATATGTTTTACTTTTCTTATGTTTGTCACTCTCACGAGTATTTTTATTTTACTGACACAAAGGGAGGTAACTCAGTTATATACTGTAAGCTGCTGGAAGAATCGTCTCCCTTGATCTCTGATTGAATTACAACATGCTTTTGTTATTGATATAATATGCTTTGTACAAAGCCATAACTTGAATAAATAAATACACCAAGTGATATTGCTATTTGTCATATATTGCTTCACTATGATAGATTTCCATACCATGCCATATTTTCCTGGGCCGTATTCATAAAGCTCCTAAGGTGAAATATTCCTTAGGTTGATAAATTTACCTAAAGTTTTATAGGAATTCCCTTAGTTTTATATGATTTCACCTTAGATATCTGAAACCTTGTTAATGATGTACTTTCAGATATCTAAGGTGAAATCATATAAAACTAAGGGAATTTCTATAATACCTTAGGTAAAATCAACCTAGGGACTATTTTCCCCTTAGGAGCTTTATGAATACGGGCCCTGAAGCCTATGCAGGAGCCTTCAACGAAAGGCAGGAGATACTTAGTCTGTGGCCAGGGCCGGTATTCATAAAACATCCTAAGCGAAAACTTAAATTTTAACTGTCCATAATTTGCAAGAAACTAATAATAACCAATAGTTTCTTGGTGATCAGTGTAGTGCTTGACATAACGTTTCAAAACAAAATGTTGAAAATCTTGATGTTAATGTTTAACTGAAACACTTTTAAAAGTAAATTATAAGATTTGGAGAAAATTCTTAGGTTTCCCTTAAGATTCTTTGTGGATACCACCCGGTATATAAAATACGAGGAGAGATGGATAACAGGAGAGTCTTGGTGTGATGGCTTAAAGTTACCAAAATATTAGAGAATTTCTGACAGGTAGCTCTCAACTTGAACAAACCGAGCACGGAAACATCAAAACTTCACATATCCAAAGTCTGAATAACCTAGCTAACTGAATGGATCAGTACATGCACTTTTTGATACCCCCTCGCACATGAAGTTCGCATAAAATCAAATGGACATTTAAATCCAATTAGCAGACACAAAGATAATAACAAATGTGTCAGCAGAAAAGGCAAGCATTTAGAGGCCAGTTTGGTTCAACGACGTTCCTTCTGAGGTGAGAGATATTTCCTATATTGACGAAAAATCGCATTTAAGTGCCAAAATCAGGACTTTCGTGTTCATTCGAACAAGTACCCCCGGTCAACATTCCATCTTAGTCGCGAATATAGAATATCACATCTGTCTGGGTGTGCACATCTCTATATTAGCCGACTGCGCATTTACAAATTAAAATGTATATCGTTCCTTAGCAACAATGTTAACTTGATTATCTGTATGTCTAACATTCAAAAATAAAATAGTGACAGGAACAAAAATCAGAAACTTTACCGGTGTAATGATAGTATGTTTGAGTTCCACGCGTGGTTATTTTGATAATACAACATTTTGTAAATTAATGGAAGTCATGTAATCGGTAGAAATCGTGATGAATCAGGAGACATTTAGTGACAACACGAGTACAACTTGAAATTTAAATTGTACTGTGTACTGTTCTGTATTGAAATGAATCTGATGTTCTTGCGATGTGGCAGATACGGGAATATCTCGTGATGCACCCCCGAATGTCGGCTTATATTCCTCGAATGACCAAGATCCTCGGGTAATGATCGGAGATGATTCCGCCCTGTGAGGCCTATCATTTTTGAACTGGTGTACTTAGTATAAGGCAATGGTTCAACTGGTCAGCGTTCTGATCCCGCTTCACTCAGTCGGCATAGCTATTAGTAGTCTTTCGGATGATACTTCAAACCTAGGTCCCGTGTATGATGCTATACATCCAGGGATGCTTCTGGAACTGGGGTATCTCAGTCTGTATCATGTACTATTCCCACAACATCTAAAATGACCAAACTTCGCAGGGTATCTAAACCATATGGATTATCCGGTGGCGAGGATATATACAAGCAAATAAGCCGTTGAGCGTGGATAGTCTTACACAGGTGACAAAGTGATATTCATCAATGTTTTACCTGTCACACGTGTACGTTTCTGTTGAACTATTTATCCCATGTACATTTTTGTTTTGCACAAAACATTCTGTATGAATAATAAATAACCTAAACATATCCACAACTTTTATTACCAGTGATGTCAAAAAAAACAAAAAAAAAACTAAATGAACGAATAAGCATTAAATTTTATTCTCAACAATTCCATCAACTTTCAACAATAACCAGTAATGATAGGACGATTCAATATTGAATAGTGTGTAACTTCTTCCTTCATTTTTTTCGGGCCCCAGAAGGGTAACCCCATTTATTTTCCCCGTCCAATGGTTTTATAGGGGGTCGGAGAATCATCACCCACAAACCTTTCAACATTGCATATCATATATATATACAAATGTATAACGAACAGAGCAAATAGAAATCATACATAATAAAAGGGATTGGGACCTTTTTCGTCAAAGAGTGACGAGTAGAGAGAAAAAGAAAAAATGTTGGCAGAGATGTTGATTGTTTTGTTTTGTTATTATTTGTATGTAACAGAAGTCGTCAGGTGTTCATAAATTGTTCCAATGTTTTATTCTTCCTTCATATTACATCACACCAATATGTTGGAAAAGTCATTGTCAATGTGGTTTGTATAGTTTACTTAAAATGTACTAATTAATGAACTCCAATTGAAGATTTTGTCTTTACACAGAAATAAGGCACTACCGACCGACACTGGGATTTTATCATATGTTTTGGTTACTTTATGGACCTTTTACAACTATACAGAAAATGTTCTTCTTTCATCTTTTCATCTGGTGGACAGTTTGTCTAATTTTTTGTTAGTCATACTTAACAATAAGATACAACCATGTTGCACCAAAGGGACAATATGTCTTTATAATGGCAATACAAATAACACTGTGTAATATAATATACAAATGAAAAAATGGTTTTCCTTGTCAACAAGTACTTTTATAGTTTTTTCATCAGTTATTTCACTGATAACAAATAGAATGAAATATGCAATTAGTCCATGCTGCTTTTGCACTCGGGACTTGGGACCCAACGTTGGCGCAGTTACCTAATGCTATAGTTTTTAAAACACAACGAATAAAGAAGTTTAGCATAGTACAGTCTAATTATAGTGACTGCCAATTCACATAATTTATGTTCCCTGGTGAAACAGCAACAGACCGAACAATAAAATTGCAGAACTAACCAGTTTTACCAAAAAACTTGATTGTTGGTAAATAAAACTACATGTACTAACATTAGGTAAAATTGTAATCTGCAACAAACATGACCAAAACTTTTCGTAGAAACAACATTTTGACCACTTATTTGAAATAACCAGTTTTGCCAAGATTTATTAAAAAGTATGTAACAAAACATAATCAAGAATGATCTTTGACAACCATTTACTACAAATTCAAATAACTAGGTTTTTACCAAGATTTAGTAAAAAGTATGTGACAAAACATAATCAAGAATGATCTTTGACAACCATTTACTACAAACTAAGATTTGATTAAGAAGATACAAATGCAACAAGTTTGACCAACAGATTATAAAGACACACAATACGAAACCAACTCCCAAGTAGACAGGAAGGTTCGAATCCAGGATGGGTTAGTTCCCATGTAACCAGTTGGTGGTCGACAGCATATAACATAATAAACACTTAGAGAAATCTTTACATCAGCCATATTACAATGTATAGGCCTATGTATACTAACTCCCAAGTAGACAGGGCACAAATCTTGGGAGAGGAAGGTTCGAATCCCGGATGGGTTAGTTGATGGGTTATTTCTAATGAATCCAGTTTTGGATCGAAAATATGCTACATAAACGCAAATGTTACAACAACGGAACGGATAAGTTTAGAATTTCTATTCATTTGATGAACTTAACACAAATTTAATATGACCATCGTCCAAAAGAGATATGAATTTAAGGACAAACTCTCACTTTCAAAAGACATACATTCAACTGATGTAGGGACATAATCTTTTGAAAACACAAGACAAAAAGAAATAGTGGAAAGTTTGATTTGCAATATGAACAAATGAAAACAGTGCAACTTGTATTAAACAACCACCTTTGGGATTGATTGAAAATGGTTGCTTAATGAAATAGTCATTAAATTCAGCTTTCAACGATAATTTAGTTGTCTATATTGGAACACTTTTTAAGTTATTATCCAGTATTATTGTTATCCTGACAAAGCCACCCGTAAGTTTTTATTTTGAAGAGACTTTTTTCTTTCATTCCATTGGTGCATGAAGAATTGCAAATAAAAACAAAAATGAGGTCGAGACATTTGCCTCGCAGACTTTTTAATATGTTGCATGATTCTATTAAATTGTTCGCAAATCGCAGTATTAACAGTCTCAACTCCTTGTAAACGAGTCGATTTATATGCATTTGAACATTTATATCCATGAAAAATATCATGGAAAAAGCGTACATTTTTGTAATAACCATTTTCTCTGTTAAAACAGTATTCTTGAAGGCCACAGGCATAATCATACAATACAGACTTATTTCTACATATAATGCATAATTAAACATGACAAAATATATCGAATATATAACATAGAAGCAATAATAAAGTCATGGCAATCAACAAAACATGTAAAGGATGGCGCAAAAAAGAGCTACACATACATGCAGATCTTATTTCCATTGCGGTCCTTAATACATAAAATATATAATTTAATGATGTGTGGAATGATTATGTGACATGTAAATATATAGGTCAAGATGTATACATGGCTTAGAATTAGAAGGTGGTAACTACCAAATCGATATTTTGAGAAAACACGGAACAACTGTCTGACATTTAGTCTTTACTTATGGTAAAACAAACTTTTACAACTTCATTTTGGTCAACATGACAAGTTCAGGTTTTTATGAAAATGGGCTCATAAGAAGCGCCTTGTGATGCTTATTCTAAATATGTATGAATCTTAAAAGTTCGTAAGTGGCACTTACGACCTTCTAATTCTAAGCCATCGATGTGTACATCAAAACTGACTGTGTGTACGCACGTTTAGTCACTACTGGGACATCTGTCTGTCTAATTGCACGGACTTCACGGGCTACTGTGTTAGTTGTACACGTGGATTTAATGCAGCATGGTTGCAAATAACGTTGTTTATAGTCTAGCAAGGTGAGTGGTATAATTATGTATCGCTTTCTCGTTGGTAGCATCTACATGCTTTCTCCACAGGATTTTAAATGGATAGTAGCTTCCAGATAGTTTCCACTGGTGACAGTCCAGTGTATGTCCATGTAGGGAGTAGTTGGTCACTATCTGTGTTTCGCTTCCGTGTGATTCGGATAGTTTCACATTCTGTCGGGTTGAACTGTATCTGCCAGTCTTCTTCCCACTGTTAGAGTTTCTGAATGTCGTCTTGCAGAATGGTCGAGTCGTGTTGGCTACTGAACCTTCTATATAAATAAAGAAGGCTGTCGTCTGCAAAGAGCCTGTTGGTTGACTTTTCCTGACATGTCGTATATACAGGAGAAAGAGCAGTGGACTCGGGACTGAGCCCTGTGGAACTCCAGAGGTGACGGTACTGATAGAAAAGTGTTTCAGCACTTGGCTGCGGATGACATGATACTCTACGAGTTTGCAGCCAACTGATGTCAGCGAGATTGGGCGGTAGTTGGCAGGTATAATTATACGGTCGCCCTTTTTAATACAAGAGAGACAAAAGTCGTCTTCCAGTCGTTGGGTGCCGCGCATTGTTGCAGAGATGCTTGAAGATGAGTGTGACAGCTGATGGTGCTACCTCCTGCAGCAATCTGGTGGGAATGTTGTTTTGTTCCTGTGTCATATGCGGTTCAGTGTGCCCAACAGCTTCCGAATGCCATTCTCGTCGATATTGAAGGACTCTGTGGATGGAGATGGATCAGTGTCTATGCTTGGAGTGTGGTAAGTGTCTTCCTAAGTGAACACACTACTGAACTGGTTGTTCAGTATCCTCGCTTTGGCTTCTGTGTTAAGTGTCCATTTCTTTTCGCAGCTGAGACGTAATAATTTACTGGCCAATTTGGTAAAAATGTTTAAATAGATAAAACAAACTTCTGCTTTGTAATGATCAATGTTTTCTGTTTATCATTGGCATTCATTGAGTTATGCTGTACTGAAATTGGTAACTTAAAAATCGTGCACGCTCGATTTTCCATAGATCAATGACCCTGACCGCGTGCCCGTGACTTCATTGTGTAATTTGAAATTGTGAATGTAATGAGACCAATTAATCTATTTATCCGAACTATCATAGACATTAATAATATATATCTGTGGAACTATGGATAAACTCGTGTTTGTATAATTTACTGTTATAAGTTCTCGTTGTGGTAATCCGTAGACATGTGTTCACTAATATAAGTATTGTCTGGATTAACCGGTGTGTGTCCATATTACTTGATATTTTCGCGTGTAATCAGAGGGCGTTGTTTGTGTGTTAACCTGAGCGTACGTGACGTCACAGGTATTTTAAATGTGTTGACATTTTCCTAGCGTGTTGAAGGAATTTAAAATGTGCATGATATACGGCTGTTATGAAATGAATTATTTCCAAGGTTTATGGGCGATGGTGAACATTGGTACAATAGTTGAAAGGAACAACTCGCAAATGAAATGGTGTGTACAATCTACGTGTTTCTATTTTCTAGTCATACAGAAGGACAAGAGTTTTGAGATGTCTTGTCAATTATTTTGTTGTTATCATCATGCATGCTGCTTCATTTTTCGTCCTTTTTCATCACTGAGAACATTATGTTATGTTTTATGCCTCTGTATGGAACCACAGGTAACTGTATCGTTGAAAACGAAAAAAAAAACACATTATTTTTGAAATTAAGAATTTATTAAGCACCTTTTTTTATTTAAAATATTAATTGAATACAATAAATAAATATTACAGTTAGAATATTAATATTAAGATTTTGTATGCAACTTGTAAGCTGGTATCTGTGTAACCATGGTAAGTACAGAGATTAATGTTACCCCTCCACTGTTTGGGTGTCAAGAAATTAATTGTTGCCTTGTTTTACAGATAAGCTGATGGATGTTTGCAAGATTGAATCTCAAATGCTGAAATGAACCACTAAATCTGTAATATGTAAGTATGCCATACATTATATAAGCCCCTTTTAGAATATTAAGAATATTAATGTTAGACTTTGTGAGTAAGCTGGTATCTCTGTAACCACTGAAGGGAATTGTTTGAAACTTCACACACTTGTTCAATGTGAATATCTAAGATGGAAAGCAGGCTCATTCAACCCCGAGCTTATTCAACCCCAAGCGATTTTCAGTATTATTCAACCCCGAGCTTATTCAACCCCAACCCTTGGCTCATTCAACCCCAGATATGTAAGGCTCATTCAACCCCAATGAAAAAAAATTGTTTGGTAGGGGTATTCTGTATGTTAAAAGATAAATGTGTTTTTATTTAGATATAGATAGTTATTAATAAAATCAATGATTATAGAAATACTTAGAAAAAGTATGTTTTACATTGAATTTTGAATACATATTTTAACAATCAAAAGTTGGGTTTATTTATAATAATTATAGATAATTATATACAATTATAGAAAGACTTTGAAAATCAAATCATTAACAGATCAAACTGTTAATTTAAGGTATTTGTTAAATCACAGATTATCACACTATTGATTGCACATTATAACCTATGGTTTAAATATGCAGTAATTATATAATTAACGTAATTATATAATTAACGTAATTATATAATTAACGTAATTATATAATTAACGTAATTATATAATTAACGTAATTATATAATTAACAAGATCAAAAGAAATATAACAATTTCAGGAGCACATAATTAGTTAAGGGTTGAATAATAGATTATCACACTGCAATACTGTAAATAGTAACACAAAACACTATAAGTAAATATCTAGGTTCGGTAATTTATATCTATTTAAACTATAAACTACATACATGCATATAACAATGATTTTTTACTTCTTTTGAAAAAAAAAACGCATTTGACTACATGTATGCATAGTTTATAGTTTCAATGCATGTCAATATCGCTTACCTAGAAATTTACTTATAATTAATATAACAAACCAAAAAAAACAAGATAAATACTCGGAACATTTCACACTCTGTGTAATTTCATACAGAATGGTATTTATCACACAATTTATCAACCCCCGTGTTCACACCTGCTTGACAATGTACATGCCTATCACAAAGTCAGTTTATAAATATCAACATGATTTCATGAAATTACTTAACAAACAACAAATAAACAAAAAAAACATTAAATTAACTACATTATAAACAAAATTAGTTGGGGTTGAATGAGCCTCAATATCTCTGGGGTTGAATGAGCCTTGTGGTTGAATGAGCCTAGGGTTGGGGTTGAATGAGCCTGGCTTTTCTGGGGTTGAATGAGCCTGGGGTTGAATAAGCTGACATTCTCTAAGATCATAGGAACAGCTCCCATAACTGCGATTAATGTTTTTGCAGAATAATGGCCCTTTTTGGACTTAGCATATTAATGTTAAGATTTTGCATGTAAACTGTAATCTGTGTAACCCCTTGACAGAATGGTTTTAAACTTCACACACTTGTTCACTTTGAATATCTAAGCTGATAGGGACAGGTCCCATAACTGTTATTTGAGTTTTTGCAAAATTAAGCCCCAGATTTTGTATATATAAATTGTTTATTTCTGTCTCATCCACATTTACAATTATGCAAACAACATAATATAAAACAACTAAAATATGTGGTCATTCTGACTAGAATTATAAGAGACCAGCATCATAAACCAATAAAAATATCTATTTTACAACAATAAATGAAAGTTATCTAACAAGTCCATAGCTTAATATTTTTAGATACTTGGTTTAGGTAAGTAAAAAGCTGTATAAAGACACCAAAACCCAAACACAGGTGGTGGTACTTGTAATGTACATTAACTAGAAAAAAGTTAGAAGAAAGAGCATTTGCTTTCAATACTATGGACTTATTAGATGGATTTCATACAATATACATTATGTATCACAATAACTTGCATATGACATTTAAAACATTACATAATTGATAAAGAAAACGATAAATTAAAAAGGAAATATGATCAATTATATAAAAAATCATTTCTACTTTTTAAAATATTAAAACAGGTTTTGGCACTGACTTTAATCATGTTCATATTGGACAATACAAATATTAACTTATCTTGATCTGTAAGATTTAAGTAATTGGCATTTAACTCACAAGCTTTTAACGTAAGTGTGTCTCTAATACTTTGATATGCATTGCAGTGAAACAAAACATGTATTTCATTTTCAACATTATTTTTACAGACCGGACATACACGCAGATTTTCTGGAATATTTTCGTATCTTCCTGTCTCTAATCTCAAAGGAGCTATACCACATCTAAATTTTGCTAAGGCAGATTTATGTTTTAAAGGAATTTGACATTCTATATAATTTTCAAGTGAGAACTCTTGCTTAAATAATTTATATGTCCTAAGTTTATTACGTCCCTTTCCTGAACATCCAACTTCTTTATTTATATTATCTCTCCATATTGGAATAAAATGTTGCATTGTGTATGTTAAAACTTTATCACAGAAATACTTAGATGACAAGACACCACAGCCAGTTGTCAAAGGCGCCAGACCAATTTTGGTCATATGGCTTTTAAATTCATATTGCCAATTTTTGCAACGATTATTACTTTTAACATCACAAAATTTAAATATCTTATAATTTACTCTATCGTGTCTCATTCTTAAAGTCCTATGCCACTGTTGTGCGACAGATCTCCACTGCTTCACATGAGGCGGCCGCCAAGCAAACTCACCATAAAGCGCATTATTGGGTGTATACCGACCAACAGCCAGAAAAAAGCGCATAGCTCTACTCTCAACAGCATTAATACAAGAAAATGACTTTGTGCCCCAGATAGCGGCACCATATGATATAACAGGCCAAACTGTACTTTCATATAGCTTACTGAATGTTCTATATGGCATACCGCCAATTGATTTACACTTTGCAATAAGCAGACCTAATGCTCTACTAGCGCTTTGAGCAACACATTTAGCTGTCAGACAATAATCCAAATGCTCACCCAATAATAACCCAAGATAAGTGTACTTGTCAACTGTTTCAATATTGTGCTCACCACACTTGAAACTAAAAGAAGATCTATTGACAGACCGTGGTCTAAAATGCACAATTTTACTTTTAGATGGGTTAACAATCATGCTATTTGACTTACACCAGTCGTTTAAAATATTCAACATAAATTGTAAATCTTCCTCATTTTCAGCTAATAACACAATATCATCAGCATAGAGTAAAATGCAAACATTTTCATTTTCTATAGATATCCCTTTACCGGCAGCCTTAATTGTTATGGCTAGATCGTTAACAAACAAATTGAAAAGTAACGGAGATAGGGAACACCCTTGTCTCAAGCCACAATGGACATCAAAACTATCTGTATAAAACCCATTGATTCTAACACATGATGAAGTATTGTTATATAGTGATTTCAGAGCAACAAACATTTTACCTTCTACTCCTATTTTAGAGCTAGCTAATTTGTTCCATAAAATAGTACGGTCAATAAAATCATACGCTTTTTTAAAATCTATAAAAGCACAAAATGTGGAAGACTTAAGCTTCTTTCTAGTTTCAACAATATTTGTAAGAGATGACAAATGATCAACAGTACTTCGGTTTTTTCTAAAGCCATTCTGCTCATCAACAATAATACTATGCTGTTCAGCCCACGTGGACAGTCTATCATTTAAGATTGAACAGTAAAGTTTGTACATTGAACAAGAGAGTGCAATTCCCCTATAAGACAAAGGATCACGAGGATCAGAAGAGCTTGATTTCGGTATGGGGCTTATAATACTTTTGCCCCATTCTGTAGGAATTAAGCCTGTATCAAAACATACGTTAAACAGAATATGTAGAAAACTAATACAACTATCATTCTTCAGAATATCAACGGGTATAGTATCAATGCCACAAGCTTTGCCTAATTTAGCCTTCATTACTGCTTTTTTTACTTCTATTATAGAAATATGATTATTGAGAGCCTCACAATTATATCTCAAATCAACATTATCTCCTATATTAGGAACGTTAGGGTTATTTATATCTGATGTACGATCAACAAACAAACTGCTGAATTCTTGTTTCCACTTATTTAGTACAATATTTATATTATTAGATATGGTTCCATCCTCTGTCACTACTTCCATGGGTATAGACTTTTTCCTGTTCTGGGCAACCCCTATCTTACCAATGGTCCTCCAAAATTCCTCTGAACTACCATCACATTTAGCAAGCAGCTCTGATTGTAAAGAAGCCCAATGAGCCCTCTTGCATTTTTGAACCTCCCTGTTAAAAGCGTGCCTTGCAGTGATAAAAATCGTTTTAAGACCCTTCTTTGTTATAGAATTGTTACAATTTAACCAATTACGCTCAGCTTGACATTGGGAATTCCATAGGTAAGATAGAATCTCATTCCACCAGGGTTTACTAGACCTTCGCTTCTTGTTACTGACACCTGACTGCAAGTTTATACTTCGACTATCCAACTTGTCATACATTTCATTCTTAATACATGTACAGATATCAGAGTAAGCAGAATTAACATCAGATTGTAATCGTAAGCTTTGTTCTAACTGAAAAACTGCCCTATGGAGTTGATTAACAACATCATCAGTCTGCAGGAAATCGTGAGGAGCTGATTTAAAATCGAATTTCTCATAAAAAGTCGCTCTAGAATCAGACTGAGCAGAATCTGACGAACCCACATTAAAAGACGGGTCCACCAAATCTGACATATCAAACTTCCATGACAATATGGAATGATCAGGTACAGCTGATGGTACAAATCCGTTAATATGGTTAAGCTCACTCACGATTTCACTGCTTCTCATTACGTTAAATTCTTTAAACATGTTTACATTATCATGATGAACAAAACAATAGTCAACAACAGCACAACCTTTTACAGATACAGAAGTAAAGTCATTTTTAACACAATTTCTGCCATTAAGAATACACATATTACTGTCAATTAAAAAGTCGATGAGTCTATCTCCATAACTATTAGAAATAAAATCTACAACATTTCTCGGTGGCAATTCATCAATACCTACAATATGGTCATCATTATGACCGACTCTACTGTTAAAATCTCCAGTTATACATATCGGCCCACAATTTTGATATACAAACACAGTACTGAGTAAAGTATCATAGAAATCACATGCATCTATAGCTCTGGAGGAGTTACAAGGTGGTAAATAGCACACACATAAGTAAAAAGAAAAACCAGTATATTTATCAACAAATTCTAGCCATAATATACCATCATAATCATTCTCCAGTACATTTATAAAATAAATATCTTTTAAATAGTCTTTTACAAGAAACCCAACCCCACCTGACCCCGATCTAGCATTAACATGCATATGTTTTCTATTATTTCCAAACCATGAAAAGCCATCTATAGTTATTACATTCTGACCTGTCAAATGAGTTTCACCTATGCCTAAAATATCAAAATCTAAGTAATTAATACATTCTTGTCTTAACACAAAATTATCACTATTAATGTTTGTACTTAGTCCATTAACATTCCAAAACCCAACGTGAACCTATTGACGACCTCTTCTGTAATCAGCTCCCCTTCTATTTCCTCGATGACCTTGACCGCGTCCACCCTGTTGAATTTGACCCCCACGCTGACTCTGGCCACCTCGCTGCTGACCATCACGTTGATTGTAACCCACTCGTTGACCATAGCTAGAGTTATTATTGACACTATTATTATTTAAATTTGTACCATTATTATGGGTACCACTGTTGTTTTGCCTACCATTATCGATGAAGACACGATTACCTCGTACTGACAGTTTTTCACCTCTGTTAACTGCATTTACCATGGTGCGTAAGTTGGTGGCTGCGCACCTCTCCTCCCGAGTTTGGTCCTCATGAACAAATATATTTTTGTGAATAGTTTTTTGTAGATTACGCTTCGCCTCTAGCACTTTGGTACGTTGGTCTATGGTAGAAAACGTGGCAATAACAACACCAGGAGTATGTGAGTCCCTGTTCGTATTGGGGATACGTCTAACTTTAGAAACGGTTACACCATTTAGTTTCATATGGTTTTTTATGATCCCGTTCACTTTAGTTTCTAAATTTTCATTGACACTTTCAGGGACTTTTCTAAATACAAGGTTCAAAGCTATAGAATGTGTTGAAGAGTTCTGTTTAGCATCAGACAGTGATGCCAGCTTTGTGTTAATCAATTCCACATCCTCAGCCATTTTGCTATGGACATTGTCAATATCTGACGTTACCTCTGCTAGAACTGCCACCCGAATGTCATCTACTTTCGAAGCAACAACCTTTTGAATTTTGGCCATTTCAGCGTTCACCCTTTTGTCTAGCATTTGGGCGACTTTGGATGAAATTCGTTTCTCTAAGCCCAATTCTAGTTTGTCAATACGGGCTTCAAAGTTCGCCTGCATTGATTGAATAGCGTTAGACAATTGAACAACATTTGAAGACAGCGTCTTAATCATAGACTCAACAGAAACATTAGCACTCTCATGTACCTCATGAACTTCCGCTGTTGTCAATGTCACCTGTTTTGGTGTTGGGAATGGGATGTCACCATATAAATTTCTCTTAGCTTTGGTAGTTATTCTTGGCTTCTTAATCACAGTTGCGTCAATACAGACATCTGCAACATCAGTTTCAGAAAGATGTCGTTTTCTACCTGAATGAAGTGGGGTATCAACCTTTCTTATAGGTTGAGACGCCATTATCGACTCTACATAAGCCTCTGCTTCCGTATCCACAGCAGTACTTGCATTTTTATTCACGTTTGTCGCCATCTGTAAGTGCATGCACCGTCAATAAACTGTCAATAAACAAGTCAGCAATAAATATGAATACTGACGTTACACTGGCACTTGATTATATAGTCTGCGACTGATTTAAATCAAGTCAAATACTGGTCACAATGAATAATTAGCACAAATATTGTTTTATTTTCCTCGCGAATATATGTGACAAAGCGTGACAAATAATTCAACCGGTGCGGTGGTAGTTTTCTTCTCGTCAAAATGTTGAACCTCCACAGGGAAATTCAAAATATACCAATTCTCTGCGTGTCTTCGATAGTCTTCCAGTATCTACGTGTATCCCACTTCTTGGTGCACCTATTGAACCCAAAATGTTATCGTAGAACCAAGTTATTATATTTATTTTCATGAAAATCTGACTCCCGCTAAATAAATTGCATGTGTCTAGGTCAACGACCACTAAATGTCGAAAAAGAGTTTTTGCAAAATTAAGCCCCAGATTTTGTATGTAACTTGTAAGCTGGTATCTCTGTAACCATGGTAAGAACAGAGGTTAAAGGGACTCAACTCCAGTTAGTAAATTGCAAAATTTACCAAAAAGCTCTCTTTAAATAGCATTTGTTTGGCTTGACCTACCTAAAACATTTATATATATTATGAAGCGGTTTGCGGCGTGTTCTGGTTGACTATGAGGTGGCGCGTAATGTAAGCCACACTCGCCGGATGCTGCTGCTGACGTTTATATTTCATGTTTCAATACGTTGACGTAATTGTTTAAATTCCAACAGTAGAAGTAAAACTGACTTCGTAGAGTTTTGACGTTTTCATATAGTTGATCAACAAATGCATGATTCACAAAGTAGATGTATGTTTCACAAAGTTAATGAAGATTGTCACAAAGTTAATGAGTAATGAAGATTGTCACAAAGTTATTATTTAATTGGTAATCCAATATTATTCACAAAGATACTGACACAAAGTCAGTACTAAATTGGTAATCCAATAAGTCATATTTTGTCACACAGAGTAAATAATTTAAACTTGAACTCAAGTTAATATTCATATATGGAAATCCATATTTAGTCCTATTTATAATATGCTAGTTAGGAACTCCTAACTAACATAACCTAACACCTAAAGTTTCATGATGGTTACTAGTTATCCTAAATAGGATTTGCTTGACTTATATACACGTCTACAGACATTGACACCTAGAGCAATAATTATCAAAGGAAATGGCTTTCAACACTTAATGATAAAACAGTCAAACATAATTATATTAAGACTTCAATCAGTGACAATTGAACAATAGGTGTAAAACTAATAAAAGAAAGTTTGCAACATGGTTTCAAAGATATGGTTTGATAGGAAATTGATAACATCTCAGTCATCAAGGTATTATACTTAAGATCTCAGATTGACATGTGCTCAGAGATGGAGCAATATTATATGAGACTTGATTATTAAACATTTAAAACCATGATTGGTCATGTAACAAAAATTATGGTAATAAATGAAAAATGTACGTCATAACATATACAAATATAGACTTTTTCATCTAGAAGAAAATTAATCGCATAACGGCGGTTTATTAAATTTAAAAACCAAAAATCTATTGTGTGACTAACGCATTAAAATATGTACATGTATTCAACGTTGTGTAGCATATGGTGGTGTCTAAATGCCAAGAAAAGCCGTTGCCTTATTATTGGATGGTAAAACATGTTTGGTTGTTTTCATCAATAGGGCCTTTGATCGTAATGTAAATTGTTTTAATACTTTATGTATTCATTAAACATAGTTTTGTGATTAAAACGTCTTCAAAAACATGTTTGTATCATTGAAATGGAGTTTAGTCCCTTTAATGTATACTCTCCACTGTTTGGGTTTCAAGAAATTAATTATTGTCTTGCTTTACAGATTAGCTGATGGATGTCTAGATGAACCACTAAACCAGTATGTCACATCATTACATGGACAGATTCCTACAGCATGAAAAAGACAAGTAACTTATTATCTTACTGTTTTCAATCAGTAGGATTGTGCATGCTGGTTTCATGTGTTGTTTCAAGTTTCACTAACAATTTGGTAATTGCTTGCATGTCATGAATAACATAACAAACTTTTGGTAATTGCTAACAAAATAATCAGCTGCCCATTGGCAGCTTGTGTGGACTAGGTCTTCAAGTTGGAATTTGTTAAGATGCATATAGAGTCATCATGTGAATTGTCTTAACTGTGCATATGCAAATACACTCAACAACAGTTATAAGTACACACCTTCATAGGTTTCGAAAACTTATTGGCTAAAACCGAGGTGTGTACTTATAACTTATGTTTGCTCTCTTCTCACAAAGTGACAATGTGAGCTTTTAATGTGGTCACTTTTCGTTCGAAGTCTGTCCGTCTTTGTCTGTCAACAATTTGCATGTTGGTCACAATTTTAAAAAATGGTCTCAATGATTATCTTATTCTAAACAAAAACTAGGCAACGTTAAATAACATGTCATCCTTGTGTTGGCTAACAGATGTGGCCTTATCTGACATCATGAGTTATCTAATGTAAATAGATAGGTTACTGCATGTACAAGCAATATTCTCAGGCTGAATTTTCTTAATTCTTAGAAGTTGCAAATTATTTCATAGGTGCCTTGTTCTACAACAGGTGAGCAACCTAGGGCCCGTTGGCCCTCTTGTTGAGTGTACCATCACTCGATAGGTATAAACAACAGAATAACATTCTCTTGTTCTGGTTTTCCAGGCAGAGTTCAGGTTATCTTAACAGTTATTTTGAATTACTATTGAACATCTCTTGTTGTCATTGATTTGACTGTATAAGTGGTTAAGTTTGGTTAGTGGCATATTTACATGAACATTTCCGCAAGCGTAATTTACGACCTACCCGTCATCAATATCTACACCGACACCAAACAATAGTAGAAAAAAACTATAAAACATTAGATGCAGTATGGTAATAAGTAAAATAGGAGTACTAATTTTAACCCCATCATATAGTGTAAATGTTATATTACTGTAAATTATATTCAAATACATTGGACATTGAAATGGAAGAGTCCAAATAACACTGCAAATTGTATGAGATGAATTTTAACCGCCTACAAGTGTCATAAACAATGATTATAATAATGCATATAAACTACCTTTGACAGTTTGTGGATACAGTTCGCCCAGGTAACAGAAAGGTGGGAAAATTTAGTGGAAATATCAAGTGAGAACACTTTATCAGTATTATATTTTATATAGCTTGACCAGATTAAACTGAGACTCATGAAAGTCTGTAAGCTAGTCAGCCTATACTCGGCTGTATTTGATTCTTATGTTTATATACAGTAACTATAATATACCGGCCGTTATCTCCGTATAAGGCCAGCTATAATTACAAGTGTATGTTTTAATAACTTCGTTTTTTTTTTATTTTAACAAATTATGCAAAGAGTCTCAGTTTAATGTGGTCAAGCTATAGTATACAATTGACCATATGTGTTTATTCAAGTAATCAATTCTGCCACAGTAGACCAATCCAGTTAATATTTGTAAATATCACGTTATCCTGGGCGAACTAGAAATTACACTATAGTATGTTCTGCCAAGTTTGAACAATACATTTAATTATATGTGACAAGATTAGCAGTTTTTAGTCAAAGAATTGCGTGATTCATATAACCTTTGCGCAAACTTTAATGTGCGCGAAATGTCTGGAATTATGAAATCGCAAACTTGTTGACATGCAAAATTATCAACAGCCGAACATTACCCTGAATTTTGTGAGGTGCCATTCCAAAGTACCAATTTATCATTCTGCTTCAATGGGATAATTTAGGGGGTGAAAATAGGTATCAGCCATTCATGCGTATCTAGCAATCAGGTTCAACTTTCCGATCATTTTTATCAAGCCCACATGCAGTGAGCTCAACTTAGTCTTTACTTTTCTGGGTTCCCACGATCAGAGAAAAATCAGGTAAAAACATAGGTTTTTTTCAAGGTCAGGGAAAAGTCAGGAAATTTTTTAATTAGTCAGGGAAATTTAGAAATTGAGCAAAAGTCAGGGAAAAGTCTGGGAATTCTTCATTAAAGATGTTGACAAGTGTCATTTCCTATGAAGAAAATAAACTATAACTGAAAAACTCCTTGCTTGCTATATGTGTTCCGGATAATTCTGAATTATGATTATTTCATATGAATCAACGGCCTTAAAACAGCTATCTGAAACTTTGTGGTTCCATATAAAGCAAACATATTTTCACTGTTTCTATTCGCTATTTTGCTCTAATAAAAAGGCCTGATCAATTGAAAAAGTCAGGGAAAACTGCTGTCTGGTCAGGGGAAAGTCAGGGAATATTTGTCTAAGAATATTTTTGGGAACCCTGCTTTTTGTGTATTTGCATGTGTCTAATTTTAGGGTCATAGAATGATTAGATTTGTTTTGATCTCATTTTTTGTGTGTCATGTTGCTCACATAAATACTGATTCTGCGTCTAGTTTGATGGCTAGTACAATTAATGTTTGGATTTATACTATTATCAAATAGAGAACAAGATAGGCTCTGCAGAGAATACTGTAAATTACTTTATATTCGCCATTTTCAGTCTTGAACTTATTTCGCAAATTGATGAATTCGAGATCGAGTGTCCCAAAATCTTAGATTTGCGGGAGTATCAAAATATTAAAAACCCTATTCCGGAAGTAAGGTCAATATTAATTAAAAGGAATCCCGAAATGTTATGTTACTTGAATGTGATATGGGTACAAAATAATTACTGATATACATGTACAATATGCATGTAGAAATATAACTGCGTTAAACATGCAACAAGTATTGATTAATTTATTTCTATTTCAATAACGCTAATTGACAAATATATCAAATATATCGTTTTAAACAATCTTTTGGATGTGACTATAAACCTACCGTATTACCTCGTATTATCGCCACGGGGCGGCGATGCATTTTATGAAAAAATAATTCCATGCTCAGTCAGACCTTGTATTAGCACCCCCCCATGGAACGGTACTGTACAGTAAGGCACTTACCATTACCTTAACCAGTACGAATTACTTCCCCTTCTTAAAAATATCGGACTTTGTTTTTTTTGCCCATCATACTGAGTTGAGACTTGCAAAAATGGCTAATAAACATGTAGGCTACGCTCTACATACTGGTATGTTAATAATTACTCAGCAGTAATTGTTCGTTTGAATGGATTATCATGACTGACTGTTATTGTGGACTTGTGTGGATACTTTATTAGATCACTGTAGGACCAATTATTGAAGGTGAGATTTTTTTCAAAAATCGATGGGGGGCATTAATTAGAGGGGGGACGCTAATACGAGGAAATACGGTAGATACAAAAGTTGAAAGTTACTGTTAATTCACAATATTAATATGTATGGGGGACTCTATATAACTTATCGCAAGAAAATTAAAATGTGTTTCCTACACAACTTGAGATGAACTGGTTGGAAACCCAGGTGTCTCTCGTGTATCGGTGCTTTACACCGGGCACGTTAAAGAACCAAGGAATCTCTTCGTTAAGAGCTAGGGTATGACTCCCCCGGATTTCTTGTATCACACGGCTTTTTCTTCAGCAAAATGCTGACTCTTCAGCGAATACAACTGTGCTATGTTTTGTTCGAGTATGCTTCTTACTAATGAGTTAATACAGTTACAACTGTTAGTGTAAATTGGTCAATACTTCCTTAATCATTAAGAATTAAAATTCGAGCTTAAATTTACAATTTTGTGCAATAACAAGTGCTTTGATAAAACTTAGACCATTGATTGGAGAATTGTGGTTAGAAAGTAAAGTAATGCATACATTTTTCACTCACACTCACACTTGCTCTGCTCTTTTCCACCTTCGTAGTCATCGAACGTCGTGTCTAATCATAAACATATACTTACTTATTTTGGGTTATACAGTGCATGTCAGTGCAGTTTGATAAATGCATCAAACCTTGTATCAGCTAATCCTGTTTTCACAGGTATAACTCTAACGCGGTATTGGGACCTGTGCCACCTACAGTAGTCGGAACGTCCGAGTTGTCAAAATTTGCGTGTATCGTGCGTATATCGTGCGTGTAACGTGCGTATCGTATGCGTGCGTGCATCGTGTGATTTTAGTAACGTGCATCGTCTATCGTATCGTATCGCCCATCGTGCACATCGTGTGTATCGTGTACATCGTATCGTGTACATCGTGTACAACGTGTATAACGTGTGAAACGTGTATGGTACAGTATAAGTATACGAAACACGATAGCCAGAGATTAATCGTGCATCGTATCGTGTGAATTATAAAAACACAACACACTTTTTCCGACATGAAGGGGTACATGTTGGGGTCCTATAATAAATCCAAATTACCGAAAGGTATGGGACGATACGAGGACCTTTTAAACTAATGCCAAATCAAATCATTCATCAAATCATTCATCAGTTTAGTATCGTATCGGTGACAATAACTTCCGGGACGCAACGGAATTATGTCCGAAATTGACATCCAAAATTATTTACACCGTCATGAAAAGAATTCTTTGCACATCGATAATTCAAAATTCATGTAATGAAAATGTCTTAAATGTTGTTTTTTCCCGACCAACTATCCCCATGTCTTTGAAATGCCGACTTTTCATGAATTGGTGTACATACTGTACGTGTAATTATGCTAGTAGCTATCCGCTATTATTGAAAAGCAGAATCCAACTTTTTTACGATCTAATTCTGGTTTCATGAATCGAACAATTAAATGGGAATATTGAGGTGTAGATGTGTTATACATAATGATAAAGGTGTAGATGTGTTATGCATAATGATAAATTATAATACTTATAACATCAAAGTTCATGACTTCGTTCAATACGGCCGACAGGCATTTCTAATCACTGCATGTCACTGCAGTATTTACTTTATATCTCAACATGGGTATTTGGGTATTTAATTCATATATCTTTTGGCCTAAGTTATTCAATAATATGAACTAAGGCACCGCCTAAATGGGGTTTTAGTACTCACTTGAACCCAAAATTAATGGTACTCAACCAGTTGTCTCACATTTGTACAGAATCCGATTAATGCCGTATGAATTATCAATTAAGAGGGCGAGAATTGCGCGACACATGAAGCAATGCGCGACAATCGGTCGATACAAGAAGCGAGGCACAATTTTCAAACACGAGATCTCGCTCTAACGTCTAACGCAGTATCAAAAACCATGAAATTTCGCAGTAGAATATCGTACCTCGCCTCCTGTGTCGCGAGATTTTCCAATGTCGCTTCGTGTCTCGCTTCGCATGTCGTGCGATTCTCATGCCTCGTGTTCCAAGGTCGAGGCACGAGATAAGAAGCGAGTCAAGAAGCGACAATTAGGCGACACATGAAATTATATCGCTTGATTGTCGCAGACGCATAAAACTTAAAAACCGTGAGACACGACACATGGTATGATAAAAAGGAGCGTACTGAGGCAACCAGTTTCTGTGACCCCGGAAGACCAGGTATGTAGATGTAAGTTAGGCTGACGGTAGTCGAACTAGACCGCCGTCGCTAGGCCCCTATCTTGCGAGGCACTAACCGGATTCCGTACATTTTACCATTTGAATGATTAGTATATGTTTTGTTAATAAATACCTAATAAATATTACATATTAATGACAATTAGCTATAAATTAAATGACTTTACATGATTAGACTTCACAATAGTCGTCAGACAAATCCGACAATTTTGGTCTCTATCAGGTGCATTTGGTTTCCGTCCGGACTGCCTGTCCGATTGACTCTTAACCATGGTTCACTTTTATTCCTTTGTACATGACCGCATGTCTTTTGTAAGACATGTCTTGATGGGTCAATTATCAATTTGTAAGCCAGTCGCAAAGTAGGAAAACAATCTAATTAACTCCTCGCTCTTGTTCTCTTTTTCTGAAGTCTCCTTATGATTCCCCGAGGAAAAAGTATGCATAAAAATTGCGGATGGCCGTCAAACAACAAGTCTAAAACTGATTCCACAATGAAACAAAAAAAGGCTCAAAGCCATCTTTTACCGAGTGTACGCCGCCTATTCGTCACACTTATTTGTTGCAGACCTATAACTGGCATTCGAAAAGTGAATATATTAAAATGAAATTAATGTGTTAAGACTGTATTCACTGTATATTCATTTCACATTTGATACATGTTCACCGCACATATGTGACACATTTGTCAGAGTGCATATTTTTCTGTATCAAAAGGGTACTCAGGGTAGCCAGACTTCTCTGAATTGATAGCTGTTGGATGAATCCGACAATTCCAGTATCCGTCCGCCTTTTAGCATAACAAAAATCAGTCTGACAGATTTCCTTCCGGTCTGACAGTTTCTCCAAGTCTGTCAGACCGTAAGCGACTATCGGTTAGTCTGGAAGCCCAAAATGTCTCGGACACTTTCACCAAGTGACCTATATTTTTTAACCAGGATGACCTAATTTATTGAAATTGACCTAGATTATAATGAAATAATTCATTCTGGAGAATTTTCATCAAGATAAGACCAATTTTTTTTTATCTCTATTGTCTATACAAGAAATTTCTAGGATTTGACCTATATATTAAGTTACACAATTTTTTACCCCAGATTGAACTAGATTTTGTAGAGATTATCCATCTGATTAAAGTGACCTAGTGACTACACAACGTGACAATGTCACAATTAAGGTTTTGACCAACTGACCCAAGCGGATAGAGTAAATAATCGACATGAGTAGACATGGCGATGTAATCGTGGCGATTTAATGTCACTCATTTCCCCAAGTAAGCCTGATAATAATGGTAGTGAAATTATTTCACTACTGGCAAAGGAGAAGATTCCGGACAGAAATCGCATAAAAAGCTTCCCCTGGAGTTAAAAATAGATTTTTTCTTAGATTTTTTTGTGTTTGCAAATACCTTGGTTCAGGATCTTTGCTATAAATAGGTTTCCCGAAAAATGACGTCACGTGAACAGCAAAATATTGGGGCCTGAAAAGGGGCACTTTTGTGCTATTTTCAACGATATTACCGTAGATATACCGGACAGTCTGCTTCAAATATTCCGCGACGAATATTTAGAAACATATTACCAGAAAATATTTAGAACAGGGTTCCGTCTTCACAATCATGCAAAAATATGTCAATATTTACGACATGACAACACGTGACGCACATGTTTTCAACCCAGGGGGCGCTCGTGACAGGTTAAATTCCAATCCATACCGTATCTTGTTTACCGGCCGAAAATCGAAACAAAATGTGGAAAAAGTTTTTCAGATTTATTGACAAGATATCAAAAAAAAATTCTCAACAGATAATGAGGACAAATTTCCGTCTATTGCGCTAAAGTAAATGCTGGAAGAAAAAATAAAAATTAAAAAAAAAAATTTTTTTTGGCGCCGCCGTGATTCGATCGCTGGACCTTAGCATCAGGTAATTACTAATCAAGCTGCTTAACTACTCGGCCACGATCTCGTTAGGAATTTTGAACTAAATAATTGAACACAATAAAATCATTGTCACTCGCGCTGTGCACGCGCTATACTGCGCATGCGCACTAAATTTGTTTACCCCCCGGCGGTGCTGATGTCAAAATCACAACAGCAGACGATATTTTCGGTATATGAGTAATTATTTGTTGATTTTGATTTTTTCTTCTTCCAGATTTCCTTTAAATACGCACCTGAGTGATTTGATACCAATATCAATGAATTATTTAACTAAATAAAACGTCTAGACCGTTTGTCCGGAAGCTTCTCCTGTCCGGAATCATCTCCCTTGGCAGTACAGGCTTTGCGGCTGGGTAAACATTCGGGCAACACAGCAATAAAAGTGAAATTTTATTTGATGATGATGATCGCAGAAATGTGTGATGTTAGGGAAACATTGCGGAGCAGCTCCGAGCTGTACAGTAGTCCTCCAGTCTTCACGAAAGTGAGAAAAAAAGGCCGGACATCCGGTCTGGCATAAAATAAATTTGGCCGGAGCGAATCAATTTTGGCCGGACCGAACAATACTAATAGGAAACAGTTAAAAAACCAGATGTTTTAACAATTTATCATTAAAAATGGACAAGAAACAATAAAACAACACTTTGGAAACAATAAAACAACACTTAACAGTAACTGCTGTAGACTGAGTAGACTTAATTAATTGCCGCCGCTGATTGAAAATTTAGCGACTGTCCATGAAAAGTTAATCTTCTGAAGTTAATGTCTTAAATTGATGATACACACGTTTTCAGACAGACGTTTATATTGACACTCATCGGCAATTATAAACGGATTATCTCGCAAACTGTGACATACACAGGTGAGGATGTCATCGTATTGTTTGTTTGTTTAACATGGCCGTTTATTGACCAAATAGTGTGACACGTGGACTGTGTCTATCAGTTTTCGGTCACTTAGTGCTGAGCACAACCGTTCGTCAGAAAACCAGTTTAGGTAAATCCTCGGGCGGTCTCAATCGTACTATTTTTAGCAACAGGATTTTCCAAATTTCTGTAACTTGTTTCTCAAAATCTTTTTTTGTTGAGATTTGTATTCACAAAATGTGTTTCGGAAAATAACATACTAAAGATAGAGTACAGTATAAGTATTCGTCAAATCAGCGTCTTTTTGCAAATTAGTTCTCTTTCCGTCCTTTAAACAACCAACCTGCACATGCGCATCGTGAAATAACTGGAAATAATGCTTCGTACTGACAAATTTCGTACCAGACGATACGAAAATTTTGACGCACATTCGGACCAGGGAGCTATAATTTTTGTCGGAACGAACTGATTTTCACCGGTCATGACCGGCAGTTCGGAGACTTTCGCGAAGACTGGTCCTCTGTTGAGCGCTAGGCTTCGAAACAGCTTGCATAAAATAACCGCTACATATCAGACAAAATGGAACAAATATATTATTACGGTGAGCGCTCGTGGCTAGCAGATTGTTACGTAGCGGTTAATTTTTTAAGTTCTAGCAAGGCGCCCGTTTCATACGAAAGCACTTTGTAGCGCTTGCCTAGCAGTGCGGATAAATGGTATGCTCGCTGGTTGCATGTTGTTCTATATATACATGGTAAAGCACTACCAAAAAGCAATTGATAACGCATTGCTTTAAAATGGAAAGGGCTCTAGTATAGCTATGCATTAATGTACTGTATTAAAATTATTACTCGTCAGAAATTACACAAACTACCAAAGGGACATGTTACACTAAGCTTAGCGCTGGCCCTTTGGTAAGCTTCTCCAACTAAGTAACACAATGCAATAATGACGCACCAGTAAGTTGCATCCACAACCCCACCCCTGTGGATGGGCGGTGGAATAGCCAGGGGAAACAGTTATGTTTTAGATTTTGACCTTCAATTTTATGAGCCAGCCTTCCTCCGCAATGCCGGGAAAATGTTGGGAATTTTTTCTCCGAACCAATACCACGGGGACAATATTTAGTTGCCAGAGGCCGAGGAATTACCAGAGGGTTTATGGTAATTTTACCATTAGCTGTTCCACTTGGCCGGCCCATGGAACAGGAAAGGCAGGGGTTTCGACAACACGAGAGTAAAAATCCAGCCCATCTTGTTGGTGGGGGTCGTGGGTGCATAATCTCATAAACAAGGCTATTACAAGAGCAATTGAGCCACTGACAAAAAAGTCACAGTGTAAAATATGTTCAGGGTCATTCCAAAATTTGGCTAAGAAATGGGGTCGAACAAATGGAATCGAGAATGACAGGATACTTACATAAGATTTCTGTCATCGGGGTGCATTGTATAACCACGTTAATTCCTCGTTTATAGTAACGAGTACTTAAATAAGTTGAAAAACCTTAAAATAAATCGAAAATCCATCTTTCTGTGTTTTCATAAAAATCTGGATCAACAAAGGCTTGAAAGGTATTTCGTGCCGCCGGAAAGATACCGATGATCAGTATTGCCAACGGTTACTTCCCCTTTCCTTCCTACAGACACGCCTAATGAAGGCCTATACTTCTAGTGAGTAAAACTAGTCGGTTGAAGGCCAGGCTTTAATAATAATGGTCCAAATAAGCGACCTTCGGCCACCCTGTAACAATACTTGACAAATACTAATAAATATCGGCTAAACGTTCAGTCGCAAGTACGTTACAGTACTCGACTTATTTAATGCAACAGTATTTGGTCGGACTCGACGTCTTGACGACGATACAACAACATTTTTAGTCGTATTAATTACTGCTTCGATTACACACAATTTTGATTCTGATAGTGGACGAAATGTTAAGGTGAATTTTCTCACACTCGGAATCTTCTTGCGAGTCGTGCATATCGTGTAGAACGCACGTTCCATATCTCTATCGTGTATACCGTGTATTACGTACGGATCGTGTATCATATCGTATCGCCCATCGTGCAGACCGTGTATACCGTGTATAACGTACGGATCGTGTATCCTATCGTATCGTCCATCGTGTATTTTTGTAACGTGAATCGTGCGTGTATCGTCCGTATATCGTGCGTGCATCGTTCGTCCATCGTGCGCTTCGTGTGACAACTCGGACGTTCCGACTACTGTAAAGTAAACAGGCAAATCAGGTATAACAACATAAGGATATATCGGAAAAGGGATTATCTTTTCAATGTGAATAGCTTGGCTATTTTGACCTGACCCTGACCTTTATGCAAGAATATATTACAAGGTTCTTACTTTGAATATATCAATTTCCGTAAGCAAATCGTGCAATATTGGTATTTCAGATTTGTGTTTGTATTACATCTCGAGCGTCTTCGTTATACTCCCCATTTATGAAAACAAACACTAGGCGTTGTAAACGTAGACAATATATATATATCGACTGTCAAATTATGCTAATCAATAGGTCAGACTCATGTCAATGTGGCCAAGCTATACCGTTATTTCAATTTACTTGGTGAATAGAAGTGAGCAGGTAAAATAAACTTCTGCTCTCCCTAAATTGATGTAATGGTCAGTGATTTCTGTTTATATTGACATTGCAGAATATCGCGTTGGAGTTATACATGTGTTTGTAAATTATAAGGGCGTCTTGTAATATGTGTCCCCTATTGTTATCTACTCAGTAATCAAGCTGTTAATGAATTCAGGTTTGTTGAGAAGATTATCGTCACGTTTATTGAAAAAATGAATATTTTATTTTGCATACTACATCAACCACTGGACTTAATTGAATGTTGACATTAAATTGTAGAATCGCTTCGTCCACATACCGGTAAATTATTATGTGTGATTAAATTAAAAGTTCGAATTTGCCTGAATTTCAGAAAAAAATCAAATACATCTTATGTTGTGAAATGATATTTATGCAAAAGGATGAAATTCGCGATGAGGGCCAATCGCGAAAATTAGCGAAAATTAAACCACTGCAAATAATACCGGATTTACAGTACATTTTTATTCTGGATTCTTGCTTACTTTTGTTATACATTTGTACATACATTTTTGAAGTTTGAGTAATAATATTGTATAACTATGTAGAAATTCATGGGCTGTCATATGTCACATGCGATGGTTGTCCCAGTAAATTGTGTACTTTGCTCATAAGTTTCTTATTTGGCGTTGCACGATTATGGTTTTTGTAGTTATCTTTCTAAATTTATTGTTTATCGAAATCATGAGGGAAAAGTATACGGATATGTCGATGGCTTAGAATTTAGAAGGTTGTAACTACCAAATCGATATTTTGAGAAAACACGGAAAAACTGTCTGACATTTACTCTTTACTTATAGTAAAACAAACTTTTGCAACTTCATTTTGGTCAACATAATAAGTTCAGATTTTGAAAATGGGCTCATAAGAAGCGCCTTGTGATGCTTATTCTAAATATGTATGAAGTGGCACTTACGACCTTCTAATACTAAGCCATTGATGTATATTATGCATATTTTCCTTCATTAACCAATTCATGTACACAAATGTGGGGCAACCCATAAAAAGTGCTCTTATTCAATCATTTGATTTTCATTAAACTTGTAATTTTCATCTTTTCAGTAAATTTCAAATGAAAAATATCATTTGTGCAAGAAATATGAGTGTCTGAATAGTCACACAAAAATATAAACAGGCGAGAATTGCGACATCAGGAGAGGATGCACTCGCAGAATAGCCGCACATGCTAAAGTTCTGACTGGTATTTTGCCGCGCATGCTATTATAAGTTCTGACTGGTATATGTCGCCGCGCATGCTATAGTTCTGACTGGTATGTCGCGGCGCATGCTATAGTTCTGACTGGTATGTCGTCAAAATAAAATTTTAGCCTCTAAACTGCACATACGGGCATAAACTAATTTGTCTAAGAACCGCGGTATCGATGAATGATGTTTGGGACATCAGCGAGTTTAGATCCTCCACTTCTACTGTGCCATGAATTAAAGGGGTTTTATTCTTTTCGCAATATATAGCATATGTACTGGGGCTAGTTGTTTCTTTAATACCATGTGAGTTATTTGTTTATATCAGAAAGCTTTTCTATGATGCATTGGACTGTGATGGGTTCACAATTGTGTATACATAAATTTTTTTTAATGATATCATAACAATATTGAATATAATGAACAAACATTTAAGATAGAGAAAAATTAATCTGTGGTATGACGTTCTTACTTTGACGTCACCGTGAGCCTATTACTTGCATACCATATGTATTAATGAAGTTAACTGAAATTTTACTTCTGAATACTTATTTTATTTTGGCTAAATAAAACAATTTAAGCTCTCTCAGTCTTTATTATTTTCCTATTGGCTTTTTAACTTTATAATTGTTCTGCAAACATTTGTCACTGAAGGTTGTGCAGTGGCGTTGACTGTGGCGCTTTGTGTGATTGGCAATACTCGCTTTGTGTGATGATGTTGTAAGCCGATCACCGCTATCGCGTAACCTCATGGTATCTCCATGTACCACAAACCTCCTGTTGCACAGTTTTCTCCACAATGCTGTGCGTAACATTAATTGTTATGATTGTTTCCAAAGTCTACATCAGTGATGGTTGATGTACTAAGTTGTATAATCTCCAATGTTGTATCATAAAGTTCTCCAATGTATACTTTTATTATAGCATCTCCAGTATATGCATCTATGTGCAGTTTGTCCAATGTCGCAATGCATATTGCATTTGATAGAAATAACTCCAAGGTTGATTTTTTGTCAACTACTGTAAAATCATTTAATTTCAATGGGACGAAATTTCATGGTTTTGGTAAAAAAGACCATTTCGATGGGATGTTAATTCATGGATTTGCATTTCAGGTAATAAATACAAGGGTCGAAAATATTGTTCGATGGGATTAAATTTCGTGGTCGAAGATGAACCACGAAATCCACAAAATTTAATCCCCCATGCAAATTCATGATTTTACAGTATATCATAAACTACCATTCAACGACAAATCTCAATTCACGTTTTCTTCATTTATTTCTTTGCATGTATAAAAAGTTCCAATGATATTAAATTCAATTCAGTATAATTATAACTTTGTAGCTTTTAAGTTGTAGCTTGTAACCATATGACTTAAGCTTACATCAATTTATCAGAACTTCGGTGTTTATAGTTTCATTCCTAATTTACGACTGATTTATCCATTGACTGAAAAATCTAAGTAAATTGATTCTAACAAAATGATTGGTTATTAATTTTGACCAATTAAGTTTCAGTAAACATTAGTAATGAATTTTTTTTAACCAATAAAATTCCAGTAAAAATAAACAATGTATCTAATCTGCCTTGAGACAACTGTTTCAAATAACACATGTTAGTCACAAGGGTGACACATTATGCTTGCTGTCTCAACATTGACTGATGTGAACAACACAACAATAGACTGTTAATTGTGTTAATATGTATGGGGGACTCTATATAACTTATCGCAAGAAAATTAAAATGTGTTTCCTACACAACTTGAGATGAACTGGTTGGAAACCCAGGTGTCTCTCGTGTATCGGTGCTTTACACCGGGCACTTTAAAGAACCAAGGAATCTCTTCGTTAAGAGCTAGGGTATGACACACCCGGGTTTCTTGTATCACACGGCTGTCTCTTCTGCGAATACAACTGGACTATTTTTTGTTTAAGTTTGCTTCTAATGATTTAATACAGTTGTAACAATTGTTAGTGTAAATTGGTCAATACTTAATCATGAAGAATTTAAATTCGAGCTTTAATTTACAATTTTGTGCAATTACAAGCGATTCAATAGAACATCACCATGGTGAATGAACCAATTATTGGAGATTTGAGGTTAGAAAGTAAGAAAATAGAAAGCTACATGCATACATTTGAAACTGATTTTTCACTCACACTCACATTTGCTCTGCTCTTTTCCACCTTCGTAGTCTTCGAATGTCATGTCTAATCATAAACTTATACTTAATTATTTTGGGTTAATGAATGTGTCCTCTAAACACCATTTCTTAGAATTTCTTCAATTAGTCTAATGCGGTGATTTCACACTAAATCTAAATTAGTCTGTCTCAGGCTAACTGATCACAGTCTAAGTCAGATAGAATCCTCGTAGAGTCGCCTATAAATATCGACACTTGCTGTCTAAGTCAGATAGAAATCTTGTGGAGTCGTATATAGATATAGACACTTGCTGCCCTTGCATTACAGCACCTTTATTGATATTACAATGTTTTTCATTATCACAAGCTATTGTATCTGTACAAAATTAACATATTTGGATCTTTTTGTGAGATCATTTAGTTAAGAAATTTTATGGGTTGTTTTTAGTAGTACAGCCGTTCAACCATCCTTTCAACTTTTAACTTCTCCAACACAAAGTGGGGTACATACCTAGCAAATGTTTAAATTTTGTACATGTACTAATAATGAAATACAATGAAATAACATCAGTATAGACATGTCTGATGGTTAACCAGAACTGACGTTATTTTGCTATCTTTATTTTCAGTATGTTTTTATTATTGCAAGCTTATGTTCTTGTACTGATAATAAAGTACAGTGACATAACGTCAGTACAGACAAGTCCGATGGTTAACCAGAACTGACGTTATATTGCTGTCTTTATTTTCAGTGCAAGATCATAAGCTAATTATAATCAAACGTTACTTTATTTTCACATTTGCTATATGTATACCCCCAACTTTGTGTCACCCGGTTAAGTTGAAGAAAAACCTTGTTACCATACTAGAAGTCAAGTGAAGAAACTTTGTCACAATTTTTGTATCTATTAAAATAAGGTCATATTTTCAAAACGAATGGAGTTGTCTATACGAGCGCAGCGAGTGTCTATATTGTGTAAGCGACTTCACAAGATCTCTATCTGACTTAGACCATGTCTATATTGTGTAAGCGACTCCACTAGATTTCTATCTGACTTAGACCATGTGATCTATCATACTAAGCACAATTAACAATTAAAAGTGCCACAAGTTAAGGAAACTACAAACACATAAATTTTATATCTACATGTGTATGAGAGTTTGATACGTTCTATGTGTTAGATAAAGATTCAGTGCGGAAAGACTAACGAAAATTCAGTGATCTGCTATGGGTATCATTCAAAACTAAAATTGGTTAACATTATCTTTGTCAGACGCCTGGCATTAAATAGCATAAAATGTCTCTACAAACCAGGCGACAATAGATCCCATCAGGAATGTGGTGTCAGGAGTGAATTATTTAAAAATAATTTTTTTCACAATTTAACTTTTAAAACTATTTAAGTATACGCTTAAAGTTTGGTATTATGCTGCTGAACATCCATGATCATGGACAAGACATAGCACGATTGGAGGTCTTGCAGTTTCCAAGTTGGGGGGTTTCCAAATCAAATATATATATTGATTGCTTAGAATTAGAAGGTCGTAAGTGCCACTTACGACCTTTTATGATTCATACATATTTAGAATAAGCATCACAAGGTGCTTCTTATGTGCCCATTTTCATAAAAAACTGAACTTGTCATGTTGGCCAAAATACAGTTGTAAAAGTTTGTTATACCATAAGTAAAGACTAAATGTCAGACAGTTTTTCCGTGTTTTCTCAAAATATCAATTTGGTAGTTACGACCTTCTAATACTAAGCCATCGATATTTATTGATCCTTTATTGTATCAATCCACGCTCTAAGCATCAGTCCACATATTTGTCAGGGAACTTTTACAAAGTAATTCACGGAAATCTTTATCTTACCGAAATTCTCGATGGTTCTACAGTAATTGCATCAAATGGGAACTGCTGTGGTCTGTCGGATTTCATTTACTGAATTATTATAAGTGTACTTGATGATCCAAAATAACACACTTAAATGAATTTGAACGCAATTGTTCCTAGATGCTTTCATTTTTTTACTGGTAGAACACAAACCAAACTCTAAAAGGCTGTCTTTGTTAAGTTGTAACAAACTGAAAATCTTTGTATTTGTGTATTTGTAGTATTCTGGTGACAAAAGTTTAATGTAGTGAATAACATATAAACTGTGTAGCACTTTTAAGTGTATTGAGTATATACAAAATCAGCTGATTGAGGCACGGATTTCTCGATTTGAATGGGGAGCTTCTCGATTTTAGTAAACAAGGTTCTTAATTTTAATAGACGCTGTCTATAAGATATATACCTGGCAAATACAAGGCGTTGATTGGCTGAAAGCGACTAACCATGGTCTAATAATTCAATCTAAATGAAACCTTGTCACAATTTGTGTCTCTGTAAAAACTAGTTAGCGTTTGAAAGGAGGTTATCAGGCTTATAATAAAACAAATTATTAATAATAATTATAAATCAGTTTCTGCTCATTTACAATTAGATATTGTGATGAAACTTGCTGCATTGAATATTGCTTACAAGCGTAAAGGTGCTGCATATGAATGAAAGTGGGACCACTCAGGATTCATATTAAATTAAGGTCACTGTAATTCAAAATAGATTAATATTTTCCCCTTATAAAAGTGTTTCTGCAAGTTTTTTTGTCCCCCCCACTCCGGGATGTACTAGTATTTTTTGTTGGGTAAAATTTTATGGTAGTTACAGGCCTTTGTAATTTTTGCTTTATATATGTATATATTCCAATTGGAGCACCAGTGTCCCATGGACACATTTCTAGTTAATAACATCAGTAGTTTTTACACAAACATTTAGTTCTCAGTTATTTCATTAGGTTATTATGATTGAAAATGCTTAAAAGTCATATTTGTTAGCAATATAAGGATGAAGATAGAAGTCGTTACAACTTGTTTTTTCGATGGTTTTGTTTTTTTACTCGGGATAGCTAGATATGTTTTCGAACAAAGTATGGACGCTAAACGAAAAAACTATTTGGTTTGGCCAGTCCAAACTACTGAGGACGGATATTATTAGTGTCTTGGGAACTAAAAAAAAAGTTTGTAACCTCTTATATCTTCAAAATCCATTGAAATATTGCTTTCATACTTGTTCACTGTCATGTCATGGTAGTTTCCTTTTTATTCTTTTCGAAAGAAAATCAGGTTTTTAAAGGAAACTTTTTTTCCAATTTGGCAAAAATCGAGTAGGGATTTTTCGTAAACCAATAAATAAAAAAGGTGTGGCCTTAACATCAGTAGTTTTCACACAAACAAGTTTTCAGTTATTTCATTAGGTTATTATGATTGAAAATGCTTAAAAGTTATATATTTATTAGCAATAATTATAATGATGAAGGTAGAAGTTATTACAACTTGTTTTTTCGATGGTTTTGTTTTTTGTCTCGGGATAGCTAGATATGTTTTCGACCTAAGTATGGATGCTAAACGAAAAAAAGATTTGGTTTGACCAGGCCTTGCCAAATCGTTTCTTCGTTTAGTGTCTGAGGACGGATATTTTTAGCATCTTGGGAACTAAAAAACAGCAAGTTTGTATATCTTCAAAATCCATTGAAATATTGCTTTCATACTTGTTCACTTTCATGTCATGGTAGCTTTTTAAAAATTCTTATCTAAAGAAAATCAGGCTGTTAAGGAAACTTTTTTTCCAATTTGGCAAAAATCGGGTAGGAATTTTCGTAAACCAATAAATAAAAAAGGTGTGGCCTTAACATCAGTAGTTTTCACACAAACAAGTTCTCAGTTATTTCATTAGGTTATTATGATTGAAAATGCTTAAAAGTTATATTTGTTAGCAATAATTATAATGATGAAGATAAAAGTCGTTACAACTTGTTTTTTCGATGGTTTGGTTTTTGTCTCGGGATAGCTAGATATGTTTTCGACCTAAGTATGGATGCTAAACGAAAAAACGATTTGGTTTGGCCAGGCCTTGCCAAATCGTTTCTTCGTTTAGTGTCCGAGGACGGATATTTTTAGCATCTTGGGAACTAAAAAACAGCAAGTTTGTAACCTCTTATATCTTCAAAATCCATTGAAATATTGCTTTCATACTTGTTCACTTTCATGTCATGGTAGCTTTTTAAAAATTCTTATTTAAAGAAAATCAGGCTGTTAAGGAAACTTTTTTTCCAATTTGGCAAAAATCGTGTAGGAATTTTCGTAAACCAATAAATAAAAAAGGTGTGGCCTTAACATCAGTAGTTTTCACACAAACAAGTTCTCAGTTATTTCATTAGGTTATTATGATTGAAAATGCTTAAAAGTTATATTTGTTAGCAATAATTATAATGATGAAGATAAAAGTCGTTACAACTTGTTTTTTCGATGGTTTTGTTTTTTGTCTCGGGATAGCTAGATATGTTTTCGACCTAAGTATGGATGCTAAACGAAAAAACGATTTGGTTTGGCCAGGCCTTGCCAAATCGTTTCTTCGTTTAGTGTCCGAGGACGGATATTTTTAGCATCTTGGGAACTAAAAAACAGCAAGTTTGTAACCTCTTATATCTTCAAAATCCATTGAAATATTGCTTTCATACTTGTTCACTTTCATGTCATGGTAGCTTTTTAAAAATTCTTATCTAAAGAAAATCAGGCTGTTAAGGAAACTTTTTTTCCAATTTGGCAAAAATCGGGTAGGAATTTTCGTAAACCAATAAATAAAAAAGGTGTGGCCTTAACATCAGTAGTTTTCACACAAACAAGTTCTCAGTTATTTCATTAGGTTATTATGATTGAAAATGCTTTAAAGTTTTATTTGTTAGCAATTATTATAATGATGAAGGTAGAAGTTATTACAACTTGTTTTTTCGATGGTTTTGTTTTTTGTCTCGGGATAGCTTGATATGTTTTCGACCTAAGTATGGATGCTAAACGAAAAAACGATTTGGTTTGGCCAGGCCTTGCCAAATCGTTTCTTCGTTTAGTGTCCGAGGACGGATATTTTTAGCATCTTGGGAACTAAAAAACAGCAAGTTTGTAACCTCTTATATCTTCAAAATCCATTGAAATATTGCTTTCATACTTGTTCACTTTCATGTCATGGTAGCTTTTTAAAAATTCTTATTTAAAGAAAATCAGGCTGTTAAGGAAACTTTTTTTCCAATTCCGCAAAAATCGGGTAGGAATTTTCGTAAACCAATAAATAAAAAAGGTGTGGCCTTAACATCAGTAGTTTTCACACAAACAAGTTCTCAGTTATTTCATTAGGTTATTATGATTGAAAATGCTTAAAAGTTATATTTGTTAGCAATTATTATAATGATGAAGGTAGAAGTTATTACAACTTGTTTTTTCGATGGTTTTGTTTTTTGTCTCGGGATAGCTAGATATGTTTTCGACCTAAGTATGGATGCTAAACGAAAAAACGATTTGGTTTGGCCAGGCCTTGCCAAATCGTTTCTTCGTTTAGTGTCCGAGGACGGATATTTTTAGCATCTTGGGAACTAAAAAACAGCAAGTTTGTAACCTCTTATATCTTCAAAATCCATTGAAATATTGCTTTCATACTTGTTCACTTTCATGTCATGGTAGCTTTTTAAAAATTCTTATTTAAAGAAAATCAGGCTGTTAAGGAAACTTTTTTTCCAATTTGGCAAAAATCGGGTAGGAATTTTCGTAAACCAATAAATAAAAAAGGTGTGGCCTTAATATCAGTAGTTTTCACACAAACAAGTTCTCAGTTATTTCATTAGGTTATTATGATTGAAAATGCTTAAAAGTTATATTTGTTAGCAATTATTATAATGATGAAGGTAGAAGTTATTACAACTTGTTTTTTCGATGGTTTTGTTTTTTGTCTCGGGATAGCTAGATATGTTTTCGACCTAAGTATGGATGCTAAACGAAAAAACGATTTGGTTTGGCCAGGCCTTGCCAAATCGTTTCTTCGTTTAATGTCTGAGGACGGATATTTTTAGCATCTTGGGAACTAAAAAACAGCAAGTTTGTAGCCTCTTATATCTTCAAAATCCATTGCAATATTGCTTTCATACTTGTTCACTTTCATGTCATGGTAGCTTTTTAAAAATTCTTATCTAAAGAAAATCAGGCTGTTAAGGAAACTTTTTTTCCAATTTGGCAAAAATCGGGTAGGAATTTTCGTAAACCAATAAATAAAAAAGGTGTGGCCTTAACATCAGTAGTTTTCACACAAACAAGTTCTCAGTTATTTCATTAGGTTATTATGATTGAAAATGCTTAAAAGTTATATTTGTTAGCAATAATTATAATGATGAAGATAAAAGTCGTTACAACTTGTTTTTTCGATGGTTTTGTTTTTTGTCTCGGGATAGCTAGATATGTTTTCGACCTAAGTATGGATGCTAAACGAAAAAACGATTTGGTTTGGCCAGGCCTTGCCAAATTGTTTCTTCGTTTAGTGTCCGAGGACGGATATTTTTAGCATCTTGGGAACTAAAAAACAGCAAGTTTGTAACCTCTTATATCTTCAAATTCCATTGAAATATTGCTTTCATACTTGTTCACCGTCATGTCGCGGTAGTTTCCAAACAAACAAATGTTCTGTTATTTCATTATTTTTTTCTCATTTTTTTATTCTTTTCTAAAGAAAATCAGGTTGTTAAGGAAACTTTTTTTCCAATTTGGCAAAAATCGGGTAGGGATTTTCGTAAACCAATAAATAAAAAAAGCTGTGGCCTTTTCTTTCGATGGTTTTGTTTTTTGTCTCAGGATAGCTAGATAGGTTTTCAAACTTAGGGTGGTCGCTAAACGAAAAAAGATTTGGTATGGCCAGATTATGTTTACATTATTGCCAGCTTATGCTCTTTTATTGATTATAAGATACTGTGAAATAAGGTATAGATATGTCCCATGGTTAACCAGAACTGATGTTGTATTGCTGTCTTTTTTCCAACCTAGAACATGAGCTTGTGATCATTAAAACATTACCTGATTCTCTTGCCACATGTATTGCCCCCACTTTGCGTTCATTGCAACAAATGAATGATGTAACAAAGTTGTTTAATGACAGCCAAAGAAGCTAGTGAATTTTAATGAAAAGCACATTATTGAGAGCTTATTTATAATAAGACATAGTAACAATAAATAAATAACTATAGGTACCGTAAATACGCAGCCATAAGTCGCATGCAGCCATAAGTGGCAGGGGGACATTTGAATAAAAAATCAAAGTTTTTGTCTAAACCCTTTCATAGGTCGCATGTACAGTTTTCCATTTTTGTGAAAGCTGAAATCATGTGCTCAGTGTCAAGTGTTGAAGGAAATGTGGTAATTTTCAGCTAAAGTTGGGAGGAATGTGGTGATTTTCAGACAGAATATGGAGGAGTGTAGTAATTTTCAAACAAAGTTGATGGGAATTTTCAGATAAAGTCAGGGAGATGCGGTCAGTTTCAGATAAAGTCAGGAGTAATGTTATGATTTTCTGACAAAATCGGTAGTAGTGTAGTAAACTCTTCCATAAGTCGCGGGGTAACTTTTTAACCTTTTTTGGGACTGTTTTCGCCCGACTTATGGCTGAGTATTTATAGTATATAAAAAACCTTGTTAACACTAGAGAAGTCAAGTGAAGAAACTATGCCACAATGTTTGTATCTACTAAATCTAGGTCATGTTTGCAACTGGGTCATATTGGGTCAAATCTGTGTCACAAGGTCAACTTCTTTCAGCCAATGTCTTTTTGAAATCTAGGCCAATCTGAGAAGCAAGCAGGACCTTGATGTTAAAAATAGACAAAAGTGGTCATTCACGGGGATGACTTTGGGCTTTATTGCCTTGCAGAATTAGTAGTGCATTACCAAGAAAACTGAAGTATGTGATTATTTAAAACCACTTTGATAAATGTTTCAAGGTTATTATATTATGTTACATAAGCAAGGTTGCCATCCTGTCAATGATAAATATTACATCCACTCTAGTGGTCAAGTTACTAGTGTAATGGTAATGAATTGCATAACGTCCGCCTCACGGGCAAACAACGTAACCTTATTTTTCCAATTAAAAATTTTCTCGAGCTCCACGTATCAAACTACCCGCGTCTTTTGCCGAAATACTGTATCTGTAAGTCAATACTGGAAATAGGAGTTTCCGTCATGCGAGAAAACATCGTAACATCATTTAATATTATTGGTGAATTTTAACTTTCCTATCAAGAAAAAGATGTACCTACATAAAAATGCTGTTTTCTCTAACAAAACTGTAACTTTCTAGATAAATGACCAGACAAACTAGTATATATACTGTCCCGGACACCATGTTAGTGAATTAACAATTATTGAGTTTATGGCGAATTTACTGAAGAAAATGCATTTCAAAGCAATTATTTGGATATTACGCAATTTTCGCAATTTTTGAGAATATAAAATGAATAAATTTCATATTTTGTGGTTCGTGATGTTTGAAGTACACTAGGTATTGAAATTAATTTTCAAATACTGCAATAAATAGGACTGTGATGCCAAAGACTTTGTGACTGGAAATATATTTGTCTAACCACAGGAGCCCAGTTCTTTCAGCGATATCAACACTTTGATTATGTTTTACTTATCTTAGTACCATTTTTAATTTTCTGTGTTTTATCTTATCTTAGTACCATTTTTAATTTTTCGAGCATGCACACAAGGTAGCTTGAACCTCATTAAGGTGCTTCTGCAAGTTTTTAATATCTTGAGTATCTGATTAACCTTTTGAGGTACATCAATGAAACTTTTCAAGAGGCTATGTAGGCCCTATACTGTGTAGTATTCATTAAATTAAACTATAATTATATATGAATAACCTCAAGGCATTTTCCTGACAAATGAAATAAAAATGTAAGTTTACCACTTATTAATATAAAGTATCAGCAATATTGTCATGATAAAAGGTTTCTTCTTTTAATAATAATAATAATATTAATATTGTCGATTTAATAAGTAATACCTATGAGGGAACTATTTCATTTAAAAGAATAGTGGGGACTACTGGTAATTTTAGTTACACCCAGTAAACCTAGATAAACATATTTTATCTGACGGACAAGCTTATGTTTACAGCCACTCTCATTTAACTTTTAACTTACTGTAATATAAGTAATAATAGTCTCCACTATCCCTATCCCAGTTATGTGCTCATTGGGAACACCGAATATCCAGCAATGCCATGTTGTCATTATCCCTATAGGTGTTTGTAAGTTGCTCCAAAATTTAAAGTGGATAAGGCTACTGGTCCAGATATGATCAAACCAATGGTTCTAAAAGAGCTGCACTATGAGATCCTTGATGAAGTATCACTTATTTTTAAAAGATCCCTTATCACTGGTCAACTCCCATCAGATTGGACAAAGGCAAATGTTGCCCCTTTATGTCCTGGAATACATTATAATTGCTTCCAGCCTGTCCACACATTTCACAGAACACAACATACTCTATGAGCTACAGCATGGCTTCCGCGAAAAACGTTCTTGTGAGACTCAATTGATTCAGCTTGTGTATGAGCTATCTAAGAATCTGTCCACAGGTGAACAGACTGATCTTGTCCTCCTTGATTTCAGTAAAGCCTTTGACAAAGTAAATCACACTTAGTTGCTTTCAAAGCTCCAGGAACATGGTGTTTCCAATCAAAGAATGGCATAGTTCTATTCCTTCTTAATTAGGATATCTCAGTTCGTAGTGGTCAATGGTTACATGTCTGACCAATGAGGTGCCACAGGGGTCTGTTCTTGGACCCCTTCTCATTCTTCTATATATAATGAACTGTCCGACACTGTTACTTCTCAGTTTGCTGATGACACAGCCGTCTACCTTACAGTTACTTCCCTTTTAGATTGTCAAAGGCTACAAAATAACATGAATAAGCTTGAAATATGGAAAAAACTATGGGACTTGGAATTCAACCCCAAAAAATGTCAATTTTTTCATATTACACGAAGTAGAAAGCCAATTCAATTTCAATACATGTTGCATGGTCAAATACTCTCCTCACTGAAGGATGCTAAATACCTTGGTGTCGACATCAGTCACGATCTAAACTAGAACACACATATATGTAGAATCACTAGATGGGCCCTCTTGTCTTCTATTCCTCTAAAAAGTAACTAAATGTGGCCAATACTATGTCCGCCAGTCATCAACTCAAATGATGGGCGCGTTTTCTTCTATTCTCTTGAAAAAAGTACCTAAATCGGGCCCATCGGACCAACGCATTTTCTTCTATTCCTATGTAAAAGTACCTAAGCTGGCCAATACTTTATTCCCTAGTCATTGACTAAAATTACGGCTGCCTTTTCTTCTATTTCTTTTAAATAATATGTATAACTGGCCAATCCTATATCCGCCAGTCATTAACTAAAATGACTGATGCGTTTTCTTCTATTCTCTCTTAATAACATCTAAATGTTGCCAGTCATTAACTAAAATGACAGGCGCGTTTTCTTCTATTCTCTCTTAATAACATCTAAATGTTGCCAATACTATATCTGCCAGTCATTAACTAAAATGACAGGCGCGTTTTCTTCTATTCCTCTAAAAGGTAACTAAATGTGGCCAATACTATATCCGCCAGTCATTAACTAAAATGACGTGACAAGTTTTCTTCTATTCCTCTAAAAGTTAACTAAATGTGGCAAATACTATATCCGCCAGTCATTAACTAAAATGACGGGCGCGTTTTCTTCTATTCTCTTGAAAAGTACCTAAATCTGGCCAATGCTATATCTGCCAGTCATTCATTAAAAATGACAGTCTCTTTTTCTTCTGTTCTCTCTAAATAATACTTAAAACAGGCCAATACTATGGCCGCCAGTTATTAACTAAAATAAAATCATTTTCTTCTATTCTCCTTAAATATATAATACCTAAAACCTATGTTCACCAGTCACTCACTAAAATGACGGACACGTTTTCTTCTATTCCTCTAAAAAGTACCTAAATATGGTCAATACTATGTCCGCCAGTCATTAATTATAATGATGGTCACATTTTTAACTCACCTGAGCACAAAGTGCACTGCTCCCCACAAACAAAAACAATAATAAAACCAATAATAATAACGACAACAATAATAATAACAACAACAACAACAAAAATAATAATAATAATAATGATAATGATAATGATAATGATAATAACCACAACAAAAAGAAATTATAAAATAATATTTATTTTCAACTTGTACGAAGATCAACATCTTTCTATGAAGACATCCTGTTGTCTTTTTTCTTTACACTTTCATGATAAAGCTGCAATTTGTCTGCGAAGACATTCTTAATTTTTAAAGTAATTAAAATCATGTATAATTTAGATATTATCCCATGCCTAGTAAGGTCAATATCTTTCTATGAAGGCGTCCTGTTGTCTTTCTTCCTTAATTGCTTTTTAAATAGGGCAGCAAGTTGCTTTAATATAGTCTTGAAAAAGTACCTAATCTGGCCAATACTATATCTGTCAGTCATTAATTAAAATGACAGTCTCTATTTCTTCTGTTCTCTCTAAATAAAACTTAAAACTGGCCAAAAATATGTCCGCCAGTTATTAACTAAAATGACGGACACGTTTTTTTCTATTCCTCTAAAAAGTACCTACATATTATGGTCAATACTATTTCCGCCAGTCATTAACTAAAATGACGGTCACATTTTTAACTCACCTGAGCACAAAGTGCACCGCTCCCCACAAACAAAAACAATAATAATAATGCTAATAACAATAATAATAATAATAATAATAATAATAACGATAATAATAATGGTAATTACAACAACAACAAGAAATATGAAGATCAACATCTTTCTATGAAGACATCCATCCTGTTGTCTTTCTTCTTTACACTTTCATGATAAAGCTGCAATTTGTCTGTGAAGACAATTTCTTAATTTTTAAAGCAATTAAAATCATGTATAATTAAGATACTATCCCATGCCTAGTAAGTTCAATATCTTTCTATGAAGACATCCTGTTGTCTTTCTTCCTTATGTGCTTTTTAAATAGGACAGCAAGTTGCCTTAATATAGTCTTAATATATAAAAGTAATCAAAAATACACATAATAAATGCATTATTCCCATGAACATGTTGCCCAGTCCTTGTCTATCTTAAAATTGGAGGTGCTTCCTGTGGACTTGTCATTTTGTCTTTTTCATTGCCTTTAATTGGACTGTGGGTCATATTAGAACATGGCTATGTCTTTCTCTTAATAGTCTAGTCTCATTTCATCCTAGTAATGGATATGTGCCATGTGAAAGTGTTTCACTTGTCCTATCAATCCTTATGTTAAATTAGATATAATAAGATATAGTTTTCTCTCCTATTAATTGGTGCCATGTTTCCTGCATGTATACAAGAAACCATAATAATCTTATCTTTGGCCAAAGAAGGTTGTATCTCACTATCTAGTAAATGAAGGGAAGAATTGTTTGTGGACATGACTTCCTAAAGATGTCAGCTTGTCTTTTAAACCTAGAATGGTGTTGTGAACTAATCCTTAAGTGTTTTGTCTCACACACAATGATGCTATACTATTTGTCTCACCACACATTATCTTTGTCCCACCTAGAATTGTGCTGTTCCTTGTCCCCGGTGGGACATAAGGTTGCAATGGTCTCTTTCCACTTGGTCCTATCTTTGGCTAGTTTCTGAGCCTCACCACTCAAAGTGCTGTTCCTTAATATACTTATTCCTCTCCGTCCCCGGTGGGACAAAAGCTTGCAATGGTCTCTTTCCACTTGGTCCTATCTTTGGCTAGTTTCTGAGCCTCACCACTCAAAGTGCTGTTCCTTAATATACTTATTCCTCTCCGTCCCCGGTGGAACAAAAGCTTGCAATGGTCTCTTTCCACTTGGTCCTATCTTTGGCTTGTTTCTGAGCCTCACCACTCAAATTGTTCATAATTCTTATGTTTTACAACTGATAATGTGATTTTATCATCTTATTCACTATCAGATAGTAACTATGTAACAGATAGAAGGTATTTTTTATAAAATAGTCTAAAGACCACAAATTATAGTCTATTATAGACCTTTCATACAAAAATGCTTCATTAGTCTCTATTGAAAGCACTTCTTTTACCCATAATTATTTAATAATAAAACACATTAACAACATATTATTGAAACACATTATTTATGGCGTCCAATTAATTCCGAGATCCTGGAACAGGTCAAAATGACCAAGTTACTATTATTATAATCATTTTTGTACAAAAATCAATACCAACAGGCATTGAAACCATATGTTTTTTATTCTCAAATATAAACACGTATTGCTTATAAATACTCTATATGAGTTACATTTGAAACAAACCTTGCATAAATAGGGTCTACAGTTGTAAACCTTGATTTTTGTTGATTTAATATTATAATGAGAGCTATCTAACACTAGGTTTTTTTTATTGTTTTATATCATTATAGATCCATAGAGCAACCAGATTGAATTGGGAAAGGGAGATAATCACTCTGGTCCAGATACCTGGTGTCCTGTTGGAGTTATCTTTCTTGCATTGTAAAATGTTATCTGTGTGTCACCACATATTGTAAAAGTACTTTATCTATCACCTGTAAATGCATTTTGTTCCATTACTTTATTATTTTATTTTTATAATTCAAAACAAATATTATTTAAAATACTATACAGATAATTACTACACATACATGATACTAGTGTAAACTTCATATCATTTGAAACCTCAAACAGGTTTATTCTTGAGAGACAACAAATACTTCTACGTGTCCTTTACACATATTCTTTCAAGTTCTTTATCATAATTCACAATAATTGAATTTAATAAATTCAAATGGGAAATTAAATCATCCCAATTAATTAAAACATACACTTTAAATAGTGTTTTTAACTTAGAATGCTGATTAACAGTAATTCTATTATTTATGTCCGCCTTTTGTTTTTGTCATAAAATAGAACGCTAAAGAATATACATAGCTTTTGTGTGCTTTGCAGTTTTCTTTAAATGGCATTGTCTATGTCTGATCTAATTCACTTATATTGTATATGAGTATCATTATACATCTTTTGAGAATTAATTGCTTCTTGACAGTTACTGTTTTGATGTCATGGAATGAATAAAGTGTGAAAATACACATATTTACTAGTGTACTTAGACGTTGTGCGCTGATTACAGCTAGTCACAATGTTTGTCTCAATACAATCTTGGTCACCTTGTGTCAGGTCACAATGATGCCTTCATACAATCTAGTCACCTTGTGTCAGGTCAGGTCGCCTTGCATGGACACTCAGTAAGAACAGCTGAGAAACATGTCCAAATGTAATTAATAAAGAATGAATGCAAGACTGGAAAGGACTGCTAACAAAGGATTTTCATGGTAATTGTATAATAAGCGTTGTTTGGAATTTAATATTTGCTAGAACGCATCGTCTTTTGTGTAATATTTCTTCTTCCATATTGGTATCATTGATCTCATTTACTCAGAGGGGGGGATCACGTGATGGTTGCATTTCGGTTTTTCTAATGGCGGCGCCCATGTCAAACAGGTAATTTGCTGTTTTCTGTCTTTTTTCTTCGATATGTTTACATATTATACTGACCATGTTCTGGCCAACAACGTCCGGTTTCCATTGATATCTTGCTTTTGGCTGTAGGTGCCGTAGTTTTTGTGATTACCCTGTGCACAATTTCGAATCGAGAACTTTCTGTTATGAAAACCGCGATTGCAATGGGTCTTAACGCAAAAAAGTCATGTTTTTTGTCAAATACTGAATTTATCCAGATTATAATCGATCGTATATATTCTCATTGCACAACATAGTATCTGTGTACTATCTGTTCAGCATAAAGAGGCATTTTTACGATTTTATTCGAATTAATGAGTAATGATTGCATTGGGAAACATATTTTTCATGGTTGCATTGAGTACCAAGCAGAACCACATAATCGAGAAGTTATACATGCGCTATTTACAGTTGTCATTTTAAATATTTAATAATAAAAATATAATTTATAATACGTACATTGAAGTGCAATGTCAAATAATATATCATATACAGGTAGTCGGTCTTTTCCATACAATTTATAAGGCATTCCTGTAGCATGCATTCAGTGCTGTATTAATTATGCATATTATCTTATTTCCAGTTTCTAAAGACATGTTGAGAAAGAAAAGTAACCTTCGACCATATATTTGGCACAGTAGCGAGCTAGGTAGACGGCACTCAAGCCAGAACACCAATCAAACACAAGATTGGGAAAACGAAAGCTAGAAAAAACGCTATTTAGTGACCATTCAAAGCAGCACATCTTTATCTGAAGTCGCCTTCTGATAAAGGTCTAACTCTCTTAGAACCTTATTTTGTTCCAACAAAGAGTTCGCCAAATAAAAGTGAATGCAATGTCTCTGAGGAAGTCAGCAATTATTCCGGGAACTATAATGTGATACTACTGGCCGTAGACGCACGTATATGTGAGTTGGGGTTTGAACCATTGTGCGATGGTGACAACGACGATCAGACTGTTGAACCGGTATATTTTAATAAGCTATAACTTGGTAACTTCTCTGCAAAATGATGCAATTTGGACACTTTATATGATTCCCAAATGTGGAAAACACCATAAGATGGAAGAAAATGTAATAAAACATCCTGATGGTGCATGATTTAAAGTCTAAGAGGAGCAACCCTTGCAAAATGAATATTTTGTTTACCACACAATTTGCTAAATACGATACATGGTCTACTATTTAGACATAATTATGGAGTTAACATTACGTCGTCGAGTATTGGTCATTTGTTAAGAAACAGCCCAATGGTTCCATAATTCATTGTATGTAATGAATGATCGGAGAAAAAAGTTGTGGGAGCAATAATGTGACTTTAAAGTATCGGTAATATAACCAAATGGAAGAAAATCCAAGTACAGCCAAGATAATATGTTTATGTCCAGAAGTTTAAATGAGTTTGGCAAAATACATGGTATTGGTACAACTATAGTAAGAGTATTGAACTCGTCGCCAGCAAACAGTTTCCACTCCATAATATAGCTTTTCTTCTTCGGACGGATTAGGAAACTGGTTTTACTTTGCATCTACCACAAAACCTGAGGTACATGGAGAATACGAAGTGGTTTTGGAAACTTGGGCAACGACTCGTAAATTGTATTGATGGTTTCAAAAACCACTGAGAAAGTGTCTGCAAATGACCGATAGGGGGCATTTCAGCTCCGAGTCATCTGTAATAAACTTAGTCGTTCCTGATATACATACATGTGTTGAGCTATTTGATCAATAAATAAAAGAACACCCTTTTTAAATACATATTTTTATTCTTTATGAAAAAATGGTAAATGTATTTGTTTTGAAAATATGATGAGAAACATTATTAAAAACTGAAAACAAATAATGTGAACCATGTGTATGCTTTTACATTCAATAAATTACAGAATCAATATGTAAAAGGAAATCACAATGTACAATTACACAAGAACCAAGGTCTCACTATACTTAGATCATGTCGTGCCTATGTTTATGTAAAGGCATACAAAATTGGATTGATGTTACAGTGAGACAAACCATGTGGTATGAGACATCATGAATGTTTGACTTTAAATCACAAAAGTAAATGTGTGCCCACAACCGTAAGTATTTGATTCTTTTACCGATTTTAAGGAGACTTTCTCTACGCTCAAGTCTAGAATGAGCAACGCCATGTCTAAATCCTCACATACTGTCTACATCCCCAGGGATGGGACACGTAATCATAATAATTTCCCTTTATATATACGGGTGCATCTTCGTCACATACCACATATATCTAGTATGTCCACACTGATGACTAGTAATTTAGATCAACTATTATGGTGAACCAAAGTAAAAAAAATCAAATGCAATTCAAGTGGTTTTCAGTAAGTAACTATTCCTCGTGCACCATTCCAGGGACCCTGTTATTAATTATTAAGTGTTGATATGACCCTATGTCGCTCACACTAGCTGAATGTGAAAAATGGGCAAAGACATACGCGTTGATCATAATTCGTAAGTAACTAATACATACATCAAATTTCCGACGAAGAGGCGTAGAACAACTAATGACTATGTACAAGTACTCATATTGGGCATTTATTTTGTGCACAAGTGAGCTAAAAAGAAATCACAGATTACGCAATATTAAAACAAAATCAAAGAACGAGATCAAACTAACAATTTATCAAACTTTTACTAATACATGCTTAGTATCACTTTTATGTCTGTACGGTACACTAGTAGTTAACACGCTGACAGCTTTTGTCACATCTACACAATGTGTTCCTTTTCACCCTTGTGCATACTCGTATCGTCCTGAATGCTGTTCTTGAATTAAATTCGAAACTACAGGTGTCGCATTTAATGAAATTATATATGCAGTCTCATCATTGCGAACGAGCGAAGTTTGCCGCTGTGCCTGTTGTCGAGTTATAGCTTATTAAAATAGTGACTTTAATATACCGGTTCAACAGTCCAACTCACATATACGTTCGTCTACTGCCAGTAGTTTCACATTATAGTTCCCGGAGTAATTGCTGACTTCCTCAGAGACATTGTATTCACTTTTATTTGGTGAACTCTTTGTTGGAACAAAATAAGGTCCTAAGAGATTTAGACCTTTATCAGGCGACTTCAGATAAAGATGTGCTGCTTTGAATGGTGACTAAATAGTGTTTTTTCTAGCTTTTGTTTTCCCGATCTTGTGTTTGATTGGTGTTCTTGTTTGAGTGCCGTCTACTTAGCTCGCTACTGTGCCAAATATATGGTCGAAGGTTACTTTTCTTTCTCGACATGTCTTTAGAAACTGGAAATAAGATAATATGCATAATTAATACAGCACTGAATGCATGCTACAGGAATGCCTTATAAATTGTATGGAAAAGACCGACTACCTGTATATGATATATTATTTGACATAGCACTTCAATGTTCATACTATAAATTATATTTTTATTATTAAATATTTAAAATGACAACAGTAAACAGCTCATGTAATAACTTCTCGATTATGTTGTACTGCTTGGTACTCAATGCAACCACGAAAAAATATGTTTCCCAATGCAATCATTATTCATTAATTCGAATAAAATCGTAAAAATGCCTATTAATGCTGAACAGATAGTACACAGATACTATGTTGTGCAATGAGAACATATACGATCGATTTTAATCTGGATAAATTCAGTATTTGACAAAAAAAACGTGACTTTTTTGCGTTAAGACTCAATGCAATCGCGGTTTTCATAACAGAAAGTCCTCGATTCGAAATTGTGCACAGGGTAATCATAAAAACTACGGCACCTACAGCCAAAAGTAAGATATCAATGGAAACCGGACGTTGTTGGCCAGAACATGGTCAGTATAATATGTTAACATATCGAGGAAAAAGACAGAAAACAGCAAATTACCTGTTTGACATGGGCGCCGCCATTAGAAAAACCGAAATGCAACCATCACGTGATCCCCCCCTCTGTTACTTGGAGGACAGGGATATCCCATCATATTGCCTGTTACAGACCATTAGTTTTAATTTGGTGAGATCTCTTTGAAATTTATTAGCATGACATTAGCTTTTAAAAATAATTTGGTAATCAGCAATGCTTGTTGGTAAAGTGTCTTGTCTTTAAAAAGTTGAAATTAAATGATTATACTCTATGTATCATTCATAAGTTCAATATTAAGAACAATGATGTTCAGATAGGTAACAGTTTGTCCAATGCACTAGGCCAGTATGTAGGCCTGTTAGTATATAATGTAAAATCAAATACACCACTGTGATTTAAGTAATTCACACTTATAGTTTCTGAAGCTATTGGTCTAACCAAGCATCAGGCCAGCATGTGAGCATTTCAGAATGTATACCACTGTGGTTTAAGTGCTTCACATGAGTTTCTGAAATTGCTTGTTCATGCCCAACACCAGGCCTGCATGTGTGCATTCAAAAAACCAGTATGTTCACCACTGTGGTTTAAGTGTAGGTTGAAGCTTTTTGAATGTTAGGTAACCAGACCAGCGTGTTTATATACAATGTTACCCTTTTTTGCTGATTTGCTAATAATTTTGACTCATATCTCGCCATATTAAACTAATGGTACGCACACGGGTGATAGGATTGGATATCCTTATTGTTCAATTAAATAAGATTAATAATATTATACATAGTAACATCAAATACACCACTGTGATTTAAGTAATTCACATTTATAGTTTCTGAAAATCTGAAACTCAGAAACTATTGGTCTAACCAAGCATCAGGCCAGCATGTGTGCATTTAAGTATGTACACCACTGTGGTTTAAGTGCTTCACATGAGTTTCTGAAATTGCTTGTCCATGCCCAACACCAGGCCAGCATGTGTGCATTTCAGTATGTACACCACTGTGGTTTAAGTGTAGGTTGAAGCTTTTGTGAATGTTAGGTAACCAGACCAGCGTGTTTATATACATTGTTACCCTTTTTGCTATAAATATATGATTGAAAAAATAAAGGTACACTTTAAAATGTTTGATTATGTACATACAAAACAAATTGTTTTCCGTGGCGAGACAGTTAACTGACCAGTATTGTTAATTATTAGCTGATTTGCTAATAATTTTGCATCATATCTCACCATATTAAACTAATGGTATGTACATAGGTGATAAGATTGGATATCCTTCTTCTTCAATTAAATAAGATTAATAACACTAATATGGAAGAAGTCATAATATATGAAAGACACTGAATTTGAATAACCATGGAATGTGCTTATGTTGTACATATCTGTAGAATTGCTTCAAAATCTTTGCAGTTTATTGACATTTTCACTTTTTCTAACACAAACAAATTCAGTGCTTTCAGCACTTTGATCTTGTATGGTACATGCATTACAGTAATAGGAGGTGTTCAGGTCTTAAGAACCTCATGCTCAATACTGCACAACGTCTTAAGACAATACTGATGTAATATATAGTGCATGTGAATACTCTGTTGAACTTTTTATGTGTGTTAGATGTACATGTATTGGAATTTGTTAATCATATGAAACTTCTGGAACTTATTTCAAAATTTCAAAAGATAATACTTATAATACTGGAATGTGACAATAGCATGCAGCTGACAACAGCCATGCACACAAAAGCATACCAAACTAAGACATGAAAATTAAATTTTAAATAATTTTAAGATATACCATGTCCCTAAGCTTTGTGTCTTTATGTATCTACGTTTAGAGCAGTAGGTTGAAGGTTTGAACCCTGGCAGGGCCCGGCTAGGGTTCTTTCTGATATGGCCACTGTTGAGCCACTAGCTTGATACATTAATTACGTACAATCTTTGATGTATGCCTTAATTCTTACATCTGGTGACTGGCATTAAAGTTTAGGAGTCAGGTAAATGTGTTAAGAAAATATATGTGTCTCAACTCTCATACCGGTATTACGTTAAATTGGCTGGATGTTTAAATGGAGGTGACACTTCTACATTAAAGTAAGGTTGACATTTTGAGCTTGTAGAAGGTTACTAACAAAAATTCAAGTGGTTTCGGTTTCAGCATTATCACATCAAATTTAAATAAATGTTGACCATAGCCTACATATTTCTTTTTTATTTTGTTGTTTGCGTATTCGCAGCAGCCTTTCTAAATGAAACATTGCTACATCCAGTACATTTTTACATTTCCTTTTGTTAAACTAATTGGCCCGCTCCCTCATCTTGCAGATTCTTTTGCTCCATCATTGTGAGCCGGTGACATAAGCCAATTCTTTCACTCTACCGTTGTGAGCCGGTGACATAAACCAATTCTTTCGTTCTATCATTGTGAGCCGGTGACATAAACCAATTCTTTCGTTCTATCGTTGTGAGCCAGTGACATAAGCCAATTCTTTCGCTCTATCGTTGTGAGCAGTTGACATAAGCCAATTATTGCGCTCTATCGTTGTGAGCAGTTGACATAAGCCAATTCTTTCGCTCTATCGTTGTGAGCAGTTGACATAAGCCAATTCTTGCGCTCTATCGTTGTGAGCAGTTGACATAAGCCAATTCTTTCGCTCCATCGTTGTGAGCAGTTGACATAAGCCAATTCTTTTGCTCTATCGTTGTCAGCAGGTGACATAAGCCAATTCTTTCGCTCTTGTCGTTGTCAGCAGTTGACATAAGCCAATTCTTTTGCTCTATCGTTGTGAGCAGTTGACATAAGCCAATTCTTTCGCTCTGTTGTTGTGAGCAGGTGACATAAACCAATTATTTCGCTCTATCGTTGTGAGCAGTTGACATAGGCCAATTCTTTCGCTCTATCGTTGTGAGCTGTTGACATAAGCCAAATTATTTTGCTCTATCGTTGTGAGCAGGTGACATAAACCAATTCTTTCGCTCTATCGTTGTGAGCAGGTGACATAAACCAATTCTTTCGCTCTATCGTTGTGAGCAGGTGACATAAACCAATTCTTTCGCTCTATCGTTGTGAGCGGTTGACATAAACCAATTCATTTGCTCTATCGTTGTGAGCTGGTGACATAAGCCAATTTTATTCGCTCTATCGTTGTGAGCAGGTGACATAAACCAATTCTTTCGCTCTATCGTTGTGAGTGGTTGACATAAACCAATTCATTCGCTCTATCGTTGTGAGCTGGTGACATAAGCCAATTCTTTCGCTCTATTGTTGTGAGCTGGTGACATAAACCAATTCTTTCGCTCTATCATTGTGAACAGGTGTCATAAACCAATTCTTTCGCTCTATCATTGTGAGCCGGTGAATTAAGCCAATTCTTTCGCTCTATTGTTGTGAGCAAGTGTGTGTTTTCTTCTTTATAGAAGGGTGTACTACTAGTACCTTCCTCTATTACATTTGATAATATGATGTGTTTTCTTTTTCCCTTTTGTTACCAGACATCATTTGGCAGCAGCAGACATTACATTCCTTCTTACATTGAATTAAATGAACTTCATAAAACTCTTTAAACTCTACACATAAAGTTGTTTTATCACTGAAAAACACCACATTGTACTGATTCTATTTACAGTCTGTTCAAAGTTAAATGATAATGGTTATAAACATTGGCTTATCCTTCAGGTAAAATTTGTTTATCTATGTTTAAGTGGGTGTAAATAATTTAACTGTAATCCCCGCTATTCTTTCAATTGGGATAGTTCTCTCATTAGTATTATTTATTGAATCAACAGTAAAGCTAGCATGTTGTTTTATACATCTTAACTGATACAATTTTACTCACAAAAATGGAAGGCAACTGCTACACTATGGTGCTTCCCACTAATTGAACTTGAGATAACTGAATAAAGGCGCTTGGAAGCTCTTTACTTTTAATAATTAAGGCCGCCAATCTTCATATATTCATGTTATAATATTTGTCAGGAAATAATGGCTGCTCATATATAAAGATAAAATTGTAGCATAATTATGGTATACATCCACTGTATCAAGAAATAAGAACATGGATTTTTTGCATCCACATACAAAGTGTTTATCTCAGAATGATCAATACGATATTTGCACCACTACTCAAACAAAATGATCCATGTTCAATTTAAATCATTTCATATATTCGTGCACGGTATTTGATCTTCACAGGGACTCTAGATACTATAAATCTATAGACATTTAAAGTCCTGATCTTAACAAAAACATATCCCTTATTGAGTTGATGTGTTGAACATATGTAACTGTATCATTGATAAAGACTAAAACGAAAAAAAAATAAAAAAATTTGAAAGAAAATAAAAAAATATATAAATTTTACAAAATTGTTCTTCGTTATCATTGATACAGTTACCTGTGGTGCTGAGTCAAATAGATAGCTAGTCAGCCGGAATTCTATATGTATGTTCCTGTAGTCGGTTAATGTATTCCGACTATACTACACATAGTATTTGTAAGCAGACCATTCATGAGATTAAATCTTGATTACTGACCGGATGGTAACCATGCTTACGTAACATAATACAATTTGCTGTCTCAAAATATTTATCAAGCTGTTCTGAAAGTATTGTATACACTTCTGCTTCCTTCGGTAAATGCGCTACTAGTACTGCAAGGCGATAAAGCGCGAAGTCATTCCAGCGAACGACCGCTCAAATCTATTTTTAGCATCACAATCTTGACAGATAAATTTTGCACACTTGCTCTGAACAGGGAAACCCTGGCCAAAAATGCATTTTTCTAGTTTGCGCTATACCTAATTTAGCTAATAACATCAAGTAGAGAACAAATTTGTGTGGCATGCTAGTGATGCGAATCAAAAAATAAATAATGCAGTTTTTAGCTCCCGCTCACTTTATACCTTATATTGTGAATAACACCAAATAGAGAAATTGTTTGTGTGACCTGCTGCCCAAATAAATGTTGCATTTTTCTAGCTCGTTCTACTCATAGTAAAAAAAACTACCTTAGTTATTTAACTCAACTTCAAATGACTTAATTTATTAGCCACGTTTTAAATTATAGAATGGAGTCTTTGAAGAATTAAGAGAAGCCAACATCTATCCTAGTTTTCAATTACGCGAATTCCACGGGTTAAAATTTAATAACAATAGGACAAAACTTTATTTTCAAAATAATTTCTTATCAATTTATCCAAGGGTATACATTTTTTTGCTTATTATAATACAAGAAAAAAATAGTTATAGTTTAATAGCTATCACTAGCTTTGAACTTAAATCGCCTGGGTGAGAGTCAACAAACACATCCACAGAACCATGCATTGCGTGAAATTTATGAATGGCAAGGATATACTTCTATATAGTATGATCCTCAATGTTTTTGGGGATATACCCTGCTTATTTATAGATTGTTTACAAAATGACGTAACTGTCAAAAATCGTTGGTCGGATAGTACTAGGCCAAATTTGTTTGTACCTTCATGTAAATTAAGGGGAAAACCATCTTGCACAGAGTTCCTGAAATCAACTTTTGTTTGTATTGTTATTCACAACAATCAGATTTGAGATACCTTGATATTCTACGTAGAATTAATATTCCAACGTTCTACTCAGCTTAGCTTAAGTGAAAGATTTAACTTAAATTTTAGTTTATACAGGAATATTCATGTTAATAATACTGTTATTCTATTGGTCAATTATTATTGCATATTACCGTTGCCATGGTTTTAATCCAAATTGTTCAATATCTAAATGTTACTATTTTTCATCAGTCTTAAACTTGAACTTGAACCAGACACATCGTTTTAATATTTGGTGTTAGCCTAAAAAGTCATCTGGTTGAATTAATTACAATCTGGTTACTAAAATAAACATCTGGTTATAAATTGATTATTATACTTTACAAACTGCAATAAATGAAAGAAACGTTACAGTGACTATCTTATAATAACATTGTGTTTTAATTTTCTAAAGACAAACCTTGATGATATAATTATATCTTACTGAGAAATATCAGTGGAGAACTTTACAATAGCTTGGAGATGCTTATAATATAACATAATACATCAAACAAATACTGATGTACATCTTGCTAATATTACTACTTCACACATTACACAGTCTGGACAATACAGCAGATTCTTGTCTAGTATCGGAGAACACTGTTGCCCAAGTAAAGGACTTGGGACTTCAAGTCAGGGCGCGCGGCTGAACTACATCAAGCGAGTATTCCGTACAAAACCCCAACAGTCGACGCCACTGTCCAAACTTCGGTGACAGATATATGAAAAAAATCCACATCATCATTTATGGGTTTTTATGCCCCCGGAACCGATGGTTCGGGGGCATATTAAAATCGCACCGTCCGTCCGTCCGTCAGTCCGTCCGTCCGTCCGTCCGGATTCGTTTCCGCTCAATAATTCAAGCAGTGTTTATCCGATCTTCACCAAACTTCATGAAAATGTGTAAGGCCATGAGATCTAGGTCAAGTTCGATAAACAGTCGAATTGACCTAGCCGCTTCAGAGTTACGGCCCTTGACACATAGAAAAATGGCGTTTTTTTTGGTTTCCGCTCAATAACTCGAGCATTTGTCATTGGATCTTCACCAAACCTCATGAAAATGTGAAAGGCTATGAGATCTAGGTCAGGTTTGATAACCAGTCAAATTGACGTAGCCACTTTAGAGTTACGGCCCTTGACACATAGGAAAATGGCGTTTTTTTTTGGTTTCCGCTCAATAACTCAAGCATTTATCATCTGATCTTCACCAAACCTCATGAAAAAGTGTACAGCTATAAGGTCTAGATCAAGATCGGTCAGGTTCGGTAACCGTTCAAATTTACCAAGACACTTCAGAGTTGCGGGCCTTCACACATAGAAAAATGGTGTTTCTTCCCGTTTCCGCTCAATAACTCAAGCATTTGTCATCGGATCTTCGTCAAACCTTTTGAAACATGAAAAGGTGTACGGCCATAAGATCTAGGTCATGTTAGATAACAAGATTTCAAATTGACCTACACGCTTAAGAGTTATGGCCCTTTACACAAAGAAAAATATGTCAATATCACATTTGCCCAATATATTATGACACATCTGTGACGGTGCTGATATCTTAACGTTACGTTACTATCAAAGCATGCACGGGGGCATGTGTCGTCCTATGGAGACAGCTCTTGTTTTATTTCATTATTTTCATTTTACATAATTTTGGTATAAACTTTTATATCGTGATATTATATAAATATAAACATGATAGATTTACATTCGACTGATACGATGAATGTTTATGTTCTTTCTCTAAAACATGGGTGTAGGAGCGTCTTCAACATTGGGGGGCCAAACATTTGGCAACTTAGGGTAAAAAAAATTCTCAAACATGTCAATACCCATTGTTGCCACATAAATAGAATCCTACATAAATTGTACTCTTAAACATCTACAACCTCCTATAACTGTGAGTTTATGGTTCTGTGGTAATTTGGTTTAGTAATTCCCGTGGTAACTGCAAGTATACGGGGGTCCGGGGGCATTCCCCCGGGAAAAAATTCTAAACAATGGATCAATCTGGTGCATTCTAGGCGTTCCGAGATACCTTATTTGGTATTAAAAAAGGCCTTAAATACAGGGCATTTAAGTTCTTACATTAAAGTGCTTGCAAAAAAATTAAATTGCTTGATTTTGAGATTGAAGCTTAATGTAAAAACGTGTGTTTCAAAGGCTTTATATATTAATGACAACCTCACAAAGTCGTATAGGAGGTTTGGGTGACGTTTAGAGTTCAATTTATGTCACGGGTGTATTGTTTGCAAACAATTGGTGTTGACATATTTGGATAGAAGGAAGCTATTTTGCGAGCGAAGCGAGCAAAAAAAAATTGTAAACGTTTCCTTTAAGAACTGAAATATTACCTATAACGACATATATTAGGTCGTAAATTACACTTTTTATCTGGATTATTGGGGGGGCCAAAAGATATGTTGGCCCCCCCTGTCCAGACATTGGGGGGGCCTGGCCCCCCTGGCCCCCCCTTCTCCTACGCCCATGTAAAAATATTAAATAAAATGGAGAATGGTTATCCGTTTTCATTCTGGCTACAGGAAGTTGAAGGTGAGATTCCTTCTAAAATACACAGTAAAATAAACCAGAAAAATATCGTTGTTAGTGAATGCAGAATCTGTTCAAAAATGGTGTGAATCTCGTATGTTACCATCATACTGCGGATGCCATCTTGGATTTTGTGGCCCGCACCTGGAGTTTGCAATTTATGCCGGCGGTCTGAAAAACGTCATACCATCAAGAACATTTTGGTGTAAAGCATGAGATGTGTCATTTTTTGGTTGGGTAATACGACTCATTAACTAAGCCACTTTTGAGGACTTTGCTGCTCCATTTAAAGTATTCAATGGCTATATCACCATATGCAAATACAGAACCAGCAAAACTCCTGTCAAATCACTCTGTTTCTGTCTAATGTTCAACCTAATACTGTAAATCCGGTATTTGCGATGGTTTAGTTTTCGCTTAGCATCATTTCGCGTAAATGAATATTCCGAACATAAGGCATATATGGAAAAAAATTAAATAATGTACGTGTCTTAAGAGACAATAATCTTCTCAATAAACTTGAAACTGTGAAAACCTATGTTTGAAAACAATGAAATCTATAGTGACAAGTTTCATACAACACCCTATTAACTAATACCTCTGGAAAACTATAAACTGGTGCAATGCATAAAATGCAAACATAAAACGTGTGGTATATCGAGTAATTAGAAATTATTAATGTTATAGCTTGGCTATTTTAACGTGAATCTGACCTTTATGCAAGAATATATTATAAGGTTCTTGATTTGAATATATCAATTTCCGCGAGTTAATCGTGCAATATCGATATTTCAGATTTGTGTTTGTATTACATCTCGAGCATCTTCGTGATACTCCCCAATTATGAAAACATACAATCGGCGGTGTAAACGTAGGCAATATATAGACTGTTAAGTTATGCTAATCAAAAGGTCAGGCTCGTGTCAAATTAGCCAAGCTATACATCACATTTGTTACTTAGTTGATGTAGTTATACTATATTTTATTTATGTGTGGTAGTGAATTTTATCGCGAATTGAATATTCTGGGACCCTCGATGGTGAATTCATCAAATCACGAATGAAGTTGAAAACTGAAAATCTCGAAATGAAGCTCATGCGAATATAAAGTGATTTACAGTATTTCATATTAAACTTACATATAGATTAAGAAGTATTAATTTTGTCCATACAGTTTAACTTAAGTATAAGTAGTGTTTATGTTACCAGGCTTACATATATCAACATAATTTTATATTCATAAATATACAAAAGGGTACAATACATGAAATACAAGTATACAAATATAATTAACAAAGTAATAGAACCTGATTGCAACCTCTTTATTGCAACAATTGTGCAAAAATATTATAAAATCCTATTATATCAAATGACTCAGTTATAATCACGAAAAGCTAACCTATGACCATTGACCTCCCCAGCTGTGACCTTGACCATCCAGATAAAAACATGGCGGAGGGGGTGCATGACAATCTCACTCATTGAGGTAAACATCTGAATTGTAATCAGGAAATTATTTGCTACATTATCGAGTGTGGAGAATCACATGATCAAACGATGCTCGACCAAATGCATTTTCAATGCAGTTTTCAACAAATGATATTAATTTGGTCGAGCATCAGTTAAAAATAGCTTAAGATAGAGCGAAATCGATAATTGCAAAGTGTTCCTACATGCGAGGGTTGTCCGCGAAAGTCGCGAACATTGATTTCTACTATATTTCCTCCAACTATATAAGCAATTTGCCTACATAGTCGATATAAACAATGAGACATGTGTTACAAATGAGTTGATCGAAAATGTGTAAAAAGTTTTAAAGAAAATAACACCTCGCACGATCATTATAGTCTGGAAAAAACCTCACCTCACGATGGTATTGGGCATTCAAAATCTAATGAATCGTACCAAGAGATGTTCAATAGTGTTACTTGGGGTCATTGGGGTAAACACCAACAACTCGTAGTACTGTTTCCGGTGTTTCAGTGTTGCCAAAAGTACATTTAAAATTTTCTAATATCTCCTCAATAGTGGCTTTCTCTCCAAGTCTCATTACCATATCAGCCGCTTCCCCCCTTAATGATCTTCTGATCCCTAATAAAATTCCCTCCTGACTGTACGATTTTTCTTGAACTAAACAATTGATTTCATAGCGCCAGGTTCTATAGCTGACTTCCCCTTTTCCCACTTCGCCAAAAAATAATGAAATTCGAGGAAACTTACATGTTTCTTTCGGTTCTGGTTTGGTTTTTACTGCACCTGATGTCATCAATTTATCTAACTCTGCCACCGATTCAACATTCAACTTCTTCAATGCCTCCAACAGGTCTTTCTCTGTCCCAGTAGCCATTTCTAAAAGCTAAATGCTTGTTAGACGATAAATAGTATAATAATGAAAAAAAAAGAAATATATGTGCACACAATAACACAATGAAATAGCACCAAATACAATATAAAAACATACAGTAGCAAAACAATTATAAAAATAATATGATCAGTGTTATAATTGCTTACACCTACAACTAGATACTAATATATATACTACTACAGTAACTATATATATTAAAAGTACACCCACAGTACTAATACATACAACTAAAACTTTCTTAATCCACAATTGAACAACCAAGAAGACAACCACTGTCAGGTCACACGACCTTAAATCATCAACTCAAACAACAGAAAATATAACCAAGGAGATGTCACACTTCTTTAACCCAACAGTTCAACAACACAACCAGACAGTCGGTCAAACAACCTTAAATCTCCAACTCAAACAACTGTCAACAGACAATATACACAACGTGCTGTCACACTACCTTGACCCATCGCTCAACAACACAACTAATGTGACAAAAACAAAACTACTGATACAACTACTCAACAGCAACAACTTCTAAGAAAAAGTAGAAGAAGAAGAATGATGAAATGGCTGTATGAAATGATTAGCAAATTACATGATAATGAATGATATATTAATATAATGACTGAATTATTAATTAGGATACTGAAACATGCGGTATTAATTAAAAAATTCAACCATCACCAGTGACTGTGCTTTACTCAACTGCTTAAAAAAAAAGTTTACTCACAAAATAATTTCACTCACAAAATAATGTTTCAATGCAAGTATCAAACAAATAACACTGGTCAGTCAGTTCTCACATGAAACAGAAATATGGCTGAATAATTGAATATTGAGTAACCATACCTCAATTATCTGGTGAGAACTCACGTGCAGTAAAAAACAATACACAGTTTCAATAAGAAAAATTACACGAATTTTCAATATAAAAACACTAAGTAAATATTAGTCAAAAGATGACACCGTCACTTCCAAAAAAAGAAAGCACAAGTCTGGTGAATCCTCCAAAATTACTCAACACAATGCGCACAAAAAAAAAATACGGTACCATGGTAGATCTCTGTAGTCACGATGGCGATGTTCCAAAAATTTCCTCACTGGGGGCTCCAATTGTTACTTGGGGTCATTGGGGTAAACACCAACAACTCCTGTCTATAGTTCGATCTTTTATTTTACGCCTGACTACATAGCATATATTCAATCTTCCATAACTGGTGTATCAATATAACACTCAGACAAGGTCACATCCCAGTTCACATCCTGTAGACAACAAAATATCATATAATAGACAGAGTTAAATAATACAGTTCTACCTGAAATAATACAATACTTCAATGCAACTTCATTTACAGTGCAGAACTCAATTAACTCACGTATAACAATTATTACACTCAATGAGAAATTACAACGTACAATTAAACATCCATATTAAACTAAAATACAGTCATGCCCAAAACAAGACAAAGAATGAATACTTACAGGAAAATAGCTTTCCACAATACTCAACAAATGATCACTCTCTCGACTCTCGGACTCCCTTGACTACATGTGCTAAAACAGAAAAGGTGAACATGCCAGTGATACAAAAGGTTATAAATTGATAATGAAATAATTCCAGCCAGAAAGAGAGAGAGAGTAGACGAAACTTTGCATATCCGAAAACCATGACAGTTTACTACCAAAAACTCTGATGTACAAAACAAAACATACCTCGACCACAGAAGAATGGAAGTTCTTCATGTACTACACACACAGACAAGTATTACACACACCAACAAGCTGATAACGTTGCCACACCCTGGTAAAACTGGTTTGACAACTGTCCAACACGAAACCTCGCTTTTTATAACGTACGAAACAAGCTGTGCTTGATTCAAAATCTAACAATATTCTACAATTTAACCGAATCATTAAAAAGACCGGCCCCACTAACTATCTATGAAAAGTGGGGCCTGTTACAATAGTAATACATAATACATGTCAAGGTTTACCCGAACTTAGCCATGGAAAACCACAACAAGAGAAATTCATGTTAATTCCATTGTTGACCTATTGAGTGATGATATTTGCATATGCCCAGTTGACACAATTTGTATGATGACTATTTTCTGCGTCTTAACAAATTCCACTTGAAGGCCAGGTCCACGCATGCTGCCATGGGCCAGAGAAGGGGGGTGGAAGGGGAAGGGGGGGGGAAGGGGGGCATGGGATGGGGGTGGTGGTGGTAGGTGGTGGTGTTGTGTGGTGGTGGGATATTGGTGGTGGTGATGTTGGTGGTGGTGTGGTGGTGGTTTGGTGGTGGTGTTGGTGGTGGTGGTGTTGGTGGTGGTGTGGTGGTGGTGGTAGTGTAGTGTAGTGCAGTGTTCACTTGGCTGAATTTTTAATTGGCCACCCTATAAAATATAATATCATCTAATATATTATAACAATGAACATTCAACTGTTTCATTAGCTCACCTGTCACATAGTGACAAGGTGAGCTTTTGTGATCACCCTTTGTCCGTCCGTCGTCTTTGTCCGTCCGTCAACAATTTGTTTGTATGCACTCCAGAGGCAACAGTTTTAAACCAATCTTCATGAAACTTGGCCAGAACGTTGTTCTCCATGCAATCTAGGCAAAGTTGTTTGAAACCGGGTCATGTGGAATAAAAAACAAGGTCACTAGGTCAAATGTTAGAAAAACGTTGTGTTCACTCTAGATAGTAGTCACTGTTTTGATCCAATCTTCATGAAACTTGGTCAAAATGTCGCTCTGCATCAAATATTGGCCAGGTTTGAAACTGGGTCATGTGGAATAAAAACAAGGTCACTAGGTCAAATGTTAGAAAAACCTTGTGTTCACTCCAGTGGTCACTGTTTTGATCCAATCTTCATGAAGCTTGGTCAAAATGTTGCTCTGCATCAAATAATGGCCAGGTTTGAAACTGGGTCATGTGGAATAAAAACAAGGTCACTAGGTCAAATGTTAGAAAAACCTTGTGTTCACTCCAGAGGTCACCGTTTTAATACACTGTTCTAGAAACTTGGTCAGAATGTTGTTCTACATAAAATCTAGGCCAAGTTCGAAACTGGGTTATGCGGGATCAAAAATTAGGTCACTACGTCAAATCTTAGAAAAACATTGTGTTACTCCAGAGGTCACTGTTTTTATTCAAACTTCATGAAACTTGGTCAAAATGTTGTTATCCATGAAATATAGGCCAGGTCCAAACCTGGGTCATGTAGGGTCAAAAACTAGGTTACTAGGTCAAATCTTAGAAAAACCTTGTGTTCACTCCAGAGGTCACAGTTTTGATCCAATCTTAATGGAATATGGTCAAGATGTAAGTTGTACTAATACCTAGACAAATGTGCAACAGGTGAGCGACCTATGATCCTTTGGGCCCTCTTGTTTGTTCTATCAATTTCCGGAAAGAAATTACGTACTCATGTACAAAATCATCCATGTGAAACAATTTGTACAAAATGGTCCTCGAGCTCAGCTTAGAATAGTTTCGTACTTGGTGTGAATTTGTTCTCTTTTCAGAAAAACTTTTAAATTTTGTAAGAATGAGCCATGCGGAACGGACCCAGCACGTCCGATGCTTGCATACATTCAATAAATTTTTGATTGGCTGCATGTTTTTATTAACTTTAATGATCACTCTTCGTCCGTATTTTATCCGTCGACAATATGTTTGTGTACACTCTAAGAGATAAAAGTTTTAATCCAATCTTCATGAAGCTTCATGAATGTTGTTAACCATGAAATCTAGGCTAAGTTCAAAACTAGGTCAAGTGAGGTCAAAAACAAGGTCACTTGGTCAAATCATAGAAAAACCTTGCATTCTCTCCAGATGTCACTGTTTTGATCCAATCTTCATGAAACTTGGTCAGAATGTTGTTATTCATGAAATATAAGTTAAGTTAAAAACTGGATCATGTTGAGTCAAAAACTAGGTCAAATCTTAGAAAAAAACCTTGTGTTCACCCCAGAGGTCACAGCTTAAAGTTTATAGGTAATTGCTGGACGCGGTGAAGCATACAGAATGAACATACTATGGGGTCTCTAATATGAGACGTAACAAACCAGATGTGTCTTAAAGGTAGATCTCTTACAGGGGATGAGAGCTACCTTGCTTACACATACATTGTGCAACATTCCATGTTAAAGAAACTCATTGTAGGTTCTGTCTATAGGTTTCACCTTATCCTCACAGAAAAACCCTGTGTTCACTCCAGAGGTCACAGTTATGATCCAATCTTCATGACACTTAGAATGTTGTTCTCAATGAAATCTAAGCCAAGTTCAAAACTGGGTCAGGTTTGGTCAGAAACTAGGTTACTAGGTCAAATCTTAGAAAAACCTTGTGTTCACTTCAGAGGTCACCATTTTGATATAATTTTCATGAAACTTGGTCAGAATGTTGTCCTCTATTAAATCTAGGCCAAGATCAAAACTGGGTTATGTGGGATCAAAAACTAGGTTACTAGGTCAAATCTTAAAAAATAATCAAGAATCCGATGATGTCCAATTATATTGATAGGAGCCACATTTCTCGCAGTAATTTGAGCTAAATCCCGCGTTATTATTTATATCGCATTTTTTCAAAAAGACGTATGACATACATGTCTGGATTTTGGTGCTGTACTTGTTATTCTGACTGCTTCATCGCTCTCAATGTTACTCATTTTGTTTATGCATACGCGATTTTTTTCTTGAAATCGATTGATAAGTGCATGTTATGAAAATTACCTGAATTTTTAGAAATATTAATTGAATAGAATTTATATCCCTCAATATAATATTCCATTTGGTGGCCAATTAGAAATTCAGTCAAGTGTCGTGAAGTGTAGTGTAGCGTAGTGTAGTATAGCGTAGGTAGTTATAGAGGAGGAATGCAGATGCCGAGTTTCTCAGTGGTTCCTGGGAAGTAGAATAGGACCTCTTGTCTGTCTCCCCTGCATGTCGTAAGAGTCAACTTAACGAGAGAGCTGAAGCTATTGGGTAAATGCTCCCAGGGTGTCTCTTGCAATATGTATATAGAGCAGGGAATGAAGCATGCATGATGTTTCAATATGGTATGTCTGTATCACAGATGTTGTACAAAAGTGAGCCTTTTGGGTGTATCTAGTACAGGAAATGTATCATGCAAGCTACAAACAGAATGAACACATGTGCACTAGCTTAATCCACAAGGTGTTTCTCAGGATGAGGTGTGAAATACAGGCAAAACCTACAATGAGTGTCTTTAACATGAGTTGTAACAAACCGGATGTGTCTAAAAGTTAGATCTCTTACAGGGGATGAGACCTACCTTGCTAACACATTCTATATATTGCATTGCATGTTAAAGACACTCATTGTAGGTTCTGTCTGTATATTACACCTCATCCTGAGAAACACCTTGTGGATTAAGCTTGTGCACATGTGTTCATTCTGTTTGTAGCTTGCATGATACATTTCCTGTACTAGATACACCCAAAAGACTCACCTTTGTACAACATCTGTGATACAGACATACCATGTCGAAACATCATGCATGCTTCATTTCCCTGCTCCATATACACACTGTAACAGACACCCTGGGAGCATTTACCAAATAGCTTCAGCTCTCCCGTTAAGTTGATTCTTACGACATGCAGGGGAGACAGACAAGAGGTCCTATTCTACTTCCCAGGAACCACTGAAAAACTCAGCATCTGCATTCCTCCTCAGCAGTTGCTGATTCTTATCAATTGTTAGAATCGAGCAAACTCGTGCTGATTTAAATTTAGTCGGTACGTAGTTGCCTCCGTTTTAAAATCAAACGGAGCAAACTCATGCTGATTTAATTTTAGTCGGTATGGAGTAGTCTCCCTTCTGAAAAGCAAGTGAGCGAACTCTTGTTGACTTAAATTTAGTCGGTACGGATTTATTCCCTTTGTAAAAACCAAGGGAACGAACTCATGCTAACTTAAGTTAAGTCGGTACAGAATTCCCTCCCCTGTGAAAATCAAACGGAGCAAACTCCTGTTGACTTAAAATTTAGTCGGTATTGAGTTGCTTCCCTTTGTAAAAACAAGGGAACACACTCATGCTGACTTAAATTTAGTCGGTACAGAGTTGCCACCCTTTATAAAAACAAGGGAGCGTACTCCGATTGGCTTAAATTTAGTCAGTACGGAGTTGCCTCCATTTTAAAATCAAACGGTGCAAACTCATGCTGATTTAAATTTAGTCAGTACGGAGTTGCCTCCGTTTTAAAATCAAACGGAGCAAACTCATTCTGATTTAAATTTAGTTGGTACGGAGTTGTCTCCCTTCTGAAAACCAAGTGAGCGAACTCTTGTTGACTTAAATTTAGTCGGTACGGATTTATTCCTTTGTAAAAACCAAGGGAACGAACTCATGCTAACTTAAGTTTAGTCGGTACAGAGTTCCCTCCCTTGTGAAAATCAAACGAAACAAACTCCTGTTGACTTAAAATTAAGTCGGTATTGAGTTGCTTCCCTTTGTAAAAACAAGGGATCGCACTCATGCTGACTTAAATTTAGTTGGTACAGAGTTGCCACCCTTTATAAAAACAAGGGAGCGTACTCATATTGGCTTAAATTTAGTCAGAATGGAGTTGCCTCCATTTTAAAATCAAACGGAGCAAACTCGTGCTGATTTAAATTTAGTCGGTACGGAGTTGCCTCCGTTTTAAAATCAAACGGAGCAAACTCATGCTGATTTAAATTTAGTCGGTACGTAGTTGCCTCCGTTTTAAAATCAAACGGAGCAAACTCATGCTGATTTAATTTTAGTCGGTACGGAGTTGTCTCCCTTCTGAAAAGCAAGTGAGCGAACTATTGTTGACTTAAATTTAGTCGGTATGGATTTATTCCCTTTGTAAAAACCAAGGGAACAAACTCATGCTAACTTAAGTTTAGTCGGTACAGAGTTCCCTCCCTTGTGAAAATCAAACGAAACAAACTCCTGTTGACTTAAAATTAGTCTGTATTGAGTTGCCTCCCTTTTCAAAAACAAGGGATCGCACTCATGCTGACTTAAATTTAGTCGGTACAGAGTTGCCACCCTTTATAAAAACAAGGGAGCATGCTCCTATTGGCTTAAATTTAGTCAGAATGGAGTTGCCTTCGTTTTAAAATCAAACGGAGCAAACTCGTGCTGATTTAAATGTAGTCGGTACAGAGTTGACTCCGTTTTAATATCAAACGGAGCAAACTCGTGCTGATTTAAATTTAGTCAGTACGGAGTTGCCTCCGTTTTAAAATCAAACGGAGCGAACTCATGCTGATTTAAATTTAGTCGGTACGGATTTATTCCCTTTGTTAAAACCAAGGGAACGAACTCGTGCTAACTTAAGTTTAGTCGGTACAGTGTTCCCTCCCTTGTGAAAATCAAACGAAACAAACTCCTGTTGACTTAAAATTTAGTTTGTGTTGAGTTGCTTCCCTTTGTAAAAACAAGGGAACGCACTCATGCTGACTTAAATTTAGTTGGTACAGAGTTGCCACCCTTTATAAAAACAAGGGAGCGTACTCCTATTGGCTTAAATTTAGTCAGAACGGATTTGCCTCCATTTAAATATCAAACGGAGCAAACTCATGCTGATTTAAATTTAGTCGGTACGGAGTTGTCTCCCTTCTGATAACCAAGTAAGCGAACACTTGTTGACTTAAATTTAGTCGGTACGGATTTATTCCCTTTGTAAAAAACAAGGGAACGAACTCATGCTAACTTAAGTTTAGTCGGTACAGAGTTCCCTCCCTTGTGAAAATCAAACGGAGCAAACTCCTGTTGACTTTAAATTTAGTCTGTATTGCGTTGTTTCCCTTTGTAAGAACAAGGGATCGCACTCATGCTGACTTAAATTTAGTCGGTACAGAGTTGCCACCCTTCTGAGAAACCAAGTGAGAGAACTCTTGTTGACTTAAATTTAGTCGGTATTGAGTTGCTTCGCTTTGTAAAAACAAGGGAACGCACTCATGCTGACTTAAATTTAGTCGGTACAGAGTTGCCACCCATTATAAAAACATGGGAGCGTACTACTATTGACTTAAATTCAGTCGGAACGGAGTTGCCTCCGTTTTAAAATCAAACGGAGCAAACTCATTCTGATTTAAATTTAGTCAATACGGAGTTGTCTCCCTTCTGAGAAACCAAGTGAGCGAACTCTGGTTGACTTAAATTTAGTCGGTATTGAGTTGCTTCGCTTTGTAAAAACAAGGGAACGCACTCATGCTGACTTAAATTTAGTCGGTACAGAGTTGCCACCCATTATAAAAACATGGGAGCGTACTTCTATTGACTTAAATTCAGTCATAACGGAGTTGCCTCCGTTTTAAAATCAAACGGAGCAAACTCATTCTGATTTAAATTTAGTCAATACGGAGTTGTCTCCCTTCTGAAAACCAAGTGAGCGAACTCTTGTTGCCTTAAATTTAGTCAGAACGGAGTTGCCTACATTTTAAAATCGAACAGAGCAAACTCGTGCTGATTTAAATTTAGCCGGTATGGAGTTGCCTCTGTTTTAAAATCAAACGGAGCAAACTCATGCTGATTTAAATTTAGTCGGTACGGAGTTGTCTGCCATCTGAAAACCAAGTGAGCGAACTCTTGTTGGCTTAAATTTAGTCGGCACGGATTTATTCCCTTTGTAAAAAACAAGGGAACGAACTCATGCTTACTTAAGTTTAGTCAGAACAGAGTTCCCTCCATTGTGAAAATCGAACAGAGCAAACTCCTGTTGACTTAAAATTTAGTCGGTATTGAGTTCCTTCCCTTTGTAAAACAAGGGAACGTGCTCATGCTGACTTAAATTTAGTTGATACAGAGTTGCCACCCTTTAAAGAAACAAGCGAGCGTACTCCTATTGACTAAAATTTAGTCGGAATGGAGTTGTATCCGTTTTAAAATCACACGGAGCAAACTCATTCTGATTTAAATTTAGTCGGTACAGAGTTGTCTCCCTTCTGAGAAACCAAGTGAACGAACTCTTGTTGACTTAAAATTTAGTCGGTATTGAGTTGCTTCCCTTTGTAAAAACAAGGGAACACACTCATGCTGACTTAAATTTAGTCGGTACAGAGTTGCCACCCTTTATAAAAACAAGGGAGCGTACTCCGATTGGCTTAAATTTAGTCAGTACGGAGTTGCCTCCATTTTAAAATCAAACGGTGCAAACTCATGCTGATTTAAATTTAGTCAGTACGGAGTTGCCTCCGTTTTAAAATCAAATTGTTTCCCTTTGTAAGAACAAGGGATCGCACTCATGCTGACTTAAATTTAGTCGGTACAGAGTTGCCACCCTTCTGAGAAACCAAGTGAGAGAACTCTTGTTGACTTAAATTTAGTCGGTATTGAGTTGCTTCGCTTTGTTAAAACAAGGGAACGCACTCATGCTGACTTAAATTTAGTCGGTACAGAGTTGCCACCCATTATAAAAACATGGGAGCGTACTACTATTGACTTAAATTCAGTCGGAACGGAGTTGCCTCCGTTTTAAAATCAAACGGAGCAAACTCATTCTGATTTAAATTTAGTCAATACGGAGTTGTCTCCCTTCTGAGAAACCAAGTGAGCGAACTCTGGTTGACTTAAATTTAGTCGGTATTGAGTTGCTTCGCTTTGTAAAAACAAGGGAACGCACTCATGCTGACTTAAATTTAGTCGGTACAGAGTTGCCACCCATTATAAAAACATGGGAGCGTACTTCTATTGACTTAAATTCAGTCAGAACGGAGTTGCCTCCGTTTTAAAATCAAACGGAGCAAACTCATTCTGATTTAAATTTAGTCAATACGGAGTTGTCTCCCTTCTGAAAACCAAGTGAGCGAACTCTTGTTGCCTTAAATTTAGTCAGAACGGAGTTGCCTACATTTTAAAATCGAACAGAGCAAACTCGTGCTGATTTAAATTTAGCCGGTATGGAGTTGCCTCTGTTTTAAAATCAAACGGAGCAAACTCATGCTGATTTAAATTTAGTCGGTACGGAGTTGTCTGCCATCTGAAAACCAAGTGAGCGAACTCTTGTTGGCTTAAATTTAGTCGGCACGGATTTATTCCCTTTGTAAAAAACAAGGGAACGAACTCATGCTTACTTAAGTTTAGTCAGAACAGAGTTCCCTCCATTGTGAAAATCGAACAGAGCAAACTCCTGTTGACTTAAAATTTAGTCGGTATTGAGTTCCTTCCCTTTGTAAAACAAGGGAACGTGCTCATGCTGACTTAAATTTAGTTGATACAGAGTAGCCACCCTTTATAGAAACAAGCGAGCGTACTCCTATTGACTAAAATTTAGTCGGAATGGAGTTGTCTCCGTTTTAAAATCAAACGGAGCAAACTCATTCTGATTTAAATTTAGTCGGTACAGAGTTGTCTCCCTTCTGAGAAACCAAGTGAACGAACTCTTGTTGACTTAAATTTAGTCGGTACGGATTTATTCCCTTTGTAAAAAACAAGGGAACAAACTCATGCTTACATAAGTTTAGTCAGTACAGAGTTCCCTCCATTGTGAAAACCAAACGGCGCAAACTCCTGTTGACTTAAAATTTAGTCGGTATTGAGTTGCTTCGCTTTGTAAAAACAAGGGAACGCACTCATGGTGACTTAAATTTAGTCAGTACAGAGTTGCCACCCATTATAAAAACATGGGAGCGGACTCCTATTGACTTAAATTCAGTCAGAACAGAGTTGCCTCCTTTTAAAATCTAACAGAGCGAACTCATGCTGATTTAAATTTAGTTGGTACAGAGTTGTCTCCCTTCTGAAAAACCAAGTGAGCGAACTCTTGTTGACTTACATTTAGTCGGTATTGAGTTGCCTCCCTTTGTAAAAAACAAGGGAACGCACTCATGCTGACTTAAATTTAGTTGGTACAGAATTGCCACCCTTTATAGAAACAAGGGAGCGTACTCCTATTGACTTAAATTAAGTCGGAACGGAGTTGCCTCCGTTTTAAAATCAAAGGGAGCAAACTGGTGCTGATTTAAATTTAGTCGGTACGGAGTTGTCTCCCTTCTGATAACCAAGTGAGCGAACACTTGTTGACTTAAATTTAGTCGGTACGGATTTATTCCCTTTGTAAAAAACAAGGGAACGAACTCATGCTAACTTAAGTTTAGTCGGTACAGAGTTCCCACCCTTGTGAAAATAAAACGGCGCAAACTCCTGTTGACTTTAAATTTAGTCTGTATTGCGTTGTTTCCCTTTGTAAGAACAAGGGAACGCACTCATGCTGACTTAAATTTTGTCGGTACAGAGTTGCCACCCATTATAAAAACAAGGGAGCGTACTCCTGGTACGGATTTTTTTCTCTTTGTAAAAAATAAGGGAACAAACTCATGCTGACTTAAATTTAGTCGGTACAGAGTTGCCACCCACTATAAAAACATGGGAGCGTACTCCTATTGACTTAAATTTAGTCAGAACAGAGTTGCCCCCGTTTTAAAATCAAACAGAGCAAACTCATGCTGATTTAAATTTAGTCGGTACAGAGTTGTCTCCCTTCTGAAAAACCAAGTGAGCAAACTCTTGTTGACATAAATTTAGTCGGTATTGAGTTGTCTCCCGTTGTAAAAACAAGGGAACGCACCCATGCTCACTTAAATTTAGTTGGTACAGAGTTGCCACCCTTTATAGAAACAAGGGAGCGTACTCCTATTCACTTAAATTTAGTCAGAACGGAGTTGCCTCCGGTTTAAAATCAAACGGAGCAAACTCATTCTAATTTAAATTTAGTCAATACGGAGTTGTTTCCCTTCTGAAAACCAAGCGAGCGAACTGTTGTTGGCTTAAATTTAGTCAGAACGGAGTTGCCTCCATTTTAAAATCGAACGGAGCAAACTCGTACTGATTTAAATTTAGTCGGTACGGAGTTGCCTCCGTTTTAAAATCAAACAGAGCAAACTCATGCTGATTTAAATTTAGTCGGTACGGAGTTTTCTCCCTTCTGAAAACCAAGTGAGCGAACACTTGTTGACTTAAATTTAGTCAATACGGATATATTCCCTTTGTTAAAAACAAGGGAACAAACTCATGCTAACTTAAGTTTAGTCAGAACAGAGTTCCCTCCCTTGTGAAAATCAAACGGAGCAAACTCCTGTTGACTTAAAATTTAGTCGGTATTGAGTTGCTTCCCTTTGTAAAAACAAGGGAATGCACCCATGCTGACTTAAATTTTGTTGGTACAGAGTTGCCACCCTTTATAGAAACAAGGGAGCGTACTCCTATTGACTTAAATTTAGTCGGTATTGAGTTGCCTCCGTTTTAATATCAAACGGCGCAAACTCCTGTCGACTTAAAATTTAGTCGGTATTGCGTTGTTTCCCTTTGTAAAAACAAGGGAACGCACTCATGCTGACTTAAATTTAGTCGGTACAGAGTTGCCACCCAATATAAAAACATGGGAGTGTACTCCTATTGACTTAAATTTAGTCAGAACAGAGTTGCCTCCGTTTTAAAATCAAACAGAGCAAACTCATGCTGATTTAAATTAAGTCGGTACAGAGTTGTCTCCCTTCTGAGAAACCAAGTGAGCGAACTCTTGTTGACTTAAATTTAGTCGGTATTGAGTTGCTTCGCTTTGTAAAAACAAGGGAACGCACTCATGCTGACTTAAATTTAGTCGGTACAGAGTTGCCACCCATTATAAAAACATGGGAGCGTACTTCTATTGACTTAAATTCAGTCAGAACGGAGTTGCCTCCGTTTTAAAATCAAACGGAGCAAACTCATTCTGATTTGAATTTAGTCAATACGGAGTTGTCTCCCTTCTGAAAACCAAGTGAGCGAACTCTTGTTGCCTTAAATTTAGTCAGAACGGAGTTGCCTACATTTTAAAATCGAACAGAGCAAACTCGTGCTGATTTAAATTTAGCCGGTATGGAGTTGCCTCTGTTTTAAAATCAAACGGAGCAAACTCATGCTGATTTAAATTTAGTCGGTACGGAGTTGTCTGCCATCTGAAAACCAAGTGAGCGAACTCTTGTTGGCTTAAATTTAGTCGGCACGGATTTATTCCCTTTGTAAAAAACAAGGGAACGAACTCATGCTTACTTAAGTTTAGTCAGAACAGAGTTCCCTCCATTGTGAAAATCGAACAGAGCAAACTCCTGTTGACTTAAAATTTAGTCGGTATTGAGTTCCTTCCCTTTGTAAAACAAGGGAACGTGCTCATGCTGACTTAAATTTAGTTGATACAGAGTTGCCACCCTTTATAGAAACAAGCGAGCGTACTCCTATTGACTAAAATTTAGTCGGAATGGAGTTGTCTCCGTTTTAAAATCAAACGGAGCAAACTCATTCTGATTTAAATTTAGTCGGTACAGAGTTGTCTCCCTTCTGAGAAACCAAGTGAACGAACTCTTGTTGACTTAAATTTAGTCGGTACGGATTTATTCCCTTTGTAAAAAACAAGGGAACAAACTCATGCTTACATAAGTTTAGTCAGTACAGAGTTCCCTCCATTGTGAAAACCAAACGGCGCAAACTCCTGTTGACTTTAAATTTAGTCTGTATTGCGTTGTTTCCCTTTGTAAGAACAAGGGAACGCACTCATGCTGACTTAAATTTTGTCGGTACAGAGTTGCCACCCATTATAAAAACAAGGGAGCGTACTCCTGGTACGGATTTTTTTCTCTTTGTAAAAAATAAGGGAACAAACTCATGCTGACTTAAATTTAGTCGGTACAGAGTTGCCACCCACTATAAAAACATGGGAGCGTACTCCTATTGACTTAAATTTAGTCAGAACAGAGTTGCCTCCGTTTTAAAATCAAACAGAGCAAACTCATGCTGATTTAAATTTAGTCGGTACAGAGTTGTCTCCCTTCTGAAAAACCAAGTGAGCAAACTCTTGTTGACTTAAATTTAGTCGGTATTGAGTTGCCTCCCGTTGTAAAAACAAGGGAACGCACCCATGCTCACTTAAATTTAGTTGGTACAGAGTTGCCACCCTTTATAGAAACAAGGGAGCGTACTCCTATTGACTTAAATTTAGTCAGAACGGAGTTGCCTCCGGTTTAAAATCAAACGGAGCAAACTCATTCTGATTTAAATTTAGTCAATACGGAGTTGTTTCCCTTCTGAAAACCAAGCGAGCGAACTGTTGTTGGCTTAAATTTAGTCAGAACGGAGTTGCCTCCATTTTAAAATCGAACGGAGCAAACTCGTACTGATTTAAATTTAGTCGGTACGGAGTTGCCTCCGTTTTAAAATCAAACAGAGCAAACTCATGCTGATTTAAATTTAGTCGGTACGGAGTTTTCTCCCTTCTGAAAACCAAGTGAGCGAACACTTGTTGACTTAAATTTAGTCAATACGGATATATTCCCTTTGTTAAAAACAAGGGAACAAACTCATGCTAACTTAAGTTTAGTCAGAACAGAGTTCCCTCCCTTGTGAAAATCAAACGGAGCAAACTCCTGTTGACTTAAAATTTAGTCGGTATTGAGTTGCTTCCCTTTGTAAAAACAAGGGAATGCACCCATGCTGACTTAAATTTTGTTGGTACAGAGTTGCCACCCTTTATAGAAACAAGGGAGCGTACTCCTATTGACTTAAATTTAGTCGGTATTGAGTTGCCTCCCGTTGTAAAAACAAGGGAACGCACCCATGCTGACTTAAACTTAGTTGGTACAGAGTTGCCGCCCTTTATAGAAACAAGGGAGCGTACTCCTATTGACTTAAATTAAGTCGGAATGGAGTTGTCTCCGTTTTAAAATCAAACGGAGCAAACTCATTCTGATTTAAATTTAGTCGGTACAGAGTTGTCTCCCTTCTGAGAAACCAAGTGAACGAACTCTTGTTGACTTAAATTTAGTCGGTACGGATTTATTCCCTTTGTTAAAAACAAGGGAACCAACTCATGCTAAATTAAGTTTAGTCAGAACAGAGTTCCCTCCCTTGTGAAAATCAAACGGAGCAAACTCCTGTTGACTTAAATTTAGTCGGTATTGAGTTGCTTCCCTTTGTAAAACTTAGTTAGGAAAATGGTGCAAATTTCAGTGCATTCGCACCAAAAAAACCGGTGTTTTCATAAAATAACCTGTTTTCGCGATGTTTACGTATCCGAAATGTGTAACTTCCGGTTCACCTATGAACATCCGGTTTTTTTGGGTTTTTTAGGTTCGGCCACTCATGGGAGGCATTCATGCAAAATTTCAGCTCAATCGGTTGATAAATACGCGTTCTACAGGCTTTTTACCGGTCAAAAAATGGGCTCGAACTTGCACCGCGGTTCGGCTCCTATGCCATTGGGGGAGCTGAAATTTTCAAGTTAAGCTCGGGCAGTAAAGTTAGGAAAATGGTGCAAATTTCAGTGCATTCCCACCAAAAAAACCGGTGTTTTCATAAAATAACCTGTTTTCGCGATGTTTACGTATCCGAAATGTGTAACTTCCGGTTCATCTATGAACATCATGTTTTTTTGGGGTTTTTTAGGTTCGGCCACTCAAGGGAGGCATTCATGCAAAATTTCAGCTCAATCGGTTGATAAATACGCGTTCTACAGGCTTTTTACCGGTCAAAAAATGGGCTCGAACTTGCACCGCGGTTCGGCTCCTATGTCATTGGGGGAGCTGAAATTTTCAAGTTAAGCTCGGGCAGTAAAGTTAGGAAAATGGTGCAAATTTCAGTGCATTCACACAAAAAAAAACGGTGTTTTCATAAAATAACCTGTTTTCGCGATGTTTACGTATCCGAAATGTGTAACTTCCGGTTCACCTATGAACATCCGTTTTTTTTTGGGTTTTTTAGGTTCGGCCACTCAAGGGAGGCATTCATGCAAAATTTCAGCTCAAACGGTTGATAAATACGCGTTCTACAGGCTTTTTACCGGTCAAAAAATGGGCTCGAACTTGCACCGCGGTTCGGCTCCTATGCCATTGGGGGAGCTGAAATTTTCAAGTTAAGCTCGGGCAGTAAAGTTAGGAAAATGGTGCAAATTTCAGTGCATTCGCACCAAAAAAACCGGTGTTTTCATAAAATAACCTGTTTTCGCGATGTTCACGTATCCGAAATGTATAACTTCCGGTTCACCTATGAACATCCGTTTTTTTTGGGTTTTTTTAGGTTCGGCCACTCAAGGGAGGCATTCATGCAAAATTTCAGCTCAATCGGTTGATAAATACGCGTTCTACAGGCTTTTTACCGGTCAAAAAATGGGCTCGAACTTGCACCACGGTTCGGCTCCTATGCCATTGGGGGAGCTGAAATTTTCAAGTTAAGCTCGGGCAGTAAAGTAAGGAAAATGGTGCAAATTTCAGTGCATTCGCACCAAAAAAACCGGTGTTTTCATAAAATATCCAGTTTTCGCGATGTTTACGTATCCGAAATGTGTAACTTCCGGTTCACCTATGAACATCCGGTTTTTTTTCGGGTTTTTTAGGTTCGGCCACTCAAGGGAGGCATTCATGCAAAATTTCAGCTCAATCGGTTGATAATTACGCGTTCTACAGGCTTTTCACCGGTCAAAAAATGGGCTCGAACTTGCACTGCGGTTCGGCTCCTATGCCATTGGGGGAGCTGAAATTTTCAAGTTAAGCTCGGGCAGTAAAGTTAGGAAAATGGTGCAAATTTCAGTGCATTCGCACAAAAAAAACCGGTGTTTTCATAAAATAACCTGTTTTCGCGATGTTTACGTATCCGAAATGTGTAACTTCCGGTTCACCTCTGAACATCCGGTTTTTTTTGTTTTTTTTTAGGTTCGGCCACTCAAGGGAGGCATTCATGCAAAATTTCAGCTCAATCGGTTGATAAATACGCGTTCTACAGGCTTTTTACCGGTCAAAAAATGGGCTCGAACTTGCACCGCGGTTCGGCTCCTATGCTTTTGGGGGAGCTGAAATTTCAACTTAAGCTCGGGCAGTAAAGTTAGGAAAATGGTGCAAATTTCAGTGCATTCGCACCAAAAAAACCGGTGTTTTCATAAAATAACCTGTTTTCGCGATGTTTACGTATCCGAAATGTGTAACTTCCGGTTCACCTCTGAACATCCGGCTTTTTTTGGGTTTTATAGGTTCGGCCACTCAAGGGAGGCATTCATGCAAAATTTCAGCTCAATCGGTTGATAAATACGCGTTCTACAGGCTTTTTACCGGTCAAAAAATGGGCTCGAACTTGCACCGCGGTTCGGCTCCTATGCGATTGGGGGAGCTGAAATTTTCAAGTTAAGCTCGGGCAGTAAAGTTAGGAAAATGGTGCAATTTTCAGTGCATTCGCACCAAAAAAACCGATGTTTTCATAAAATAACCTGTTTTCGCGATGTTTACGTATCCGAAATGTGTAACTTCCGGTTCACCTTCGAACATCCGGTTTTTTTTGGGTTTTTTAGGTCCGGCCACTCAAGGGAGGCATTCATGCAAAATTTCAGCTCAATCGGTTGATAAATACGCGTTCTACAGGCTTTTTACCGGTCAAAAAATGGGCTCGAACTTGCACCGCGGTTCGGCTCCTATGCGATTGGGGGAGCTGAAATTTTCAAGTTAAGCTCGGGCAGTAAAGTTAGGAAAATGGTGCAATTTTCAGTGCATTCGCACCAAAAAAACCGATGTTTTCATAAAATAACCTGTTTTCGCGATGTTTACGTATCCGAAATGTGTAACTTCCGGTTCACCTTCGAACATCCGGTTTTTTTTGGGTTTTTTAGGTCCGGCCACTCAAGGGAGGCATTCATGCAAAATTTCAGCTCAATCGGTTGATAAATACGCGTTCTACAGGCTTTTTACCGGTCAAAAAATGGGCTCGAACTTGCACCGCGGTTCGGCTCCTATGCGATTGGGGGAGCTGAAATTTTCAAGTTAAGCTCGGGCAGTAAAGTTAGGAAAATGGTGCAATTTTCAGTGCATTCGCACCAAAAAAACCGATGTTTTCATAAAATAACCTGTTTTCGCGATGTTTACGTATCCGAAATGTGTAACTTCCGGTTCACCTTCGAACATCCGGTTTTTTTTGGGTTTTTTAGGTCCGGCCACTCAAGGGAGGCATTCATGCAAAATTTCAGCTCAATCGGTTGATAAATACGCGTTCTACAGGCTTTTTACCGGTCAAAAAATGGGCTCGAACTTGCACCGCGGTTCGGCTCCTATGCGATTGGGGGAGCTGAAATTTTCAAGTTAAGCTCGGGCAGTAAAGTTAGGAAAATGGTGCAATTTTCAGTGCATTCGCACCAAAAAAACCGATGTTTTCATAAAATAACCTGTTTTCGCGATGTTTACGTATCCGAAATGTGTAACTTCCGGTTCACCTTCGAACATCCGGTTTTTTTTGGGTTTTTTAGGTCCGGCCACTCAAGGGAGGCATTCATGCAAAATTTCAGCTCAATCGGTTGATAAATACGCGTTCTACAGGCTTTTTACCGGTCAAAAAATGGGCTCGAACTTGCACCGCGGTTCGGCTCCTATGCGATTGGGGGAGCTGAAATTTTCAAGTTAAGCTCGGGCAGTAAAGTTAGGAAAATGGTGCAATTTTCAGTGCATTCGCACCAAAAAAACCGATGTTTTCATAAAATAACCTGTTTTCGCGATGTTTACGTATCCGAAATGTGTAACTTCCGGTTCACCTTCGAACATCCGGTTTTTTTTGGGTTTTTTAGGTCCGGCCACTCAAGGGAGGCATTCATGCAAAATTTCAGCTCAATCGGTTGATAAATACGCGTTCTACAGGCTTTTTACCGGTCAAAAAATGGGCTCGAACTTGCACCGCGGTTCGGCTCCTATGCGATTGGGGGAGCTGAAATTTTCAAGTTAAGCTGGGGCAGTAAAGTTAGGAAAATGGTGCAATTTTCAGTGCATTCGCACCAAAAAAACCGATGTTTTCATAAAATAACCTGTTTTCGCGATGTTTACGTATCCGAAATGTGTAACTTCCGGTTCACCTTCGAACATCCGGTTTTTTTTGGGTTTTTTAGGTCCGGCCACTCAAGGGAGGCATTCATGCAAAATTTCAGCTCAATCGGTTGATAAATACGCGTTCTACAGGCTTTTTACCGGTCAAAAAATGGGCTCGAACTTGCACCGCGGTTCGGCTTCTATGCGATTGGGGGAGCTGAAATTTTCAAGTTAAGCTCGGGCAGTAAAGTTAGGAAAATGGTGCAATTTTCAGTGCATTCGCACCAAAAAAACCGATGTTTTCATAAAATAACCTGTTTTCGCGATGTTTACGTATCCGAAATGTGTAACTTCCGGTTCACCTTCGAACATCCGGTTTTTTTGGGTTTTTTAGGTCCGGCCACTCAAGGGAGGCATTCATGCAAAATTTCAGCTCAATCGGTTGATAAATACGCGTTCTACAGGCTTTTTACCGGTCAAAAAATGGGCTCGAACTTGCACCGCGGTTCGGCTCCTATGAGATTGGGGGAGCTGAAATTTTCAAGTTAAGCTCGGGCAGTAAAGTTAGGAAAATGGTGCAATTTTCAGTGCATTCGCACCAAAAAAACCGATGTTTTCATAAAATAACCTGTTTTCGCGATGTTTACGTATCCGAAATGTGTAACTTCCGGTTCACCTTCGAACATCCGGTTTTTTTTGGGTTTTTTAGGTCCGGCCACTCAAGGGAGGCATTCATGCAAAATTTCAGCTCAATCGGTTGATAAATACGCGTTCTACAGGCTTTTTACCGGTCAAAAAATGGGCTCGAACTTGCACCGCGGTTCGGCTTCTATGCGATTGGGGGAGCTGAAATTTTCAAGTTAAGCTCGGGCAGTAAAGTTAGGAAAATGGTGCAATTTTCAGTGCATTCGCACCAAAAAAACCGATGTTTTCATAAAATAACCTGTTTTCGCGATGTTTACGTATCCGAAATGTGTAACTTCCGGTTCACCTTCGAACATCCGGTTTTTTTTGCGTTTTTTAGGTCCGGCCACTCAAGGGAGGCATTCATGCAAAATTTCAGCTCAATCGGTTGATAAATACGCGTTCTACAGGCTTTTTACCGGTCATAAAATGGGCTCGAACTTGCACCGCGGTTCGGCTCCTATGCGATTGGGGAAGCTGAAATTTTCAAGTTAAGCTCGGGCAGTAAAGTTAGGAAAATGGTGCAATTTTCAGTGCATTCGCACCAAAAAAACCGATGTTTTCATAAAATAACCTGTTTTCGCGATGTTTACGTATCCGAAATGTGTAACTTCCGGTTCACCTTCGAACATCCGGTTTTTTTTGGGTTTTTTAGGTCCGGCCACTCAAGGGAGGCATTCATGCAAAATTTCAGCTCAATCGGTTGATAAATACGCGTTCTACAGGCTTTTTACCGGTCAAAAAATGGGCTCGAACTTGCACCGCGGTTCGGCTCCTATGCAATTGGGGGAGCTGAAATTTTCAAGTTAAGCTCGGGCAGTAAAGTTAGGAAAATGGTGCAATTTTCAGTGCATTCGCACCAAAAAAACCGATGTTTTCATAAAATAACCTGTTTTCGCGATGTTTACGTATCCGAAATGTGTAACTTCCGGTTCACCTTCGAACATCCGGTTTTTTTTGGGTTTTTTAGGTCCGGCCACTCAAGGGAGGCATTCATGCAAAATTTCAGCTCAATCGGTTGATAAATACGCGTTCTACAGGCTTTTTACCGGTCGAAAAATGGGCTCGAACTTGCACCGCGGTTCGGCTCCTATGCGATTGGGGGAGCTGAAATTTTCAAGTTAAGCTCGGGCAGTAAAGTTAGGAAAATGGTGCAATTTTCAGTGCATTCGCACCAAAAAAACCGATGTTTTCATAAAATAACCTGTTTTCGCGATGTTTACGTATCCGAAATGTGTAACTTCCGGTTCACCTTCGAACATCCGGTTTTTTTTGGGTTTTTTAGGTCCGGCCACTCAAGGGAGGCATTCAGGCAAAATTTCAGCTCAATCGGTTGATAAATACGCGTTCTACAGGCTTTTTACCGGTCAAAAAATGGGCTCGAACTTGCACCGCGGTTCGGCTCCTATGCGATTGGGGGAGCTGAAATTTTCAAGTTAAGCTCGGGCAGTAAAGTTAGGAAAATGGTGCAATTTTCAGTGCATTCGCACCAAAAAAACCGATGTTTTCATAAAATAACCTGTTTTCGCGATGTTTACGTATCCGAAATGTGTAACTTCCGGTTCACCTTCGAACATCCGGTTTTTTTTGGGTTTTTTAGGTCCGGCCACTCAAGGGAGGCATTCAGGCAAAATTTCAGCTCAATCGGTTGATGAATACGCGTTCTACAGGCTTTTTACCGGTCAAAAAATGGGCTCGAACTTGCACCGCGGTTCGGCTCCTATGCGATTGGGGGAGCTGAAATTTTCAAGTTAAGCTCGGGCAGTAAAGTTAGGAAAATGGTGCAATTTTCAGTGCATTCGCACCAAAAAAACCGATGTTTTCATAAAATAACCTGTTTTCGCGATGTTTACGTATCCGAAATGTGTAACTTCCGGTTCACCTTCGAACATCCGGTTTTTTTTGGGTTTTTTAGGTCCGGCCACTCAAGGGAGGCATTCATGCAAAATTTCAGCTCAATCGGTTGATAAATACGCGTTCTACAGGCTTTTTACCGGTCAAAAAATGGGCTCGAACTTGCACCGCGGTTCGGCTCCTATGCGATTGGGGGAGCTGAAATTTTCAAGTTAAGCTCGGGCAGTAAAGTTAGGAAAATGGTGCAATTTTCAGTGCATTCGCACCAAAAAAACCGATGTTTTCATAAAATAACCTGTTTTCGCGATGTTTACGTATCCGAAATGTGTAACTTCCGGTTCACCTTCGAACATCCGGTTTTTTTTGGGTTTTTTAGGTCCGGCCACTCAAGGGAGGCATTCATGCAAAATTTCAGCTCAATCGGTTGATAAATACGCGTTCTACAGGCTTTTTACCGGTCAAAAAATGGGCTCGAACTTGCACCGCGGTTCGGCTCCTATGCGATTGGGGGAGCTGAAATTTTCAAGTTAAGCTCGGGCAGTAAAGTTAGGAAAATGGTGCAATTTTCAGTGCATTCGCACCAAAAAAACCGATGTTTTCATAAAATAACCTGTTTTCGCGATGTTTACGTATCCGAAATGTGTAACTTCCGGTTCACCTTCGAACATCCGGTTTTTTTTGGGTTTTTTAGGTCCGGCCACTCAAGGGAGGCATTCATGCAAAATTTCAGCTCAATCGGTTGATAAATACGCGTTCTACAGGCTTTTTACCGGTCAAAAAATGGGCTCGAACTTGCACCGCGGTTCGGCTCCTATGCGATTGGGGGAGCTGAAATTTTCAAGTTAAGCTGGGGCAGTAAAGTTAGGAAAATGGTGCAATTTTCAGTGCATTCGCACCAAAAAAACCGATGTTTTCATAAAATAACCTGTTTTCGCGATGTTTACGTATCCGAAATGTGTAACTTCCGGTTCACCTTCGAACATCCGGTTTTTTTTGGGTTTTTTAGGTCCGGCCACTCAAGGGAGGCATTCATGCAAAATTTCAGCTCAATCGGTTGATAAATACGCGTTCTACAGGCTTTTTACCGGTCAAAAAATGGGCTCGAACTTGCACCGCGGTTCGGCTCCTATGCGATTGGGGGAGCTGAAATTTTCAAGTTAAGCTCGGGCAGTAAAGTTAGGAAAATGGTGCAATTTTCAGTGCATTCGCACCAAAAAAACCGATGTTTTCATAAAATAACCTGTTTTCGCGATGTTTACGTATCCGAAATGTGTAACTTCCGGTTCACCTTCGAACATCCGGTTTTTTTTGGGTTTTTTAGGTCTGGCCACTCAAGGGAGGCATTCATGCAAAATTTCAGCTCAATCGGTTGATAAATACGCGTTCTACAGGCTTTTTACCGGTCAAAAAATGGGCTCGAACTTGCACCGCGGTTCGGCTCCTATGCGATTGGGGGAGCTGAAATTTTCAAGTTAAGCTGGGGCAGTAAAGTTAGGAAAATGGTGCAATTTTCAGTGCATTCGCACCAAAAAAACCGATGTTTTCATAAAATAACCTGTTTTCGCGATGTTTACGTATCCGAAATGTGTAACTTCCGGTTCACCTTCGAACATCCGGTTTTTTTTGGGTTTTTTAGGTCCGGCCACTCAAGGGAGGCATTCATGCAAAATTTCAGCTCAATCGGTTGATAAATACGCGTTCTACAGGCTTTTTACCGGTCAAAAAATGGGCTCGAACTTGCACCGCGGTTCGGCTCCTATGCGATTGGGGGAGCTGAAATTTTCAAGTTAAGCTGGGGCAGTAAAGTTAGGAAAATGGTGCAATTTTCAGTGCATTCGCACCAAAAAAAACGATGTTTTCATAAAATAACCTGTTTTCGCGATGTTTACGTATCCGAAATGTGTAACTTCCGGTTCACCTTCGAACATCCGGTTTTTTTTGGGTTTTTTAGGTCCGGCCACTCAAGGGAGGCATTCATGCAAAATTTCAGCTCAATCGGTTGATAAATACGCGTTCTACAGGCTTTTTACCGGTCAAAAAATGGGCTCGAACTTGCACCGCGGTTCGGCTCCTATGCGATTGGGGGAGCTGAAATTTTCAAGTTAAGCTCGGGCAGTAAAGTTAGGAAAATGGTGCAATTTTCAGTGCATTCGCACCAAAAAAACCGATGTTTTCATAAAATAACCTGTTTTCGCGATGTTTACGTATCCGAAATGTGTAACTTCCGGTTCACCTTCGAACATCCGGTTTTTTTAGGTCCGGCCACTCAAGGGAGGCATTCATGCAAAATTTCAGCTCAATCCGTTGATAAATACGCGTTCTACAGGCTTTTTACCGGTCAAAAAATGGGCTCGAACTTGCACCGCGGTTCGGCTCCTATGCGATTGGGGGAGCTGAAATTTTCAAGTTAAGCTCGGGCAGTAAAGTTAGGAAAATGGTGCAATTTTCAGTGCATTCGCACCAAAAAAACCGATGTTTTCATAAAATAACCTGTTTTCGCGATGTTTACGTATCCGAAATGTGTAACTTCCGGTTCACCTTCGAACATCCGGTTTTTTTTGGGTTTTTTAGGTCCGGCCACTCAAGGGAGGCATTCATGCAAAATTTCAGCTCAATCGGTTGATAAATACGCGTTCTACAGGCTTTTTACCGGTCAAAAAATGGGCTCGAACTTGCACCGCGGTTCGGCTCCTATGCGATTGGGGGAGCTGAAATTTTCAAGTTAAGCTCGGGCAGTAAAGTTAGGAAAATGGTGCAATTTTCAGTGCATTCGCACCAAAAAAACCGATGTTTTCATAAAATAACCTTTTTTCGCGATGTTTACGTATCCGAAATGTGTAACTTCCGGTTCACCTTCGAACATCCGGTTTTTTTTGGGTTTTTTAGGTCCGGCCACTCAAGGGAGGCATTCATGCAAAATTTCAGCTCAATCGGTTGATAAATACGCGTTCTACAGGCTTTTTACCGGTCAAAAAATGGGCTCGAACTTGCACCGCGGTTCGGCTCCTATGCGATTGGGGGAGCTGAAATTTTCAAGTTAAGCTCGGGCAGTAAAGTTAGGAAAATGGTGCAATTTTCAGTGCATTCGCACCAAAAAAACCGATGTTTTCATAAAATAACCTGTTTTCGCGATGTTTACGTATCCGAAATGTGTAACTTCCGGTTCACCTTCGAACATCCGGTTTTTTTTGGGTTTTTTAGGTCCGGCCACTCAAGGGAGGCATTCATGCAAAATTTCAGCTCAATCGGTTGATAAATACGCGTTCTACAGGCTTTTTACCGGTCAAAAAATGGGCTCGAACTTGCACCGCGGTTCGGCTCCTATGCGATTGGGGGAGCTGAAATTTTCAAGTTAAGCTCGGGCAGTAAAGTTAGGAAAATGGTGCAATTTTCAGTGCATTCGCACCAAAAAAACCGATGTTTTCATAAAATAACCTGTTTTCGCGATGTTTACGTATCCGAAATGTGTAACTTCCGGTTCACCTTCGAACATCCGGTTTTTTTTGGGTTTTTACTGCTCCAAAGCTTTTGGTTAATTAAAATTTTTAAAGCTCTTTTATAAAGATCATTTTGACAAAGTGTAAAAGTATCATATTAATCGAACTGCAAGGGAGATCACTGCTGCCTTGACACGGACATATTTAGTCTTCTTTGACCCAAATATGACAGCTCCCTGTTTTCGTAGTTCAATTAGGACACTACATCGCAAGTATCGCTCCAAAACCGTCCATATAAATATTTATCAAACCCATAAAGCCCGAGAAAACGCCAACAATTTAAATATTCCCCATTTTGACCCCGGCCAATTCGCATATCACAACCTTGTCAATTATTGATCAAACCTTGTCAATACACAAGGGACGTAACTCGGTAATCACTGTCGTGCATGCGTGTTCTTGTCGCTTTCAACAAGGGAAGTAACTACATCTATAAGTTGAATAGGAATTTATTTCTGTTAACCTCAGCAGTTCTTGTCTCCGTCCAGCATAGAATATAGCTCTGCCAATGTCCGTTATGTCGTTTCTTGGTATAATTCTACTCTAGTATTGCTGGGATTATGCCAAGGACTTAGAAAACAGCGACGTAAGTATTATCTTTTTATTATATTCAGATATTTGTTTGTCGTTTTCAACTTTCGACAAGTAATCTACTTTATTCTCGGGTTTGGAAGCCATTGTCACGTATCAAAGTTCAACTATGAACGGTGGTTGGTATTCAATTTCTTATGTAGATGTATTCAGTTTTATACACGGAACTTAATTTAGCTCACGACCCTAACTTTACGCAAACAGTTAATCACTGGTTCCTGTCATCATGGGCGTAGGAGCAGGGGGGGCCAGGGGGGGCCCCCAATGTCTGGAGAGGGGGGGCCAACATATCGTTTGGCCCCCCCAATAATTCAGACGAAAAGTATAATTTACGACCTAATATATCTCGTTGTAGGCAATTTGCCTTCAGTTCTTGGTGAAAACGTATTAAAATTTTTTTTGGCTCGCTTCGCTCGCAAAACAACTTCCTTTTATGAAAATATGTCAATACACATCGTTTGCAAAAAATACACTCGGCACATCAATTGTACTCTAAACGCCCCCCTACCCTCCTATACGACTTTGAGAGGTTGTCAATTGTATATAAAGCCTTTGAAACAAACGTTTTCACATTAAGCTTCAATCTCAAAATCGAGCAATTAAAATTTTGTGGAAGCACTTAAATTCCCTGTATTTATGTCCTTTTTTAATACCAAATAAGGTATCTCTGAACGCCTAGAATGCACCAGATTGATCCATTGTTCAGAAAATTTTCCCGGGGGATGCCCCCAGACCCCCCGTATACTTGAACGGATTAACTTTCAATTACTACGTGATTACTAAACCAAATAACCATAGAACAATAAACTCACACTTATTATACACATCCTTGAGGGGTATTATACACATCCTTGAGGGGTGTATACGTCTAATAGTACAATTTATCACAGATATGTTCTAAATACATATCTGTGAATTTATGGACCTTCGAATCGACCGCCATTTTGTTTTGGCTCTAGTCTCGTGAGATTTGGACGATGCGCGCGCATATCTTGAGAAAATGTTTACAAAATAGTATTTTTTTAGCGGGAATATTTTTTTCTGAAAATACGAGGTCATAACATGTAATTTTCGATTACTTTCACAAAAAATCATAAAACTATACCATTTTCACTATTCCCAAAAAGTCGTGTAGTTGAAATACCCCAGTTAACGCTATGTGCAACGTAATCGAATATTTTTTCACACGTCTGCATTGTTTACAGTTTCATGAATGAATGTCACGTGGTCGGATAAATTATTTTTAAGGTCAAACCAAAAATATCTTCGGTCAAAGTTGCTTCCGACCTTACGAGCAGAATAGCAAAAAAAATATCGAATTCTGTATTTCTGTAGACCATACATCGGCAGATCACACATCACTATCGGCGATTATCTTAAAATTCATTAAGTGATTCACGCCCGTAATGGCGATGTAAAAAAAGTTCGTTTATAATGCAGCCAAAGTGTATTTATTACCCATTAGAGCCTGGCGTGTGGCACGACCAATCAGAATTAATACACGAAGAGTAAATATCACTTAACAGTGACAAATATGCTGTTTTTGCACTAGATTTTTTTCTTAATTCGATTTAACAATGCCCAGGCTTAATTTCATAATTGGGACGTTTAGCTAAAGTGAATAGTTTTGGCCAAATTGATCGCGCGCGCCATGTGACGTATTTAGGTCACGGTCAAAATGGCCGACTTTTATTTACTATGACGTTTGCTTTATTCAATTCTTGGAGTATTTTATCATTTTATTGGTGTACATTTGAGTTAGATAAATTGAAGGAATTATATTACCAAGTAAGTGACCTTATTTAATATAAACATGAAGTTTGCCATTGTTTATTGCGTGTTTAACGCTTAAGTAGGCGAATTATGGTCACTCGAGGATACTAGTGTATTTTTGTGTAAAGAATGGGTATTGACATATTTTGAGATTATGCAGTTACTTTGCGAGCGAAGCGAGCAAAAAAATTTTTTACCCTAAGTTGCCAAATGTTTGGCCCCCCCAATGTTGAAGACGCTCCTACGCCCATGGTCATGGCAAACCGAAAGTAGAAATGTCACTTGTTGGTTTATTTTTATCTGTTTATCGGGAAATATTTATGCTATGAAACATTTAAATATATAGATTGTCTTAACTTAACCATTTCGCTGCCAATGTCAACATCAATAGGTGCCAAACAAGTTTGATGTTACGTCATTTCCGATTAAAAAGCATGTATTAGTGGCGCGTCTTTTGATTGCCAATTAGGTAACATTGCCATGTACATTGTATAGTCGAAAAGTCTTTATTCAATCGTATACATCAATGTGTCAATTAACATATACACCCATTGTTTTTGTATTTGTAATTAAATTAGAACTTTTTCATGACTGAAAAAATCCAACTAATGTTGTAAACATGTATCAAGTGTAATCAATGTTGCTTTATCCTTAAGATTACAATTCATTGGGTTTGACTTTGTCCTTTACTATTGTCGTGCAATAAACATAAAGTACGTGTTCTTCAGGCACCGAAAGGTATGATTGTGTTGGTTTATGGTGCTGGGCATTGACCAAAACACCATGATTCGGAAATTGTCGCCAGGAAAGCCATATGGGATACCTATTGTCCAAAAACTTTTTTGAACATAAATGGCATACTATTGTGCGCTGATTTGTCCGTTTGTAGAATGAATATTAGTTCTATTTGATTAGTTATAACAAACAACAGCACATATAATGAAACAGACTGCTAACCCATGTAGCTTAACGAATGTCAACTTCTTGGTGGGGATGTAGATATTTCTCATATAGCAGAAAAATTTTCCGGGGGAGTATGTCCCCGGACCCCCCTACTTACGTTATAATATTCCAATGGCCAAAAGGATGAAAGCTGGTACATACAAATACTGTATCTGAACACTTACTAATATGCACAAACATACACATTGTACATGTTGACGCTGATAACATAAAAAAGGTTACTATGGATTCCCGACATAAACAAATGCTCTACACTTTCCTGAGCATTTTCACACATATATTAAGCATTTAACCCCCCCCCCGCCCCCCGGAATCCCGTACATACCTCATGCCCCCCTCTCAGAAATTTCTGGAGCCGGGCCTGATCACAGTTTAGTTATTTTGTTATTTAGTCATCATACACCCAATGAGTACGATTGTCGAACAAATAGTCAGTTTTTTAGTGACGAATAGTACTGGCTATCTTCACAAAAATGGTACACCAATGTTTCTTCACATTCTTCTTGTTGATTCGTTGGGAGTGTTTGGCCTTCAAAAAGCCAAAAGCAACATCCTCTACAGAATTGCCAATTTTGGTTGGAACCATATTGCAAATATCAAAAACAATTATTGTATACGATGCCTGACACATTACTTCTCGCTGTACAAAAGAGATATTTCATTTATATCGGGTTAAATGGAAGATATCAGACATTTAGCACGTACTGTTCAAATATAAGTGGGTGGGGCACCTCTCGTATACGTTTAACTGACGAAAAATAAAAACAAATGAGTTTTTTTAATTTAAATACGATACTGGTGTAATTATTATTGTTATGGTTCAATTTATGGAAACTGTCACGGCCTCCGTACAAGTACCATAGACAGATAACTTTTATTCAGAAAAGGGCATGGTTATTGTAAATGACAATGTGTGTTTTTGCTTTTCAACAAGTCCATTGTTTAAAAAAATAGACAACTGTTTTTCAAATATATATGTCATTTATTCGCCTAAAAGTTGTTATGAAAATCGACTCATTTTGTTGATAGCATTGTGTGAAGTTAGCAGCCAGTTGCCAGTTGCCGATTCAACTTTTTGAATCGGCAACTGGCAAATGGCAGCTAACTTCACAACCCAGCAGCCAATTCGATTTCGAAAGTCGAATCGGCAACTGGCAACTGTCAACTGTCAGCCAGCTGAAGATTCAAATTTCATTGTAGACTCGAATTGGCAACTGTCAGCCAGCTCACAATTGGAAAAAAAACTGGCAGCTGACAATTTTTTTTGGAAAAATCAAATTGGCAACTGGCAACTGTCAGCCAGCTGACAAATCAAATTTTTCTATAGAATCAAATTGCCAATTGGCCACTGGCAGCCAGCTGACAATTAAAATTTCACTGTTATATCAGTTAAATAGAAAACTCAACAACATCTTTTACATAATTTTGAGGCTTGTTGTTACCTTATTTCTCTAGTCCGAATAATAGCTTGTTTTCAATATTGTGTGATAGCTATCACATTGATGTGTATGCAGATTCGATCCTACACCCGATTGCATATATTGCGAAGTTTCAATTATTACTAGTATTCTAACTATTTGACCTATGCTATACAGTACCCGTGATTAATAAATGTTGTGATTATTATAAACCCAAACATTAGCGAGATTGCCAATTCTACGTTTGCGAAAAAGGCTTGAGAACGGCACTAAAAGCTAAAAATAAATTAAAAAGAGTTTAATCAAATTCCCAAAAGTACCGTATACTATAGATCTAAAACAATAAAATGTACTTTTAACATTGGAGTAATCCCGGTTATAGGGGTGTATTTAGCCATAAAGCATGTATTAAGAATTGTATTTTTCAAGTAGTGCGCAAGCTAAGCTACTATGAAAACGAATACTTCACAACTGAAGGAATGAGTTCGAATAGCATTCTGCTATATATATTTTTTAAATTTTGCTTAGCAAACATGTTTCGTGCTTGTCTAAATACACAGATATGCATCATTATAAAAGTTTCAGTGTGTAAAAAGCACATTAGAAATATGTCATAGCTAGAACACAGATGTAGCGATCACGTGAAAGTACATAGGTTTTGTATGGAAGAGAAGAAAATAGAGAGAGGGTTGTCGGACTGACAAGAGCTAGCATATAGACTGCATATACATGTATAGTCCATTTCCCAGGTCTTGAAAATTGAAGATCCATTACCAAATTGGTGAACAGATCCAAAAACGATTTTCGGTTAGCTTGATATCTAAGCTGTCCGAAATCAGTTGATGGACTTGCGGGACATTTTGCCAAATGACCTTTTGGCGGCCATCTTTAAAGATGGCCACTGTTATTTTAAGCAAGCAGAGGGTTTAGGAAACTTCGATTATTCCTCACTCACAAGGGCTATCGGCTTGCAATATGTCATAAAATGTTTGTAATTGAACCCCGCATGTGGTAATATATAAATATAAATATTATGATATGGTTATTAATGAATTATTACTGATTGTTTAAGGAAAATATGATATTTTTCGATTTTTGTCGTTAATTTTTCTCTTTCAAATCGGATCTGAGTGTGTATTTGACCATTTGTTGATTGTTATATGCAGAGGTTGGTTCTCGGCGTCCATAATAAACATTACATTGACAGAATTTCATTTGAAAATTCTTCATTAGCCAGGAATATTGGATAACTGAAAGTTGATTGATTAATAGTCAAGTCTATAAATGGGATATTTAGGTTATACCCGGCATTGGATTGTATAGTAAATATTTTTTGGTTTTCTGTTAGGGAATTTGTTGTAATTGAAGAATATGAATAATTCCCAGCTGGCATCATTGAGCATTTTGTGAAAATCAAGATGGCGACCAAGATGGCCGCCAAAATTCAGAAAAACAATCAGAGGTTCCAGAAATTAGGATCAAATCGCTTTTTTGCAGATTGGTTGTAGTTGAAATGTTTAAAACATAATTATTTATTTATATTCAATATTATGGATTGAGTTAGTGAATATAAAAAGGCATCCGAGATGGCTGGAATCAAGATTGTGGCTAAAATGACAAGCTGTTAGGGAAAAAAATTGTTTTTATCCCAATTTAAGTTGAAGTGTGTAAAATAATTTGTTAAACTGTAATATGTAATAAATGCTCCCAAGAAATCTTTGAGTTTAAAGTATTGAACCAAAAGCTGATTCAAAATGGCGGAGAAAAAAGGCTTTCAAAATCAATTAAATATTGTGTTAGTGGTCCAAGGAAGTTACAAATTGATATTTTTGTGATCGATAGCAGTGTAAGTTTTGCAAACATAATTACAACTTAAATATGCTGTATAAAATATAACATTATATCTATTTGGTGATCGACTTATCCCGTTTAAAATGGCATCAATGTAGGCTGAAATCATAATTGTGACAAAATGGCCACCGCATACAGGTATGACAAACTGAAAAAATGCATTAAAACATGTATCGTAATGGAATGTGTTAATGTGAATACTGGTATAGGTGAAAAATATAGATCTACTGTAACATTAGAACACTTTATGTGCAGTACATTTGATTTGACTTCTAAGATGGTTGCCAACCATGTATGTTCAAATGGGAGTGGTATTCAATAAGGATAAGGATAGCCACATAGTCACATCGCCTGTAACTGTATCTGGTTGGCTGTCCTTATCCTTCAGTCAAGTACGATCAATATTGTGTACCACCTGTACTGATTGTCCAATGTATGTTGGGTTGGTAACATGGAACGGTATATGTATAAGATATTCTTCATACATAGTTATACATGTTTGATTTACACATTGCCGTCAAAGAATAGTAGTAGCAAATCTGTGTATACACCAAACTCGACGCATACACCGAATTCACAGCAGCACCATCAATATGCCACGGAAGCGTTCCCTTCACCATTACACTAATATAACGATCACCCAGCAGTGACCCACCACCATCAGCAACACAGCTCTTATGGAGTCAACCACCTCCGCCCTGCCTACCCAACATCGACAAAATGGCTAACAGGCGACATCTACTTACCAGATATCGACTTGGAAACTTGCATGATTACAGACAACACCTACCATCGCCATACTTTTTATAGACACGGTCACAGAAACAAGCTCAGAACAATTTGTCCATAAGATTAGCTGGATTTACCAAAAATCGGTTCAAGCGAAGCAGCTTTGTACACGAAACCAAGAAGTTAGACAAATACTTTGCACCTGATTTGATCATAGCAAGTACATCTTTTGTCAGGGATGATATAGTCAACCCATTAGCAAATGATCTGTCTGCAGTAACTGTGAGACTCCAAGTCCCTCAACTCGAGCCAGGCAAACAAGAAGATGAATGTGTTCGAAGGAGCCTGACACTAGCCATGATAAGCCAAGAATACCCTCCTGAGATATGGACCCATGTCTATACTGATGGCTTAGCCACCAAAGCTATTAAAGATGGAGGTGTTGGCATCTTCATCCAATATACACCAGGCATCAAAGAAAGACAGCACACATCCACAGGGAAGCCCTACAGTAACTACAGAGCGTAGACCGAAGCTCACAATAAAACACCAGAACTAGCCAAAATACTACATAGCCTTAGTAGCAAACTAGCCCTACAGTGGATTCCTGCCCACTGTGAAATCCCTGGAGATGAATTGGCAAAACTGGGAGCACAGGCTGCACAACCACCAGTACATGTGAGATATAAACAAAGTGACCATTATCAAGAACTTCACAAGACTAAGCCAAGATGCTGATCCTTACCATCGCCTTAACAGGTCAGAACAAGTGATTATGGTACGACTACGCTCAGGGCACAACAGGCTGAACCATCACATGTACCTGAAGTACAAATTGGTGCCGTCTCCGATCTGTCCATGTGGGGAAGAAGAACAAACTGTCGATCATGTCCTCCAACGATGCAGAAGACACATTCAGGATCGAACTGCAACATGGCCCACAGACACAACTCTTTAAGAGAAGCTCTATGGAGACGCTGATGGTCTGCGGAAGACCAGAATGTGCATTGCAGACACTAGGATTATAGCGTAGGACGAACGACTGAGGGGAGGTGAGGACAAACTGGATGTGAGAAAGAATATAACTGGTCATGGTCCGCATGAAGCAATGATTCCAAACAACATCCACACAAGTTTTTGGAATACTATATTTCCATCAGACTAGAGCGTCACACCCATGATGATCATCAAAAAGGGAGACCAATCTATAGTGACCTAGCAACTACTGGTCCATCTCTATCACGTCTGTGTGAAGTGAACTGGTCGAGCACACACGTTACTTCAAAGCCAGATCATGGCCCTTCTTGACACGTTTTAGATAAAAGCTGACTAACAACATGGTTCAGAAAGATATTCACTGAGAGCCAGCTGCACTCCATAACCAACTACAACTGTTACCTAGATGGTGGAGATCAGATTGGCCCGTCATTCGGGACTTCAACAAAGCCTTTGGTCTAAGGAGAGACATGCCAGGCGTACCTCAGGGATCATCCATTGGACCACTTTTTCTGTTGTATATCTACCATCTTCTAATTCATGCAACATCTACTCAGCATCTGCTTGCTGACAACAACCTCTTGAACAGGATCATTACTAAAGAAAATGCTTAAGCCTAACAAGATGACATGGACAGACTACAGCAATGAATGGGAGGGTCCATGGTTAATGTCATTTAATCCTTACAAGTATATGGTCACCCGCATCACTAGGAAGAAAACTCGTGTTAAGACTCCGTTTTTCATCCACAACAGCATGACACATTGCAAGTTGTGGCAGAGATAAGTACATCGGGGTATACATAGATGAGGTCTCCATGAGTACCAATGTTGCTACCATTGTGAGGAATGCCAACAACAGCATCGACTTCTTCTGGTCAAACTCGACAAACTATCGAAACAGATTAGGGTACGATGTTACCAGATACATGTCAAATCAATCCTTGAATACGCAAATTGGGCAAAGGATCAACCAGGGCAAATATTTGTCATCTGGAGGCAGTTCAACATATTGGGCGCAATTCGTCAAACGGTACTTTAGCACAACAAGCAACATCAGGCAGATCATTGGTGACTTTTGTTGGAAACTCTAGAACCAGATCCATGAGCATTGTCGACAGCGATTATGCCTTCTCGAGGGGTCTTATTTATAGTGGATATTCATGATTATTTATTTTTAACAAAAATAACTCGCCGCTCACACGATCTTGTAATTAAATATCAATGGTATGATAATGCCCAAGAGGACGACCATATATACTATACAGAAAAAAGAATAATCTACAATTTATTCCCCACTTATGTAATGTTAAGTGTCCATCTTTGCTGCCATTTTGAAGTTAAACCATAATGCATGTGTGATAAATATAATGTTCAATACAAGTATAAACTATTTGAACACACTATACGGTTTTAATCAAATATGCTTATTCAGCAATTATGATGGCCATTACAAACAGTAGTGGATTTCTTAGTATGCTATCTTGCAAACAATTAATATTGCTATGATTGAATAGATACTATGTTTAACATCTACACAACAGCCAATTAGCAACAATAGTAATTTTTGTAACTAAACTCTTGCACCACCGACATATTTCCTGATTGTGGCGGCCATCTTGGACGCCATTTTGAATAAGACAACGGGTCAATTGAGTCGAATCGAACTGTATTGAATGTTAGTTAACTATTTTAATTTCGATATCGACAAAAATCATTTAAATAAATGTTTTAAAAGAATATATCAATGTGTCAATTATTGCGGCCGTTGTAACCGCAATTTTGATTTCAGCTGACATGGATGCCATCCCACAATATTTCAATCGAAGTCTGAGTTATTCCGTTGCTCTTAAGTGTTTATCCGGGACATTCCTTAGTCATCCGAATGGGAGTCTGGTAGATTGTGTGTTGTTGTCGTTTTTGCACGCGCTCGTCTGTTATGCCTTGTTACCTCAGCATCGATGGTCGCAAAGTGTACACTGTAAAAATAATGTGTTTTCTTACACTAAATGTGGTGTAAACTAGTACGGAAATTTGTGTAGGTGTATATTTTACACTTACCAATGGTTAAAAGTTACCCAACTAACTAAACTGTACACCATGATTAGCCTTAAGTTACACCGGATTCAGGGAACATTCACACCAGTATCGTGTTAATCTATTTATTACACTAAGTCGTGTAAAATAACTTAGAAGTAAAAAAATGTGTTTTCTTACACTAAATGTGGTGTGGACTAGTATGGAAATTGGTTATGCATATATTTTACACCTACTTGGTTAAAAGTTACCCAACTAACTAAACTGTACACCATGATTAGCCTTAAGTTACACCGGATTCAGGGAACATTTACACCAGTACCGTGATAATCTATTAATTACGCTAAGTCGTGTAAAATAACCATCATGCATAATATTCCCTTTACGCTAACATGTATTTACACCGAAACCGGTGTTAGTTTAAAAAAAAGTTAAGTTACCAATTTTCTATGGCTCTTTTGGCTGTTATAAGGCCACTCAAGCACACTTTGACATTTTAACTCCCCTGGTCATTGGGCTACATATGGAAACCTACACTCGTATCTCCCTGGGGAGACTATTTCTCTCCTGTGGTGTGGCAGCCAACATCGATCTGCGGCGCCCAGGAATAGACACTGAACTCCATTTCACACCATGGTGGAGTGGAGCTGTGGGTCTTGCTCAGAGAAATTAACCAGTGGTCCAGAGGGGGATCGGACCCGGGACCTCTCGATCCCGAAGCGCGCGCCCTACCTCTAGGCCACCGCTCCCCACAAAGCAAAGCTGAGTAAACGAAATAATTACACGTTGCAAATTTTCCGAGGAAAGAAATGTTGCAATAGAAATTGTTTATTAACGCTATTTGAAAAGAAATGCTGCACAATTATAACGTTTTCAATGCAAAAATGGCAAGATCTAACAGATCTGGTTTTAGTTTTGAAGCAAACTGATGTGCGTGCAGTTAACTTATTTACATTCAGTGAGTGTATAAATTACCAGGAAAAGAAACGAAAAATTAGAAACAAGGTTCTGAAAGAGAGCTGTGCTTGCAATGAAAAAAGAAGGAGATTGGATATTGACCATTAAAGAAGGCAGAGACAATAAATCGTTAAATTTACTGAAGTAGGGCGAACCTGTAAAAATAGCCCCTATGCGCCCTCCCAGCTAACACACAATGTTAAGAGAATGTTGTGTTTTGGTTGTGTTTTAGTTGTGTTATTTTACAACGTTGACAACTATTCAAAACAGTGATTTGAAAAGTATAGGGGAATATCTTATGCAAGCAATGTATGAATGTGTTGAAATAAGACCTACTAAGTGATTATCTAAAACTTGAAATATTTACAACGTCAGTACAACGTTGTGGCAATGTTGGGCTACAACGTTGTTTAGCAACAGATCTGTAACGTTGCCACAACGTTGTGAAGCAAAGCTGTCACAACGTTGTATTCAAGTTTGATTCACAACGTTGGTAAAGTAACGTTATAACGCTATAACGTTTTGTAGCAACATTTCTGTAACGATGTCACGACGTTGCATTCTAGTTTGAATCACATCGTTGCTAAAGTAACGTTAATACAAGGTTGTGGAAAAGTTGGGCTACAACGTTGGTAGCAACATTTAGGTAACGTTGTCACAACGTTGTACTCAAGACTGAATCATGTGTTGTAACGTTGTTAAAGTAGGCCCTGTGGTAGGTTGGACGTTCCGATGTACATCCTCCCATTGCGTAACTGTTTTGGGGTTGGATGTCTATGTTCAAGCTACCATTTGCCCCCATACCCACCAGGCTGCTGCGTATAGCGAATCCAGGGCACAAATTTAAAGTGTTATTTTTGTGGGTTAAAACATGTAAAATTTCCTGTGCTATTTGAAGAGACTTGCACTACGCAATTCGGCTTTTTTTCGCTGGTTTCAAGGCTCCAAATTGTTCGGCTGCATCAGTCCGGAATCTATGCGTTCTTTTTTTTTTTTTTTTTTTTTTGTTTCGGGCCCACAAGGGTAACCCCATTTATTGTCCCGTCTGTTGGTTTTGTGGGGGTTGGTGAATCATCCCCCACAAACCTTACAATATTCAACAGCATAATTAAACAATAAATACACTGATACAATGAAGCAAGTCAATAATAACAATGCAATATAGGGGACAATAGAAGGGGCTTTAGACCTTTTTCCGTCAAAGAGTGACAAAAATACTACCATGTTTCACCACCTTTATGTACTCTAGAGTATGACAATATTTCTTTTTTCTGTACCTATGTTTAGAGACAAATTTTTTTAACAATTTCTTAGCTTTTGTTTTCTATGTCTGTAATGCCTGATTTAAAATATATCTCCCATGCAAATTTTAAGCTATTTTTTAATGTTACAGTACTAGGTAAAATTTCTTTTCTTTTGCATAAGTAAATATTTTTTTTAAATTCAAGAAAAAGAATATCGATAGGTATGTATTCCTTTTTTCCACATCCTAATATGATAGCTATTATATTTATCTTAAAATTTGGGTTAAAAAGTATGATTTCATTATTTAAAAATTGTATTATTGGTTTTACTCATTCCCAAAATAAATGACTTATCGTTTCTTCATGCATTTGGCAGAAAGTACATAGATTATTTTGTTTAATTTTCATTTTGAAGAGTAAGGTATTGGTAGCTAGAATTCTAAGTACAATTCTAGTTTGTAACCATTGTATGTATGTGTCCCTGGTATATTTAAAAACTTAGCTATATATAAAGTCCCAGTCAATGTTGTTGTTACTTACAGATTCCCACTTGGGTTTGCTTGTGGGTATTTCATCATTTTTAATCAGTGTTTTATATACAAATTTATTAGCATCCTTTTTTATTAGAATTGTTCAAATGCTCTAAATGTTCAACTTCAATGTGTAATTTCATATTTAAATAGCAATTTAACATTTCGGTGTTACTGATGCATGCTTTTTTCTGGCATAACACTTGTTAGTAAAATTAATCACTCTATGATAGTTTTTTCATTTGCACACGATGTCCCATAAGTAGAGTTCCGTAAAGACGGACAGACGACCGATCTTTATAGATTTGAGCCAAGGGAAGCTAATGAAGCATTGTCGAGTTTTTAGATCTCCAACGCTGTAACAGAATAGAATAGAATATATTTATTAACCAATCATAGGCCCTCTCGGGCATATAGTCACATATAATTGAATGTACAATGTACAAGAACATAATTATAAAGTAACAAAGGCTTGATTCTAATTAACAAAACAATTAACGAAACACTAAAGGACTAGATTAACAGTAAAGTAAAAAGGCATTTCGTTTGCATGACAATTTAACACAACATGTAATTGTATAATCAAAAGTAGTACAAAAACACATGAAATAAGATATTAAATAGGATCTCCCTTTATATAAACTGTACTGTAAGGGAAGTAACCCTGCTGTGGAATGCTTTATATGACGTCATATAAGAGGGAAAATTATGACGTCATAGATAGAAGAATTTAAAGCCAAATATTTACTCATAATTATGACGTTTTCCTTTTGATTCATTGTTCTGGGATAATTTATTTGTCGTTTTTGTGTAAGGTATGTATGCGTTTTTCTTATTTAATGTTAATAAATGGCTTGTCAGAACGTGCAAATTGATCGGGTAACATGAGTGTTTATGGGATGCTTTTAATCGAAGTCAGTAGACGCTTATTCATAGCTGTATTGAATTTGTGACGCTGACCTGTAGGAGTCGGAACTGGAAAGAAACGTAGGCTAGATATTTTTCTATTTACATTGTGTTATTGGTACAATGATATGCGGCTTTTGCTGTAAAGAAGTAGGCAGTGTTTGTAAAACATGTTTCTTTATTTCATCGGAGTGATCCAAATTTCTTTTTGTTAAATGTGGAATTGGGGGGGGGGTGTCCTTTATCATTTAGAAGGTATTCATCATTCACCAACCATGTGTATAGAAAACATAAGGATGCTTTATCAAATGAAACAATCATGGAGCCAGCGTCCACAATGGGGAATAGTTTTCATGAAGGAAATGAAATACGATGTGTTTACTGTAGTTGTCAAATAAACACTTACAGATTTCTAACGAGCCACTTAATTGCTCATATTAAAAGTGACACCAAAGTGATTTGTCCACTTAAAGACTGTACCCAGGCGAAATGAACGGTTTAAAACCATGAACTACCATGATAGTTCATGGTCGACCAGGGTAGTTCATGGTCAGGGGACCTATGGTTGACCATGTTTTGGTAATTGGCATTTGATGGTCAATGACCATGGTTTTGTAACATGGTCAACCATGGTCTTGGATGCTGTCATAGATCTGCAACTTTGGAAAATATTATAAGAAATAATGGTATGATTTTCTAATCTTCTTCCTCCTCTGTAATCCAGGCCCAGTGCTAGTTATATATGGTTTCATCATCGAGAATAAGCCATTTATCCGTTTTGGCATTTTAGAAATATTCCACAATGCTCAATGATTTGCGCATATCAGGGCCATGGCAGCATCCGGACTAGACGTATAAGGATTAACTGCGGTTCACTTTTCATAGACATTTTTGACCGCTCACGGTTCTCTGTATGGCAATCATAAATTTCAGTTCAGTACAGTGCGACCATTAGTTATGAACCGAACGAACGAACTTTCAACAGTATTTCAGTTATATGCTGCAGCCGTTTTCCTAACCAGTTTTAGGTCACCGAATGATTTTTATTGAGCTCGCTTACGGTGAACTCGACAAAGTCGTCACTTTTGGCGGTCGGTGTATCTGCACGTGTGCGTCCGTGCGTCCATCTGGTTTTTTGTCCAGATTATAACTTTGACATGCATTGATGCATTGAGCAATCTTGTTGTCGACCCCGCTTGTTTGAGCCCGCTTGCAGTCCTCTCTATTGGCCGTCGGTAGAGCTGTCATTGATAGATGCGATATCGATGTATCGTCAATTTTTTTAGCCGATAGATTATCAATTCACATTATGAAATATTGATACATGGGAAAATGAATGGAACCACCCAAAATCCTCATTTTTCCTGCACTTTTCTTGGTTAAATTGAAGTTTACAAATTGTCAAAATTAATGTCTCTAATATATAAACTCAAACCGAAGCTACTATTTTCAAAAGCTGAATCTATACCCAATGTATACAGTCTAGAACGGCTGAAGAAGTGAATCATGACGGATGGGTCAGCGTCTGTAACTGGTTCATCTTTATGTACAAATCGATATATCGATGTATCGACGATACTCGTCTTCTGATATATTGAAATCTTCGAATCAATGACAGCTCTAGCGGTCGGTGTATGTGCGTGTGTGCGTGCTTGCATGCATCAGTGCATCCGTCCGTTTTTTTGTCCTGACCATAACTTTGACATACACTGAGCAATCTTGTGTATAATTTGCATTAATGTTAACCTTAATGAGATGGAGTGTCGCGCACAAACCCCAGGTCCCTATCTTAAAGGTCATGGTCACTATTGGGGGTCAAAAGTCATGTGAGATCTTGTCCGGCCCATAACTTCTTCATGTCTTGAGCAATCTTGTTTATATTTGGCATGAATGTTAACCTCCATGAGACAGAGTGTCACTCGCAAACCCAAGGTCCCTATCTCAATGGTCAATGTCACAATTTGGCGTCAAAGGTCATGTGAGATCTAGTCTGGCTCATAACTTCTTCATGCATTTTGTAATCTTGTTATGCTCCCCGAAGAAATTTGGGGGAGCACATAGTCGCCGACGGACATAGTCGCCGAAGTGTCCGTCCGTCCCACTTTCTTGTCCGCTCTATTTCTCATGAACCGCTGCTTAGATTTTAACAAAACTTCATTGATAGCTTCACTACTAAGTGGAGATGCACATATTGTCGGCATGTTCCGGTTCGCAGATTATTTTTACAGTTATGGCCCTTGGCAGTTTCACACTATAACTATATACCTTAATTCTTGTCTGCTCTATTTCTTAAGAACCCCTGCTCAGATTTAACAAAACTTTATGGATAGCTTCACTACCAAGTGGAGATGCACATTTTGTCTGCATGTTACGGTTCGCTGATTATTTACGGAGTTATGGCCCTTGGAAGTTTCATACTATAACTACATTTGTATACTTTAATTCTTGTCCACGCTATTTCTCAAGAGATTTTAACCAAACTTCATGGATAGCTTCACAACCAAGTGGAGATGTGCATATTGTCAGCACGTTCCGGTTCGCTGATTATTCACACAGTTATGCCCCTTGGAAGATTTGCACTATATTTACTTTATTATCTTGTTTGCGTTATTTCTCAAGTTATTTTTACCTGTGTTATTTCCCAAGAAAAGCTGCTCATATTTTAAAAAAACTTCATGGGTGGGTGACCTCACTCCCTGGTGGAGATGAATGATCTAAGCCCCTTGACTTTTTTCAGGGAGCACCCATCGGTTCTACCGATATTTTCTTGTTTATATTTGGCATGAATGTGCAAACCCCAGGTCCCTTTCTTAAAGGTCTAGGTCACAATTGGGGGTCAAAGGTCATGTAAGATCTTGTCCGGCCTATAACTTCTACATGCATTGAACAATCTTGTTTATATTTGGCATGAATTTTAACCTCCATGAGACAAAGTGTCACGCGCAAACCCCAGGTCCCTTTCTTAAAGGTATAGGTCACAATTGGGGGTCAAAGGTCATGTAAGATCTTGTCTGGCCTATAACTTCTACATGCATTGAGCAATCTTGTTTATAATTTGCATGAATGTTAACCTCAATGAGACGGAGTGTCATGGAAAACCCAAGGTCCCTATCTCAAAGGTCAAGGTCAGGGTGGCCACAGACTTTGGAAAACAGGGAAAACAGGGAAAATGCCCAAAATAAATTCCCTGCAGGGAAAAATCAGGGAATTTCAAAATTGGGCAAAAATCAGGGAATTATCAGGGAATTTTACAAAATTGGAGAAATCAAATAGTCATGTAATTGTTAATTTGCCGTTTGTTTTGGTGAAAAAGGATGAAATGTGAATTTTCGTGCTCGCTTCACTCGCAAAATAACTTTAATAATTATAAACATCTTATCATGTACTTTCAAAAAGAAAAAGTAAGATAAAGTTTGCACCATATCCTTTATTGCCATTAGGTTTTATGTTAAATAATGAAACAGCCTCTACTACACCATGGTCGAAAATGCCGCACAAATCATGGAAAATAACCTTTTGGTCAGGGAAAAATCAGGGAATAATCAGGGAATTTCATTCTTCATTTTCTGTGGCCACCCTGAAGGTCACAGCTTGGGGTCAAACAAAAACAATTTTGGATTTCAACACAAATTTCGAAGATTAAAAGATATTACTTGTAATAAATATATCATTTTGATCTTGTTATATCGTATCATAACAATTTATAGCAGAACAGAACAGAACAGAATACTTTATTATCGTAAACAAAATTGTTTCTTGACAAAGAACATGAACATATTTACAAAGCATAATTACATAATATTACATCATACAAAACGCAATTTAACAAAAAAGTACATACATATTTTTAACTTAACTTCCGGTAATCGAAATATTCAATTCGTTGTAATAATGGTTATACATTATGATTTGATGGGAGGCTATTTTAATGATTAGTTATTATTTAGTAATTAAAGTATTTATTTTAATAAACATAAATGATGTACATCATAAAATATAAACACTAATATGTTAACACTTTACAAATTTTGATACACATAATTATACAAGAACGTGTAAATATACAATGTACAGGAGACATAAATTCATTGGATTGGATAACCTAATCAGTTAAACAATATTATTTAAAACAGAATTTCTTATGTCAAATGCTTGTGAAATAAATTTACCAAGGTTTATTAGTAGTCGTTTGTTTTCGGATGTTAACATTTGTATGAATTTAAAAACACTTGGGTGTCTAAAGAAGTATAGTTTTTTAAGGTTGTTTCTAATTTCATTATATACAGGACATATTATTACAAAATGGTATTCTTTTTTAATATCATTTGAATTACACAAGGTACAGTATCGCTCAAATCTTTCTATTCTATGTTGTCCATATCGGCCTGCTTCAATACGTAATTTATGGGAAGACAGTCTTAAACGTGATATAGCTATTCTAAATTTCTTCGACAAATTCTCTAAATAATATTCAATTAACAAGGTTTCTTTAAAATATCTATATGTACAGAGTGTATTGTTATTTCTAACATTTTCATACCAGTATTGTTTAAAACTCTATTTTTAAAAGTATTGTGGAAAATTTTCCCCTTAACACAATTTGGGTTCATCCATACTTCAGAGAAACCATATGTATCTAAAAGTGATTTTACGTTGTTTGCCCAATTATTTCGAGTTTCAAGGTTTTCAAGCATTTTATTATACAAAGTTTTAATAATAATGTTTTCAGAATATTGTACTTTATACCAATATTTAATCATTCTTGTGTATCTGTTGATATAATATATAATGGATATCTTACCCAATTCCCCGTAGGTTGCCATGTTAGAAGTAGTTGTTTTGACCCCAAGTATATATTTGCAAAATTTTAAATGAATGCGTTCGATTTCTTTCGATTTACTGAATCCCCAGATTTCGGAACCATAGTTAAGAGTAGCACCAACGAAAGCATCGAACAGATGGCACAATACACTCGGTTTAAAATTATAGTGTTTTGTATTGGCAATTAAAACATTTAAAGCCCTAACCCCTTTCCAGACAGGGTTTCTTGATTAAGAACAAAAGATCCAGTATAATTAAATATGGTGCCAAGATAATTAAAATCGCTGACTATATATATATCAAGTTGTTTGTTATCATACCACTATTTCTCATCTTCTTTAAGTGGACCCCTCCTCCTAAATACCATTACCTTTGTTTTATCTGTATTAACTTTTAGTCCCCACTTTTTACAATATACATGCAACAAATTAAAACTGTTTTGTAGTTCTACAACCGTTTTACCAAATAGCACCATATCATCGGCAAAAAGCATGAGTATAAAAGTAATGTTATCCATAGAAAGTCCACAAGCTGGGCTATCTTCTAAGAATAACTCCAAATCATCGATAAAAAGAGCGAACAATATAGGAGACATTATCTCCCCTTGTTTAAGACCAATAACACAATCAAAATAATCTGATAAAGAATTACAATTTCGAACACACAATTTTACATTTTGATACATCGCTTTAACAATTCTTAGTAGTTTACCGTCTATTCCGGATCTATATAACTTCAACCACAGACTGTTTAAGTATATGCTATCAAATGCCCTTTTTATGTCAACAAATGTACAATATAGCCGTTTGCTTTCATTAAGTAGTTTTTGTACGACTGCATTTAAAACAAATATAGCATCTGTAGTAGACCTACCCCTACGAAAACCAAATTGGGCATCGCTAAGTATATCATTATTCTCTATCCAATTATTTACACGTTTGTTTAACATTTCTGTAAAGATTTTCGAAAAACAACTTACAAGAGTAATTCCTCTGTAATAACTAGGGTCGCTGGTATCTTTCTTTTTATAAACAGAAATAATGGTACCTTTTGACCATTCAGACGGAAAATACCCAGAGTCGAGTATTGCATTAAATAAATCTACTTAATGCTATGATAGAATATCTACCGATTCAATGAAATATTCATTTAGCAATTCGTCATTTCCGAAAGCTTTTCCTCTATGAAGTGATTTGACAACCTTTGATATTTCGTCTATCGTAATAGGTTCATCAAGCTCTTCAAATCTTCAGTTCGTTTCACTAAAGTCATGATTATTACAGAATTCCTCTGATTCATCATCAACAGTTACATTTATATCATTTTGCAAAGACGAGAAATACTTATAAAAGTTGTCAATAGAGACATTACTATTTGGACTGTTTTTACGTTTACTGAATAATTTCCAGAAATCTTTAGGCTTTGAATGTCTGAGATTCTCTATTTCTTTTATTTTCTTGTTTTCATACTGTTTACGTTTTCGCTTTATAAGATGTTTATATGCTAATTTGAGTGTCAACAGGTTTGACCTGTTAGCATCGTTTTTAAACCCATTGAATTTTTGTACAATGATTTCGCCTCACTACATTCATTATCAAACCAGACTGACTTTTTAACAATGCTACGTGTAGAACGCGTCTTATTATTTGATTTAACATGCTTATAAAATAATGGTTGTGCAACCTAATTGATAACCCTAGTAAAATCGCCAACAGCACATTCGATATGTTCTGGGTTTTGGGTATTGATATTTTCGGTTATGTTGTTAAAATCACCCAATTTGCCTATCAGACCACGCCGAAACTCATTTCTCAGTGATTCGTTCCATTTTATTTTAGTACAGTGGGAGGGGGTGTCATCAAGAGGTACAATTTGATCAGTTTTAATGACAAATGACAGACAGCAGTGGTCAGACCACTCTCAGAATTCGTCTACCTCAAAAGATTTGATACAATGAAAGTCCTGTTCGTTTAATATTAGATAATCGATTACGCTTGATCCCATGTGACTCATGAATGTGATAGACCCCGTCTCGTAACCAATTCTACCGTTGACTATACGCACATACATTGATTTGCATAAGTCAAGCAATTTAGTACCATGAGAGTTACTCACACAATCAACAGTATTTCTGGCCTGAGCATTATCAGGAATATAATTTTCATCATCTAAACAGTTGACAAAATTATCACAAACTATATAATCTCGCTTATTGCCTACTCTTGCATTCCAGTCACCTGTCAATAAGACTCTACCTTGCGACTGAAAACAATCCATATCTTGCTGTAATAAATCAAACAGGTAAACATCGATAACAGTGTATGCTGGCGAGTTTTCTGGCCTTATATAAACTCCCGCCAAAAATATATCAGTATCAAAGTGAAAATATGATCTATCTAACTTCAGCCATATAATAGTCTCATGTCTATTTAAAACAACTTCTACACCTTTACTTAATGAGTCTTTAATATACAAAACTAGACCACCGCTACAGCGTCTTGCACGCCTATTTTGAAATTTTCTGAAATAATTTATGCATTTATAACCGTTTATTTCAAAGTTCGACTGGGAATTACCCCACGTTTCAAATAGGAATATAATATCGTATTTACACAGTTTATCTACAAAATCTTGGTCAGTTAGTTTATCTCTCGTGAGACCGTTAACGTTCCACGAGAGCACACTCAGTCCTGCCTCCCGGCGATCCTAGTGGTGAGAAGCCGATTCCGCCTGCTGCTCTATTTAACGTCCAGTACCCACGTTATTGTTTTCAAATATCCAATGACCCTCAGTCACCGGTTTGTTGTCTATATAAAGTGTGTCATAGCTTATCCAAGCATTGTGACCCCTAGCCTTCACCTTTTGCAGTTTTGGTATAAGGCGTTTCCTTCAATCCGCGATTTCCGTTGGAAATTGCTCATTTACATAAAATGGTAAACCGTTGAGAGCGCCACCCGCTCTACGAACTAATTCTCGATCCTTAAAGTATGTGAATTTTGCGACAATGTTTCTTTTTCCATTCATGTTTGGCTCCCCGTTCTATGAACGCGTTCGAATCTAATGCTCTCCACCGTAGCTTTATCAATATTCATTTCATCCTCAAGGAACCTGCGTAGCACTGACTCGGTTTGACCAGGCTTCTCATATTTGTGTTCAAATATGTTGCTGAACACTAAATTGTTTCTCATTGATTGCGATGTGATGTAGTTCATTGATTCCTGGAATTTTTTGTTTTGTTTTTGTAGCTGATCAATTTGAGATTTAGCAGTGCTTAATTCAGTTTCAAGTACTTCTATGTGGTCACTCGCTCTATTTACTTTCTCTGAATTAGTTTTCGCAGTGTCTTGGACATACACCCATAACTTTGTTAATTCGCCTTCGAATTTATTAAATGGCTTCTCTAGTATATTTAGTTTACCGAGCCTGGTATGCATACTCTTAAGGTAGTTCATAATATCAGAGTGAGAACAATCCTGTGAGTCGCAGCCCCTGTTGTCGACATTTATCGAATTATGGTCGTCTGTTCCATTATTTTGTATTGCACCACGTTCGCTAGAGTGCTCGAACACAGACCTATCTGGGTCTATATGGCATTCACTGGGTCAACATATAGTACATTGTTGGCACCCCTTATCGATTCACTGACACTTATATCAGCATCCCCGGTACTAGACTTTTCATTTGCTCTTTTAGGGTCCCGACTATCACCCGTGCTACTGTTAGGTCAGCAATTTATTATTTATTTATATCTCAAAAATACAAATTATTCAATGTATGAAATATAAAGTTTTGGACCAATGTATTATCGAAGCAACGCTACATATTTTGTTTCTGCATTATCTTAGGTTTAAATATATAACCATTATTCCATTTTGCAACTTTAGCCTTAAGCATTCGACACATTGGAAAAATGTTTTCTTATTGGTTTTAGCCTAGATGCAAATTTATGTAAACGTAAACTGTGTCCGGTGATTGCTACAAAAGTCCAGTATTAATATAGTCCAGTCATTTTAACTTTTAACCTCAAACTAATTGCAAAACAAACAGTTTTGTGTTTATATGGTGTGTAAAGCTATCCTTAGCAATGTACAAAATGTCCTAATTGAATATTCGTGGGGCTTTTTGAGATATTTACAAATATATTGAATTGTCACATGTTTTCGCGATATTTGTCACTTTTGATGTAAATAAATCTTGACTTGTACCAGTAACTTATTTTTACATCGTGCTTAGAGGTCGCAATTTTGGTCTGATTTTTATGAAACTTGGCAGCAATAATCATCCGAAGCTAATCTAGGCAAAATAAATTTTGAGTTAACCGGAGCTAAAATCCAGGTCACTAGGTCAAACATAGAAAACACAAGATATGGTCTCCAGGGGTCGCAATTTCAACCTTACACTTTTGAATTTTAGTCACAATGATCACCTTACAAAAATCAAGGTCATGTATGAAATTGGAATAACCCGAGTTAAAAACTAGGTCACTAGGCCAAATTATAGAACAAATGTTTAGTAGGCGCCCTTTTTACCTAATCTTTATGAAACCATGTCACATGGATCATGAAGACAAAATGTAGGTCAAATTTAATATTTACTTATCATGAGTTAAAACTAGGTCATTAGGTCAAATAATAGACAAACCTTAATGCGCCAAAAAGTCACATCAATTATTTTCACATATTGACCTAATTTTTACCCAAATTATTCAATAACATACTTGTCTTAGACGTTTTGAGATGAGCATTGTGACCAAGTTGCATAAATATTAGACCAAAATTATGAATTTTGTACCTACACAACGTTTTCCTTTGATTTTAACTAGCGACCTACTTTTTGACCCCGGATGACCCAATTTATAACTTTGACCTAGATTTTGTTGATATTATTATTGTGACCAAGTTTCATAAATATAAGGTCAACATTATGACCTCAAGTGACTACACAAAGTTTTGCTACAATTTGACCTAGTGACCTGGTTTTTTATCCTTGATCATCCATTTTCTACCTTGGCCTAAATTTTGTTCAGATGATCACTCTGACCAAGTTTCATAGTCATAAAGTCAAAATTGTGGATAAAAATGCAATTGAGGACGAACAGACAAAGAGAACAATCACTATTTCTCCCGAATCGATAGATTCGTGTACATTTTGTATATTGTCATTATTGTATACTGTCAAAACACAAATTTCCTTTTTCCATTAGACACACATGTATACAACACATGATATGTGTTAATTTTAAACAAATTGGATTAATATTAAAGAAATGAATAAAACTTTTGTTTCCCCTTCCAAGTGCTATTTTGAGTCATTTTGTCGACATTTGAATGAGTAGTATACCAACACGTAGACTGGCATATATATGAAAAATAAATTGTCTGATGATAAAATCAATATTTGTATTCGATAGAAGAAGGTTGTATCTTTCAGAAAATATAAGCTTTAAGGCGCAATTAGTAAATATTTAACGACTTACACGGGAATTACTAGAACTTAAAATTCCCCATGTAGTATGAAATAAGGAAAATGCTGAAATTGCTACCAAAAGTGACCTTAAACATGTCGATGTTTTTGTATTTTCCCCACTGAACTCGCATATTTGACGTTTTGTCTGTAGTTGATAATAGTCTGTAGATGATTAAAATGCAAAGAAACTCAGTTTTGCAATTTGTTTGAGGTTGACCATATTTTTTAGCTTCAATGACTGGACTAATATGATTTATTACAGTAAATAATTTTATTCTTTGTCTCATACATGATAATATGCACATACAATCCCCGAAGGGAGGCATTAGGTTTTTTAACCGTCAGTAATTCTATAAGTCTGTCCGTATTTTTCATGTCCAGTCCATATCTTTGTCATCCCTAAATGGATTTTCGAATAACTTGGCTTGAATGTGTGGCACAGTAAGACGATGTGTTGCACGCAAGACCCAGGTCTGCTAGTCAAATGTCAAGGTCACACTTTAACGATAAAGGTCATATATTTCATGATAGTGCATTAATGGTCGTGTCCAGTCCATTTATTTGTCATCCATGAATGGATTTTTGGGATATGGTAATAGTAGCCGTCTGTCCGTCCGTCCTTCCGTCCGTAATTTTTGTCTGGAGCATAACTTGAAAACTATTTAAGGTATTGACTTGAAACTTTATATATGAAAAGGTGGCAACTAGGAGAAGTGCAGTGACCAAGAACTATAACTCTATATGGTCCAGTTTTGTAATTATCTCCCTTTATTTAATTTTAAAATAAATTTTTGTCCGGAGCATAAGTCCAAACTATACAAGTGATTGACTTGAAACTTAAAATATAAGAAGATGGTATCTAGGAGAAGTGCAGTGACTTAGAACCATAACTCTGTCTTGTTCAATTTTTGAATTATCTCCCTTTATTTAATTTCAGTTTTTTTGTCTGGAGCATAACTTGAAAACTATTTAAGGTATTGACTTGAAACTTGAAATATGAATAGGTGGCAACTAGGAGAAGTGCAGTGACCAAGAACAAGAACTCAGTCTGGTTCCATTATAGAATTATCTCCCTTTATTCAATTTTCGTAATATTTTTTTTCCATTGTTTTTTGTCCTGAGTGCAACTGCAAAACTATACATGGGATTGACTTCAAACATAAAAAATATTTTAAAATAGATGGAAACTAGGAGTTATGCATTGATAAAGAAACATAATTCTATCAATAGTCCTGTTACGACAGACCTTTTTCTTGGTATTGTGTGAGGCCGAATTTCGGCCTCAAATTCCATTCTCAATTGGTGAAAAAAATCCCAATTTGGTGAAAAAAATCCCAAAAATATCTGACCCAAAAAAAATATTTTTTTTTACTCCAGAGCGAAATATGTTTATTACTAAATATAACACGGTATACCAAATATCTAAATATATTTTGGATTTACCGTTGTAGCCTATTGGACGGTATATCAAGTTTGGTCACGGTACGGTCTGTACTATGCATTAACCACTCCAGTTCTGTACGGAAAGGTAAGGCGTCTAACCATCTTCCAATAAAAATGGATATATATGCATGGTTTTAAGATATTTTAAAAGGAAAAAAATACAAATTTTGCCATTTAACCGTTTTTTATCCCCAATTTGTAAGAATCCGCGATGCAAATTTCCAAAATTGGGCTGGGGCCTTTTTCCCAAAAAGGCCAGAAAAAGGTCTGTACGAGCAAACACTTACGGCGGGGGATATGGCCATGTGAACATGGCTCTTGTCATATTTATAACTCTGCATGAATGTTTGGCACAGTAAGAGGATTTGTCGCGCGCAAGACCCAGATATATAGGTCAAAGGCCAAGCTCACATTTAATGTTAAAGTTCATATTTATAGCATGCACATATTCATAATTTCAAATCCAGCCCTTGGCTAGCATTATTGATGATTGATCATAAAGAATAAACATAGAACTTGGCCTGGGTTACAAGGATATAGATAAACCATGTTTTTTGAGCCGTGACTAATTCATGCAGGGAGGTTTATTTGCCCTCTAAGGGACGTATATGTATAGGGTATGCATTTAGACTTAAGGTGATTCACCTGTGTTGGATTTTTCTGTACAAGCTATATAAACCTGTTATATTTATAAAAAAAACATTTACAAAAATCATTCCGGAAAAATCCCAACAGTTTTGCTCGGCTAGTTTTTAAGGTGTTCTTGGATTTTGGGGACAATCCCTAAAAAATGAAAATTGTAATTTACCGAAAAAGTTTTGATTCAATCCTCATAAAATCCTCATAAGGAATCAAACAGTAAATTTTATGTTATACTGTGCAAGTTATATGATTTTTAAAATCATATTTTAAAATATGTAAACTTTTGTTTTTGAGTTTAACATGAAAAATCGTTGAACAACAAACTGATTTGATGCATACAACAAGTAGGGTGACAAATATTGAAGTCTCATGCAAAATTCCATGGCGATTGCTCGGCTAGTTTATTTTAATTGCACTTATAGTGATTTCAGAAACGCTGAAAACAGGGGAGGTGACAACATTAATCAACGTTTTGCATCCGTTGTATTCTTATTTCGCGATTATTCTATTTTTAAAAAATAGTGCACAATTCAACGTGCTTACAGTTTTAATTCGGGTACTTCTGCGTGTATTAGTTTATATTATTCAGGAATAAATGCAAAAGAACCGTCTACTAAAATGCTCGGGATACTGTTTAAAACTATTGAATAATTTTGATATGGGCGCATAGAACTACGGTGTAACCAATTCGCTAGATTAGGTGTTTTATATCATTTGGAATAAATCATCCATAGGGATTGAGCTAAGTGTGATTCTGTATTTTCATTGAAAGTATATACTCGTAATAACTATTCAGTACAATTTCGATTTTAAGACAAGGGAAGATGCTGAAAAATCAATTTTAAGCATTTTGTATTATTTGATCTCGGTTGTAAGGTGCTCACAATACACCTAAGTTACTGTGATTTTTAAACTTCCATCAAACTCAAAAGCTGTGAAACACCTTAAGCATTATAAGCATGTCTATATCGCAGAACATAAATGCATGCGGCCACTATATAATGTCAAAATTTATATATATAAATATAAAAGATGAATATATAATGACAAAACATTAATATTGTATGTTAATAAAAGGATGATTTGATATTAGCCCTGTTATTTGTTCGATAGGCAGTCGCATTGGCCTGAGGCCGTAGGCCGAGGGACAATAAGTCTGTCCCGGGGACAAATAACAGGGTTAATATGAAATAACCCATTTATTGACAATTTTATTAAATCAGTATCAATTATTTTAAAATTTTCTTCGCATGTAATGTTAGCACATCAAGCTAACCGACATAAAGACTATGAAAAATTTCAGATTTTTGCATCCAAATAAGTCCAAATTGTAGCAAATGATCTAACTAAGAAAATGAATACCCATATGGCTTGTTTCCGTTCAGTAGTAAAAAAGTTATATACATTTTAGTGAGTAAAAATCTATTCTCCATAATTTCAGCTGAAAATCCATATCACTTTTTTGCCCTGTCTATTAGACAATCAGATTGCTTTATAGGCGGGCCAATATTAATATCACTTTTGGGCCCTGTCTATTAGTATTAATTAGTAAAATGTCGTTTTTAGGCATACAATAAGATTTTCCCAATTGTTTAGGTTATTGAATCAAGTGAAAAGTCAAACTTATTAATAACATGTTCAGATATGTAATGAAGTATTTTGGATTCAATATCCCTTGACATTGCGCAAACAAACCTACCCCCTTTCTTTATTTTTAAGCAATTTTCGACGACCTATCACACCATAACTTACTAATTCTTTATTTTACATATAGGCTAAGGTGATATCTTTTAAATAATGTGCAAATAAAGCATATTTTCCCATTCAGATATATGTGCAATAATGCAAAGTTTGATTCTCAAGTATTTCTGGGAACACTGTTTGTATTATACAGATATAATTTTTAAAAGGTCATTTATTGCCGTTTTGTCATGTTGTTATATAGAGACATTCAGCTGGATTTCAATTACAATAATGTGCTTCTTATAACTTTAAAACAAATAGGGACACAAACCTTCTGGAATATGCGGAGCATACGTAGCATTTATAACGGAAGTTTTTGTCATTGTGGTCATAAACAAATTTAAACAAAAACGTATTTGTATTCGATATACAAGTAATTTTTTAACCTTCTGTATAGTATGTGCATGTAAACATTTGTATTAAATGTTCCTTAACATAATGTCAAAATATATTTAAATCACCAATAATAATTTATCGCTTCCAGCGATTTATTATTATGTGGTCAAAGGGAAACAACTCAGAACTATTTTGGCTAGTTACAGCAATATGTTTTCACTCTCTCCTCGGTAATCAGTGGGAGCTCTTTGTTGAAAATTTGAGAAGTCTAAGTAATAATGATTCTCATTTAATGTATAGTATTCCTGAATCGATTTAAAAGAGCTGAGTTGTAGGAAACGCCTCTTTAAGATGACATTACTATTATATATTGCACTATTATATTACTTATTATTGAATTGTTTAGTTTTTTTTTCCTTTTGCAATTTTTAATGTGACTGTTGTTGTATATATTATGTAAATGTGTTGAATTTCAGAGGCTCATAGGGAAGATTGGGCAAATGCCTAACTACGTTGCCTCTATAAATAAAGTCTTTATATATATGAGCCGTTCTCCTGGAAAAACGGGCTTATTGACATAAGAAAAGTAATTATGTGATACTTTTTAGAAATGCGTCTAAAATTAGAAAAAAGTCATGTTCACCGATTTAATCATAAGTATAGTTGGATAACATAGCACTATCTTAAAGATTTACATTTTCTGATAAATTATGATAAATTATGATAAAATTGCTTCCGTCGTTGCTATGGTGACCAATTTCCGAAAATTTAACTACCCTAATTGAGAAAAACAAGGGGTCAGTAGTTAACAATAGCAGCTACTTTTCCCTGCAAACACTCACAGTTGTGTCGCTTTTTATTATAATCAAAATGTTATTCTAAAATGTGACAAAAATTAATATGAAAAACGAATCAGCATTACTTCTGTTACTTAGAGGAGCTCGTCAACATTGGGATTGGTGATGGTGATTTAGGATTTCCCGAAAGCTTATGAACTTATTACAGTAAAACATGAGTCCCCTTCGATATCATTTACATGCTCACCGTAAGATAATATGCTACTCCATTTGAACTAAGTGTGGCTATTTTACGCTGAATGTCTAGCAGCCGCATTTCTGATACCATTTTATCCCCCCTTTGGTATGACGCTGCCTGGCGTCGAACCAGGAACCTCCCACATTCAGAACAAATTACGGCGAAATGGTTACTACATGTCCTCACAGATTGAGGGAATAATAATATCTATATTTTATTTATATTATTCTATGTTTTCAGACGGATGTTTCCAACGTTACAGCTTAGTCTATCAGGCTTGGATCCACACGCACAGTATAATGTATTTGTGGACATCGTACTGGCAGACAATAGTCACTGGAAGTTCCAGAACGGACACTGAGTACCTTGTGGTCAGGCCGAACAATTACCACAGAGTAAGTAAACAAAAATAAATAATAATTATAATATTAATAAACTTAAAGTTAAAAAGCCGGTCCCGTGATTATAAACATTGGAGAGCGTTACCAATGCTCGATCCAACTCATACTGCGTACTCCAATCCGAGCATATGTTCTTAGTAACAAAAAGTGCTGTAACTTCTTTATTACTGAATGGAAAAGTATTACTAATATTTGGGAGTTCATTTTCTTCATAAGATCATTTGTTAAACGTTGGTGTTGGTTTTAGTACACAATTCTAGAAAAAGTTGTTTTTCAAATTTTGAGCATGGAGTATGGAGTTAGAGTATGGGAATGTGAAGAGGTTTATTATAACTGGGTCTGCTTTACCTGCTGGAGTGCCAGGCTGTATTTTTTATTTTATAAATTTAATTTCAAACTTGAGCCCGTGTCCAAATCAGTCTTGTGACAGTAATACATATTTGTACAAATTATCTCCGTCACAAATTATCCAGTATTCTCCCTTGTTAGGTATTTGTACATTTATGTATTATACATAATTCATGATGCATGAGATGAATGAAGGCTTGGATGGTAGAACTGGTGAATGAACCTTTTCACACTGACCGGTCCTTAAACTTACTATTGTAAAATCATTTATATCGGTGAAAAAAATTGACGATGAATTTTTATGCCCCCGTATCGATAGATCGGGAGGCATATAGTAATGCACCTGTCCGTCCGTCCGTCCGTTCGTCCGTCCGCCCTGGTTAACCCAAATTGACCGTTTCTTCTAGCATTAATATGGCTTGCTACAAAGCTTTCAAACTTGCATGGATGTTGTATATGAACACTCTCCACGCGCCTGTATCACCTGACTCCATTTTGACCTTCACCTTGACCTAATTTTGGACTTAGACTTATTGAAAGGCCAAATTCTTGGTTAACCCAAATTGACCGTTTCTTCTAGCATTAATATGGCCATAGATCGGGAGGCATATAGTAATGCACCTGTCCGTCCGTCCGTCTGTCCGTCCATCCGTCCTTCCGTCCGTCCGTTCGTCCATCTGCCCTGGTTAACCCAAATTGACCGTTACTTCTAGCATTAATATGGCTTGCTACAAAGCTTTCAAACTTGCATGGATGTTGTATATGAACACTCTCCACGCGCCTGTATCACCTGACTCCATTTTGACCTTCACCTTGACCTAATTTTGGACTTAGACTTATTGAAAGGCCAAATTCTTGGTTAACCCAAATTGACCCTTTCTTCTAGCATTAATATGGCTTGCTACAAAGCTTTCATACTTGCATGGATGTTGTATATGACCACTCTCCACACACCTGTATCACCTGACTCCATTTTGACCTTCACCTTGACCTAATTTTGGACTTAGACTTATCTCCCCTTTAGTATTTTCACAATAAAATTTTGTCTGGAGCGTATCTTCAAAACTATTTAACATATTGACTTGAAATATGAAATATAAATAGATGGCAACTTGGAGAAGTGCATTGACAAAGAACCATAACTCTGTCTGTCTTAAATTTTGAATTATCTCCCCTTTCGTGTTTTTTATAGTCAAATTTTGCTCTGAGTATATCTTCAAAACTATTTAACATATTGACTTGAAACTTGGAATATAAAAAGATGGCAACTTGGAGAAGTGCAATGACCAAGCAATATAACTCTGTCTGTCTTAAACTTTTAATTATCTCCCCTTTAGTATTTTCAGAATAAAATTTTGCCTGGAGTGTATCTTCAAAATTGTTTAAGATATTGCCTTAAAACTTGGTATAAAAATAGATGGTAGCTTGTAGAAGTGCATGGACCAAAAACCATAACTCTGTCTGTCTTACATTTTGAATTATCTCCCCTTCAGTATTTTCATGATAATTGTTTGTCTGGAGCGTATCTTCAAAAGTATTTAAAATATTGACTTAGTTTTTTATGGACATGGCTTCCACGGGGGCATAAGCGTTTATTGAACGCAGTCTTGTTTTCTTCTTTAATCCTTTTTCCATAATTTTGGACCTGTGCAACGTTAGGCAGAATTATGTCATAACATGGTTCTGGAAATTCCTAATTCACGAAATCATGGGAAACTCTGATTGACCCAAATATTCTTGTACTGTCTTTTATGGAAAAGGTTTCTTTACTTCCTTACAGTACATGTAGTGCGGACCCCATGTAATATAGCCTTGAGGCTTACAGTACATGTAGTGCGGACCCCATGTAATATAGCCTTGAGGCTTACAGTACATGTAGTGCGGACCCCATGTAATATAGCCTTGAGGCTTACAGTACATGTAGTGCGGACCCCATGTAATATAGCCTTGAGGCTTACAAGTGCATACTAGGACATGAGGCAATTATGTTGCTCCTTTCCTAGTGTGCACAGAATGCTAACACTTGAAACAGTGGCAACCATGGGTCTCTTAAAGACGTACTGTAATGTAATAATGACATACAGGATATTATATCGTTATGCACTAACTGTCCGTTTTGAAGTCACGATTGTACCTAGAACGATATTCATAAATTACTGGTGGTCAAGTACTCTCATAAATTATCCATCAAAGTTACGACTAATGAATGCATTGCTTGGGGGAAACAGTGTGTCAGGCACGTGTTTCTAGGTACATACTTCTGTATATTATACTATATTAATTAGTACATTGCATGACTGTTATAATGAGATCCAATTAGGGAAGTCTGGAAATGTGTTTATAAACCAGAGGAAACTAAAAGTCAGAGAGAGTCCAACACAGAGCTAGACTAGGAGTATGTAGTAAGATTGTTTTAGAGTCCGCTCTATGCGCGGGGTGCCGTTATGCGCCACTCGCAAACTATTTACAAGTTAAATAGTTCCTGCGGCCAATTGTTTTACAGACCAGTATTGTGAGAGACATTTTTTATAATTTTAGAAACTAGAACTTTTTAAAGTGTTAATAAGGCTTGATATAAAGGTATGAGGAAATCGGACAGGGGAGGCAGCACACTTTACCAGCCGAGCAAAGACTCGCACCAGTAACACCTCGACACATGTACAATGAGCAATGCCCACACGTGAGCCAAAGAAACAATTAAAAGTTCAAGTCCCCGTCGAAAAATGCGGAATTTTACAAACCTCTCTGATTTAGTAGGCTTATGTGTGTTTGGGTATATTTACCTAGTATAATTTACCGGAAAATGGTGCTATTTTCATTATTAGGTATTATTCAAATGCGTAATATAGTTTATTTACGACCAATAGTTTATTAAATACAAGTAGTTGGGTAAATAAACGTTCATACTTTTGTATATTTGGGTATCGGCGCACGAAGAGTCCGAAAGTAAAATAAAGCGATTCTCACGACGTGCAAATATTATGGAATGGACAAACGCCGGTTCGAAATGATACTGGGCCGAGTCTTGCCGAAAAACTTGCTAGTTTACGTTTATTTAGTCATCGCTGGTCATTAAAATGCGTAATAAAGTTTATCAACCCCATATTGTTAGTTAAATACAAGTATTTGGGTAAAAACGTTACTATTTGGTTAAGATTTGGGTGTTTAATGCCGACGCGTCGGCCTGCATGACCTATTTAACGTAATGATCGAGTAGAGGTAATCCAGACTGCAGGTGCACGCCAAAGCACATGACCTATTTAACGTAATGATCGAGTAGAGGTAATCCAGACTGCAGGTGCACGCCAAAGCACATATCGAGTCTGGTTTACGATATTCGCACAAAGTGCTTCATTTTTTTGGATATAGTTTTGAACGCGTGAACCAGACTTACGAAAGGTCAAGTGCGCGTTAAAACACATTTCGAAACACAGTTTTTTTTATTAATTATTACTTAAAGGGGTAAATTATGGTTAATACTTTATTTTAAAATAAAATAAAATTGATGTATACGAATCTAAAAACATAAATAAAAAAAATGGTATATTAGTCTGGTTCACGACATTCTTAAAAAATGCTGATTTTTTTGGATTTTTTTTTTGAAATGGTAAACCATCCAGAACAGGTCACGTGCCCCTACATGGAAATTTTTCTTGTTGCATACAAATATAACCTGCGGCTCAAGGCCGCAGGTTAATAAAACTAGTAATGTCGTGATGCTGAATAAATACATGAAATTATATAAGCGATGTTGTTTATGACAAAATAACCACTATACGAACACTACGCCACAATTGGAGTCGTGACCTAAGGATTTGGGGTAAGTTTGATTATGAATTTTGTTTGATGGCTATATAATTTTTTTTCAGTTGCTAAAACGTATTTTTAAGCACAAGGCAATACAATGGCTATGAAATTAGAACGAAGTGCGTTATTGTTTTATTGATAATAATATTTTTGAAATTGTTAGGAAGTTACGAAGTTACTGTATGTGAAATGATATTTTTGAAATTGTGAAGGTGTTAAGAGCTTATTATATATAAAATTCTATTTTTGTTTAAAATTGATTGTCAAGATGTTAAGCGGGTATTCTAGTGAAAATTGGGAGTTTATTTATAGTTTCGATATTGAAATAACTGTGCATTAGGCTAACAAATAATACAGATATGACAATAATTATGTATTAGGATAATATTATATCATTTTAAGGGTAGTACATGTTTATGTATCATGCAAATTAGTAGTAGTGGCCGAAGCGTACGATGACATGAATATTGCGTCAATATAGAATTGTGATTATGTAAATGTTGATAAAAAGTTGTGTAAACTTGACATTTAATAAAATCGAGGGTATCGATATTAATCACGTATGTTACGTATATTGGGAAGTCATGTGTGTTAAGTCTGGAGATATGATGATATATTGCAGTAAATAGCTCTGTAGAACGATGATTCTACATCTTTGATTAAGAGATTTAGAGTGTGAATATTTCTGTAAGACCAGATACTTGGTCTATTAAAATGATACATGTGCATGAACTCGAATTAGTAGAATATATTATGTTATTAATGCTAAATAAATTAGGACAGGTCAGAATAATGTATAACATATAAAATATGATAAGAAATAGGACTGAAATTTAAGTCATACAAATTATGATTATAAAAGAAGGTACATGACAGAATAGGTTATGTCATTAGAACAGGTAAATGAAATAGGCGGTCAGGCGTAAAAGAAAAGTTAATAAAAAGAGAAAAAATATATAGTAAAATAGCATGTTTATACTATTACATGTAAGCTAAATGGCATAAGAATGTCTTGTAAATATATTTTAGTATACAGTTGTAGGTGGATAAGGTTATAATATTGTTGACATATATTTAGACTAATGTTGTGTATTACAATGTATAAGTCTAACGCGATATTCTGCAATGTCAATATAAACAGAAATCACTGACCATTACATCGATTTAGGGAGAGCAGAAGTGTATTTTACCTGCTCACTTCTATTCACCAAGTAAATATTAATTAGTACATTGCATGACTGTTATAATGAGATCCAATTAGGGAAGTCTGGAAATGTGTTTATAAACCAGAGGAAACTAAAAGTCAGAGAGAGTCCAACACAGAGCTAGACTAGGAGTATGTAGTAAGATTGTTTTAGAGTCCGCTCTATGCGCGGGGTGCCGTTATGCGCCACTCGCAAACTATTTATAAAACTAGTTATGTCGTGATGCTGAATAAATACATGAAATTATACAAGCGATGTTGTTTATGACAAAATAACCACTATACGAACACTACACCACAGTACACTGAACGTTAAGTTTCCCATTTTCTAGGGCTCTTTTCAGGTTTTAAGCCGCTCAAGCGCCCTTTGACAGTTTAACTTCCCCTGGTCATTGGGCTACCTATGAAAACCTACCTTCGAGTCTCCCTGAGGAGACTTTTTCTTTCCTGCGTGTGTGGCAGCCATCATCGATCTGCGGCACCCGGTAATAGACGCTGCCCTCACGGGTACCAATTTACACCTTGGTGAAGTTGATCATGTGAGTTATTGTTGCTAAAAGAAATTAGCAAGTGGTCTAGACAAGGGTAGAACCAGGGACCTCTTGGTCCCGAATCTTGTGTACTACCTCTAGGCCACCGCTCCCCACATAATGTACAAATGTTACCTGCACTGAGCGTTACCCTGGGTCTCTTTAAACACACACACACACACGCACACACACACACTGTAGCGATGCACTTAAAGTTACCCAAGTCTCTTAAAGACACACACTGCCTGTAACCTTACACTAAGCATAAACTGTGACTGTACAAAGATATTGGAAAAATGTTAGTGTATACATAGAACATACATCAGGGAAGTTTGTCATATTGACTAATTTCTTGCTTGCCTTTTATTATAATCAGATGTATATTGGATGGAGGGAGAGAGAGTGTCACCATATGGTGTGCTTGTAGTTGGTATAATACTTGTGTTTCTTTTGTTTAATTATTCGTAATTCATTCATCTGTCATCAACATTGCTGATAAATGCAACATCACTGGAGCAGGAATCTAGGAACCTAACCTATCCGTGGATATCTGGCTTGCAATTGTGTCTGTATTCTGGATGTAGGATATATTCAGGCATGTGTTATATTTGGGAATTTGGAAATCTGGCTTGCATATTTTGGATGCTGGATATTCGGGGTTATATTATACATGTATTTGGGATGTATGATATCTGGCTCATATCGTGTTCTAACAGTACTTGATGTAATTATTTTACCCCCTATCTTTGATGAGGGGGTATATTGCAAAGATAGGGGGTATATTGCAAAGATAGGGGGTATATTGCTTTGCACATGTTGCTCGGTCTGTCTGTAGGATGGAAACCATTTGATGTACCAAATCTGTCAAATTGTTTCCATCCAATAATCTTTCTACATGCTTAAAGGGTTCAGTGGATATTTATCAAAGCTCAGTGTTCTGCTATCACAAAGAAAACTTGCACATGTAGTCATGTATAGACCAAAGATATAACTTTTTTCTGGTAACACTTTGAAGATACCATTTTTAGAAAAGGGCCGATTTACAGGAAACAATATTTTTTTAAACTTTTGTAGCCCTAATAATTTTCTCTTAATATTTTTCAGGTTGACTTGAACTACAATGATACTTTGACTGATGTTTGGTGTGTGCATGTGGTGGAAATTTAGATTATAGATTGTATTGAAGCTGTGGGGAACCAGCCCAACATTGGGAACCAGCCATCATGTCAGACAAAGAGAATACCGGGCTCATGTCACAGACACCAGGTAGTGGTGGGGGTACTAGCAGGAAGAAACCACCACCACCAGATTGGGGAAAGTTTGGATTAAGCCAGGAACCAGCTAAAGCAACATATGGAGGAAATGTGGACACTGAGATAGAGACCGGGTACCAACATACAGATCAGGGAAATAAGATGAACTCTTCCAGGAAGATCAGGTTAATATAGATTCAATAAGTTGATGGCTTAGAATGAGAAGGTTGTAACTACCACTTACGACCTTATAAGACTCATACATATTTGAAATCTGCTTCACAATGCGCTTCTTTTGAGCCTATTTTCATGAAAATCGGAAATTGTCATGTTGACCAAAATGAAGTTTTAAAAACTTGTTTTTCCATAGGTAAAGAGTAAATTACAGACAGTTTTCTCTTAATTTCTCAATATATCGATTTGGTAGTTACGACCTTCTAGTTCTAAGCAAGCGAAGTAATACTAATGAGAAAAATATCCCATTCCAAAGAATAATGGTAAATACCGTTAACTCCAGTATACCCAGTTAAACATATATAAACATAGTTTACCTGCTGGACGAACTGATGTTTACAAACCGTTCTCATTTAACTTTGAAAAGACTGTAACTATTATTGTTTATCTATTTCCTCTTTGCTTCATGTTTTCTTTTACAATCCGGCATCTTCTGGTGTAAGAGACATATAGTGATCGCCTGTTTGTCCATCCGTACACACCAGTAACATTTACGTAGCTACTTTATATGGACAAACCAGTTGAAAATAGTTAAAGCGAAAGTAGAATTTTCTTTTACGTGGCTAAAATTTTCCTTTATGTGGCTAAATTTAGACACATAACTATCTTTATTCCATAAGGTAGCTACATAAATACCACTCCTAAGAAAGTCCATGTATCTGTCCATGCATCTGTTCGAATATATTAACTACAACTTTGAAGTTGTTGAAATTCAAATATTCCTGAAGTCAAAATCCCTTCTAATTATGTTTTATAATGCGAAATATTTGGAAACATAAAAAAGGAGGGTGTTCTTAATTTCAACTAACTTAAGATACTTTGTGAATACCAGCCCTATAAATATAGGATCTGTTGTGAGTTGTCTTCTTTGAAGACCAAAATTTTTTAAATAAGTCTAGAAAACACAAGTTTTTAGCGAGCCTTTAGCAAGCCAAATAATTTGTTTAAGAAATGTTGATCTCAAAGACAATTAATGACCAGCTACTGGCTGTAATGGTTGTCACATTAACTGAATGAGCATATTTTATTATACTCTCTTTCTCCATATATATTTTGTATCCAAAAAAAGACAACGAATGACAGATTCTTTTTATCACATTACCATAGTTTCAGAGTCAAGTTCGATATTGGGTCATCCGGAGTCAAAAACTAGGTCACGAGGCCAAATCATTGAAAAAGCTTGTGAACACACTAGAGGTCACAATTTTGACCTTATCTTTATGAAACTTGATCACAATGATCATCAATATAAAATTTAGGTCGAGTTCGATATTGGGTCATCTGGGGTCAAAAACTAGGTCACGAGGCCAAATCATTGAAAAATCTTGTGAACACACTAGAGGTCACAATTTTGACTCTATCTTTATGAAACTTGGTCACAATGTTTATCTCTATAAAATCTAGGTCAAGTTAGATACTGTGTCATTTGGGCCAAAATCTAGGTCACTAGGCCAAACAGGTGAGCGACCCAGGGCCCTTGGACCCTCTTGTTTTAATTAAATGTTGTAGAACCTGACACAGAAGATGTGGTGGAAAGCTAACTTCTTTATCAGTGAGCCTATATTGTTTGGTACATGGGACGGTGTGTTTACATCTTGTATGATAAACTTACTGGGTGTCGTCATCTTTCTCAGAATGGGCTGGATTGTGGTAAGTAGTTGTGCTAAAAATAGATTTTCCTAGGGCGTCTCGTGATTTTCCAGGGTTATTTTTAGGATTTTGTATAAATTTTGACTTCGATGAATGAAGTTTTTAAAAGTCGCATCAGGTGGGATTCGAATCCGCAACCCCAAGGGCTACCTCACCTAGCACTGAAGTGACTGCGACCATACTGACTGTACCATCGAAACAACTCCAAAAAGTTGCTCAAATGAGGCTGATTGTTGTCACTACACTACATGAGATATACTTGTAAGGCGGGAAATATTGTATTATCTCTGATAATTAAAAGTGATTGCAGAATTGTAGACCTACACAATTAGATATGATTTTATTTAAAATAAAGCATTTGACAACTACTGTTAGAAACCTAGATTAGTTTTTTTATGCCACAGCATCTAATGATGCAGTAGGCATAGTGATTTTCCTGTCCTGTTTGTTCATCTGTTCATCCATTATAAAAGTCCATGAATGCGTTGCTTTCAAACTTTGCATACTTGCTACCATCATAAACACATTAAATTATCAAATCCATGTAACACTATCCAACATTTCAAAAGAAATTGCCCCTGAATGACCTAGCTATTTGTTAAGGACAAGGCTTCCACTGGGACATAGGCGTTAACTGAAAGCAGTCTTGTTTAATTACCATATTGCAAACACTTACCTTTGCGAACTTTGTCAGAATAACAAATTAGTGAAATAATTTTGTCTTCAAAAGAAACTCTGAAATTAATTAATTTCGATGGGATAAAATTTTGTGGTTTGGGTAAAAAAGACCTGTTCGACGGGACATGAATTTGTGGATTTTGCATTTCAGGGTAAACATTAAAAGGTTAAAACTTATTGTTCAATGGAATTTATTTTTGTGGTTGAAGGTGAACTACAAAATCCACAAAATTTAACCCCCCACGAAAATTTATGATTTTACAGTATTAACATATAAATTTCTTGTTTTTATTTACAGGGAAATGCTGGGGTCAGTTTGACAATTCTAACCATCATTCTGGCTGTACTAGTGGTACTTATTGTGGCCCTTAGTGGTATAGGGGTCTGTGAACGATGTAAGGTGGAAAGTGGTGGAGTTTACTTCCTCATTTCTCACGTATTAGGGGCCAGAATATGGGGCAGTGTGGGAGTTATATACTGCTTTGCTCAGGTAAGCAATTTTCTTAATTAAAAAAAAACATTATCAATTAACTTTAAGTGTCATTATGTACTGGTAGAGGTTGTTGCTCTACCGAGGGCCTCTCAGAAGTTATGATTGTTCGTAGTTGAAATTAAGACTTTATTATGTTGAAATGACCAGAGTATCGTTTATCCCCATGTATAAGTTGTGGTCATGTATTGGGCACAGATAAAAAATAACTGTATATTCGAAGAAAAAATGATGAAAATCCAGTAAAAATGGTGAAAATATGTCAAGGAAAAACAGTAAAAAACATATTTTCGGCCATCATTTTGATTTCTGTAAAAATAACACAACAATGATAATTACTAACATATTATGTCAAAATAAAAATGAAGAATGGCAAATTATATGTTTATTGTTGTTCAATGGAGTACGTTTATTTGCAGGCAGTAACATGTTCACTCTCTGTGATGGGTTTTGGTGAATCTATCGTAGGACTTACTGGTGTAGACAATCCATGGTTAGCTAAAGGCGTGGCTATATTACTGGTTATATTATTACTAGGTAAGCTTCAAACATCCAGAAAAATGCTAATTGTGCCTCTGTAGCTCAGTGGTTAGTGCGCTTGCCGTCTAATCTGGTAACCTGCGTATGGGTTTAAATCCAGGTGGAGGTACATACATTTATATATCAATGGCTTAGATTTAGAAGGTCGTAAGGGCCACTTATGACCTTTTAAGATTCATACATATTTAGAATAAGCATCACAAGGCGCTTCTTATGAGCCCATTTTCATAAAAATCTGAACTTGTCATGTTGACCAAAATGTAGTTGTAAAAGTTTGTTTTACCATAAGTAAAGAGCAAATGTCAGACAGTTTTTCCGTGTTTTCTCAAAATATCGATTTGGTAGTTACGACCTTCTTGTTCTAAGCCATCAATATATATATATATATATATATATATATATATATATGCCTGCCATTTTTTAATAGAAATAAGACAAATTAAGGCTATGCTCAGCACATTAATTAAATTCAGGTTCTTAAATATGGACAAATAAGCTACTGCAATATCCAAATCTTGCTTTTCCACTTACGTAACATCAGGCAGAGTACAGTTAATTTCTGCAAAACACTTTCAAGTGAACTCTCTGGTGACTTCTAAAATTCTCAACTGGACTATGCAAACTTTGTGTTATGTGGCACCAACAGCATGGTTGTAGATAAACGGAGTAAGAACCGCTATATAGGTGCAAACTATTTCTTTCACATTTTGTTTTGTTGTTTAAAATAATTAAAAAGTAATATTGTATATGTTGTATATAGCAGGTATAAATGTTGCTGGTGTGAAATGGGTGACCAGATTATAGCTTCTACTGTTGTTTGTCTTGTTTCTGTCAGTTATGGATTTCTTTGTTGGATCATTCGTACATACTGACTATGGTAAGTTAGTATAAAGTGAAATCATAGTTAAAAATGCATCATTATTTTTACTTTTCTTGCCTTACTATGTCACTCTGGGCACCAGTGATTTTTCTTGAAACAAAAATTAAACTGCCTGTGCCCATATTGGGAATTATTAAAAAGATTGTTTCGAGTATCAATTTGTTTATATTTGACTATTTCTGCTGATTATACTCAACTGATGTAGCACAGACCTTGGCCAGTTTAAAAATCAACTGTTTTGACTTCAAATAGTCAAACCAATAGGTTGCTTTTATAAAAACGGTAACCATGGGGGATTGTATGCCTTCCTTTTGGAAAAATGGAGGATATTCTGCATGGGAGATGTACCTTTATAGGGCTGTAAAATTAGCCAAGAAAAATCACTGGGCCCCATCTCATTGTACTGAGTTGGTATATCGCCAGTCCCCTACCTCTTTTCAAACCAAAGGGGACTACAGGGGCCTTATTCACCAACGCTGTAAGTCTAAATTGCAGACTTAGAATTGTCATTATTTATAATTACTGCCATTTCTTTGATATTAGATTTAACTATGTGAAATTTTATCTGACTATTTGTTGTTACCCACGGAATATGCATACAAATTTATATCAAAACCGGTACATTTATAACAACATGAGAGCGAACAGAACATTTGACAATGTTAAGTCTAAGTCTGTGTTTTAGACTTACAACCTTGGTGAATAAGGCCCCTGCTGGTTTGCCCTCCGTCCGTTCATCAGTTAGTATTGTCAAGAATCTATATCCTGCCATAACTTGAACAGTTTCTACCGGTAAGCTAGGTTCCTGAAACTTATCATGTGAATAGATCATACCTGCCAAGCTAGTCAAATCCAAAATATGAGTGATAAAGTGAAACATGTCACAAGATGCACTTAAATGTGATTTATAAGGTATTTAGATGCATGAACAAGTAACATAATAATTCTTGTGGTGCATATGGGACATAAGATCATACAATGAATTAAATGTATCTTTGTGCAAATGTACTAGGTGAACTGGAAAACCAGAAATTTATAAATGGTAATAGGAGTAACTCCACTTTGATAGGAGTACTTGGCAGGTATGATAGTTGCTAATAAGGAGATGATATTCTGACGGGAATTGTGATTGATATGGAGATGGAAAAAGTAAAATGTTTCTTCTGCATGACAGAAATTGTTTCCTGTTAATCAGGGTTTCTACAATTCCGGAATAATCCAGAAATCCTGATTTGATGCACTAGAATTAAGAGGTTTTCATGCAAAAAATAAAAGTTATTTCAAATTGGTGAAAAAGTCAAAGAATTGACAAAGTTACGATCATTTGAAGTTTCATCAGCTGAATTTCAGCAATAAAATCATGTTTGAACGTAGTTCTTGTGTTAAAAAAAAGTTAAGTTACCAATTTTCTAGGGCTCTTTTCAGCTGTTGGGCCGCTCAAGCACCCTTTGCCATTTAAACTTCCCCTGGTCATTGGGCAGCAAGTTGGGCTACATATGGAAACCTACACTCGTGTCTCCCTGTGGAGACTATTTCTCCCCTGGGTGTGGCAGCCAACATCGATCTGCGGCACCCAGGAATAGACACTGCCCTCACAGGTATCATTTTACACCTTGGTGGAGTGGAGCTTGTGGGTCTTGCTCAGAGAAATTAACCAGTGGTCCAGAGGGGATCGAACCCGGGACCTCACAATCCCGAAGCGCGTGTCCTACCTCAAGGCCACCGCTCCCCACAGCTCCTGGTGTACAGGCTGTGTGCTAGTGACCATCTAAACAGATTACCAACTTGTTGTCAGGATTGAGCAGATTACCAACTTGTTGTCAGGATTGAGCAGATTACCAACTTGTTGTCAGGATTGAGCAGTATGCCTCAGTAGAACCCCTGATTAATATTTTTTTCAGTATATGAAATTAAATTGAACCTTATTCTGAAAATAAAACCTTTGTGTCCTTGCTCACAACACCAAAATCTTATAAAAAGTTTTTTATTTCAGAACATTTCTATACATTGCCTTTGCTTTAGTTATTGGAGCGACTTGTACGAGGGACTTTCTTCATACAGACTATATGATATCGGAAAAAGTAAGTAGACAGCGGTCCTTGAATTTCCCGATTAATCCGGATTACTGCATCAGGAATAAAAATCATTTGATGAACATATTCACAGATTTGGCAAAGTTATGGTCATTTGTGAGATTCCTTACTCTCTATTGTGACATTTAAACTATGTTAAGGTGAAGGGACATTTTCTAATGGCATCCGCTCATTTTAAGGATTTGGCATTATGCCTCAGTAGAGCCCCTGGTAGGCTTATAATCTCTGTGGGGCTACACTCATTGAGAGCTGCAAATACAGAATAGCTGGTTATTTCTGCGGGATTAAAATTTCTGCCATTCTGCATTCAAAATCTACGCTGATTTATCATTTGTAGAAAATGTTCACGGAGAATATTATCTCCACTATATATAAATATTGACCGAGGAGTATTTGCAAGTTGACATGTTTATTGTATTTTATTGTTTGTTGAAGTTTGTCAAGTAAAGCCATTAGGTGTTTATAATTCAAGCGAACATAGTTTGTTCATGTATAATGATAGTTTTATCAAAGTTGACCATGGTATGTAAGAGAAGGTATTGCAGTAAGGGAGGTAAACACTGTAATATGATACTCTAGCATACAAGCCTGTAAGAGTTGCTTCCCTTGTCATGTATAAATACTCTATGCTGCATGCACTCTGCCTCGTTTACGTTTAGCATGTTCTAACTGATTTATAATAAATATAGTTAGAATACATTGATTGTCATTCTATATACTCCTGGATAGAACAGTTAACATATTAAACACTATGCAGAGTGTGTGAAGTTAGAATACTTGGAGCAGGACATAAATTATGGGTATTTAAATACACACCAAAAATGAAGAATTAAATTAAACAATACAATACAATCTTTTCTTTAGTTGGATTACATTGACAACAAATAACACTAGCTACTATAGTGCGCCCAAGATAATAAGAAAAGCCGGAAAATTTGGAAAAATCAAAATAGGTGGAAAAATCAAGCTTGCTTTGTAGCTCTATGGCAATTTATATGTGTTATTATGCTCCCCTAAGGAAGAGCATATAGTCTGTCAGTTTGTTCCTCCGACTTTCTGTCTGTCTGTCACACTTTAGTCTTGGCCATAACTTGAACAGTGTAAGACATATCAATTTGAAACTTTATAACATCTCATTTAGAGAAAGTGCAGTGTACAAGAACCATGATTCTTCATTGCATATTTTTGGAGTTATTCCCCTTTTCATTTTTTCATACTTACATATTTTATATATTATGTTTCTATGGTTTACAGGTGTCTATTGTCGGTGTGTTATGGTTAGCTGGGTTGTATATATCCTCGGTGTCGGCTACTATGGGTAGTCTGTATGGACCACCTAGGATACTACAAACTATCGCCAATGAAAATGTTATAACCATCATTCGTGTTCTTGGACATGGGGTAAGTATTCAATAACATGTACTAGAAATATTGTGAACCTACCGTTTATCCTCCTATTAGCGCCCCCTCCCCCCTCTTATTAAAGCCCCCCCCTTAAATTAAAAAAAAAAAATATCTCGCCTTCAATAATTGGTCCTACAGTTATCTAATTAAGTATCCACACAAATCCAGAATAACAGTCTGTCATGATACGGTAATCCATTCAAACGAACAATTAATTACCGCCGAGTAATTATATACCGGTATAAACAGCGTAGTCTACATGTTAATTAGCCATTTTTGCATACGATAGGCAAAAAAAACAAAGTTTGGTATTTTTAAGAAGGGGAAGTAATTCGTACTGGTTAAGGTAACGGCTAAGTGCTGTACTGTACAGAACCGTTCTGTGTGGGGGGGCGTTTATACGAGGTCCTACTGTGTATGGAATTTTTTTTCATAAAATGCATCGCCCCCAGGGGCGATAATGCAAGGTAATACGGTATGCGTATACCACACTTGTAAAGAACTTCTATTAAAGTGGAGTTACTCCTATTTTCCTTGTTTATTTCTGGTTTCCAGGTTCATCTAACTTTGAACAAAAATACATTTAATTCATTTTATGATCTTCTGTCCCATATTGATAACCAATAGAATTTATACATTCCTTGTTCAAGCATCTAAATCCCTATTAATTCACATTTAAGTGCACCTTATGACATGTTTTGCTATATTACTCCTATTTTGGATTTAGCTAGCTTGGCAGCAATGTGTATACCTATACAGGTACCTTATCCCATTGTGCCAAGCTTGTTAAATCCAAAACAGGAGGGATAAAGCAAAACATGTCACCAGATACACTTAAATGCGATTTAAAAGTAATTTTGATGCATAAACAAAGCATGTGTTATTTCTTGTGGTTATAAATATGGTTTAACCCTGAATAAACAGTAAAAGGATAATGATATAAAATCTCTATTTTTCAGAGAGGTCCCAATAAAGTGCCCATCTATTCCTTGATTCTGATCATATTGGTTGTGTTATTGTTCGTGTTTGTGGGTGATGTTAACACACTAGCTCCAATTGTCACTACAGCATTCATGATGTCATACGCGGCTGTTAACTACGCATATTTCGCACTTGCCATGAGTTACGATCGACAGCAGGCCAGGGATTTAAGATTTGGTGTTCCGAATCGAATTAAGAGCCAAAGTGGGGACACTGGATACGGTGCTACGTGTAAAACGGACATAGAATATAAAGATTCTATTCAAACTCTGCGGACGGACCTAGATAAACTATTCCCAGAGAGACTTACTCATCACGGTCAGCATGTGGTCAACCAACATGGTCAAGGTTATGAAGGTCATATGTCACCCACAGAGGCCGACTTTGATGCGACGAAGAAGTCAAGGTCGTTAGATAATATATCTGAAGCTAGTGAATTATCTCAAGGACTCCTCATTAAAAAAGGAGGTAACTACATGTATATCACACAGCTTTATTTCTTGCTATTTTTAGCTCACCTGTCACATAGTGACAAGGTGAGCTTTTGTGATCACTCTTCGTCCGTCGTCCGTCGTCCGTCAACAATTGGCTTGTGTACACTCTAGAGGCAACAGTTTTAATCCAATCTTCATGAAACTTGATCAGAATGTTGTACTCTATGAAATCTAGGCCAAGTTCGAAACTGGGTCATGTGGGGTCAAAATCTAGGTCACTAGGTCAAATCTTAGACAAATCTTGTACACTCTAGATGTCACCAACTTGTTCCAATCTTCATGAAACTTGGTCAGAATGTTGTTCTCCATGAAATCTAGGACAAGTTCGAAACTAGGTCATGTTGGGTCAAAAACTAGGTAACTAGGTCAAATCTTATAAAAACCTTGTGTACACTCTAGAGGTCACCAATTTTACCCAGTCTTCATGAAACTTAGTCAGAATGTTGTTCTGCACGATATCTAGGCCAAGTTCGAAACTGGGTCATGCCGGGTCAAAAACTAGGTCACTAGGTCAAATCTTAGAAAAACCTTGTGTTCTCTCCAGAAGTCGTGGTTTTGATCCAATCATCATGACACTTGACCAGAATGTTGTTCTCTATGAAATATAGGCCTAGTTTGAAACTGGGTCATGTGGGGTCAAAAACTAGGTAACTAGGTCAAATCTTAGAAAAACCTAGTGTTCACACTAGAGGTCACAATTTTGATCCAATCTTCATGAAACTTGGTCAGAATGTTGTTCTCTATGGAATCTACGCCAATATCAGAACTGGGTCATGTGGGGTCAAAAACTAGATCACTAGGTCAAATCTTAGAAAAACCTAAGATTCACACCAGAGGTCACAATTTTGATTGTATCTTCATGAAACTTGGTCAGAATGTTGTTCTCCATTAAATCTATGACCAGTTCGAAACTAGGTCATGTTGGGTCAAAAACTAGCTCACTAGGTCAAATCTTATAAAAACCTTGTGTACACTCTAGAGGTCACCAATTTCACCCTACCTTCATGAAACTTGGTCAGAATGTTGTTCTGCATGATATCTAGGCCAAGTTCGAAACTGGGTCATGTCGGGTCAAAAACTAGGTCAATAGGTCAAATCTTATAAAAACCTTGTGTACACTCTAGAGGTCACCAATTTCACCCAACCTTCATGAAACTTGGTCAGAATGTTGTTCTGCATATTCTAGGCCAAGTTCGAAACTGGGTCATGTCGGGTCAAAAACTAGGTAAATAGGTCAAATCTTAGAAAAACCTTGTGTTCACTCCAGAGGTCGTGGTTTTGATCCAATCCTCATGACACTTGACCAGAATGTTGTTCTCTAAGAAATCTAGGCCAAGTTTGAAACTGGGTCATGTGGGGCCAAAAACTAGGTAACTAGGTCAAATCTTAGAAAAATCTAGTGTTCACACTAGAGGTCACAATTTTGATCCAATCTTCATGAAACTTGGTCAGATAGTTGTTCTTTATGGAATCTAGGCCAAGATCAAAACTGGGTCATGTGGGGTCACAAACTAGGTCACTAGGTCAAATCTTAGAAAAACCTATTGTTCACACCAGAGGTCACAATTTTGATCGTATCTTCATGAAACTTGGTCAGAATGTTGTTCTCTATGGAATCTAGACCAAGTTTGAAACTGGGTCATGTGGGGTCAAAAACTAGGTCACTAGACCGAATCTAAGAAAAACTTTGTGTTCACTCCAGAGGTCGTGGTTTTGATCCAATCATCATGAAACTTGGTCAGAATGTTGTTCTTTATGAAATCTAGGCAAATTTTGAAACTGGGTCATGTGGGGTCAAACACTAGGTCACTAGGTCAAATCTTAGAAAAACATTGTGATCACTCCAGGGGTCACTGTTTTGATTTAATCTTCATGAAATATGGTCAGAATGTAGGTTGTACTGATACCTAGACCAATGTGCAACAGGTGAGCGCCCTATGGCCTTTCCGGCCCTCTTGTTTAATGTACCGGTACCAGTCAAATTGTGAATTTTTGTGCGTAACATCTTTAAACTTGGAATTTTTGTAGGTGAAATCATGACATTGGGAATTTGGGCCGGACTTATAAACTGATAAAATAGATTTTTAAATGTCTAATAAGTATACATTATAGATTAGGGTTATAGATTTTTTTTAATTATCAGCTAAATCTTGTAGCCCATTTATTTTCCCCGTCATAGGTGGGAGAAGGTCGGTTAACCATCCCCCTTCCCACCGTACAATTAAGCATAAATATGATATGAGATAAAGGTATCAGTGAAACAATTCAAGGGGAGCAACTCCATTGGTCTTATTGTATAAAACGAGACAGAGTTCCTTCCCTTGGGTTATTTTCATTATAATATATTTCCTGTTTTCTAATTCTATTATTTTTATTATTTTATACAAGTTGAAATTCAGTTGTATAATTTGCACATTTTGTAGTAAAGGGGTTATACATAGGGTAATAGATGATATATTGATGAAAAAGTGCCAGTTCCCCATGTTTTCTCTGATATTGTAGTAGATTTTCACCTCTAACCACGAAATCAAATACCTTCGAACAATAATTTTGACCTTTGTATATTTATTACATGAAAAAAAAAAATGCAAAATCCATGAACTTACGTCCCATCAAAATTGTCTTGTTTACCAAAACCACAAAATTAAATGCTTTTACAGTAACTGCTTAGACATTCTAAGATATCTGTGCATGATTTGACAATGCATTCTTCACAAGATTTCAATAGATATATAGATTCACTCCGGAATTCAATGCAATTTGGTTTTTCCACACTTATCATGTGGTACAAACAACTCCCGCTATCCAAGTTTTCGTTCAATAAATATTCATATATGAACCATTGAAATGAGCACTGCTGATTTAAATCACAATAGCATTAGCAAAGGATTAAGGTCAACCTTATTTGTACTGCAGGCAAATTTACAGAAAACCTGCAATTTTGTACATTCTTGACTGTATCTATTAGATCTTTAAAACCTGTTCTATTTTTAGATCCTAGACACCCACCAAATATGGAGATCACTAAGCAACCAAGGTCATGGTATTCATTTCTCTGCAATAGATGGCTCTCATTATTTGGGGTAAGCAATCTTTCAACCTCTTTCATTTATTCAAAGACATAAAACAGTAGTCCAGTGGTGTGTGTAAGTGTAAAGTGTCACTATTATTTCAAGGGCCAACTTTCAAGACATTTTATGCCTCATCTTTGCACATGCCTGTTGGTCGGTAGGTTGACCAAATAGTTTACCTTCAAAAACTCAAGAACCTTTGGATCTTCAAACTTTATATTGGAATTGGCAAGCAACAGTAGTTGACCCCTATTGATTTTAGGTCACAAACCACCAAATAGAGTTGTTCTTTAACTCAATGTAAAGTGACCTAGGTCAGCCAAAAAAAATGTCAACTTTTTGTCCATGGGGCCCTCTCAAAATCTTTTAATCAATAGAAATAGCATCCAGCTTGAAGAAAATGAAAAAAAAAAAGGGGGTCATGTATCATATAAGAAAAATTTGGTTCGTCAAACGCGGTGAACAGATTTTCTCACATGTACGGATTTACTCACTGTCCGTTAGCCCCAACCTTACTTTCACTTTCATATTTAAGCCAGAATACAAAATATTTCTGAATAAAACCATTTCACTACATCACATACATGCATACAAAGCATTAAATACCAATTTCATGATTCTGATGCTGATTTGTCAAGACATACCCCCATTTTCAGCCGCTTTAAAGTTTTTTAACAGACTATTTGACTGTATCTGAATTTGGTCCGCGTAGGCATTTAGTGGTTATTTACCTTTAAGGTCAATAGGTAAAAGGTCACTGTGACTTTGACCATTTCCCAATATCGGGCTGCCACACATCTCTTGTTTTTAAAAACAACTTGGTTAACTTTCTGACTGATCCTTTTTAATGCCAGACAGATAGGTACTCTTCAGCAGTCATTATTTAACCTGCCTCCTTAGTCAGGGGGAGCAGCCTAGGCCAGTTATGGTGCCAGTTATTCCCTTGTGACTCATTTTCAAGATTTTCCATTATTGCCCAGTAGTACTGGACTATTGGTTTGCCCTTTGTCAGTCCATCCATCCGTCAAGAAATCTGGATCCTGCAATAACTCAAAAGAGTTTTCAAGCTAGCTTTATGAAACTTGGCATGTGGATAGTAACCTATAAGGAGATTGTGCACTTATATTTTGTTTGATTTGGACAAATTTGTTGGTTGTTGCTATGGCAACAGAAACATTGCCAACCTGAAAACCAGGTAGGGGACATCTGTATTGCTTCAGCCTTGCAATTTCTTATTACTTGTTTATACATGCCGTGTATTATTGATTTATTATTTTCAGTCACTTGTATGTATGGTGATTATGTTCGGAACACAGTGGGTATATGCACTGGTTGAGTTGATTGCAGCTATTATTGTATATATTTATATTGGACAAGCCAGTCCAGGATATTTTCCAGGTATGTCTTCAAGCAGCTTGATTTATTGTCTGTGATTAGTAGGACCGGGACGAGTACTCGGCCAATCGGACACAGTTTGATTACAAGGTTTAACCGTTTTCAATTTTTCAAGACTGCTAATCGTTCTAAAACAATACACATCCAAGAATTCAATAATGTATATTACTGCATGTATAAATTAAATTTTTTGACGTTACATACCAGAATGTGTTTATTGACAAACAAACAGGTACAAAAGCTGGATGCCCAGGGTAATCTGTGAAACAATAATCCGTATGTGATCATATTCAACATAATATTCTTATATAATACCGGTACTTTATACATAGGATGATAAATAAAGCCAAATAAACTCAGCTGCTGAAAGTAATTCAGTATGGTCGTCAGGAAAGGAATCATCTTTTTAAGTATTTAGTCGATTACCCGGTTCGATTCGGTTTCATACTGATGATTAACTGGTTTCAGAATTTTGAAATTGTCTATCTGGATTTCTTGTATCATGTCACTGTCTCGACTACCTGATGTCAGATCAGCGAAACCCAGGACCTTATTGGAAATATGTGCTTGCACTTTTATTGGTTATCCTTGTAAAAACCGTCTAAATAATTACACATGTAGTCAGAAAATGCCTGCCTGTTAGTGAAACATTTCTTGCTTCTAAATAGTTATGGATGCTTAATGTATACATAAATATCAATGATTTTCCTTGTATCAAGGTTAGTATAACGAGTATGTATACTTTTATATGTCACACGCTTAGCATAACATTTTAATGATGTCACTTTATCTCTTAAATGACGTCTTTTTATCCTGAAAATTACGTTATTTTTTTGCAAATGCCAATGGCTCGCTTAATAAATTTGGTTTAATATAAGTTTATATCAATTGAATACTTGTGATAGGTCCTCTTAAACATTATTATAATATATTGTAGGTATTGCTGAGTTTAATTTCTATAATTGGATGGAGACTGGTATAACAAGATGTATTAGGTAAGTTTGTTGCTCTATATATATAGTGTACTGTAAAATCATTAATTTTTATGGGGGATTAAATTTCGTGGATTTCGTTGTTCACCTTTAACCTTGGAATCAAATCCTATTGAATAGTAATTTTGGCCCTTGTATTTATTACCTGAAATACAAAATCCACAAATTAAGGTCCCATCAGATTATGCATTTTTGTTATCTTAAAAATATAAGGCAACTTCATAAACATTGTGTAACAGGGGAATAAAATGTGCAACCAGATCGCAGCTCAAACCCAGTGGCGTGTTCAACAGGATAGCACTCGCCTAGATCTCGATGTAGTGCTATCCTAGTGCTAAATGTACATCCTGAACGATATTTATCATTTGACTACATAGCGGTATGACTAAAATACGAAAAGAGGATTTTTGGAGCAACGAGGCGAAACGGGGACTAAAATTTGATATTGTAGGAATTACAGTTATTATTTTTACAAATATCAATTCCAAATAAATGAATTGCGTATTTGGATGCAATTAACTTGTTTCTATCAATAAATAATTACACTGTTTTAAAATATGCTAATTTGAAGCCTCCTTTCGTCGACCGTAGACATTGAAATATCGGCGATCGAAAGGAACTTTACCTATCCACTCAATTATGGCATATATCCTCCTTTCGCCAACTGTTGACTATACAATATCGGCTAAAGGAGCTTTATGATACTAATTTAATTATATACATGAGCCGTTCTCCGGGAAAACTGGGCTTATTGACATAACAATAGTAGTTATGTCACGATATTTAGAAATAGGTCTAAAATGAGAAAAAAATCATGTTCACCGATTAAATCTTAAGTAGTTGGATACCCTAGTACTATCCAAACAAGTTAAATTTTCTGATAAATTATGATAAAATTACTTCCGTCGTTGCTGTGGTGACCAATTTCCGAAGACTACCCGAATTGAGAAAAACAAGGGGTTAGTGGTTAAAAATAGCGGCTACTTTTGCCTTGAAGCAGACACTCACAATTTTTACGTGTTTTATTAAAATCAGAATATTATTATAAAATGTGACAAAAATTTGAAAAGTTTACGTCAATAATTCACCAGATACTGGGTTTATGAAATGATTATTAACGTTACGTCAAATAACGTTCGAATGACGTTTGCGACGTCACTCAAAAACTGGTTAGTTTCAAAAGTCAATAATTCCGTTAATTTATGCAATAATTCGTTCAAATTTTCAGAGAGTGTTCATAAGAGTCTCGTCCTTCTAACGATATATTATCATGATTTTCGTATTCTTGTCAATAAGCCCGGTTTTCCTGGAAAACGGCTCATATATATCTACTGGCCTCTTTTCGCCGTCGGTAAAATGTAAAATATCGGCGAAAGGAGCATTAATAATTAGCGTACCAACTTAGTTATACTCTATGCTCGTTTCGCCAACCGTAAACCACAAACTATCGGCGAAAGGAGCTTTATAGATCTAATACCTGCTTAGTTATATGATGGTCCTTATATGATTGTCTCCTTTCGCCGCCCGAAGGTAGCACGTAAATTGTTGGCGAAAGGAGCTTTATCATACATAATCAGTTATTTATAGTCTCCTTTCGCCGACCGTAAACCATAAAATATCGGCGAAAGGAGCTTTAGCATACCAACTTATATACCCAGCATACATGCTTATATGGGTCCCATATGAGCTGTTTCTGGGCAAACCCATGTTGGTATGCCCATATGGGACCTATGTGGACATGCTATTATGGGTAATGCCCATATTGGACCCATATGGGACCATTTTGGACAAGCCCAAATCCCATATGGGCAGTTTCTGGGTTAGCCCATGTGGGTATGCCCATATTTGACCCATATGGGACCTATGTGGGCAAGCCCATATGGGTTATGCCCATATTGGACCCTTAACGGACCTATGTGGACAAGCCCGTATGGGTTATGCCCATATTGGACCCATATGGGACCTATATGGACATGCTTATATCCCATATGGGCTGTTTCTGGGCAAGTCCACGTGTGTATGCCCATATTGGACCCATATGGGACCTATGTGGACATGATCATGTCCCATATGGGCTGTTGCTAGGCAAGCCCATGTGGGTACGCCCATATTGGACCCTTATGGGACCTATGTGGACAAGTCCATATGGGTTGTGCCCATATTGGACCCATATGGGACCTATATGGACATGCTTATATCCCATATGGGCTGTTTCTGGGCAAGTCCACGTGTGTATGCCCATATTGGACCCATATGGGACCTATGTGGACATGATCATGTCCCATATGGGCTGTTGCTGGGCAACCCATGTGGGTACGCCCATATTGGACCCTTATGGGACCTATGTGGACAAGTCCATATGGGTTGTGCCCATATTGGACCCATATGGGACCATTATGGACCAGCCCATATCCCATATGGGCTGTTTCTGGGCATGCCCATGTGGATATGCCTATATTGGACCCATATGGGACCTATGTGGACAAGCCCATACGGGTTATGCCCATATTGGCCCCATATGGGACCTATGTGGACATGACCATGTCCCATATGGGCTGTTTCTGAGCAAGCCCATGTGGGTACGCCCATATTGACCCTTAAGGGACCTATGTGGACAAGCCCATATTGGTTATGCCCATATTGTACCCATATGGGACCTATATGGACATGCTTATATCCCATATGGGCTGTTTCTGGACAAGCCCATGTGTGTATGCCCATATTGGACCCATATAGGACCTATGTGGACAAGCCCATAAGGGATATGCCCATATTTGACCCATATGGGACCTATGTGGACATGACCATGTCCCATATGGGCTGTTTCTGGGCAAGCCCATGTGGGTATGCCCATATGGGACCCTTATGGGACGTATGTGGACAAGCCCATAAGGGTAATGCCCATATTGGGACCTTTATGGGACCTATGTGGACATGTCTATATGGGTAGTGCCCATAATTGACCCATATGGGACCATTATGGACAAGCCCATAACCCATATGGGCTGTTTCTGGGTAAGCACATGTGGGTATGCCCATATTGGACCCTTAAGGGACCTATGTGGACAAGCCCATATGAGTTATGCCCATATTGGACCAATATGGGACCTATATGGACATGCTTATATCCCATATGGGCTGTTTCTGGGCAAGCCCATGTGTGTATGCCCATGTTGGACCCATATGGGACCTATGTGGACAAGCCCATATGGGTTATGCCCATATTGGACCCATATGGGACCTATGTGGACATAACCATGTCCCATATGGGCTGTTTCTGGGCAAGTCCATGTGGGTATGCCCATATTGGACCCTTAAGGGACCTATGTGGACAAGCCCATATGAGTTATGCCCATATTGGACCAATATGGGACCTATATGGACATGCTTATATCCCATATGGGCTGTTTCTGGGTAAGCCCATGTGTGTATGCCCATGTTGGACCAATATGGGACCTATATGGACATACTTATATCCCATATGGGCTGTTTCTGGGCAAGCCCATGTGTGTTTGCCCATATTGGACCCATATGGGACCTATGTGGACAAGCCCATATGGGTTATGCCCATATGGGACCTATGTGGACATAACCATGTCCGATATGGGCTGTTTCTGGGCAAGTCCATGTGGGTATGCCCCTATTGGACCCTTAAGGGACCTATGTGGACAAGCCAATATGGGTTATGCCAATATTGGACCTATATGGGACCTATGTGGACATGTCCACATAGGTATTGCCCATATTGGACCAATATGGCACCATTATGGATAAGCTTATATCCCATATGGGCCGTTTCTGGGCAAGCCCATGTGTGTATGCCCATATTGGACCCATATGGGACCTATGTGGACAAGCCCATATGGGTTATGCCTATATTGGACCAATATGGGACCTACATGGATATGCTTATATCCCATATGGGCTGTTTCTGGGCAAGCCCTTGTGTGTATGCCCATATTGGACCCATATGGGACCTATGTGGACAAGCCCATATAGGTTATGCCCATATTGGACCCATATGGGAACTATGTGGACATAACCATGTCCCATATGGGCTGTTTGTGGGCAAGCCCATGTGGGTATGCCCATATTGGACCCATATGGGACCTTTGTGGACAAGCCCATATGAGTTATGCCCATATTGGACCAATATGGGACCTATATGGACATGCCTATATCCAATATGGGCTGTTTCTGGGCAAGCCTATGTGTGTATGCCCATATTGGACCCATATGGGACCTATGTGGACAAGCCCATAAGGGTTTTGCCCATATTGGACCCATATGGGACCTATGTGGGCATAACCATGTCCCATATGGGCTGTTTCTAGACAAGCCCATGTGGGTATGCCCATATTGGACCCTTATTGGACCTATGTGGACAAGCCCATATGGGTTATGCCCATATTGGACCTATATGGGACCTATGTGGACATGTCCATATGGGAAGTGCCCATATTGGACCCATATGGGACCATTATGGACAAGCCCATATCCCATATGGGCCGTTTCTGGGCAAGCCCATGTGGGTATGCCTATATTGGACCCATATGGGACCTATGTGGACAAGCCCATATGGGTTATGCCGATATTGGACCCATATGGGACCTATGTGAACATGACCATGTCCCATATGGGATGTTTCTGGGCAGGCCATGTGGGTATGCCCATATTTGACGCATATGGCACCTATATTCCTGGGCTGCCCATATGGGCTTTCCAATCTGGTACACATACGGGTCCCATATGGGCTATTACTGGGCAAGCTCATATGGGCTTTACCATCTGGTACACATATGGGTCCCATATGGGCTATTCCTTGGCAAGCCCATATGGGCTTTCCCGTCTGGTACCCATCTGGGGTACCCATACGGGTCTCATATGGGCTATTCCTGGACATTCCTATATGGGCTCTCCCATCTGGTACACATACGGGTCACATATGCGCTATTCCTCGGCAAGCACATATGGGCTTTCCCATCTAGTACCCATATGAGGTACCTATACGGGTCCCATATCGGCTATTCCTGAGCAAGCCCATATAGAACAAAAAAGTATTACTTCCCTCGAATTGAAATATTAGTAAATTTAATATAAATCTTCTTCTTACTATTATATTTACTTTCAGTACAAATAATAGTGTTTCATAAGTTCAAAGTAAATTGATATAATAGTATGTACATTTTTTTTTCTAAATTCTACCACATGGTTGTCTGGAAACTTTAAATGTTAATGTGATATATAGCTTGTAAATATCGAACTTGTAAGTATATAATATAGAACACCTTGTATAAACAAGACTCTGTTCAACTGCTCCTTCCTGCAAGGACACTATGCACGCTTAGTAGTAGCAAACCAGAGGATAGAGTAGTGTTTGCTGAAAAATACAATTTCTGATTAAAATGTATCTGAAGTGCTCATACGAATATAGGCTGCCCATATGGGTCCCATTTCTGAATGAATATTGGCAGCCCAGATGGGACCCATATAGGCAGCCCAGGCGAATGTACATGTGGTAGCCCAGATGGGACCCACATTGAATGCATATGGGCAGCCCAGATCACAAAGGCCCCTGTTGCAGTTTTAATGTTGGTCCCATATAGGCAGCCCATATTGGTCCCATATAGGTGCCCACGTGGGACCCATGTCGATTGTTTGCTTGGTAGTTACACTACAGCCTCCTTTCGCCGACGGTAGCATGTAAAATATCAACGACAGGAGCTTTATCATGAATACTTAGTTATTTTATAGACTCCTTTCGCAGACCGTAAACCATGAAATATCCGCGAAAGGAGCTTTAGCATATCAACTAACTTAGTTATACTATAGCCTCATTTCGCCGACGGGTGCCCGACAGTGAACTTGTAAACGTTGGTAGAATGTTGATTAAAATATTGGGGAAAGGAGCTTCATCTACATGTACCAACATATTCTATAATAGCTGCTTTTTGCCGACGGTAAAATTCATCATAGTCATATACGACCGTAAACCATGAAATATCGGCAAAAGAATGTTAGAATGTAAAATTCCACTGCAATGAGCGTTATCATTTATATTTCAACTAAGTTATATCATAGTGGTATATTTGCTAGATCGTTGGTTGTGATTTTTTTCTATGCTGAATGTGTGTATGTACAAAATTGAATATATATATGTATAATAAAAATTCTAGCTTTTCGCCACCATTGACCATGATATAACAGCGAAACGAGTTTTACCATATTAACTTAGTTATATTCTAGCCGACTTTAAATTTTAAAATTTTCAGCAAAAGGAGCTTAATTAATCTATCAAATAACTTATATTATGACCCCCATTCGCCGACTGTAATAATCAGCGAAAGGAGCTTTATCATACCAACTTAATAATATGCTAGCCTCCTTCTGCCACCGTTGACTATGATATAACAGTGAAACTAGTTTTACGAGCAATAAGCAGCGCCTTGACACTTCCTACTCAATCAACAAAGGTGTGATCCTTCGTCAATACCATCTCGATAATTAGTTTATTCAACAAACAGTCGGTGACTTGACACGTGGCTACATATGATAATCACAGTGGTTAATCTAATTATCGTCGATATATAATCTGTTTAAAATAATGACACACAGTTTGCGAAAGTAATGTTTCATTTGTCAATCATTGATGAATGATTAGACGGGAGAATTTTATTTAGTTATTATTTTGATATGACCAGCACTATATGCTATTTAATATGCATCATATTATGTTTAATTCAGGGTTGCCATAAACCCACTTTTTCGTTTAAAACCCTACCCAAATGGGTTTTAAAGGGGTTTAAAGGGCAACACGGGGTTTTAAAGGGTTTTATAAAAATAATTTTGGGGTTTAATTTTTTTCATTAATAATTTCGTAAAATTACATGAAGAATTGCCTTGAATAGCACCTTTGAAGGTGTCAGACAGTGTGGTCGGCGAAAGGAGGCTTCAAATTAGCTTCTTTTAAAATATTGTCATTGTTTATTGAGAGGAACAATCTAAAGCGATCCAAATACACAATTTATTAATCCTCGTTTCGCCTCGTTGCGCCAAAAATTCTCCTTTCGTATTTTAGTCAAATCCCGCCCACATTGCTAGCTTGCTAGACTAGGCTAGCCCTCGCCGAGATCTCGATTTATCTTGTCGTTCAGGAGCGAGATCTGCTAGATCTAGCCAAGAGCTAGGCTAGCTGAACACGCCACAGGTCCCTTCGCTTTCTGATGTACTGACTGAGCTACCCGGCTACTTACACAAGTTTCTCCATTTTACTAGATAGGCTCGGACTTTGACAATTGTATTTCTAGTAACATACTGAAACAATAGAACAGGCAGGTGGGTGTCAGAGAAAAACATTTCATCTTGTTAAACTATTTCTTTGACATGTGTAGTGAAAAAACTACAACCTGCCAAAAAATCCTTAGAGTAGTGGCATAGAAATAAGGTAGAAGAACCACAATATTATTTTATTTCGGCTGTAGTGATTTTACAGTGACCTATAATTCATAGGCTCAGTGACTGGCGTTGCCCGGTTGAACTGTACGTGTTGCCTCATTAAATATGGTCTTTATTATTGATTTATTATTATTATAATTGTATATTATTTTTCTCTTATTTTTCTCAGCGGAAAATGCAGTCAAGAGGAGATAATTGTAGCTCCAAACACCCCGGCAGTGACCACACTTGCTGCACAGTTAACAGAAGATAACGAAGATTTTGCCAGTAGGGGCGCTATCCTCAATCTGAAGTCGTACAAGGAGAAAACTTCGATGATTATGATGATGACAGTGAACATTAGTGAACAACTTACTTATCTCCATTGAGGAGAGTGAAACAAGGGGAAGTCACTCCATAGTAATTTAATGAGCTTTTAATATTATGTGATTCAAAAGGATGTTACTCTGATTGTCAGGAATTCAGTATATGGAGGCCCCAGTTGTTCTACGTTTGGATTTTATGCAGTGAAAGAAGAAGTTTATCCAAAGATTTATTATTTTGCTGTTCTATTTATAACTTATAAACTATTGGGACCAGATATTATTTGAAACAAAGATCTGTTAAAAATAGCTCAGCAGTATTTGGACAATTTATTATTCAATAAGCATTCCTGTACAAAAATGATTTGTTGTGAAGGACCAGTTATCAGATCTGTTCAATAATCTCTTCCCTGGGACCAGTCATTATTTAGAACACAGTGCTGTTTAAAGTTCCTGTGTGTTGTTTAAAATTATTTTATTGGACCAGTTATTATTTTGAACACAGTGTTGTTTAAAATTCTTTTTTGGGACCAGCTAGTATTTGGAACACAGTGTTGTTTAAAATTCTTTTATGGCACCAGCTATTGTCAGGGTAATGGAACATGTGTTGAGTAAAGATTGTGTTTAAAGCTACTGTTTGATAGATTATTACAGTACAAAGCCATTTAATCTTGTTTGTAGTTATTAACCTTGGGTCGTATTCACAAAGCATCTTATGTGAAAACTTGTTTTCTAACAATCTCAAAAACTCAGGGTATCAGCTTAACAGGAAAATCAAGATTAACAATTATACACATGGTTTAGAATCATGATATATGTAAAGAGCTACAGTAATTACATAGAAAACATGGGTTATGTTTCGTTTCTTTGGTAATAATAAAATATATTTCGCTCAATATTTGAACTAAAGTCAAAATATTTAAGTTTTCACTTAAGATCCCTTCTGCTGGTTGTACATAGCAAGGTAGAACAATCATCAAGTCAAATTTTGTTGCTAGAGGTCAACTTCATTGCACAAGGTTATTATGACTTGGCAGGCTGGCTATTTCGATGAGTATTTTGAATATTTGTAGCTAAAACTGCCTAACATTGATTTTTAACATTAAGTTAGTACATAAATTTTTTGAGGGTGGAAAGCTGCATTTACTGATAATTAGCATACTTACCCCGATACCTTGTTTTAACAATTATGTAAAATGTCATTTTTCTCAAAAGATCGGATTTCTTCGATTAGTAACAAGCAGAGTTACTACCCTTTGTGGGAGACAAACGTTTTTGTGTAAAAAAATAGTCTTAATATGGTATGCCCGGGATAATGTGATGTTTATAACCATTGACCTGTTTAGCCTACTGTTACAGTAGTAAAATCAGTTAACTTTGTACTAACATAACACTGATAACTTGTGCACACTTGAGTAATCGACCTCTGTGGCTCATTCCACATATCCACGCTTTTCATATTATCCTGGGCGCACTATGGCATCTTTCTCTCTGTATATACCATGTAATCAACAGTTTTATATTGAACATTATTGTGACTTATTTGCATGCTTGTATTGAGTATGTGACTATGTGTGTGCTTTATCAGGGCGGACATACCTCATGACATTTTGGCTACAACTGCAAGTACTTTAATAGTGGGAGGATTTTTAAGAGGCGTTCCCTATAATTTTGATCGTTTAAATCGATTCAGGAATATTATATACATAAATGAGAATTATTATTGCTCAAACTCCTCAAATTTTTAACAAATTGCTCCCACTAATTACCGTGAAAAGAATGAAAACACGAACCAAAATAGTCACAAGTTGTTTCCCTTTGACCACGTAATAATAAGAAGCGATAAATTATTATCAGTGATTTAAATATATTTTTGACATTATAGAGACATGTTTTCGCACACTTTCTTCTGACAAATTATGATAATTGATAGTGGTTTATACATTTAGCACATTTAATGTGATAGTAGAGAAAAATAGGCTAGTTATAGACAATGCCTCTTTAATGAACTCTTTGTTGTCCCGATTTTACTTGCAGTTTTAGCTAAAATGTCACATGTTATGTCCACCATGATTATTGACATGTAATATATTTGTACTCCATCTATAGTGATGGGTACCTAGGGTAAAACAAACATACTTGTATAGTATATAAGAAATAGTAACTGTGTAAACTTTAATTCCTTAAGCCTAAGAAAATAATTGCTTGTTTCTGGTGACATGACCAATAAGATTAGGATAAGTAGGTTGGTCATTTTTTTTGGACTTTTTCATATTGCCGAATATGGCAGAGCAAGTTGCTGCCTTTTGAAAAGTAAAATAAAAAATATATAAAAAAAAGATAAAGGATTTGCATCAAATGGATAAAATATCTCGGGATACCAGAAACACTCTATTATTTTTTTATGCCTTGTTATCAGTTTTAAATGTTCTTGAATTATCTTTTCAAATTTTATCTACTAATTGTGCAATACCACATTGTGTGGATGTAATGGTATAATATATGTTTGTTATTATGTTGACCAGAGGCTGAAATACATAAAACAGTTCACATTGTTACACAGATCATTTATTAAGGTCTGTCACTTATCCTGCTTTCCTGTGATTTCGTGAACATAAGACTTATTTTTGAAGAATGCTCAATTGTTTGATGATTTATAAACATTTTTTTACGATGAAACTAATGCCTGAACCCCTCTGTACAAGTTAAATACAAAACATGACATCGTATTTTCCAAGTAGCAGCCATCTTTACATAGCAGTCTTCAACTCTTCAATCAGAAGACAAGTTTCCTAAAGATTCGTGAGTTATGATTGGCTGGTCAGTAAAAATCATTCTGGAACTCTGTTTTTAGCTCACCTGTCACAAAGTGACAGAGTGAGCTTTTGTGATCACTCTTCGTCCGTCCGTCCGTCCGTCCGTCCGTCTGTCCGCTCTTACGAGAGGTACAATGTGGGGTGTGCGGTCGTGACTATGGTACATTGTGGGGTGATTTTGCACTATGGGGTGCACCCCGTAATACGATATGCTCAGATAGCTGTAAATGAGCGAAAATGGACAAATTTGATGTTAAGGGGGGTGCACCCCAGAATGATTATGGGCTGATTGTCCGTACTTGGACTTTGAACTTTTGGACTGGTTATGGGCTGCACCTCACAGGGATTTAACAGTTGTAAACACAACAAGTTCAAAAAGGTGTGATTGTCACCCCATAATGCCTACATATACTCAACTCATAATTCATTAACTAGGGTATGATCAAAACCCTTTAAATGGACACTATAGGAATGTTTGTAGGGTGCACCCCACAACGATGAATTGTACAAAAACGACATTGTGGGTTGAATTTTGCACCCCGGAAGTAAGACTGTGGGGTGCAGCTCATAATGTACCTCTCGTAGGTCCGTCCGTCCGTCCGTCCGTCCGTCCGTCTGTCCGTCAACAATTGGGTTGTGTCCTCTCTAGCGGTCACAATTTTGGCCTAATCTTTATGAAACTTGGTCACAATGATCATCTTAACAAAATCTAGGTCAAGTTCGATATTGGGACATCTGAGGTCAAAAATTAGGCTACTAGGTCAAGTAATAGAAAAACCTTGTTTTTCATTTGATCAAAGGGAGAGTACTCTGTAATTATACTGGTTGTGATCATGTAAGAGTTGTCTCTCTTACTATATTTTAGTTGTAGAACTACGAAATGTGTACTTGTTAGCAGCTTTGAGGCTTTAATTTAAATTAAATGCAGAATGTGGATATTAGGGTTATCATCGTTTACAGTGATTGTATGTTTACAAACTATTAAACAATTATTAAGCTGTAATTATAGTCTAATGCAACCTTACTTATCGTTTTACATAGACTTATATAGGGAAAACATATAAAAATCTTCTTCTCTAAAACTACAATGCCTAGAGCTTTGATATTTGGTATGTAGCATCATCTAGTGGTCCCCTACCAAGATTGTTCAAATTATGGCTCTGGGGTCAAAATTGGCCCCGCCCCGGGGGTCACCGTTTTACATAGACTTATATAGGGAAAACATATAAAAATCTTCTCCTCTAAAATTACAATGCCTACAGCTTTGATATTTGGTATGTAGCATCATCTAGTGGTCCCCTACCAAGATTGCTCAAATTATGGCCCTGGGGTCAAAATTGGCCCCAGCCCGGGGGTCACCGTTTTACATAGACTTATATAGGGAAAACATATAAAAATCTTCTTCTCTAAAACTACAATGCCTACAGCTTTGATATTTGGTATGTAGCATCATCTAGTGGTCCCCTACCAAGATTGTTCAAATTATGCCCCTGGGGTCACAATTGGCCCCGCCCCGGGGGTCACCGTTTTACATAGACTTATATAGGGAAAACATATAAAAATCTACTTCTCTAAAACTACAATGCCTAGAGCTTTGATATTTGATATGTAGCATCATCTAGTGGTCCCCTACCAAGATTGTTCATATTATGCCCCTGGGGTCAAAATTGGCCCCGCCCCGGGGGGTCACCGTTTTACATAGACTTATATCTATAGGGAAAACATATAAAAATCTTCTCCTCTAAAACTACAATGCCTAGAGCTTTGATATTTGGTATGTAGCATCATCTAGTGGTCCCCTACCAAGATTGTTCATATTATGCCCCTGAGGTCAAAATTGGCCCCGCCCCGGGGGTTACCGTTTTACATAGACTTATATAGGGAAAACATATAAAAATCTTCTTCTCTATAACTACAATGCCTAGAGCTTTGATATATGGTATGTAGCATCATCTAGTGGTCCCCTACCAAGATTGTTCAAATTATGCCCCTGAGGTCAAAATTGACCCCGCCCCGGGGGTCACCAGTTTCTATATTTACGCTCTACCTTTGTTAGTCTAAATTGTGCAGGGCTTCATTTATAATCAGGTGAGCGATATAGGGCCATCATGGCCCTCTTGTTATTGGTTCACAGCGAAATTCCATTAGGGGTTCTTCTACCACGTATATTCACAAAATGGTGGTTGTGTGATGATTCTGACGCACATAAATGATAAAATTATAGACATGGGGTCATCTGCTTTTCTGTCAAACTGAATTTTAGGGTTATTTTGTAATTTTCTATTTAAATTTGTTTTAAAGAGACGTATGCTCAAAATATTTATGGAAAATAATTTTTTCTAACATCTTCAATCATTTGTCAATAACTTTAGACCTGCACATTTGGCAGAAATATGTCAAACAGGGTTCACGAAACCATAGGAATTCACGAAATTATAGGAAAGAGGGATACATTAATCACTCTTGACACCTCATTCCTGAAGTTATCCATTGTCACTGGGGTATGAGTGTGTGCGCTATTTCATCACTGTTTTTCAGTATTTTTTTCTCAAATTCTTAGTTACCACCATTCATACTTTATTCCATACGGATCATGGAGTAGCCTAGTATTTGAATGCATGTGGGAGTGATTTTAGAGGGGCGTGGCAGAGAAATTAGTAAATGTTTTTCAGTATTTTTTTCTCAAATTCTTATTTACCACCATTCATACTTTATTCCATACGGATCATGGAGTAGCCTAGTATTTGAATGCATGTGGGAGTGATTTTAGAGGGGCGTGGCAGAGAAATTAGTAAATGGTTTACAGTATTTTTTTCTCAAATTCTTATTTACCCTCATCTATACTCTATATTCCACACTTATCATGGAGTAACTCTGTATCAAAACACATGTGGAAGTGATTTCTGAGGGGCGTGACAGTTTTTGACAGTTTAGAACATGTTTGAGGCCACCGGCCCATACACAACATATATTCACATTTAGGGGCGTGGCTGAGACATTAGGGCATGTATGGTGTTATAATGTTACTGGTAGTTGTAGTGAACATGTTGTTGTATCATTAAAGTGTATAGAGCTATATCTGAAGATATTTTTTTTAAAAGTTCCAAAAACTGAAATACAATTACGCTTTCATATCCATTTGACCATTTTTCGTTTAAGATTTAACAGAAACTCTCTCTGTGATTTATTGGACATGCAAACTGTCCATTTTCATTCGAAAGTGTTCTAGAACACCCTATAAAACTATAAGAATCGTCTATTTTTCGACAATTGAATCGAAGTTCACGGAACCCATTCAAAGTTTTAATTTGCAATTAAGGTAGTCTAGTATCATATTAAAAACGATGCAAGTAATTATTTTGACATTGAATATCTGTTGAAATATAGCTCTATACACTTTAAGCTTGTAAAATCATGAGTTGTATCAACATAGAATGTGATCCTTATTTGGTTGTGTTGTGTTATTTTATAATGTTTTTCATGATTGTACAGTTGAACCCCTCATAACCAGCCTAACATGGAGCTTAATTAATGTTAAAAGAAGGTGAATGCTACTGCAGGCTTTAACATCATTTTTGTTTGTCACCGCTTTAATGCAACTTTTGTCATAGCTTGAGTAAGTAAGTTTGTACAGGGCTTACATATAATAATAATGCAAGCTTGAATTTCACAGTTTTCTGGGTATGGAAGGATAAACTGTATATTCCATCACTTTGCTGGCTTAGAATGAGAAGGTCCTAAGAACCAAATCGATATTTTGAGAAAACAAGCAAAAACTGCCTGAAATTTACTCTTTACTTATGGTAAAACAAGCTCTTTTAACTTCAATTTTGTCAACACGAAAAGTTCTGATTTTCATGAAAGTAGGCTCATAAGAAGTGCCTGATGATGCAGATATCAAATATGTACCAGTCTTGTAAGGTCGTACGTAGTAGTTAAGACCTTCTCATTCTAAGCCAGCGATATATTCGTTTCTATCATCTGTGATGTGTATATCTTGGATTGCGTTATTCTTGAATCTCATATTCATCATTATAATTTATTTTCCCGGTTTCCTCGATCTCCACTAATGGGTTTATTTTGTCTCCCTTATAAATCCATAATCAAGGGGAGGAATATGTTTTTTTCATGTAGTATAATTTTTATTATACTACTGTAAAATCATTTAATTTCGTTGGGACGAAATTTCGTGGTTTTGGTAAAAAAGACAATTTCGTTGGCACTTGAATTCGTGGATGTTGCATTTCAGGTAACAAAACAAGGGAAAAATCAATGTTCGTTGGGATTAAAGTTCGTGGTTGAAGTGAACCACGAAATCCACGAAATTTAATCCCCCACGAAAATTAATGATTTTACAGTATTTTTTATTATTACTTTAAATGTATATATATTTTTGTGCTGTAAAATCATTGATATTATTTGTGGGTTTTAACTTTTGTTTATCTTGTGGGCCATCAAAAATATGGTACATCCTATTCTATAATATTGGCTTCCAATAGGCAGGGTTAGTTAGTACTGTTTAGGAAACTTAAGAAAACTTATTCATGAATTTAGGATCACTAATTGGTGAGTTTAGCAAACCCTAATTGATGAATTAGGAAAACCTAATTGGTGAATTAAGAAAAAACTAATTGCTGAATTTAGGAAAACTAATAAATGTTTTACAACTTGAACATTCACAAACTTCCCACGCAATGTTTTAAATCTTCAAATTTACTGCTGCGTGAAATTGTTTTCTTCTCCAAAATTAACATAATTTAATACCCACTAAAATGAATGATTTGATGGTATATCTTTTAACAGTGCAATTTCTTGCTAACATTTTTGCCTCTAGTATATAGCACAGAGTGTTTGACCCGACCCCCTCCTTTTTGCTTGAATATTCTTCATGACACTTGCCTTGAATTTATAAATTTCCACTAGCTAATTTTGCAATATTGGTATTTAAGATTTGTCTTGGCAGTACAGTACACATTTAGCGCACTGCCCGCTTACGTAAACCAAGGCCATAAATAAAGACAATATATCAGCTGTTAAATTATGCTATTAGAAGGTTGAGTATCGTGTCAAATTCTCTAGACTATATGTTTTATAATATTTATATAGAATAGTGTCAGTATCTGGTATGTGGAGTATTCAAATGTGTCTCTAATTGTTTTTATCTAATCTAATCTCGTGCTCAGTTTGAGTGACTATGATCTGGTGAGCATCTGTAGTGAATGACCTGCGGTCTGTCTGAATTTACTTCAAGTAGTAGATGGGAGACGTATCGATGGCTTAGAATGAGAAAGTCATAACTACAAAATCAATATTTTGAGAAAATCAGAAAAAACTTTCCGAAATCACTTTTTACTTACAGTAAAACAAGTATTTCAACTTCAGTTTGGTCAACATGACAAGTTCCGATTTTCATGAAGAAAGGCTCACAAGAAGCGCCTGATGATACAGATTTAAAATATACACGAGTCTTATAAGGTTGTAAGTAGTTGTTATGACCTTCTCATTCTAAGCCAACGATATGCTTTTGTGTAAAAGTGTAAAAAACTTTTGTTAACAATTATTTTGTGATTAGTGGTATCTCTATTGTAACCCTGTTATTATTGCTGTTGTTTTTATTGTTGTCAATACTTTGTGTTTACTTATCTTGTTTTAAATGTTATACATTTATTTGAAAATGTTGATGATATATTATTTTAATAAAAATAAAACTAAGATTGGTTCCTGATGTCTGTTTTTGACTTCCATCCTTTGATAATGATATATCATTCAGAGTACCACAGTTTTTATTATGCATTGCCAAATACTTGTATTTACTGGAGACAAACGGAAATGGCCGAGCTTTCACGATGGGAGGGTATATATTATCATTGCTGTGCTCATGTTGATTGACAGTCTGTTGGTAGACTTAATGTGTCAACTCAATTTTTTTCAAAATTTTAACATTACACTATGTGTTGCTAGTCTACTTTCGCTTTTGACCAATATTGATTAGCAATGCTCTACTAGTGTTACTAAATAGATACTTTACTACAAAATGTGCAAATTCAACTGAATTTCAACTTGTATAAAATAATAAAACATGAAATATATAATGAAAATAACCCAAGGGAAGGAACTCTGTCTTGTTTTATACAATAAGACCAATGGAGTTGCTCCCCTTGGATTGTTTCACTAATACCTTTATCCTATGTATATATCTATGCTTAATTGTAAGGTGGGAAGAAGGATGGTTACCCGACCTTCTCCCACCTATGATGTAGGGAAAAAAATGGACTACATGATATAGCCGAAAAATTAAAAATAAAAAACACTTCAGAACCTTGTGCAATTGGGATTATCAAACTGCTGGCTGGTTAGCAATTGTTACAGTAGATTATCTCTATGTTCTTCTTTGGCATTATTGCCGAGCATATCCTTTATTTGCCAGTCAGCTTTATGCTGAACTATGGCAGGCATATACATGTGTCTCCATCCGGATTTGAACCCAGGTTGCCAAATTAGACGGCAAGCCCACTAACCACTTGGCTACAGAGGCACTTCCTTTCGTCTTTGTGCTACAGAGGTAAATGTGTGTCATTCTCCCTGCTGTGACCATTTCTCTCCTGGTTTTTGTGCACCGAGATACAGAGCCCAGGAATATCAAACATGTACATACACTGCCCTCACTGGTATAGTTGTACCAATTCACAGCTTTGTTGAGTCACCCGAGTGGAGCATGTGTGTTATTCTTGCTCAGAGAAAGTAAGCTTTGGTGCAGGATCAAACTCACCACCACTTGATCCAAAGACATTCACCTTACCACTAGACCACTGCTCCCGACATTACTGCTTTGTCATGTTTTTGTTTATATGGTACATAATCCCAGTACAAAATAGAAATGTTCCATCGACATGGGTGCCCCCCATTGGGTATATAGTAAAAGTAACAAAGGGTCATAACTCTGGTAAAAATTTCCGCAACAAAAACTTCATCCCTTACAGTCAACCACACATCAATGTTGTTAATCTGTGAAAGTTTGAAGAAATTTCGCCGAACGGTTGCTGAGGAGTTCAACACACAAGATTTGCAAGAAACAAAGAATAGTTTGTCTGTATAATTCTAATTGTTTCCATAGTGCAATACATACATGGGTGAATAAAAAAGTTCGTAGAATTTAGCCATAACTTTTTTTATTTTCAGAGTTATTGTCGTCATATTTATGCTGTATGCATGCATCAATTGGTATTTCCTTTACATACACAGATTTGTAGCCACCTTATGAAAACCGTTTTAAAAATATTTATATCTGAAACAAGGGTGATAACAAATACCGGAGCACACGGATAATTTGAAGCACATTTTATGAAATTTCCTAAAATATCTCGATTGTAGGACCTCCAAAAACCATCGGAATGTTATGTCTGATTGCGTGATATCATGTATAAAGTCTGTTAAAATTTCAGACGTCATCTCCAATAAATTATGTTTTAATCGATATTTACATAATCGTACTATACAGAAATATCGGCTTAAAACGGGTCTACAGGAATTTACGGAATCACAGGCTGCTATCAAAATCTGCGTAAAACTGGAATATACGTACGGTATTAGAAACAATACATGGTTTAAAACGTGAAGGTATATATCTTGAAATAAATAGACATCAATTTATAAGTGGAATTAGTGCTAACGTGTAGGATACTACAGGTTGACAACCTAATAAAATACACCCGATTTTGGTGACGTTGGTTCGCAGCGTCGTCGAAGAGGACCAGCGCTATATAATAGCGGATATAGCAAAACACTTTGAATAATCTTATTGGATAGCGCACACTATTTTAAACGAACAATTGAAAATGCGGAAACTATGTTCACGATGGATCTCCAAAAATACCTACATATTAGCCACTCGAAAAAGGAAAATGAGTCAAAATGTTAACGTAAGTATTGATAATCACGGTTTTTCAAGATTTGACCTAGTTTTTTACCCAACATGACCCAGTTTCAAACTTGGCCTAGATTTATAGAGAACAACATTCTGACAAAGTTTCAAAAAGATTAGATCAAAATAGTGACCTCTGGAGTGAACACAAGGTTATTTCTAAGATTTGACCTAGTAACCTTGTTTTTGACCCCACATGACCCAGTTTAAATCTTGGCCTAGATTTCATAGAGAACAACATTCTGATCAAGTTTTATGACGATTGGATCAAAACTGTAACTTCTGGAATGAACACAATGTTTTTATAAGATTTGACCTATTGACCTAGTTTTTGACCTCAAATGACCCAGTTTTGAACTTAAGTCAGATTGTGACCCAAAGGAACATTTCTGAGTAATTATTTTAAAATCAGGTAACAAATAAGAGGCTTTGTCAATGGAGCCATAATTTGGGCCTACTTTTATTTCGCCTCATATTTCCTGAAAATGTCTCACAGTAACCAACCACTGATGGCAGCACATGGTTTATCTTCTGTTAGAAAATATTTCTTTCTGCTAGCGTTTTTCCTGTTTTTATGATGGTGAAATAAATTAACAAAACACCCAAAAGGTCAAATTTATTTGTGGTCAACTTTAATACTTGTTATTTTCAATTTATGATGCATTAAATCAACAGCAATGCATGTTCCAGTTTGTACTTGAAACCTTCAATATTTCGGACAAAGTTTTTCGGATATTGCATGTACTTGGTACTTTATTTCACATCATCGTGCAATGTCGGTATTTCAGATTTGTGTTTGAATTACATCTCGAGCGTGTTCGTGATACTCCCCGACTATGAAAACATACACTCGGTGTTCTAAACGTAGACAATATATCTGCTGTTAAATAATGGTAATCAATAGGTCAGGTTCGTGTCAATGTGGCCAAGCTATACTTCAATACGGTGGTAACCAATTTAGGAAACAATTAGAGCAATGGATGAGGAGTTGGTTGATTTAAACAGCAGTAGGTATTACACTGGGTGGCTAACTACTGTAAAATCATTAATTTGATGGGGGATTAAATTTTGTGGTTCATCTTCTATCACAAGATTTAATTCAATCAAACAATCAGTTTGATCCTTGTATTTATTGCTTAAAATTCAAAATCCACGAATAAACATCCAATTGAAATTGGTTTTTTTACCAAAACCACAAAATTACGTCCCATCAAAATTAAATGATTTTACAGTATCTTACTAAAATAAATAGAAGAAGGGAGCGGTGACCTAGAGGTAGGGCTTGCGCTTAGTGATCCATGTGCCTCAGTTTTAACCCTCGTCTGGTCCACTTGTTATTTTCTCTGAGCGAGAATACCCAGCATGCACCACATAAATTGGTACCTGTGCGGTGTTGGCTGCCGCATGGCTGCCGCACACACAGGAGAAAAAAGTCTAACCACAGAGAATTGAATGTTACTTGTAGGTTTTATAAGATAGCCCTATGACCAGGGAAAATTAAAATGTTAAAGGGTGGTTGTGCGACAAAAACAGCTGAATACCACTGGTAGGGAACATAACCCGTATATTGCAGCTAAACGAGCCGACTTTTAACAGATTTGATGGAAATAGTCATCATCCAATGGTTAGTAAAGGGATATTTCTCTTACTTGAATAGGTTTCTGTAAGTGATAGGCAGTGTCGTAGCCACAGGTGGCAGTATCAGTGGTTGGAAAATAAAATAAAAATGAAAAAAGCTGTCACTGAGTTAATACACTCAGTGACGGATTTTTTAAAATATTTTTTTACTGCCGCCTGAAGTCGTAGCTGGGCATATTTTCAGTGTACACACATGACCAATTCAGAGTTTGTATGGGGTTTCGGGGGCATGCTCCCAAAAGATTTTTTTTCTATGAAGCCGTACATGCATTCCGGAGTAGTTTCAGACCATATTATAGCATATATATATGGCATGATAAATTCTGATTCTATAACATACTGTAAAATCATTTAATTTCATTGGGACAAAATTTCGTGGTTTTTGGTAAAAAAGACAATTTCGTTGGGACTTGCATTCGTGGATTTTGCATTTCAGGTAATAAAACAAGGGTCAAAATCAATGTTCATTGGGATTAAAGTTTGTGGTTGAGGTGAACCACGAAATCCACAAAATTTAATACCCAACGAAAATTAATGATTTTTTTCTGGTGTATCATTTTCATGTATAAGAAACTGTGATAAAGCATGGCATAAGACAGGATACTAATGGACACTGTTTTTTTTGCTAAAGCTTAATTTGCAAGAGAGGTGTCCCACATACACATTGGACATCAACTATTTTCATGGAAATGCAGGATTAATTAATTTTTGTTCTGTACCGTGTAGAGGTATGTTTGAGGTACATTGCACCTCTTGTGAGACAATACTTTATAATTAAGAAATATACCGTGAACGAACAGACTACTATATAATAAATGTTAGCTCTTCAAGAGTCTTGTCCACCCATTAAGCATCAGATGTTCCCGACTGGTTGCATCAAATGTTCGCGACTGGTTGCATCACATGTTTGCGACTGGTTGCATCACATGTTCACGACTGGTGCATCACATGTTCGCGACTGGTTGCATCACATGTTCGCGACTGGTTGCATCACATGTTCGCGACTGGTGAATCACATTTTCGCGACTGGTGCATCAGATGTTCGCGACTGGTCCATCAGATGTTCGCGACTGGTGCATCACATGTTCGCGACTGGTTGCATCAGATGTTCGCGACTGGTGCATCACATGTTCGCGACTGGTTGCATCAGATGTTCGCGACTGGTGCATCACATGTTCGCGACTGGTTGCATCAGATGTTCGCGACTGGTCCATCAGATGTTCGCGACTGGTCCATCAGATGTTCGCGACTGGTGCATCACATGTTTGCGACTGGTGCATCACATGTTCACGACTGGTTGCATCAGATGTTCGCGACTGGTCCATCAGATGTTCGCGACTGGTCCATCAGATGTTCGCGACTGGTCCATCAGATGTTCATGACTGGCTGCATCACATGTTCCCGACTGGTTGCATCAGATGTTCCCGACTGGTTGCATCACATGTTCCCGACTGGTGCATTTTATTGCATTTTTATATACTTGGCAACTTTTCTAAGTCCTCACTTATATTTTGGTATATAACTTTGTCAACCATGTTTATATCCCAATGAAATTTGGTTGTACTATGCATCAATTATCAGTTATCAAAATGATACAACAAAAAGCTGAGTTTGATATACATTTATTAAATTGAATCAATTTTCTCATATCAACAAAGGGAGGTAAAAGTCACAAATTCATATTTTGATACATTTGATGACCACTATGTAGTCTGATTATTCCACTTGCAGTCATGGGCACGAGTCCTAAGCATTGTTGAATGCATCGATTTGATGATTTTTACCATCTGTATGTAAATTGCAGTCATGTCTCCGAAAAGCGCGATATTACGTCATAACGCCACTTCAATACCAAAGGCTCTCACAACCAGCATAGTTAATCTGACAAACAATACGTTTACCTTTCTTTATATACTTATAAACACGTTTACATTAAATAACAACCAGGGGTGTTTTGGGGTAATTATTAGTACACGTCGGCAGAATATACCACTATGCACATTAAAGACGTTACGTCATCTTTGTTCTGACATCATCTGACGCATAACTGTGATGTTATAATTAATTTTCGAATGTTTTTTAAACATGGTGTGTCCATGTGCAGAATTCGGAAGTGTTTGGAACAAATTATGTGTGCGTGTAATTGCGTGGAGGCAGACAAACATGAAACGCACATGCATCTTGGACCTTACAAACCACGTGACGTATGGCTTGTTTCTGACGCGGATTATTTTGACTGTCTTGTATAAACTTTACTTGAGAAATTTCGGCACGCTACTTTTTACAATAAAAAAGTTATACATTAATGAAAATGAGGACTTAGAAAAGTTGTTAAGTATATCACTTTAAATTTGTCAGTTTTTCAAACAGCGTAGGCACATTATGCATATTTTTGTATGCCCAGCTATGCCCCTGGTAGGTTATTTATATTATCATGTAAATAATATATAATTCTTAATTATCTTCATGATTTGATGTAAAACATTGTTTTGTTGGGAAAATGTTGTCATTTGTGATGCATAATTGCACAGAAAAACACGACCATATCGCATATTTTGAAATTTATTTACTAAATCAGACAAAAACAAAAAAATGTGAACTGAGGCGATCTCTTTTTAATTTAAATGTCATTAATCTAGGTCTACTGAAAATTTAAGTTTCATAGCATAATAATTGGCAGTGTATCTTGCGTTATCTATTTGGTTTGTGCACAAATATTGTGCAATAAAAAACTTTCTTTTTGGATAAATTTGAGAAAAAATGATGTCAGTGGGATTCAAACTTGCAACAGGGCTTGACAAAAGTTCTAATGCTTTCAGTACCATTCAAACTCACGTATAAAAGTATTTCAATGGCTTAGAACCAGAAGGTCGTAACTCTTACTGTTGACCAAAATGAAGTTTTAAAAACGTGTTTTCCCATAGGTTAAGAGTAAATTACAGACAGTTTTCTTTTGTTTTCTCAATATATCCATTTGGTAGATACGACCTTCTTGTTCTAAGCCAGCGATTTATTGATTATACATAACTGAATAGTCAATCCCAAATCAACCTATATATCGATCGCTGGCTTAGAATGAGAAGGTCGTGACTATAAATTCAATATTTTGAGAAAAACAAGAAAAAAATGTCTGGCTATCATTCTTGACTTATGGCAAAACAAGCTTGTTCAACTTCAATTTGGTCAACATGAAAAGTTCCGATTTTCATAAAAATGGGCTCATAAGAAGCACCTTATGGTGTAGATTTAAAATATGCATTTATTTAGTCTTAAAAGGTCGCAAGTGACACTTACAACCTTCTCATTCTAAGCCCTTCCACCGATCCATGGTGGGGCAAATAAAAATGTCATGCTTTCTGGTCCCCCTCCATGTATTGATAGGTCAAGGTTCTATTGTTTTTATATGAAGCTATTTATAGCGTGGAAATATTGACTTGATCTTGACCTTTATACATGAATATATTACAAGATTCTTGCTTTGAATATATCCATTTCCGCAGCCAAATCATGCAATATTGGTATTTCCAATTTGTGTCTGAATTACATCTCATGCGTCTTCATGATACTCAAGATTGTGAAAACATACAAACAAGGGCATAAATATACACAATATATTGACTTTTATTAAAATTGTGCTAATTAAAAGGTCAGGATCGTGTCAAATTGGCCAAGCTATAATGGCTTAACTACACTGATGCAACATCAAACATAGTTATGATAAAAAAAAACTTTATAGAATAAAAACTTGTTCTTGGAAACATGAATTTAAAGAAAATAGTTTTTCCTTGACAACCATCTTAAACATGGAGTATTACCTGCTTCATGGAACAGGGGTGTCATTGGATACCATCCAACTCTTTGTTGCCAGATTTTGAACATTTCTGTTTATAAATGTACACTGTTAAACTCTCAGTTATACAGATATTACTTTTTTGAGAACCAACTAACAAACTTGGGTAATAAATTTAACTAATGCTAAGGCCACACCAAATTAATTTTTGGTTCTACGGATTTTTTTGGAAAAATTAGGGGCGAGCGAGCGAAATCATAAATTTAAATATTTATTTTTGAAAAACCCGTAATTGAGAGCGAGCGAAGGAACGAAATAATTTTTTTTAAATTTATTTTTGAAAATGCCATTTTTGAAAGCGCGCGAAGGAGCAAAAGTGCCCTATTAATTTATGATGCACTCATTTTTAGGAAATAGTGACTATTACAATAGCTTTAATAAGAAATGAGGCCAAATAAATGAGTTTCTTGTTATGTTGTGTAGGATTTATCAAATTATTGTACCAGAATACAGGTATTCAAGGTTATTGTGAGCAGACATTGTCACATACATATAAATTATAATGATCACAAATGACAAGTGGTTAAAGATTCAAATCAACTGAGCATCAAGCTAGTCAATGATCACCATGTACAGTTTTGTTCTTGTAGTGATACATTATGCTCAGACGGCTGTTTATTTAGCACTGTTAGTAGCGCACCGATGCATAATGCTATGCAACTTGTCAAGGTTACCGTCATAGAATCTAGCCCCACATCAAGCACACTTCCCTTAGGGATATACAAGGTCCTTTTTTTCTTCCATGTAATTTGCAGGGCCCACTCTGGGGCATTATCGCAAATGTTAGAGACACAGGTGAGATACAAGGAATCTGTGTGCGATACCCTAGCTTGTTTCGAATAAATTCCTTGGTTCTTTAACGTGCCCAGTGTAAAGCACCGATACACGCAAGAATACCTCTGGGTTTCCAACCAGGATCATCTCTAGCTGGTAGGGAAACAATAAAAAGCGTTTCTAAAAATGACCAAGTGTCACGGCCGAGAACGAACCCGGGACCTCTCGATCAGGAATTAAGCATAGATCTTACCACTCGACCACCGTGGTAAAATGTTATTATGATTGTTGAGAACTGCAGCATGTAATCTTACATAAGCTGTGATTTATCCAGTTGTAATAGATCTAGCTGGAGTTTTAGCAAGCGACTGAAAAGTACAGCATTTGGTGCAATAATTAGAGCAAACTATGTTTTATCAAATTTTTTGAACTCTTTGATGAAAGTAGGACCTTCGGAAGGTTTCTCTATGTACAGTATTCAAAATCTCTGATGAAATTATGTAGAATACAGTATAGAAACTTATTAGCAGGTGTGTTGCGTGTCTGGGACGCATAAAACTGTTAATATCACATACCACGGACCATGTACAAATGAGACGTCATTGTCGCGAAAATGGGTGACAATTCATGATTTCGTCGGTAGTACGGAATACTAGTAATAATAATGAATACAAACATATCTAGATACGCTTGTTGGTTCATTCCGCAATCACAATTCTTCCCATTTTACTACGTGTATACACTTATGCGTGTTTTTTGTAAAGGGCAGAATATTCACAACAATCATTTCACCGGACGCTCGCAGGCGCTCGAATGGTCATAAAAAGTTACACGATTTTCGTGTGCAACAATTTACTGTTAAATTAATCGAGTAACTAACATCCTCAACAGAGCGCGCTTTCCCAGAACATATTCTGTAGTAACAGTGACGAAATTATAAACAAGTTGGCTTTATTTTTCGTAATTTGTAAATATTGATGCTAGCGGCAAAATAATAAAAAAAAATGTAGGAAAAAAATCACATGCGCGTGGTTTTCTCAGGTGCGGGCGCAATAATTTAAATTTAAATATTTATTTTCCATTTTGAGAAAATCAGGAGCGAGCGCTCCCGACGAACGCATGATCAATTTGTTGTGGCCTAATGCTGTGATATTAAGTCTAACAGTAAATTAGTACTGACTGGTCACTATGCAGAGGTTGTATTGTATTGTATTGTTACTATGTAGAGGTAATATTGTATTATAATTTTGCCTGCGCAGTGATCGAGGCAGCAGCTGTTTGAAATATGGGAGCCTGTATGTCAAGTTGAGCATACTTGTATCATTCCCATCACCAGTGCCAACATATGTCCTGTCGAATCCACCACTAACACTTTGCTCATCTTGTAATTATGATCTAGAAAAAAAAGAATATAAACGGTCATTATATAAAGTTTAAAGTGCACAGTCCCTATATAACGATTGAACTGTATAGTCACTATATCAAGGTTTTGCTGTCTGGTCACTAAATAGAGGTTGTTTTGTATAGTCACTATATGGAGGTTTTCATAAGCGGTCAACAAACAGAGTATAAGCTGCACAGTCCCTGTCTACAGATTGTACTGTATGGTCACTATATAGAGGTTATGTTGTGTTGTCACTAAATAGAGGTTGTTTTGCATGGTCACTATATAGAGGTTACTATAAGCGGTCACTATATAGACTTTAAGTTGCACAGTCCTTATCTACAGATTGTACTCTATGGTCACTATATAGAGGTCATGCTGTGTGGTCACTAAATAGAGGTTGTACAGTATGGTCACTATGTAGAGGTTGTAAAATATGGCCACTATATAGAGGTTGGAATCAACTGTCCCTTTATTGTGTTCGGCGTGAGTGGTCACTCTCTACAGGGTGTACTGTATGGTCACCTCATAGAGGTTGATATAAGTGGTCGTTATATAGAGATTGAACTGCACAGCCCCTATATACAGCTTGAACTGTATGGTCTCTATATAGAGGTTATGCTGTGTGGTCACTAAATAGAGGTTGTTTTGTATGGTCAATATATGGAGGTTGTTGTAAGTGGTCACCATATTGTGTTTAAGCTACACAGTCCCTGTCTACATATTGTTCAGTATGGTCATTATATAGAGGTTGTTGTGTGGTCACTCAATAGAGCTTGTTTCGAATGGTCAATATATAGAGGTTGCAATAAGTGGTCGCTATATAGAGTTATAATTGCACAGTCCTTATATACAGATTGTACCGTATGGTCACTATATAGAGGTTATACTGTTTGGTCACTAAATAGAAGTTGTACAGTATGGTTACCTTTTATAGGTTGTAAACTATGGTCAGTATATAGAGGTTGGAATGCACTGTCCCTTTATTGTGTTCGGCCTGTGCAGTTAGTCTCTATAGGGTGTACTGTATGGTCACTATATAGAGGTTGAACTGAACAGTCCCCACATAGAGATTTTGCCGTGTTGCCACTAAATAGAGGTTGAAATGTATGGTCACTATGACGTGGTTGTTTTTTATCGTCGCTATATAGAAGTTAAACTGCACTGTCACTACAAAGAGATTCCACATTCAATAACATAACTACACAAATTTTGTAATGTATGGTTTCTACAGCGTTGTTGTATGTATACTGCATGGTCACCTTGTCAAAGTTTTAACGTATGGATAGGCAATAGAGGTGGTACTGTAGTTATTTTGTAGTGTTTGTATTGCATGGTCAGTAATCAGAGGACTTTCTGTATGATTCAAGATTTCACCATATTTCAAAAACTAGTTGTTGTACTGCTTGCTCACTATATAGAGGTTGTACAGTATGGTGACTATATAGAGGTGGTACAGTATAGTCACTATATGAAAGTTGTAAGGAGGTACTGTTGTTTGGTCATTTTAAAGAGGTCCAGCATTATTCAAGCTTTGCATATCCAGAAAAAACTATCATTTGAATTTTCAACCAAATACTGTAAAATCATAATTTTGTGGGGATTAAATTTTGTGGATTTCTTGGTATCAAATCCCATCGAACAATTATTTGATTCTAGTATTTATTTTCTGAAATGCAAAGTCCACGAATTAACATCCCATCGAAACGGTATTTTTACCAAAACCACGAAATTTTGTCCCATCAAAATTAAATGATTTAACAGTAGTTGGTGATATAAGAAATAAAACTGGCTTACATCCTTGCTATATTCTCAGAGTAGTATCTAAATGTCTCTTTCGTTTTTCTCGATCTCGATGCTGTCTGTAGAAATCTGCATGTAAATTGAGTCCTCATGGCTCCATCTAGAACAAGACAGAAGGGTTTTAATTAATTACATGCAGTTGACTTTATCAATCAGTAACTACCAAAAATCTCTCAGACAGCTGTAGCGAGAAACGAGGGGCAAGATGGAACAAGTCGATATGCAGTGCTGACGTGCATCTCCGATCTAACGATGATTGCGACCATTGTGTTGTCAGGGCCTCTCATTCACTAGACGATGTAGCTCCATCTTTCCTTGCCTGTAACGCTGACGACGACCACGAGAAGTTGATAATACTGGTTTCACACATCCTGTAAGCTGTTTGAAGTTGATACGAAGAGCTGACTTTGCACAGCCAAACTAACGATGATAATGTCTATTGTGGGTCAGGGCCTCTCACTAGACATTGAAACTTCATCTAGCCTTGCCTTAATGCTGATGACGACCATAAGCAGTTAGTAATACTGGTTGCTAATATGCAGTAAGTTTTGGGCACTCAAGCACATAAGACTATAAAGTGTTCAATAAAGGCTACTTACATGGCAAACGCTTTCTCCGTGGAAATAACCGAACAGCTGCACTTGATAAGATAGCCAATAAGTTTCGAAAAGTAACCGAAATTAAGCTGTTATGCTCAGATGACAAAACAAACAGAAAAGTCACGAAACAAAATCACGGCTCATATAGCTTTAGTGTCAGGCTGTATTATTTTGGCCTAACACAGCCTTGTTCCAAAGCCTCTTACAACATGCAAGTGAGTAAGGCAGAGGTCCAATGAACTAAACGCTGAAAACCTCATATCCCAACCACCTGACTAATCATCTGCCTCTAAACTAAAACCAATATTATATTTCTCATTTCCTCTTTCCAATTTGCCTATAATACATCACACTTTTATTTTTGACTCATTCATTAACCATCTTGTACCCATTTCTACTTTATATTCAACCTTGTTTTTAAGACCAGCTTTATTACTTGAGTGAGTTATAAGGGTGGTCTTAAAAATGTCACAGATGTCATCACAATATACAAAGAATGTCAAATGACATCCTTTCCATATTGAAAACATCATGGCTATTTTAACCTCAGTACCGGATTGCAATACGCCAAAATAAAACAATTAAGTACAAAGTTAAAATAGTCTCCCATTTAGACGCCTCTTACGTTACATGTAAATGACAAAACAAACAGAAAACTCACGAAAACAATCACGGCTCATATAGCTTTAGTGTCAGGCTGTATTATTTTGGCCTTACACAGCCTTGTACCAAAGACTCTGATTTAGTCGCCTCTTAATTACAACATGCAAGTGAGTAAGGTAGAGGTCCAATGAACTAAACGCTGAAAACCTGATATCCCAATCACCTGACTAATCATCTGCCTCTTAACTAAAATCAATATCATATTGATCATTTCCTCTTTCCATATTGCCTATTATTCATCACACTTTTTTTTTTCGACTCATTCATTAACTGTCTTGTACCCATTTCTACTTTATATTCAACCTTGTTTTTAAGACCAGCCCTATTACTTGAGTGAGTTATAAGGGTGGTCTTAAAATTTTTCACTAAATAAACAACCTCGCTTTTAAGACCATTGCAATCTATAACTTGACGGAGTTATACGGCCAGTCTTACAATTGAGGATTTACAGTTATTTAGTGACTCAACATTAACAACTTATTGAAATCTACAGGCTATTGAATGAGTGTTGTTTCTTATTGAACGTAATAAATGCAATAAGAACTACTGTTTTGTTAAATTCTTGAGAACCCGGTCCCTCTAGATCCCGCAGTCTGTGCCCAACTTCTAGTCGACTGATCCCCCGAAACAGTTAGGCTTATAGAAAGGGTGCAGGCTTTAGAATTGAGAGGTCCTTGGTTCAATCCATACCAGTGCCACCGCAAATTTCTTAGTTCAAGAATAACTCCAATGGTCCACTTGGCTTCGTTTTTTAAGACCAGCTCTATTGCTTGAGTGAGTTATAAGGATGGTCTTAAAAATGTCGCAGATGTCATCACAATATACAAAGAATGTCAAATGACATCATTTCCATATTGAAAACATCATGGCTATTTTAACCTTGGTACCGGATTGTTATACGCCAAAATAAAACAATCAAGTACCAAAGTTAAAATAGTCTCCCATTTAGTCGCCTCTTACGTTACATGCAAGGGAGAAAGACAGAGGTCCTGAATTCTACTTCCCGGGAACCACACGGGGAAAGCCTCAAATAAACAACCATTCCAAACAACTCCCTCTTAACTAAAACCAATATTGCCTAATTTTGCCTATATTTTGCCTATAGTTGCTTACATAGAGGTTGTACTTCATCGTCACCACATAGCGACTGTATTGCGTCATGGGTCGCCATGTTGAGGTTGTTCAGTATGGTCATCATAGATAGGGTATGCAGACAAAAGTTAGATACACTCAAGTATTTCGCTGTAAAACTATTGGTTTGACTGGAAATGGTGGTATGTCTTGACAAATCTGCATTATAATCATGAACTTGGGTTTAAATGCTTTGTAAACATGTATTTGGTGAAATGAAACTGTTCTATTTTCAATGTTTGACATTTTAGCTTAAATATGAATTCAAAGAGAAAGTAAGGTTGGGGCTAAAAGACATGTAATCCATCAGTCTGTGCATGTTCACCGAATTAACCAAATTATTTTTCTAAAATGATACGCATCCCACTATTTTTTCATATCCTTGAAGCTGTAAGCTAATTGTATTGAATTTTGTTTTTTTGATAGATGGTGTGGGAAAAAAATGCCAGTTTTTGCTCCGCTATTTTAACTTAATTTACATTAATTGAGTTCAAGAAAAAATTATCATGTGGTTTTGAACCAGCACTATAAAACATTATGTCAATATATAGTAGTAAACTAGTACTGACTGGTCACTATGCAGAGGTTGTATTGTATTGTATTGTTACTATGTAGAGGTAATATTGTATTATAATTTTGCCTGCGCAGTGTGCTTTAACCATTGGTCGGATTTAAAATCGGTTTAACCTTAGTGATCGAGGCAGCAGCTGTTTGAAATATGGGTGCCTCCATGTCAAGTTGAGCATAATTTTATCATTCCCATCACCAGTGCCAACATCTTTCCAGTCTGATCCACCACTAACACTTTACTCATCTTGTAATTATGATCTAGAAAAAAAAGAATATAAATGGTCATTATAAAGAGTTAAAACTGCACAGTTCCTATATACAGATTGAACTGTATGGTCACTTTATCGAGAATTTGCTATCTGGTCACTAAATAGAGGTTGTTTTGCATGGTCACTATATAGAGGTTACTATAAGCGGTATCTAAATAGACTTTAAATTGCACAGCCCTTATATATACAGATTGTACTCTATTGTCACTATATAGAGGTCATGCTGTGTGGTCACTAAATAGAGGTTGTACAGTATGGTCACTTTGTAGATGTTGTAAAATATGGCCACTATATAGAGGTTGGAATCAACTGTCCCTTAATTGTGTTTGGCCTGTGCGGTCCCTCTCTATAGGGTGTACTGTATGGTCACTATATATAGGTTGAACTGTGTGGTCACTAAATAGAGGTTGTTTTGTATGGGCACTATATTGAGGTTATGATAAGCAGTCAACATATTGTGTTTAAGCTGCACAGTCCTTATATACAGATTGTACTGTATGGTCACTATATAGAGGTTATGCTGTGTGGTCACTATATAGAGGTTGTACAGGTTGGTCACCTTTTAGAGGTTGTAAACTATGGTTAGTATATAGAGGTTGGAATGCACTGTCTCTTTATTGTGTTCGGCCTGTGCGGTCCCTCTCTATAGGGTGTACTGTATGGTCACTATATAGAGGTTGAACTGAACAGTCCCCACATAGAGATTTTGCCCTGTTGCCACTAAATAGAGGTTGAAATGTATGGTCACTATGACTTGGTTGTTTTGTATCGTTGCTATATAGAGGATAAAGTGTATAAAGCTATATCGGACGATATTTTTTTTAAATGTTTTAAAAACTGAAAAACAATTATGTTTTCATATCCATTAGATCATTTTTCGCTTCAGTTTTCACAGAAACTGTCTCTGTGATTTATTGGACATGCAAACTGTCCATTTTCATACGAAAGTGTTCTAGAACACCTTATGCATTATAAGAATCGTCTATTTTTCGACGATTGAATCAAAATATGTGGAACCCATCCAAAGTTTTAATTTGCAATTAAGGTAGTCTAGTATCATACTCAAAATGATGCAAGTAATTATTTTGACAATAAATGACTGTTAGAATATAGCTCTATACACTTTAAACTGCACAGTCACTATAAAGAGATTGCACATTTAATAACATAACTACACAAATTTTGTACTGTATGGTTTCTACAGCGTTGCTGTATGTGTACTGCATGGTCACCTTGTCAAGGTTTTATCGTATGTACGTATAGGCAATAGAGGTTGTACTGTAGTCATTTTGTAGTGTTTGTATTGCATGGTCAGTAAACAGAAGTCGTTCTGCATGATTCGAGATTTCACCACATTTTTCAAGAACTCGTTGTTGTACTGCATGGTGTCTATATATAACAATCATTTGAATTTTCAACCAAATACTGTAAAATCATAAATTTTCGTGGGGATTAAATTTTGTGGATTTCTTGGTATCAAATCCCATCGTACAATTGGTTACATTCTGGTATTTATTTCCTGATATGCAAAGTCCACGAATTAATGTCCAATCGAAATGGTATTTTTTTACCAAAACCTCTACATGGAAGTTTTTATAAGCGGTCAACATATAGAGTTTAAGCAGCACAGTCCCTGTCTAGATTGTACTGTATGGTCACTCTATAAAGGTTATGTTATGTGGTTACTAAATAGAGGTTGTTTTGCATGGTCACTATATAGGTGACTATAAGCGGTCGCTATACAGACTTTAAATTGCACAGTCCTTATATACGTACAGATTGTACTCTATGGTCACTATATAGGGGTCATGCTGTGTGGTCACTAAATAGAGGCTGTGCAGTATGGCCACTATATAGAGGTTGGAATCAACTGTCCCTTTATTGTGTTCGGCCTGAGTGGTCACTCTCTACAGGGTGTACTGTATGGTCACTATATAGAGTTTCTACAAGTGGTCATTATATAGAGTTTGAACTGCAGAGCCCCTATATACATCTTGAACTGTATGGTCACTATGTAGAGGTTATGCTGTGTCGTCACTAAATAGAGTTGTTTTGTATGGACACTATATGGAGGTTGTTATAAGTGGTCACCATATTGTGTTTAAGCTGCACATTCCTTGTCTTCATATTGTACGGTATGGTCACTGCATAGAGGTTGTTGTGTGGTCACTAAATAGAGGTCGTTTCATATGGTCACTATATAGAGTTTGCTACAAGTGGTCGCTATATAGATTTTAAATTGCACAGTCCTTTTATACAGATTGTACCGTATGCTCACTATATAGAGGTTATGCTGCGTGGTCACTAAATAGAGGTTGTACAGTATGGTCACCTTTTAGAGGTTGTAAAATATGGTCAGTATATAGAGGTTGGAATGCACTGTCCCTTTATTGTGTTCGGCCTGCGCAGTCACTATAGGGTGTACTGTATGGTCGCTATATAGAGGTTAAACTGAACAGTCTCACATAGAGATATTGTCATGTTGCCACTAAATAGAGGTTGAAATGTATGGTCACTATGACGTGTTTGTTTTGTATCGTCGCTATATAGAGGTTAAACTGCACTGTCACTATAAAGAGATTGCACATTTATTACCATAACTACACAAATTTTGTACTGTATGGTTTCTACAGTGTTGCTGTATTTATACTGCATGGTCACCTTGTCAAGGTTTTAACGTATGGATAGGCATGAGAGGTTGTACTGTAGACATTTTGTAGTGTTTGTATTGCATGGTCAAGATTTCACCATATTTCAAGAACTAGTTGTTGTACTGCTTGCTCACTATATAGAGGTTGTACAGTATGGTCACTCTATAGAGGTGGTACAGTATAGTCACTATATGAAAGTTGTATGGAGGTACTGTTGTTTGATCATTTTAAAGAGGTCCAGCATTATTCAAGCTTTGCATATCCAGAAAAAAAACTATAATTTGAATTTTCAACCAAATACTGTAAAATCATAAATTTCATGGGGATTAAATTTTGTGGATTTCTTGGTATCAAATCCCATCGAACAATTATTTTGATTCTAGTATTTATTTCCTGAAATGCAAAGTCCACGATTTAACGTCCCATCGAAACGGTATTTTTTACCAAAACCACGAACTTTTGTCCTATCGAAATTAAATGATTTAACAGTAGTTGGTGATATAAGAAATAAAACTGGCTTACATCCTTGCTATATTCTCAGTGTAGTATCTAAATGTCTCTTTCGTTTTTCTCGATCTCGATGCTGTCTGTAGAAATCTGCATGTAAATTGAGTCCTCATGGCTCCATCTAGAACAAGACAGAAGGGTTTAAATTAATTAAATGCATTTGACCTTAAACGAATCAGTAACTACCAAAAATCTCTCAGACAGCTGAAGCGAGAAACGAGGGGCAAGATGGAACAAGTCGATATGCAGTGCTGACGTGCATCTCCGATCTAACGATGATTGCGACCATTGTGTTGTCAGGGCCTCTCATTCACTAGACGTTGTAGCTCCATCTTTCCTTGCCTGTAACGCTGACGACGACCACGAGAAGTTGATAATACTGGTTTCACACATCCTGTTAGCTGTTTGAAGTAGATATGAAGAGCTGACTTTGCACAGCCAAACTAACGATGATAATGTCTATTGTGGGTCAGGGCCTCTCACTAGACGTTGACACTTCATCTTGCCTTGCCTTAATGCTGATGATGACCATAAGCAGTTAGTAATACTGGTTGCTAATATGCAGTAAGTTTTGGGCACTCAAGCACATAGACTATAAAGTGTTCAATAAATGCTACTTACATTGCGAACTCTTTCTCTGTGGAAAGAACCGAACAGCTGCATTTGATAAGATAGCAAATAAGTTTTGAAAAGTAACCGAAATTAAGCTGTTATGCTCAGATGACAAAACAAACAGAAAATTCACGAAAAAAAATCACAGCTCATATAGCTTTAGTGTCAGGCTGTATTATTTTGGCCTAACACAGCCTTGTACTAAAGCCTCTGATTTAGTCGCCTCTTACAACATGCAAGTGAGTAAGGCAGAGGTCCAATGAACTAAATCCCGAAAACCTCATATCCCAACCACCTGACTTATCATCTGCCTCTAAACTAAAATCAATATTATACTTCTCATTTCCTATTTCCAATAAGCCTTCAGTGTATTATACATCACACTTTTATTTTCAACTCATTCATTCACTGTCTTGTACCCATTTCTACTTTATATTCAATCCTGTTTTTAAGACCAGCTCTATTACTTGAGTGAGTTATAAGGATGGTCTTAAAAATGTCACAGATATCATCACAATATACAAAGAATGTCAAATGACATCATTACCATATTGAAAACATCATGGCTATTTTAACCTTTGTACCGGATTGCAATATGCCAAAATAAAACAATTAAGTACAAAGTTAGAATAGTCTCCCATTTAGTCGCCTTTTACTTAACATGCAAATGACAAGACAAACAGAAAATTCACAGAAAAAAAATCACCGCTCATATAGCTTTAGTGTCAGGCTGTATTATTTTGGCCTAACACAGCCTTGTACCAAAGCCTCTGATTTAGTTGCCTCTTACAACATGCAAGTGAGTAAGGCAGAGGTCCAATGAACTAAACGCAGAAAACCTCATATCCCAACCACCTGACTAATCATCTGTCTCTAAACTTAAATCAATATTCTATTTCTCATTTGCTCTTTCCAATTTGCCTTTTATACATCACACTTTTATTTTGGACTCATTCATGAACTGTTTTGTACCCATTTCTACTTTATATTCAACCCTGTTTTTAAGACCAGCTCTATTACTTGAGTGAGTTATAAGGGTGGTCTTAAAAATGTCACAGATGTCATCACAATATACAAAGAATGTCAAATGACATCATTTCCATATTGAAAACATCATGGCTATTTTAACCTTAGTACCGGATTGCAATACGCCAAAATAAAACAATTAAGTACAAAGTTAAAATAGTCTCCCATTTAGTCGCCTCTTACGTTACATGCAAATGACAAAACAAACAGAAAATTCACGAAAAACAATCACGGCTCATATAGCTTTAGTGTCATGCTGTATTATTTTGGCCTAACACAGCCTTGTACCAAAGCCTCTGATTTAGTCGCCTCTTAATTACAACATGCAACTGAGTAAGGCAGAGGTCCAATAAACTAAACGCAGAAAACCTCATATCCCAACCACCTGACTAATCATCTGCCTCTAAACTAAAATCAATATTATATTTCTCATTTCCTTGGCCTTAAAAATGTGTACTAAATATACAACCTCTCTTTTAACACCATTGTACTCCAAAACTTAATGGAGTTAACAGTTTTAAATTATGGCCTCCAACCTCCCCTTCAGCCATTCCTTCACCACCATGTTAAAATCTAACTGCTTAAAATGAAATTCCAACTTTAGAAATTGATCAATTCGATGGCTTAGAATTAGAAGGTCGTAAGTGCCACTTACGACCTTTTAAGATTCATACATATTAAGAATAAGCATCACAAGGCACTTCTTATGAGCCCATTTTCATAAAAATCTGAAATTGTCATGTTGACCAAAATGAAGTTTTAAAAACGTGTTTTCCCATAGGTAAAGACTAAATTACAGACAGTTTTCTGTTGTTTTCTCAATATATCAATTTGGTAGTTACGACCTTCTTGTTCTAAGCCATCAAATTCATATTAATGACTGAACATTAAATCAATTAAAAATAAGATAATTCTATATAATGCTTTACATGTGTAATATTGGATTCATGTTAATCGCCATACCAATATCCCGTACTTGCGGGTTTTACCCCAGCCAAAATTTGGTCAGCCCTTTAGCGACTGAATTTTGTGTGTAGGAATCTCACAGTGAATAGTTATTAATAAAAAGAATAGTCATTTAACGTCTTAATTTCACGCTCATAAATTATCTTTATTTGTTTAACGATGTTTAAAATTTCCTGTTCTATAACATAATAAAATTATAATATCAAGATATAAAAGTTCATAAAAAATGATTACGTCTTGTCAGTGACGTCACATTATACGCGATGACGTCACATGACGTTATGCGCCATAAATCAAGGTCTGTATCGTCAAATGACGATGTGAAGTAGTCTCGATTGATTTACATCACTGTCTTTGATATTACAACCATGGGTTTTCACTGTATTTAATTTTTTATCCAAATATTAACTTCATCATTTATGTTATTTCTGCCACCCAATGGCATTGATTGAGGGAATCCTCGTTGTATGCAGCGCACTTTTCATATTACGTTATTTGATTTTAGTTGTAGAACTTTGTCAAACATTATTATTAAAAGTCTTTAAGTGTGATCTATTTAAGCAGCTTTATAAAACATTATAGGAAAATAGGCTATAGTTAATACTAAATCAACAGGTATTTAATATTTGCAACAATTTAAAGTAAGACAATTCAGACATTTATACCTGATTTTGCTTATAAACAACATTTTATATAGGTATTAAATGTCTGTGACCTCAACACAATATATCGTCAATATCAAATGATGTCACTTACATATCTAAATAAAAAGTCACAGATATTTTAACTTTAGTTCCTGACTGGTACAATATAGTTTTATGCCAAAATAAAACACATGGGTACTAAAGTTAAAATAGTTAAGCATTTAGTTGCCACTTACAATATGTAAGGGAGTAAGAGAGAGGTCCAATTCTACTTCTTTAAGGAACCACATGGAGAAATCCTCAGATTGTTCACCAATTTCAACTTCACAAACAACCCCACTTTTAAGACCAGCCATATCACTTGATTTTTTAAGTTATAAGAATGGTCTTAAAATTTGCACTAAATATACAACCTCGCTTTTAAGACCATTGCACTCTATAACTTGACGGAGTTATACGGCCAGTCTTACAATTGAAGGTTTACAGTTATTTAGTGACTCAACATCAACAACTTAGTTACATCTGCTGACTATTGAATGAGAGTTGGCTTCTTATTGAATTTTAAATGCAATCATAAACCAACATGAACTTAAATTTACAATAACAGTAACAATATCAGACATTCATACACAACACTTTATATAGATATGTAACATCACTTGCATATCTAAATAAAAAGACACAGCTATTTTAACTTTTGTACCTGACTGGTACAAGGTAGTTTTATGCCAAAATAAAACACTTGTGTACTAAAGTTAAAATAGTCTCCGGTTTAGTTGCCTCTTATGACATGCCACACTGGGAGTAAGACTGAGGTCCAATTCTACTATCCGGGAACCATTGGGAAACCACATAGCAACCAGGATTCGAAACAACTCCTTATAAACTAATACTAATCTCATTTTCTGCTAGTTTTGTTCTTATTTTTGAACTCATACAATGACACTATAATGCCCAACTTAGTAATAATGTCGTAACAGTTTGAACTTAATATGCAACCTCACTTTTAAGACCAAATATATTACTTCATTTTTGATGATTTAAGCATGGCTTGCATTCTGTATAAAATTTGCATTATTTTAACTGTTTTAAATCATGGCATCCAACCTCCCCTTACAGCCAATCCTTCACCACCATTTTAAAATCTCAGTGCTTAAATTTCTAAAGTTTGGTTTTTTATTTTATTAATTCTTATTAATGACTGAAAATTAAATCAATTAAATAAATAAGATAATCCTATATTTTGCGTGACATAATTGGATTTTAGTAATATTAATTAGTCAAACACAATAATTAAAAGTCTTAATGAGTTATCTGCTTAAGCAGCTTTTAAAATATGTTATTTTTTATATAAATTTCAAAAGTTAAGATAATTATATGAACCCGATACATTTTGAAATTTCCTGTAGAGATCACTATTTGAGCTCTGCTGTGCGATTTCCAACCGCTTGATAAAATATTGTTGTTTGGGAAACCAATATTTAGTTCAGAGCACATTTTTTTTAGAGAAAAATTAAGAAAACTTTTTGTTTTTGTTTGATGATGTCACACTATGGGTGTTTTGTAACATACTAAAAATCTAGGTCCTTATATGTTTGTGAAAGTCTATTACTTTGGGGTAAAACCTTACAAAATATAAAAGCTGAACATGATTTTTTGGAATCAGTATTTACCCACATCACCATTTACAGTTTTATGGGATAAAAATCTAAACAAAAGCGAGAAATTTGTGAATCGGTTGATTACAATTGTGGTAGGTTCATGGTGCATTGCAGTTTAAGATATCAAAACTATAGTACCATAATATTTTGCTAAATGATAGTATTTTTGGGGCAAAATAGTGTTAAACTTCCTTTATGTGTCATGATCCAACAAATCAAATATGTGTAATTCATTTCCTTTTTCTTATAGACATTATATGTGTTTTATTTAATCAGTTTTAATTTTAACTAAAGACACAAAAAAAGGAATTAAACAAAAAAGAAATTATTCCAATGTGGCTTCAGAGAAAATTCAAACTTTATACAGGCCTCAACCAGAATACTACAAGAAGTCGCCACATCCATTTTTAAAATATGACATACAAATATAATCAATCGTAATTAGTTAATTAAAGAAGAGAAACTACAAGTAAAATGCCTGCCACCATTTGATATGTGCCTCAAATAACATCTTGATATGTCATCATATAATGTCTGCTTCACTTGAGATGTCATCATAAAATGTCTGCCTCACTTGATATGTCATCATATAATGTCTGCTTCACTTGATATGTCATCATAAAATGTCTGCCTCACTTGATATGTCATCATATATTGCTTGCCTGACTTGATATGTCATCATATAATGCTTGCCTTACTTGATATGTCATCATATGATGCTTGCCTCACTTGATATGTCATCACATAATGCTTGCCTCACTTGATATGTCATCATATATTGCTTGCCTCACTTGATATGTCATCATATATTGTTTGCCTCACTTGATATGTCATCATATATTGCTTGCCTCACTTGATATGGCATCATATATTGCTTGCCTCACTTGATATGTCATCATATATTGCTTGCCTCACTTGATATGTCATCATATATTGCTTGCTTCACTTGATATGTCATCATATATTGCTTGCCTCAAGTGATATGTCATCATATAATGCTTGCTTCACTTGATGTGTCATCATATATTGCTTGCCTCAAGTGATATGTCATCATATAATGCTTCCTTCAATTGATATGTCATCATATATTGCTTGCCTCACTTGATATGTCATCATATATTGTTTGCCTCACTTGATATGTCATCATATATTGCTTGCCTCACTTGATATGGCATCATATATTGCTTGCCTCACTTGATATGTCATCATATATTGCTTGCCTCACTTGATATGTCATCATATATTGCTTGCTTCACTTGATATGTCATCACATATTGCTTGCCTCAAGTGATATGTCATCATATAATGCTTGCTTCACTTGATGTGTCATCATATATTGCTTGCCTCAAGTGATATGTCATCATATATTGCTTACTTCACTTGATGTGTCATCATAAATTGCTTGCCTCAAGTGATATGTCATCATATAATGCTTGCTTCACTTGATATGTCATCATATATTGCTTGCCTCACTTGATATGTCATCATATATTGCTTGCTTCAAGTGATATGTCATCATATATTGCTTGCTTCACTTGATATGTCATCATATATTCCTTGCCTCAAGTGATATGTCGTCATATATTGCTTGCCTCACTTGATATGTCATCATATATTGCTTGCCTCAAGTGATATGTCATCATATAATGCTTGCCTCACTTGATGTGTCATCATATATTGCTTGCCTCACTTGATATGTCATCATATATTGCTTGCCTCACTTGATATGTCATCATATAATGTCTGCTTCACTTGATATTTCATCATATAATAGCTGCCTCAGTTGATATGTCATCATATAGTGGCTGCTTCACTTGACATGTCATCACATAATGCTTGCTTCACTTGATATGTCATCACACAATGTCTGAATCACTTGATATGTCATCATATAATGTCTGCTTCACTTGATATGTCATCATATATTGCTTGCCTGACTTGATATGTCATCATATAATGCTTGCTTCACTTGATATGACTGTCATCATATAATGCTTGCTTCACTTGATATGTCATCATATATTGCTTGCCTCAAGTGATTTGTCATCATATATTGCTTGCCTCACTTGATATGTCATCATATATTGCTTTCTTCACTTGATATGTCATCATATAATGCTTGCTTCACTTGATATGTCATCATATATTGCTTGCCTCACTTGATATGTCATCATTTATTGCTTGCTTCACTTGATATGTCATCATATAATGCTTGCCTCACTTGATATGTCATCATATAATGCTTGCTTCACTTGAAATGTCATCATATATTGCTTGCTTCACTTGATATGGCTAGAATGCTTGCTTCTCTTGATAATTCATCATATAATGGCTGCCTCAGTTGATGTGTGCCTCAAAAGGGCCTGCCTCACATGAGGGCAAACAAAAACACAAAAAATCACGAAACAAAATAACGGCTATTTTAACTTACTGTACCAGCCTGTTTTATTTTGGCCTAAAACAGTCCAGTACCAAGTTAAAATAGTATCGGATATAGTCATCTCTTGTGGCATACAAGGGAGTGAAGACAGATGTCTGTCTCTACTTCCCAGGAACCTCACAAGTAAATTGACATTACGCCAGGTGAACGACTGAGCCTTCAACAAACAATTAGGCGGAGCAATCTCTGGCGTAATCTCAATTGTTGTTGGATGGACAGACAAAGAGTGCTCACAAAAGCTCACCATGTCAGATCAGACGCCATTACTAGTCTGGTTCCCTGTACCTAAATCTTACATTACATTACAGTTTAGGTCCGGCCTAATGTAACAAAGGTGACTTTTTCCACGGGTAAAACAAGATGGCGGTTGTATATTAGTTAATATATGGAATTTATATAATCCCCTGAAGTGTGTGTCCTTTAGCTGTCACTTTGATGAGACTTTGTATATTAATGGAAAAATGTATGCCTTTTCAATTTCATTAAAACATCACCACTGATATGTACTAAAAAGCTTATTAAATTATGAAAACTTCTGTACCAGCATGATTATAGAGCATAGTAATTGTTTTTGAATTCAAATGTCTGGTTAGCTCAATTGGTGGAGCGTCTAACAAGTAAGATGAATGTTGCAGGTTTGAATCCAGAAATATCTTCTCTTTTTTTCCAAAATATAGATTATATATGTAGTTGTTATTAGTTAATACTTGTATTAGGAATATGATGAGGAAATATAATATTTCTGATAACAAAATTAAAGCAAAATATTTATGCAAAATGTAAACAATATCCGGCCATGTTTACAAGTAATTTGCTCTACTGATTGAGTTTATCAGACATTTGTTAACATTCACAATTATATGCATTAATAACACCCCGCTACAAAAAGTTTTAATTATTTTATCTATAACCTTATTTATTACAAATTTAATATGTACTAAATAACATTAATAGTACCGATGGTGTGAATAAACTTGTATTATTGTAAAATCATTTAATTTCGATGGTACAAAATTTCGTAGTTTTGGCAAAAATAAACATTTAGATGGGAGGTTAATTTGTGGATTTTGCATTTTAGGTAATAAATATGAGGGTCAAAATTAGTGTTTGACAATTTATTTTATGGTTGAAGGTGAACTACGAAATCCACGAAATTTAATCCCCCATCAAAATTAATGATTTTACAGTATTGCAAAGACCAAGCATTTTTCCATTGATATTGTGACAAAGCTTCATCAAAATGTTTATTGAAATTATCTAAAATTGCCTAATGTACATCCACCATTTTGATTTGACCACTGGAGTTATTGGATGATGCCAGGAGGCTGTTGCATAAGCCAGGTGCTATCAAGCTCTTTGTAGTGATATGCTAAGAAACCGCTTGCTTAAAAAAAAGGCTTAGTAGTGGACAAAGCAAAAAAAGTATATGCTACCATCAGAACCGAAGTGGTCTGTTGCATAAGAAAGCGATCAATAGCACTCGTCTAGCGAAGTGTTAAGAAACAGTATGCTATCAGCAAACATGGTTGCCGGAAGCATGTCGTTGCGCAGACATAGTAATGTGCTACCAAAAAGTGCTCGATAGTGCCTTGGCTATGCAACAGTCTCCTGACTCAAACTACTGTAAGATTTAAGACAGGGAACCAGACTAACATCATTAGGGTCAAAGACCATGTACTACAGAGTGTGACTCTAACTAGTGGTGTATGGATATAGGGTGTTTCATAATATCCGTCCCTATTACAAATATATGTGATGAGTACATGCATGATCTCATCGATAGAAACCCAACATTTCAAAGTTTTATTCAGTACATAACATGGCAAAGTTTCTATCAAAGCAACACCGTAACAAAGATTCTTGCAAAATGTCATTTTTTCGATAATTGTCAAAATGACGTTCAAAGTTATTTTTAACCCAAATTGATATCATAGCTTGTAAAGTATTGAATGATAAAACAAGTTGATAATGTTAAGTAACAAAATAAAATTTGATTTGAAAGTTTATATTATATATGCAACAAGTTGAAAATATTTTGATGTAACAGTTACTTTGCTTGCTAGTTGCTAGGCAATGGAAGAACATAACCATGCAGATACATTCTTTCTTGTAATCAAGCAAACAGGTGACATGTTTTCAAATAACATTTTTTCCAAATGAATAGTTTAAATTCACTAATAGACGTATGTAGTTCTTAATACAACCACCATAGCAATTTATTACTTTAAAATAATAATTTAGAAATAAAATAACCAAAGATCATGCACTTGTTTACTTTGTATGAAAGCTAGAAAGTAATGTTTTTGTGTTGGCTTCTTTCATTGCCTAGCAACTGGTAACCAAATCAACTGTATCACACATAAGCTTTTAGATTATCACATTTGTTTTTGAAAACTTTAAAACTGGTTATATCATGCAAAACTTTACAAGCTATGTAATTCAACTTGGAAAGCAAATTCAATATGGACATCATTTTGACATTTATCGAAAAATTGCCTTTTTTCAGAAATCTTAATTCCAATGTTGCTTTGATAGTAAAATTGTCATATTATATACACAGGTGGCAGTATCAGTGTTTTGTCCGCAAACGATTAAAAAAAAATAATAAAAAAATATAAATAAAAAAAGTTCTGTACTGAGCTAATATACTATCAAGGTATAAAGCTTACTATATGTCTATATGCCAAAGATTGTGGAACATTGCATCTCGTTTTTTCAACATAAAATACGGGCGCTGCAGAAAAATCGCTATACAAGTCATTCAAATAAACTATAAGATATTCATTGTATAACAAATAACTGACTCATAATTCAAATTTTCGGGCCCATGCCCTTCATCAGGATATATTTCCATTTTCATGTATTCAAGTTGCATCCATTTTAAATTTATCAATTTTAAATTTATCATAATGTTGTTATGACCTCATAACAACATTATGATAAATTTAAAATGAATGTAACTTTGGATATAGACATTTACTACGCTTTATACCTTGATAGTGTACATGGAGTTAGATAGACAATCAATATATGTACGGTCCATGTAGTGTATTAGCTCAGTGACGGATTTTTTCTTTTTCTTTTCCAAACACTGATACTGCCACCTATGATGATATACTCAATAAAACTTTGAAATGTTGTCTTTCCATTGGTATATGAAGATATCAAATGAGATCAGGCATGTGCGCATGACATTTCGATGGCTTAGTATTAGAAGGTCGTAACTACCAAATCGCTATTTTGAGAAAACACAGAAAAACTGTCTGACATTTACTCTTTACTTATGGTAAAACAACTTTTACAACTTCATTTTGGTCAACATGACAAGTTCAGATTTTTATTAAAATGGGCTCATAAGAAGTGCCTTGTGATGCTCATTCAAATATGTATGAATCATAAAAGGTCGTAAGTGGCACTTACGACCTTCTAATTCTAAGCCATCGATTTGTTTGTAATGGAGACAGATATTATGAAACACCCTGTATTTCCACAGGTGTATCTCGTACAGATGTTGTGTCAACATGGTATAGCTAAGCGAATTTAACACGAACCTGACCTTTGTGCATGAATATATTACAAGGTTCTTGCTATGAATATATCAATTTCGGCTAGCAAATAGTGCAATATCGGTACTTGAAATTTGTGTTTGCATTACATCTCGAGCATCTTCGTGATACTCCCCGACTATGAAAACATACAACCGAGATTATAAATATATACAAGATATCTACTGTTAAATTATGCTAATAAAAAGGTCAAGTTTGTGTCAAATTTGTCAAGCTATATGTCTCTATCACATATGTTGCCTACAGGTTGGATCTATTGGGTGTATCTCTTACCGAGGGTCTAACACACAGGCTGACTCCACAGGGTATTTCTCTGAATGAAGTGTAAAATACAGGATGAACCTACAATGTATGTCTCTCAATGGAATGTAATACACAGGATATATCAGCAAGGTAGGTCTCATCCCCTGCAAGAGATCTACTGATTAGACACATCTTGTGTTACATCCCATGTTAGGGACACACATTGTAGGTACAAACAGTATGATATACATCATCCAGAGACACACCCTATCAGATACAGTTTACATGATACACATCCCCTGTGCGAGATACACCATATAAATACAACATTTGTGCAACACCTGTGATAGAAACATATAGCTTGACTATATTGACCTGAACCTAACCTTTATGCATGAATATATTACAAGGTTCTTGCTTTGAATATATCAATTTCAGCAAGCGAATCTTGCAATATCGGTATTTCAAATTTGTGTTAAATGTATTACATCTCCAGCGCCTTCGTGGTTACTCCCGATTAAGAAAACATACAATCAGTGTTGTAAACATAGGCAGTATATCGACTGTTAAATTATGCTAATCAAAAGGTCAGGCTTGTGTTCAATTCGCCATGCTATACAATGTTGACAAAACATGCATGTTATATTCCCTATAAGAGACATCCCTATAGGCACATCCTAAGTGCACCATACACATACTATCAGAGACACCCTGAGTGCATACGGTCTATTTTCCCAATAACATGGGCTCTCCCCCCCCCCCGGGAACCACAAGGGAAATTGAAGCCATCCTGAACATCTGCACTCCTCGTCTCTTCAAACCTGAAAATACAGAAAAAATACTTAAAACAGCAGTACAGACAAGATGGGTGAACTACCTAACTACCTATCTAACTAACTACCTAACTACCTAACTAACTACCTAACTACACATGAAAAACACAAAACAACACCACCACCACCCCCACCCATACCCCCCTTCCCCCCCTTCCCCACCCCCCTCCCCCACTGCACAAGGGCAGCCTGTGTGTTAGCAAGGCCTTCAAGTTAAATGTGTTAATACCCATATAATAGTCATCATGTAAATTGTGTTTAGTGTGCACTTGCAAATATCATCAGGCGGTAGGTCAACAATGGAATAAGATTTTCTTGTTGTGTTATTGAAGTGATGGCGGAGTTCAGGTAAATCTTGATAGATATAAAGCATTGCTATTCAACATCTCTTGGTAGGATTGATTAGAATTTGAATGCCCATCCAATGCTACTGAAACTATAAATTTAATCAAATTATTAAGGTTGTATCTTACTATATGTTGTATAGTGGAACACAATCTTGTTGCACCAAAGGGAAGTATTGTCATCAGACTATTCTGGCTGTTTCAAAAAATGTATAGCTTGGCCACATTGACATGAGCATGACCTATTGATAACCATAATTTCACAGTCGATATAGTGTCTACGTTTACAACACCGATTGTATGTTTTCATAATCGGGAAGTATCACGATGACGCTCGAGATGTAATACAAACATTAATCTTTTTTTTTTTTTTTAATCTTAAATGCCAATATTGCACTAATTTGCTCGCGGAAATTGATATATTCAAAAAGCAAGAACCTTGTTATATATTCTTGCATAAAGGTCAGGCTCAGGTCAAAATAGCCAAGCTATACTAGTATTCCTTTTTACTTTGTTTCAACCAGATAATGTATCAAACAATTTCCTGATGGTACATTCTGAATGTTTACCTCAATGAGGTCATGCACCACCCCAATGTTCTAGCCTGAAAGGTCAAGGTCCAAGCTGGGGAGGTCAAAGGTCATTTTTAAGCTTTTCATGACCAAATGCGCCAAGGATAATGTGATATTTACTAACATTGACCAGATTGGTCAACTAGTGTAAAATCATTTAATTACGATTGGACAAAATTTTGTGGTTTTGGTAAAAAATACCATTTTGATGGGACATTAATTCATGGAAATGCATTTCAGGTAATAAATACAAGAGTCAACATTGTTGTTCAATGGGATGTGATTTCGTGGTTTAAGGCGAAGCACGAAACCCAAAAAATTTAATCCCCAACGAAAATTAATGATTTTACAGTATTGATCTGATCAGTCTATTGTTGCAAAATCTGGTTACTTAAATAAACGCGTAGGGTCACTTGTATACTCAAATAACACTGATTAAATGTGAACGCTTAATTTTTCTGCCCCTGTGGTTTATGCAAAAATTACTGGCCTTTCAAACATTAAATTTTTACCATTATGCAGTTGCAAAAAGTCATACTTCAAGTTCAAATACACCAACGAATAGCTTGCGCACCATAACTCAAGCCTGTGTTCAAACAAAGTTCTATTATGCTGCATAGGCCCCTTGTTTTTAGTGTAGATTAAATTTAAAGTAATTATGCACAACATTGTAAAAAAAATTGGACATTAAAAATACATTTATTTCCATATTCATTTGTAAACTAAGGATAACATAATCACCGGCAGACTATCATCGAATCAGTAAGTCATACTAATGGCGGGGACCACAGTTAACTCAGGTATACACAGTTAAACCTAGAATATAGACAAACATACACAGTGTGCCTGACCGTTGTCATTTAACTTTTTAAGGACTGTATATGGTCCAATTTCGCTAATCTGACCGTTTGTTTATGTACAAAGGCAAGAACATTTATTATCATTATTATTATTATTATTATTATTATTATTGAAAGGAAAAGGTAATCCAGCTTTGATAACTGTATACACAATCTTTATTCCTACGGTTATCTTGCCTGAACACAAATTGTCTAAATGTAAAATTATAATCAACTTTGTTTTAAGTTAGCATTATTCATTGTATCATATCCCATCAACACATTCAATTCATATCCAATGGCGAATTGCCTGCGACAAGTGGAAATATATTGACAGATGCCATTGTTAAACTTTATTGTTGTATTTCTAACTGTCTATTATTTATGTCATACTCTTCTTAAACATGTTTTGTTATAGAGGCTCACAGGGAAGACTGGGCTTGCCCAACTGTGTCACCTCTTAAAATAAAGTCGTTATTATTATTATTATTATTATATCAACCATATCACTGTATGATTTATCGGATTACAATAAAATTTAACTAGTATCATTTATTGCTATTGAAAGCACACATTAAATCTGATCACTGTATGCCTCATTGCTGTACTATATAATTCAATGTGTACTTATTATTGCAATTGCCGTAAATCAACTCATTTATACAGTGAAACTATGAAAAAAGTTATTTTACAACATCTGCAAAAAATACAGTTGCACAAATAATGTGTTTAACATGATCTTTTGGCTGGTCCTGTACTAACAGATTTAAACTTATGAAAGCGTATCACATTTAAGGTGATTCACTAATGTTGGATTTTTCTGTACAAGGTATATCAAACAATAATCATTTTAGAAAATCCTAACAGTTTTGCTTGGCTAGTTATCAGTAGATTCTGGGGCCTAAAAACCCCTAATGTTTAGTCACACCTTAGACTAGTACTTTATGTCTAGTGTGACATTTTTTTACATGTATGTGGATATATAAAATTCTAAGGTCTTAAATTATTTCTTGATCTTTTCTACAGCGGCTGCATACCATACTATACTACTACTGCATGGACTTTACTATCATCTGTACTTTATCAAAGAGTGAAAGTTTATAATTAAATGTGAGCAAAGTTTATAATTAAATGTGAGCAAAGTTTATAATTAAATGTAAGCAACCATCATTTCCTGACCAATATAAATAAATCCAAATTTTGCCTCATAATGTAAAGAGCATGTTTATTCAGTCGCCACCTGTTCAATAAAATAGCACTATGTAGCAGTTGCATTCACTTTTCATGGGTATAATTGTATCAGTAATAAAGTGTAAACATGGGGCACAGGTGCCCCCATTATAGTAATAATCTTGTAAAATTTATAGAGGAAATGTTCCATCATTTACAGTCAACAAAACATTAAGGTTGTTAATTTGTGAAAGTTTAAAGATTAATTCTGCCCAACCTTGTTTTTAGGGATCATTTGAAAACTATATTTAAGGACTTTTGCGGGACTTTTCCCTCATTTTCAAGCACTTATATTACTACTCATGATGTCAAACAATTCTGAAACACTAATAATCGCCAATTTACACCAAAGTTAAAAAAACTTTTCCTAGACGGCTGTAGGTAAGTTTGTCATCTCGTGATAATTGCTTAATATACCCTATATAGATGGAAAGGTTTGCCAATATCAAATTCTATCAACAGCCGACAAAGTTTACCCGATTATTAAATGGAAGTTAAAAAAAAAGTTACCAATTTTCTAGGGCTCTTTTCAGCTTTTAGGCCGCTCAAGCACCCTTTGACATTTTAACTCCCCTGGTCATTGGGCTACATTATGAAAACCTACACTCTGTCTCCCTGGGGAGACTATTTCTCTCCTGTGGGTGTGGCAGCCAACATTGATATGCGGCGCCCAGGAATAGACACTGCCCTCGCAGGTACCATTTTACACCATGGTGGAGTGGAGCACGTGGGTCTCGCTCAGAGAAATTAACCAGTGGTCCAGAGATGGATCGAACCCGGGACCTCTCGATCCCGAAGCGGGCGCCCTACCTCTAGGCTACTGCTTCCCACTAGAAGAATGGATTTTGAGGACATTTCCATCAGTTTACTATTATATGCTGAAAAGATCAATGTATTTACTGTGACATAACTGTCTAATGTTTTAGACAGGACAGGCTCAGCCTGTATACATGCAATGTAAGGAGAATTGCATTATCAGTATCAGATGTTATACAGATGAAAGACAACAGCATACATCATCAGATTACCAATAGAAATTAAGAAAGAGAAATTTTTGCAGATGTCAAATATTTGGAGATGATAGAGGAAGCATGACAATTTGAAGATATTAAATCTATGTCTGTGATACAAACGAAATGGAATGTCTGAAAGGTCAACCTTACTTTAATGTAGAAGTGTTCTATTTAAAGTGTCAACTCAATTTAAATGTTCAGCCAATTTAACTTAATATAGGTATTAGAGTTGAGACACCGATAATTTCTGAGCACATCTACCTTAGTAACTCCTAAACTTTAATGCCAGTCACCAGAGGTAGGAATTAAGGCATACATCATAGAATTTATCTTATTTATGTATCAAGCTAGTGGCTCAACAGTGGCCATATCAGGTAGAACCCTAGCCGGGCCCTGCCAGGGTTCAAACCTTCACCCTACAGGGGCCTTATTCACCAAAGCTACAAGTCTAAAATTCAGACTTAGACTTTATATTGCCAAATGTTCTAATTGCTCTCATGTTGTTATAAATGTACCGATTTTGAAATAAATTTGTAAAACATGTTCAGTAGGTAACCACAGATAATCAGATACAATTCCACATGGTTAAATCTAATTGTAAAGAAATGGCAGTGATTATAAATGTTGTCAATTTTAAGTCTAAATTTAAGATGTTGGTGAATAAGGACCCTGCTCTAAAGGTAGATACATAAAGCCACAAAGCTGGGGAACATGGTATCTTATTTTTATGTCTTAGTTTGGTATGCTTTTGTGTGCATTGCTGTTGTCAGCTGCATGCTATTCGAGGCGTGCCCACAAGACTGTAGTTACTGCATATAAATAAAGAAGGACTTCCTACAGTACTGCAGGCGCCCCTCGTATTGCAAAATTAGTTCCAGAAGTTTCATATGAATTGAATGTCGCAAAATTAGTTCCAGAAGTTTCATATGAATTGACTGTCCCTTTCAATAGGGGTGACACTATAATAAACAAACTTTACTATGATTAACAAATACCAATATATGTACATCTAACACACAAAATGCACATGCACTCTATATTACATCAGTATTGTTTTAAGACCTTGTGCAGTATTTAGCATGACATTCTAAAGACCTAAACATCTCAGCAATTATTGCAATGCAAGTACCATACAGAATCAAAGTACTGAAGACACTGACATTTTCAATTTGAGCAAATTCATCCAATTAAAGCGAGGTACCCGAGACAGCATACACTGGAATAGGCTCAATGGGTAGAAAGGAATTTGATTTGCGCAATCAACACCAAAGAATGGAAAGGTTAATGGAAAAAAGGATTTTGAAGCAATTATACAGATATGTACAACGTAAGCACTTTCTATGGTTATTCAAATGTAGTGCCTTTCATATATTATTACTTCTTACATATTTTGATGGCTTAGAATAAGAAGGTCATAACTACAAAATCAATATATTGAGAAAACAAGTGAAAACTGTCTGTAATTTACTCTTTGCCTCTGGGAAAACAAGTTTTTTTAAACTTCATTTTGGTCAACATGACAATTTCTGATTTTCATGAAAATAGGCTCATAAGAAGCGCCCTGTGAAGCAGATTTCAAATATGTATGAGTCTTATAAGGTCGTAAGTAGTAGTTACAACCTCATTCTTAGCCAGCGATTTGTGTTATTAATCTTATTCAATTGAAGAATAAGGAGGTCCAATCTTGGATATATCCTTATCACCTGTGTACGTACCAATGGTTTAATATTGTGAAATATGATTCAAATTCATTAGAAAATCAGCTAATAATTAGTAATACTGGCCAGTACACTGTCTTGCCATGGAAAAAATATTTGTTTTGTATGAACATAATCAAACATTTTAAAGTGTACCTTAATTTATTTTTTTCAATTAATCATATATTTATAGCAAAAAGGGTAACAATGTATATAAGCATGCTGGTCATTCAAAAAGCTTCAACCTACACTTAAACCACAGTGGTGTACATTCTGAAATGCACACATCCTGGCCTGGTGTTGGCGATAAACAAGCAATTTCAGAAACTCATGTGAAGCACTTAAACCACAGTGGTGTACATACTGAAATGCACACATTCTGGCCTGATGTTCGACATGGACAAGCAATTTCAGAAACTCACATGAAGCACTTAAACCACAGTGGTGTACATTCTGAAATGCACACATGCTGGCCTGATGCTTGGTTGGACCAATAGTTTCAGAGTTTTAGAAACCATTATGTGAATTACTTAAATCAAAGTGTTGTGTTTGATGTAATAACAGGACAAACGGTCACCTAACTGAACATCAATGTTCTTAATATTGAACTTAGGAATGAAACATAGAGTATAATAATTTAATTTCAACTTCCAAGTTTATTGCAAAAGTATAAACTGTCTTGCCATGGAAAAAAATTGTTTTGAATGAACATAATCAAACATTTTAAAGTGTACCTTTATTTAATTTTGTCAATCATATATTTATAGTAAAAAAGGGTAACAATGTATATGAACACGCTGGTCTGGTTACCTAACATTCAAAAAGCTTCAACCTACACTTAAACCACAGTGGTGTACATACTGAAATGCACACATTCTGGCCTGGTGTTGGGCAGGGACAAGCAATTTCAGAAACTCATGTGAAGCACTTAAACCACAGTGGTGTACATACTGAAATGCACACATGCTGGCCTGATGCTTGGTTGGACCAATAGTTTCAGAGTTTTAGAAACCATAATGTGAATTATGTGTTGTGTTTGATGTAATAACTGGACAAACTGTCACCTAACTGAACATCATTGTTCTTAATATTGAACTTAGAAATAAAACATAGAGTATAATAATTTAATTTCAACTTCCAAGTTGATTACGACAGTCAAAAGTAATTATGCTTTACCAACAAGACAAATAGTTTTCAAAGACAATGCAGTTAAACAACTAGCATTGCTAATTGCCAAATCATTTTTGTCAAAGCAAATAATGATTCATGCATTTCAAGCAGATCACACCAAATTTAACTATTGGTCCACAACAGGCAATATGATTGGATATCCCTATCCTCCAATTAAATAAGATAAAAAAATACCAATATGGAAGAAGAAATAATACCCAAAAGATGATGCATTCTAGCAAATAATAAACTCTCAACCAACGCTTATGTATACAAGTACCATGAAAATCCTTTTTATCAGTCCTTTCCAGTCTTGAACTCATTCTTTATTAAAACTGTTGATTACATTTGGACATGTTTCTCAGCTGTTCTTACTGAGTGTCCATGCAACGTGACCTGACCTGACACAAGGTGACCTAGATTGTATGGAGATGCTCATTGTGACCTGACACAAAGTGACCTAGATTGTATTGAGACAAACACTGTGACTAGCTGTAAACACTGCACAACGTCTAAGTACACTAATAAAGACGTGCATTTTCACACTTTATGACATCAAACTGTCAAGAAGCAATTAATTCTCAAAAGATGTATAATGATACTCATATACAATATAAGTGAATTAGATCAGACATAGACAATGCCATTCATAAAAACTGCAAAGCACACAAAAGCTATGTATATTTTTTAGCGTTCTATTTTATGACAAAAACAAAAGGCGGACATAAATAAAAGAATTATTGTTAATCAGTATTCTAAGTTAAAACACTATTTAAAGTGTATGTTTTAATTAATTGGGATGATTTAATTTCCAATTTTAATTTATTAAATTCAATTATTGTGAATTATGATAAAGAACTTAAAAGAATATGTGTAAAGGTAAAGAACCACTAAATGCCTCCGCGGACCAAGTGGTGATACACTCAAGTAGTCCTTAAAAAAACTTTGGTTTGCCTGTAAATGGAGATATTTCTTGACAAATGTGGATTTGAATGATGAAATTGAGCTTTAATGGTTGCTAAATATGCATGTGATGTAGTAAAACTGTAATATTTGTATTATTCCACTATTTTGGTCTTGATACCAAAGTGAAAGTAGACTAGGGTAAAACCCGGAACTTATAAATCCGGATATGTGTGAAAACGGATAAACCATGTTTGAAGGACAAAAACTTTCTTAGAAGATACATGACCCCCCTTTTTTATTAGATTATTTTGAAGCTTAAATGCCCCTCTTTACAATGATATATGTGGTCCAGGTGGCCATAGACTAAAAACAGTTGAAAATGTGGGCCTACTACGGGCACTTTACATTGAGCTATAGAGCAAATTTATTTGGTGGTTTCTAACCTTAAGAAGGGCAAAATTCTATTAAATTCTTGTTTTCATTTTTTTGCATTCAAATGTATGGAAATGCATCCCAGATAGGGTTTTGACCACTTTTATCTGTTTAAATTGTCTAAAAAAGTGAAAATTTGGATTTTTATCATGAAAATCTAGAAAATGTCTGAATTTTTTCTTCTACAATTGACATTATTATGTCAATATTGACCTTATTTTAGTGTCAGACAGGAGTAATTGTGATTAAATATGAAAAATAGACTTATTATTAGGCATCTAAAGCATAATTAGTGTTCAGTGAAACAGTTTTTCACAAATACAACCCATTTAAAATCAATATTCATAATATTTTGCAGGTGCTGGCCAAATTTCTCATTAAAGGCGCTTATGCGTGTTTGTCATTTTTTCTAGAATTCATGCACAAATTGTCTAGAATTGATTGTTGTGTGCTGCATATACATAGTAGTATTGAAAAAAGTGAAAAAAACACTTAAATAAGTAAAACTAGGCTGTCTAAAGGACACCTAGAAGTATTTATTGTGTCTTAAGAATAAACCTGTTTGAGGTTTCAAATGATATGAAGTTTACACTACTGACTAGTATCATGTATGTGTAATAACTATCTGTATAGTAGTTTAAATACTATTTGTTTCGAATTATAAAAATAAAATAATAAAATAACGGAACAAAATGCATTTACAGGTGATAGATAAAGTACTTTTACAATATATGGTGATTTTAACAATGCAAGAAAGATAACTCTAACAGGACACCAGGTATCTGGACCAGAGTGATTATCTCCCTTTCCCAACTCAATCTAGTGGCCCTATGTGTCTATAATGGTATAAAACAATAAAAAACACCTAGTGTTAAATAGCTCTCATTATAATATTAAATCAACAAAAATCAAGATTTTCAACTGTAGACCCTATTTATGCAAGGTTTGTTTAAAATTAAGAGTATTTATAAGTGTTTATATTTGAGAATAAAAATTATATGGTTTTAATGCCTTTTGGTATAGATTTTTGTACAAAAATGATTATAATAATAATTATTCATTAAATTACTGATTTTATTAATCGGACGCTATAAATAATGTGTTTCAATAATAAGTTGTTAATGAGTTTTATTATTAAATAATTATGGGTAAAAGAAGTGCTTTCAATAGAGACTAATGAAGCATGTTTGTATGCAAGGTCTATAATAGACTATAATTTGTGCTCTATAGTCTATAGACTATTTTATACAAAATACATTCTATCTGTTACATAGTTACTATCTGATAGTGAATAAGATGATAATATCATATTATCAGTTGTAAAAACTAAGAATTATGAACAATTTGTGTGGTGAGACTCAGAAACTAGTCAAATATAGGACCAAGTGGAAAGAGATCATTGCAACCTTATGTCCCACCAGGGACGAAGAGGAATAAGTATATTAAGGAACAGCACAATTCTAGGTGGGACACCCATAATATGTGGTGAGACAAATATAGCATCCTTGTGTGTGAGACAAAACACCTAAGGATTAGTTCACAACACCATTCTAGGTTTAAAAGACAATCTGACATCTTTAGGAAGTCATGTCCACTAACAATAAGTCAATTCTTCCCTTCATTTACTAGATAGTGAGATACAACCTTCTTTGGCCAAAGAAAAGATTATAATGGTTTCTTGTTTACATGCAGGAAACATGGCACCAATTAATAGGAGAGAAAACTATATATTATTATATCTAATTTAAAGGATTGATAAGACAATTGAAACACATTCACTTGGCACATATTCATTACTTGGATGAAATGAGACTAGACTATTAAGAGAAAGACATATCCATGTTCTTATATGACCAACAGTCCAATTAAAGGCAATGAAAAAGACAAAATGACAAGTCCACAGGAAGCACCTCCAATTTTAAGATAGACAAGGACTGGCCAACATGTTCTGACATGGGAATAATGCATTTATTATGTGTATTTTTAATTACTTTTATATATCCAGACTATATTAAAGCAACTTGCTGCCCTATTTAAAAAGCAATTAAGGAAGAAAGACAACAGGATACCTTCATAGAAAGATATTCCCCTTACTAGGCATGGGATAATATCTTAATTATACATGATTTTAATTGCTTTAAAAATTAAGAAATTCAATGTCTTCACAGACAAATTGCAGCTTTATCATGAAAGTGTAGAGAAGAAAGACAACAGGATGTCTTCATAGAAGATGTCGATCTTCATACTTGTTGAAAATAAATATTGTTTATAATTTCTTCTTGTTGTTGTTATTATCATTATTATCATTATTATTATTATTATTATTATTATTGTTATTATTGTTATTAGCATTATTATTATTGTTATTATTATTGTTATTGTTTGTGGGGAGCGGTGCACTTTGTGCTCAGGTGAGTTAAAAATGTGACCGTCATTTTAGTTCATGACTGGCGGAAATAGTATTGACCATAATATGTAGGTACTTTTTAGAGGAATAGAAGAAAACGTGTCCGTCATTTTAGCTAATAACTGGCGGACATATTTTTGGCCAGTTTTAAGTTTTATTTAGAGAGAACAGAAGAAATTAAGTATTGGCCAGATTAGGTACTTTTTCAAGACTATATTAAAGCAACTTGCTGCCCTATTAAAAAAGCAATTAAGGAAGAAAGACAACAGGACACCTTCATAGAAAGATATTGACCTTACTAGGCATGGGATAATATCTTAATTATACATGGTTTTAATTGCTTTAAAAATTAAGAAATTCAATGTCTTCACAGACAAATTGCAGCTTTATCATGAAAGTGTAGAGAAGAAAGACAACAGGATGTCTTCAAAGAAGATGTCGATCTTCATACTTGTTGAAAATAAATATTGTTTATAATTTCTTCTTGTTGTTGTTATTATCATTATCATTATCATTATCATTATCATTATCATTATTATTATTATTATTATTATTATTATTATTATTATTATTGTTATTATTGTTATTAGCATTATTATTATTGTTATTATTATTGTTATTGTTTGTGGGGAGCGGTGCACTTTGTGCTCAGGTGAGTTAAAAATGTGACCGTCATTTTAGTTCATGACTGGCGGAAATAGTATTGACCATTATATGTAGGTACTTTTTAGAGGAATAGAAGAAAACGTGTCCGTCATTTTAGCTAATAACTGGCGGACATATTTTTGGCCAGTTTTAAGTTTTATTTAGAGAGAACAGAAGAAAAAGAGACTGTCATTTTAATTAATGACTGACAGTAAAGTATTGGCCAGATTAGGTACTTTTTCAAGACTATATTAAAGCAACTTGCTGCCCTATTTAAAAAGCAATTAAGGAAGAAAGACAACAGGACACCTTCATAGAAAGATATTGACCTTACTAGGCATGGGATAATATCTTAATTATACATGATTTTAATTGCTTTAAAAATTAAGAAATTCAATGTCTTCACAGACAAATTGCAGCTTTATCATGAAAGTGTAGAGAAGAAAGACAACAGGATGGAAGTCTTCATAGAAAGATGTTGATCTTCATACAAGTTGCAAAATAAATATTATTTTATAATTTCTTGTTGTTGTGGTTATTATCATTATCATTATTATTATTATTGTTATTATCATTATCAATATCATTATTATTATTGTTGTTGTTGTATTATTATTATTATTGTTATTATCATTGTTTTTGTTTGTGGGGAGCAGTGCACTTTGTGCTCAGGTGAGTTAAAAATGTGACCGTCATTTTAGTTAATGACTGGCGGACATAGTATTGACCATATTTAGGTACTTTTTAGAGGAATAGAAGAAAACGTGTCCGTCATTTTTGTGAATGACTGGCGGACATAGGTTTTAGGTATTATATATTTAAGGAGAATAGAAGAAAACGATTTTATTTTATTTAATTACTGGCAAACATAGTATTTAGGTACTTTTTCAAGAGAATAGAAGAAAAACGCGCCTGTCATTTTAGTTAATGACTGGCGGACATAGTTTTGGCCAAAATTAGTTACTTTTTAGAGGAATAGAAGAAAACTTGTCACATCATTTTAGTTATAATTTCTTGTTGTTGTTGTTATTATCATTATTATTATTATTGTTATTATTATTGTTATTGTTTGTGGGGAGCGGTGCACTTTGTGCTCAGGTGAATTAAAAATGTGACCGTCAATTTAGTAATGACTGGTGGACATAGAATTGACCATATTTAGGTACTTTTTAGAGGAATTTAAGAAAATGTGTCCGTCATTTTAGTGAATGACTGGCAGACATACGTTTTAGGTATTATATATTTAAGGAGAATAGAAGAAAATGATTTTATTTTAGTTAATAACTGGTGTACATAGTATTGGCCAGTTTTAAGTATTATTTAGAGAGAAAAGAAGAAACGCGCCTGTCATTTTAGTTAATGACTGGGGGATATAGTATTGGCAATATTTAGATGTAATTAAGAGAGAATAGAGGAAAACGTGCCTGTCATTTTAGTTAATGACTGGCGGATATAGTATTGGCAATATTCAGATGTAATTAAGAGAGAATAGAAGAAAACGCGCCTGTCATTTTAGTTAATGACTGGCGGATATAGTATTGGCAATATTTAGATGTAATTAAGAGAGAAAAGAAGAAAACGCATCAGTCATTTTAGTTAATGACTGGCGGATATAGGATTGGCCAGTTATACATATTATTTAAAAGAAATAGAAGAAATGGCGACCGTAATTTTAGTCAATGACTAGGGGATAAAGTATTGGCCAGTTTAGGTACTTTTACATAGGAATGGAAGAAAATGCGTTGGTCATTTTAGATAATTAGAGTATTGGCCTGATTTAGGTACTTTTCAAGAGAATAGAAGAAAACGCGCCTGCCATTTTAGTTAATGACTGGCGGACATAGAATTGGCCACATTTAGTTACTTTTTAGAGGAATAGAAGACAAGAGGGCCCATCGAGTGATTCTATGTATATGTGTGTTCCAGTTTAAATCGTGAATGATGTCGACACCAATGTATTTAGCATCCTTCAGTGAGGAGAGTATTTGACCATGCAGCATGTATTGAAATTGAATTGGCTTTCTACTTCGTGTAATAATTAAGAATTAGACATATTTTTGGGTTGAACTCCAAGTCCCATAGTTTTTCCCATATTTTAAGCTTATTCAGGTCATTTTGTAGCCTTTAACAATCTAAAAGGGAAGTAACTGTAAGGTAGACGGCTGTGTCATCAGCAAACTGAGAAGTAACAGGGTCGGACAGGTCATTTATATATAGAAGGAAGAGCAGTGGTCCAAGAACAGACCCCTATGGCACCCCATTGGTCGGACGTGTAACCATTGACCACTACGAACTGAGATATCCTAATTAAGAAGGAATGGAACCAAGCCATTATTTGATTGGAAACACCATGTTCCTGGAGCTTTGAAAGCAACTTAGTGTGATTAACTTTGTCAAAGGCTTTACTAAATAGGAGGACGAGATCAGTCTGTTTATCTGTGGACCGATTCTTAGATACCTCATCAACAAGCTGAATCAATTGAGTCTCACAAGAACGTTTTTCGCGGAAGCCATGCTGTGGCTCATAGAGTATGTTGTGTTCTGTGAAATGTGTGGACAGACTGAAAGCAATTAAGTATTCGAGGACTTAAAGGGGCAACCTTTGCCTTAGTCCAATCTGATGGGAGTTGACCAGCGATAAGGGATCTTTTAAAAATAAGTGATACTTCAGCAAGGATCTCATAGTGCAGCTCTTTTAGAATAATTGGTTTGATCATATCTGGACCAGAAGCCTTATCCACTTTAAATTTTGGAGCAACTTGCAAACACCTATACTGGTCGGCGATCAGTTCCCGATGGCTAACAGTATCCGACATTTGATATTTTTTCGTATTTAGCGTAGCTCTAAAATTAAGATATTGGGTATAATTAAAGAACTTGACCAAAGCAACATTTGTGCATCAGAAAATTTACAATTCACGGAAATAAAAAGAAAATATCAAGAAATACATGCAATGAAATGATAGTCGTCACCTCTTTCCCTTGGGGGATCATCTGTTTACGAAAAATGTGCATGTGCGATGAAATCAAATAAGATAAAAAAATACCAATATAAAAGAAGAAATATTACCCAAAAGTTGATGCATAAAATAAATACCCAACCAACGCTTATGTATACAATTACCATGAAAATCCTTTTTATCAGTCCTTTCCAGTCTTGCACTTAAGGTGTGACTCAAAGACATAAAGATAAGTTCAGAGGACCTATTACTCTTAGGTAAGTACTGAAGAAAGATTCACTGGAGAGGTTATTGCTGAAGAGAGGGTCACTCTGCAGAAGTTATTGCTGAAGAGAGGGTCACTCTGGAGAGGTAATTGCTGTAGAGAGATTCACTGGAGAGGTTATTGCTGAAGAGAGGATCACTCTAGAGAGGTTATTGCTGAAGAGAGGGTCACTCTGGAGAGGTAATTGCTGTAGAGAGCGTCACTCTGGAGAGGTTATTGCTGTAGAGAGGGTCATTCTGGAGAGGTTATTGCTGAAGAGAGGGTCACTCTGGAGAGGTAATTGCTGTAGAGAGAGTCACTGGAGAGGTTATTGCTGAAGAGAGGATCACTCTAGAGAGGTTGTTGCTGAAGAGAGGGTCACTCTGGAGAGGTTGTTGCTGAAGAGAGGGTCACTCTGGAGAGGTTGTTGCTGAAGAGAGGGTCACTCTGGAGAGGTTATTGCTAATGAGAGGGTCATTTGGAAGGGGAATTGCTGTAGAGAGGGTCACTCTGCATAGGTTATTGCTGTAGAGGGGTCACTTTGCAGAGGTAATTGCTGTTGTGGGAGTCACTCTGCAGAAGTAATTGCTGTAGAGGGAGTCACTCTGCAGAGGTTACTGTCATGCAAGCAAGGACTGGACAGCAGTAAAAACGCTTTGTCTAGCAGAAAAATTCATTGAACTGGTAGAAAAAAAATCAAAATCAACAAAGCATTACTTATTGATAAGAACTTCTGATATTAGCAGTGATTTAGGAAAGAAATTATGTGTGTTTATCAATTATTTTTACTCAAAAAAATGCCATCCTTATTTATGTTATATTATCATAAAGGGTCACAAGTGTCTTGGTATATTTATTGTTAGTGATACACCTTTTCATAATATGTTCAAAGGACAATGTTAGTTTCAGTGAAAGTAATGTTCATGCCATGTGTAATTCACCGATCACTGATATATATATACATGTTTATTTACATTGAGTCAGAGAAACACAAAGCAATAATTATTTATCATTTAATGGTAGTAAATAAACACAAATAGACTGCAACCGCAACATTTGTTTCAGTGAAAGTAATGTTCATGCCATGTGTAATTCACCGATTGCCGATATAAACTTTCACAAAGTCAGAGAAACAAACACAAAACAATAATCTTTTTATCATTTAATGGTAGTAAATCAACACAATTCAGTGAAAGTAATGTTCATGCCATGTGTAATTCACCGATCACCGATATAAACTTTCACAAAGTCAGAGAAACAAACACAAAACAATAATTTTTTTATCATTTATTGGTAGTAAATCAACACAAGTAGACTGAAACCATAATGTTTGTTTCAGTGAAAGTAATGTTCATGCCATGTGTAATTCACCGATCGCCGATATAAACTTTCACAAAGTCAGAGAAACAAACACAAAACAATATTTATTTATAGTTTATTGGTAGTAAATCAACAAATAGACTGAAACCACAACATTAGTTTCAGTGAAAGTAATGTTCATGCCATGTGTAATTCACCGATCACCGATATACATGTTTACAAAGTCAGAGAAACAAACACAAAACAATTTTTTTTTCATTTAATGGTAGTAAATCTACACAAATAGACTGAAACCACAACATTAGTTTCAGTGAAAGTAATGTTCATGCCATGTGTAATTCACCGATCGCCGCTATAAACTTTCGCAAAGTCAGAGAAACAAACACAAAACAATAATTTTTTTATCATTTAATGGTTGTAAATCACACAAGTAGACTGAAACCATAATATTTGTTTCAGTGAAAGTAATGTTCATGCCATGTGTAATTCACCGATCGCCGATATCAATGATTACTAAGTCAGCGAAACAAAAACGGAGCGATGATTTTCTTTGCACAATTTCTCAGCAATTTGCTGTCACTGATTTCAAAAAATTCTCATTAGTGTTATTGAGGTTATTAGAGTTTATTGCTGAAGAGAGGGTCACTGTGGAGAGGTAATTGTCGAAGAGAGGGTCACTCTGGAGAAGTAATTACTGAAGAGAGGGTCACTCTGGAGAGGTTGTTGCAGAAGAGAGGGTCACTTTGGAGAGGTAATTGCTAAAGAGAGGGTCACACTGCAGAGGTTGTTGCAGAAGAGAAGGTCACTGTGCAGAGGTTGTTACAGAAGAGAGGGTCACTCTTGAGAGGTTATGACAACGTTTGTTCTTGATAAATTAAAGTTCATGCCGTGAGTAACTCACTGATCACTGATACAAGCGTTTACAAAAACGAAAATAATTTTCATTGCACAATTTCTCTGCAATTTGTTGTAATTGATTTCAAAGAATTCTCATTAGCATTTAAATATCATTTGCACTCAATAGGCAGATCAGATGTTATGGAGTTAGTGTCCTTTGATATTTTCACTTAAGATTGTGACTGTACTATCAATAAATAATTAAATATTGCCACTAGACTATGCAGATATGAATATAATAATATTTTAGACATCTCAAGCAACCATTCTGTGTCAAGCAGTGCCTGGTGGTATTCATCTTAAACAGCGACATTTCTGTACCAACAAAATAGTGAAAAATTAGCTGTCTCCACTGGGAATCGAACCCAGGTCCCTGGATTGGCTGATCCAGTATGGTACCACTACACTATAGAGACAACATTATTCTACACAACTCATTGGACTAATGACATCAAAGAACATCAAACAACAAGAAATATCACATGAACACCCCCCAAACACTGCTTGTCACTGAGTGGTAGTAATAGAAGTCTAAATTATTGATATTCATATATTCCTAGTCAAGTGGCAATATTTAATTGTGAAGTAATATTACTGTTACAATCATAGTGATAATATCAAAGAACAATAACTTTCTAAAAACTTTTCTGACTATAGAGTGCAAAATGATATTCAAATACTAATGAGATTTCTTTGAAATCTGATCAAACATATCAGAGAAACAGTACAGAAAATATCTGTTTCTGTAGAAAAAGAGCAATAATAACTCCTATAATATACTGTAAATCACTTTATATTCATGTGAGCTTTATTTCGCGATTTTCAGTTTTCAACTTAATTTGCATAATATCAATGCACAACAATGTCATGTTCGTCTGGATTATATTCACTTTTGAGTTGTTTTTTTCAGATATGCCTTATGTTGTGAAAGTTAATTTTCGCAAAATGATGAATTCGCGATGAGTGCCAATCGCGTAAATTAAACCACCGCGAATAATACCAGATTTGCAGTAAATTCAAATGGATATCTGTTAATGTAGGGAGCGGTGGCCCAGATTCCCGGTTTAAATTCCCCTATGAACCAACGGTTAACTTCTCTGAGCAATACCAACATGCTCCACTCCACCATGGTGTAAAATGGTACACATGAGGGTAGCGTCTATTCCTGGGCGAAGCAGACTGATGTTGGCTTCCACACCCACAGGATCGAAATAGTCTCCCCAGGGAGACACGAAAGCAGGCTTCCATAATTAGCCCAAAGATCAGGGGAATTTAACATGTCAAAAGGTGCTTGAGCGGCCTAACAGCTGAAAAGAGCCCTAGAAAATTGGTAACTTAACTTATATGCAATGAAATACAGTATAAAGTTACTGAGAAATAGAGCAGACAAATAAGTGTGAAAAATTGAAGGGCCACTATTCCCTTAAAAAATTCTGACATTATACACAACTGAACTGATACTAATACAAAAATGGAACAGACACATTTTTTTGTGTAGTGCAAAAAACAAAAGGCTTTTGCTCCAACTGGGAAGTTTTTTCCAGTTATATTAGGTCGCAACTAGACCCCACAACATTTCTTACTTCATCCTAACCAGGACCTATGCAGTTTTATACAGAACAAGAAGCAATGCCATCATTATTCAAATATTCATGAAAGATTCTCAAACCCCGATTGATGTGTAATAAATCTAGAAAACTAACCAATGGCCTATAGATAACTTTTGATTGGATTTTTTAACAAAAATTATCTCAATAATAGCTTATTGCTAAAAATGAAATCTTACATGGGAGTAAAAAATAAAACAATATTTTGTAAATTCACATTTGAAACCAGAAAAGCCGCTGTAAATGATGTTTCTCTAAGTACATTCCCTACTAAGGTCAGAAAAGACTGATAAAATGATATTTTTTAAGTACTACTAATAAAAAAAGTACTATAGTTAATTATTGAAGTGATATTATTGTTCAAAGTGACCATCATTGTTTTGTAAAACACAATAACCAATGATTTCTAATTAATGAAAAAGGATCAATCTTCCAGTTTTTATAACTAAATAAAACTATTTTATATAACAGTTCTATTCCTATGGAACATAGTTGCAAAACAATAAAATCCTTTTTTCCCCGCTGGGTCATAAATTAATTTTGTCTTGTGTATACCCTAAGGAAAACATTTGTACAAGAGTAATTGTTAACTTTCTAAACATTTTTCTTGTTTAAACAATTTTCTTGACTGTAACTTATTTATCAAGCATAACAGTATTTATAACTTTAAAATTTCAAAATAAATTTGCCATAAATGCAGATGTTTGACAGTTTTTTGACAGACATGTGGAGATCAAGAAATGTCAATGGCGTGTATTATTTATTATTATCATTAGAATTGTTCAATTCAGTTGAATTCAACTATTATTATTACTGTTATCAATATTATTATTTGCAGTAGTAGTACTTTTATCATTATTATCATTATTATCATTATTATTATTATCATTATTATCATTATTATTATTATTATTATTGTTATTATTATTATTATTATCATCATTGCTGTTGTTATTATATTATTATTATTATTATTATTATTATTATTATTATCATTGTTATTATTATTATCATAATTATATTATTATTATCATTATCATCATCATTATCATCATCATTATTATTATCATTATTATTATCATTATTATTATCATTATTATTATCATTATCATCATCATTATTATTATCATTATTATTATTATCATTATCATTATCATCATCATCATCATCATCATCATCATTATCATTATTATTATCATTATTATTATCATTATCATCATCATTATTATTATCATTATTATTATCATTATCATCATCATTATTATTATCATTATTATCATTATTATTATTAAATGTATTTTTGATATTCAGCAACATTTGTATTTATATTTATTATGTCTTTGCCATATGTTTTTAAGTTTGTAATTGGTCAATAAAAATAAATTGTATTGTATCATTATTATTTGCTGGCCAACCTCTATGTAAAGTTTGACTATCATAGGACAAAGCATTCTCGAGTTATTTAACGCGAACCATTTAGTCTAAAAAAAATTGAAAAGGTCGTAGTGACCTTGACCTTTGGCCTACTGACCTCAAAATGTTCCTGACCAACTTCCATATAAAGTTTATTTTGCTATAATGTTATTCATTTATAATGAGGCAAAAAGTGAATTAATCTAAGAGTGAAAAGTTTAAAGCTCATGTATAGCGTATATTGTTACTTTACAAAGTTTATAGGGTTAGGTGTTTCTGATTTCTGTGCTCAGCTGGTAATAGGTTGAGTGCTACCTTCCCTGTGTGATTTCCTCATATCTGTTTTGCTATATCCGACTCCTTATTAGCAACAGGTAGTACATTGGCATAAAAAATTACTCATATCAAGGATTTTTTTCTGTAACAGAAATTTGATTATAACCAAGTCTGTTATAAGTAAGTTCCATAGTAAATTTGTTATGGTCCAGAAAACAATTATGACCTTTGAACTCAAATTGGGATATTCACCATGGTGATATAGACAAAATGTTCACTGAGTCTAAACGAAACAATTTCCTGCAATTGCAAAAAGGCCTACATGTTGAATTATAAAGAATGGCAATAAGTCATACAGTGATCAGATTTACATGTGCTTTTAATTGCAAAAAGTCATAAATCCAAGTAAATTTTAAGGTATCCCAATAAGCCACACAGTGATTTGGTTTTTATGTTGTGCTTTATAACCACATATTCAAAAATCCTGCAAAAAATTAAATAAATCAACACTACCAACTCCCGATTAATTATATAATTTTCAACCTTATTAATTTTTTCAACACATTACTCTTGAATTTTAACTCAAAAGCTTTCAAGTGAATCAAAAACAAAAACTCCATGTATCCACCAGTCTGTTAACATGGTTTGGGTGCACACTGCATAACAACTCGAATGAATCAAATCTGATTTTTTACAATGTTTGAACAAATCTAGTGAGTTGAAGGTGTGATTTTACTTAGCGAAAACAAGGCAGATTTGAGACTAGTCACCTACTGAAAATTAGTGTTACACATGGGGACAACATGGTCTCGTGTACCAGAGTATAAACTTTTAAGGCACATATATAACCAAACCAGTGTCAACAGAGAGACCTTGGAAAAGTTTTGTAGTAGGTCCAAAAAGGAACACCATTGCAACTTGACGTTCAAAACTATGATAATTATGTAGTGAGTTAAAATTGTAGCTGCGGGACCATCTACAGTCAACCAGCAATATCCTATTTTATGCAACAGTATATTTTCTGTCTGGTGCTAAGCAGTAATAATTTATCCTAAATATAAATGTTTTTTAAATACAGTCTGCCGGTGATAACTCTAGCCTTTGCTTACACTAAAAAAATTAATAAAATGCATTTTCGGTGATCATTTTTGTACACTCTTGTAAGAAATTACTTTTTATACATTTAATTATTTCAATCTATACTAAATATAATGCATTTCTTGGAAAACTGAAACGTTGACATTTTTGGTATGCATGATGAAAATGATTTCAAATATTAATTTAAATTTTAGCTTTATGAAGCATGCATGGTAATGTCCTACAAGTAAATGGAGTGAAAACTGCATATTAACTTCATTTATTTAAGTTTTAAGTTTGAGCAAGAAAAATCTCCTGCATTTTGTTGAAATCTCATGCATTTCCATCACCAATCTCATGCATAACCTTCAGGAAATAATGGCATGTACGCTTAGGATAAATGAATGTGTAATAACTCTTTAATTATGAAAGTATTTGCTTAGTCCTACTTCAATATTCTTAGCCTCACATACTGGTAGGTACATGTTGTATATAATTGATCGCACTGTTATATTTGTTTTATTTCTGCATATTTTGTTAGTTCCTTCGATCATGACCATATACAAAGCATGGTTATTTTATGTGATATGAGACAGCCTATTATAAATATTGTCCTTAATTCCTTAATTTATATTATCTTCAACTAATAATGAAATTTCATAATCATAATATTACTAAATTCACAAACAATTCACTGGTACAATCACAATACACATGTACACAAGTTTAGAGCCAGCAGCTTCCGGTCAATGACTGTATTTTCTGTCCACTGTAGATCCGGATAAATCATATGAAACAGGCATATAGCTTAAGATTAATTTTGTCCATGTAGTTTAGCATTGTAATCTTTGTTTTCAGTCTATTTGTAGTTTCAATTGTTAATTAATTCTCTTGTAACAATTAATTTGTTTGTATATATTATTAAATTTCTCATATAAATGTTATTTACATAATATTATATTTAAATATCTGATTTCTTTCTTTTGTCTAATATAAGCTTGTAGCTATGTTTATTATGTTAATCATAATCAACATTATATAAAGCTTATCTTATCTTATCTTAGAAGACACTTGAAAATAATTTGAACATGCAGAGAGTAAGCATCGGTTTGGATGCACATTTTTAAAGGTCATGGAAATGACTGCATGACTTATGAGTCATTAGAAATCTCCAAGAATGAATTTTTACAGGATGAGAGGGTGTCATTATCATGTAGTTGACGTCAGACTTGCGGTGATTTTTGTTAGTATGTCTCATATAATTGTTCATATCACAAGAACTGCGCCGTGCAAGTTTGTAAAATTTGGTCATCATATTTAAATAAGACAGAAGTTACAGTGTAAAAACGTCCATGGTTTTATTGACATTATCCACGACTTTTTAGCATCAGTGACATTACTTTTGGATATACCCACGTATATGAGGTGCTTAACCAAATTCACAGTAGCATTAGGCATTCAAATCCTAATCAATCACAACAAACACACGGCTAATTGTATCATTGATAAAGACTAAAATGAAAAAAATGAAATATACAGAGCTTCTGGGAGTACCAACAACACATCTAGCAGTTATTGACTACATCAAGAACAGTCATTGGCACAACCGTATTTGAAAAATTGATTTAGATCCTTGATGACCAAGCAAGTCTTTTGATGGTTACACATGTGAGATTTAAAAAACTAGATTTTTATTAAAGTAAACACAGTTTCACTTAATTATGTAAAAGAGCAACTATATTTTATCAAGTTCAAACTGAAAGTTATAAACAATTATAAAAAGGTGTGTACTTATAACTTTTGTTTAGTGTACAGTCAGCCCTCGTTACAACACTGTTTGGTCCCACTGTTGTCAGAATACTGAATTTTGCTAGGGAGATTGTTTCATAGAACTAAATCATAAGTGTGCATACATCATTTTTGCATGCTACAAATTTGCCATATTCTCCCAATCAGCAATATAAAATCATCAGAAAGGAATGAAAATGATATTTAATTGATATAATTGAATTGGGAGAGCATTAAGTGAATTTAAGACTGTTGGAATTTAAATGTGACCAGATACGTTTTCAATAACCTATATAATATTTAACACTTTATCGATAAAATGTTAATTAAATGCATTTTGTTATAAGGTTATCCTATCGTCATTAAACAATGATGAATTAATGAATCAAGACCAAAATATTGTTTGCCATAGAATATTTGCAAATCATGATATAGGAATATAAATTATAAGTGATGCTTAGACAAAATTTCTTTGAGAAAAGACCAGTAATATGACAGACTTGGTGTGAACAGTCCCTGGTCAGTATCAGTATTTTGAACATGAATTAATTAGTAAACTATCAATCCGTTTTTCTTGTGGGTATACAAATATGACTTGATAATGTTGAATAGAATTTGTCCCAAACAATTAGTTCATAAAAAGAAATTGTCAGAATATTGAGTATCTTTGTAACGAGGGCTGACTGTATGTACAAGAGATGGTGAATAGCAAAGCTAAATACCAATTAAAGTTCACCTGAGCTCTGCCATCACTTCAATGACACAAAAAAATCTTATTCAATTGTTGACCTACCGAGTGATGATATAAGCATGTGCACACTAAACACAATTCACATGATGACGATTATATGGGTCGAAACACATTCAACTTAAAGGCCTTGCCCACAGGCTGCTTCCTTGTGCAGCGATTTTTTTTTGACAGCTGAACCAAATATTTGGCATGTTATTCATGACACTCGGGCATCCACCATGTAAGTAATTGAAGTAATTGAAAACATTATTAGTCAACATTATTAAAACGTATTCATTTTTATCAATACTGTAAAATCATTTAATTTCGTTGGGACAAAATTTCGTGGTTATGGTAAAAAAGACAATTTCGTTGGGACTTGAATTCGTGGATTTTGCATTTCAGGTAATAAAACAAGGGTCAAAATTAATGTTTGTTGGGATTAAAGTTTGTGGTTGAGGTGAACCACGAAATCCACGAAATTTAATCCCCCACAAAAATTAATGATTTTACAGTATTACAAAACAAAAATAAATAATAAATTACCAAAATTTAATGTATTGTATTAAGTAAGTACTTATCTTTTTCATCCTGTTGAATTCCGTCCATATAAGATGTTATGCATTTGTCCATACTTACATACCGGTACTGGTTTAGTGGCTGCAAATGTCATCATTCAAGATCCATTAATGTCCATCATCTCATCTGTAAAGCATGACAACAATTAATTTCTTGCAACAAAAACAGTAAAACATTGATAACTGGAGATTTGTGCTTAGGGCAAGTTATATGGTAAAAAAATTCTTAAGCCACTAGATCGAAATCCAAACTTTCTACAAAATAAAAAATAAATGTCTTAAAACAAAAAACAATGTACATGATTGTATAGCGAAAGTAACAAATCAGTGTGTGTAAATTGTAATGGTGTGATAAATTACTGTAAAATCACTAATTTTGGTGGGGGATTAAATTTTGTGGATTTCTTGGTTCGCCACGAAATCAAATCCCATCAACCAATAATTATGGCCCTTTTATTTATTACCTGAAATGCAAAATCCACAAATAAGTGTAATGGTCCTACCTTTTGGGGAGGCCTATAGTTCATACTATATGGTAGAGGTTTTAGTACTATATGGTAGAGGTTTATTAATCTTTATTTGTTTACATTTGGCATGACTAGTTTTCACGGGTTAGTGGATTTTACGTCATCGCCGTGTAGTTTTTCTGGTTCGCGCGGTTTTCTTTGTGCAATCACTTTGCAACGAAACCGCCAACTAGAAACACCTATTAGACTTTCGTTAAGCAGTTTGAATGTAATTAGAATGTAGGAACTCGTAATTAAAATTGTAAGTAGCTTTCTTTGTGGATTGGTTTTCGATCTTGCGCTGTATTTAGTTTATCTGTACTGTATTTCGGATGAGACATTTCGGATGGTCAGTTATTGAATCTAGTCTACTTTATTCACTCTGAACTTGAAATGCAACTTTAATATTTCGATTTCTTTCAACAGCTAACCCACAGAGATTGATATAGGAGATTAAATGATTGTTAGTGTCATTTGGAGCACATCCATTGTAAGTAGATTTATTGTATTTATTGTCTGTAATTAATGTGTAACAGTTGACTTGTTCACACAGTAATGTTTGTTAAATGGAAGGATTGTTTAGTAATGCTATATAATGTAATAAGTAATGATGTGCTATTTATAGAGAGTGAGCAAGTGTGAGAATGCTGTCAGTGAGATTTATAGTGTGATCGAGTGTGAGAAGTATTGCGAGAGTTGTAGAAAGGTGTATGTAAGATATGTGTATTATAGTCTTTCTTTTGTATATTCGCAGGACGAGAGAGAGAGATAGATATATTGACGTTATATTGGTCGACACTGTTCGCCTGTTGGAATTGCAGTATTGTGCGTTATATATAGAGATTAGAGAATAAAGAAAGAATATTCAATATTTCATAAGTTGGATTATTTCTCACGTCCCCGGACGGCAACATTAGGGTCACATCAAAATGGCCATTTTTACCAAAACCACAAAAGTTTGTCCCATTGAAATCAATTTTGTGTGTGACAGTGTTTACAGTAAGTGATAGTTTACCCCCAAATATATTTAATCAAAAAGGGAGATTATGAAAACATACAATCAGTGTTGAATCATAGGTATAGCTTGGCCAATTTAACACGAGCCTGACCTTTGCATTAGCACAATTTAACAGTTGATATATTTCCTACGTTGTTAACACCAGTTGTATGGTTTCATAAATCGGGGAGTATCACGAAGACGCTGGAGATGTTATACAAACACAAAATTGAAATACCGATATTGCACGATTTGTTTGCGGAAATTGATATATTCAAAGCAAGAAACTTGTAATATATTCTTGCATAAAGGTCAGGTTCAGGTCAATATAGCCAAGCTATAATATACCTACTGTAAACTTATGCTAATCAATAGGTCAGGCCCATTTCAAATTAGCCAAGCTGTATATACAGAAGAGAGATTATAAAAGTCAATACTGTAAAATCATTCAATTTTGATGGAACAAAATTTTGCTGTTTTCGTAAAAAATACCATTTCAATGGGACGTTAATTCATGGATTTCGCATTTCAGGTAATAAATACTAGGGCTGTAACGGTATACCGCGGCATGGGCATAGGAGCAGGGGGGGCATGGGGAGTATTTTTTAATACCAAATAAGGTATCTCAGAACGCCTAGAATGCACCAGATTGATCCATTGTTTAGGAAATTTTCCAGGGGGAATGCCCCCGGACCCCCTTATACTTGAACTGATTAACTTTCTGTTACCGTGTAATTACTAAACCAAATTACCACAGTCCAATAAACTTAAAGTTAATTCATATATATATGGGAGAGTTGTGGACATTTAAGAGTAGAAGTTATGTACAAGTGTATTTTTTGTGCAAATAATGTGTGTTGACATATGTTGACGTAATGAAGCTACATTGCGAGGGAAGCGATGAAAAAATATTTTACCCCCCCATTGCCAAATGTTTGGCCCCCCCAATTTTGAAAACGCTCCTACGCCCATGCGCGGTACATAAAACACCACAGACTTCAGTACTACAAGGTTTACAGTACAAGACTTCAACATTTGGGTACAGTTCGGTATAAGCTTTTTTATGAGCAAAAGAATATTCAGACAATTAAAACATCAGACAGCCTACTGAGTATGTACATTTACCATGTATCAGTCGTTTTGACTGTATTAAGATATGCTTCATTTTGCTGAAATTCATTCTTAAAAGTTGATAGACACATTGCTGTTATAAAAGGAACAAATTCATTTTCAGTTAAAAAAGTATTTAAGCTGCTTTAAGAGAATATATACCAAAGGTTAGAAAAAATTGCCTACTGCGTTACATCCCTTACAAATACAAAGGTCAAAATTATTGTTAGATGGGAGTTAATTTTGTGGTTGAAGCTGAACCATTGAATCCACAAAATTGAATTCCCACAAATATTTATGATTTTACAGTATGCTGCATAGTGGGAGTGTATTGTTACAAGTTTAGATATTGGGTATAGTAGGTAAATTGAAGTTCAATACCTTAACTTAATGCAATACTTTTTACCAGGCTTTGTCAGTGTAGGCATTGCAAAATAAATAAAATTATTGAAACTAAAATTTTGTTGCTTTTTGTGTTTTTTTATTGCTGAATAAACTTTTCAAACTAGTCACAGACCAATAACTCCTTGTATATCAATTTGCATATGGCATATGAAAGCACCGGCATGTAAACATGAAATGTGTTTATATGAATATTAATTTATAAATATTTGTTGACTTTAACAATCATTGTGAATAAACAATGCACAATATGTCAGTTGCATCATTGACCCTCCCCCACCACCGGTTGGGGCAGTGGACTGCAGGGTAAAACGATCATTTTTTTACCTTCCAGCTTATCTGCCCGCACTGCTGGGAAAATGGGCAATATACCGGAATAGCACCCTATGGGTGCTGTTCTTTTTTCCAATGTTTTGACATACTGTTTACTCAGTATTATTAAGGCGCTTGAAAAAGTAGTCCCTTTCAATAAAATTCGCTCCACCAAGCGTTGCATTTGCAAGGTACCAATTGGGGTTTAATATAATTGATACATGTACATACGGAATGAACTGCATGTGTATTGTCAACTACAGTTCATTCCGTAAAAATAAAATAAAACTAATGTTCATATTAAAAGTATATTAATTCACGAAAGTTAAAGGGTGCTATTCCTGTAGTAAATATATAGCGACGATAAAATACAGTTGCATATACTATCGACAATAATAAATGCCTCTCAAGGGAGATTCATTCCCTGGGGAAAGGGTTTTCCTTGGGGGTTATCATGCTAGAGAAATGGGGCTTGGTAATCTTTTGGGGTTAGGGTTTAAATAGTTACGCCCTTTATGGTCAAGATTATTAAATTAAAACAGCCCAAACAGAATAGCACCCGGGTGCTATTCCGGTAGTATATATAGAGCGACGATATTTATAAACCACTGACTCATATATGATCGACAATAATAAATGCCTCTCAAGGGAAATTTATTCCCTGGGGAAAGGGTTTTCCTTAGGGGTTATCATGCTAGAGAAATGGGGCTTGGTAATCTTTTGGGGTTAGTGTTTTAAATAGTTACGCACTTTATTAGCAAGATTATTAAATTAAAACAGCCCAAAAAGAATAGCACCCGGGTGCTATTCCGGTAGTATATATAGAGCGACGATATTATCGGTTATTTATTATATTTCGTGTCGCCTGCTGTGAGCCTCAAGGTTACTCATACTTGTGACTGACTAGACCACGGATTGCACGAGTTTTTCCATTAGGTAATGTTTGATTTTTGTAAATATTTTTGAATGTTGTGGTTGAAATCGCGAGCCATTCGAGTTTCTTCACATCTAAAATAAAACCCAATATAGTTTCATTCCGTATATCTACGGAATGAACTCAATTATATAAGCTTGCAAAGATAGAATGCTTTAATTGTATTTTGAACTAGATCTAGTAAAAAAAACGTTTTTATGGTTACTTCTAATGTTTATAAAAAAAGTAGTCCCGTGCACATAAGATATCGTAGCGTCTGTATTTTGCGTATGAATACAAGCTTTCGAATGGGTTAGACTTTCCTTCATCACGGATGCGTAGAATAGCGTAAAAATTGTTAACAACTGCAAACGGAAAAAGAATAGCACCACAGGGTGCTATTCCGGTATATTGCCGGAAAATGTTGGAAAAACTTTCTCCAAACCAATACCCTGGGGACAATTTTAGTTTACAGGGGGCTGGGGAAATACTTGATATTTTACCATCAGTTGTCCCCTGTCGAGCCAAGGAGGGCTGGGTTTTTACAACCCTCCAAAAAATCCCAGCCCATCCCCGGGGGTGGGGGAGGCAAGCATTGCAACTGTCTAGTGCATAACACAATTGCTCACATGTTGATGTAGTGGCAGACCTGCACAGGCAGGGACGTAGCTGCCCATACGCAAATACGCACGTGCGTACACTGTTTGAAACACTGACAAAATTTAAGTGAAATAAAAATGCTATAAAATGCATTGCCTAACCCGGGTGAGGCATATTTTCCATGTGATATAATGAAATTGATATAGAAACTATCAAAAGTGTTTTGAATTGAATTTTTCTGACTTAATTTTAAATCACTTAAGTATATGGCTAAAATACAAAATTAATCATGTAGAAAACGTATTTGTGTTACAAGTATCTGCGGTAAATAATGCATTTTTTCTAGCTCGCTTCGCTCGCACAATACATTTATTGGTGAACAGTATGAATTAGAGATTAGGTTTGTGTGATACATCATGGATGTACATACGTACATGTGTCTATCCCAGAGCTCCAGATAAGGTGCGTGAAAGCGTGATTACGCATTGAAATTAACGAAAAACGCATTAAAAATTATTTCTGTGCGTCGTAAAACGCATTGAAAAAGACGATCACGCATTTCTGATCGATTCCGATGCGTGAAAGGGAAGTAACTCTTCCGTTATCCGGTCAGTCTGCTTGGTTTTAGACACTACCAATCCGGTGTACAGGTAGAAAAATCCACTGACAAATGTCACTTTGAAACAAAAGTTGTCAGTAAATATGCAGAATTCTAGCTCTCATAAGCATGTGTTTCAAACCAGATGTGGTAACACGTGAGAGTATGTACGACCTTGCGTATAATTCATCGTCGAAGATGCTTGGATGAGCTTGAATTGCAACTTTCCAGCGCAAAATAGTTGAAAATACATGCATGATGATGACAAACGCAATTGACAACATGCGAAAAATGCGAATTTCACGGTTCGTTAAAGTCGCCGTTACGGATAGATCTATAAAAATCATTGGACCATGTAATTTTTAATTCACAAAACAAAGTGACTTTATTAATTTGAATGCAGATCATTTGATATAATTGCTGCACAATTCATTTACACATGAAAATCTTTTTTAATTAAACTTCAACTTCGTCAATACATTGGTAAGGGTTTAACTACAATGAGACAGCACATGCATTCAGAAATAGTGAATTTTTTATTGCTTACATATTGAATGTAACTGTCATTCACTCTGTGTTTAAAGCCGAGGTCATTGATATTTTGTGGCCGGAGTGTTTCACTCATTAGTTTTGTAAACAGGGAGTGAACGACTCATTGCACCTCAAAATTATCTGGAGCACTGCTATCCATTCCATGGATACATGTAGGCTAGTCAGAGAATATGAATTATTCCAAAGCAGCAACGTTCCTCACTCATGTATTTAGTTTTAACGTATTAATGTTTGTGTGTGCTAAGCCCCTCAGGTATATTGTGTTTTACCATACTCTTGTAAGCACTGAGTCACACCCTCCGTTAGATGTATGGATAGCTCTAAATGTCCCCTCCACTTAACCCATTCATCTCATTCACTTTTGCGACCATCCATGCGGTTGTGACGAGGCAACACGGACGAGCATGTGCCGAAAAAATGATAACCAAAAACAACCTATAAGGCTCCTATATGGATGACCAAGGAATGTCCCGGATAGGCCCTTCAGAACAACGGAATAACTCGGACGAGAGACACGGATAATCTCGGATCAGCACATGTACCTGTGTATTCCATGTAACCTCCGTGCGAGGTCTTGTGACAATCGTGCCTCTGCCGTCATGTTGGTTGATATACCGGGGTCGGACGTAGATATGTCCCCAGACTGTCGAGATGGCACGACAAGGTGCGGTCGAATGAACTTAATGTCCACATTGGTCGCAAAATTGTTCCTATCTAGTCAAAAGACAAGATGTTCATGTTAGTGACTAGCGTTTTGTTGATGTAAATATCGCTATGTCGAGAGAATATCCACGTATAGTTTTTATGCACCAGTCAGTTGCATCCACGGTCCCCTAACTCGGGGATCCACGGGGGTAGCCGGTGAGACAGTCGTGTTTTTATCTTCCAGCTTCACAAACAGGGCCGGGTAAATGTTGGGATTTTTCTGCGAACAAATACCCCGGGGACAATATTTAGTTGTAAGGTGCCGGGGAAATATCGGATATTTTACCATCAGCTGTCCCCTGCAGGCCGTGGAAGGGCGTGGGGTTTGACAACCTAAAAGTCAAAATCCCGGGAATGGGGGTGCCTTATAACGTATATTAAATTAGCATTTAACGCTAATAATTAAGCTTTAGCTTTAACGTTTATTAAGAAGTGTCCATTAGTGTCCTATTTAATGCCAAGAAATATAATATACTCGAGTGTAAAACGAAACCATACAAGTATGTTTTAGAAATATAGAAAATGGTGTAGAATCAATGTTTATCATGCCATATATTACGCTATACTATGGTCTGAAATTACTCCAGAATGCACATAAGGCTTCGTAGAAATAAAAAAATTCCCGGGGGAGCATGCTCCCGGACCCCCTAGCAACTCTGCATTTACCATGTGCGTACACTGAAAATACACCCAGCTACGCCCCTGACAGGTCGCAATATTCAACAATTTCTGACTAAATTTGAAATAAAGTCATATTTCCTGCTGGTCTTTCACTTAAATACTTGCACCAATACAACTCACCGACATATATTGAAGCTCCTCCTTGATTCAATCAGAAATCAAAAGACTGCCACCAAGATCTATGGCTGCCATAATGTGGACCCTAAAAACAGACCGCCAGCCAAAGGTTTCTTCTTCTGACCGACTGCTACATGTATGGTAGACTTGATTTTACAACAAATTATACACCTTGTAAGAAAAATCGTTATTGTATGTATTATACTTACATCATAATCTGCTTCAAAGGTCCAAAATGTAACAAATTCCAACGGAAAACACAGTAAATAGTCACTTTTTTGTTTTTCATAAATCGACCCGCACAAACGACGTTTATTTCTGCGCACACATCACGTGATTGCTCAACGCTAAACCATTCTGACCACCTGGGTGTTTATGTATTGAGCACGTGTTTTCGCCAGTGACTTGTAGTCAAATGCCTAAAAGTTACACGACATATTAATGAGTAAATATAGATAGTATTATATACAATCATGACGTGTGAACATTTACACAAAAACGAGGGGCCTATAAAAACATACATACAATTTCATGAATTTGAAAAGCCTTTAGAAATAGTTTTTTTTATAAATATTTATTTTCGTCTTGTAGCAATAAAATGTGTTGGTCTACTTTACTGTATTTGATAGAGCAGGCAAACTTCAGTTATTAATTGCTGTATAATAATTATATTCTTCCTCGTCATAGATAGGCCGCTAGTAAATATTTAAAGTCCGCCGGTGATAAGGCTAGCCTTAGTAAAGAAAATGGTTTTTTTTAAAAATACTTGCTCGATACCCACCTGGTACTAATGCACAAGTCAGTTGCATCCACGCCCCACCCCGGGGATCCATGGGGAAACAGCCTTTTTTTACTGTCATCTTCCCCGCATAGCCGGTGAAATGTTTGGATTTTTCTCCGTACAAACACCCCGGGGACAATATTTAGTTGTCAGGGGCCGGAGAAATACCGGGTATTTCACCAGTCAGCTGTCCCTCGCAGGGCGGCCCGTTTTCACAACCTAAAAGTAAAGATCCCGACCCATCCCCGAGGGCTGTGGACCCAACTGACTAGTGCATAAGTACAATCCAGTTTATGTATTACTGTCCTGTAAAAGGAAGAAGATACATTTTCGACGTCCAAGTTTGTGCAATCTTTACAGGCATTTATCGTATATAGCGCCTTATTTTGTGCATAGATTTTGTGCCTAACTAATTTCAATCCAATTCAGGGCGGGGCTGTTGCCTTGAGGTAGTGAGTGCGTATTGTGATCGAGAGGTCCGGGTTCATTCCCGTCTTGACCACAGCCAGCATGCACCATCAAGATTAGAATTGGAAGATCGACATGTGAGTACAGTGTCTATATTCCTGGGCGCCACAGACAGAGGTTCAAGCTCCCAAGGGACGCTCGAAGACAGGACACACTGTGAGACATGAATTTGTCAAACTTCTGTCAAAATCGTTGCCTCTGATGATGGCTCTACTGTATTGTAATAAACTTATATAGTATGATTATGAACGTTTGAATCATTAAAACTAAGACGCTACTAAACGAAAAACAATGATTTTGCAGCAACCATCGCAGGATAAAAGCATGTACTAACTGATTCAGGTGGGTATAAATTCCTTTAGATTTTGAATATTATCTGACTCGTGGGTATGTTGGCTATCGCACGAGTTTATCGTGGACCAGCTGATCCAGGAGAGTTTATAGTTGGTGGAATGTCAACTTATCTAGGATATTTACTATCTTCGGCACATTTTGCACGAAAAATTGGTGCAACGTTCTACATTTAGTATACAAAGGCCACGTGTTTCAGACTTCGTACAATAAACTAGCGTAGGTTTGCCATTGATCGTTTGGTGAAAGCTTCTGACAGTTGTGAGGTATCCCGAGTCTTTCAAAAACAGAAATGCCCGGCGCTGTTGACGTTATGTTTCTTTTTCAGCACGATATTGGAAACAGCTCCAAAACAGTGAAAATAACAAAATGATAATTTCACTGTTATTTGTCATTGTTATTTTCACTGAAAATCACCATAATCCATTAAAAGCTAATAATAATAATACATATTTGATAAATCTTGAAAAACGACCAGCCGCAACTCTAGACAGGTTGCAGTGTCTCCTGTACTGTTTCTTCTATGAAATGTTGCAGCTAAAGGGAGGTAATTACATCATAACAACTTCAATGAACACTTAGGCTTAACTGGCTTATTCCCCTTTCTTAAGCATATGTACATAGATTAATAGTCTACACTTCGTGTTACCTACTGATTGTAATATGTAACACCGAGGTAAGTCAACAATGAAATTACTCACATTGACACATTATGTGTGCACTGATCAGTGAATATCATCAAATAGATTCTGATGTTTGTGGTTTAAGACCTAAAATACAGATCTTTGTTGTGGTGCATGCTGCCCAGACAAGTTTACTCAGATAAACTAATTATTTGTGCCCACCAAATACTTTCTTTATTATAGTGTCACCCCTATTGAAAGGGGCCGGTCAAATTTGACTTATGAGGCACTTCGTATGTAAAATATCTCCAGAATCCCTTCTCGTATTGCTTGGTGCCTGGCTGAGATGGGTCTACAAATAATAACCTTTTTAACTAGCTGGCAGCTCACCAACCGATTACTTCAGTTCAACCCCGGCTTGCACCAATTATAAGATTCAAGCGTTCAACCTCCCGCTTCCAAGGCAGACCACTTGGCCACAGGCGCTTTCATTTCCGATTGCCTGTTACATGTTTGACGCCCTGAGTAGTAATGAGACAGTCAATTGAAAACCAGTTTCTAACTAACTAGACATATACGTACAACCTAATATGTTATATGTGGTTAATTTTCAACGCTGAATTGAACTTGATGGTCCAGTTAAAGAGACAAGATGAAACATACAAAATATTCATGCATTTATAAAATGTGTTATTGCAGTAGGCCCTACTCAATAATTTGTGATTAAAGTTTCAAAAACTGTTGTAATAGTTTTCAGGACAACAGAATTTTAGAAGTCTGCCAGGAATATAGATGCCATCCTAAAGAATTTATTCAATAGCCTTTAGGGATGCGGGTACCCTCAGAAAGTGTCATTACTATCTGTTCACAGCTTCAATAAAGTACTGGTTAGGAACTTAGGGTACTGCTATCAGAACTAATCTGCTTAACAACTTCTATGGAAATTTAAACTCATCCAAAAATAAAAATATAAGGAATTGACGATATCAATGTGCTAGGTTCTATCAGTGTTGACATGCGTTATGCATCAAGGATTTCCTTATCACATATATAATGAAGGCAGAAGAACACATGTGATGTATCGGTAGACTCTAATTAAAACATGATCAATGGCGAGGAAACATAATATATTTATCTTATTATATGAACACCATGCATTCGGTCAGTTGTTGTTGTATTCAACAGTGTCTTTATAGATTTGTTTATTGAAGACAATCCATTCACCCTAGATTATAATTAAACATATAAAGCAATTACGCTGTTGTGATACTCTGTATGTTTTTAACAGTGTGATTAGTTAGCTGTGAACAGTGCTAAATTTCACTAGCACATGTATCAAAGCTGACATAATGTAGCATATAGAACTATTATCTTGAAATCTATCCATACTTGACACCGCAGGAACTTACAACTGACTATGTTCAGTTTGTTTGGTGTTTTTATGCCCTCGTATCGAAAGATTCGGGGCATGTTGTTTTTGGTCTGTCTGTCCGCCCTCCTGTCTGCCTGCCCTCCTGTCTGCCTGCCTGCCCAAAGACCTATAACCTCCACCTGTTTTCAGGTTACTAGGTCAAGGTCACCAGGGGGCATTATTGCTTCTCAAACTTGTCTTGTTTTGCAAGTTTTGTACCCTGACCAGAAGCCTGGTGCATAAGCCAAAGCACTATCAAGCGCTTTAGGTAGCACTTTACTACATCTATGCAACAACAGACAACATATTATGCTGCCAGATGTATTATGTAAACTTCACAATTCAATTTCGCAATGTGAACAAACATACCTATGGTGTGAATGAGACATAAATGAATGATAAATATGTATGACAGATGGTCGCCAAGACAATGACTGTATAGCTTGTGGACAATAAAACTATCCTTGTTTACAAATACAGTAAAACTTTGTTAAGGTGAGCAAAATTGCTCTACGTAATAAATCAAAATATGACTTGATCTAATTCATGGAGGTATATAAATATGTAATTCCTTGTCTAATTGTGTCACTCTCATAATAACATTTAATAAAGCATTATTTATTAACAATATTTACATACGTAATTATAACAATAAACCGATCAGTTACTGAAACAACCATGGTCTAACCCTCAATATAACATTGGTATATGGTGCCCACCAAAAATATGACTACAGAGAGTCTTCCCCATTTACTTGCCTGTATAACACTACTTGCAGAACAGAGAAGCAACAATGTTTTTGAAGACCAGGAATATATTTTTTTATTTAGTGTAAAGACAATACATTGATTGGTACCCTAGATGGAAACTATTAAGTTTCTTTGCCAGCTTTGAACGACAACATGATCATATAATATGGCAAATTCAGCCCCTTGAATATTCAGCCCCTTGAATCCCATAGTTTATTTTTAAATCAGAAAATGTTCATCTTTCTATCTCTCCACATTTTTTACTCCTTCATTAACTGTTTTTTCAGAAATTGCAAACATTGTTACCGTCTGACCAAAAGATATGGAATAATTAAACCAATTATAATTCTGCATCTGTCAAAAAGTGTATCCATATTTTTGGTGGGCACTGTGCATGGCTAGTTATATTGTGTGCAAGCTATACAACCATTATCAAGATCAGTGTGATTAATGTGCTGTATAAAAAGACAAAGAAAACATGCTTGATAAAAGTCACTGTGACTGATATCAACATTTATAGGGGTCATCTACTGTTGCTTGCCAACCTCCATGTAGAGTTTGAAGATCCAAGGGCAAAGCATCCTCCAGTTAATGAATGAAAACCATTTGATCGACTGACCTACGGACATGTGCAAAGATTGGGGGGGGGGCATAACTATTGTTTTAATAAATAACTCAAAACTGAACAGAACACTAAACAAGATGACCACATTTTTATTATTTCACAAAACACAAGAAATTCACTATGAAGAATAAGCATCATTACAGAATTCAATGGTACAAATTTATATCAAGCTGGTCGAATTGTTGAAACACTGAGATTGTTAGTGGTATGCGTCTGTACAAACATTTGAGCCTTGCTGTGGGATTTCCATCTTGATGTCAAAATTTCACATCTTCATATTTTGTTAGGATTGTGTAGAGTAATGTTTAAGGTTTCCAAAATTATTCCTTTTCATAATGGTCCAGTTTAGTGACATGCTACTGCATGATAAAAACTAGAGGCATAAAATAAAACTGTCGTTAAAATGACGTAAAAACCCAAACAAATATGGTGAAGTCATATAATTAGTACATGTCCCATTATAAGCGCCCTTTTGAAAAAAAAACACATTTTAATTTGTTGGATCATGACACACAATGGATGTATTGTAATGTTATTTGTTACTAGTATTTGATTTTTTGGATTATAAGCATAACAAAATAAATAACCAATTTTCAAAATTCCCACTTTTCCTTTATGTTTTACACTATTTTACCCCAAAATACTCTCATTTAGCAAAATATTCTGACGCTATAGTTTTGATATTATAAACTGCAAAGCACTTTGTACCAACAAAATTTAAAATTTCTCAAACACATTTTAATGACATCGTAATCAATGGATTCCGAAAATTGACACTTTTGTTTAGATTTTGCCCCAAAATATAGGACTTTTTAAGACAGTCTGGAAAATGATTTTGATATTGTAAACTTCCAGTAACAACATACCTATCACAATCTATTTTGATCAAATAAAACGTTTAATGGTGATGTGGCTTACTGATTCCAAAATCATGCTATTTTGTAAGGTATACTGTACTGACCTAGATGTTTAGTACGTGACAAAACACTCATCATAAGTGACATCAAGCAAAAACAAAATTTCACATTTTTTTCTAAAAAAATACCAAACTAAATATGGTTTTCTCATAAGACACTTTTTTTTAAGAGGTTGGAAATCGCACAGCAAAGCTCATTTAAGAAATGATTTAAATCATACTTGAGACAATGACGATTAACTATATTTTTTTTCTTAAATGAATTATAGCCTGTATTTGCTTTATTTCTACTGAAACATGGCAGGCATATATATGTACCTCCACCCGGATTAACTATAATTCTAGCAAAAATCATCATGTAATTATTTTCTTTATGCACATCTACATATTTTCAATTAATTCAAATAACACGTAACAGAGACATATAGATTGTACGCGTAACAAATATATGATTAATAATAAAGCACAAACTTACGGAAGCCCTGGAGGGACATTTATAATTTAACAATTATTAAACAATTATTATCTATTACTTGCCGCTTATTACCTAATACGTATAACCTTTTATTTATAAGTTATTGACATGCGCCATATTTTGCGGCAAACAGACACGATGAGCCAAAAGGATATTGAAGACGGACATGAGTTGCAGAAGGTATTAGACTCTGGTTATTTGTATCTATATTATATATTATATTATACTACATGTATTGTTAATAGTATTCGATATAGAATCGAATTTATATATTCTGGCTCGAAATTGGGGTGGACACAAAATCTTGTTTAGGGTGTCCGTTGGCATGCTCCACTGGATTTGTTTGTACTTCTACGACATCGTTGGTGCGTTTTGCAACTCTTTTGTACCACCGTTAACACTACACTGCCATTCACAGCTTTATGCAAATGCACCCAATGCAGTGCATGAGGTCCAATGCATGCTCTATTTTAGAACGTCCTTGATGGGTTCTGGAGCACTCTCAGACTATTTAGGATGCAATACTAGTAGTTAATTAGCAAACGTGTCTTCTAAACACACGTGCTATTGGTCTGTAAAGTGCATGGGCCTAGATATATGTTTCTAAGCCTGGTTTGCACAACCGGGATGGTCCTTATCAAGCTTCAGGCCAAAGAGCAATGTGTTAATATTTGGCAGAGTTTATCAGTTGAGCTTGGCTTCATTCTTTGTGTAACTCGGTCAGATGTTGCATCTCAACTAACGTTAGTAAACCCTTCCAACCATGACTGTTAATGTGAATAATTTGGCAGTTCATGAGGGAGAAAGGGGTCTGGTACTGGGCCTTCACAGGAAAGATAGTTAGAGAATCTGGACATCTGTCTTAAGTGACATAGCATTTGAAATTGCCATTTAAACCAATCAACCAAAAAAGTCAGTTTTAAGTACAGTAATACATTTTAAATAATAAGTTTTAAGTAATACATTTTAAATTATAAGTATTAAGTAATACATTTTAAATTATAAGTTTTAAGTAATAACTTTTAAATAATAAGTTTTAAGTTATAATTTTTAAATATTAGATAAATAATAATAACAAATAAGTACAGTCTTATATATTTTAAATAAATTATTCTGTTTTTTTAGAGCGTTGGTTCATATAAAAGACGTGATCGTGGATGGAGAGAAAATCAGAATACAAGGTGCAAATACGCTAGCGGCCTTTCAGGAGAAGTATTGAGGAATGGAGGAGGAAAAATATTGGAAATTGTTGTGAATGAACGTATTGTAGAAGGACAAACATTATACTTTAAGGAGGTTTAATATTTAGAGCATTGACCATATGACTTGTGTTTATGACATATTGTGTAAATGTGTTTATGTTTCTAAGTATGGTGTTTTTGTTTTAAAAATTAAATAAAATAGTTAGCATCTATTGCTTTATTGTATTTTGTCTCGAAGATACATCAGTTATACAGGTCAAGAATCTTCAAGTGGCTGTCTCACTGTCTCACATTTGACCATAATGGAGTGACAGAGGAATGTCTGACTCACCTATCACCAGGCGATAAGAAGTCTAAGTTTTCGTGCTGCCACGGCTATACTCCTACATAGCTTGGTTTTTATATAGCACCATTGGGCATTCTAATATAAAATGCTCAAATAATGACACCAGGTCATTTTGACACCACCACAGGGAACTGCAAGTTCCCATGTACCTATATTCGGAGTCATAATTTGGGCAATTCATTAAGAAGTCCATTACAATTTTGATATATGGATAATATGAAAACCTATTATAGAAGTTATGACTGGGGGTAGATCCACCACGCTTGAATTTGTTGACTCGCAGTTCGCAGAGGCTTTGTCAAAATAAGGGTTGTAAAAAACTTAACATGTGTGTTTTTGTGCCAAAGTCAGCTCAGAAAATACAAGGAACACGCTTCAAAGCTTTTATTGATTCAATACGATAATTAACAAAATAACAATAAATTTAGGATTGGTCATTAAACCTTTAACAACATACATCATTATACGACTATGTCCGGTTATTTCCAATCTCTATATTTGCACGAATGCATAAACAAATTGTTTCTTTTGTCATATCAACCAAGGTGCCAAATATCATTTTTACCTTTTGTACAGTTTCTTTGTATATGTGGCATTCCAGCCTTTCATTCAGCGATAGGACATACTAAAGTCTTCTAAAACAGATACATTTTCTACTGAGTTGTATTTTTTCTCTCTATCAAGTCTCTGGTACTTTCTTGCGATGTAAGAGTAAATATCCACAAATATGTAAAGTATTTACATCAAATGCCGCATTCTCAACAACATTATGTTCACAAATCAGTATAAGAAGAATTTCACATAACTTTAAACCATCATTAACGTATTCCATCACCAAGTTGAGTCCAGGATTGTGTATTAAATTCACTGATGGCAGATATCGAGGCACCACATCTCCTGTGTGAATAATGCACAACATCAACACCTCTGAGAAAAGTACAATTCTTCAACTCCAATACCTTTTCAACTTTCCTATAATTAATAATAATAATTTTACAAAATCACATTTATTAAGCCTGTCATCATCACTCTGGTGTTAATACTTTTGAACAACAGACATTTAATAATAATATATCAGTTTATCATTTGGTAATTGGCATTACTATCAGTTTTTAATAGAATACTCATTTAAATCGTCCACATATTGATATGGCCCTGTAAAGTATTTAAACATACCATCATATATATCGTTATAATATATTGAAGGTCATGATATCAAGGATTCACCGTGCCGACGTATGTGCACTTCAACATCGGAATTTCGATGTCGGATGTCGTACCGTCATTGGGTTTTGGTTGCCGACGTCGCGACATATCATATCCAACGATAGTCACATGTCGGGTCAATGCCAAGTTCCCAGTTAGCTAGTTGTCGGTTGCGAACTTACAGCTCCGTCTAACTCAAACACCTTGGAGATGGACCATTAAATTAAAGCTAAATTAAAGACGAATGACAACAAACATAACTTACCCCCCAGTGACTTAGTTCGCCTTGCAATGGATATGAGTAGAACGCCTTTCACATAATTGTACTTGTGTTACGCTGTGTAACGTTATATCCTTCTGACGAATCGACACGAGTCGTATATTTTATTTCCCGCCAGATACAATAGTGTTCAGTAATAAATAATAAACTATAGATAATAAGTTTTAAATGATAAATAATAATTGTTTATAATTGTTAAATAATAAATGTCCCTCCAGGGCTTCCGTACAAACTGCAACATGAGTAACTAAATTAATATCTACAGGGTGTTAAAAATATCGTTCTCCATGTTTAATTTTCACCTGTTTATTTTTCTGACGTCAGAAAAAAATTAATTGTTAATTTTTTAGTTTTAAAAAATGCATAGTGTTCTGCCAGTGGTCAAATGAATATTTTTCTTCAACTGCCACTGAAAGCAACAGTAATGTTAATCTTGTTTTATACATCTTTGTCTTCATCATTCTGGTCACCTCGGTTTTTATGCAATTGACCGGAAACCAACGGAGATGACCGAACTTTCGCGATTATGACTTCATCTCTCTCCTTCTGCTACTGAAACCGCAATAATATGCTGGGCAGACCGACAACAACCATATACCATATGGTCAGTCCAATAGTAACACCGCTGCTGGCTGTAAAATAATAACATACTGAAAAATCATTTAATTTCGATGGGGCAAAAATATCGTGTTTTTTTTGTAAAAGTGCCATTTTTCAGTTAATAAATACCACGGTGGGGAATCACGTGGTTTCAATGGTAGGAGTCACCACAAAAATGGCGGCCAAATAGCGTCGACTTAACCCATATTTTGAGGTAAACATATAACAACGAGACTCGTTTATTTATGGACACCCCGGCCAGCACGCAATGGCTTCTCCACTGAATCTTTTGGTACCCTACTTTCCACGATTGATCCCGTAGTTTCCTCAAACACTTCGATATTGTTCCGTAAATAACAAAACACTAGCGGGGTAGACCTCACGATAATGACGATTTTGACCATATTATGACCATAATTTTTATTATCTCCTTTATATCATCCGTATTTCATGCAATTACAATTTGCGAACATTTCGCCAAGATTTTCCAACAAAATTACAACCAGAATATCATATATTTTGGTTTTCTGAAAAATAAAACAGTCAATTTGCATGAAAGATAGGACCCACGCTAAGGGTAGGACGCACGATTGAACCTGGGCAGTGCACATTCATTAGTGCGCTCGGCAGTTTTCTACGGTTCTATCGATCGAAATATGCGGAACGGGCACACAGTATTCATTTATACAAGTCAGGAAGCTATAAGTTCAGTATATACGGTACATGTACAAGTGCATGTATGCAATTAGTATGTTTACTGGCGTATTTTGTTTATAATTGAATTTTATAAGCTCACACAACACAGTTGTAGGGTGTATACTGTCTATCATTCAGTCAGTCTGTTCAAAAGACGAATTCTAGTGAACACAGCTCGACCTACAGTAACTGTTGTTGCTGGAGTTTACTAAAACTTTCTCTTATGAACAACCTTGACATTTAGAAATAATAAGTAATGGATTGGTTTTGCAAATACAAATGTAATGTGGTCCGTTGTCGACGGGGTATGTTAGTCTGACAGCTATTTTTTAAGCAAATAATGTTGATGCATAAACAATACACGTAATTCGTGTATGTGTGTCGATCAATGTGTTGCAGAAATATGTTTCTAATGATAGTACTGTTTGGTGTTAATAAGCTCGTGTGAAATAGCTTGGCTCTCCAGTTAATCGTATATATGAATCGGTTATATTTTAACACATATTGTCTAATATTCTATGTAATAGGTCATCACGTTGATTTTTTTCTTTCACTTCTTTCAGAGCAATGCGTTGAAAAAGTCGCACCTTAGCTTAAAGTCCCAGAAAGTTTCAAATACAGCAATATTTTACAACCTAATAAGACCATGAAAATTGACAGGTTATAGATTTCCCTAAATGGCATAGAATCAGCATCCATATTTGATCTATTTTTACTTTCATCCTTAGAATAATCATCTCTGCAAGTCGCCAATTTAGTAGTTTGTGAGGTGAACAAAATACCCCGTTGCTTACAATCTGAAATCGACGAGTCGTTCCGAGGACAGTCCGTAAAGTTCCATTATAAATCGAGGAGGCATATATTGATGACCAATTTATGCGAGTATATACGTGTAACTAAAAGCTAAATACCGGTATCCTCCGGTACCGATAATCGCCGGTATCCTATTGCACTATATTGTATGATTCCCGAATCCGAAATCCTCTCTAGTCCGAAATTTTTGGGCAGTCCGGAGGGAGTTTGGATAAGGGAGTTTCTACTGTATACTATTTCACGGGGGAATTGAAGGCTAAGTTGTTTCCATTAGGTTATAATATATGTACAGTATGAATACATTCAGGCAGAATTAAAGTGTAGATGTAATGATGCTTTAAACCTGCCGTCCACTTAGACCCCGATGCTATGCGGAAGGGATGCCGATTACAGACTGCTCGTTTCGGAAAAATGGGCGGAGCTTTGTCATCGTGTTTGTTCGGCGAGTATTTGCGGATCGGTATACAAATTGAATTCTTGTGGTATACACGCAGTATGCATGCTGAAGCCTATCCGAAATAGCCGAATGGTAGATCCGATCGTGAAAAGCCGGGTTGCGGTTAGACCTACCGTCCACTATACTCGATGCTACGCGGAGGGGATGCCGGTTACAATGTGCTCGTTTCGGGAACCCTTCGGGATCATGTATCAATAAAAATATGCGGAGCCGTGTCATCGTGCTTGTTCGGGAAGTACCATATTCGCAGTTCGGGGTAAGAATGGTTGCTGTATACATGTACACGCAGTATAAATGCCGTAGCCGAACGTACCGCGACTTAATGTCGTCAGTTCAGGAGTTAGTCCCGAATGTTTCCCCCGACCGCGTGATATGCGGAAGGGTTTACGAATCGATGCCGAAAGGGTTGCCGAAATGTTGTCGATGTATAGGCGATGCCGAACTACTAGCTCGACCTAGAGGCAATTCAGCTGTCATTCGGGATATACAACTGGGATAATGTCGCGTAAATTCGTAAGTTAGTTTTATTATAGATAAACCGCAATCACTCGGGCGTAAATATACTTTTAACATTGGAGAATGTTTTATGATGTAGTGCGCATAGCGCAGTTGGCTAAGCTACTATGAATACGAGTTCTTCAGAACTTTACGAATGAGTTCGATTCCTATTCTGGTATTTTTTTTAAATTTCGCTCAGCAAGCATTTTTCGTGTTTGTTTAATTATACAGAGATGTATATTAACGTTATGGCGTGTAAAAAGCACATTAGAAATATGTCTAAGCTGGTGCACATATACATAGCGACGACGCAAGAAATCTCATCGGAAACGTATATAGGATTTGTATGGAGGAGAAGGGAATAGAATTGAAGTTTTTGCTTGTCAGTGCGTGAGGGATGGTTGTCGGACTGACAGGAGGTAGCAAATAGAATGCATATAAGATTATCTCAGAGTTGTAACTTGTAACTCAATGGATACTTACACTGAATCTGATACATTGTATAACTATGCAAAAACTAAAAATGAAATGAGAATATAGAAAAAATGAATGAATAGATTAAATATGATGATATTTGGTCATATCGTAATCATATAAAACAATGAATACATATAACATAAGAATAAGTTTATTAAATAAAAAAGAAACTGTTCGTTAGTGGGTTCGAACTTACACTGGAACTAGAAAATAGTCGGTTGAAAGCGATAACCACTGTACCACTGCATCACACAGTCAAGTTCATAACATGATCGCATAGTTTCCATGTGTTAAACTCATCACTTCGCCGTTTTCGGGGAGCGTTCGGCATCGATTCGGCTTTCTATCTAGAACCATTCGGGATGGCTAATGAATACGAAACCTCACAGAAGGCGTCGCGAAGATGCGGAGTGAATGCTGATGGTTTACTAAAACTCTTCCGAAGCACTTCCAAGCAAGACCTTCGGTGTCCATTTTTTTAAACTTTAAAACGACGATTTTCGGTTCCGAAGGATACCAGAGGCGTTGCGGAATTATACGTAAGGATTCCAACACATCGCGATGGCATGCCGAACAATCTCGATCTGGTGAATTTCTGCTTGGAGAACCCTTCGGGGTCCTAGTGGACGTCAGGTCTTATGAATATATAAATATTTTATACATATTTTATTCTGCCAATATTGTTTAAAAACTGTCGCAAAGAAGCGTTGGCTTTAAGAGATGTGAAATTGTGTCGCCCTTTGTAACTAGTCATGAGTTCTAATTGGTTGAAAAGTAGACTCTTTAAATCCTGGATTCCGAGTGGTAAAAGTTGCTAAAAGAGAAAAGACTGAATTCAAGACGTCAGTTATAGCAAACTACATTGCACAGCTAGCAGCAGCTTTCCACAACATTCAACCATTGCAAAATTATAACTTCCCATATTTCCACTTTTAGCCGTCCAGCGGCAATGCAAAGACAATTTGGTTAAAATAATGGTACCATAAATATACCATATAATTTTCAATTATAATAAAATATTACCAAATCTCTCACAGCAAACATTGATATATCTCAAACGATAAATGACGACTGGACTAGCTGTTCAATTCCACATATATGAATGTTCATGCTATGTGTCTAGTCCGCATCGTTATTAAATTATTCGTGTAATACCTAATTAGATATATTAATTATACTCTGACTTGTTTGTAGATGAATTAGTACAGATCGAGTAGGCCGTCATGTCACGGTTACACTTACAGTAACTAAGTGAACTGATCGGTAAGCGTTCCATGCGATCGATAGAAGCGACTAATAGCATATTCCGATCGATAGAACCGCAGAAAACTACCGACCGCATTGATGAATGCGCTCTGCTCAGGTTCAATCGTGCGTCCTACCCTTAGCGTGGATCCTATCTTTCATGCAAATTGACTGTTAAATGTTTCAGTAAACCAAAATTCATGATATTCTGGTGGTTATTGTGTTGGAACATGTTGGCGAAATGTTCGCACATTGGAATCGCTTGAAATACGGATGCTATAAAGGAGATATGGTCATAACATGGTCAAAATCGTCATTATCGTGAGGTCTACCCCGCTAGTGTTTTGTTATTTACGGAACAATATCGAAGTGTTTGAGGAAACTACCGGATCAATCGTGGAAAGTAAGGTACCAAAAGATTCAGTGGAGAAGCCATTGCGTGCTGGCCGGGGTGTCCATAAATAAACGAGTCTCGATGTTATATATTTACCTCAAAATATGGGTTAAGTCGACGCTATTTGGCCGCCATTTTTGTGGTGGCTCCTACCATTGAAACCACGTGATTCCCCACCGTGAATACCATTCTCGTTTAATCAGGATGTATTTGGGATGACAAACACGCTGGTTACCGAGAATGATAAGTACACGGGCCAAATTAGTTTTAGATGGTATTTGATTTCGTGGTTGAAGGTGAACCTGGAAATCCACGAAATATAATCCCCACGAAAATTAATTGATTAATTTTGCAGTACATTGATTCATTTAACCTCATCACAATATTGATATAAAACATTATTAAGTAATAAACACTTTACAAATCGATGGCTTAGAATTAGAAGGTCGTAAGTGCCACTTACGACTTTTTAATATTCATAAATATTTTGAATAAGCATCACAAGGCGCTTCTTATGAGCCCATTTTCATAAAAATCTGAACTTGTCATGTTGACCAAAATGAAGTTGTAAAAGTTTGTTTTACCATAAGTAAATGTCAGACAGTTTTTCTGTGTTTTCTCAAAATATCGATTTGGTAGTTACGACCTTCTAATTCTAAGCCATCGAATTGTCAAATGTTCTATTCACTCTCATGTTGTTACACCATTTATAATCACTGCCATTTATTTGCAAATATACTCAATCATGTGAAATTGTATCAGATTAGCGGCACTTCTAACGCTACCGTTGATATATTTCTGTTTTCTTTAAAACTCCTTAGTGTTTTTTTATGAAATTTGGCAAACTAATAGAGTAATATTTGACACACGTTCTGGTGAATTTTCTGTTCGATCCGACAATAGACTATCGCACGACACGTCTTCAACTGACTGAATGCTTATATTGAAAGTCGCATTTTTATCACGCAATGCCGGTCATCTTATTGCTATGTATGCGTGGAGATGTCCCTTTTCCCTATAATGGTTGTGCATATCAACATTTTATTCGCTCATGGTTTTTAATAGTCATTAACAATATTTACCAAAATGCTAGTAAACGAAAAATTTTGGTTTTGCTGCAAAATATAGTGTTTTCCGTACCCATAGTGTTTCTGTTGAGAAAATACGATTCATGAGAGTTACAATACTCAGGGTTGTAAGAACCAAAAAATGGTCATTTTGTTCACAAGGTGTATAAAGCACCAAACTTTCACAAAATAACAATCAATATATTGGCTTCCAGAAAAATGAAAGAGACAAGCTGTTCAGCCCCTTAATTCGCATATATGAGGCCCCAAAAAGGGTCCATCAAATTAAATTGATCTAATTGAATTTTTAAAACAATATATAAAAATCACCAAAATTCAATTTGAATGTCTAAATCAAGTACATATATGATATATTGTATTATGAATTCCACTATCATACATGTTTTATTACAAATATGAGGCCCGAAAGGGGCATTTTTGAAAATTTCATAGAATTAAAAACATGTTTGTATACTTAGTTTTAGTATTATGAATAGTTGAACAATACAACAATAGAATGCAGACCAGTTGACCCAGTGATGCTTATGATATAATTTAACTCATTTAAAATACAACTTATTTATTGGTTGAGGCCCTTAAAAGGACATTTTTCAATCATGAAAACGTGGATGAATTTAATATGTTCACGATGCAATCTGTAAGACATATAAATGTCTCTAAAATGTACAACAAATGATTTGTAAAAGTGAATTATATTTTGTTGTATATGAAAATTTACCATATTGATACTTCAATAATAGTTCCATTGTGAAAATGAGGCCCCATTAGGGGTACAAACTAACCACAATACTTTATATAAGACACACTAGAAATTAAATCAGTACATTGATTCAATACTCAAATACAAGACATATTTTATACCAATCGTAAATAACAATAAAGTAATATAAATATACAGTAAATAAATAATATTTGATTACTTTTAGTGAATTGAGGCCATATAAAGGGTTAAATCTATTTTGAAAAAAAATGGATTGAATTCATATGTAGAGAAACGATAATAAAATATTTATATTTACTTATAGATTAAATCAAAGTATCTGTAACAGATATATAATTCATATAACTGTGTTGAATGTTGGTATATAAGCTATACCGTATTGTAAATAGTAACTGTGGATATGAGGCCCCATATGTGGTTTAAACTTCACTTAAGCCCATTAGCGGGTAAATAGCATATATTCAGCAAAGTAATTAAAAAATTGCTTACAATATTCATATAATCGATTTTAACATGTCGCATACATGTTAACACCGAATATTCATTGCACAAATTGATGAGATAAAACATAATATTGTGTTGTATAGTGAATGTGAATGTATATCAAGTATATTAGTTCAATATTTGCCTGGTTATGTTGTTATGTTTTGTAATATAGATGTTTGTATCGCGCATACTTTAAAACAGCATTTAGCACTAGCATTGCTCTTCCTAATAATTGTTTTTGTGTTTGAAAGTATATGTCGATGAAGTTGTTTACTAGAGGTCGATTCCCCACAAGGAATGGTTGTATTTTTAGGGCCAAGAATGACCCTTATTTACAGATACTCCATGGAACCATGGCTTCGCAGTACATGGTTAAGTATTTACGAGGTACCATGTATCCCATGGCCATGAATTACTGAAGTAGTGCCATGTACCCCGGTACCACAAAATGCCATGAAGTTTTACATTGGCAGTGTACCTACTAATGAATTATTTGTCATTACAAGAACCCAGAATATCTTTACATGAGGCCCTAACTTTTAGTCTTAGAGCTAGGACTGATTTAACAGGGCAGGTTTACCAACCCCATTGACCCAGATGTAGATGTGACAAATTGAATAGGTGGCTAATAAAGCTTGTCCCCCATTGAATTCAGAGTTAGGACATACCAAATTGTTTCTTCGTTTAGCGTCCGTCCTAAGTTCGAAAACCTATCTAGCTATCCTGAGACAAGAACAAAACACTCGTAAAAAGACATAACCACTTATTTGCTCATTATTATATGGCTAACAAATATATCGTTCAAACTAAAAATTGTTTGTGTGAAACCTACTGCTGTTTAGGGGTAGGGTGACATCTTGATATGATAAATATGAAAGCCATATCTCAATGGATTTTGAAGATAAAAAAAGGTTACAATGTTTGTTGGTTATTTTTCTGCCCAAGATGCTCAAACCTACCCGTCCTCGGACGCTAAACGAAGAAATGGTTTGGTATGGCCTTACTGTGACAATTAATGTTAGGTTCCTAGCGTAGACAAGAAAATATGTGATCATTAGTTTTAGATACCCAATGGAACCTGAAATATATGTGTCGATGAGTGAAAGGTTACCCCCAGAGCCAGAGTATGAAATAAATGTGCCAAACATTTGAGGTACCTCAAGAGGCATGGGTGTGCCTAGTACAGTTTAACGTTAAGATATCAGTTGTCAATGGTCGCTTTCAGCAATTCAGCCATAGGACAACATTTTAACGGCCATTTTAACTTTCCCTGATCATCAGCCTAAGGAAACATGCGTTCGAGTCTCCGTGTTGAGACTAATTCTCTACTGATTAGTGTGTGTCCATCATTGAGGCCCACTGCCCTCACAGGTATCAATTCACACACTGGTATCCATTAGAAATGGTTGAATAAGAGGTTGGTGATTACTTCAAAGGACCAACTATACTAGTAGCTTCTATTGTCTGCTTTGCTCTGCAGATAGAAGTTAGTTACCAATAGGACCTGAAAGGACTGTATTATGCCATGAAATACCCATATGGTTTTGAGTACACGTACCAGTGTAATTGGTGAATGTAAGTATTTTATTGGGACAGGCAAAGCTTTAGCTTGAAAAATTAAATGACTTCATAGGACTTCAGTTTACCACATCAGATCTGAACGGCCTGTCGTGAGTTACTTTTAAGATCTGGAATTGACGTAATGGGCACACAACAGGTCTTGGTATGATTGTACTTTGTGGTGTTAACTGTATCTAAGTACATTGAATGACCTTACTCGGCAGTATTTAGTACCTCAAATGACTAAGGTCGCCGTCAGCTTAAATGAAAACAACATCTTAACAGTAGTTGAAATCAAAACAAAGACCAACCTGAAATAATGTATCGGATTAATTGTGTACATCAGTCTATAACAATGGCTTGGTTTGATGCTATAACAACACATAGTTCAGCTGTTTAACCACCCTTTGACATTTTTAAGCTTTCCCTGGTCATTGAATTACCTTATGAAACCCGTCCTGTGGGTGTGGTAGCCAACATCTATCTGCGGTGTCCAGGAATAAACCAACCCTCACAGGTACCAATTTACACATTGATTGAGTATAGCATGTGGATATTTCTTGCTCATAGAAATTAACCAGTGGTCCAGATGAGGATTGAACCCAAGACCTCACATTCTGAAGCGCGCGTCCTACCTCTATACCACCGTTCCCCCCATCGACCACAGTTTGATAACTGCATGTTTTTGCAGTCTCTTATTGACTTATCGGGCCAAAACCGAGCTAATACAGAAAAAGTACATGTACATGCATTTAAAAGAAAGAAATGAATCCCTTATTACGGGCCTCAATAAATTCTTTAAAAAAGTCGATTTCCACAGTATATGTATCTAAAATTAATGTTCTGAAGGTGTTGATGCGGATTAATTTATAAAAAAATATGTTAAGAAATCATTATAATGTATTAGGTCATGAAAACATTTGTACTCGGTAAGAAAACATTCAAAATATAGTAATTGGCACCGTTTTCACATTTAAATTTAACTTATAATGACCTCTAGTTATGTTTATCAATTCAAATACACATTCTTTAAACCACGACAGGGCCTCAAATTAACATTGTACAGTTATTAGTCATAGCACAGCTGATATGCCTACAATCAAATGCACTGTGTATATGAGCTTGCTTAAATGGAGAGAAAATAATACCAATTAACCGTTCGATTTTTGAAAGATAATTACTTCATTCTGTGATTTTCTGATAGAAATTTACCCTATTATGGCCTCGTTTGTATTATATGAAATAGTTAAGTATATAATGCAGATTGTTTATACACTGTACTTACCAATGACTATGTAACTCAATATTTATCGTTAATTATCAACAGTTGTTGCATTTCTATATAATATACAACTGTGTAGTGTGATGGTGAGTCTAGTAGCTGGTTAACACCACTAGCGGGGCCTCACTGTCATATTTTATTATTAATTAAGATTGTAAATTATGATAACCAATTCAACATAATGTTCAAAACTGTTATAGATTATTTGCGTAACAATTGAGAAAATAATAATGTGTACATTATATACAGATGATTTTGTGAAATCAAGTACACATTTGGGGCCTCATTTGTACAAAACACGGGGCCTCACATACATGTTTTATTGGTTTTTATATAGGTGGTCGACTTGATGTGCAACTATGCTACGTTTGGTGATTTATATACATAATTTGAACATCCATATGCTCTTATTTTAGTTTTCATGAATTCGGGCCTCATTTTGTGTTAAAACCACCAATGGGGCCTCTATTCCAAGTTTTATTATTACAAAAAGCTGCAGATTTTAAGCACTCAAATTAATCACTTTATATATTATGACTCAATGTGTTTTGCTTCACAATCAGGAAAATAATCATGTATTTATACTGGCGGGTAGGTGGAGATTCTCATACACTTTCGGAGCCTCATTTGGGCAGGAGACAGGGCCTCTCATGGTTGTCTCCTTGGATTTTTTTCATCAGACTGACTTATAGAGCAACTGTGCCAAATTTGGTGCTTTATACATCATGTGAACATTCATGGCTCTTACAACCCTGAGTATATTATTTAGTTTTTTATTTTCCCGAATTCGGGCCTCATTTTTTGTTTTAACCACTAGCAGGGTCTCATTTTTGTGTTTAAGTATACCAAAATGCAATATATTTCAAATGTCACCATTAATCATAATATTTACCAAGGTTTCATATGTTTAGCTTCGCAATCAGATGAAAAAAATATATATTTCTACCAGGGAGTATGTACACTCTGAGGTACCCCTTTGGGGCCTCATTTCAGCAGGAGACAGGGCCTCGATCGAGTGTCTCTTTGGATTTTTTTAATCAGACTGACTTATACTACAACTGTGCCAAATTTGGTGCTTTATGCACCTTGTGAACATTCATGGCTCTTACAACCCAGAGTACAAGGGTTGAGCTCAACTTGAAATTTAAACTAAGGATGACCAATTATTATATCAAACTAAATAAATTAAACTCTACTGCGTACTATTAACATTCCGTATTCAGAAGAAATGTGAATTTTATAATTCAAGTTTCCTTATTTGAGGTTAAGCGTTTATTTTAAACGCATCGGTTTTGTTTATTTTGATTATGAGCTGATTTTGAGGCGGTCTAAGCTTACCAACTGCTATTTCGTGACCTATGAAATTGTAACGTAGGTGAATTTTATGAATATTTTTATTGTGTACACTTATTACATTACACTTGAAGGTGTAAAGAAATAAAATATTAAAAATACCAATTGAACCCTGATAAACACGCTGTTTAATAATGTGACTTTGTTTTTCCGGGTGACGTAAATTACGTTTTTATCACGAATTTTTATACGCATCAATTTCTGAATTAACAAGTGCAGCAATATGCACATGCCTTAAACTAAAACCGGTGAAAATTTGATAAAGTTATCTCAAACCGTTTTCGAGATATCAAGAATAATCAAGTGGCAGCGTTAGAAGTGCCGCCGAGTATATATATCTTTATTGCCTCCATTTTCTGGAGATGTTCATATAGTCCAGCAATAATGTCTCCAAAAATCGAGTAATGATTAATTTTTGGAGAAAGTTGCCAAACTTGGTAAATACATTGGGAAAACGTATCGGAACATTTTTTTCATGAGACCCATCTCGTATCTGCCATTTTTTAAAGATGGCCGCCAAAAACGAAAAATCGGTGTATATCTTATATAACGCATGATAACAACGTTATTATGAGTAATTGTTAACTATTTTTATTAGAAATAACTTAACTAACATCTAACTTATACCGTTAACTGAAATATTGTTTTTAGAAATATCCAAAATGGCCGACAAAATGTCCGCCAAACTTGAAATATTCTATATAATAGTCTTTAGGTATACTGCTAATACTATATTTTTAACATTTATACTGATAGTTCTAGACAAACTCTGGTTAAATGTATTCCAGTTTAATTATTAATTAGTGGATAAAGCAGATATTTTATTCTAGAGACGTAAATTTCAATATAGATAAGCCTCGATCTGAGAAAAGGGCCCTTAATGACATGACATGAAATTAAGAAAATTGAGTTTTTAAGTTACGTCACCATTTTCTGCGAATTTCAGAACAGGGCACAAAATGCACATAAATGTTTTATGTTATATCCTGCCACATAATTGTTGCCTTGTAACATACTTAATGTGGAGTTCTATACTAACACTTGAGACCTATATTTTTGGGGTAAAATATGAGAAACTACCAACAAAAGTGAGGATTTTTGGAATTGGCAGACAACAATGTCATTTATAGTAGTATTTTATTGAAAACCCCTGCAATATAAGTGTAGTATCTTATAGTATTATATATCATACGAAATTATCGGCTATTGGTCAAGATACGATATTTTGGGGTAAAATACTACAAAATGAAAACAAAAATGATGATTTTTGGAATCTGTTTACTGTAATGTCATTTATTATGGTATTTGAATTTTAATCAATAGGATGGACACATATTGTCTTCGTGCTTATGATATTGCTAATTTGGTGCCTAAATGTTATGTATTTTAAGACATTTTTGGGGCAAAAACATTGGAAATATAAACAAAAGTGAGGATTTGAGGAATCGATTGGCTACAATGGCATTTAAAATCGTATTATTTATAAAACAACTGCAATTCGTTTGTAGTAACTTAAAGTTTAGTATATCAAATAATATATTATCATTTATGATCACTGAATGCTATTTTGGGGTAAAATTATTATTTAGTTATAAATCACTAAGATAGACATATGCAGTTTTTCCTAATTAAAATATTAATAATATAGTTTCAAAATGACTTGCGTCTTGGGATATATTTGGGGTGAAACAGTCAAAAATATAAAATTAATAAAAGTGAGGATTTTTGGAATCTAATGATCACGATGTCATAACGCCACAAACTGTGCTATTTTATAATTAATCACTAAGATAGGCATATGTTGCCTTTTCGCATATTAAGAAATTAATAATCTGTTCTAAAAGTTGTTCATATGTTATGTTATCTCTTTTGGGGTAAAACATTCTTAACTATAAACAGTAATTTAGTATTTTTAGAATCAGAAGACCACACAATTATTAAACATCGTATTTGCTAATAACTCACTGCATTTGGTTGGTAGTAACAATTTGCTTAATACATCAAAACATTTATGTATGATATAACTTGTGTAAAATGCAATTCTTTGGAATGAAACACAAAAAGAGTAAATGAAACAACCTACTCCAAGCAATTATGTATCAGGCAATGATGTGTACCACAAAGAGCCGTTATCTACCAAAAGCATTGCTAAGACAGGAATAAAACACAACGTGTCGCCAAGAAAGGAATTTCTGACGAGGAAATGCTGTGCCCGACCAAATTAGGTATCTTTATTATCAGGATAAAAATGTTCAGTGAGACCTAGGCATAATAATGAATACCACACATGCATGCAATCTCTGCATATTGTATTTTAAGTAGATCATATTGTTTGAGATGGCTTTACCTGGTCATATTTTCAAATACTAGTACCTGGTGTGGCCTGGACATTTTCGAAATTATACAGGGCTTCAAGTCTGCTAATCAAATGAGGCTAACACTGCAAGTGGGCCCCATTTCCTTGATTACTGTTGCAAAATTTGTGTTACACTCTTAGGTCACCATCTCATATATTTTTGTTAAAGTTGCATTGTTTGAAATATTCGAAAAAAGAAACACTGAAGTTCCACAACAAGAAAATATGAAATTCCATGAAAATTTGAAAATCATGTTTTCATGTCGGCCAAATAATCTGGCGCAAAATACTTCATATATTCTTCAGACAAGCTACATTTACAGCAATTGCCATCATAATATCTCATTCAAAGTAATTTGATAGTAAACTGCAGCGCCGTAACTACACTGAGGCCAGGCGAGGCAAATGCCTCGCCTAAATTTGCGGACCAAACATTATTTGTTTGTTATTAATATATACATGTAATAAAATATCCCTGAATATATTTAAAATAAAATGTCTCAAATTGTCGCATGTAATTAACAATGAAGCAATTTGTTCTGAGGCACTACGGTTATCTAGTCTGCAGCTGCCTCGGCTAAAATTTGCACACCTAACCTTTCGGTGGAAAATTTGTCTTCAACTTAAATGTAAAATAAAATGTCTGAATAACAAAAAATATTACAAGCTGTCGCAAGTTATAAACAAAGAGTGCAACTTGAGGCACTGGATTTGCACCTTAATGGTAGTATACCTAGAGCAACTTGAGGCACTAGACTTGCACCTTAATGGTAGAATACATAGTGCAACTTGAGGCACTAGATTTGCACCTTAATGGTAGTATACATAGTGCAACTTGAGGCACTAGATTTGCACCTAAATGGTAGTATACATAGTGCAACTTGAGGCACTAGATTTGCACCTTAATGGTAGTATACATAGTGCAACTTGAGGCACTGGATTTGCACCTTAATGGTAGAATACATAGTGCAACTTGAGGCACTAGATTTGCACCTTAATGGTAGAATACATAGTGTAACTTGAGGCGCTAGATTTTCACCTTAATGGTAGTATACATAGTGCAACTTGAGGCACTAGATTTGCACCTTACTGGTAGTATACCTAGTGCAACTTGCGGCATGAGATTTGCACCTTTATGGTTGTATACAATATAAATACAGAAAGAAAGTGGCACCGGCACACCCTCTCCTTAGTATCGCCAAAATCCAGGTCTATGTTCTGTGAGTATAAATTGTTAATATGCCAATGTTCGCTCGCGACGCTCACATGGTACTGTTTACAATCAATTTAATGATGTTGTTGGCTAACACACTTAAGAGTATAAGCATGTGCATATAAGTATTTTCTTCTTTGAGCTCTTGTTTGCTATGAATTTCTTGATGTTCCATTTCAATACCAAAACAAGGGACCAAAGATATAGCAGATGAATTTGTTGTTTTAAAAGTCCCGTGGAGCATGACATTGATCCCTTAATTTACTTGCATTCAAATCGTTCAAGCTTCCCCTTAACACAAACGTGCAGCCTATGAGTTCGTAGGATATGCTGATGAAAGGTGTCTCGAATAGAAAAACGATCCTGTCGCCAATGGTTCTCTTTAGAAAATAATGCCTTTTCGAGCTGGCTTCGCCTTCACAACAGCTGTATCAGTGACTATTATCAATTAGAAAAATAGTTTCTATAAGCTACATAGATAAATCTATAAGTGAATACTATCAAATACAGAATATGTTTTGGCATGGTGTTCAAATAATATAAATAATGTTTGTCTAGCTCGCTTCGCTATTCTACTTTTCTGATTATTTCAATGTTGAAAGTGTATTCGGTGGTTTAATAGCGTGCTTTCAGAAACGTTCTAGGTTAACAAATACACCGGACCACTACATGGTCATAAGAGAATTACATCTATCGGATTTACATGTGTATACATTTGTGTGTTTAAAAAGGAATTGAAATATGCTTTGGTACATTTAAATTTCGATTTGGGCGTTAATTTGCGGTATAAGTTTTTGTTATATCGGTCCGAAAATGACCGAGTGTTAGGGGAATTGCACATTTTAAGATATTCTACTTTTCTGATTATTTCAATGTTGAAAGTGTATTCGGTGGTTTAATAGCGTGCTTTCAGAAACGTTCTAGGTTAACAAATACACCGGACCACTACATGGTCATAACTAAGGATTTCATCGGGCACAAACGTACCATTAAGTGGTCCTTGTTAGGAGTGCAATGTTTTACATTTGTAAATAAATTCGGCTCGCCAAATGAATTGTACACATATTTAAGAATGTCATGTAGATAGCAGTTTGTGCTACATGAACCTCAGATAAATCAGGATCTTTTCCCTTGCCAAATAACTACTCGTTTGAAATATCATGTAGAGAACTAGTTTGCATGACATGCAACTTGGAGAAACAGTGCATTTTCTTTGGCTCTCTTTGCTTGTCACCTTATATCAATCTTTCATAAGTTCGTGTAGAGAACGAATTTATGTGACATGCAGCTCAGGTAAATAATGCGAGGATTGATCATACTATTTAGAGAACGAGTTTGTGTGAGCTAGGGAAAAGCATGCATCTTTAAGGAGTTAGTTTGTGCTGAAAAACATTGCATTTTTCTGCCTCGCTTCGCTCTCCAAATACCTTATACCCATTAATAATATCATGTAGACAACGAATTTCGTGGGGGGGGGGTTCTGACTCGCTTCGCTTGAAATATGTGGGCTGATACAAATAGTGCATTTTTTGTGGCTCGCTTCGCTCGCCAAATAATTTATGAGCATTAATTAATAATATCATGAAGAAAAATTGTGTGGGCTCGGCCAAATAGTGCATATTTGCAATAAATTATGCGATTATTAATATCACGTAAAGAAGAAATTTGTGTCAGCTTCCACAAATAGTCTCTTTTTCTAGCTCGCTTCGCTCGCAAAATACATTGTAAATATTCAAATAGCATGTACAGAACGAATTTGGACGTCTCCTCCTGTAAATACCCCGTCACCCAATTAAGACCCGATTTCGCACCCCTTTGGAAAATTCCTAGTTACGGTCCTGTCCAGCCCCAAGACTGCCTCGGCTAAAATTCGTGTCTGGGTACGGCACTGAACTGATACTCTTTTAAAATAACTGTGACGTTGACCCCTGATGCTCCACTTATATATGAGCCGTAATCCAGGAAACCTGCTGACTTGACATCATGTAATTACTGTATAAAACAAGGTTTTGAAAAGGCTCTAAAATAAGTGAAACAATGTATATATCTGTTGATTCTACTTTAAGTAATTTATCCATATAGTACTTTATCCAAGCTTTAAATTTCCACATAAATTATGTTAACTATATACTTTGTTACCATGGTTACCAATTTCGGAAAAATACTTCAATTAAGAAAAACTGAGAGTAAGCTGTTTAAAACAACAGTAGCCTTTCTCTAAATGCTACATGTTTCTATTATGATATATATTTTAAAAATCAGTACATAATTCTAAAATGTGACACTATTTTGAACATTGTACGTCAAGAATTAATCATATGGTGTAATTATGAAATACTTTTTACAGTCAAATGACGTTCGAATGACGTTCGCGACGTCGGGCAAAAAAACTCGGAATATTGACTTTACAAAAACAGCTGTAACTTCCTCAAAACTCAAGATATTTACACAATTTCTTTTGAATCATGCTTCATTGGTATTAGTCTTTATAACAATGAAATATCACAAAAAATGTTTCTTGTCAAAATAGCAGGTTTTCCTGGAGACTTGCTTATATATATAGAACATAGTAAACTCAAGGTTTTGTCCGTTTATAAAATCTGGATCGAGTCATAGCTTAATTAGTTTTGAAGCTAGGTTAATGAAACTTGGTATGTGGATACAAATTAATAAGCAGATTATTCATGTCAATGTGTGCTTTATTCAGACAACAATTGTGGCTGCCATGGTAACAAAAATATAGAAAACCAAACATATTGCTTATATATTGCTTGTAATTCGTAATTAATTGTTATTATTAAGCAGAAACTGGCTTTATATTTTATCAACGTCAACCTTGACCCCATTTTGATGGAAAGTATCTTCGCGGAAGCTACATATTGACCGCGTTTCATTCATATATGTCTTTCCAGACTAAATATAGTCAGCGGAAACCGATTTTCTATTTTTAGTAACAGTGACCTTGACCCAAATGTCCCATTTTTTATCCAAACGTGTATCATCCTACAAGCAACGTATATAGCAAGTTTCATCCAAATAGCTCATTCTTAACGGAAGTTGTTGAGCAAAAACCAATTTTCTATTTTTAGTAACAGTGACCTAGATATTGACCCCAACCATCCACCTTTTTATTTTTAGTGGCGTATTGAGTCAAGCTACTTATACACCAAGTTTCATCACGATATGCAATTCTAAACTGAAGTTATTGGGCGAAAACCGCCATTTGATCATTTTGGCGGCAATTTTTAGACCGTTGCTATGGCAACCAAAGAAAATAATTTAAGTGGGTCTCATGAAAAAATGTTTCAAATGGACCAAAAAAACAGTTGTACCAAGTTTGGTAACTTTCTCCAAAAATTAATGTTTATGGGACATTATTGCTGGACTATACTGTGTCCAGTGAAATACATTGAACTGGATCGCTGACTTCTTGGCTGATTGTACACAGTCAGTCAGTTGTCCTAGAAGGTCAATTTTCATCCAACTCGCCAGTGACTTCATGCGTCACTCAAGGCACAGTTCTTGGACCTTTCCTGTTCTGTGTTCGTATATCAACGACATGCCAGACTGTATTAATTCCAAGACGCACCTCTTCACAGATGACGGTATGTTGTAGAGTTTAATAAAAACGCATGCAGATGTTGCCATATTACAAAATGGGAGCGACGTACAGTGGTAATGCAGTTCAACCCAGTGTGAGGTTATTCGTATTACCAATAAAACTTGGCAAGAAACAAATCATCACATACTGTAACATACATGGGAAAACATTAATGACTGTCAAACGTGTCAACTATCTAGGTACCAATATTTCCGAGGATATGAAATGGAATAAACACACCGACATTACAGCTCGAATAGCAAATAATACTCTTTCCTTCTTGCGTAGAAACATGTAGAACTGTGGTTGAAAAGTAAAGGAACTACATGTATGTTATAAATCGTTAGTACGTCCACAGTTGGAATATGCCGCCACTATCTGGGATCCTTTTAGTTACAGTTAGTGAAACACTTGAAAGTGTACACAAAGAGCTGCACAGGAGAACAAGCAGCATCACAGCCATGCTCAAACATCTGGAATGGGAATCACTTACACAAAGACGCAGAAAAATGAAAGTCATAATGGCATACAGGATAGTGCACGAACTAATTGCTATACCATCCAGTCTATTCCTGAAACCTTTAAATATTGTTACCCGAGTACATGATATGCGGTACAACTTAGTTCACTCTGGCATGGATATGCATAAAGATCATTTGTCTAGAGTGTCATACGTCCACTGCGGTATAACGTACACCGGATATTGCTCGTAAAGTGAGTAATATTATCAATTTTAAGGACATGAAATGGAGACCAGGGTGAGTTTAAAGACGAAATTTTCCCAATTACTGACTTCTTATGCACATCCCAATTGAGTTGTTACTTCTTCGGGCATTTTGGTAACTTTATAGCACACTATCGTATATTAGATATTCACAGAAAGGTTAAAATGAACCAGCATTATGCCGTTACTCACTCGCAAATATTGACAGCAGGACTTTACAAGCTTCTGGAACGGCTGTTATACCAAATTGTAGATTTTTTGAACTGGCCATTTTGTTTATATTGAACTCCAAAATGTTGTGACCAAATTTCATAAATATTGTCCAAAAAACAACTAAGATACACCCCAAAACAGATACGTGTGCGTGTACGGAGTATTGCTGTTTAGTGTAGGGAGTATTGCACATAAGCTCAACGTTAGTATACTAAGAGTATGGCATAATAAAATGAGTAAATAAAGTATGTAAATGGACAGTTTTATCGTATTATTACGTCTGCTCACAAATATGGTCATGTTGTTATGGGTTATACGATACAATAAGAATATTCTTAAATGATTATGTTAAAATATTTCAACCGTCAGGCAGATTTACAATATAGAATGCTGAATTTTATGCATAAAGTGTTCTTGTGAGTAGTACAAATGTGATATTTAGCTTGGATATGCAATTCTTTGAGAATCATACTTATGGTCAAATGGCAAATAAGGGCATTCATATCCATATATACAAAATGTACACACCAAGGTTTATTTTATAATCGCTCAACTATTTGAGATACTGTAATGAGGTTCCTTTACTATGATTTACGTTCAACGTTGCTAATTCAAAGTATTGGACATTGTAGTAGTTTTGTGTTTGTCAAATGTAATTGCTCAGCTATGACTCTTCACTGTATGTGAAATACACGGTTACTAATAGGGAGGACTTGGAGCTAGGATTAGCTTGTTACATTAATTGCTTCATGCAGTCCATACAATCCAATCTAATAGGTACATATATATATAATATAAGTTATTTTTTATAAAATAACGCTGCGTATACCTTGTATTTATTCGATTTGAGTGACAAATAGTCACTACAAGTAAAAGGAATACTCTGTACACCAAACAGCAATACTCCGTACACCAAAGAGCAACTATATAGCTTTACTCTGTACACTAACACCTACATTTATTCTCGCAATGCACCGTCATGTTCGATTAGTTGCGGATACTACATTTGCAATATAATCTTTGTAACAAAATTGACAATTCGCTCGATTCAAGTTGAGTATTTTAACGAAAAATATAAACAAAAACATCTTGTTTCGACAGATCGAGCTTACTTTCTGGGTGAGTAAAACTTCGATAATACTAAACATGAGGGATGCAGTTTAAATGGAAGAAGAAGATGCATAATTATTGTTCTTTGTATATAGGCAAAATCGCCGGACATGTTTGTATCATGAATAAACTACAGCTTTGACTAGCCGATGTGTTGCTAGATCTAGGCCCGCACTCTGTTGTGCTGAATGATTATATGTCGCTAAACTGCCCTGTTAAACACGGCATGGGGGCGATTAACATGACCTTTGGAATCAATGTTACACGATCATGAAGTACGCAAAGTCGCCAACTCAAACTTATATGGGAGGTCATGTGTACTTGCGACTTGCGACGACTTGTGACTTGTAGACATTTATGTGAATTTTCGCTAGTAAAATCATGCAATAACGGTTTTTAGGCTGGCGATTTGCGCCAGACTATTACAATCCTAAAAAATGAAATCCACTAAGATGAATTTACTCCCGAAACTGACAACACAGAATCTATACACCCAATGCAAATAGTTCCTCCTCGTTAATCAGTTTTGCAAGATAAGAACATTCAACTTTCCTTGTTTCATTTATTCTGTTCGATTGTAATATTGAAATGGAAGGAAATTGTATGAAATTAGAAGAAAAGGTGTTTAAAGGCGTTGATAATTATTACTACGCGTTCGTATACTACGCGTTACGAACGCGATATAGCGCGCGCATAAATGATTTTATTATGTTAAATTATTTAGGTCAGTATTCTCCAACGAGATCGTGGTCGAGTGGATGAGCAACTCGCTTAGTAATTTTCTGATGCTAAGGTCCAGCGATCGAATCACGGCGGTTCCAAAATTATTATTTTTTTTTTTGAGTCCAGCACTTACCTCTCTTTCGACTTAGAAAACCCCTTGATGTTATATTACTTGAAAAGCTATTGTTCCTTAGCAGTTCGCCAGCCTGTCAGTACTTTCAGTACTTTGATTTAGATTCATGTTTTATGACAATAGTTTTGCTCGATTTTTTAGCTCACCTGTCACATAAGGTGTGACCGTCGTCGTCCGTCAACAATTGGCTTTGGTACACTCTAGAGGCAACAGTTTTGATCCAATCTTCATGAAACTTTATCAGAATGTTGTTCTCTATGAAATCTACGCCAAGTTCGAAACTGGGTCATGTAGGGTAAAAAACTAGATCACTAGGTCAAATCTTAGACAAATCTTGTGTACACTCTAGATGTCACCAACTTGTTCCAATCTTCATAGAACTTGGTCAGAATGTTGTTCTCCATGAAATCTATGACAAGTTTGGAACTGGGTCGTGTGGGGTCAAAAACTAGGTCACTAGGTCAAATCATATAAAAACCTTGTGTACACTCAAGAGGTAACCAATTTCATCCAATCTTCATGAAACTTGGTCAGATGTTGCTCTGCATGAAATATAGGCCAAGTTCGAAACTGGGTCATGCCGGGTCAAAAACTAGGTCACTAGGTCAAATCTTAGAAAAACCTAGTGTTCACACCAGAGGTCACAATTTTGACCCAATCTTCATGAAACTTGGTCAGAATGTTGTTCCCTATGGCATCTAGGCCAAGTGCAAAACTGGGTCATGTGGGGTCAAAAACTATGTCACTAGGTCAAATCTTAAAAAAACCTTGTGTTCACTCCAGAGGTCGTGGTTTTGATCCAATCATCATGAAACTTGATCAGAATATTGTTCTCTATGGAATCTAGGACTAGTTCAAAACTGGGTTATGTGGGGTCAAAAAACTAGGTCACTAGGTCAAATCTGAGAATAACCTCGTGCTCACTCCAGTGGTCGTGGTTTTGATCCAATCATCATGAAACTTAATCAGAATGTTGTTCTCTATGAAATCTAGGCCAAGTTTGAAACTGGGTCATGTGGGGTCAAAAACTAGGTCACTAGGTCAAATCTTAGAAAAACCTAGTGTTCACACCAGAGGTCACAATTTTGATCGTATCTTCATGAAACTTGGTCAGAATGTTCTTCTCTATGGAATCTAGACCAAATTTGAAACTGGGGTATGCGGGGTCAAAAAACTAGGTCACTAGATCATATCTTAGAAAAACCTTGTGTTCACTCCAGAGGTCGTGGTTTTGATCCAATCATCATAAAACTTGGTCAGAATGTTGTTCTTTATGAAATCTAGGCCAAGTTTGAGAGACTGGGTCATGTTGGGTCAAAAACTAGGTCACTAGGTCAAATCTTAGAAAAACATTGTGTTCACTCCAGGGGTCACTGTTTTTATCCAATCTTCATGAAATATGGCCAGAATGTAGGTTGTACTGATACATAGACCAATGTGCAACAGGTGAGGGACCTAGGGCCTTTCAGGCCCTCTTGTTTAATATTCATGACTTTTTTAAGAATTTGACCATTTTCAGCATTTTCAACGCTGGGCGCCATAACTATGATGTCACGAAAATAACATGATGTGTGGAACGTAGGTTATTTTATTTTGAAGATTATTTGGGCCATCTTTAAAAATGGTTGCCATGGTAACCATGATGGCCAATACGGGATCAGGAGATGGGTTTCATGAACAAAATATGTTCTGATATGTTTCCCTAACGTATATACTAAGTTTGGTGACTTTCTCCAAAATATAATAATTATTCCTTTTTGTGAGAACATTTATTATTACTGGACTATTTAGTATACAGGTGATGTTTGAATAGCAGCACAAGTTACAGCAACAACATTTTGAGCGGATGGGCAAGTTAAATCTATACCCCCCCCCCCACCCTGGAAACAGTGTTTGGTGGGCAACAATGCATTGTTTGGCTGAGCAGCAAAATCAGAATCTACGTGATGATATACACTGATCGCTGGCTTAGAATGAGAAGGTCGTAAGAATAAAACTGTTCCAAAATTAATCTTTAATTTTGTCTTTGGTACGGTAAGACGTGGCCTGGGATCGAACCTGAGACCTTCGGCACTCAAAGCAGATGCTCTAGATACCACTTTGCAATCGAGGAGGAAGGGATCTTCCACGGTGTTTTCATGACAGTGACCAAAGTGCATGAAGATTAAGCCACATTTGTGACCTCTAGTGACTACACTAGGTTTGACTATGATTTGACCTAGTTTTGTCCCAATATCAAACTTCACCTAGCATTAGTTGAGATGATCATTGTGACCAAAATCATGAATATTCAATTGGCCAATAGTGTGACTTCAAAAACAAATGTGGACATATGAAGGGTCAGGGTTGCCAGCACCTATGGTTAAAAAAATTCCCCGACTTTTTCCCTGACTAAAACAGACTTTTACTGACCTGAGGCTTTCAACTGTCCTATCTGAGGACACTGCAAAAACAGTGGGTAGTGTGCTGTATGGTGAAAAAATACAATTTATATTTCGCTGAAACGTATCTGGGTTTCCCATATAGGACCCAATTCAGTAGAATCCGAGTGAGCACATATGGAGACATGTTCTTTGCTGGGTAATTTAAATTCCACTCCACCTAATTTACATATTTCACCCCCGTTTTCCACCCGGATTCCGTCTGGAATCTGCTTTTTCATTTAAATTTTTATAAAGTGAATTAGGTCAGGAAATATTTTTACGCCTGGAATCAAAGTAACAATTCCGTGTCATTTCCGGGTGAAAAATTTCGTACAGGCTGAGTACCACCGTAATTTACAAACTCCTGATGTTAAATTAATGTTAAATTTTGACTGACTTTTCTGAAATTTTATTTTTCACTGACCATATTCAAGAATTCCCCAACAATTCACTGACCTTGAAAAAAAATGAATTTCCCTGACTTTTTCTGGTTGCTGGCAACCCCGAGGATGGATAAAGAAGTATTACAAAAACTCACATACCTCGTCAGGTGAGCTAAAATTTGTTGCTATGGAGAGAAGGGTTGAACCAATTTTCTTAAGTGACTACTAAAAACAAGAGGACCCAAAGGGCCCTAAGTCGCTCACCTGTTGCACATTGGTCTAGGTATCAATACAATTTACATTCTGACCATATTTCATTGAGATTGGATCAAAATGGCTACCTCTGGCGGGTACACAAGGTTTTTCTAAGATTTGACCTAGTGACCTAGTTGATGACCCCACATAACCAAGTTTTGAACTTGGTATGGATTTCATGGAGAACAACATTCTGACTATGTTTCATGAAGATTGGATGAAATTGGTGACATCTAGAGTGAACACAAGCTTTTTCAAAGATTTGACCTAGTGACCTAGTTTTTGACCCCACATGACCCAGTTTCAAACTTGGCCTAGATTTCATGGAGAACAACATTCTGACCAAGTCTCATGAAGATTGGATCAAATTAGTGATCTCTAGAGTGTTCACAAGGTTTTTCTAAGATTTGACCTAGTGACCTAGTTTTTGACCCCACATGACCCAGTTTCGAACTTGGCCTAGATTTCATAGAGAGCAACATTCTGATTAAGTTTCATGAAGATTTGATCAAAACTGTTGCCAGTGAACACAAGCAAATTGTTGACGGACGACGAACGGATGATGGAAGGACGGACGGCCGACGGACGAAGAGTGATCACAAAAGCTCACCTTGTCACTATGTGACAGCTGAGCTAAAAAACAGCAAACTTGATTTTTTTTCAGTTTATTGCATTTATCACATATACAACCTATATACCACCGTTATACCACAAATTCAAACACATGTACACACATTGTGGGTTTACCGCTCCGGTAACAGAATATCTAGATGATCAATTTTCCAGCACAAGAATAATATCCATCACTACCAAAACTGTGTCTCTGTGATATGTGTACTGTGCTCACTAAATGTTCACCAAATGAAAAGTTTCCAAATTTCTGAAAAAAAAGAAAAGAATGTGCTATATAATACAAACTCATTAAAATCAGACCAACATAAATATGATCCACTACTTTACGTCGATATAGGATCTGACCACATCCCCTAGTATGGGAGCATGTCGATGTGAACTTTACATCATCCAATCAGATCGCTACTTTCACAAACATGAAAGTGCAGAGAATATCTCTGCTGAACTACCTAGTTTACTGTGAGAGAGATGGTTTAAACAGAGTTTATACTAGACTGACTTTAGTGTACACAAACAGGTGAATAACTTCACTATAACATGTACAAGCAAGGTCATTTGAACATGACCTCTTATGAAGTGTTGTCAGATCTAACCAACAGCATAAGGGAATGAAGCAAATGTTAGGATCTGATTTTAATGAGATTGTATTTAATACATTTATTATCATCTGAGAATACATGCCACAATCACAAAACCTGTCTGCATTATTTTAGTTTGATTAGTTTGACAGTTGTAGTGCATGACTTAAGGGTTTTGTCCCTACTTTAATTGACCAATGACCTCTGGCTTCAAGGGAAGTGACAGAAAGTTTGCCTGATACAAGGAATCTGGGCTCATTGTCCTGGCTGTTTCAGAAGAGACTCCTTGGTTTTATGTATTGCACCAATACACACAAGGCTACTTCTGGGTTACCAGCCAGTGTCATCTCTATTTGGGTGGGAAACACTGAAAAATTGAACCAGGTACATCAGGGGAGCTAACCACTGGGCCACTATATCACATAAATAGCTTAGAGGTTAGCGCGCTTGACGTCTAATCTGGCGACCCTGGTTCAAATCCGGGTGGAGGCATATATATGCCTGCAATATTTCAGCATAAAGCTGACTGGCAAATAAAGGCTATTCTAGGAATTTTAATTATATTTAACAGAGACCACTTCAAATGTTTATGGATTGCTGTGACCTGCTGCGACTCGTCATCAAATTAGGATTGCCAGGTAATCTCTCTCCTTGCCACACGTTGCAGAGCATGCTTGCTGCTAAAATTTTCTATGTATTTATTCTAATAGACTCGACCCCTCTGGTCGACCTATGACACAATTATTCAGACTGAATATATGCATGCACCAAGAGGATTCTTATCTGATACCAGTATGCAAGTTGACTATTTTCCGTTGCAGCAGAAAATAATTGTGTATATAAAGTACATAAACAATTTTTTTACTAATTTTATCAATTAACACCAAACCCAAAACAATCGGTCTTCGTAAGCTTTTACACTTATGTTTGTTGACCAGCAGTGAGACTTTAAACAAATTTTCATTTTTCTGAGACAGTTAAACAATGTGCATACCTGTAAAGTATTTGCAGCATCAAATGATTCCCTGAACTTCCTTCCTTTGTCATGTGATCTTTCTGGCTCTGTTGTTCCTGAAGTATTCAAACATGTTTATATAATAACTGTCTTTCTCGGGAGAAGAAGAAATTACCGGAGAAAAAGAGTGCTTTCCTTGAGTGCTGTGGGGGAATGGTAAAGTCAAAACAAGACTGCGTTCAGTAAACGCTTATGCCCCGGTGGAAGCCTTGTTGATAAAAAATAGCTACCGGGGTATGTCATTCTTTTGTTGAATAATTCTGTTGCTATGTTTGATATTAGATGGCTTTGATAATGTATTGTGTTATGATGGTAAACAAGTGTGCCAAGAGAAGAAAGGACAGGCAAACAAGTGTAGCAGGAATGGATATTTTCGTCTGCTATATTGTTAAACCTGTAACCTTTTATGATTAACCAATACTTTTATTGATTGGCCTCAAATTGTATAACTGACATACAGTAGTAGTGTGATGTGTTAAACAAACAGACTGGTCGATCATTGAGTCTTCCAGTACACTTTTAATGTTAAGACAACCATTATGTTATCATGTAGCATGGTCATGTTCGATGCCTTACTTTTAGATATTTCATGTTTATCATGTGAATTTGGTGTTCCCCATGATACATGGGGTTTAATGGGTTTTGGCGAGAACTTTCCCTAATTTTATAAGACGTAATGTGTCTATTTATAAACCATTGCCTTTCAATTTAGACGCTAAAGATAATGTTTACTTGTTTATATTTGACTGGTCATTTTATCCCCATTTAATTACCGGGTACTTTAAAAAATATATTTTTCTGATAGGTTACATGTAGAGCACCATATTCATTTTATTCCAAAACTTCACAATTAAACTGTACAATAAGTTGTAACTTCTCAGTTTGTAAATCATTTAAATAACTATATCAATATATAATTATAAAGTATACCGTAAATTAAATTGAATAAGTGTAGCATTTCGTCTGTTTTATATTTGATAATAAGATTTTAGATAGCCTCAATAAAAGACCCACCCTTGAGACCTTGACATTGTAAGGACTCTATATTGAGTTGGTCTCATTATTGAGGTGATCTAATATAAGAGTAAACAGTCAATTGATACTGATACGCAACAACAAAGTCTCTTTTATAAGAGTTCTCAAATCAATTTATCTCTGACTATAGTTCAGCAGAATAATCAACTGAAATGATTACACGAACACACCTGGTCCAAAACCACGATAGAACCTGGGTTGACACCGCTCCTGTTACACAGGCTTAGACAGGTGCATTGTTTAATTGCCTCAGCATCAGTAGATGCCAGGACATAAAAAGCAAAAAATGTTTCATTTCTGTAATTTGCTATTTGAAAAACCTTCAGATCAGGCATAGAAATCTATATCCTAACTGTAACTGATAGTCCATATCATGTTTTACAAGAGAATACTTCTTGGTACAAATGTATTATCATAAAATTGATTTTCCCAGATAATAATAATAACATCTTTATTTTCTGTGGATAACATAATTAATTGGTTAACCAATTTTCATTATGATCCTGATGCTGCAGTCATTAAAAAGACATCTACATCTACATCAATACGTTATGCTGTCATAAATTTGACAATTCTATAACGGTGTGCAAAGAAAAAGGGAAGTAAGGATAGGAAAGACAGAAGGATAGACACGGGCAAATATGATTGCATGTAAAGTTTAAAAGATATGAAGTAATAGAAAGTGTTGCCAATTACTTTTGGCCATCAGGGCAAGACCAATCCAGCTTCCGTGGCGGTGCTAGGGTGCTAGACCCCGCTGACATAGCTCCGGACCTTCGTTTGGCTGTACTTTGTAACTGTGCATGAGGATCCCTTTTAGAAGGTCAGGTTGGAGAGCTCATTCTTGAAGGATGCCAAAGAATGAGCCTCAGCAATAGATGCTGGAAGGTTGTTCCACAGGGGGATACAACGAGGAAAGAAGCCGAATTTGAAGACGTCAGAAGATGTAGAATAGGGCAGGAATCTGCTGTTATGAGACAGTTCTAGTATCAATCTAAACATTGGTAATAAGGTGATATATTTTAAATTAGGCCAAGCTGTACGTCTAGCATAGCCTTTATTTGCTTTATTTCTACTGAAATATGGCAGGCATATAATATATGTGCCTCCTACCGGGTTTGAACCTGGGTCACAAGATTAGCCTGCAAGGCCACTACTACTGAGCTACTTAGAGAATTCACATACCAGTAGGATCTTTCCTAAATATAGTATTGATGACAGTCACATGTAGCTTGACTTTATCGTACTCTCTCTGCATCAATCCTGTGCTCGTAAACTTATCCACCAATCTGTCAGCAAATATCTGTAATCTATAAACATATAAACCATGATAAGGTATTATGAGTACAAAGATTAACACCAGATCCTCAACCTTCTATTAGCATAATTATTATTATCAAAATGTCAACAAGGGCATGTGCAGATCTCAACGTTCCCAGTCTTGAGAACAAACCTTTGAAAGTGAATTCTTGAAAAATTTAAAAGAGTATAATGGGATCAAATTCTTACTAAAGTACTGTAAATCATTTAATTTGGAGGGGACAGAATTTTGTGGTTTTTGGTAAGAATGATGGGACATTAATTTGAGGATTTTGCATTTCAGGTAAAAAATACAAGGGTCAAAATATTGTTTGATGGGATTTGATTTGGTGGTTGAAGGTGAACCATGAAATTCATGAAATTTAATCCTCCACAAAAATAAATTATTTTACAGTATTACAGTAATCGGATCAAATCCTTACTAAAGTATATCAGGGTATCCCTGATGATAGCTATGAACTCTCTGAAACTAGTAGGAAATCAATAAATTTATAAAATATCCATCATGTTTGTCATGTGCTCCACTTTACTCCCCTATTTGCATATAAAGTAGATCTTTTAGAAGGAGAAAAGGCATTATATTTTACCTTTCTGATGGATCATTGATTTTAGCGTATAAAACATCGACCTCAGATGGATCATCATTCATATACTCCAAGCCTTCTAACCGAATCTTCAACATTTCTTCCCTCAATATAGTCCTGCAGAAATACTCTTAACATTCATTAGGCAATACACTGACCTTGAAAAGTTATTTGTTTGGAGTAGCCTGACCTAGAAATCTTTATATGGTTAGGTAGGAATAACCACAAAGTAAACTATGAAGTTCTTATGGTTCGATTTAATCTAGAAAGGTTTTTGACACAAGTGCCAATACTCAAGTAATAGCAAACCAACAAAATATACCTGAAAATTCTTGCATTGGTAACAACTATTATTTGAAGATTTATTGAAATCAAACAAGTGATTTAGGAAAATATGCATAGACAAATTGTGTGACATCCATGCAGACTGACGACCAGCACATTTATTATCTCCCCACTCTATTATTATTATTATACCATATTTATATAGCCCTTTTTTCATGTATACACACGTTCAAAAGTGCTGTACAGTCCTGACTAATACATGGTTAAAACAATATATAATGTACATAAAATATACAAAAAACTTTATCAACAATATTTAGTCTCCCGTCAGTATCATATTGCCGAAACGAAATGCAAGATAAAACTTAGGAGACATGGTATATAGAAATACTTTGCTACAATAAAATAGTGGTGTACAACGATTATTTGATTATCTGTAGGGGTATTAACTGAATGTAAACCTCAACAAGGACAAGGATAACGTCAAGTACCATTACCACATGTCCTTAACCCTTAAAGGAATAGTGATACTTCCTTTAAAAGGGGGATGACTCACAAATGACATAAAGTTACTATCAACATATGAGTTACAAAGGTCAAAGAAATAACATACTTTCTTCAAGACCTTACCATAAAGGTCGAAGAAATAACATACTTTCTTCAAGACCTTACAACACTCTATGCAGAAGGTTGTAGCCATACTTACTGTACAAGCTCCTGTTTGCATTGTTGTAATGTTTCTATAGCTTTATCTACATCATTCTCATCTAGCAACACAAGACAACCAATCGTCAAATGTAACTTGCATGGATTTTGAAATATACTAGCATCGAGGCCACGGTCACCATCACAGACACGTAATACATCAGCCTTGAAGTCAGATAAACTATCTTGTAGATGTTTTGTATTGAAGGGTACGGAGAGAAAATGTGTGAACGGTGATTTCTGTCTCCCAGAATCCAATAACACATCAATACGCGTCTTTGCCGACATGACCCCATTCCTATCATGGCCTTGAATAACTAGAAGAACAATAAGAAGTTAACTGTGTAATTGAGACCTTATTTTTCTTTATGAGTTTATAAAGTCACACTAAGCATGTGGTTATGTTACAGTTAGTCAGAAACATAGTAGTCACACTAAGCATGTGGTTATGTTACAGTTAGTCAGATACATAGAAGTCACACTAAGCATGTGGTTATGTTACAGTTAGTCAGATACATAGTAGTCACACTAAGCATGTGGTTATGTTACAGTTAGTCAGATACATAGAAGTCACACTAAGCATGTGGTTATGTTACAGTTAGTCAGATACATAGAAGTCACACTAAGCATGTGGTTATGTTACAGTTAGTCAGAAACATAGAAGTCACACTAAGCATGTGGTTATGTTACAGTTAGTCAGAAACATAGAAGTCACACTAAGCATGTGGTTATGTTACAGTTAGTCAGATACATAGTAGTCACACTAAGCATGTGGTTATGTTACAGTTAGTCAGAAACATAGAAGTCACACTAAGCATGTGGTTATGTTACAGTTAGTCAGAAACATAGAAGTCACACTAAGCATGTGGTTATGTTACAGTTAGTCAGAAACATAGAAGTCACACTAAGCATGTGGTTATGTTACAGTTAATCAGAAACATAGTAGTCACACTAAGCATGTGGTTATGTTACAGTTAGTCAGAAACATAGAAGTCACACTAAGCATGTGGTTATGTTACAGTTAGTCAGAAACATAGAAGTCACACTAAGCATGTGGTTATGTTACAGTTAGTCAGAAACATAGAAGTCACACTAAGCATGTGGTTATGTTACAGTTAGTCAGAAACATAGAAGTCACACTAAGCATGTGGTTATGTTACAGTTAGTCAGAAACATAGAAGTCACACTAAGCATGTGGTTATGTTACAGTTAGTCAGAAACATAGAAGTCACACTAAGCATGTGGTTATGTTACAGTTAGTCAGAAACATAGAAGTCACACTAAGCATGTGGTTATGTTACAGTTAGTCAGAAACATAGGCCAAATAAAAACAATTTTTTTAGTCAGGTAGCCCAAGTTTCAAAAGGATTTCAAGAATCAAAACTGTGGCCTCTAGAATGTTAATGAGACAAAAGTTGACAGAGGCTCGCTTAATAAAATTTCCAAAACTTGTAACATATCAATTAATATCAATTGACAACTCCTGATAGATCCTCAATATCTTGACACCTTGTCAAGTAGAAACCTGACAAAATTTATGTAATATCTTTGCTCATTACTTAGCATTTTCTTAATCATAACAGGTTTACAGAACACTAACCTATGTCCCCAGTCTGTCCCTGTCGAGGTATACGTATCTTGGTGCGTGTCTCCACTTCAAGGCGATTTTTAGTTTCCCCCTTACGTCCTATAACAAACTTGAATAGACCAGCTGGTGCTACGACTGATGTTTTATATCCGTCCGATGTCTCCTCAATGTTAGGTGCATCTAGTGCACATGTTTCATCATTCCAACCGGCAGAGTCGGGTATGAAATCTGAAAAGAGATACATTATCAACTCAGTGGTTACAAAAGTCAAAACTAAAGTAATGTTCTGGATGCTGTTTTATCAAACAAAGTCTAAAATTTATGTTAACATTTAAACTCTTTTAAAGTTCTAAATCAAAGTCTTGCAAATGGATCATAATCAGTATCATAGATCCATTGACCATTATTTAGAAGTTTTAAAGGTTTACATTTGAATACAAGTTTAAGATTACCAGATGTTCCTTGATAAAACAGTACCCTGCTATATATATATAGGCTGCTAATCAGATCACTTACGACCGTTCCAAGGGCTTGGAGCAAAACTATGATAACTACATCAATTCTTAGAGCTATGTAGCATATTTTTGCACTGAGCGCTAGATTCAGGTGAGTAGAAATAACATGGCACCAAAGTATGAAATGAGAACAATCTTGATCTGAAAAATTAAAACCAATTTAGTAACTAAGACAACCTTTATGTCTAGTCTTATTACCATAATACTTGGACTTGTTGGTGTTATACAGAGTGGACATTTAAGACAAAATTGGTCTGATTAATTAAAACCAATATGATATTAAGACAATATTTTGGTCTGGTTTTATTAGCAGCAGACCAGTGTTAAAGAGGCATTCCCTATAACTTTGATCGATTAAATCGATTCTGGAATATTACATATTAAATGAGAATTATTATTGCTTAAACTCCTCAAATTTTCAACCAAAAGCTCCCACTAATTACCAAGAAAAGAATAAAAACATATTTCCGTAACGAGCAAAAATTGTCACGAGTTGTTTCCCTTTGACCACATAATAATAAATCGCTGGAATATATTTTTGACATTATAGAGACATATGTGCGCACACTTTCTTCTGACAAATTATGATAATTGATAGTGCTTTGTACATTTAGCTCATCTAATTTGATAGTAGAGAAAAATATGCTAGTTATAGGGAATGCCTCTTTAATGTTGAGCCCTGGAGTAGATATAAGTGAATGGATGTCACCATGCTTTCATACCTGTAAACTCATTCTCCTCTGCCATGTTTGAATCTTGTTGTAGAATAGTATTCTTTCTGTAGCATCTGTTACCAATACGTATAATCTGTGGCCTCAGAATATCCATGCTTTCTGTTGTAACTAAAATATAAAATACTACATTCAATGGAACATAATTCCAAATACTTGTAAATAAACAGTTCTAAAGTTGTTTTGGAGTAACAGTCCAAATATTTCTAGATACAGTAGGTGAGAATTCTTTCATACAGACATGTTTTGTGGTAATTGCAAGAACATAATTATTATATATACCAGTATATCAACGGATTAAAAAATGCGACAGTGGGGTTATGTGGATTTTTTATGGAAAACAAAATTTAATTCTTAGATCATTATGCAACATCTTAGACATTTTGGTACCACGATTATATAAGTCCAATAAGTATTGAATAGAATAATGCTTAATAAAGACATCGCTCCAGAAAATGAAAGTCACATTTTTTTGTCAATTGTAAGGGTGCAACGATATATCGTATCACAATACGTAGCCCATGATACAATACGTATCGTGACATAAAGCATGATAGGATTTGTATGTAACATGGTATTAGAATAATATTGTAAATATCTGTCAATTAGGGAAAAATGTAAAAACTAATGCAAAATATTGTCCACTGTTCAATAAGCTGTGTGCAATTTCTTCGAGTTAAAATTAAAATGAATTGATCCAGTAAAATAGTTCATATTAATATGTAAAATCTCAACTATATTTAAAAAAGTATCAATACTTTACAGGAGAAATTAGGCATGTCTGTATCGCGATATGTATCGTATTGTTAAGTGACTGTATCGTTACACCCCTAGTCAATCGGTAATCGTTAGCATAGAACACTTTACTTAAGTGATGTTGACTTCGGCTTAATTCGAAGCAGTTTCGTAAATTTATTTTGTTACTGTGATATTGAAATCATGTGATAAGCCATTGACTTTACAAATTTTACCATTGAAATTTAGGTTAGATTATTTATTTCGCCTTTCTTACAAAAATCTTCGGCATCAAGACAGGTTGTTCATATCAATTGAGCTTCGATCCAATTTTCTCAATAATGAATTTCATTTTCTGAGTTAATGTCCTATTCAAGTAATAATTCCATTATTACTTATCCGATTTGAGATGTTTTGGTATCAAAATGCCGGCATTAATATGACCTTCAAGACCATGCATGATAATAAAACATATTATCTCATATTTATGGATAATTTGACTTATCCTAGTGTCGCGTTAAAATCCGTTAACCATAGGCATACATGGAATTTGCGGTGATACAGGGGGGATTAGACAATATATTAATCAAATCCCAAGTCCCGGGGAATAGACTTCTGTCTGGTTCTAAGACTCGGGAATAAACTTATGATTATTTGTCCCATCCATGGGGATTTAGACAGAAAGAATAGTCTTTAGAGCGGGGACTTAGACATAAAAAAATGACCAATTTCCCTGTTCACCCGCCCCACCAACCGGATATTATCTGGTGCATATGTTGTGTGTCTGCTTGCATGGCAAGTGTCTTTCAACGTTCAATGTGTCACTTAGTAAGGTCTGTACTTTCAGGGTTTTAAGCACTAACTGCCAACTGGGTCTGGAAATTGGAATCTGTAAAAAATGTTCCAGTTCCACATTGAAAGTTTTAAGAAGTAGATGATACGGTATTGTGTAGGAAATTGTTTCACATAACAATAAAAACACATACTGTACCTGGTTTTACGTCAAATATCGATTGTACGGGTGCAGAAATACTATATTACACACTGACAATCTTGCACAACTTTCTACTTTCACTTTCATCGGTGACGCAGTAGATTTTTAACTTCCGGTTGCACCGGAACTACTCTTCACGCATGTCCGTGGAAACAGGGAAGATGAAATGTGCATATTTTCCAGCTTTCTATTTCATCGAGTTTTGAGGAAATAAACTGGTAAATTTGTCACAGTCAAATTATTTAAATGTTTAACTAAAACTTTGCCGAATTAACTTCCTGATTTCTGACCCTATTGTTTGTGTTGGTAAGGGTTTTTGACACAAACAGTTGGAATGTTTTGGTTTGCAATGACTGAATGGAAAAGATTCTAAGAAAAAGAAAGAGGAAGTGAAGTTTTTTGTGTTTGTCATTCATGATTCTTCATTTTGAGGTGGTTGAGTTGATAAGACGCTGGACTCCTTATCTAGAGGCCCCTGGCCCTGGTACGATTATCGGCCAGGGCACTTGTCACAAATTCCAGAAACGCTATTTATGCACCAGTCTGTCGCATACACGGCCCCCCACCCTCGGAGAGACGGTCATGATTTTACCTACTAGCTGACCCCACACTGCCGGGGAAATGTCAGGATTTTTCTCCAAACTAATACCCCAGGACAATATTTAGTTGTCAGGGGGCCGGGAAAATACCGGAGATTTTACTGTAAGCTTCTCCCCGCTGGCCGTGGAAGGGCAGGGGTTATGACAGCCCATAAGTGAAAAATCACGGCCCAGGGTTAGGGCCTTGGATGCAACCGACTGGTGCAATAGTGTTTCCCACCCAACTAATTTTGCTTAACTAGAGATGAACTGGTAGGAAACCCAGAAGTAGGATTGCATACTTGTATCGATGCTTTACACTGGGCACGTTAAAAAACTAAGGAATCTATTTAAGACGAGCTATGGTATATACCACCCAGATTTCTTGTATCTAAGGAAAATCGTGAACGCCGGTTAGGAAATCACTATAAATACGAACAATTTCACTGCTTACGTTACAGCAATTTCGGGAAACCAAAGCACTCAATTCGGCAAAATATAGTTAATTTCAAGACAGGGAATGGCTGGGATTTTAATACAGGTCTCGAAAGTAAAATCCCCTTGGGAGGTAGCTGTAAAGAATGTTTTATGTTGAGTTGTTGATTAATAGTCTTAAAAAGTACTGTAGTGATGTTTTTCAAAAAAAATTTTTTTCAGAGGATATGGATCCTGAGCCAGGAAAAAGTGATGAAGTGAGTACGAGTACTAGTGATGTATACTCAGCACCAATTGCACTCGGCTTTGAAGGTAAATTGTACTGTTGTTACTATGCTATGATTAAATAAGGGGATTCACGAATCACTGATTCAGGGTTATAACTTATATTCAGGGTTATAATAACTTCTACCGATATTTTATTATCATATTTTTTTCTTTATATGTATATATATGTAGGTAAAACCCCCGATAAAACCATCTCTTGTACTTGTGTTTTTATTCTGTTGAACTGTTGATATAATATTGATGAATAATTCCTTATAGATCACTCTACTGTAGGCCAGTCGAGCGCTTGTATGACATAAATCAATTATTATGAATTTATCATTTATAGTCTTAATATGGACTCATTGTTGCTAGGCAATTTACCAGCTGTGAATATCAATTTACCTCAAGTCTTTCAGCATTTCTTGAATGAGCTTATATCTGGTAAAAATAAATACATGTATTGAAAAGTTTCTATTTGTTATCAATTAAACAATAAATCAATAGTTGTCACTTATATTTCAGCCTTGGGTGAAGTGGCTCCCCAGTGCTCATCAACAGCATCTGCTGTATATGGACCATCAAATTACAATGATTTAGGTAAGTGTGTAGAGGGAGCATGTCGCATTTATTGTACTCCTCATTGCGCCTCCCTTAGCAGTACATTCATCTAGTCGTATATATGAAATAGTGTTTGTTGCCCATTCAAAAATCAACTGTCAGATATCGTGTCTATTCAAAAACTGTGACGAAAAAGCGCCAAGCGTAAGCTTTTATTAATTTCGCGCATGAATACATTTGACCTCTCAGCTAAATCTTTATCCAATGAAAAAGGCTGTTACTTGCATAATTAACAGATTTTATTTGTAAACAAAATGCTCTACATTGTCACAATATTACTTGTATGTACATCCTACATATCTATAACATCTTGGCCAAGTTCAATACTAGGCCATCCAAGGTTAAAAACTAGGTCACTACGAAACCAAAGAAGCTCTTTGTAAACATTCTACTTAATTTCTAGCTCAAACAATCTTTATTAGACTCGATAGCAATGTTTTAAAATCCCTGTACATACTAATTCCTATTATAATACATCTATCCTATGATTACAGGTACTGTACTAATTCCTATTATAATACATCTATCCTATGATTACAGGTACTGTACTAATTCCTATTATAATACATCTATCCTATGATTACAGATACTGTACTTATTCCTATTATAATACATCTATCCTATGATTACAGGTACTGTACTAATTCCTATTATAATACATCTATCCTATGATTACAGATACTGTACTTATTCCTATTATAATACATCTATCCTATGATTACAGATACGAGCACTAGCCTGATGGTTTATAACAAGGATATACCAGGTAAGACTAAGACTAGGACACACCCTGTCACAGAGCTACAGATAAGCTGGGTATTGGAGTAATTACCCAATTACTTTTCTAAAAACCCAATAGATTTTGAAAGGAGGGAGCAAGAAAAAGCAATGAAAATCTTAAATACCCAAAAGAAAAGGATGATGTAGTGAAAAATAGTACAAAAAAGATCATTTACCCTATGAGTTTGATTAAATACCCAAATAAAATTTGTCAAAACCCAATCAAAATTGAAACTAGGGGGTAAAGTACTCAATTTGCTTAAACCTTATCTGTAGCTCTGACTGTCAATAACTTTATTTTTGGATTTTAGGATTTTGTTACAATTGTCCACATTGTGTCTGGTATTTGGACTGTCACATGCTGAACTGAATTCCTTGCAGTCCATTGTTGTCCAATATATGATTTGTGCACACTACACATGCTACCCTAGGACATTCTGAGTAGGTACCGATACATGCGAGACTACGGTGCATCTGTGTTTCAAACTTGTTCACCTCTTGTTGGGTCAGATACACTGAAAAACGTTTTGTGAAATTTCCAGTTTTCCTGGCTGAGATTCAAACCAGAGGTCTCCAGATTGGTAGTCTAGAGCGAAGACCACTCGACCGCCAGTCCACCACAAATTTACTTATGAAAAAAAAAAAATTCATGTCACATGATCAGTTTCACCAATGTGATGCAGCGTGGATGGTAAAAATGACACCGTTTACTTTTCTTTCAGCCAGTATATATCAGACTAAAATCATTAAATTTTGTGGATTTTGTGGTTCACTTCTAACCACGAAAACAAATGAACAATGGAACAATAATTTGACACTTGTATTTATTGCCTGAAATTAAAAATCCATGAATTTACGTCCCATCAAAATGATCCATTTTACCAAGACCATGAAGGATTTTACAGTAAAACGTGAACTCATTCAATACATATATTTATGTTGACAGATGCTGCAGCTGTAAGAGGAAAGTGTGGTCTGTACAACCTGGGCAACACTTGCTTCATGAACTCAGGTCTACAGTGTCTGATGAGCACTATACCGGTGGTCAAATTTCTTCTAAGCTACTATCAGAACAAACGCTCCGTGGATGAGACGTTGCTCGGTCAGTTTCAGCGATTGTTTGTTAAAATATGGAGTGGTCAGTTCTCAATTGTCCATCCCAAAGATTTCAAACAAACACTTGGCATGTATCATTGCCAGTTCCAGGACTATAGACAGGTAAGGTTCTCTTTCTTCGTCTTGCTTTGTCCTGGTTCCTGTCTTCCGAAGCATCTCAAGTGGAAATCTCAACTCAAATTGAGATTTTGCTTAAGCCATAGTCAGAGTTATAGATAAATCTGAAGTTCAAGCTTTTGAAATGATTCTGTAATAGTTACTTACTCAGAATGTATTTTCTGTATAGTGATGCCAATATCCAGTAAAGCCTTGCACTGAAATTAACATAAAGACTAGTAGGCTAGTGGCCAAACCTCAAAAAGGTGCTTAGAAATGGGAGTAACCCCTCCCCATGGTAGAACATTTCACAACCTGTTTTTTATTGAAGGCTGAGGCCTTGGGCGTTGGAAAATGATGGTTGTGAATCTGGGATCAATGTAGGTCATTTTGAAAATCGACGTTTTATGTGTGTTTTTTAGTATTTTGAGAGGCAATTTTACGACGTACTTTGTCTATGTACAGAACAAGGCAGGTACGATTTAGCCAAGGAAAAGCAAACCACAGTCGTTTTTTTGTAGGATCATATTACATTATGGATGGCTTATAACATCTAAAAAATTCAGCTCTTTAATAGCTTGAGAAATCATACTTTTGGGGTAAAAACATAAAAAAAAAATAAACAAAAAGTGCGAATTTTAGGAATCGGTGCACCACAATTTCATATATCAATCTATTCGAAATAAAATCACTTGGGTGGGGAGGTAGTAATATGTAGTTTAATATATCAAAAATCTATTGACCAGCTATTACTCAAATTGCGATAATTTTGGGTTAAATTGTTAAAAAAGCATGAACGAAATGTGCGAATTTTAGGAATCGGTGCACCCGAATTTCATATATCAATCTATTCGAAATAAAATCACTTGAGTGTGGAGGTAGTAACCTGTAGTTTAATATATCAAAAATCTATTGACCAGCTATTACTCAAAATGCGATAATTTTGGGTTTAAATTGTTAAAATCATAAACGAAAAGTGCGAATTTTTGGAATCGGTGCACGACCATTCCATATATCAATCTATTCGAAATACATTCACTTTAATGGGGAGGTAGTAACCTGTAGTTTAATATATCAAAAATCTATTGACCAGCTATTACTCAAAATGCGATAATTTTGGGGTGAAATTGTTAAAATTATGAACAAAAAGTGCGAACTTTTGGAATCGGTCGACTACAATGTCATCTTTCATTTTATTTGATAGTTAATGACAGCGATATGTAGGTATGAAGGTAAGGTTTAATACGTCGAGGTTCTACTTGCTGGAATCTGTGTAAAACTCGCTAAATTTGGGTCAAAGTTCACAAAAATAAGCGAAAAATGCATTTTTTTGGAATCGGTGGATAGCAGTGTCATTTATGATGTAATTTGAAACCAAATCACTTCAAAGAGCACATAATAATATTTCTTAAGCCTAGCTACTCTGCAAAATTATGTATTTTGAGGTAAAATAGTACGAAATAAGAACCAAAATTGTGAATTTTGAGAATCGGTAGATTTCAATCTCATTAATGATTTTATGTGATGTTGAACAACTGTGACATGTTTGTAATTACATGCAGTTTAAGAGATCAGAAATGTAGTATTCGGCTACTGTTTTAATTGAGATATTTGGGATCAAAAAAATACAAAAATAAGCTAAGAATGTGAAAATTCGGAATCAGTTGAATACAGTGTCATTGATGATCTGATTTGATAAAATCCACTACAAAATGTGCTAAGTAATATGTTACTGTATAGCGGGTATATTTCGCGGGGGTTTAATTTTCGCTATATTCGCGGTCAACATCGAATGCGCGAAATCTAAACCCCGCGAAATAATCACCAAATATATACAAAGGGAGACAATGCATCAATGAGCTTTAAGAAGTAATCCAACATTAATTTGCAAGACGTACAAAACGACACATTGTATCGCTTCAGTACAATACGGTAATAATAAATAAACAACGACATTTATAAAATATGATTAGAAATTGGATGTTTGTAAAGAACGTGTTTAAATCTCTATGCATGCATATCAATTTTGTTTGAAGGTTTGAATCGTAAGCCGTTTCATCACACTTGTTCAATTCTAATAACAGTTTTGTTTGCGGAACGTGTAAATGTTTGCCGAAATAATTATTTGTTTGTAAATAGATCTACATATTTTTCTCGTGTTAGCAGTTACCGGTAATTATCAATATGTTTAATTTATTGCGTTTCTTTATCTTCGCAACCGGAAAATCCTTATGGTTGAGGCCTCTTGAAGACTTTTAGTACTTTTAGTGTTTGGGTGAGAGTGCATGATACAGAAGATGCCCTAAGTCCAGAAGCATTCCCTGGTTCTTTTTGCGTGTCATATGCCATATGTATAGCACCCATACATTGGAACTCTGTTTAAAATCTCATCCGAAAGACTATCAGTATTTTAGTTGGCCAGCCCGGGATTCGAAACCACAGCCCCGAGATCAGTAGTGACTATTATACTCGTACTCTAACGTTTACCTCCTCTTCCATGTTTTCCAACAAGGTTTTAATTTCGCGGTCATTGCCGTTAGCGCGAAATCAAGACACCGTGAATTCAAAAGGATCCAATTAACGCGAAAATTGGACACCGTGAAATATACCCGCTATACAGTATTTAAGATTTCAAAACTGTTGTCCCATTCTATCGTTCAATATTAGGGTACAGCATCATTCGGTGTAAGCTTCAACCTTATTCATAGTGACATACGAAATATGCCTACATAGTAGACATGTGACGATCTGGTGGAATATTTGGGAGAGGTACTACCTACAGCCGGGTGAGGGTCGTCTGTGGTATTCACCAAACAGTGAAAACCAGTCCATTGAAATCAGGTGTACTATAATTATGGTGTTGACAAAGCGGACTACCATTGAAGCTGTGACTGGTTCATAATGGTTTAAGCTCTTTGACACGCCATCCCTACTTCGAATTAACCCAAACAACGCATACAGGTTACATATTCATACAATTATAAAAATAATAATTTGGTCAATGTTACATGAAGGAGTTCTGTGTTCGAGAATACCATGCATACGCTCCATGACATGGGCCATGCTCGTTTAAAACGACCTTGGTAGTTTGAGTACTTTTCTACAATGGATAAGTCAACAATTATACATTGACTTCACTGATAGGTCATGCTATGGTGTAACGAAAACGAGGGATCACCAAATCTGAGTATCGCTATTGATGCAGGAAAATTGACGTATGATTGGTTAATTAAATTATACAATAAGAACATAATTATAGTAAGCTTACTTTATGTTTTATAACCATAGTAACATTATTCTTGGTCACGCGGTTTTTGTAAATATTGTTTATATATGGAAAAATATAGTATGACTTGGAAGGTAGGAGGAAGCGTACTTGACCATCATACGAATGGGTATGCAGATGTCATTATGACAACATTAGATGTCACTGGAACAGAAGGCTTAGAGCTTTACTGCTAGCAATAATACAGGTCTGTCAGGATCACCGAGCAACACCGACACTGGGGCTTTGAATATACGTTTGTAATTATATCTTGTATGATGTCCGTCATTGCACTGCTCTTGTAATCGACTTTACGGAAAAGGACAGTTATGAAGCTCTCAATTGGCCATCACACTCTCCCGATTATGCTTGCTAACCGTATGAACACGGCTGATATAAGTTCAGCATACATAATTTACCCAGCGATTTCAGCCACGAAGTAAACAAACTAAAATAGTTCATTAGAATCATGATATGAATATGTTGGCGAGGAACATGTCACATACCCGATACTATGTTAAATATTGTAAGTTTTAATCAATATTGATTGTTCTTAATCTACTAAAACACCAATGTTTTCTATTGGCGCCGTATTCAAGGGTAACACATAAAAACATAAAACAATTTAACACCATAACCCAAGCTGAATCATAACACATGATATCAAGCTATAATATACGGAACAAAACAGGACAGAACGAAACAAAGCCGAACCGAATCAAATTAAACAGAACATATCGTGTAGATTGAGACACTCGTTCGATTGTAAAATATTATTTTAAATCAGCTTGTCAACAAATATAATTTATATCCATACATGTATGCAATATGGCAGGGTACAATTACGGGGTAATGGTGTTGTGACCAACAACTAATTTCAATAGCATTACTCTAGACAAACGTTGAGTTGTACACGAATATGTAGGTATTTGTACAGACATAAGACATGCGCATGATCTGATTTGGACCATCAGAAAAAGCGCTGGTTATAAGAGCATTAAACCCATTGGCTATTTCCAACCTGTCTGTCTTACTGAGCAGCTATGCGTGTTATTTAAACCCGCAGTGGTTAAGAAATAACGAGTGTTAATCTCAATTTCCAATCATTCAAAAAGATGCACTCTCGATGAAACTAAATGAGCTTCGGGAACAGGATGCTCTGGACTTGGGAAACTTCTTGGGAGTTATGAGAAATCTACATTTGCATTTACATCGCGAGTATGCCTACACCGGGAAATTTCAATGAATGCATTATTTTTTCATTCCACATCGCCGATGAGGATTTCTTCAGTGGGACCTAGTCTCCAATCGTATCCATTAATTAATATATTGTACAATGTAGATAATAATAAGGTTCAATTAAAGTGTTGCAGTCTATAAAAAGTCTTGGTGCGTACCTTTAGTGACATTTGATATTTATAGATGTATTGGCCTAAACGGCATTGGAATTCACAAGAACATATTTCATGTACATGTACGTTTTTAGTGTTGAGCATCCGATAGGACTCATGATGGTTGTAACAATAGGCGATTTGATATCCTTTATCGCTAGGAAGATTAATCTGCTAATGAAAACACATAGGAACATTTCTGGAAAATTCAAATGTTGGGGTAATATTTCAGCTCAACAGGGCACCAATTGCTCATGATGAGCTTATTTGATTGGCTTTCCTCTGTCGTATACTAGTACATGTATCTTATATTTTGTACGGCTTAACCTCAAAACATTGAATTGTATACAATTTCAAATTAACTTAGTTCAAGATATCTTTAACTGAAGTTACTTTGTTCCAATCAGATTAATAAACTATGAATGAATTAAATTTTGTATTCTGCTGATTCCAAACATCCAGCTTTTCGGTTTAGAGGTTTGGGATAAAATATCTCAATTCCAACAATATCCAGACGCTACATGTTATGTTTCACACTGGACTTTATACATACACGACACGATTGTTCAATATCAAATAAAATCATAAATGACATTGTCGTCTACTAATTCTCAAAATTCATGATTTTGTTCATTTTTCGCGATGTTTTACCTCAAAATATCTCATTTTCCGTGTACCCATGCTTAAGATATTCTAACAGCCTAAACTATATATTATTATGTCCACTGATGCGACCGGTTGGTGAGCCGCCAGCTAGTTAAAGAATGGTTACCGTAGGCCCATCTCTGCCAGGCGCCCGGCAATATGAGAAGGGATTCGGGAGGTTCTGTGCGCAAGAAAAATAGGTGTCTCATAAGTCAAATTGGCTGGCCCTTTCAATAGGGGTGACACTATAATAAACAAACACTTTACCTTTACCTTTTATTATGTACTCATTGGTGTGATTTTGTTTCAAAGTACTTCATAAATGACTCTGCAATCCACCGATTCCAAAAAATCGCATTTTTGCTTATTTTTGCCCCAAATTTAGCGAGTTTGCACATAAATTCGGCAAGTAGGACCTCGACGTATTCACCCTGACCTTCAAACCCATAATTCGCTGTGATAACCTTTCAAATGAAATGAAAGATGACATTGTAGTCGATCGATTCCCAAAATTCGCACTTTTGATTATAATTTTAACAATTTCACCCCAAAATTATCGCATTTTGAGTAATAGCTGGTCAATAGATTTTTGATATATTAAACTACAGGTTACTACCTCCACACTCAAGTGATTATATTTCGAATAGATTGATATATGGAATTGTCGTGCACCGATTCCAAAAATTCGCACTTTTCGTTTATAAATTTAACAATTTTAACCCAAAATTATCGCATTTTGAGTAATAGTTGGTTAATAGAATTTTGATATATTAAACTACAGGTTACTACCTCCACACTCAAGTGATTTTATTTCGAATAGATTGATATATGAAATTGGGATGCACCGATTCCTAAAATTCGCACATTTCGTTTATGTTTTTATGACAATTTAACCCAAAATTATCGCAATTTGAGTAATAGCTGGTCAATAGATTTTTGATATATTGAACTGCAGATTACTACCTCCCCACCCAAGTAATTTTATTTCGAATAGATTGATATATGAAATTGTGGTGAACCGATTCCTAAAACTCGCACTTTTCGTTTATATTTGTTTATGTTTTTACCCCAAAAGTATGATTTCTCATGCTATTAAAGAGCTGAATTTTTTAGATGTTATAAGCCATCCATAATGCAATATGATCCTAAAATAATAACGAGTGTGGTTTGCTTTTCCTGGGCTAAATCGTACCTGCCTTGTTCTGTACATAGACAAAATACGTCATAAAATTGCCTCTCAAAATACTAAAAAACACACAAAAAACGTAGATTTTCATAATGACCTACATTGATCCCAGATTCACAACCATCGTTTTCCAACGCACAATATCTCCCGCTTCAATAAAAAACAGGTTGTGAAATGTTCTACCATGGGGAGGGGTTCCGACCAAAAATCACCCCTCGGCCACTAGCCTATAGGGATGTCAATTTACATCCAAGTCTGCAAGTGGTCATTGTTTATAATCCGCAATAAACAACTTGACATGTATCATAACTTGTTAATTACGTAAGACAGTCAAAGTACTCTGGGTTTTTTGTTGACCGCAGATTGATGACATGCAATATTTTCACAGGTTTCATTTCGATTTCATTTACACAGTTACCATAATTATGAATAGATTACCATTATCTAGACACAATATAAGCTTTATGTTTCAATCGAACCAAAAGGTTTTGAAATTTCATTAATTGGCTCGCACATTTTAAGCTTAAAAAAGGACCGCAGAAAACTACTTTCTGTTGAGAGTGTTCTCCCCTTTGTATGACTCTTCAATCTCCGATATGTCAAAACAAGATTTGTGAGCACGTTACTTCGGACTCCCCTGCATTTTACGCAACAGCTTTAAATGAACTAAGTTCTTATCATTTTATAATGCAATTTTATACGATCTCAACGTAATAATACATTCAATGTCTGCTTAATTAGGCTATATTACCGGTGTCAGGGAAAAATGTTGCTCATCAAAATAACGTCTCTAGCAAATCTATGATGTATTAATCGGTTAACCGTTCGGAAGATTAAACGGTTAACCGGTTAGTAATTTAACCAAATAGTTACATCCCTAATAAAGACACATGCCAATATTTGATATGAAATCTTGCTTAGATTGATTTGCTTTGGGAGATCGGGACATGGTCAGTGGTTTTAGTTGGGTGTGTCATTGAATATATTGTTATTCGAGTTCTAGTCTTGCCTTCTGAATATTCTATTGACTTTAAATCATTCTTTTTGTCTTGCTTTGTCAGTCCGCTTGTTTAATACAACTCATATGTAATGAGCACTGGAGTAAGATCCTCTAGTTTCGTTTGGATACTGTAAAATCATTACTATTTGTTGGAGATTTAATTTGGTGGATGACCTTAAATCACAAAATAAAATGATTTTATTTTGTGATTTAAGGTCATCCACCAAATTAAATCTCCACAAATTTTAATGATTCTACACTAGGTGGATAATGTATCCTTGAAATGGCGTCCCCATGAAATGGTCTTTTTCACAAAAACTAAATGTGGTAAGAATATAGACACATTTCAAGTCTTGATCACAAACTTGCATCCAAATATTTGAGATGTATTCCCCAAAATCTACTGATGCAAAGGGAAATAACATTGCACCTGTCTGTTTGTCCGTCAAAATGTTAAAACTTAAATGTTTTTTGTCCACCAATGCATTGCTTTCAAACTTGGCATTCTTGTTTACCACCATAAACACATTACATTATCGAAGCCATGTAACACTATCAAACATTTCAACATATCTATGGCCTCTGAATAAATTAGCTATTTGTTATGGACAAGGCTACTAACCAATAACTATAAGGGTATACGTGTTTACTGAATGCAGTCTTTGCATTTATCGCAGACATGCTGTTGGGAGTTTTATAACCCAGACTTTTTGCCTATTCCAGCATGATTGCCAAGAATTCCTTGCTCTGTTATTGGACAGTCTGCATGAACATCTCAATTTCAAATGCTGTTCAACCAATCAGCTTGCAGAGGCAGGGCCAAGCTCCGAGAAACCACCAATCACGTTTGAGCATAATATCAACAACAAGCCAACGCCTTCATCAAATTGTGGAACTATAGATGGTGATACTGACTCCACTGATCATTCAAGAAACACTGTAACAAGTCATTCATCATTGAACTTTGATAACATTAAGGATACCAATGTATGTCTCTCAGGAAATGTTTTGAGCAATGAATTAAAATCTGACAGTTGCGAAAAACGTAAGAGTGGCTCGTATCTTGCTGGATTTACCGTGAACGCGATCTCTGAGGATAGCAACCATTCCAACGTATCTGAACAAAGCTCAGACTCCGAGCAATGCTCTGTGATGAAAAACCTAAAATTACGCTCAAGTCCAATAGTTAGTCAATCTGTTGGGGGTATATCTCCTCGTGTTGTGAATGAGCTTGGTGCCAAGCACTGTGATGTTTCCTCGTCGGACGATACTCATGTTAGAACTGAAAACGTCAGCTGTGATGAAGGATTTAAACGTGTACAGAGTCTACAAGATTTCAGAAGTAATGACGGATGTGAGACAGTGTTATTGAAAGCTTCTAGTGATAATGATCTAGTAAGTAAGGCATCTGTTGACCCTGATGAAGCGGGAGATTTCGAGGCAATATCAAGTATCAGGGAAGCGTCTAGTCAACTCAGTGTGAAATCCTCAGATTTTAAGTCAGCACCATGTGATACATTTGAACCGATTGCTTCAAGTAGTGACGTTTCCAAGTCCAGTGTGGTCGTTGAACCTGTATTGCTAAACAATGCAGTGTCTATGACTAATGTACCTTCGTTAGAAGATCTCTACGCCAAGGAGACTAAGACACTGAATACTAACGTTCTAGCTAACATGTATATGGAAGATAGTATTGCTACTGACTCTGATAAATTCTCCAAACATGATAATACCACAGTCAGAGATGGTCTTGTCGAGGAGGAAGATATGCTGAATAACGTGATCGAAGGTTCACCAAAAAATGAAGGATATGAAATGCCAAAGAGGATCAAAGATGTGAATATTCGTGCTGATAAGAAGAGTAAGTCCCCTAAAGGGGCGAGCGGTTCAAACAGCATGAACATGGAGAAGGAGGATTGTTTCTCCCTGAACAGCGTCAAACGAATGAAATTCGAGGGAACAGAGAAGAATTTACAAATGCAGGAAATCTGTAAGATACAAAAGGAAGCGTTGATCTGTGAAGCTCTAAGAGCACAGAAACCTAAGAATGACGAGCGTATATCGTGTGTACATGAACCAAGCCCGAGTGTTGATAGTGATATAGAGAGTGACCTGGTGGAAGACCAGGACGAGATGGAAGTATCAGATAACGAAGCTGACAATGTCATCATCAATAGTCCAGTCACTATAGCTGAAGGTGCCTGTTATACAGCAGCTGAGATACTGGCCGCTGAGGACGCGTGGCAGAAATACCTGAGTAAAAATGACAGCATTATAGTGGATACTTTCCAAGGACAGTTTAAATCAACGGTGAGCTCCCTTACTAGTCAATGTTTCATGTCCAAGGTCATTGTTAAAATATTATTTCAGTCATTGAAATTAGCTTTTGAACATTACTTGCCATTCATACAAGTCATCCTGCATAAAGTAAATACTTCAATGGAAAAAAATACTCATCCAAACAGAAAATCAGCCAAAAGTTACTCACCATGGTTCCGGCGAGTGCTAATTTCGATGCCTGTTATTTGTTTGACAGGCAAACTTGAAAATTTGAAAAGTTGTCTGAAATTAAAAAAAAAATATGTTATTGATAACTTTGAGTAAGACTGGTAAGGAGCGTATTAGAGAAGTCAGTATTCTCCCTTATATGCTGCATTTAAGCAATGAAAACCCTGTATTTTTGTTTTGCTCCTTCGACAGACTTATTGCACCCAGAGTGGATGCTCTACCACTGGACTGTTCTGTAAATCAAACTTAAATGCTTCCTGGTTTATATACCTGGTAGTTATTTATCTCAAATTTAAATTTTATCATGTTTACTACTGGTAATTTTCCTTTGATTATCATTGGAGTTTTATCAACAATGAAGTGTAAATAAACTGTTAACTTGCCACATACTGTACAGATTTATTATCACTGGCCACATACTTCATAATCATACATAGTTTTCTACAAATACATGTATATCACCGTAGCCCAGAGGTTGGTGCACTGGATTTGTATATAATTATGCAGTCCAGGTTCATTTCCAGGTCATTTTGACAATTTCTTCACATGTGGAGAAGTTGCTTGCTCCTTGTACATGTGTAACAATACAATCCTGGAAACTGGTTGTAATGTAATTATTTAAACCTCTCGGTCAAGGATAACCCATGAAAGTGCAAGCACTTATTTCCAATGGGGTCCTGTGTTTTTGCTGAAGGGACATCAGGTGGAAGAGATAGTGGTGTGATACAAGGTATCCGGGCGAGATGCCCTAGCTCTTTCCAAAGAGACACCTTGGTTCTTTAACGTGCCCGGTGTATAGCACCGATACACGCGAGACTACCTCTGGGTTGCTAACCAGTTCATCTCTAGTTAGGTGGGAAACACAGATAAGCGTTTCAGAAATGATCAAGTGCCCCGGCCGAGGATCGAACCAGGGACCTCTCGATCAGCAGTCAAGCAGGCTATCCGCTCGACCACCGTACCACCGTAGGTGAACAAAGCTTCCATATGCAATAGAAAAATGATTGAGAAATGGTGTCTAACCTGAATAAACAAACATATTACAAACTTGCAAAGTGTTGATCACTATGTTTATTGCAGGTGATTTGTGCTAAGTGTAGTCAGGTGTCGGTGACGTTTGAACCATTCATGTACCTTTCTGTACCCGTACCACATGCAATGGAAAGACAACTTTGTAAGTATAATATAGATGTTATAAATTTTATTAAAACACCAAGGACTTTATTTGACCTCGTTAAATCTATTTAGACCATCATGATCTTGATGAAAGCATCAATGTACCTGTAGATGTTTTACAGTTTAGGCTATACAATTGTAAAATCCAGCATAATGCGAATCAAAATTACAATTCCTTGCTACTCAGTCCCTAGTAAATCATGAAATACAGTCTTTGATTGCTCTTGTCACTGTGACCTTTAACTTGAGTGACCAGATATAATGGTTTTAGATCAATAAGTTGAAAAGAGTTGAGTCTAGGATTTTCAAAATTCATCTATGGAAAACCGTTCCAAGATCTGATTCAGTTGACCAAACCTCAAGTAATTATGACTTCAAGCATTAGATTGATATTTGGCTGCCATGAACGATGATGGTAGCATACGTGTACTTTAAAACATTTTGTTTCAATTTTCAGGTTTGACCGTCATCTCATTACGATCGGAACCGACTCAGATTCTGCTGGAAATGCATAAGCAGGATAAAATCTTGAAAGTAAAACAAGAATTGTGTAATGTGATTGGAGCTGATCCGGGTAATATCATTATAGCTGAAGTGCTGGACTGGCATATCTCTAGAATACTGGTGAGTAGTATTATGTTATGTCTCTCATATACCACCTATCGATGGCTCAGAATTAGAAGGTCGTAAGTGCCACTTACGGTCTTATAAGATTCATACATATTTAGAATAAGCATCCCAAGGCGCTTCTTATGAGCCCATTTTCATAAAAATCTGAAATTGTCATGTTGACCAAAATGAAGTTTTAAAAACGTGTTTTCCCATAGGTAAACTAAAAGAGTAAATTACAGACAGTTTTCTCAATATATCGATTTGGTAGTTACGACCTTCTTGTTCTAAGCCATCGATATAGTGGAGGAGACATATTGATTTTGTGCTTTGTCTCAAAGTTTTGTCTGCACTTGTTCTCTTTTACCACACTATCACTAAAGATTTCAATGTAACTACACATGAATAGTTGGTATGGAGCTTAAAACAGACTGATATCTTATTTTCAGGATTATGCTGGCCCCCCTGTTTACGCTGTTCATGAATGTATTCAATAATTTCTAAAGAAGTGATATAACAGACCTTTAAAATTAAAAATTTACATATGTGCCCACTTATGTAATAGGTCATAATGAGATATATCTATTAAAAAAACCCACAAAAAACATGAAGTCATAAACAACAAATATAGCAACTTTTGAATAACAACTTTTATTTCAGCATTAAGACACCAGAATTGATAAAGAAATATTCTGAAGAGTAGCTAATTAATACACGAAAGATATGAAGTTTGAATTGATGTATTATAGGGTGTTTGCAATTTATTTATTTTATTCATTACAGGAAGACAATACGATGCTTCGTTACATCAACGATTCATCAAGAAAAGTGTACGCCTTCGAGGTAGATCCGTGTTCAGTGGGTGAATCAAGTGTAATTGATGGCGATCTAGAGGCGAACATGGCCGATTCACAGGACAGTATGACCGTCAATCATGATGTCGATAACGATATGTCAACATTTTCTGTGACCAGTAGTCTGAACTTTGAGTCCAACAATTACGCTAGTACCTCCTCAGACTATGATAGGAACCAGCTAGATTATGTGGCAGACTCTAGTCAGAGTAATATGATGGGAACCGGACTATGGGAATGGAACCAGAGTGGGTCGGAGAAAAGACGTGGCAGTTTGGAGACTGAGTCGGGTGAAACTCTCTCTAACGTAGATAGTACTACTGCTTCTGGTAAGATAATGTGCAGTCATAATGAGTATACCAGATTGCCAATTAAGTTATAGAAAACCCTGGTTATTATTTCAAATAATTGTTTGGTATAATCCAACGTTCATTATCACTTTGTCTTAATATTTGTCTAACGCTTTTAAGTGACTCCATAATGTACACTAGAGCTTGTTTTTCTAATAAGTTCAAACGCGATTTATTCCCCTTAAAAGTAAGATTAATCACCTAATGTGGCAAAGAAAATGACAATGTACTTACACTTATTTCAGTTGAAACCAAATGAACTTAACATGATTTTAAAGGCCTATGTTTTAGCACTGGTCAAACTAAATTTGGTCTTAATTTTCTCAGCATGTGGCTCCTAGTTTTCAAGATAGCTAACAGTATTGCATCCCATTATGTAACATATACAGATAAATTATGTAGAGCTTTAAGACCCTATGTGTTTCATATTTTTTTCTACAGGATATTATGTCAATGAGGATGTGACGGTATCAGAGAGCCAGGAAGATGTGGAAACAATGAATAAATCGAGTGTGTCTAGTACTATCACTGCTGTAACTGATGAATGGAAATCATGTGCAATATGCCTGGAGGAAATGCCAGAAACAGAACTAATGGTACATACAACATGTGCTGGGACATTCTGTTCAGCTTGTCTAGAGGTAAGCATCACCTTAACATGTAGAAACAGAACTAATGGTACATTCAACATGTGCTGGTATATTCTGTTCAGCTTGTCTAGAGGTAAGCATCACCTTTACATGTAGAAACAGAACTTATGGTACATACAACATGTGCTGGTACATTCTGTTCAGCTTGTCTAGAGGTAAGCATCACCTTAACATGTAGAAACAGAACTAATGGTACATTCAACATGTGCTGGTACATTCTGTTCAGCTTGTCTAGAGGTAAGCATCACCTTTACATGTAGAAACAGAACTTATGGTACATACAACGTGTGCTGGTACATTCTGTTCAGCTTGTCTAGAGGTAAGCATCACCTTTACATGTAGAAACAGAACTTATGGTACATACAACATGTGCTGGTACATTCTGTTCAGCTTGTCTAGAGGTAAGCATCACCTTAACATGTAGAAACAGAACTAATGGTACATACAACATGTGCTGGTACATTCTGTTCAGCTTGTCTAGAGGTAAGCATCACCTTAACATGTAGAAACAGAACTAATGGTACATACAACATGTGCTGGTACATTCTGTTCAGCTTGTCTAGAGGTAAGCATCACCTTAACATGTAGAAACAGAACTAATGGTACATACAACATGTGCTGGTACATTCTGTTCAGCTTGTCTAGAGGTAAGCATCACCATATGGTTGTCTTTGTTTGGAATAAGAAGGTTGCCTGTTGTAAGAATTAAAAGGTCGAAACAACTACTTACAACCTTATAAGACTGGTGCATATTTAAAGTCAGCATTGCAACACATTTCTTATAAGCCTACTTTCATGAAAATCGGAACTTGTCATCTTGACCAAACTGAAGTTTAAACAGCTTGTTTAACCGTTAGTAAAGAATCATTTTCAGACAGTTTCTCACAGTATAGATTTTGTACTTACAAAATTGTCATTCTAAGCCAGCGATCTGTAAGCCTTGCAGGCAACCCTTGTTATGTCAACCTTAATAGTCTTTTATTACATTTAAGCACATAATACAGCTATAGGTTTTTCCTCCATTTGTCAGTCCGTCCATCAAGAAATCTGGATCCTGCTTTAACTCAAACAGTTTTAAACTATGTTTTTGAAACTTTGCATGTGGAAGAGATTATGCACAACTAATATATTTTTGATTCAGATAAAGTGTTGTTGGGAAAACCTATTCCTATTAAATCACTTGTTACATTTGCAGATGTCAGCTCAGCATTACAGAGATGCGACCTATTGTTGTCCTGTGTGTTCTACGCCGGCTGATATGACGGAAGATTTTGTCCCACTTACAAACGCTGCCAATCATAAGCCGAAGACAAGGTACTATAAAATCATTTAATTTTAATGGAAAAAATTTTGTGGTTCGTGAAAAACTAGGGATGGCAACGAGTACTAAAATCGGTACTCGAGTACTCAGTCATTCTTCCGATTGAGTACTCAGGTACTCAGAAAACAATAAATGTGCATGATATTTTGGGGAAATAGAAACGTTGGCCCAACTGTAAACGTACGTGGTCAACTTCACATAGAACAGCGTGTTCGCATGTCCGTTCTGTTCAGTTGATGATCAAATCTAGATCGAAAGAAGAATGATGAATCAATAATAAAAAATAATATAAAAACAATACAATGTCAAATCAATAGAACTTTTAATCCATAACGCTAGAAAAGCAAAATACAAAATAAACAACTAAGGGAGGTTACTCTTATCAACCGGTGACATAATATTTACACAGCGTGACCAATTCAACCGGTGACATAATATTTACACAGCGTGACCAATTTAGTCAGTTATCGGACGTTCTTATACGCACGAGAACGATTAAAATTAAATGTGATTTTATCGATTTTCACACCCAATTAACAATAACTGCCAATTAAAAATAGATTACTATATCTCGGGTTGCATGATGTCAACGTAAGAACTCCAAGCTAAGTGTCATAAACTAACTAACGGACGATGATTGACATGTCTGTGTTTTGATTACTCTTACAGTTATTGACCTTGTGGTGGCGATTAAGGATTGATGACACGTTGTTAATTGTAATTTAAGTTGACCAGATAATACCTGGACACGTTCTTAGTTAGACAGGATTAACAATGATTTTTTAATTATTTTGTTTGAGTACTCGAATACTGATTTTACTATTCGATAATCGGACCTTTGAACAAGTACTCGAGTACTCGGGTACTCGTTGCCATCTCTAGAAAAAACCTATTTCATCGGGACTTATTTTAAAGGATATTTTTTCCACTTAGTCAGACACTATAGAAATTCTTAATATTTGTGGGGAATAAATTTTGTGGTTGAGATCATTCATGAAATCCACGAAATTTAATCCCCTGTATACTGAACTCATAGTGAACATCCACATCAATTACCGTAAAACAGTTCTGTATTTCAGGGCTGGTAATTTTCAGGCTTGAGTCTGCTTTAAAGTTGTGGATTCCTGAATTTTCCATGTTTGTTTATATAGAAAAATAGAGTTAGAATTTGAAACTTGGATTTTCAGGTCTGTAACTTATATCAAAGTTTAACTAAGGGTGTGTTGGACATGCTGCAGTGCAGTATTGCAGTTATTGCACTATTTTCCAGTGTAGTATTACAGTTATCACACGCTTTTCAGTGCAGTATTACATTTTTCGTACGCTTTTCCAGTGCAGTATTGTATTTATTATACTACTTTCTGTCTTTGATATAATATCATACAATAACATTTGTTGTGTGTTTGTAACATGATTCAGCTAATTATCAGGTATCTGTTTCCTCTATTTTCAGCTAATTATCAGGTATCTGTTTCCTCTATTTTCAGCTAATTATCAGGTATCTGTTTCCTCTATTTTCAGCTAATTATCAGGTATCTGTTTCCTCTATTTTCAGCTAATTATCAGGTATCTGTAACCTCTATTTTCAGCTCATTATCAGGTATCTGTTTCCTCTATTTTCAGAATTGTTGCAATACCGATATCATATCGCTGTGAGACGGACATATCAGGGGCAGATAGTCCATTCTTATTTGCTCATCCATCATTGTTAAATCTACCGAGTAATCTAGCGGGTGTACATATCTATTCCTATATACAACACATCAAACCTAACCTTGCTGACTTCAGAGTTTTACTCACAGATGGAACGGTAAATATACTAACATTATTATATCTCTCATTTTTTGCCTCTACTGATTTTCAGTCAGTCTGTCTGTCAAGAAAATCTGGATCCTCCCATAGCTCAAAAAGTGTTCAAGCTAGGTTTCTGAAACTTTTATATGGATAGGGACCAATAAGTAGATTATGCATGTCTATTTATTTTTTGATTCAGACAAAGATTGTGGTTGCCATGGCAAGAGAAACATTGACAACTTGTTTCTTTGCTCATGTCTCAGTTGGTAGACAAAATTGTTTCAGTTCAACAACTCAAGAACCCTTTGCCGTACGATCTTTAACCTTCACATGAAGGTTGGACAGCAACAGTAGATTACCCCTATTGATTTTGAGGTCAGTAGGTCAAAGGTCACTGACCATTACCATTTCCAACTATTTGGCTGGCATGGTGGCCTACATGTTTTACAAACATTGTGTTTTGTTTTATTTTCACCTTTGATTTAAGATTTCATAGTGTAGATAATTGGATCTATCATTGAAACATTATTTCAGGGTTTGAAATGTTCTCGCTGTTTATACATGGAACACTGTTCTGGCTGTGTGATACCACTGGATGGTGAGGCTATATTACGTCCCGGGGACCACCTTACTGTTAGTGTAGGGTCCGTATTGGAGGGGGATGTAGTATCATATCAACAAGTATATCATCATAAATCCATGGACGGACGAAGATCTGATGAGCCGGTTACTCTACTCGACTGTTTTAAAGCATTCACTCAAAGGTACGTGTCATGGAAGTAAGGTAGTTTCATACTGTAAATCATGGTTTTGGTGAAAAAGTCAAATTTTGTGGGGACGTCATTTTAATGATATCTTATTCACTAAACATAATAATTATACTAATTAATATTTGTGGGGATTTAATTTCATGAGTGAGATCCTCCACAAAATTAAATCCCCCTTGAATATTAATGATTGTACAGTATCTTCAATCATCAGTCTGAGGGTAGATTTCTAATTTGTGAGATTTAAACTCATCTGATACCTAAACATTCATTTTTCCTTAAAACTTTCATAAAGCCCCATTTTTAATCCCAGGATACTGACTGAAGGGGCATTTTTTCTTAGCAGTAATGGGCGATAAAACTTGGTACAAGAAGGTCAAAATGACCCTTGAGATTCTGACCCTAGTAATATACTGGTCTCATTTGCCCTATGAGCTCTGTACAAATTGAATTTGAAGAACTCGCACAATGTCTGAACCGGCCCATACGGATGTCGAGACTTGTTCAAGTATCGTACAGATTATCACAACTCGTTGAGGACTCTTGAAAACGGATAGGGTACAATAAATTTTGCACACTTTGACCAGATGCTAAGAACATACAAATACAGTTAAGATTCAGATATTTTAGGCATCTATAAGTTGATAAATCTGTACGGATATCGTACAAGCATTGTGACTGTATAATGTTGTTATGATTTCAGTGAGGAGTTAGATGATCACAATCCCTGGTTCTGTCCACATTGTAGAGAGAATCAACGTGCCAAGAAAACTATGACAGTATGGCAGTATCCAGATACACTCATTATACAACTCAAAAGGTATGTTTCATTGTTTTTATGCATTCTTCTTATGCTTTGGTCCCGCTGAGCATTTTTTCCTCAGCGATGTACTCCCGATTTAATAAATGAACACTGGAAGTTATCAGGGAAAGGGTCCTCATGGTCTAGGGGAAGTTTCTGGAAAATCATTAGAAAATTTGTGTAATCCCTGTTCCCGATGCCCCCGGAGCTAATTTATCTAAATCGGTAGTACAACGCCAAGGCAAAAGATGCCCAGTGGGACCTAGGCTTTAGTCTTTACCGGTAATGTATAATATTCCTGAATCGATTTAAACGATCAAAAGACTCTCATGTAATATTCTATTGTTTTCAGATTTGTATTTCATGAATTTACGAGTACAAAAGTGGACAACAAAGTTATGTTTCCCCTGGATAACCTTGATCTCAATGATTTCATATCGGGACCAAAGACGAAAAACCTCATGTATAATCTGTACAGCCTTGTCTGTCATTTTGGTGGTAAGTTTATTCTTAATAATTATAAGAAACAAAAAAAAAGCCAAAAAAATTACTCTCTTTAGCTATCCCTACCTGCCCTCTACCCTAGTGGGGTTTTTTTTGGACAAAATTCAGAAAAAAAGAAATCTTTTAATTCGGCCTATTCTTTCAGAGAATTTTGGTTCTTTCTGTATTTCTTTATCATTGAAGGTCTACTCAGTATTTTTTCTAAAAAAAATATTCCCTACCTACCAATCCTATTTTTTCAAATATGGTTGTTCTGGTAACATATGGTGAACAATTGGGTAGGTAGGTTGGGGCATAAATGTTTTCAAATCTGTTTCCAGTGCATTAAATAGCACATAATATCACCATAGCCGACTCTGTTTCAAACATTGAATTTGCTCTATTTTTCAACTTCAACTCATGTTGCTTCAAATCAAGGTAACTTTGTTAAAACTTGGAATATTTTGTAAATCATATAAATTTATTTTCTGCTGAAAGTTAATATTTTCTAGCCCAGAAAATCTGCATTTTGCATTTAGTAGGACCCACGTAAGATTTTGACTTGTCAATAAGATTTTCGGCTAATAATTATCTCCCTTCAAACCCCACTAGTATTTGACATAGTCACCACATGTTACACATGCTATGCCATGTTCTGTATTGCAGGTGCTAATTCTGGACATTATACATCATATGCTAAACATCCAGAGCACGGTACATGGTGTTATTATAATGATGAGACGGTGTCGGAGAGTCCACCAGGTGATGACGAGTATGCTAGTACATACGTTCTCTTCTATCAAAGAAAAGGTAATACACTAGTAATATGTATTTGTGACTGACTCAGACAGTTAAAATTGCATGCATTTTTTTCTCTGTCTGATTTGTCATTGTCCTCTGAATACACAAGAATAAAACTATATCTTTTTCAACAATTTCTATCATGGATTGAAAGTAGAATTTTAATTGAAACATGCTTGACTTCTAATGTTATTATTTCCATCTGACAAATCACTTTCAATTCAAAACCCTTTTGGTAGGGCACCTATGTTGATTTCAAGAGGTCTCTGGATGTACCCTATCTAAAGACCTTACAATGGCACTGAGATATCTCCCTGAGTCCCTCACCACAGTTAGTTCCAGGTAACTGCTGGTTGCCAGATGTAAGGATATTGTGATTTGGCAGTCTCAATATGACTGAAATACTGATGTAAAAGAAAGTCAGCCAAGTTTATTGAAAAACTGATGTAAAAGATGTCAGCCAAGTTTATTGAAATACTGATGTAAAAGATGTCAGCCAAGTTTATTGAAATACTGAATATGTAAAAGATGTCAGCCAAGTTTATTGAAATACTGAATATGTAAAAGATGTCAGCCAAGTTTATTGAGATGAGACTAGTTTAAGTTCACTTATAAAGGGCATTCTTATTATGTAATACAAAGCTGTACAGTAAGTAATCAATGAAGGTAACCTGATTGATCATTGGTCTTCTTCTATGACAGCTCAATTACATGTCATTGGTCTACATATGCTGTTAATTTTTGGGACGAAATTTCGTGGTTTTGGTAAAATAGACCATTTTGATGGGACGTTAATTCTCAGATTTTGCATTTCAGGTAATAAATATGGGGTCAAAATTGATGTTTGGGATTAAATTTCGTGATAAAAGATGAACAACGAAATCCATGAAATTTATTTTACCATCAAAATTAATGATTTTACTGAAACGTTGTTAACCTTACTCTTCCAGGTACTGATAAAGCTTTACAGATCCCAGATGACCTTGAACTCACCTGTGACCTTGATGGAATGGAACATGTTTCTATGAGTGGAGTTTCCAATGCTACTTTCACACCTCCAGATGAAGAGCTAAATCTAAAATTAGATTCTGTTCCATCTACTTCCTGTAGCCAGGTGGCGCCATCTTCAGGGTCATGTGACTTGACTGATTCTAAGGAAGTGAATAAAACTGATGCGTCAGTGAACAGTGGGCTTATTGACTCTCAGTTTGTGGAAGCTGAACTAGCTGAAGCAGACAGTACTGGGCCATCATATGAATTCTATTCATAGACAATTGTGATCAAAACTGAATTTTCGTTGCTTGAATATAGACAAAATATTTCCACCCAGAGGAGGATTTGAATACATATTTAACTTTTGAGAGTAAAAAAACTTGTAATGTGTACAATGTAGGTCTAAAAATTTGTTGAATGCAATAGTAATTATAAAGAAACATTGAATGTTTTAAAAGATGTACTTGTATGTGATTGAATGCTTACTTGTATGTGATTGAATGCTGGCTGATTCTTTGGTACCTCAGAATAGTTCACTATACTCGTTTTGGCGAAACTTTCAGTTTTTCTTTGTTCATTATATAATGTTGTCATCAAGGAATTTGATATACAGGTATATTCACTTAGTTTGTGTAAACTGCAAGTGTGTCAATATTACTCAATGAACTTTGATTTAAAGAGGCATTCCCTATAACTAGCATATTTTTCTCTACTATCCCATTAAATGAGCTAAATGTACAAAGCACTTTCAATTATCATAATTTGTCAGAAGAAAGTGTGCGCAAATATGTTTCTATAATGTCAAAAAAGTCAAATTTGGATGTCAAATCACCAATAATAATTTATCACTTCCAGCAATTTATTATTATGTGGTCAAAGGGAAACAACTTGTGACTATTTTGGCTCATTACGGAAATCTATTTTAATATTTTCTCGGTAAGTAGTGGGACATTTCTGTTGAAAATTTAAGGAGTTTAAGCCATGATGATTCTCATTTAATATATAATATTCCTGAATCGATTTAAACAATCAAAAATATAGTTAATGCCTCTTTAAGACCAATTACTACACATTTTACCTCGCGAGAGTGACAACTTCAGTGCAGCAGCAAAATGTCCTTGTCAATCCATATGGATTGCAGAATATATCCATAAAGATTGACAAGACTATGAAACCAAAACTAGTTTCCAATGGATGCTGCTTGGGAGAGGATGTAATTATAAATTACTGATTTGTGACAAATGTTGATTATTTATCAATATTTTGATGTATAATGATAGTACTGAAGGTTTGAAAGACCTCTCGATTGTAAAACTTACCTGTGTATTTGCCTGATGCAGTCTATGCTTTTATGCCAGAATTTTCATCACTAGCGATGAAGGGTGTACAGTTATGTCCTGGGCAGTAAACCACTTATCAAGTACTTGCTAAGTATTAGGGATCAGCCTCGCACAGCATGGGAGCTATTAATCTCCCAGCATACATTAGGGTTTCATCCAATATCTTATCAAACATCTGTGTCATATTATTCTTCAATATATATATTATAGATCAATTATAAATGACCAGACCATTGCGCAAACGCATATATCTTTTTGCTTTGAAAATCACTGTTCATGCTTATACAGATGCTAATTTCATTTCATTCGTTGAACTTACCAGTCATACTATTTGTAAACAAATATGACTGGTAAGTTTAACTCTTTCATAAAATTGTAAATTGATTACAAATTTTATAATTTTACAGATTTTAGAATGCTGTAATGTAAAGTTTTAACAAGGAAAACAAAAGCATTGAGTGTACTTCAATTAAGTTATACGTGGGTATATCCAAAAGTAATGTCACTGATGCTATAAAATCGTATATAATGTCAGTAAAACCACGAAATTACTCACAACGTAACTTCAGTCTAATTTGAATGTGATGACCAAATTTCACAACAATGCACATACAAGTTCTGAAAATATGAACATTTTCATGAGACATACTTACGAACATCGCCGCAAGTCCGACGTCAACGACGTCACAATGACGTTACTTGCTGACACCTACTCATCCAGCAGAAGTTCATCCCTTGTGATTTCTAACGACTTATAAACCATGCAGTCATTTCCAAGACCTTAAAAAATGTGTAACCCACCCGACACTTACTCTCTGCGAAATCAAATTATTTTTAAGTGTCCCCTAGATAGTCCCACAGTAAAATATTTAACTCACCACATAATGATTGCCGTTTTGAACGTCGAATTGAATTGACGTCGTTTAAAATACTATGGATGTTCTTTTCGGATCTACTAAAAACCGTTCATATGACTCTTTATCGATAATGATTTGGTGATATATGCCCCTTAAAATATTATACTACATACACATGAGCCTATGATGCCGCTTTGTGTAACTAAAGTTTAAGTAGATGACTTTCAACACATTTAGTTAAAGTGCATTTCTACGCGCAGCGTCTTTTTGTCACAAATTTGCCGTGTTTTAGCTAAGTAATCAATGCGTTGAAGATATATTACGAGTTTCAAAATTGAGTGACGTTATTGAATTTTTAGCAACACACACAAAACATTTGTTTCATCACGTCACAAAAGTATTGTCTGCTTTCAAGAATTATTTTTTATAAAAACGCATAAAAGAAAATTGTTATGATAATGAAAAACAATCGTAATTTTCGTGTGCGGCGATATGACGTCATAGGTATATTTTAAATGTTCATATAGTCCAGTTATGAAAATAGAATAATGCAGCACGTTGTATATTAATCAGAAATGAATTGCTGAACATTTTGATATCACATTTATGCATATCGGCCTATAAACAATTAAACCACGAGAGGAGTGACATTACTTTTGGATATACCCTCGTATAATGCTGTTATTTTCTAATCCATAGATTGAAGTTGAATGATAAATATAACACTCCAGAAATTTGATCATTAACAATCAACGCTGTTAAATTAACTCAACACTTTACATTGGCTTACGATAATTTAAATAAATGAATTATACATTTTGATATTCATGATAATTAACATTCACATGGTGAATTTACTTTGTATTTAATTTCACTTTTCGATAGGTAAATCATAGACCATGTTGAATTGATGTGCACAAACCATTACTTACATTTTCTTTTCTTAACTGTACTCATACATGTATTTTTAATTGCGTTTAGTAAGAAATAAATAGTTAACTTTGATTTTTTTCGTAGTTATGAACCAGTATAAGTAAAAGCTGACTTTACTCATTTATTTTATTGATTATATTTAAAATTCAGAAATTGTAATTAACTTCAGACAAAATAAGTTAAGTTTTCACCCAAGATGCTTTAGTGTGAATACATGTCCTGATTTTTTTATATTTTAAAACAATCGTTTTACATCTTAAAACATTAGTCTTATCATACATGTATAGTATTCCTCACTCCAAGTTACAAATACAAAATGAACATTGGATTCTCCTGAATAATATGTACTGGTAACATCTGAACTTTATTATTGAGTAACAAACCATGAACGAACTTTGGGTAAATTACTGAGGAAACTGGACATCAAGCTGATATCAAGCTCAGGTGCTAATAGGCTGTACAGTTACCCTCAACAGCAAAATTTGGGAGAAACCTGGCATAAAAGCATAGACTGGATGGTTCAGATATTGTCTTTCATTCCAACTTATATCTAGTACGGAGAATTTGACTTCATCCGGACCTATATGCATAAATATATCACATGGTACTTGTGGTGAATATTTCAATTTTTGCAAGCAAATTGTGCAATATTGGTGGGTCCTGAAGATTTGCATTCGTAAAATTTTGTAAAACACCTCAAGCAGCTTTGTGATACTGCAAAAACAAAGAACCAGGGTTATAAATATAGTCAAGAATCTTTGACATTCATTAGACAAGTTATAGCCTCGATTTGTTGTAAAATCAAATGATTGGACTACCAATATTTTGATTTTACGGTTGCCCAGTGGGCTTACGTTGGGAGTTTTTAGCTCACCTGAGCACGAAGTGCTCAAGGTGAGCTATTGTGATTGCCCAATGTCCGTCGTACGTCGTACGTCGTCAACATTTTGACTTGTAAGCACTGTAGAGGTCACAGTTTTCATTAAATCTTAATGAAACCTGATCACAGTGTTTGTCTCTATAAAATCTAGGTCAAGTTCGCAACTGGGTCATGTGGGGTCAAAAACTAGGTCACTAGGTCAAATCTTAGGAAAACCTTGTGTACACTCTAGATGTCACCAGTTTGTTCCAATCTTCATGAAACTTGGTCAGAATGTTGTTCTCCATAAAATCTAGGGCAAGTTCAAAACTGGGTCATGCAGGGTCAAAAACTAGGTCACTAGGTCAAATCTTATTAAAACCTTGTGTACACCCTAGATGTCACCAATTTGATCCAATCTTCATGAAACTTGGTCAGAATGTTGTTCTCCATGAAATCTAGGCCAAGTTCAAAACTGGGTCATGCAGGGTCAAAAACTAGGTCACTAGGTCAAATCTTATTAAAACCTTGTGTACACCCTAGAGGTCACCAATTTGATCCAATCTTCATGAAACTTGGTCAGAATGTTGTTCTCTATGAAATCTAGGCCAAGTTTAAAGCTGGGTCATGCCGGGTCAAAAACTAGGTCACTAGGTCAAATCTTAGAAAAACCTTGTGTACACTCTAGAGGTCACCGTTTTGGTCTAATCTTCATAAAACTTGGTCAGAATGTTGTTCTCCATGAAATCTAGACCAAGTTCGAAACTGGGTCATGTGGGGTCAAAAACTAGGTCACAAGGTCAAATCTAAGAAAAACCTAATGTTCACACCAGAGGTCGCAATTTTGATTGTACTTTCATGGAACTTGGTCAGAATGTTGTTCTCTATGGAATCTAGGCCAAGTTCAAAACTGGGTCACGTGGGGTCAAAAACTAGGTCACTATGTCAAAATTTAGAAAAACCTTGTGTTCACTCCAGAGGTCGTGGTTTTGATCCAATAATTATGAAACTTAATCAGAATGTTGTTCTCTATGAAATCTAGGCCAAGTTTTAAACTGGGTCATGTGGGGTGAAAAACTAGGTCACTAGGTCAAATCTTAGAAAAACCTAGTGTTCACACCAGAGGTCATAATTTTGATCCAATCTTCATGAAACTTGGTCAGAATGTTGTTCTCTATGAAATCTAGGCCAAGTGCAAAACTGGGTCATGTTGGGTCAAAAACTAGGTTACTAGGTCAAATGCTTAGAAATTCATTGTGTTCACTCCAGGGGTCACTATTTTGATCCAATCTTCATGAAATATGGTCAGAATGTAGGTTGTACTGATACCTAGACCATTGTGCAACAGGTGAGCGACCTAGGGCCTTTCAGGCTCTCTTGTTTGGTAGCCTGATCAAAATTTCAAGAAGCCTGCGGGCTCCAGGCAAAGGATTTATCAGACCCGGAAGATATTAGCTGTAAAATTATGCTACTAGAACTTAAGAAGGCAGGTGATCGGGTCAAATTCTCTGTTCTGTACAGAAGCATGCTTCATGTCCTGTTAGCTTCAAAGCTTGGCATCTCTAGATGTGTATTTTGAGATTATTTGTTATGCCTGGTTTTATATCCATAAGATGACCTGCAAGTGTCGAAGGTTGATAGCCTTAGCTGAAATATTGAAACTGAGTTACTTACAACTTGTGTTTCTCCTACCTTGGATATACCAAGTGACTTTTTGGCTGTTGTAAGTCTGCAAGTGAAAATGTGTCAATAAAAAGTTAAAAAAAACAACCGTTAATTTCAAGATATATGTCTGATGCTCAAGCAGTGAATTAGCACTACCCACAGAACTTAATAATTTTATGAAAAGAGTCACAATTTATGCCCGAAACCAGCTTGACTGCATTGATCCGTTGACATAATTTTACTTGCAGACTTAGCCAAAAAGTCACATTGTGTGTCCACCGTGCATGTAGAAAGCTTATAGCTTTAGCTGAAATATTGAAGCTGAGTCACCTTTAACTGTATTATAATATAATTGTTTGAGTCTAGTACTCAAGTTGTATTTATACACATCGCTCTCAGAGCTTGGTTGGAATAGTGTGATAAGAGTGTTTTCTTTGTTTAGTAATATTGTGTGTGTACTTAATTTATTTTCATAGTTTTGTATTTTTTTGTCATTGACTATTTGAATGTAAACTGATTGAATATTGTTAATATTATTGAATAAGCGTTATTTTGTATAACTTGTGACAAACTTTGTTTGTAATATTTGATATGACTCTTGTTGGTGTAATATTGTCATTGATTGCCCATTGTGTATTCAACAAAAAAGTTATAATTTAACATGTTTAGCACTGTTTGAAATAATGACAGTTGAATTTTCCCAAATTTTGCCCTAAATCTGAATCAAGAGCAGATGCGGGGGAATTTCTTTGAATTTCAATTCTTAGCACCCATTTTCCAAAATATACATGTACAATTAGTCATGAAGTATTAGTAAAACTATGAGGCCAAGATTAATGAATGACTTTTGAATTTTGTCGAGTTAAGTTTTGTGATATTAATCTTGAATATGAGCTTCACAGAAGTTCCAAGTACAGTGTAATGCACAGATATGATTTGACTGTATTGATATAAATTTTTACAAGGTGAATATGAATGTAAATTCAATTTAATTCATCTCCTCACCTCAGTTGTTTGTCTATTCCACTTAAAATCTTAATTTTCAAGGGTTAAGAACAAAAGTCATTATAAGGGACCATCAACAGAAATTTAATTTGCATTTTTTTTGGCTCCCAAGAGTTTTGACAGCTGTGCCCCAACCAATATTTAATTTAATTTTCTAGCAGTTGGTCATTGCTGTGATTCCAATTGAGATTTTCCTCATATACCCAAAGATAATTTAAGTTAAGATTTATTATTTATTAAACTTATTGTGCCAATGGATATATGTATTTAATTTTGACTGCATGTTACTCATGTATTACATATACACATGATGGGAAATCAATATAATAAAAGATTGATGTAAATCTTTGTGTTTACTTGTTTATGCTTGATTAGCTGAGCAGGGATGTCAATTTTCTTGATTTATCCGGTTTTACATAAAAAATAATTATCCTGAAAGAGGCTTAATATAATAATAATAATAATAAAGACTTTATTTATAGAGGCAACATAGTTAGGCGTTTGCCCAATCTTCCCTACGAGCCTCAAAGCTTGATTTCTTCTAATAAGAACTGATTTAAATATGGAAACTATGTGGTTGAATGCCTCTTGTTTGTCAAAAACGGTTGACCGCATACAATTTTCCTGATTTTAAATTTATCTCCGTTGACACCCCTGCTGAGACAGCTGTACAGTGTGGACGATATTTTCGGCTAAGAATGCAAGAAAAAGTCTGATAAGACGAAAGTTGAACCCAGCTGTAAGTATTCTACACTTAGACAGATTTTAATGAGATGTCCTTGGAACCCAAGCTGAGAATGAGTTCTTTTCACCCAACTTTTATTTATGTTTATATCATTGATTAAAACTTTTGTTGTCAGATTTTATCTTGCATTCTAAGCCAATTATTACATCACTAACTACATACTATTGATATGTTCACAGTGTTGTGTATGCTGGTTGACCTGCCAAGGCCCTGACTTTAAGAGGAAGAGGCAGTCTTGTGATACAAGGAATCCTTGCACTTGAATTGGTTCTTTAACATGCCAAGTGCAACAGCACCAGGGAGATAGCCTCTGTGTACCAACCTGTTTATCAATGGTTTGGTACAAAACTTGAAAGCATTTCAGAAATGTCTTGAGTTGTCCCAGAGTAAAGTTTTATCAAAGCAATATAAATTCATTATAATGCTTTTTACAACAACAAAAGGGAACATGTATAAGATATAAGTATACACTTTTGACAGATGCAGAATTATAATTTGTTAAATTACTCAATATCTGTCTGTCAGATGGTCTCAATTATAGTAATTCCTGAAAGAACAGTAACTAAACAAGTAAAAAATAGAATAGAAATAAAGATGAAAATGTTCTGAATTCAAATAACCATGGGGTCAAAGTGGCAGCATTTTCCCCCTTTTTGTGTCGCCTGACTAGGCGACATATAGGGGCTACTTTTGTCAGCGGAGGCGTCCGGATTCCCTTGTCCGGGCTGTATCTCCAGTGGAAGCCTTGTCCATAACAAATAGCCAAGTGATTCAGGGGCCATAATTGTGTTACATGCATTTGACCATGTAATGTGTTTATGATGGTTAACAAGCATGCCAAGTTTGAAAGCAATGCCTTGATGGACTTTTATGACAAAGAACAGACAAATTGACAGGTGCATCACTATATGTCTTCAGCTTCAGTAGATGCTGGGGCATAAAAATCATGTTTTCTTGTTCCCACCATTTTCTTCCAGGTCTTTTGAACCAGCTGATTATCAAACTAAGCCTGAAATATTTGCAAGCCTCAATACTACTGTAAAATGATTTTATCTGGTTTTGGTAAAAAGACAATTTCAACGGGACTTTAATTTTGGATTTTGCATTTCAGGAATTAATACAATGGTCAAAATTATTGTTCGAAGGGATTTGATTTCGTGGTTAAAGGTGAACCACAAAATCCAAAAAATTCAATCCTCCACGAAAATTAATGATTTTACACTATGTGTCCATTCACAGTCCATCAGTTTTCTGTCAACAATCATAAGCCTCAAAGCATAATCTTTTGTACAAATATTTATTAATAATATAATTTTTCAAACAATTACACTGCCCCAGATATTTCAGGCTTCACCAACAGTTTTGGACAATGTGGGAAATTTAAACTCTGAGCATAAATGACCAAGACAAACATAGTTACAATAGTTTTACAGATCCTGATGTATAGCTGCAGCAAGAATTAACTTTTCTGCAGAAAAACTAAAATATTACTTAATAAGTATTGAATTTAAGTTTCTATCAATTTATTAGCTGAGTTTAAACAATAGAACAACATCTTGAAACAAAAGTTTGTGTTTGGATGGCACTCTAAACCTGTCAGACTAGCATGTGAATTTCAGGACTGGGCATTGCAATACAACAGGGTTGCCATACTGTTTTCAGAAACTAGTATTTGATGTACACTTGTATGGGGTTTTCCATCTAATTCTTCTCAAAACAAGCCTTCTGTCAATATTTAGAATTCATTTCTTTCATGACACATTTGCCACATGTCAAAGAACATGGTCCAAAATGCAGGCATACAATACTGCCTCTGAGGCTATATGACACACATTGTCAATTTTTCATTTACGAGCCTCCATTTTCTTTCGAACCATTTCTCGGAGTTGGGATAATATCTTGGTCTCACGTTTAGCTCTCTCCTCATGATTGAAGGTGGCTAATGCACGTTTCTCATCAGCACTGTATATCTGGTTCTCTTTACGTAAACGTACAGCTTCCATACGACGATGTCTGTAAGTATACAATTACACATATTATGTAGTGTTCAATCATTAATTTTTGTGGGGAGTAAATTTTTGGGGTTTCGTGTTTCACCTTTTACTACAAAATCAAATCCCATTGAACAATAATTTTGACCCTTGTATTTCTTACATGCAATGTAAAATACACAAATTAAGGTGACGTCCCATTGAAATTAAATGATTTTACAGTATAGGGGATATTTTTTAGCCTGTCTAAATTAATTTAATTACATGGTAGCTGAACACTTTAAGTATTTGTTCTCAACTTTCTGATCCAGGTGATGAATAACTATGAACCAATCCATGTATTTTTTGACAAACCAATCAAACTCTATACTATAGAATACTATAATTTGTGTGTTTGGCATGGTGTTGTGGGATTGGGTTCTGTGTTATTTCTGTGCTGGGCTGTTTCAGTCAAGTGCTGCCTTCCCTGTCCAGTTTTTCCTACAGTTTGATGCAGCTTTTGACATATAACTTGAAAACTAGAATACATTTATCCTTCTTTTAGTCCTAATTATGAAAGTCCTTTTGTTTACTAACATGTCCATCTTTGTTTCAGATCAAGAAGACTACCTGGTAATAGTAGAGTAGTCTGTCTAACATATTGTACCCTTTGTTTATATAGAGAATTCCTCAATCTACTCTTTTCTCATGAAATTATTTCCCTTTGCACCCTCAAACGTTATAGATAATTAAGTCTAGCATAAAATCTTAGCTAAAATTGAAAAGGTTATGCTATTTGAATGATAAAATATATTATCTAGTCGGGAAGCCAGCCAAGTTGTTTTTCTCGAAATTTATGTAACCTCATTTCTTATGATAATACAAATTTAGACATTTTTTTCTTTTTCAATGATACCTTTGCTCAGGACTTGAAGAAGTATCAAATTACACCTCACTATAGGATCAATTGTTTGTAACTTTCATTATTCGGTCATTAAAAACAAAACAATTACTGACATTTATTGTAAGGATTTAACAAAGGAAAGAAAGTTTATACACATACAGGTATGTTAAACCTTGTTTATCATATTGATATAAACTGTCTCAAAATGATAAATTTTAAATTCACTATAATTTATGCTACATCAAACAATAATACTTTAAGTGTAAGGTTTAAATAATTTCACTGACAGAGCAACAACTGATGGAATATATTTGCAAGTTGGATGAGAAACTCACAACCTCTTCAGGCTAAATTGTTGTTACGTGTATCTTTATTTATGTACTTGGTATAGCTTGGCGATTTTCACCTGAACCTAACCTTTATGCAAGAATATATTACAAGGTTCGTGCTTTGAATATATCAATTTCCGCAAGCAAATTGTGCAATATCGGTATTTGTGTTTGCATTACATCTCAAGCGTCTTCGTGATATTCCCCGATTATGAAAACATACAATCAGTATTGTCAACGTAGGCAATATATTGACTGTTAAATTATGCTAATCATGAATAGGTCAGGCTCGTGTAAAATTAGCCAAGCTATACTGTTAATTACATCAAATATTTTAGCGGGAATCTTAGTATTTTTGAGATCAATCAAGGAGCAAGGTATCTTGTTCCTTTGGCACAACTGGATGTATCTCACTATATAGCAAGAAACAACCTTGTCGCACCAAAGGGACAACCTACCGTGTACAATGGGTCAATCAATGCAATGGCTAGGATAAATAATTGCACACAAACTTTTGTGTATTACATAAACATGTGCCTCCGTAGCTCAGTGGTTAGTACTCTTGCCGTCTAATCTGGCGACCCGGGTTCGAATCCGGGTGGAGGTACATATGCCTGCCATGTTTCAGTAGAAATAAAGCAAATAAAGGCTATGCTTGGCATAATTCATAAACACCCAATTATCATTAGGGCCTTATTCCTTATACAGTTAACATTATTTTAAACATATACATGTACTTATATTAATGTGAATGTAATATGATTATATTATTGTAGATAAATATACTCAAGCCAAAGAATGGGTTCAGTAATTTCAGCCAAAGCAGCTGATGAACGAGCCGAACAAAAACAGACAGTGAGGCGGGAAAAACGTGATGAGAGGCGTAAGAGACGATTCCTAAAGCAACAGTCACAGAGGTATAGTAACGTGAAATATGATGATTCTGGTGCTCTTTTCTATGTAAACGAAAATGATGAAAAAATCTTCATTGATGAATACGGTCACGAGTACTACCTAGATGAATCAGATGAACCATACTACCTAGACGAAAAAGGTGAAAGATTTTACATGGATGAAAACCGAGAGCCATACTACCTCGAGGAAGATGGAACAAAATATTTCCTGGATATATCGGGTAGGAAATATTACTTTGATGAGTATGGTGAACCTTATATAACAGCCACCATTGATGCGAATGTTGACGGTAATGGGGATGACAGGGAAGATATTGTTAAACTTAACGATGAAGATCTAAAACTAAGATCCCCGGCCACATCCGCTTCCTCAAGCTGCAAGTCTAAAGAACCCTCAGGAAGTAGACAAACCACAGGAACAAGACAAACTACAGGAAGTAGAGATACTGCAGAAACACGGTTCAGTCTCAGTCGTAGAAATTACTCAGCTGGAGAATCTGATACACAAAGCTACAGAATGAGGTCGGAACGTACCGGTAAACCAAGTGTTGAAATCATAGATCACCGTGATAGACCTACCTCCACCATAAAGTCTGAGGAAAGTTCGAACCTCGACGACACATTATCTTCATACTCCACACTCTCCTTCATGAGGTCGGAGTATGACATGGTCATACCTAGAACACCTGATTATATCAATGATACAAGTAAGGAATCCGAGACACAGGTTACTGCTCAGATTGAAGCCGAAAATAAAATTCTTAAAAAACTTCTAAAACAAGATAAAGAAAGGTCAAGATTACCAGCTGGTAAATTGTTCCGTAAAGTGGGAACTTTCAATGTTAAGCTGGAGAGTGATACTAAAGATTGCATCATTGTTGATTCATTATTTTTATCAAATGGAAATACAATCCTTGCCGACGGAAGTAACTTCAAATTTAAACAATTTAATGAAAATTTAGAATACCTTAACAGTGTCGATATAGAAGAGAGGCCGTATGGTGTGTGCGGGGGCAAGGATGACATTATTCATGCAACATTTCAAAGCCGAGTATACAGTGGAATCAAAGTACTGAAAGTGATGGTAAATTTAATTTCTGTGACGAAAACAATAAGACTAACATCTGGTACACCGTATGGTATAGCAAGGAGTCACCAAGGTCTAGCTGTAGTGATGTCAACTAAAGAAGGATGGCAGATTCACCTTATGACCTTACAGGGAAATATTTCACGGTCACTAAAACTTGACACAGAAGATATGAAACCCTTGATGAGTCCACATTACATCACTGTCACTAATAAATTGAAAATAATTGTCTCCGACAGGGGTACTAACTCTGTTTATATCTTTGATACAAATGGTAAAATGCTTGCAGTATATAATGAACTCCGAGAGCCACTAGGAATCAGCAGTGATAATCAAGGATCAGTGTTTGTGGTTAGCCCTGGCGTCATGCATCAAATCTCGGAAACAGGGGAGAGAATTCAAGCTTTAATGAGAAGGGAAACAACTGGGTTTGCTCCACTTTGTATATGTTATGATCCAGAGGACCACCTATTAGTGCTGGCAGGGAAATCCAACATGGTGACTGCTTATGAAATGAGTAATTAGACTATAATAATTACCGGTGTACTATGTAGCTGCTTTATTCTCTAAGATTTATGCCACTATTTGTCATTATACATCAATATATACAGCAATCTATTATCTTATGGCATACTATGACTATTCACAATCAGAAGTTATCGGGTAAATTAGAATTGGTTATTTTTCATCTGCTACACTTAGTACTGTATGTTAACTATTTATACAGTGCAGTAACAATCTCCCTGTCAAAACACCTAAAATTCTACCTGCATTCAATGCAATTTTTTTCTATGACCAAATACAATGGACTTCAAAATCTTAGGAAAACAACAAAGCACTAACAATATTAGAATAATCATTTGTTCTTGCTTCATTTGCTTTCAATGGAAAGTGACAAAATCTTTTATATCACACTTTTTGCGAATAAAGGAAAGGAGTTGAAACCCGATATCATACTCTTATGTATTATTAACTACGGGTAAATATCAATTACAAAATTAGTTGTACTAAGGACTAAACTCAGTTATTTTCATAAATAATTGTATTGTTGGTGTATGATGTAACTTTATTTATTGATCAAAATCAGAAATTTAAAAATACAAAGAGTGAAAATGAAAAGTGATTAACATTATTGTCTTTAAATTGGATTTTTTTTCTGAGATTAAAGTTAATGGATTAGACTTACATTCCATCGGATCAGTAACATTTCTGTCCAAAAACTTGAACTGTCTTTTTACTAAGTGTACAATTAATATGGAATTGGAATAATAAAATCAGGAAAAATAAAACATTTCATTTTCGTTGTCATGGAAACACTGTTTTTACTACAGGTGAAATAAATACAGTTAGGTAAAATTTGAATTTAATTTTTATACGAGTGTCTGATCACATTGACTATTCTGGAAGATTTATTTCACGCAAACAGCTGATTCTGATTTTGGTAGTAACAGAAACTGGTTACTGAGACTCCGTTGTTAGGGAAAACACACGGTAACCATGGGTGGTTGTTGTTGTAGTGGAAGTCAAAACAAGAAGAAGAAGACGGTAAAATGGCAGGAAGTGGACGAAGAGCCAGAAGCCAACAGGTTCGTGAATCGAGAATGGAGACCAAAACAGGTCAAGCACAAAAAAAGACACGCTATACCAGAAGGTTCATTCGGTATAAAAATTCTGGACGATGAGCATGAATGTTACGTTACAGGAGCCGCATTCTTGCCTAATGGATACATATTCATAGTAGATCAGGCAAATAAAAAGTTGAAAGTTTTTGACAAGAAGTACAAGTTTCTAACAAGTGCCCAAATGCCGTCAAACCCACTCGGAGCGTGCAGTATAACTCAACAACTGTTTGCTTACGTTACATTTCCGGCTTCAAGTAGAATACGGCAAATTGAAGTTCAGAACAATGACATGAGGAGGCTTGAGACTATACAAACAGTAGGGAAGTGTACAGCTATCGCTAGCAATAAATTTGGTGGGCTGGCTGTTGCAATAAACACTACAGGCAACCAATGGCAGATTCATTTAATGAACTCAAGCGGAAAAATCCAAAAACGGATTCTTGGGGAAACTTTATTCCTCAACCCTGAACATATAGCAATAACCAACGATTTAAATCTGATAGTGTCCGACCGTGGTAATAGTACCGTGTTTCACATCACGCCAGACGGCTATGTTATATTTGCATACAAGGAAATTAAAGGGCCGCTTGATTGTTTTGTTGATAAATATGGGTACATATACGTAGCAGGCCCGGAGAGAATTCATCAGTTAAACGAGCATGGAGATTGTGTACAGTATTTGGTAAGCAAGGCTGATATTGGGTTCTCTCCCACGTCCATGGCATACCGGGAGAAAGATGAACTGATCCTTGTAGCAGGAAGATCGGATAAGGTGAAACTATACTGTATGAAAAGTTAGTCTATAGATCATAAAATGATCATATGTAGGCTGTATTCAAAAACTCATCATCAAAACTCCATTATAATTAATACATGTTGTTAAGGGGGTGGTATACACAAAGCATCTTAAGGGAAAACTTAAATATTTTTACTTATTAATAAGTTAAAATATTCAGCTGCACACATTTCCCAAAGAAACGCAAAACAACCCATATTTTCTATGTGATTAGTGTAGCTCTTTACATAATTCTGCTAAACACTGTAAACAATTGGTAATCTTGATTCTCCTGTTTAGGTGATACACTTAAGGAAATTGAAATTTTTAGAAAATTCTAAGTTTTCCCTTAAGATGCTTTAAGGACAATATAAAGCAAGTATGTAAATAGCAAAGATATCTGAATTTCCATTCAATGACAGAAATAAATGTTGGAAAATGTGAATACTAGTATGTGTATCTTATAACTTTATTTTTAGTCATCATATTGTTATAATTGTCATGCTGTAACCTTCCAATTTCAACGTAATTCTCCCAATTAAGCCAATTATTGTAACAAATTAAAGCATATAATAAACAGAAAATTTGTTGATTTTAGTGCAAGGTCAATTTTATTTCACCACTCAAGAAAAATATTGATTTCTTCACTTGTTGAAATAAAATTCCATCTTACACCAAAATCAACAAATCGATGGCTTAGAATGACAAGGTTGTAACTATTACTTAATGCCTTATAAGACTGATACATATTTGAAATCTGCACCATAAAGCGCTTCTTATGAGCCTATTTCCATGAAAATTGGAACTTGTCCTGTTGACCAAAAAGAAGTTGTCAAAGCTTGTTTTGCCATTAGAAAAGAGCAAAATTTCAGACAGTTTTTTCTTGTTTTCTCAAAACATCGAGTTTGTACTGACGACCTTCTGAATCTAAGCCATCAAAATATACTCTTTATTTATCTTAATTACATCCATACCTGCTAAGCTAGTTAAATCCAAAATAGGAGTGATAAAGCAAAACATGTCACAAGATGGACTTAAATGTTATTTAAAAGGGATTTTGATGTATGAACAAGGACAGTATTAATTCTAGAAATTTTAAAATATATGGGTCAGAAGATCATAAAATGAACCAAGTGTACTTTTGTGCAATCTTGAAGGTAAGTGAACTTGGAAACCAAACTTTATCAACGAAAATAGGAGTAACTCCACTTTAATAGGAGCACTTAGCAGGTATGCTTACACCAAAATGAACAAATACCCTCTTATTTATTTTAATGATATCATACCTGCTTCCACTCATGACGAAACCAACGTCTTCATAAGCTACAATCTCATCAGGTACGAGACCGATCTCACCACGTCGTGGAATTCTCTTTCCTTCAGCAATATAAGCTGCCATAGCGGCACCTTCACCGGGTAACAACGCCTTACCAAAACTGAAAATTAAAAAATCAACATTATCAATCATTACTACCAGTTTCTCACTCCTACCAAGTACCTGTTTATGGAGTTATATTTTAAATCTTATTCTAACACTATCTGTATTATACGCTTCCCTGATTAAATTTCCAATATTTCACAGTTATTTTTTCTCCGTTAAATCTATCTTCCATGTATAATTATCCATGAATATGTCTTGTTTATCGCATAACATCCTGAACTCTATGGCATTAACGTAGAGTGTGCTTTCGACAAATATTAGCCATAAGTCTAGAAAATCAACTGCTGAATACATTCACTATCACACTTTGGAACCAGAAGATGTATTGACTTCAAGCGTTCAGACCCATTATAATAATTTATTTAAGGTTAAATCTGAAACAAGTTCTATAATTTATATAAATCACTCTTGACAGCTCATTCCTGATGAACTGCTGGTATTTATTGTCAAGGAAGGTATGAGAAAACATTCCTAATGAACTGCTGGTATTTATTGTCAGGAAGGTATGAGAACACATTCCTGATGAACTGCTGGTATTTATTGTCAGGAAGGTATGAGAACACATTCCTGATGAACTGCTGGTATTTATTGTCAGGAAGGTAAGAGAACACATTCCTAATGAACTGCTGGTATTTATTGTCAGGAAGGTATGAGAACACATTGCTGATGAACTGCTGGTACTTATTGTCAGGAAGGTATGAGAACACATTGCTGATGAACTGCTGGTATTTATTGTCAGGAAGGTAAGAGAACACATTGCTGATGAACTGCTGGTATTTATTGTCAGGAAGGTATGAGAACACATTGCTGATGAACTGCTGGTATTTATTGTCAGGAAGGTATCAGAAAAAGCTATGTAATATGCTTGAAACATTTTCTAGTATTCATAAATAACACAGTCATGGATATAAACCCAAGACGTTCTGTGCAAATCCTATCCACTGAGCAATTAGCCTCAGACTTATCACACCCAAACCGCAGACTCTCTACCACTGAGTTATGGAAATACACTGAGTGATCAACCTCACACAACCAACACTCAAAGCATACTCTACCACTGAGTTATTGACATACACTGACGGATCAACTTCACATGACCTGCACTCAAGCGAACACTCTACCACTAAGCTATCAACATACACACTCACATTATACATACAGTTAAATCATTAATTGTCGCAGGGGATTAAATTTCGTGGATTTCGTGGTTTTTCACCTTCAACCATGAAATCAAATCCCATTAAACAATAATGTTGACCCTTGTATTATAACCTGCGATGCAAAATCCATGAATTTACATCCCATCAAAATGATATTTTTTACCAAAACCACGAAATTTTGTCACATCCAAATTAAATGGTTTGAGAGTACTTACTCTTTCTGAGATAACCCACCAGCTGTAGGTTCAAATGGCTTTGGTCCAAAATCATCATCATCATCATCGTCTTCCTCATCATCATTTTTATCAACTGATGATTTAGCAGCACTTTCTGAAAAACATTGTTAACGTGAGAGTTATCATATGACTCGCCTTGCTTGTCTGTTAATATGTGGGGTGTTCCAAAAGGATGGTAATGTAAAATAGCACTGTGACCCGCCTTGGCGTTACATGGTTTCTATGACAACGCTTTGTATGAATATCCCCAATAACAACAACAACCTGATGTTACCAGTATACAAGCCAAATTTCATTAAAATGTAAGTTTTTCATAAGAAGTTATCAGAAAAGTCCTATTATTTCTGGAACACCCCTCGCATAACATGTTTGTGTTTTTATCACATATCATGTGTTATGTTACATAAGTGCAATAAAGCCATAACAGATATTTCATAATACATAACAAGTAATTAGAAATTGCAAGCAATACAGAAGTACATAACCTTGTTTTCTGGTTGTCAATGTTTCTTTTGCCATGGCAAGCACACTTTTAATCCACCCTGTATAAGCTAACTGGTGTTGTTAATATAAACTGAACAGGCTTTTGATTGAACAAGGTATTAACTTTAAACTAACAAAATGGATTTATTTTTGCTTGTGCTGTTTAAAAGTGCGAACATTTTCATGTGACAAACTAGACTACAGGGGTGTCAACGGGACCAAATTCAAAATCAGGAAAAATCGTATGAGGCCGAAAATATTTGCCAAACAAGAGGCCTAAAACAATATGGTTTCATATTTATTCAGTTTGAAATAAAGAAAATTCTGCAGGGCAGACAAAATTTACCGTAACTTTATCACTTCTTGAGATATTTTCACCAAATAACTTTTATTTTGGTCAGAAGCTCTTTCAGATATGATAAATTCGAAATTCCGGATTAAGCATGAATATTGACAGCCCCGCAGACAACTGATGATACTATACTTACTTTTGGACACCTCCACCCACTGTTCACCATCATCACTTTCCTCCTCATCATCAGACTCACTACTTTCTGTCTCAGATTTCTTTTTCTTCTTCCTCGACTTCTTTGTCTTATGTTTAGATTTTTTACTGAATAAGAATAAAACAACAAAACATGAACAGTCCCATAAGAAAAAATTGTGCATGCAGCTTTTGCTACACTTGACCAAGCTGTGAATTACCTGTGAGGGCAGTTTTTTTGTACATGTTCACAATTTCTGGGAGCCCTATCTCGATATTGGCTGCACACAAACCAGAACAAAAATAGTCTCCAAAGGAAGAGTCAAACACAGATTTCTTTAGGTAGCCCAATGACCAGGGGAAGTTAACTTGTCAAAGGGTGGCTGAACGGCTAAAAGATGCCCTTGAAACAAGGCAAGTTCAACTTTTTTGTATGTAAATGCGTAAGTAACAGAAGGCTTCATCGTCAAATTAGTCCATGTTCTGTAACATTCGTACAAAATGTTATTGTTCATGAGTGGCTGCTTTAAACGGAAATCATTTCCCAAAACAAAATGTTGCTTTTTTTATGAAGCATGAGTCTACCTAAGAATGTATATACATTTGTAACATCATTAATATGGTTATATAACCTTGCTTATTCTTTCAATATTTTCTTGCCCTGGTTTTCTGGTTTATTTTAGGGTAGGACCCTCAGATAAATGAAAGTTGTTGCAACTTTATAACCTACCTTTTCTTACTGTGTTTTTTATGTTTCTTTCTTTTCTTTGATTTCTTCTTTTTCTTCTTTCTTTCTTCTGTGATACAAGAAATAAATACATGTACAAGTATATTTGTACTACAAGTATGTGGTAAGTCAGGTCAACAGTTATCTTTTAGTTCATTACCAGCCATAATCTAGCTTAAAGTGTATAGAGCTGTATCAGACGATATTTTTTTTAAATGTTTCAAAAACTGAAAAACAATTATGCTTTCATATCCATTAGATCATTTTTCGCTTCAGATTTAACAGAAACTCTCTCTGTGATTTATTGGACATGCGAACAGTCCATTTTCATACGACAGTGTTCTAGAACACCCTATGAAATTATAACAATCGTCTATGTTTCGACGATTGAATCAAAGTACACGGAACCCATCCAAAGTTTTAATTTGCAATTAAGGTAGTCTAGACTATGCAAGAAATTATATTGACATTAAATGACTGTTAAAATATAGCTAAAGTACAAAGTAGTTATTAAACTTGAACTTTGAAAAGTTTAACACAAACAATAGGCACCCAGAATTATGGTTTGTTCTGTTAGTAATCTACTAAATTAAGTTAATGTACCAAACGCCACTTTGACAAATTTCATTGCTTACAAGATTGCATCTTTTAAATGATAGTATTTTTACAACCAAAATGATAAAATAGTGGAACGTACCCTGTCACCTGGACATCTATCACAAGTTCACAACTTTCTATCAGTAATGCAGTGACTATCAGTTTACAGCCAGTTTAGATAAATCCCCCATGGTCTCATTCAAACTATGTTTAGTAATAGTATTTTCCAATATTCATTAAATCATACTTTTTTATTATTAGATGGTCGATAAAAATTAAATTTCGTGGTTGAGGTGAATCCACAAAAATTATTCAGCAGATTATAACAGATGAAAAATTAAATTCCCACGAAAATTAATATTTTAAAGTAGTTCGGGCCATTTAGATTTTTTCGGGCCAAATGTTTTGTCAGGTCTGCACGAGCCCTGAATGAACTGTTATCACATACCTTCAGATTCCGACTCTGATGCGTCTTCACTCCCGGAATCGTCAGACCTGTAAACAAAGGACACATATTACATCTATTGTGAATCACATATTGCCAAATTTCTACTAGCAATATCTATATTAAACTTTAAGTATTTGACTGTTCTACAGTTAAACATAGAACTGCTGTTATATTGAATAGTTATTGTCCCTAAATGGACTTTATTCTGAGTATTTGTATAATGAAACAAGGCTGCTTTCAGTAAATGCTTATACCTCGGTGTAAGCCTTGTCTAACTATTGACTAACAAGCTAAGTCAATCTGGGGACATAAATCAGCTGGAATGTTGGATTGTGTTAGACGGCTTTGACAACGTTAGGTGTAATTAAGTCTAAAATCTTGTAGACATTCTTCTGGACCTCCTTATTATTATTAAAGCACACGCCCATGCACTTACAAAATGTAGCAAAGGGCATAGTGAACAGAAAGGTAACCATATACACAAAGAAGATGAAGAGAGACCCTACAATACTACTTATCTACAATGAACTCGGCTAATATTTTCACCTAAAAAGGGTGTGGCTCAAAAGAGGTTGTACTGTGTTTTTAACTTTGTGTAAACAACCTAATATTAAGCTAATATTTGCAGCTTCAAGACGGTGTTGCTCTTCAGATGTTGTACAGTAGGTCAATAGGGATGTGGAATTCCTATGCCTGCCTTGGGCTTTTTGCATGAGGGCAAGTTTATTTTTCCATCCAGCTTGCACAAGGGCAAGTGTAAAATTTTCATGTGAAAATATTATTAATAAGAGACATTTTTTACCTTTACACAATAGATAAATCCATAAGTTCTGACTGAAAATGATTTAGTATCAGTTTCTTCAGTACTTAAAAAACTTAACCAGATTTAAGTAAATGAATGAAACTGAAATTGTGTTGCTTTTTGTGATTTCCTCCATGCAAATAGATTCAGACTTTGGGCAAGAGGATTTTTCAGTTCAACTTGCCCATGATCGAGTTAGTGAACAACTTGAGGATTTCCAATTTCAATTGATACAATACTTTGTATACTTACTCAGATTGCTGAGGAGAGGGTGACTTGGCCCAGACCTCTGGTGCACCAATAGTTCCTATTCTCTCTCTGTCTATACGCCGTCTGTAAGATAAATAGGACATTATCCACAAATGCTTTAATAAACAAACAAACAAGTTTAAACCTTCTTGTACATACAATCATGCATATTTTTTGGTGATAAATTCATAATTCATAATAAGAACAAATGCGCTGCATACGATGGGGATTTACCTTCTTTGGATAATCTGCCAGGGGAAAACTGAATTCTCAAGCCCAATTTCTGAGGGGGCAATTGAGGGGTTAAACCGACATGTTTTCTGCATAAATTCGGCACTAATGAGATTATTTCATACAAGAAATGGGAGGAAAACACAGAAAATAGATCACATTTTTCAGAAAAAATAATCAAAGTAATTTATTTTCTGAAACTTCAATATAATTATTTGGAGTTGTTGCATAAAGGGCAAAGCCAAACACACTTTTATTTAAGCCCTGCCAACAATCGGCAAAATAAATGTTTGTACCTTTCAAAGAGTTCACCCTGCCCATCATGTTGTGGACCACCACCGTTGCTCCTCGGTTTTCGCCATATTGTACTCTCTTTATGAGTTGGAGATCCTGACTTGTGGTACATTGGTGAACGGCTACGTGACTCAAGATAATATTGTTTATTTTGTGGTGACCTCGACCTTCTTCTTGGTGACCTTGACCTCTGTTTCTGATATCTCCTATTATAATCATTTCTGCGATCTGGTGATCTAGATTTTTGCATGTCCGTATATTTATTACTTCTGCTATAGTTATTTGACTTTGAATTTTTATATGATCTTTGTTCTGTGTCTGATTCAGAATCACTAGACTCACTGTAAGAAGCTTGTCTGGACTTTTTATATCTATTTGAAGGTGACCGAGAGTTAGAATTATGTTTCCTTGACTTCTTGTACTGTGGGGTTGGAGAAGGTGAATTTGAATAGCGCTTTCTCGACTTATTGTTCCTTGGAGACGGGGATCGTGACACTGAATCACGCTTCGACTTTTTATTCCTCGGTGAAGGTGATCGTGAGACTGAGTAACGTTTCGACTTTTTATTCCTCGGTGAAGGTGATCGAGAGACTGAGTAACGTTTCGACTTTTTATTCCTTGGTGGTGGGGAATCAGAGTAGCGTTTCTTTGACTGTCTATAACTTGGCAGTGGAGATCTGGACCGGGAATATCTCTGACGAGACTTTGTGTGTCTCACTGGAGAATCTTCGCTACTATCATAGCTGGAACTTGACATCTTGGATAAGAATTGGCTAGTGTGTAACCATTACTGACCTAAAATATTTCAAAAGATTAAAATGAAAGATGTACATCTCTACATCTACATAATACACCCACCGTCAATTGTTGACTATAACAGGGTGGTGCTGTCAGAGAAAAACAGATATTTAAAAAAATTAATATGTTGCAATTGTTAATATTTGACAACCTAATCGACTCTAGAGGCATGGGGAATAGACTTGGTTTGGTTCCAAACCCAGGAATTACTAGATCTATGTGATGATGTGTCCCATACCTGGGAATTTAAACAGCAAGCATTGTCTCCAGGGTGGAGATTTAGACATCAAAAAATCGAAAATGCCTAATGCACCATACAGTTGCATACTTAGGGGATAGCTGGGGAAACGGACATGTTTTTACCTTCCAGCTCTATCTATCTACCGGTACAGCCAAACCCTGCAAGGGGACATAGACCGAGTAAATTCCTAAGTCCCTGCCAGGGGGGGGGGGGGGGGGGGCAGGAAAAATAATAGTTATTTTACCATCAGCTGTCCCCAGCAGTGCCATGAAGGTTTTGGGTTTTACGACCCAAAAGATAAAAAATCCAGGCCCATCCCTCATTCCCTGGGGGTGGGGGGTTGATACAACTATATCCTGAACTAGCGCATAACTAGCTAATTTGGTCAAGCTAATCAGTAGAAATATATATCCGTGGTTCAAATACAATGTTGGGTCCTCTGTCCCCCCCCCCCTAAGAATGAGTAACTTCAGAAAGTATCCTACGAGATTTTAAACCAAAAACACATCGCGAAAACATGTGTCAAATCGTTACCAGAGTTCGTTAGAACACTACATCAGACTGTTCATACACAGTTTGATATTCCTATACACAGTTTTGATTCATTATGATAAAAATACAAAGAAAATGTGTTTATAACGAATAAAATTGACAATAAATAACAAAAAAAGGTACTTATAATGATCTGAGTCAGTAAGCGCTCTAAAGTGTAATCGCCTGTGTCAGACGAACGCTCGCATTTATACGACTTTCAATAAAATTAAAGATATATTTTTATTTTGCTAGTGTCAGGCTTTTGAAAATAATTTTATGTTCACGGTTAACTTTAAATCGAAATGTCAAATAAATTAAACGTTAAAATAAATATTAGTGTAGAAAATATCCACATTGCTTTCATAGATATCATTTATTACAAATTTAGTCGTAGTCCTCGATAGTATAGTGGTAAGTATCCCCGCCTGTCACGCGGGAGACCGGGGTTCGATTCCCCGTCGGGGAGCTCATCTTTTTTTATTATTATTCATGGACTGGGATTTTTAATTTTGGGTTATCAAAACCCACATCCTCCCTAGACATGCAGAGGACAACTGATGCTAAAATCTTCTGTATTTCGTGGCCCCTGACAACTAAATATCTCAGTGTATTGGTTCGGAGAAAAAATATCCAACATTTCCCTGGCAGTGCGAGGGAAGCTGGGAGGTAAGAACACGACCGTTTGCCAGGCTATACACCGCCTATCCCCGGTGGTAGGCGCCGTGGATAGAACTGATATACAAGACTGAACCCATCCCTGGTATTGAAGACCATGATATACCGTTTTGCCTACATAAACCACAGGTGGCAGTATATATAGCTACCTAACCTCCCTAAGTAGTTTCCTAACGCAGGAACGTCGATTGTTCCACTTTATTTCAATATCAGTATTTGGTTCTTCGTGATTATCTTTAAATACTGCTTGGTCCGGTGTAGCTTTCTTTATAGTTAACTGAATATGTGTTTTCTGTGTATTACTGTAATTTAGGTCTTTGGTATATATCATTGGATGGAATTTCCAATGCCTGTAACAGTCATAGACTTCAAAATTAGACTTGTAAATAATAAATAATAAAAAAAATGTTATTTTTTTTAGTCTATTGTTTTAAGTCTATGACTGATACTGTCACCTGACCCTGATGATGGGCTTGACACCTTCAATACTTTATTTCTACAATCTCTAAACTCTCATGCACCAAACAAGCAAAGACGTGTAAAACTTAAAAATCAAAAACATTGGTTCAATGATGAAATTTTAGAAGCAATACACAACAGAGACTATGCAAAAAAAACTAACAATGTAGATCAACAGTAAAATCACTTTCACACAATGCCAAAAAAGATTTCTTTCATTATGAAATTCAAAATAACAGCGAACAACCAAAGAAGCTATGGAAAAATCTAAAAGATATATCTGGCAAAATTGAAAGCCACCAAACACATTACATAAATGATGATAACGGTATACCAATCACGGACCCTAGCGAATCAGCAAAAGCATTCAATACATACTTCACCAATATTTTCCAGACAGTCACTAACCCACAGGATTTCAATGATACAACCTCATCTGTCCTTAAGAAGATGACACTAGACAAAATACCCAGTGACACTCCAACATTTGTTATACACCATGTTACAGAAAAATATGTAAAAGAGCAATTAGACATTACAAAATCAACTTGACTGGATAATATAAGCGCAAAATTCCTGAAAACAGCATCTCCAATAATAGCAAAACCTCTGGCCTGTATCATTAACATGAGCATTATTGCTAAAAATTTTCCGACATCACTAAAGCAATCAAAAGTGATTCCAATATTCAAAAAGGGCAAAAAATCAGATAAAAGTAATTATCGTCCTATCTCAATTCTGCCAGTCATCTCAAAACTGTTTGAGAAACACGTCTCTGATGAACTCAAAGGTTTTCTTGAAAGGCGCTCCCTGCTGTACACATCACAGTCAGGCTTTAGAGCCAAACACTCCTGCGAGACTGCACTTACAAATATAGTAGATAACTGGATTAGTGCTATCAATGACGGACAATTTGTTGGTACATTGCCTCTGGATTTTTCCAAAGCATTTGACCTTGTCAACCACAAGATTCTTGTAGACAAGTTAAAATTTTACCATTTGTCATCAGACAGCATAGCTTGGATTAATTCCTATCTGTCAAACAGAAGACAGAAAGTATGCGTTTCTGCAAAACTTTCAGACCCCGCAGATATAGTTTCAGGTGTTCCACAAGGCTCAGTTTTGGGACCCCTGTTATTTCTCATTTATATAAATGACTTACCATATCATATTAAGTCTTCTACAACAGACATCTTTGCTGACGACACAACACTAACAGCATCAGGTGTTACAATTCAAGACATCCATCAGATCCTTCAATCTGATCTTGACATTGTAGATTCATGGTGCGCACAAAACTCCATGCTAATCAATGCACACAAAACAAAACATATGTATATAACAAGACAAACAAACAAACCGAACATCCCAGACATCAAATTGAAATTACAGAACCATGATATTGAACTTTCAGAAAATGAAGACTTCTTGGAATCAATATAGATAATACACTAAAATGGAAAACTCATATTGACAAAACCATAAAAAAATGCAATACACAACTCTTCCTACTCATGCGAATCAAACAATACTTAGATGTTCCAAAAAGAAAATTATTTTTTAATTCTTACATCCTCCCACACATAGATTATTGCTGTTCAATCTGGGGTAATACAGACAAAAAGATAATAAACGAAATCATTAAATTCGAAAAACGGGCAGCACGTGTTATTCTTGATGTACAAGACTTTGACACTCCCTCTGACGTTTTGTTCAATAAACTTCAGTGGATGAAATTTGACAAAAGAGTTGAATATAAAAAATCAATTCTAGTGTACAAATCACTCAATGACATCCAATTTCCAAGATACATGCAACAAAAATTCACAAAACTAAACCAAGTTCATTCATGTAATCTCAGATCCATAACCAATGAAGAACTATATAACATCACATAACATAACATAAGTTTATTTGGCATAATACATAATATATACATACATAGCCAGAACAATACAATAATAGCAATAGCAATAGTGAGAAGAATGCAGTTCACAAAGTTTTCACAGTTTGAAGATTTAAAAACTTGATTGAATATACAAATAATATCAATTAATTTCTATTTAGAGTTGCGTAGTAAATGTATTTAGAAATTTGTAAAATGGTACGAGTTGAGGTTGTGGACATGAGACATGTGAATTTTTGTGTGGTAGTACCATCACCAAGTTTTGAATTCTCCAGAAAATCACTTGCCTACTCAGGACCAAAAATATGGAATGAAATACCAAAAGCAGTACGAAAATCAGACACAAGAAATAAATTCCAAAAATGCATACATTAAATGGCAATACCCATAAACAACCATTGACATAAAACATGACCCATCCTGTTAATATATCTTACCTTTGTAACTATTACTTTGTTGATTATATTTGTCTACTTATTTTTCATGTAATGTACCCTTTATATTTAATGTATATATGTTGAGGCCCATATGGAAGATTGCATTATTGTAAATATGTTAGCCTCGTAAAATAAAGACTTTACTTACTTTACTTACTTACTTACTTACTTACTTACTTACTTACTTACTTACTTACTTACTTACTTACTTACTTACTTACTTACTTACTTACTTACTTACTTACTTACTTACTTACTTACTTACTTACTTACTTACTTACTTACTTACTTACTTACTTACTTACTTACTTACTTACTTACTTACTTACTTACTTACTTACTTACTTACTTACTTACTTACTTACTTACTTACTTACTTACTTACTTACTTACTTACTTACTTACTTACTTACTTACTTACTTACTTACTTACTTACTTACTTACTTACTTACTTACTTACTTACTTACTTACTTACTTACTTACTTACTTACTTACTTACTTACTTACTTACTTACTTACTTACTTACTTACCTGTGAGATATACTTGATATAACTTCGTGAAGAAACCCGCCTGCGCACAATGGATGTCAAGAAAACACCATGAAAGGTTCACCTCTACAAGAAGGCAAACTGCCTACAAATGAAAAACGATCTGGAAGAGTATTACGAAAAATCTTACTATCAACGATACTTGGTGACTTTTTGAAACAAACTGAAATGCCTCATGAACACACACATATGACGTAACGGACGCAACTGAGTACGTTCGTAATTTCGTACACTCGCTGTAAAACAGTAGTTGATACTTCTTTCTATTTCACTCGATACATTACATATCATATACCAAACTATTCATTATAAAGTTGTCTACATTGTCTTTTTAATTTGAGTGCATGTAGAATTGTATGTAGCCGTAGAATTGGAGACAATGCCCGACAGATGTACAAAAATCCGTGTGCAATTTGTAACACAAAATATTGGTCGTCGGCATAAAATAACAGCCGTTTTATTCAAAATGTCATTAAATTTGTCGGATACTTCACTGAGTGACACCAGAAGTGACGTGTTTTAACATACTATCGTTATAAATCACGGGTGCAAAAAATAAAAAAGTTAAATAATAAACTGGTAACACGAAAAAGTGCAAATTTGCAAAAAATTGCTGAAAATTTTCCGAAGACGCATGATTAGTACGCAATTATTTTTTCATTTTTATAAATAAAATTATTTTGATTTCGTTTTTAAAATATTATTTTTGTTTTATTATACATCATAAAATCCCAATGCATTCTAGCCAATACTTATCGAGATTATTAGAATGAAATATGTGGAGGAAAATTGTCCTACTCGCTCGTTTTAGCGATACATTGTGGCACAGACCATTTTCGAAACTTAATAATTTTATTATAAGTCATACAACGTACAATTAAAATCAAATTTGAAATATTATCAGAGGGAAATTTTCACTTTTTAAAACTCTTTACGATTGCTCTTAAAATAAGTCCGACACACTTGATTCAATGTGTGGAGGAAGATTGTCCTAACGGCGCAATTTTGCGACGTTTTGGACGTTTTATGCAACGCGAGTTTTTATAGTGGACGAACTACATGACCAACATAATTATTTTGAGCGATATTATGCATAGGCATGTAATGCATTTTGTACCCGTATATTCTAGAACAATGTAGTGTTTTGTTTTTCATAAAACAGTACATAGATAAGTGTATTAGGGGAACCGTTGAATACGTGAGTGAGTAAGGTACTTGTCAGATAGACAACGAGTGATACAAGTGAATAAGCGTTAAAGAGAAATTGCTACCGAAAGACACCCAATATTTTTAATTAAAAGCGATGCTATTGACAGATAAATGTATTGTAGTTTTCGACAGTGTAAACATTTGCAGAATTAAACAGTAATTTTTAGATCATAAGACTAGTATTACGCAGAGTTAGTTATGCTAACGTAACATGACGTTACACAAACGTACGCAATACCGTGCGTTACGTCATATACCTTCAAAACACTTATCAGAAAACAAGACCAACAAACCCTGAATAAACAACACATTGAAAAAAAACCCTGAAGACGCTGAAGAAACTTTACGCAAGACAGAAAAGAGCAGGGAAACAAAAAACGAACCAAAGAAGAGGCCAAAAAGCAAGACAAAGGAAATAGAACGCCAAGAGTACTTCAAAAATACATTGAAGGCCTCATTGAACACCAAACTGATGAAACTAAACAACAGCCAAGTTGTAAATTGTGGTTGTGGATGAATCTACTTCAGATACTGCACCAGTTGTTAAAGGAGTGTCCCAATGTAGTGTTCACGGAACTATCCTCTTTCAGGCCTTCATCAATGACCTACCCCAACGAGTCTCATCCACTCAAGACAAGACTCTTTGATGATGATTGTGGTATCGCTAAATAGACTCCAACGCCAACAAGAACATCGTACAGCAGGACCTGAATAAACTGACGGAATGGGAGAAGAAATGAGGAATGTCTCTCCATCCACAACGTTATATTTATATAAAGTTATTTTCTCCCCTTCAACAATAATCATCTCTCAGTGAACTGGGCCCTTGTGTCTGGAATTTAATACTTGCACTCCCTGGTGAAACTTAAAACTGTTTAACACATTAATACACTGAACAGTATTTCAGTTGCATATATGGCTTGGCGAATTTGACCTGATCTTGACCATTATGCATGGTCAAATCTTAGAAAAACCTTGTGCTCACTCCAGAGGTCACGGTTTTGACCCAATCATCATGAAGCTAGATCATAATGTTGTTATCTATTAAAACTAGACAAATGTTCAAACTAGGTCATGCAGGGTTAAACACTTGTATTCACTCCAGATGTCACATTTAAAAATTGATCCAATCTTCATGAAACTTGGTCACGTTAAAAAAACTGGGTCATATGGGGCAAAAAGGTCATTCTGTCAAGTCTTAAACAACTTTCACTCCTGAGATGTCAGAGAGAAAGGACTAAACATAAAACATAGTCATTGCATAAATTTTTATTCTAAATCGCATAAATTACATGTGTATAAATTGTAAAGAATCAAACTTAACAAAACATGCAAAGTAGAAAAAATATACATGTGATCAAGTTATATCTTTTGCACTGCAAATATACAAGTATCACTATAATAGAGTAATTTATTACTTATAAGGTACATATTAAACAAATGTATCAAATTAACAAAATCAAAAAGTGATAACAAATGATGAATGATTGCTAGGTTTAGAGGGATTTCATTTTCTAGATACCCTGTATATAACTCAAAAAGAATAAGGAATTGCTTTTAAACGATAAACACTCATGTTAAACACTTTTACAATACATGTATGTTCATACAACACACTAATCTCATCATTGAGTAGTAAAACTACACGAGTTTTTGACACAAGAAAATAAAAATGTACATGTATGTCTCCCTCAAAAAGTGCCATATCTTCGCTATTTCTGATATTAAAGGGACTAAACTCCAGTTGGTAAATTGCAAAATTGATCAAAAAGCTCTCTTAAAATTCCAATTTTTGGCTTGACGCTTTTTGACTTAAACCCCTAAAAATCTATTGCGTGACTAACACAGTCAAATATATATTTAACGCTGTTACAGCATAATATTATGGTAGTAGTGTATTAATACCGAGAAAAGCCGTGAGCTAATTAACAGACGGTACAACATGTTCAGGAGTTTTCATCAATGGTGCTTTTGATCATTATGTAAGTTGTAAGAATACTTTATGTATTTATTGTAAAACATAGTTTTATGATTAAAACATCTACAAAACGTGATTTTATCATTGAAATGGAGTTTCGTAGCTTTAAACATCAGGATAAATTATATTTTAAATATCCTTCAAAAGATAGGTGGAAAAAATGTCTTACCAGATCTGTGTTACATCAAAATAGACAAAAACGATATGAAAATCTGGCATTGTCATGCATGAGCTTAACAGACGTTTTTGAACCTGACGCTCCGTGCCATTTATGGACGTTATCCAGAAAACATCCAGAGTTAGCTTCCATCTGTGTGACGGCGGTGCAAATGTTAAGTTGTTTGATATCACGATCTTATGTTAAGAAGTGCAATAATTGTGATCTTTACATAGACAATGACTTGAACCATGCACTCTGGTTTTGTAGAAAACATGAATATGCAAGACAGAAACTTATTATTGAAATATTCGATATTATGAGTGTATCTAGATTCAATCGATTTCGAGGTTTATCAATCGATGAACAGTCATCTGCAGTTTTGTTGTTAGCTGTCGAGGCGACAGATAAAATGTTCAGCCATTTGCGTATGTTGAGACTTATTTGTTCAATGTATCACTAGTCTGATAGGTATCTGTGAGCATTAAAACGGGCTCTACTGGTGTATCATAATATATTAAAGCTGCTCATATAAACGGTATAATTCTGGTTTGATTACTTTCGACGTTTCGCCAAATCAAATCCAAAATAGCTCGGCATTTCACTGACCGAGCCAAATTCATCGTATAATGTTACAAAATTTATCAAATGTGAATGACACATTGTTTAATGTTATGATAAATTGTATGATTGTAAAAGATCTAAAGACAATACCGTTCTTATGACGCTGATGTGTTCCTGGTCCAAAGAACTGCTTAAGTCTTTATTTCGCTTTCGTTTAAGACTTCTGCATAGTACATGTGCTACGGATCGCAGTCACATTATATTACTGTCAGTCAATTATTATTAAACTGTGTTGTACAGGTACGCAAGTTACTGTGTGTATATTTGATTAATTGGATATACGTTTGTATCTGTATTGTAGAAATTCTGTATCAATATGTTATTTTTTGTTGTAAATCTTTGATGCTGATGCATTGTTGTACATTATGTTATACTCTTCATATATTTGGAGGAATAAAAGTATCTATCTATAACTGAACAAGAAATTTAAATACCCAAGTTCCAAGTTATTTTGATTTCGCAAACCTACATTGAATTAAAAAATAATCCCCCACATCTACAACAATATTGAATTATGAGCCAATTAAACTATTACCAAATTTGACTAACTAGATTTTTTTTATAATATTGGTGAGAATTGTTATATTTCACATAATTAGCATTCTTTTCTATCTTTAGACTCTACAGACACTCCTGTTTAGTTGGGCACTCTCTAAATAACAAAAAACCCCACAATGTTTACCTTCTGTACATTTATATATTGGATAATTAATTTATAACTTCCTATTAATTATTTCTTTTTAGTTTAGTTTATTGCGCAAAACTTGACACCCGGCTATACACAAGAAACAAATATTTACATAGACATACGACAAACATACATGTGACATTTAACAATGAGTGAAATTACAGAAATAATACATGTATACAGTTGATGACAAAGAGCTTGTTCTTAATTGCAAAAATGGCGGAATGATGATAAAAGTTTTGAAAATTTTAATAGAAAAATTTCATGTTTTGAAGAAAATTTCTGAGGCTACTGATCATGTACATTTTGAAATCATTTATTTGGTGTGTGTGAGTCAAAATTTAACTACCAGTAATAGACTAGACACATTTCAAATGCTTTCATTGTATGTTTGACCTTTTCACTTATAATTGTGAATATATGAGTTTCTCACAACTTTTTAAATCCACATATTAAATGATTTATACTTTCATAATACCAACACCTGCCCTGTGACTTTTGACAGGCAATTCATAAATCTGAGAAAATGAGGATCTTGCATAAGTGCTCATTACGTCCGAGTTTTATTAAAGGAGTGGACAAAATTTTAGCGAGTGCCTTTTTGTTTTTTGTTGAAGAGTTTACACCGGTAATAAAACATACACGTAATGAGCACGAATGTTAGATTCTATTAACGCATAACCTTAGGAAATGCCCATAATCCTTCACAGTGATAATGATTGCTCATAGGTTTTATCCAATAATTAGCCATACAATGAGCGCCACAACTTGAGGGTGTTGGTATTATCCTGCAATGCCTTTTGCCTTACGTCTTGTCAGGCTATTCTAAATATGTATTGCATGGTTTGGCAGCTTTATGGTACTTCTGAAACGCAAGTGATGTGATATGTAAGTCTGTTTGTGTTATCCAAATTTGTGAAATATAGCTAATGAGCACATAACAGGAGCTGTTGCCATTCGGCTGACTAATATACCCCCTGTCGGCCAAGGGCCATGATTCTTGCAAAATTCATTGCAGCGAAAATTCTTTTTTCATGCACATCTACATGTTGAGGTTGTTTATATGGTAAAGTGAAGTTTGTTTATAATAGTGTCACCCCTATTGAAAGGGCTAGTCAAATTGCACTTATGAGACTCTTATCTTTCATGCTTACAATACCGACCCACCAACAGACAAACTGAAAACAGTCTACTCCCCTTACAAGATACATTTTGCAGGGAGTAAAATAAAGCACTTTACAATACATTCATGTTATATCTTTTGATTTCATATTTGGACAATTTTGTATGAACTTATGCACTAGCGCCAAAATTAGTTTTCGATGGGATTTGATTTCGTGGTTGAAGATGAACCACGACATCCATGACATTAAATTCCCCATATTTTACAGAATATCTTTGTATTTCATATCTGGAACATGTTGTATGAACTTATGCACTTATATCACAGACGACAACTTATTTTGTTCACAAAGATTATAATACTGTAAAATCATTAATTTTTGTGGTGGATTAAAGTTCGCGGATTTCTTTATTCACCATTTCAATGGGACCTCAATTCGAGGCTTTGCATTTCAGGTAATAAACACAAGGGTCATAATCAGTGTTCTATTGGATTTGATTTCTTGGTTAAAGGCAAACCATGAAATCCACGAAATTTAATCACCCAAGAAGATTAATGACTTTACAGTAATAGGCACATAAAACAAATCACTGTGTGGTTCCATACTGTTTTCCATCCTTTGTTGTATCTTCTCCAAGAACTGTATATATGCTCTGATGTTCACGCCAATATACTCGCGAAAAATAAAACAAGAGAAAACCCCATTTCCATACCATAAAGCACCACACACATGTCAAATAGTATCCATTACCATGTATAATCAACCCTGAAATAAATAACAAAAAAAAATATGTAACTGAATAATCAATTACTGATTACTTAAATAGCTTTAGAATTTGAGAATACACCGTATGTAGGAAACCGTGCAAACCCAGGGGTGACTCCACTCCCGAACTCGCTACATCAACCCCATGTATGTAACAAGCAGGAATGTAAGATTCTAATATCACATAACCTTAGAAAATGCCCATTATCCTTCAAAGTAGCAAGTGCAGGTGAGGAATGTCACCTGGGTTTTCGAGGACGGCATGTAAGACACATGTATGTTTTCATCACCACAATACCGACATGTATTACTATCACCCATGGCTGAATGGTTAAAGCACCTTGGTCCCGGAGGTTGAATCATGAATGCTTGAATCTAGGATGTGGTCCATGCGGATATAGTGGCCCATTTAGTGTACAGCTAACTAGTAACATTACAGCTACTGAGTACATTGTAGCATGATCATGACATCCAAAGATTAGGGTACCGGTACGTTTTATCAAAGTACTCACTGACATTTAAGTTTACACTCAAAGTTAAGGTCCTTAATAATAGTTCTTTTCAACTATATGTAAGGCTTTTATAATTAACTGAACCATTGTTAGTATCGTAGATGCCTTTACTTTACCACAATTTGTATAAATATGTATAAAGTATTCAGATAAGGATCAGTTGAAGAAATTAGCTCATTGAAGAGAAGTATACCTTGTTTTTCTGTGATGGCTAGGGTCAGGTAACTCACAAATCCACAAACTCCCATAAGTTGGAAAAAACATCCCATCAACATATACCTTCGTAATATCTCGGAGCAGGTTTCCCATCGGCGTTTCTTGTTTCCAATATGAACAAACAGCGTGATACAAGCAGGAACAGCTAAAAACAGATAAAATTTGTTTTATTAGGGCATTTATTTTATACAGTGCAACCATACCTGCCAAGTACTCCTATTAAAGTAGTGTTACTCCTATTTCCATTGTTAATTTCTGGTTTTCAAAGTTCACCTAACTTTGAAGAAAGTTACATTTGAAATTTTGATGCATTTCATGATCTTCTGTCCCATATTTATATTAACCACTAAAATTAAAACATTTCTTGTTTATGCATTTGAATCCCTTTTGAATCACATTTAAGTGCATCTTGTGACATGTTTCGCTTGATCACTCCTATTTTGGATTTAACTAGCTTGGCAGGTATGAGTGCAACCTCTATAGAGCAACTTAGTGCAAATATGGGCCATTGCTTAGAGGTTGTTGCTCAAAGAGGTTAATTTCATAGTAAATATAGGCTCAGAGGTATTGTTATCTGAAGAGAAGTCGTTTCTCAAAAAAGGGCTGCTCTGGAGAGGTTACAGTGTTTATGATATATTGACAAGTCATATTATATATCATGTTTTAATTAGTAGCTTCTCAACTAGATGTGGGGCAATCTGCTAGGAGATTTTTTAATTTCTGACCTTTATCTCCATCGCAGTGGAAGTGGATACTCTAAGTCGAGATTTTTTGACTACTTCTCAACCAATATTAAATAAGTCTGGGCAAAACTATCGAAAAGTTAATTTCAACACAGTATTTAAAGTCCACATTGACAGTCATGATGTACCAGTGAGCAAAATATAGTAGAATACATGTACTAGGTCATACATTTGTATGTGACAGTGTGAATTAAATTATTATAGTATATCCTTCTACTAGAGTTAAACGTAATTTAAACCAAACCATGCTTTAATCGTCCCATGACTGGTTTATTTGCACCTATTACTTATGTATATATCATGTAGACAGATAAAATACAATGAGTAAAAACAGCATCTGTGACATAAACTAGAACACAACTAAAGAGACTTAGCACAAAGGGAGGCTACTCTGTAAACACAGGTTAAAAACTGGCACACTCAATATACACAACCAGTGAGTTATAGATGCACCACAAAAAGGGCAGACGTTTTCACATAATATATTAAACACATTTGAAACATTTTAATATCCATGTACAAAATCGTTTATATATAATTCCAAAGTTCATGTCAAATTTCTTAAATAACTGGTTTTTACAGAGTTACTCCCCTTCATAGCATTCTGGTTACGAAACACATAATCACCCACAAGTAGCATAAAAAATAAAGTACCCACCAGATGTCAGTCCCCATAGTGCAGCATTCCAATTTTTGAAGTTAAAACCGAACACAAAAAGTACTGACAGGCCAATAAAGATACCTAAACAACTGAAAAATATACAAGCGATGTATTTTTTCTCGCCGGGCGCCGCCATTGCTAAGGTTGTGGGTAAAGGTTAACCGTCCGTCCATCAGCGCAGTAGTTACTTCCCTTCGTTTTCCGTACATTCGATCATTTCTACATCGTACGCGGTCACACTTTACCAATACGCGTCGGGTGTTTCTGAATAGTAAGAAAAAGTTTTGAAACAATAGGAAGTTAAGAAGAAAAGTGGGATAGATCAAAGGTAGGAGTAAATTAAAGATACATGTGTTGGACGTCTTTGGATACATGTAGTGCATTTTCGTCTTCCTCCTCCCAGACCTCTCCGGTTATGGAAGACACTGCCTACACAGCCCTGGGAATCATCGCTGATTTACTTACAGCTGGGCTTTTAGAAATAGATGGTTGATAACTCCCGCTTAAAAATACTTGAAAGATACAAAGTCGGAGGTCTCTGCGATTCCTGCATGCAGTTTATTCAAAGATGGTGTTGTTCTTGGAAAGAAGGAATTGTTGTAGTACTACTAATTTTAAAAAATGTGTTAAAACACAGCTGAAGGCTGGCATTATTTCATTTACTACTGTGCTTTCATGGTTACACTAAACTTCGAATGTTTGCTTTATTTAGCGGAAATTACACTATAATGACTATTCACAAAGTACTGCAAACTCAAATCGGACTGATAATGTGCGATATAACCTTTCCTGAGCGATCCTCTGTTGAACAACATCACCCCTGTACAAAGCCCCCCTTCACAATTTCCATATTAGAAGTATAATCTTTATTTCTTGATTTTATAATCAGCGAAGCAGTGAAAGGAGCTGTGCCAACATGAAATACAATTAATATTGATGATATCATGTTATGCATGTCCATACGGGACGAACACAAAGTTATGATATATCTTTTATTGCAATCGCGCGCACACGTTTGTGACACGTTTATAGTTCAATAATCTGTACTGGCTAACACCAGTGTGTATACTGTTTGATTAGGTAAAAACTAATTTATTACTTGCTGCGACGAAAGAAAAATGGTAGGTAGACCTCAGAAATTATATTACAAAAATAACAGAGTTTTAACATCCCCAAATTTTCACTCATTCATTAGATTTATAAAAGGATATATTCCATTTATCTAATGAATGAGAGAAAATTTGGGGATGTCAAAAGTGTTGTTATTTTTTTTAATATAATTTCTAAGGTCTGTGGGTAGACTGAATTTGGGACATTATATTTTTAAAAAGCATCCGATAATCGACCAAATCTACCTTCAAAAGCTCAGCCTCTAACTGATTTTGCACCAAAGAATAGCCGTGTTTACACAACAACACTAGGTGGTAAACTATTCCAAGTGTAAACTGTTCTAAAACTTAATGTGTGTTTTATGTATCTTCCAGCTTACTGTAGGCGTTTCTTATTTTCTAATGCATGAACAAACATGTGTTTCATTTCAATATTAATTTCTATTAAACATAGGCCACGGCAAGGGAAGTAATGTAAGGTTTCAACGTAATGCAGGATCACTAGCAGCAGTTTGGCCGTTTTGTCTAGCACCCTGTGAAACCGTTTGAAGCACACGAATTGTGTATGTTGACCGACACTCCAAAAGGTTTGGAAACCAACCCCGCTACGGAAAGAAATACTTGATGTTGCGGAAAGCTTATTTTTCCCCTTGGTGTGGCGTACGTATATTTGATAAAAAAAAATGGTGTTTAAGTAATAAAGTACGGATATATTGAAGTGACCCTGACCTTTATGTAACCGGCATGAAAATCTCTCGACCAGTTGCACATGTATTTATACATGGAACAAACGACATTTTTATAAATTAAACTTATTATTATATTTATTTGAGGTAAAATATCAATTACAATTTATGATGTTACACCCAACAATGTACAAAACATAACATGATTACTAGACTAATATAAATATCATATCGGATCCATGCCATTGATATTCTGATAGTTTTCCTTCATTGAACAGTTCATTACATTGTGAAATATTATACTTAACACGATAAAGACACAATCTTTTTCACTTGATATCATCTTGTTTTGCACAAAATCCATCACAACTTTGTACGTTATTGTAAAACAACGGTGTCATGATACTAGTTGCATATTTACTCATTGGCTATGGTACAAATGTATATAAGTTGTTTCTGTGAATAGTCTGCCACGAACGAGATGCTAAGCCTTTTCAATAAAGCAAGACCTGCACCAAAGAAACAACATTCAGAGAAGCAGTTTTGAAAAGATTTAAAGGAAAGAAAACATTTCTAGTCCCATGATAATGTAGGATAACATATGAGTATAACAACTTTTATATAGAGCCACTGGGTGTACATTTAACTACTGCAACAATTTCGGTGAGTATAACAACTTTTATATAGATCCGCTGGGTGCAGATTTAACTACTGCAACAATTTCGGGGAAGCAGCCAACCCCCACAGCTACCATTTTGTGTCTCCCAGGATCGACAGATAGACCGACAGATGCAGTTATCCTTCGGACAGCAGCGTTTGTTTCTCCAACCATTACAACTTCCGGCTTGATCTTCCCAGGAACGACAGGACCGACGACATCGACAGTTTCCCTGAGCTGAAATACATTAACATGACAGTATAACACAACATTACGACCACCTCAAAACTACGACCACCCGCTAATACGGGCATTTTTTAAAAAACCCGGATTTTCTTTCTTTGTCTAATGGTCGTTTATCCCAAAATTACAACCACACCACTATTCTGTTGTGCGACCACTTTTTGTCAACAAAATGGTTATTTATCTTCATAGGTAACAGATAAATATCTACTGAATTAAAGTGGTTGTGTTGGTAGTTAAATGCCGATCTAATTCATCCATTTTATGCGAATATAAAGACTGCAATTTAATTTTATTTAAATAATCATAAATAAAAAAATCCAATAGTAAAACATATTGTTGTCGATTTTTCTCAATTATATTAATTTTACAATTATTTTATACTGTTTTGAAAATTGTAACCCTCTGCTTAAAATGAAAGAATAATTTATAACAAACTCTTTAAAATAGGTACAAAAAATGTAGTATGTATATATTAATGCTGAACACTACATGCATGACATTTTATTGTTTGAAATAATTTGTATGAAATGATTTGTTCATTTTTAGCTTGATGCTAGATGCACTTTTTTTTAAAATGAGCAGAATTCACGAACGTCACAAAATTATAGTTAGCGATTGAAGTAGCAAAATCATATAAAAAAACAATCACCGAAAGATGACGTAGAAAGGTAGTCACTGGCACGTTAAGTGTATGTTATATTCCAAGACGGTGGTCGTCTTTGGTTAATTTAATCTGTAACAGCGGTACAAACAGTGTACAGTCTGTTCAAAAGTTAAATGAGAACGGTTATAACCATATAAGTTTGTCAGTCCGGTAAACTATGTTTGTCTAGGTTTAACTGTTTGTAACTGATTTAACTGTGCTCCCCGAAAGGTTTAACTGTTTGTAACTGATTTAACTGTGCTCCCCGAAATCCATTTGAATGTGATTGTTCCCTTATTAGTACGTATTTCTTTTTGAACCAACAATACAATTTCAGTTCCCCTGACAGTGCTTGGTAGCACAGGTTCAGTTCCCCTGACAGTGCTTGGTAGCACAGGTTCAGTTCCCCTGACAGTGCTTGGTAGCACAGGTTCAGTTCCCCTGACAGTGCTTGGTACCACAGGTTCAGTTCCCCTGACAGTGGTTGGTACCACAGGTTCAGTTCCCCTGACAGTGGTTGGTACCACAGGTTCAGTTCCCCTGACAGTGGTCGGTACCACAGGTTCAGTTCCCCTGACAGTGCTTGGTACCACAGGTTCAGTTCCCCTGACAGTGGTTGGTACCACAGGTTCAGTTCCCCTGACAGTGCTTGGTACCACAGGTTCAGTTCCCCTGACAGTGGTTGGTACCACAGGTTCAGTTCCCCTGACAGTACTTGGTACCACAGGTTCAGTTCCCCTGACAGTGGTTGGTACCACAGGTTCAGTTTCCCTGACAGTGGTCGGTACCACAGGTTCAGTTCCCCTGACAGTGTTCGGTACCATAGGTTCAGTTCCCCTGACAGTGGTTGGTACCACAGGTTCAGTTCCCCTGACAGTGGTTGGTACCACAGGTAACTGTTATCACTGAAATTTTTTTTGAAAAAATGATTTTTTTTTCGAAATTTAAGGTTCTCTTTAAAGTAAAACGCTTACCTTCAGTGACGTCAACAAGAAGACCCACAAAGAGTGACATCAGAACTATTCCTACAAGTAGTTTATGCATGGCTTCAGGTTTTGATGACAACACAGTAAATCTTAACGATTAAATTATACAGCAGTTTGTCCAGTCGTAACTATTGTAACAGATGAACCTGCAATGTTAGTTCAGCCAGTTTGTCCTCTTATTTATACGTTAGGACCATCCATGCATCCTTGTTATACGTAGTTTGACCGTCAAATAGACCTGCGTAGACAGCCAATCGTAACACCCGTATTGTCCAAAAACAACAATATTTGTTATCAATTTATTTCATATTCTATTTATTTCGCCTGAGTATGTTACGGATGTAAGTGATGGTTCAGTTGCTTCAGGTCCGACGAATGATGAAAAGTGACTCATTCAAGTACCATTAGCTAGGTTGTTTACGTTGTGGTTGACGTCAAGATTTCGGACAAACAGGCTACTGTGGTCTGTTAACCTCAATGAATTATGTAGTTCTCCATGGTCGGGGTGAAGTAAACATAATCAACAATAACAACACACCGTTCCGCTTGTGGCTGACAACAATTGCTGCACAAATGATGGACATTACTGAAAACTAGAATTTCACCAAACCATGAATTGAACCCGGATATCACCTGATTATAACTACTAGTATCCAGTACCACGATGACCAATCGTATGTATTATACATCCGACATAGTGTGCACACACCAGAGCCGAATGCAGGCCGATTGATGTTGCTAATTAATGTACATGGTGATGGGTCGTCACAAACTCACAAATAATCAATTACATCGTATTCACTGACCTTACATCGATTCAATCGATATCAGGAGTGATTCACTTAATATATTCATAAATGCACATCGTATAATGACAGATTGACTCAATATAAGGTCACATCGGCATGATATATTGTCTGGTTGAATCGATATCAGGAGTGTTTCACTTAATATATTGATAAATGCACATCGTATAATGACAGATTGACTCAATATAAGGTCACATCGGCATGATATATTGTCTTGTTGAATCGATATCAGGACTGTTTCACTTAATATATTCATAAATGCACATCGTATAATTACACATTGACTCAATATAAGGTCACATCGGCATGATATATTGTCTTGTTGAATCTATATAAGGAATGTTTCACTTAATATATTCATAAATGCACATCGTATAATGACAGATTGACTCAATATAAGGTCACATCGGCATGATACATTGTCTTGTTGAATCGATATAAGGACTGTTTCACTTAATATATTCATAAATGCACATCGTATAATGGCAGATTGACTCAATATAAGGTCACATCGGCATTATATATTGTCTTGTTGAATCGATATAACGACTGTTTCACTTAATGTATTCAGAAATGCACATCATATAATGACAGATTGACTCAATATAAGGTCACATCGGCATGATATATTGTCTTGTTGAATCGATATAACGACTGTTTCACTTAATATATTCATAAATGCACATCGTATAATGACATCTTGGCTCAATATAAGGTCACATCGGCATAATATAATGACATTCTCACTTAATATATTGATATATTGACTTCATATATTGACAAAGTGGCTTAATATATTGCTATTTGGGCACAACAAAGTTCATTTTGTACGTGTAAGACAGCCAAGGCTTTCCATAGTTCTTGGGTCAATTTTTTATCTAAACAATCTTATAGGGATCAATATGTTGAACTTTTTCTAAATAAACATGTAAACTTATGCACGGGGGTCTCATTCACCAACGCTGTAAGTCTAAAACACAGACTTAAGCCCCGTTTCCATGAAGCGTAAAACGAGCGCGTTTTCGGCGCGTATTTATTCGGCACGTACTACGCGCCGAAAGAATAAAATTCGCTTCAGTCTATATTGCATGTTGTCGTTTCCATTGCCGCGTTTTTCGGCGCGTAAAATATTTTACGCATGACCATGCGTAAAAAATTCGCTTCGGGTAGCGAATTTTTTACGCAAGGATGCGCGTAAAATGATATTTTGGGTATAAATTAACATGATCTCCTCGATTTTATAGGGTTTGATCGACGCTACTCGTATTAAATTACATGAATTTCGGTTTACAGGATTACGATAAGCTGTCCTTGTCTTTTGCGGTAAAATCTGTTTTTTGGTCAGACCAAAAACACAAGCACCGTGTTCTCAACCTCCTGGTCTGTTAAATGTGTATGCTAAACATACAATTTAGCCTCTTATTCGGCCTGGAAGTAGCATTTTGTCGTAAATCATCAATAAAAGCTAAGCGTTTTTAGCTAAAATACGCGTCTGTTTTCAGCTTCATGGAAACAGCTTTTCAGCGCGTAATCAGCACGTAAATATTCGGCGCGTAATTACGCGCCGAAAAAATACGCTCCATGGAAACCCGGCTTTAGACTTTACATTATCAAATGTTCTGTTCTGTTATAAATGTACCGATTTTGATATAAATTTGTATACATCTTCAGAGGGTAACACAAATAATCAGATAAAATTTCACATGGTTAAAACAGGATCTTCTATATATATATAGGATCTCTGGTTAAAACTAATTCAGAACAAATGGCACTACTTATAAATAATTACAACTTTAAGTCTAAGTCTGCGATTTAGACTTACAACGTTGGTGAATAGGACATGTTGCAAATGGTTTGTAGATTTCGGTTACTGGCTAACCTCATCTTACTACCAGCGTCTGACAATTTGTCGATTAATGATAACAGGACAGTCAACTATTTTACTTGCATCCTGTTGAGATTTATTATTTTAATACGGAATTAACACATATAGGGTTATCTAGTTTATATCACGCGGCCTGGGGTTATGCCTAATACGGATATGTTCTGCAAAATATAATGTGCTACAGAGTGGAACAACATATCATTGGCTGAACGATTGTCCATTAATATCACATTTGATCGGTAAAACCTTGTCCTGATACAAGTTACGACCAACTTTCGCTAGTATCCGAACCAACCATGACCCCAAGATTATGTATTCACTTATAGTATCGAATACTTAGATTATTATTCTATAGGTAATGAGCCAGTAGGCTGAAATAAAACAGTGAAACGGATGTGGTTCGCATCTGGGTATACTGATTTATCAAAGCCGTTATTCTACTTTAAGTTTTCCGTACATATTGCATACGTCGATTATATTAGTGCAAATAAGGCGCTTTACTAACAAAGTTTTCTTATTTTCCTTGGCTTATTTCTAAGAAAAAGACAGAACAGCCGTACGTGGTAACGTTAGACCCTGCGTATGTTTCACGGTATGTTGCACTATGTTTCACTAACTAGGTACTGGAGCATATTGATACCACGATAGATACGAGTTTTAGGCAAGAACGAGCAACGGTAAATAGTGAACATAATTATGAACGTAGCATGTGGCAACATTGAGCGAGTAATTATTTATAACTGACATCACGAGTTGACTCATTTGGTCACGTATAGATTTGGGGTGAAAATGTAGTTATCTGAACAAGATACAAACATGTTTTTATCAAGTCTAGTTCAGTGGCACCCCCTGAAAATATCAGCAGGATCCGCCCATGAACATTATCTACACTACATAATCCAATATTCATACTCGTACATTCAGTATATACATGTGCGTGTATGATTGCAGGTTAACATTTTGACAATGGATAGAAAATATGATGTTGCTGTGATTGGCGGTGGGGTGGTTGGATGTGCTGTTGCCTTTGAACTTACCCGATGTGGTTATTCGTGTGTTGTTCTTGAGAAAAGTCATGCCTTGCTCACTGGTGCAAGTTCAGGAAATAGGTAAATATAAAGGCTGTGAATAATATAATACCATATATGTCAAATATTCGTTATTATGTACGTACATGTAAACTACTGGCCATCAACTGTTGTCAAGATCAAGTGTTTTTTCAATAACAAATAAAAATTTTGCTGTGTTTTCCCCAAGGGTCAATGTGATAAGTTGATACAGGCGCGTAGCCATTCGCAACTCTGCAGTTGGGGTATGAATAGAGTGGCGCTGCCTGCGGTCGACTACATTATTGATTGTGGTGCAAAATAAGCATGCATGAATAACTTCAATGCTAAACTAAAATACAATTTACTCTCTGCCTGTTTTGTTCAGGCAGTGGTTGTAAACTCATTAATATTCATTTCGTGGATGATCTCAACCAAAAAATAATCCCCCAGTTAGTCTACTGTGCAAGTGATGACATACTGTAAAATCATTCAATTTCAGTAGGACACAATATATTTCAGTATATTTCACTGTATTTCAGTGGGATGTTACATACTGGTTATGACGCCAAGGGTCCTGTAGAGTTAGATTGTATAAAGAGAAGTCAAGCTCGCGTATTTGACATTCTACATACATTGAACGTACCTGCTGCAATGCATGGAGCCACTATGGTGGCCTGGAATGAGAATCAGGTATTATTTGTATCATAGTAACAACACTTTACATTGATATTAACTGTCCATGTGGCTAAAATGCAATGATAGTTGATGGGATGTGGCTTGATTTTCAAAAGATCGATTGCAACAACTACATTGCATGTTATTACGGAATCCGGTTAGTGCCATATTAATTATCGTGCCTTGCACCAAGAGGGCGAGGGGCGATAATTTCGCAAATCACGAAGCGACACGCGACAATTGGACGATACACGAAGCGAGGCGCGATATTCAAACACGAGATCTCGCTCAGTCTCAGTATTTAAAACCACGAGATTTCGCGGTAGAATATCGTGCCTCGCTTCGTGTGTCGCGCGATTCTCGCATGTCGCTTCGTGCCTCGCGCTGAAATGTCGCTCCTCGCTTCGTGTGTCGCGCCATTCTTGTGCCTCGCGTTCCTAGGTCGAGGTACGAGATGCGAAGCGATACACGAAGCGACACGCGAGAATCAGGCGACACACGAATCAAGGCACGATATTATATCGCTCGATTGTCGCAGTCGCATAAAATTTTCAAACGAAGCGACAGGCGATAATATCGCGACACACGAAGCGAGGCGCGACATTATATGGAGCAAATATCGCTCGGTTGTCGCAGTCGCTCTTAAACGGTGTAAAAGTAATTTTCACCACTGCATTTCCTAGTAAACAATCAGACTTGGTCTGATAAAAAGGAGCGTACTGATGCAACCAGGCTCTTTGACCCCGGAAGGCCGGATATGTATATGTAGGTCAGGCTGAAGGGAGTCGAACTAAACCGTCGCCAGGCCCCTATCTTGGAGCTGAAAGAGGGGCCGGATACCTAAAGTAGTCACAAAAGCGGTATGCAATAGGCGACTTCGGATGGGTTCGAACCCGTGTACAGCCCAAACCATGCTTTGTCACGCCAAAATACCGGTTATACTGACGTAGTGTATGATCATGCGAGCCGAACTAGACCACCCGCACGTTTAATTGCGTGACGTTTGCATTTGTAAAATCAAATGACAAATGTATATCATTTGAATAAACTGACTGTAAGTGTACTCCCGATTTAATAAATGTACTTCTGAAGGTATCGGGGAAAGGGACATAGATGTACATGTATAGGGGACGCCTGGGGGAAGGTCATTAGAAAATTTAGGAAGTCCCTGTTCCCAATACCCCTCGAAAGCCATTTATTTCCACCGGGAATACGTCGCAGAGGTCAGAAAAGATCAGTGGGCCCAAGGCATTAGTAACATTCGGCACATCTCAAGGCACCAATGGCAAAAACAGCACATTGCCTTTTGACCTTCTCAGGTATCCAGTCATATGGACCGAGATGCCGTAACGTTTTATCTTAAATATTTTTTTCAAGCTCAAGACTTATATATTTGGATAGAAGAGAGTCTGGGGATTTCATAAAACCATTTCTTGATTGTTGGCAACTTCGCGTTTTTTAAATATTTATTGTTGTTTCTGGTGTTTTTGTCAAAAATCGCGACCCAACGTTATTGATAAATAGTCATTTTTGGAATGGATAATCATTAGAAATCAAACATATACCTATGTAATTTTATAGTCAGTGACTTAAACTGCACGAAAAAGTTAAAGAGGTATCTGTGATATTTTCCTATTATTCAATACAGGCCTGTATTTTACGTTACCAGCCATTTTCTACGCATTTGACCATCAATCAGTTAGTGCTTAGAAAACATGCATTATGAATTCCGATCAATTTTCATATATTTTGATAAATTATTATATTTTAAACATATAAAACGTTTTTTGGGTGGATATATTCATGTAAATGGTATTGATAGGGACATTAATACTGCATACATAATGCTAAAATTGGTTATAAACGGACAAAACACACACATCAACTATACATGTATACTGTCTGAAAAGATTTGCAAGACACCTGTACTCTTTTATTTGGTTGCTATTTGTTTTGTGTAAAGACTTTTGTCTTTTACAGTAAAGTTCATACCGTATGTCTTCATTGTGTTGTAATTTACGTTACATAAGCGTATCCTTAGATGACGACTGTATTGTGTTACATGCTCATTTTAATATACACATATTTATTTAAAAAGGGATATGTGTTTGATATTTCAACAAACTACAATTAATATTTATTCAATTTTCTAAAGTTACATTCTTGTAGAGCGTATAAGAAACACCATTCATAATAAGAAAACGTCACACATTCTCACAATTTGAGTCGAAATGGTATATTCGAAAAAAAAAGCTGACATTCAGATTCATCATAAACGTCCATAGAGCACGAAAGTCGATCCCCTATTTGAACATGTTTCAATTATTGGCACATCATAAAGCCTCTCATTTTTATGCCGTTTTTAACCTCTGTTTTCACCAGTGTAATTTACGTTACGATAGTATGTGTATCATATTTCTTAACATAAAGGACACAAGAAAGAAGTTCAATAAATGGGGGTTTTACATAAAAAACTACATATCTTCTCAAATTAACTCTGCAAAAAGATGAACTTGTCAATATGCTAGTACTCATGGTACCAGTATGTATATCTCATATTATATGTGAATTTGAAGTACAAAACTACAAATATGACTATTCAATGTTATATTCACTAATCTGACCTGGAACCAAATGCACTACTTGATAATATAGAAAAGTATGTAAACATAACCTGGCTAAAAATAAATATGTCAGTACATGATTTGTACTAAAGTTTTCATCACGTAAACTACAAAATAAACTAATATATATGTATCGATACAATGCTACAAGTTGTGTTAATGAGCAAGGCTTACCTGAACTAACTTTTGGGTAAGAACGAACTAAATAAATACAATCAACGTATATATTGTTTCTAGCGACATATTTAGGAGTAGTAAGTAATGTGGTCATGTGGAATACTAATTTACTATATGGAAAAACTTGCATAAACACTAAACTGGTACCAAACAGGTACACATTAGATATCTAAGAAATGTCTAAACACCATTTCTCTTTAATACATCTTTGAGAGCGGTGGATAGTTGGATACATGCTTCGGTATCAAGATGTTTCACATGATATATGTATATTGGTACCTGCTACGACAGTGTATGTTTCTGGCCGTCGCAGATCGGAGTTGGCTTCATCACCCATAGGAGACAAAATGCAGCCGTTCTGTAACGTGTAAGGTTTAATTTACGTGACACTGTTTTGTGGATGTGATAGCTATGTCCACATATTACTTCAATTAACTAGGTCGTTTACAAATATTTCCTAATGATAATTGCACATATTGTACAACAAAACATGCACAAGTCATTAATAATTTCGTCTATTTCATGTCTGAACTATACCGAGTAATTCATGTTGTATTCTTATGTGGTGCCCACAAATCGCTTATCTATTACGGTATATATAAACGTTAATAAATAGAGTATGAACCATACTAGTATTACGGAATGATTCTTGTTATTCCTGATTTCATTAATGACATCATCTGAATTATACTGTATGAAAAAATACATCTTCTGATAGCGACATTAGATAAAAACATGCCACAAAGACTACAAAACGTTTTACGTGACTCTCTCTCTATATATATACAGTTAAATGACTTTTTTTATTTTTGTTAAAATAGTGTTGACAACGATATAAAAAGAAATAAATCTAATGCTGTGCCATTTTGACGGATTTGGATTCTACAATTAATATGTATACGAAAATGCTGCATAATAGGCATGAGGTTGAAATTTTATGGTACATATACCATGCATATTTTATTATTTGCTCTTCAACAGGCATGATCAATCGTTGAGATATGGAGCATACTTTATTTTTATTCTTGGCAGAAATTGGTATATTGTCAATCATTGAGATAATTATTATGTGGCATACTTTATATTTATTCCTTAAAGACATTGGTTTTTATTAATTATTATTCGATTTTTATGCAGATAATGGATGTCTACGGCTTTGTCAGTACGATCTCATTCGTCACGTAAAATACAATTTATTATCACGTAAATTTTAAGTGAAATACTTAATTGTATTTGGATTTCTTTATTGACCTATTTTTGCTTTTTATTGGGGATTTATATCACAATTTTAGAATATAATACGTTTCAATAACTAGTATGTGTATAGTTGACATGTTAAACAAGCAATATTAAAACATTTGATGTTGTGAGAGTAAAAAAGTGTAAACTTATCGGTCCGTGCAGTTACATAAACTGTAACAAATTACTGCATTTAGCGATTTTGGTGAGAGGTAATGCTATCTGTATCATTTTTTTTATATATACTACTTGATGACCTTTCATTACTTGGAAAATTAGTGTATACCATGATAGCAATTCCGTGCATAATGACGGTATAATTTTCGTAACGTAGAATACAAAATCACACCAGAGTTGTTTGTAGCAATATAACAATTATTTATTGTCATGTGTGCAATGGTTATTGTCGTACATGCTCATTTAATTGTTATTATACAATATTTCCTTTCATTTGATATAAGAATAAACAAAAACTTCACACGTTTAAAGACCCAATATATATTTTGAAACAGATGCATGCTTTCAAAACTTCCATATGACTGAACAGGACTCACATCGAAGCAGTAAAGAAAAAAAAACATGATATGTTACTAGAAATATTTCAGAAATAATATAATATTATGATATGACTAAGCACAGGAGGCTTGTTTGTTTGATAAAGGTTTAACGTTTGTTAATGTTGTTAAAACGTTTAAGGACTTGTATTTTACGTTACCGTAAAAACATATTCTATTTTAAAGCTCTAGACAATGGTTACCATTTTAAGCAGTAAGACGATGGTTATTTTCAGCAGTTCAACTGTTGCTATTTTAATAACCTCTGGACATTAGGCTACCTACGGAAACATGCGTTCGAGTCTCCCTGGTGACACTTATATCTCTCCTGAGGAGGAAGCAGTGAATATCGATCTACGGCGTCCAAAAATACGTAGACTTACCTAGCGAGTACCGATTTTTACATTAGTGAAGTAGAGCATGCGGGACCCCTGGATCCCAAAGCGCGCACCCTACATCTAGACCGCCGCTCTCAAAGACGTCTTATAAACATTTCATATACATTTAATTTGTTTTGTTTTGTTTTAGTTTTGTGTATTATTCTAGTTTGTTGCTATTGTAGTATTATTCCTGACCCCATTTCATACTACTCGGAAACATTCCGCAAAATCAATGTATGCATTAATTTGATTTTTGGCACACTTTCACCATTTTATAGTACTTTTATTATGAGGCCGGAATTGTCTCTTAAGCACAACTTGTTTCATTCTATTCATTATCGATAGATAAGTTTATTTTGTATATTACGTGACGAAAACTTTGGTAAAATCATGTACCGGCATTTTATATTTAGCTGGTTTTGTTTAAAAAATATGCCATATCATCAAGTAGTGCCAATTGTGCTGACTTTGATTGGTGAATAAAACGTTGAATATCTGCACGCTTTTGCACTACTAATTCAAATGTGATGTAAGATATATGTATGTAAAATAGAGTGTTAACAAAAGTGCATTTAATGATATACATACCGGTTTCATAAGTATATTTTCACAGAGTTGGTGTAAGAAGATATGTAGTATTTTTAATAAAAAGAAGTATTGAACTTCTTCCATATGTCCTTTATATTAATTAATAAATAATATTATGGTACATATACTATTGTAACGTAACTTACTCTGGTGAAAACAGTCATTAAAAACGGCATAGAAAATGCGTAGGATTTATGATGTGCCAGAAATTGAAACATGTTCACATAGGGGATCGACTTTCATGCCCTGCGAAAGTATGGACGTTTATAAAGAATTTTAATGTCAACTTTTTTCGATTCTTCAATATTGACTCAAATTTTGAGAATGTGTGACATTCTCTTATTATGTGTGATTAAGAAAAGTGCTACATATCGATTGTAGTTTGTTGAACTATCACACACATAACTCTTTTGAAATAAAAGTGTGTACAATCAAATGATCATGCAACACAATACAGTTGTCATGTATGGATACGCTTGTGTAACGTAAATTACAACATAATGAAGACATACGAAATGAATTTTACTGCGAAAGACAAAAGTTTTTGCACAAAACAAATAGCAACTAAATAAAAGAGTACAGGAGTCTTGCAAATCGTTTCAGACAGTATACATGTATAGTTTATGTGTGTGTTTTGTCCGTATATAACCAATTTTAGCATTATGTATGCAGTATTAAAGTACCCTATCAATACCATTTACATGAATATATCCACCAAAAAAACGTCTTATATGTTTAAAATATAATAATTTATCAAAATATATGAAAATTGATCGGAATTCATAATGCATGTTTTGTTAGCACTAACTGATTGATGGTCAAATGCGTAGAAAATGGCTGGTAACGTAAAATACAGGCCTGTATTGAATAATAGAAAAAAATCACATATACCTCTTTAACTTTTTCGTGCAGTTTAAGTAACTGACTATAAAATTACATAGATATATGTTTGATTTCTAATGATTATCCATTCGAAAATGACGATTTATCAATAACGTTGGGTCGCGATTTTTGACCAAAACACCAGAAACAACAGTAAATATTAAAAAAACGCGAAGTTGCCAACAATCAAGAAATGGTTTTATGAAATCCCCAGACTCTCTTCTATCCAAATAAATATGTATTGAGCTTGAAAAAAATATTTAAGATAAAACGTTACGACATACGGGACTAATACTCCTAGGTATAGTAGATCTTTGTGGGATATGCTTGGCCTACTCAGAGAAATTATTCAGTGTTGTAAATGGGGTCAAATTTAGGATCTCTCAATCCAAAAATATGCGTCTTCAATCTAGGCCACTTCAGGGGGTTAAAAAGTTCGTTCTCAATAATTAAGTTTCAATTGCGTCAAGGCTTTACCATTGACAAATATCCTTCTGGTAATATGAAGCTAATAGAGGAAGATACTAAACTTATCAACTGCGTACAATAAGCTAAAATAAAACTTTGTTGAAATTTTGAGAAACTTGTTTACCACCATGTAGCTGTCTCGTCTAATCTTTTGTTATACAGTTTCAGCGATTGCCTGATGTAATAAAACAAGTTAATGATATTGGAATAGATCATGTACAACAGTTGAGTCCTTCAGAATGCCATCAAAAAGAACCCAATATAAGTAGGAAGTGTATCGGAGGTGTGTTTATTCCCGGTGAATCTGTTACAGATCCCTGGTTGTTTCCGGTGCTGTTAGCAAATGATGCTCGACAGAAAGGAGCACAGGTAAGATATTAGCAAATGCCTTCAAAATTAAGGGAATTAAGTCCTGCTAGACTTGAGAAAATATAATGATGAAGTGGACGGATGGATGGATGAATTTATTTATTTATTTCTACATATAATGCATAATTAACAGGACAAAATATATCGCAACATACCATAACAATAAACAAACATACAAGCAATAATAAAGTCATGGCAATCAACAATACATGTAAAGGATGGCACAAAAAGAACTACACATGCATGCAGTTCTTATTTCCATTGCGGCCCTAGTAACAACGATTTAGAATGAACGAGATGTGAACAAGTTGATAAGAATATTAAGTAAATCCCCTGCGCTTAAAATAATCCAAACATTAATAAAAAAAGAAGACGGCATACTCATTTTGCTAGGAGAGGGTCTAGACACTCAACCTCCCTACTCTATTCACACCATTTCTCATTGTTGAACAAGTGTTATTTTTGAGTTATATATGATTGCTGTTTAACATAACCAGTTTTTGTACTGTATGTAACACAATGTAATTTAGAACCCTTCCACTAAGTTAACCAATTTCTCCACAAACGGAAGTAAATCAACATTGTTGTCAAATTGTCAAATCCACATTGCCAGCATAGGTATTCGATTTCAACTGTGCGTCATTAATAATTTTCCTAGGCGCCGATAGTCGCAAGAGTACACGTGTTATATTATGGTAAATACTGTGCAACCTCTCCACAGCCACAACCTATCTACAACAACACTCAGAATTTCATTCAACCAATATTCACTGTGAATTTAACCTCTGTAGAGCAACACCATCTAAACAATGTCTAATGTTTTGCTGCTCCCAAAGGCTGTTGCTCTACAGAGGTTAAATTTACAGTAAATATTGGTCCATGGAAAATTTTGAGGGTGTTAATATAGAAAGGTTGATGCTCTTCAGACCTTGTACTGTAAATGTACTGAATTTTTTGTTTAAACAGCTCATTACAGAATGTCAATTAGAGTCGTGTGATTGGTCGGGCCTAGAATGGACGTTACATACATCACGTGGACTGGTTAATGCTGCATGTGTAGTGAACACTGCAGGGCTGTATGGAGATATAGTTGATAAACTGGTTGGTAAAAATAAGTTTAGGTACGTTTACTGAAATAGAATGACAGAGAACTAGTATTTTGCCCCTCAATAATTCAGAGCTACAGATAAGCTGCGTATTCGTGCTATTACCCAAATTAATTTTCTTATAAAAATCAAACAAATTTTGAGAGGAGGAAGTAAGAAAAAGCAATGGCTATCTTAAATACGCAAAAATGCAATGGTATATCTGTAGCACTGTCCCAAATTTGATAAGGGGGGTAGATTGGTTTGACCATGTCGGTTGGAGTGTTGGTATGTTGGTAGAAAAATAGTTTTCATTGAAGAACTCAAACTTTACATTGAAATAATGTCCATTGATAGCTCTTGCCTTGTATGGGTCTGAGCAGTTGTCCATTCTTTGGGATAGAGGTCATGGATTCAATTCCCATCTTCGCCACTGCTTTATATTTCTGTACAACAAATGCCAACTTTGCTCCACTTAACCAAAGTTATAATGGATAGCTGAGAGGATCAAAGCCTAATATCGCGGACTCAGTGCAAAACTATGGTAACAACATCAGTTTATCGAGACATGTGCCATATATAGCTTTACTGAACCCTCGATATACTATGGGTGCCATTGACTCTTTCTGTTCACTCAAGTAACATTTTGTAATCACGATTGAATGATCAGCATGACAGAAAATCGACCAAACATGTGACTGTTCAAAACTTAAATGAAAGCAATAACGATTCATTTTTAGTTCAATCATTTTGGTCTATTTTACGTACAATTGGAAAATATCTTTTAGGCTTTATTTGTTGACATGTTTGAAATATCTGTAACACATTGTAATTGTAGAATATACCCGAGGAAAGGCCAGTATTCTATGTATAACATTGTAATTGTAGAATATACCCAAGGAAAGGCCAGTATTCTATGTATAACAAATCAGCCAGATGTTTGATCAACTCCAGTATTATTCCTGTACCTACAGATATTGGTAAAGGGGTCATTGTATTCAAATCAGGTAAGAACCAGATATGTTTGTTAAAAGAGTAAGCCCACATGGCAGCCAAATACATTTGTAGTCGTAAATGGTAACAGATCATAGTGACCGTGGCCTTTGACCTATTGACCGCAAGATAAATAGGGAGCAGATGTACTATTGCTGACCGGCCTCCATGTAAAGTTTGAAGATCCTAGGGCTACACGTTCTTGGGTTGTTGAAATGAAACTATTTCACCTACCGACACATGTGCAAAGCATTATACACCTTCATCAATAAGGAAGAGGGGGCCGGGGTGGGGGGGTAATGGCTCATTGTTATAGTGATACATTCAATATAGTATAATTATATTCTTTTATCTAATGAATGAGAGAACATTTGGGGATGTTAAACTTCTTGTGGTATAATTTCTCAGGCGTATGATTTGACTAAATGTTACCATTTATATGCAGAATACTCATGATTTTAAGAGAAAATTAACCTTTCAACAATTTTTTTAAAAACCAATTAAAAGCAACATCACCAGAGGCGTCTAATGAGCCTTTTTCATGAAAATCGGAACTTAATTGTCATGCTAGCCAAATTAAATCCAAAACAGCTTGTTTTACCATAAGTAAGTAGTAATTTTATGACTGTTTTGGCTTGTTTCTCAAAATATTGATATTTTACTCACGACCTTCTCATTCTAAGCCTACGAAATATACGTGATACAAAAAGGACAAGTTATTTGTACCATGCAATCATGAAAATATTCTCAACTTTGTGGGAGCGATGGCCTAGAGGTATGGCGCGCGTTTCGGGATCGAGAGGTCCCGGGTTCAACCCCCTCTGGACCACTGATTAATTTCTCTGAGCAAGACCCACATGCTCCACTCCACCATGGTGTAAAATGGTACCTGTGAGGGCAGTGTCTATTCCTGGGCGCCACATATTGATATTGGCTACCATACCCTCAGGAGAGAAATAGTTTCCCCAGCGAGACACGAGTGTAGGTTTTCATATGTAGCCCAAAGACCAGGGGAAGTTTATATGTCAAAGGGTGCTTGAGCGGCGTAACAGCTGAACAGAGACCTAGAAAATTGAACAGTTGTTTTAACAATTTTCAAATAAATAAGTGATGGTTCAAAGCTTACCATGACTGGCTTTGTTGACATATTATCCATTAAGCCTCGCCAGCGTTTTGATTCCGCTACTATTATCAATCGTAACTACGCCGAGGAGTTCCGATTACAAGTACTATTACATGATCAACTTACAATAAACGATAGCCACGTACGTAATAACGTATCGAATAATCGAATTGTATCTTCCCCTAGATGAGCAAGCAGGTATAATTAGCCTGATGTCTGGTTTCTAATGGATGTATAATTATCCCAAGTCTCGTCCACAAACAAACAAAGGCAGTTATCAATAGATTTGAAAAAAATGCTCTAATTAATAAAAAAATACCTGATATGTGAGATGATATTAACAACTACTTCACACACCTTAATTATTTCAGATGTTCATGTAATACTTTAGTCACATGTTATATGAGTCTCTTTATTTAAACTCATAATTGGAACTTTTATAATGCAGGGAAATTAGGGAATAATAACTAGAACTTTCAAAAGGGGCGTTTTTAAAATCATAAAAAACTAGTGTAAATCTATCCATAAACACGTGCGTCATAGATCCTGTAGAAGACTGACAGGTCGAAATATTGAGTTTTAGAGTGATTCTGAAAAAAATACTGTATGACAATCTAGATCATCTGGTAGTTCTGCGATCGTAAAAGCTCGGCCATTTCCGTTTGTCTCCGGTAAAATGTCCATTGGATAAAAAGCGAGGTGATTAGAATGGTAGTTCTGATGTGGTCGTCAATAAAGACGTCACTAACGGTCTACGGAATAACAGAACAGTACAGCGTTTATTTTCAAAGACATGTACAAAGTACATAGTCATCGTAACATTGCTTTAAAAATGTTAAGAACGCTGGTGATGTTTGGCAGCATTATGCATGTATCAGGGGCTTTATACCAGGGAGTTAACAAAGTGTACAGTGGTTATGAAGTAACGTCTTACTACGATACTATTGGTGTGCGCTCTGTTAACCACTGCTCCGTACAATGCAATATTTCGACGTCCTGTGTCACTGCGACGTTTGATGTACTGACGCGAGTATGTCAGCTTAGTACTGATAAAATCATGTCCGCTACCAACACCGGTGACCCAAACAAGAAGACAACAACCGCCCTACAAGGTAAGTCAATTTATAGCTTTTACAAAAATTGCAATTTATAGCTTTGTCAAAAATTGTAGAAGGGAGCTGTTAAGAAGTAAGGTATGCGTTTTATGATTTCAGAAGGCTCAGGTTCGATCTTCGTTGTGCCAATGGTTACTATCTCTTGAAGTACGAATACATCGCAATGTTCCACTGTTTTTTGTATGTGTATGAATGGGAATTGAGAGGGTCGAAGGCTCGTGTGCTGTGACTGTCATGTAGTCACGAATAGTGCATATAGTAATACTTCGTGAAGACGGGTAACAATGTTCTGATATGTCGAACACCATGCTTATCTCGAGTATTTGGCTTGTCCCGATGTGTCCTCTAGATAACTAAAGAGTTTTACTATATGTACATGTATGTATATACCAAGTTGCAATGTATTCTTGTACTGTATGTGTATGTCTAAAAACTTTCGACAACATTTCGAGAGACATAGCGGTGTGAAAAATAGTATACAACATATATTCAGCAAATTCGCCGAGACTTTTAAATTTTCTCGAAATAAGCCGGTTGCTCGCAATATCGATGCTCGTCTTAACGAAGTTTTACTGTAAATGTTGTTTGTTTTAGACATTCCAAGCTGCTTGACACCACCAGAGGTACCACACGGTACATTATCTCTAGTGTCCATATCCGATGTCGAGGCTATCGCAGAGTTGTCCTGCAATCCAAACTACACCATTGCTGTTTCTAGTCCAGCTTTCGTCAGTTGTACTATTAGTACAGGTTGGGGAGGCATCGATAACGTGGCTTGTGCTCCAGTAGTGTCTACTACTCTACGTAAGTACACGTATGCGATCATAGATTCGGATCGGCATATATTAATTACTTACATAGGGTCCCAATCGGAACTCTTCGGCGTTTATCTAACAAAAGTGCGTATATCTCAGTTACAGAAGTGCCCGAGTAGTAACGTTTGCTAGGCTCCAACCTGCAACGTCTTTTTCTCAATAGGGCAAACTTATTGGGGCGGAAGTGGATACACCGACTATTTCAATGGCCGATTTACGTCGATTCGGTAAGTAAATCTTGACTTTTCGTTGCTTAGTAAGGCGTTTGAAATAAAAACAAGCTGACAAAAGTACTCGGCCAGGTTTCTAGTTTGCGACCCATGGTTGTTTTCCCTCCGAGCACCTATAGTTAAGCAGAACACTCGCGCAAAGTGCCGTTTTGGTTACAGATACCCTGATTTGTGAATATTTTTATCTGTAATATTTCCTATTTCTCCCGATTTTCATGGTTTATGGATTGTTTATGGGCCTAGTTTCATTATTTATATGATTATAAGTATGCATGTGCAAAAAAAATTTGCGATTCCATAATATATTGAGGCAAAACACACGAAAGATCCGCTATGATACCCCTGATTAATGCCGTTTGGGGCAAACACCCCTGACACGTAAGAAATGTGGTATAATAAAAACAACATTCGACTTGATCATTAACTGAATATTACGCGCAAATGATAAAAAAATGTACATTGTGAATACTAGATAAGTTTATATAATGCCAAAACAGGAATATGTTTTCAAGCTATACACATATATCTACTTGCCATACACATTTAATCTGCCACTGTGTTAAATTTAAAATTATATATTCACAATGTTTATGGTCATTCTAAGAATGTTTTCTATTTGCAGAACAGCCCGTAGACTGATCACGTGATGTAGTTGATGCTGCCTGCTAAGACCTGACAAAGAACACATACCTGCAACAGTGGATTCAATGATAGGACCAAGCATTTCAACGATTAAACAGTTGACAATGACATGGATGATAGAGTTCGATAGAAAGTGTGAATTTCTATACTAATATGAGAAATATCAAATAAAACCCTTAAAATCCACTTTGTTTTGATAATAGCATGTACATGCTTGTGTGTGTGAACAGTTCACGGTGTCTACCCGTATTGTCACCCTCTCGACAGGAGAGTTACGAAAACCAACGATTTTGCCAAAGATACAGAAAGTCCTTGAACCAATCAGGCCTCTAAATGCTTTAAATATTGCAACTTTCATGAAATAACATTAAAAAGAGCCTACTTTCCGATGCATTGTAGCACCGGAACCCTCTCTGCTCTGGCACCGGCACCCTATCTGTGCTATAGTTATTGTGAGCACAGCGAGGATTCCCGTGCCAATCAGCTGAACCACACAGAGAAGATGCCGGTGCCACAACAAAACCGAACGTAGGTATCTTACGTAATTTGATACGAGGCAGCGTTTTGCAGACAGGGTGCCAATACGGGTAGGGGACACCGGGGCAAGTCAGAATGGTCATTTGTTGTTAACGAGGGCTTCTCACAAATTCTGCGATTGTACAAACTAAATACGTATTTTTATCAAGCATGGCATCTACTTATATAATATAGAGGCACTTCATAGACTGGACGATTGGTTATCAAAATATGAGCATACATATGGACGGGGCAAATCGGAACATGGTCGGGGTTATGATGGAAAAATACTTTAATCATACTCTGTCCTATCCTGTATCGATCAACGTCCACCATGAGTAGATGCCATGCTTGATAAAAATACGTATTTAGTTTGTACAATTGCAGAATTTGTGAGAAGCCCTCGTTAAAAACAAATGACCATTCTGACTTGCCCCGGTGTCCCCTACCCGTATTGGCACCCTGTCTGCAAAACGCTGTCTCGTATCAAATTACGTAAAATACCTACGTTCGGTTTTGTTGTGGCACCGGCATCCTCTCTGCTGATTGGCACGGGAATCCTCGCTGTGCTCACAATAACTATAGCACAGATAGGGTGCCGGTGCCAGAGCAGAGAGGGTTCCGGTGCTACAATTAATCGGAAAGTAGGTCCTTTTTAATATTATTTCATGAAAGTTGCAATATTTAAAGCATTTAGAGGCCTGATTGGTTCAAGGACTTTCTGTATCTTTGGCAAAATCGTTGGTTTTCGTACAACTCCTGTCGAGAGGGTGACAATACGGATAGACACCGTGAACTGTTCTTACACACAAGCATGTACATGCTTTTATCAAAACAAAGTGGATTTTAAGGGTTTTATTTGATATTTCTCATGTTAGTATAGAATTTCACACTTTCTATCGAACTCCATCATCCATGTCATTGTCAACTGTTTAATCGTTGAAATGCTTGGTCCTATCATTGAATCCACTGTTGTAGGTATGTGTTCTTTGTCAGGTCTTAGCAGGCAGCATCAACTACATCACGTGATCAGTCTACGGGCTGTTCTGCAAATAGAAAACACTCTTAGAATGACCATAAACATTGTGAATATATAATTTAAATTTAACACAGTGGCAGATTAAATGTGTATGGCAAGTAGATATATGTGTATAGCTTGAAAACATATTCCTGTTTTGGCATTATATAAACTTATCTAGTATTCACAATGTGCATTTTTTATCATTTGCTCTTAATATTCAGTTAATGATCAAGTCGAATGTTGTTTTTATTAAACCACATTTCTTACGTGTCAGGGGTGTTTGCCCCAAACGGCATTAATCAGGGGTATCATAGCGGATCTTTCGTGTGTTTTGCCTCAATATATTATGGAATCGCAAATTTTTTTTGCACATGCATACTTATAACCATAAAAATAATGAAACTAGGCCCATAAACAATCCATAAACCATGAAAATCGGGAGAAATAGGAAATATTACAGATAAAAATATTCACAAATCAGGGTATCTGTAACCAAAACGGCACTTTGCGCGAGTGTTCTGCTTAATTATAGGTGCTTGGATGGAAAACAACCATGGATCGCAAACTAGAAACCTGGCCGGGTACTTTGGTCAGCTTGTTTTTATTTCAAACGCCTAACTAAGCAACGAAAAGTCAAGATTTACTTACCGAATCGACGTAAATCGGCCATTGAAATAGTCGGTGTATCCACTTCCGCCCCAATACGTTTCCCCCATTGTTTCTTACCGGGTAGTAAAAAAAGGTAAGGGATTGGCGACATGGCTATTATTCTCAGAGAAGGTATACTGGTAACCGAATAGTTTTCATAGCTGGAAACCATGATAAGACATACAGTCCTGTCCGACAATCTTTCGTTAATCATTAAATACGTAAAAGAATCCCCCCGTCCGGACGCGCGCATGGTTTGTAACAATACGACAACAAAGTGCAATTAATTTAGCCCCATGCTTTAGATTGATCGGACAAAACGGAAATATCCGATGTTTCGTAATTGTTAATTGTGCAGGTGACAACACAATTTCCGTCGATTTAAAGTAAAATGACTTGGAATCTAGAAACGTAGTGCATGTGGTTTAGAAAGACTCGAGTTTCAGAGATATACATATTCAAGGGCATCCACATTGGTTAAACTACAATATGCAACCCCAAATGTGTTACGCAACGATGGAAGAATTATTTTCGCGGTGTAACATACATATATACATATTGTCTACATTTATAGGCACAAAAAATGGGAATTTTATTTGCCATCGAAAACATTCTCACTTTGACAATTTCTCAATTGACAACATATGTAATACCGAAAGCACAACCTATCAGTCTAGGTCAGTAGGTGTAACCCAGTTACTGTTTCATATTTGTGTCCCCACCGTGTCAGGTTGTTATGCGTTATCCATTCAATAGAGTGTCCGATCGAAACCTCGCATATGAAGGCTTGATGTCTTCCCTATTTACAAATACAATTTATTATAAAACATCATAACACTTTCTTTAAATGTGGACATTGTATATTTCAGCGGCGTACTTCGGAACCTCGTTCGTTACGGCGTTCATGGATAATTATGGAGGAGTGCCGAAGATTCAGGTCATATGTCCAGGAACGGCGAACGTACGTGTAGAGATACCGTTCTTGAATATCGACGAGGACCATACGGTCACTAATTCACTGGAATTAGTGTATTCCAATGCCTTGTTTCACAATATTTCAGGAACAACCAATATGAAAGCCGTGTTTGTGACATCGGACACACCAGTTATGATTTTTTCCGTTAACACAGTAATATATTCTACAGACGGAAGTGTCATATTGCCACGCCAAGATCTAGGTAACGACTATTATCTAGCTGGCTTCTCTTCGACTTCTTCACAGGATCAATATCTGATTGTAGGACTCACTGACTACACCGTTGTGACACTAGATTACCTTACATACACAGACGAAACAATCGTACTGAATCAAAACCAGACGTTCTACACGCGCGCTATCAGCTTAACGGGAACTCGAATCAACGCCTCCAATCCAGTCTTTGTCCTGTCCGGAAACGTGTGTGCTAGAATTCCTGATGCTGCCGGAAACTACTGTGATTATATTGATGAGATGTCACCACCAGTGCAATCACTAGGTACACGTCATGTTGTGAGCTTCATGAAGCCACGCCCCGACTTTTTAATCAGCATCGTTGCCACCCAACACCAAACAATACTTACAATATACAATGATCGTGGAAGCATCATTGAAACGATAACCGACTTATCAGAGAAGAGTACCATCTTTAGGACATTCACACAATATCAGACCATATCTCTGGTGTCGAATGAACCCGTAATGGTTCATCAGTTTGGCCACAGTAGTAACGGTATTAACCTATCAGGTGACCCTTCAATGATGTACATACCCGGTGTGAGTTTTTATGGGACACACTATGAGTTTGTTATTCCGGCGGGGTTTACACAATGCATACTGACGGTCGTGATTTCTGACATGTATTTGACGTCATCACTGAAGCTCAACAACCAAACTATCTCACTGGAAACCGTCCAAGTAGATGTTCCGGGTGATGGGATTTATACAGTCCTGTACATTGACGTCATTGCTGGTTACAACACATTGACGTACGCGCCTGGTTCCGCCATGTTTGGGGCGTGGGTATACGGGCGCAAACTGAGCGAAGAATTTGCCTGGTGTTTGGGTTATGCTGTCTGATGAACTTTCTGTTCCATTTGCATGTTGGACGTGCTGCTAATAATTATGCTACGAATCGGAAATTTTCAGTAAAGAGTCAATAGATTAATGATATTTAAAGAGATCGCTCTGTTCACACTTTTTAGTGTTTGTCTGTTTTAGTAAATAAATAACTAAATATGCGGTATGGTCGTATTTTCTATGCCTAACCGTATCACAAATGACGATGTTTTCCCACAAAATAATGTTTTACATCGAATCATGCACATTATGAAGAATTATATATTATGTATAAATAGCCTACCACTTACAGAAACCTGATAAAGAAAGATATTTATAAATATCACTTTCTCTTCCTTGGACGGCGATAATTTCCACACACTCTATCAAAAGTCGGCTCGTTGACCTGCAATATCCGGTGTACGTTCCCTACCAGTGGGACCGAATACTAAATCACTATATTTCATACACAGAGCGTTAAGAACTCAATTAAAACTTGTTTTCAACATTTTGACGTTTATAAATAATCGTTTACAAGTGTCATTTTACTTGCAAGAACATTAGAATACATACTACCTTGATTTTGACCAAAATAAATGTAAATATTATGTTTAAAAATGATATGCTCATGCACTACTCAAAAATGCTTAAACTGTCAGTTTATCTGCCAAAATAATTAATTCAATCTATTAACAGATTCTACTTAACGCGCAAAATATGAAAATTGACCAAAATATATCTACACTTTTACTTTGTTAGTGTGTTGGAGGGAAAATCCCTTGTAATAATCAGACGTCTAATAAGACACTTCGCCAGAGCGTATGACGTAGGACTGGGAAAATTAAAAAAATATGGAACCAGTTAATCGTCCTCATTGAATTGATTCGCCCTTGAACGAGCAAGTGGGTTGAGGTTTGAAAAGCGCTACATACACATACATACAATGAATGTAGTAGACAGAGCTAAGACGTTAGTATGATACCAGCGAGCGCTCGTGGCTATAGCAGACCGTTGCGCTAACAATTGGAACCAAAGCGATCCGTTGCATAAGAAAGTGCTCGGTGACGATCGATCATCGCTTTGAACACCAAAGTACCACATGTTCCGTTTGACCCTGGAAATTTCCTTGAAGCCACATTTTTTACCCTGAATATTTTTTATTAATAAAAAGGTTACATTTCTCTTAAAATCATGAGTATAATGTATTTTTAAAAATTGTAACATTAAGTCAAATCACAGGCCTTACAATATATCTAAAAAACCAACAACAGAGTTTAACATCCCCAATTTTTTACTCATTCATGTATTGGAAGTAGAAACGGTTGTTTGTGATATAATTTCTTAGGCCTGTGTAGATGGGAATGGCCATACAATGCTTTGTGGTGTAGTTATCACTTGTAATTTTACCTCCTTTCATGGCTAATTATTCACTAAGTCAAAATCCGCAGTTTGCCATTCATTGCGGACAGAGTATATAGGCTTGCTTGATGCATCTATTTTTGCTCACCGAAATGGGTTGTCCCGGTGGTGAGGGTAAATAAATCCAACTTTCCTCTTTTGTTGTGGATGTGGATGGTTCATGGTATGTCTGACTCTTGTGTGTGTGGCTAGGCGCTGCCGCCGTAGTTGTGTATCTTTGGTTTCTGCACCGCTATTTGTATACTTGTTTTGTTTTAGTGTATGATAATGTAGTAGTTGGACCAACAGCTGAACAGGTTGAAAGTCGTTTAACCGCACCAATTGATGACGTCATCACTAGTCGCTTACATTCTGTTGCCATGGATACCGTACCAACTCTCGCCGAGTATAAAGTTATACGAGAATACACGGGAGTTCGACCAGCTACCCAATACAAGGATTATATCATAGAATCAGACTCAAATAAGTACGACAATTTATTATTTTTAATTTTTAAATAAGATATGTGTAAACATAGTAAAAATTAAGCTTGTGCTAAAATTTGATTAAAGCTCTGTAGAGCTTAATTTAAACAATTTACATGTAAGTGCTTTTAAAAACTTAATCTCCATAGAGCTTTAAAGTTTAATAATTTAAACAACTTATATGTGAGTGCTTAAATTGAGTCTCTGTAGAGCTTAATTTCAATGATTTATACGTGAGTGCTTCAATTTAATCTATGTAGAGCTTAATTTACAGAGGCACTCCCTATATCCAGCATATTATTGACCCCTAGCACACTCAGGATCAGCATACATACAAAGTGTTAGAATATGTGTTGCTTGTTTGATTTCAGAAACTGGATAACCGTTGGTGGTATCCGATCAACCGGTCTCTCTGGATGTCTCGGTATCGGGGAAATCGTTCGAGATCTCGTGAAAGATGATATCAGAATAGAACCAAGCCGAGGAACATGTACGACACTGACCAGACCAGACGTGTGTACAACTAAGTACGGGACGTGTATCATAGACAATGTGGAGCACACTGTGACGCATCCTTTAACATTGGCTGGGCATATCAGCTCTGAGTCAAAACTCTGAAATAGTGTGATATCTAAAAGAATATAAAATAACAATGAATGTGTTTTCAATTTCAACTAGGTTAAAATGTCAAAGGGTGGTTTGGTTGATCGGCTGAACAGCTCTCGAAAAGTGTTAACTTTGTTTTTATTTAATATTTCTACCTTACTATATTGTACATGTATAGTCTTTTTTGATAAACGAAACACTTTTATAACAAAATAATAGAGATACAGAGTTGATTAGTAACTAATTTAACTGTGATTTCCTACTTGTATGTTTTAAATAAAAAAGTGGACAGTGTTCTATAATCTATAAAGCCCCGGTGGAAGCCTTGCTCATAAAAACTAGTTAAGTCAACCAAATGCCATAATTATGTTGAAATGTTGAATAGTTTTACATGATATTGATAATGTTAGGTGGTAAACAAATATGCCAAGTTTCAAAGCAATGACTTGGTTGACTTCAAAAACATGTGGTATGGTAAACATGTTGGGGTGGACAGGATATACAGTGCCCACCAAAAGTTATTTCCCCATGTACTTGCCTGTATAACACTATTTGCAGAACAGAGAAGCACCAATGTGTTTGAAGATTATGAATATTTTTTGTTGATCAAGTGTAAAGACAATACATTGATTGATACACTAGATGGAAAATATTAAGTTTCTTTGCCAGCTTTGAACGACAACATGATCATATAATATGGGAAATTCAGCCCCTTGAACCCCATAGTTTATTTTTAAATCAGAAAATGTTCATCTTTCTATCTGTCACAGTTTTTACTCCTTTTTTAACTGTTTATTAACTGTTTTTTCAGAAATTGCAAACATTGTTACCGTCTGACCAAAAGATATGGAATAATTAAACCAATTATAATTCTGCATCTGTCAAAAAGTGAATCCTTATTTTTGGTGGGCACTGTATAACCACACTTTATAGGTGTAGATGTGCATCATTATAAAGTAGTTTATGTTGTGGGGCGATACCATATCATCCACAATTAGCAGCGGTATGTTATAGATATATCTCTTTGTTTCAGTTGTCTTACTATGGACCCTTTTAGATTACTTTTTGTTAATTACTCATAACATGACAAATCAGGAGCCTCTGGAATTTGTCTTGTCCAACTTTATGTAATAATTTGCTAACATAACTTTATTATGCTAAAAATAAAACGTCTGACATTGTCAGACATGTTCAATCCACTTTTTCTGTTAGTGTATTTTTACTTGTTTAGTATATTTATTATGACATACATGTAATATATTTGTTTGTATATGAACTTCATTGTAAGAGGAACTGAGCTGAATACTGCACTTTATAAGTGTCTCCATAGTTCAGTGGTCACTAGTTAGTAAACTTGCCGTTTAATCTGGCGACCCGGGTTCAAATCTGGGTGGATGAACATATACAGTGCCCACCAAAAATAAGTATACAGTTTTTGACAGATACATAATTATAATGTGTTAAATAAGTATTCAATATCTGTTTATCAGATGGTCACAATTATAGTTATTTCTGAAACTACAGTTATTAAATAAGTTAAATATATGATATAAATAAAGACGAAAATGTTCTGTATTAAAATAAACATGGGGCCAAAGGGGCTTAATTTTCCATCTTTTTATGACCAAGTAACCTTTCAAGCCATGCAAAGAAACATAATATTTCACTTCTAGGGTAGCAATCAATGTCTTTACACTAAATAAACAAAATATATTCCTGGTCTTCTAAAACATTGTTGTTTCACTGTTCTGCAATTAGTATTATACTTGCTAGTAAATGGGGAAATAACCTCTGTATACTTATTTTGGTGGACACTGTATATGCCTGCCGTATTTCAGAAGAAATATAACCTCTGTTTGCTTATACTAAGAAATAAAGCAAATGAAAGCTATGCTCGGCATTGCCAGCATTTGATACAACAAAAATAACACCATGATACTGTTTTTATTTTATTATTGCAATCATTATGTTATCAAAAAGCAAGTCGGTACAATGCATTAGCATAGTCTAACAAAGATGCATGTAAAATAGGTATGATATAATATAAACATGTATCAACAAAATATGGATTTCATCCTAATGTAAATAGTTGTAGAGAAGCAAAATCATATTCCTACCATAGAACATGGTCATTAAAAGACTATTTAACAAATCTGCAAATTCTTAACTTGCAAATATTGGTGGGAGTCTTGAAAATCCAAGATGGGTTCCAACATATGCTGCTTGAAATCCAAGATGGCTTCCAACATATGCTGCTTGAAATCCAAGATGGCTTCCAACATGGCTGCTTGAAATCCAAGATGGCTTCCAACTAGGCTGCTAGAAATCTAAGATGGCTTCCAACATGGCTGCTAGAAATCCAAGATGACTTCCAACATGGATGCTAGAAATCCAAGATGACTTCCAACATGGCAGCTAGAAATCCAAAATGGCTTCCAACATGGCAGCTAGAAATCCAAGATGGCTTCCAACATGGCTTGTAGAAATCCAAAATGGCTTCCAACATGGCTTGTAGAAATCCAAGATGACTTCCAACATGGCTTGTAGAAATCCAAAATGGCTTCCAACATGGCTTGTAGAAATCCAAGATGACTTCCAACATGGATGCTAGAAATCCAAAATGGCTTCCAACATGGCAGCTAGAAATCCAAAATGGCTTCCAACATGGCAGCTAGAAATCCAAGATGGCTTCCAACATGGCTTGTAGAAATCCAAAATGGCTTCCAACATGGATGCTAGAAATCCAAGATGACTTCCAACATGGATGCTAGAAATCCAAGATGGTTTCCAACATGGTTGCTGGAAATCCAAGATGGCTTCCAACATGGTTGCTGGAAATCCAAGATGACTTCCAACATGGATGCTAGAAATCCAAGATGGCTTCCAACATGGCTTGTAGAAATCCAAAATGGCTTCCAACATGGCTTGTAGAAATCCAAAATGGCTTCCAACATGGTTGCTAGAAATCCAAAATGACTTCCAACATGGCTTGTAGAAATCCAAAATGGCTTCCAACATGGTTGCTGGAAATCCAAGATGACTTCCAACATGGATGCTAGAAATCCAAGATGGCTTCCAACATGGCTTGTAGAAATCCAAGATGGCTTCCAACATGGTTGCTGGAAATCCAAGATGACTTCCAACATGGATGCTAGAAATCCAAAATGGCTTCCAACATGGCAGCTAGAAATCCAAAATGGCTTCCAACATGGATGCTAGAAATCCAAGATGGCTTCCAACATGGCTTGTAGAAATCCAAGATGGCTTCCAACATGGTTGCTGGAAATCCAAAATGACTTCCAACATGGCAGCTAGAAATCCAAAATGGCTTCCAACATGGCTGCTGGAAATCCAAAATGACTTCCAA